>OY776679.1:13585761-14910761 GCA_963675555.1 Leptura quadrifasciata
AATGGAGAAAAATACCTGGAAATGTTGACAAATCAAATAGTTCCCGCAATACAAGAGATTGCTGGTGATGAGTTCGATAATGTTGGGTTCCAGCAAGATGGGGCTCCTTCACACTATCGGGATATTGTTTAGGGACTATTTGAATGGTACTTTCGAAAATCGATGGATAGGTCGAAAAGGAACTATTGAATATCCAGCAAGATCTCCCGACCTCGCGCCACTTGATTATTTTGTTTGGGGCTATGTGAAGGGTAAGGTTTATTTCACTAAAGCTCGTGATTTGGAAGAGCTGAGGCAGCGCATAATAAACATTTTTGCAGAAATACCACCTCAAATGATAAGAAGTGCTATTGAAAATTTTTACGTTCGTCTCGGACAATGCCAAGAAGTCACTGGGCACCATTTTGAACGCCTGCTATAATCTTGAAATTAAAACCTGCTAGTGTAGCAGTTAAGCTGTAAACTGATTGCCTCAACTGGCCGAAATCCTCACCTTGCCTTAAATGGCTGAGTTACCTCCTTGCCTTCACTGGCTGGGATCAAGAACTTGACCGAAGTGGCTGAATTAAGAGGTAAAACCACTGTTAGTTTTTTTAAATCGAGTTTTTTATTGCCCTGTAAAAAATGTAAATTGAAAATTACTAGCTGCTAATAAATTTACAGAATGTTAATAGTTGTTGTAATTTCCGCACGACCGTGTAAAATCACTGTTCTCAAAACAGCTCGGGAAATCATTCACTCTGAGATCAGTAGTTTTACTTTTCGTATTTTTTTAAGCATGCGTTCAAAACTTTCATGTTTCCACTCAATTTTTTGCGATTGCAGCGACACCTTGCGAGAATCGAAAAAAATGCCCGATTAAAATTCACGTATTTTGGCCGTAGAATCCGAATCCGCTATAAAAAATAGGGATTTTCATTACAAATTTCAAAGTTGCCCCCCGCCCCACCCGCTGGGTTAGGGGTGGGAGAGTCAAATCCAATGTCATTGGATAGATTTCGTAAAAATAACAAATACGTGTTTTTCAGTTTTTGAATTGGACGTTTTTTATGGGCACAAGATGCTACTTTTGAAACAGTAGTGTTTTCTTTCCTTTTTTTGCGATTACAGCGACACCATGCAAGAATCGAAAAAAATGTCCGAAATAAAATTTATGCATTTTTTGCCGTAGAATCCGACTCCGCAATAAAAAATAGGGGTTTCCATTTGAAATTTTAAAGTTGCCCCTTGCCCCACCCACAGGGTGGGGGTGGGTTTTTTGAAAAATGTTTGACACGTATTTTTTTATTTTTCGATTTGATGCAAACTGTTCGAGATTTTCCACCGTTCCCATACTTTTCTAACACCCGGTATAAAGCAGACTTTATTATCTACTAATGTAATTGTAATACTTTTTCTTTTCAATCACATTGTACTTCTTGCATATGATATTTATATTAAATTTGTTTATTTATTGTGTATTATTTGAACTTTTGTGAACTTTACATTTTTCTTATATGGGTGGAATGGAAGAATGACCTCGTCAAATTCCTACCCTTTGTGCTCTACATTTCTTGTTATTTTATTTTAAAGTTCATACAAAAAACACAACGCCCGTAAGATACAAAGAGTTCTAGTGACGAGTTGTTCTCATTCATTGTTATTTATCGTTGATAAAGTAGGTACGCTCAAATATTTATCCATTAATATTCGAGGATTAACAAGGCATTTTTATGAAATTTAGCAATTTATGTATACAGAAAGTTAATGAAAACATGTGGCAGAAGAAATACAGGAGAGTAAAATAAAAATAAGGGGTTAAAAACATTTTTCAAATGTGCTTTTAGAGGGCGGAATATTAAACATAATATTTTTAGTCGCAAACTCCTCTATAAAGTCCTTATTTTACTATAAGGAACGTAACCAGACTGCAACCAACAGCTACTCTCCGGGCTATGTGCCCCGCCGAGCGCTGAATTACAAGTTACAAGTCTGGCGCGTTAAGTGTAATAATTGCATATTACCATCAAAACGCTAATGCTTCGATTGCAATTGATGGTAATATGCAATTATTACACATAACGCGCCAGACTTGTAACTTGTAAGTCAGCGCTCGGCGGGGCACATAGCCCGGAGAGTAGTTGTTGGTTGCTGTCTGGTTACGTTCCTTATAGTAAAATAAGGACTTTATAGAGGAGTTTGCGACTAAAAATATTATGTTTAATATTCCGCCTTCTAAAAGCACATTTGAACTATGCTAAGCCCAGTCAGGCTATTTACTTTTCGATTGCAACAGACACTGGACCGCTAGATGGCGCCTGCTGACTATTTTACATGTCGCTATTGTAAAAATACCGGGATGTACCAAATAGTCAAAGGATCCTCGTGCCGGTCGTCACATGCCTACCTTGCACTGACGAGAGCCGACAGCTCGAAACTGCAGTCTGCAAGTGGTGTGTGACGGCTGGCAAGAGAGCTCCTTTAAGTAGGATCAGTCTTTCAGTTTGTTGCAATCGAAGCATTAGCGTTTTGATGGTAATATGCAATTATTACACTTAACGCGCCAGACTTGTAACTTGTAATTCAGCGCTCGGCGGGGCACATAGCCCGGAGAGTAGTTGTTGGTTGATGTCTGGTTACGTTCCTTATAGTAAAATAAGGACTTTATAGAGGAGTTTGCGACTAAAAATATTATGTTTAAAAACATTTTGTTTGTCACTTTGGCAGTAGGTACACCAGTGGGCGTATTCTAAAAGTGTTCAGAAAAATCAAGTCTAATGTTTTTGATATTATACCGATCTTAAGTTTGCACTAAACATTAACACGCGCAGCACAAATAGCCGCAACGTCCCAGGTTGCATTCATTAAAACATTAAAACTCTGCATCCAATTACTATGAGCCCGAATAAATTCCAATTAAATTCGCATAAGCCAACTCCCAACAGGTGCTGCGACCTGTTAATATCGCAATATTTTTGAACCGGGTACCAGCACAAGGCGCAGGTTTATTCACCGCCAGATAATTAGAAATAATGGCATCCCGTAGGACGCCATGTTCAACATACCCATCTGTACCTATATGTATGCATTATTATTTTAATGGAAATATTTGCATACTAAAGGGTAGTGAAGCCCGTCGGCTGTCCGAAATGTAATCAAAACACCTTGAAGGCATTAGGGGCTAATAGGGGCGTTAAGGCAGACGTCGCATACAATTTTAATGAATTTTCTGCCACCATCGGTTACATTTTAATGCTAGATAAGACTGCGGCTTTAGCCTACGTCGGAAGGAAGGAGCACAGACAATAGTAGTTATTAGGGAAGCAAACTCGGGGGAATTCTTTAATTCTTCTAGAAAAATTACTGAACTGTTTCGACCATTTAGTTCGAGGAAATTAAACCAATTTTAGGGACAGCTGTAGATGTGCTTGCATAAGTATTGGGCATAGGCATAAAGGATGGACACACATTTATGCGAACACCTATTTAGGTTAAATAATCTGCAAAATTTTATGTCGAGTTACTGATGGTTATAGGTGCAATTTATTTCTACCTTCTTGTTCTAACGTTATACTCCAGTCGAACTAGCACTTACACAAAAAAAAACAAAACATGTTTCTAGGTATAAGCCGAATCCAGGATATTCAGAATGATGATAGGAATGCAGAGTTTCTTGGGCATCAATTTTTTTGCGTGGAAAAAATTTTTATTAAACAATTAAGGTCTGAGAAAATAGTTTTTTCGAGATTTTAGAAAAAAAAGTGTATCTTAAAAGTTGTGTGCTTTGAAAAAAACCTACAAAATGAGACCTACTTCATCAAAATCGATTTCTTTATGAGCCATTGTAAAAAAACGCAAATTAAAGTTCATGATTTATACTATCAATATCAAAAAAGAACCAAATGAAGTTAATGCTATCTTTGATAATTGTTTTCAACCATTTAAAACTGCAGCATTGGTTTTAAATTGTTGAAAACAATTATCAAAATTACCATTAACTTTTTCGTTATAAACAAAGAGAGTATCTCTCTTCGGCGATACATGGTATCGAAATGCCGATAAAAGCGTCTGATGACAATTTTTCACGAATTTGAAAAAAGTCTTTACGACCAGTAGAAGCTGATAGATTTTCTAAATCGCTGTGGATTTGTTTACTAATACCCCCACCCCTCCCCCCCAACTGTCAATGTATTCTACAAGCTAATTTTCTATGTGGTTCCCCGCATCCCCTGACCATCCATCATGTTTATCTTTTTGACCATATACTTCATGATAACCAACAAACCTGAGCTTAAACCAAACTGGAACACAATAACAAAAAGCGCTTTACCATTACCGTAGCCCCCTGCACCTTCTGACCAGCTTTACTTTCTGATACAGATTAAATTTCATGAAATTGTGTAAAGCTCATTCGTACCCTTATTAGACCAGGGCCAAACCGTTTAAAATATCGTAATAGACGATAAATTTTTAGCAATATATGAATGGTCGGAACATGTAGTTAATGGTGTAAATAATAAAGGAAAAATCGTCCAGACTGAGTAAAAGTTCGGGAAGGGGGATTGGGGTGGTAATATATACATTTTTAGGGGTTGGTACTAGTTTTTTGCGATTTGCGGCTAAACTATGCATCCTATCGAAAAATGTTGAATGTAAAAGTTGTAGATAATGAAAAAATCTAAAACTTTCTAATTAATCATTATTGACCATAACCTCAAAATTATCGAGAAAAATGCAAAAAACCGTTTTATCGGTTTTTAATTTATAACTATCGCAAAAATGTTTATATTTTCATGAAAATTGGTGAAAATGTTCTCTTTTGTGTTTCAAACAAGCCCAAATTTTTTGAAAGCGAAATATTTAATTTTCGATGTTTTATGAAGAAAATAAAAAAATGACCTAATTTTCAATCGAAAAATTTGGTTAGCAAATTTTCGATTAATGAACTTTACTAGTGCTCATTTTTTTCGTTGAAATCTCAACTTTAATATAGAATTAAAATATAATATTGTTTATATACAAAAATATCGTTAAAAAACCGAAAAACTGAAAAACTACTTTTTAAAAATCGAGTTTTCGGTGAAAATCATGAATTTCTTTTCCTTTATTGTAAATAAACGTTTACATTCATAAAAAGCGTTAATTCTCATACAATACTATATTATACAAGTAATGTACATGTACCTAACTGAGGCGAGACTGTTACAATTGATCCATTACTATTATTTCAGAGAATTTCGCGAAATATCAGCAGCACAGATGATATGAAAAATTATTTACAGTACGGGCTTACTCCATTTCCTGTGTCGTTGTTTACAGAGAATGGCTTCAGAAAAAATGTTAAGTCACATTTATACACAGAATTTGCGAGCATCGATTCGTTACCAACTTCGAGCAATATTGTACACGTTGTTGATAGCGGGTTTCTCTTACACAAAGTAATCTGGCAAAAAAACGATACAATTAATGAAATAACACAAAAATATTTACATTATGTACAAAACAACTACCCAAAAAATAGTTATATGAAGAAGATGCAGATTCCCTAATTATCAATACATCCCTTGAAGTAGCAAAAAACTCCGATAAAATAGTGGTAGTTGTTGGTCAAGACATAGATCTTTTAGTTCTTTTAAATCAATTCAGTTCACATGAATTGAATATCTATTTCCACAAATCTGATGCAGGAAATATTAATGACACTTATTACACCTCTAATAGTTTTAAACATAAATCACATATAGATATTGTAGCATTTTTGCATTGTTTTTCTGGCTGCGATACAACTTCCAGTTTTGCTGGGAAAGGAAAAAAAACAATTATAAAATCATTATTGGCCGATAAACATTTACCTAATCTTGCAGAAATTTTTTACAATACAAATGCAGACAAACAAACGTTTATTAAAAATAATAGCTTCTATTTACAAAAGATTTGAACTCTACCGAACGGCTACTGTTAAATCCTCATTTCATTTGAAAAAATTACCTCCAACTGAAGGGGCAGCTAAGCAACATTGTTACAGGGTGTATTTTCAAATACAAAGTTGGCTTGGTAATCAATTAACAGCTACAGATTGGGGATGGAAACATCACGTTAATGGCATCGTACCTATATTTACAGAACAAGAATTAATTCCTGAAAATTTATTGAAAATTATCTGCTGCAGCTGCGAAACAGGATGCGGTAATAGCAAATGTGGGTGTCGCAAGCATGGCTTAAAGTGCACAAATTTGTGCTCAAATTGTCACGGTTCTGATAAATGTTCTAATGCCGAAAAATCGTTGTACGAATAAAATTGTAGTCTCGAGGACATCGAAGACGAAGACAGTACCCACTGTCTAATAAATAATAATAAAAATAATGATACTGAATTCTGGCGATGAAGAATTGCCCACGAAGAAAAAAAGATTTCAATAAAATTATTTTACTTTTAATTTTTGTATTTTATAATCAAATATAAGACTTTGACGTGATAATTTGTAAATACTTACGAATCACAAGAAATAATTAACAAATTTGCGCAGTTCACCGGCTTTGTGTTTTTTGAATTTTTACCTATTTAATTGCAGTTTAAATAATGTTTTCGGGACATTGAAAGCCGAGAATAGTTAGCTACATGTACATTACTTGTATAACATAGTATTGTATTGAGAATTAACACTTTTTATGAATGTAAACATTTATTTACAATAAAGAAAAAGAAATTCATGATTTTCACCGATTTTTAAAAAGTAGTTTTTCAGTTTTTCTCTTTTTTAACGATATTTTTGTATATATACAATATTATATTTTAATTCTATATTAAAGTTGAGATTTCAACGAAAAAAATGAGCACTAGTAAAGTTCATTAATCGAAAATTTGCTAACCAAATTTTTCGATTGAAAATTAGGTCTTTTTTTTATTTTCTTCATAAAACATCGAAAATTAAATATTTCGCTTTGAAAAAATTTGGGCTTGTTTGACCAATTTTCACCAATTTTCATGAAAATGTAAACATTTTTGCGATAGTTATAAATTAAAAACCGATAAAACGGTTTTTTGCATTTTTCTCGATAATTTTGAGGTTATGGTCAATAATGATTAATTAGAAAGTTTTAGATTTTTTCATTATCTACAACTTTTACATTCAACATTTTTCGATAGGATGCATAGTTTAGCCGCAAATCGTAAAAAACTAGTACCAACCCCTAAAAATGTATATATTACCACCCCAACCCCCCTTCCCGAACTTTTACTCAGTCTGGACGATTTTTCCTTAATTATTTACACCATTAACTACATTTTCCAACCATTCGTATACTGCTAAGAATATTTATTGCCTTAAACAGGATTGGCCCTGGTCTATATTCATTTTAACAGACTAAAATTTCTTCTATTAATATGTATTGATGGTAGAGAATAAAATATAACAAACATCGTGTAGAGCTGATTTTTATCCTTATTCATTTTAACAGACTAAGTTTTTTTTCTATTTTTCCTATTAATATGCACTGATTGATGGTAAGGAATAAAATATTACCGATCAAAAATTTCTAAAATCGTGTAGAGCTTATTTTAAACATGGATTATTGTGAAATACATTTTATAAATACATAATGATAGCCAAAAGCAAAATATTACAGGCTATAAATTGTTAAAATCATGAGCAGTTAATGTTTCAACATTGTTTTCACAACAATACAACAAAAAATCTGACGCTAAATTCCACAGTTCTAACACGGGACTTGTTTGAGAAAACTTTATTTTACAAACGTAGGTAAATAATTGATTACTTTCCTTGAATTTCTATTTTGCCTTTACTTCTAGTCGTACTACCGTAGTATGGGTACCTTTTTTGCTGGCTGGGATACCCAATGCAAGAAAAGCAGCAGCACAAAACACATTCCATATGTAATACAAAAATTAGCGCTACTAATTTTTTGCACGTACAAACAATTCCAAAGAGTTTCTTGTCGATACGGGTATACACATAGTGTAATACATGTACAATCTAACGCAATAATACCCTGGTACTTTCGATATCTTCCATCCTTTTCTGCCATTATATGAACCTTAATGCCAGAAGAGGAAAGAAAATATCGAAAGTACCAGGCATTACTGCACGGGAAAAAATAAACTAGTGCAGTACTTTCGAATCGAGAGTGCGCAAAGTATCGACTATCGACACCTATGATTCGACAGTGAAATACTATATCGAGGCGTCAGCACTTCACTACCGACACGCAATACTAGCGAAATACAGTGGTTCAGTTATGAAATCAACAGTAAATTACTCTTATTTGGCGTTTTTTTCGGAACTGCAGCGCTTATTTTGTCGGCCGCTACATTTATGCCCGCTTCACAGGCATAAAAAGTTGAACTTCTTGTATCTATTCGATGCTAGGAATTATGAATCTGCTTATCGTCGCCGGCCTGAAATCCGACACCTTTACCCTGTGGATCAGGTCTACAATGATCCCTTATCAATGCACGTGTTACAAGAAATATAAATACGCGTATGGCACAACTCATAAATGTGGGCCAACTAAAAGTATATAAATAGAATTTATTACAAATATACAAGTACAGGAGGAAAATTAGTAGCGCTAATTTTTTCTATTACATATGGAATGTGTTTTGTGCTGCTGCTTTTCTTGCATAATTCAATGGGTATCCCAGCCAGCGAAAAAGGTACTCCTACTAAGGTAGTACTACTAGAAGTAAAGACAAAATAGAAATTCAAGTAAAGTGATCAATTATTTACCTACATTTATTTCACAACATATCCTGCACGTAATTTGACACGACATGTGCTTTGCGATTAAACATTTCCATTTTTTACATCAGATAATTACAAATTTGTTATTTCGGATATTTTTAAAGTTAACACAATTCGTATTTTGGTGATTGATTGAGTCAAAAATCCGAAATCAAAACTGCACAAATGTGATTAATACTTTGTATTATTTTGACATCTCAAAATTCAAACATCAATAATTTAGCAATGCCGTGATAAGATTACAAGTTAAAAACATTTCGCATGTACTTACCAATGCTAAATTATTATAAGAAACATTCACTTGTATTTATTTATCCACAAATTTAGCCACTGTCTGAATTAAGCGACTTAACTTCCGTATCCATCGCGTCGACTGACGTCACTTCCATCTAGTACATTTTTATAACCTTGACAGGTCTCAAAATTAAAACATCAATAGCAATGGCGTAATAAGAGTTACAAGTTAAAGACAGGTATTTATTTGAAAGATGACGCGATAAACGACAGCGATTTCGCATGTAATTACTAATGTTAAATTGTTGTTAAAAAAAAAAGAAATATCCAGATGGCGCAGAAAGCAATATCTTGCTGTATATGAAGCCCAGTCTCGTTTTGCTTTCGCATGAGAGAGAGAGAGAGAAATTAGCTGCGAATCCCAACGGGGTTTCGTGATTAACGAATGATTTTAGCTGGAATCTGCAGAGGAATATTCAAAGAATCCAATGCAAATGTTTTCGACTCAATTATTTAAAATTGTTGATGTGGCAATTGTTTAAAGTTGCCGTTGCTCCGATAGTCAGCCATTCTTTTTCTAATTAATTTGTTTATCATATTCCTGTGCTTTGTGTATTTAATTTATATTTCTAACTTATTTGGATATTTACTTATCCTTGGTTTTAGTTTCTGTTCATTATTCATTTAAGAATATTATTTCGATATATTTAACTTAAAGAGTATTACTTGTTTGTTATTTTAAATGACCAAATCCAGTGTATTTGATACGCTCATGTATTCAATGTTGCTATTCGCACTAGAAATATGACCTAGAACGCCAGAGGGTATAAAATTAAGTTAAAAACGAATTCTTCTTAATAAATGCTTGCGAATCAAACTATCACAGTGAGTGGAACAATTCTAAAGAGGTGCCGTTTAAACCACAACTTGTAAAAGGACACCACATCACGACAACTATTTCGCATTCCTTATAAAATAAGTATTAGCATTGGATTGACTCACCTTAAGCTTAATTGAGGTTATTAGGTTATGTGAGGGTATGTTGTAGCATCTGGAAAGAAAAAATATATATATTATATAACTTAATCAATAGATCTTAAATAATCTATACATATTAAACAAAATGCAGAGTGAAGTGGGGCAAACAGGAAACTTGCAGTTGATCATTTTCCTGCAGCTCACAATTTTTAACAGATTTTTTCTTCTTCTAGAAATATAAAACATTCAATTTCTAGGCGATTTGTCGAGGTTGAGTATTAACTTTCTCTTTATGTAAATATATTAAAAAGGTGAAAAAACATATTTTTTTTAAACACGATGTAAAAGCTTAAGATCAATAATAGGGCACTTAAAAAAAAAATAAGTTTTAGCATTGGGCAAATTTGGATTTTTTCCACAACTTCTAGTCGAGATCAGCATTTCTCAGCATTCAAAAAACACAACAAAAACTTTACGACCTCATTAAAATACCGTCAAACTAATCGCAAAAGTAATTCCGTCCAGGTACCCACTCGAAATATTTAGACCAGCAACTCAGTCGTTCAATTTTAACAGCGCGTTAGGGTTTGTGGTCTTGTTTACATTTTATTTCATTCAGTGAAGTTATATAAAACACCTTTACGGTTATTTGAAATTTTACTGTGTTTAAACATATTTTATCTACGATCGTGCAATAAAAAAATTTATTGCACGATTTCTAAAAAATTAGAAAACTACGCCAGTTTATTTATAATATCGTTTCCTTGGTTACTATCATCACAGATTTTCAGTCACGATTATGAAGTAACATTATTATTATTATTATTAGCCGTTACTCGAGTCCGAGTATAAAAATGTTACAGTCGATAAATTGTGTACAATAAAAAACAAGTAAAAGGTGTAGTCTATTGTAATTCCCATTCATCTACGGTGCACACGACTATGGCTATAGAGGCCAATTCGGGAGAGCACATGTCGACCGCAGTCAGGACAAACATAGACCTGGTTAGGTCTTGGATTCGGCCTTCTTGCAGCAACATTTCCTTGATAGCTGGCCACAACCCCTCGCCATTCGGTTCTGTCCGCTGCAAGTTGTTCCCATTGCTCGTCTGCAATACCGCAGGATTTTAGATTTTCATGGAGAGCGTCTTTGAACCTCTTTCGTTGACCGCCACGCCTTCTTCTACCGCTTAGCAATTCACCATAAAGTGTACATTACGTAAGGCGGTTATCATGCATACGATGAACGTGACCTGCCCATCTTAGGCGTGCTCTTGAAATAAGCACCTCAATTGGAAGGCTGTTTGCTCTCCTGAGTACTTCCACGTTTGATATGTGATGGAACCAACGGATTTTCATCATACTTCTGAGGTGTCTTTGCTGAAAACGTTCTAATTCTTTCACATGACTTCAGCTACAACTCGAATAATACTAACCGTCAAAGTGACATTCACGGCAGGTTGATACAGTTTTACAGATATATTCATGAAAAATTGCCCATTTCTTACAATAATTGGAACGATCGAAGATAAAACGTTGTAAGCCACACTTGTAAAAAGCCTCTTTATTGCACGAATGGCTAGATTAAAAATACGAGCGAAGCGAGATTATTAAATTTAAAAAAAACGGTATCAAATATCTATTTATCGAAGACAATACGTTTAAATCTAGTATTATTATTATTATGTACATTCTAAAACATACGAATTTTAAGTGCGGTTCTGTACTATTTCGTTCGCAAATTGACTCGCTTACCTTTATGGGTTTTTAATGTGCGTCGGCTTGTTTGATGACAACATGCCGCATGATCAAACGGCGGTAATGAGGTCGTTAAATTTTTGTTGCGTTTTTTGAATGCCCAGCAAAACTGTACTCGACTATACCTATCCTATAATTAACAAAATTCACTTTTCCACGCAATTCCAATCAAAAATTAGATTGAGATAAACTGTTTTCGATATTTGGGTAACCCATTTATGCATTTAAATACATCGTTACAAGTTTAATTTAGAGATGCGGGTACTAAACATAAAACTTTTGAATCGATATTTGGTCTACTTGACGCGCGACGGGGTAAAAGTTGAGGAATTATAAATAAACTACTCGAAAATCAATATATTCACATATATCATATATTTTCATGACAAATAATGATGGTCATTTAATCAATTTTATAAATGAAGGAATTGATAAATGTTACATGCAATTTTTATAAAGCGATATTATCATTTTAAAATCGTTACGTATAAAAGTCTAAGTCTTGCCGGAGGCGCCTGGCATAATTCTATCGTTTCTATTTCAGTACAATTTTCTAATACAATTTGAAACTACATTCAGTACTTCTAGTACACAATCATCATCAAGAAATGATAAGAATGGTAGACTTCAAGTCATTCATGCTTCTAACTTATGAAAATGTATCGTTACGGTGAACTGAGAAACACGAAAATTAGCTTTGGAAATGTTTGTGGATTTTATTTACGGAAAGAAGCGAGTTCATTATTCATTACATTACCAAATTTACATTATGGGTTTATGGGTTTCTTATTAATGCACTGTCCCAAATATTAATATACTCAAAAGGAAAATGTTACATATTATATTTATCGTTTTACTTCCAATAAGAAGAATATTGAATATTTTATCAAATTTTTATCAGCTATACCCAAGCATGTCAAAAAAATTATAGATAATGCCCTAACATTTTTGTTGTAATCAAATGGTAAGTAAGTAATTAAGGTGGCTTTGAGAAAACGATAAAATAGCTTGTCAAATATTTGTTGGTTTACCGGTGTTTTTATTTTCCTTAAAAATTGCTTAAAATTCTTGTTAATTATGTTGAAAATGCTGCAAATGTCCATTTAACGAGGTACAAAAAAAGCCAAAACATCAAAAGTTTGTAGGATTTTGACAATACATTTCCTCCCCAGTTTTCGAGGGTGCAAAAAAGATGGTGGTAGTTTCGAGTTTTGAAACCCTTGCGTATTACCCTTATCAAGGAAAAACCACCCCTATTTCCGGCTTCTGGGTCTTGGGCTTGCGAGAGATCGTCGGATCGTTTTTTTTTTTTTTGGGGGGGGGAATAATAATAAATTAGAGTAGCCCGGAGTGACCCCCGGTGATTGAACCTACCCCCGACCGTAATAACGATATCTCCAAAAATAAGAAAATACGGACTCGACAAGGTTTTTATGAGTTTTCGAGGGAATATCAAAGAAGCTAACCATTACTAAACCAAAGTTGATCTAAGCAGCCCCCGGGGGTTGAAACTACCCTGCTCGCAAAACCGAAATCACCCGAAAAACGGGCTTCTCACGAGTTTTCGAGGGCAGTAATCACAATGGTGGTATTTTTTTCACTGTACCCTCTGGAAACTACCTCCAACGTATAAAACCACCCCCTCTTCCATGCTGTCGGTCCTAAGGCATCCGTGGAATCATCGGACCGGGGCCCTTATGGAAATATCAGGGAAACTAACCATTATTTAACCACAGTTGACCTAAGTAACCTCCGGGGGTTGAAACTACCCTGCTCCTCGCAACACCGAAATCACTCACGGATTTTCGAGGGCGGGAATCACGATGGTGGTGACATTTTTCACGTATAGAACCAATTTACGTCATCCATTATGTCACCGGAACTAATATAGTACTATTTGTACGGGAAAATACGGACGTAGAAATCTCTGATCAGGTGGAAAAAAAAACTTTTGTATTCTACGTTTTGCCGAAGGTGCCGGTTGGATAGTATGATTTAATCAATTTTCACCCCCGCGCCTCCTACGTGCGGATATTTGCAAAAGTAACGGTGGAATTGTCATCAGATTTTAGTAACTATGCAAAACTTCATCAACTGCTTATGTCAGGAAGTGTGTTAAATAAAGGATGCAAAATTTGAGAACAAAGATTATTCACTTATAAATATTACATTGTGAGTTAAAGAAAAGCAAGTAAAAAATAAATTCTAATTAGTTGTCTTCCACGAAAAATATAAAGAACGCATGATTCCAGATGCAAGATTCGAACCCACGATAATCAAAAATTACTTGCTTTTACCAAATAGCAGACTCGCTCCAACTGCGCTACAGCGGCCATTTTGACACAGTAATTTATTGCTACATATATTGGTTGTAAATGGACGAGAAACTAAACCAATATTAATTGTCAAATTAGACCCATATAAATTTCTGCATTAAATGAACTTAATCTGCAAACTACAACATCGTCCAAATCTGCTCTATTAAAACGGCCCTATTAAAACGAACAATAGCAGCTGGTGGATAGCTAGGCATGCATGTATATCTTAGCAAGTGTTGTCCGAATTAATTGTGATTTCCAGAAAGGCAACAAAACTAGTGTCCGCTTTAATTCGTGAAATCCCACTGGAAGCGCTGTCAAGTGATATAATTTTCCGTATTGTTGCCAAATCCCGGCACAATGGGTAGATTAAGGACTACCCCGTTCTAAAATCATATCGAATTACGTAGCAGTCACGCTCGGCGTTCCCGAATTTGCATTCGGCATACATATTCCAAATATGGACCGAGATTGTATCAGTTACTACTTTTTAATTGTACGAGATGGAGCAACGAAGAGGGAGGAATATCGATTTAAAAAGTTAAGATATTCCTCCTTCGGCTGCTAAATATATTAAATCGCATGAAAAATTTACAATAAATAATTGGTGTTAGCAGAGGAACTTATGTAGGGCATCTAGGAATAGTTCAGGCACCGGTTTAAAGTCACGAAAAGCATTGAAGCTTCGAAAGGTATTATAGCAGTAGCACAGAACAGGTCTTCTGTGGCAGTGGGCAATAAATATTAGTAATGACATTTCTAAGGTATAATTAGGGTCATAAGATTGCATACGTTACCTTAACCGCCTCTCCAGTTACCGAAGTAACCCCTAGAAGGCCTCAAGAAATTTGTGCTAGGTAAAGAGAGACGAGGCCATATAGTTTATTGTAGAGTCCGAACCACTCTTGGGGTAATTTCTTTTTAATGAAAAATTGTTTCGCCTTGCGGGCCCTCTAACCTAGGCATACTCAGTTTGCTAGCCAGACGCTTTAGCACAGAGCTACCGTCCCCTCTATTACTTAATTCTTAACAAGATAGGGCCCAACTCATTTTACATTGTCCGTTAAATAACAACAGGTATGTCGATGTGAAGAAGGAAACCTATAGGATTGCCTATTAGGTTGCCATATTTAAAACCACTCGATTTTTTCCTATGTGAATGATATGTCAAGTGCTTACACCTTCAATTACTTATGATCCATCGGTATTACATTTAATGTAACTTTTAGTGTTAATAGTTGATTACAATTAGATGTTTTTACATCCGATAAACTTCTCAGTCTCCTTAAGAATAAAAGAAGTAATTATTCCAGAAGTTTAACTCCTTAATCCATTTGCTTCATTCGTTTAATTCATAAATAAATTGGAAAACGCAGGTTTTTAAAATATCTAAAAATGAATATAATATGAAAAAGAAGAAACAGTGACTGAAGCAGGGTTGGTACCAACTGGCAATTTTGAAATTCCCTGACTTTTCCAGGCTTTCCAGACCATTTTTATAATATTCCAGTACCAAAACATGTTTCTACTTTAGATGTGAAAATAGAGAAATTTCCGATGATTAAAGGCCATAAAATGAAAACAGAAATTTGTCACTAGTGTGAATGTATTAAAAAAACGAAAATATTCGATACATATCTAAACGTGGTTTTATAAACTTTTAAAACAAAACCAAATAAATATCCATTTTTGGCAAAGCCAAATAACAGAAAATAAATAAGTATAAAACATAACTATGAAAAGCCATGTAAACTAAAAAGTTTCAGATATTCACATTCTGGAAAAAAACAAAAAAAATATAAATAAATACTCATTATTACTAACTTGTCGTAAAGCCAAATAGCACAAAGTAACTATGTAAAAAATTATAAAACGTAAGACATTTATTCACATTTTAGCTTTAATGCTGGCAATTTCTTTATTAATTAGTTCATTCATTTTGTTAGCTTCTTGATCAATTCTTCTTCTCTTCTCCTCCCAATTCTTTTAGTTTGATAGAGCTCATCCTTTTTCTATATTTCTCTTTTTCTTCTACAGATTTAAGCAACTGCTTTTTCTTTAATTCATCTCTATATCTTGCATTCGAATTTCGAAAATAATGGATCATTTTCTTGGTAATATCTATTCTTTGTATTCCTCCATGATAAAGTAGTGCATCATAAACTATTCTCTGTCCAATTAAAGACGTATCTAAAAGATTTTCTACTAAACAGTGACTGTTAACAGAAAACCCTCTTTCGACAGTTGCATTTCCGTGGGACAAAGACATGACAAGTTTAATGAAGTTCACAAACACTTCTGGGGCATCATGTTGCTTGCACAGTGTAAAATATAACCTATCCAGTCTATGATCATATTTGCTCGGAACCTCTTTATTTTTTAAACTATTATTGAATGATTTTATTTCTATAATAACAGATTTGTCTTGAATGAAAGTAATGAAATATTTCAATATTTTATCTGCTGTTATAGTACTGATTCTTTTAGCATCTGTTAATACCTCTAAAGTCAGTTCCAATCTTCTAGTAGCAACAGACTTTTCTAATATAACTACATTATCAAGGCATGATATGCCTTTGACAATTTTATATCCAAGAGGAGATTTGATGAACATCTTTTTGGAAAACTGAATAAGCTTCATCAGCTTGCCCACAGGTTTTAATTTCACATCATAAAGGGGGAAAAGACGTAATACCAAGCTAGCGCGATATACCGACAAAGACAGGAGATCTGACAAATACCCGCGATACGCGTTATTCTCGATTCTCGTCTGCGCATTGGCATTAAACATAGTACGTTTACACGCGGACTCTGCAACGAATTAATATTGCAGGATTGTATAGAAACAACGTTTGTACAGAATCAAATTGTTAAAAATATTGTAAGTGAAGTTTTTCCATGACCCTTTACCAAATTCCCTGACTTTTCCCTGATTCCAGAAAAAAAAAATCAAATTCCCTGACTTTTCCAGGTTTTCCCAGTTTTCCAGAAAGTACCAACCCTGGACTGAAGTGAATGATAACTTCTGTCTAATTTGTAATGAAATTAGTCGAAAGCAGCAAAAATAAAATTACGTTTTAAGTACTCTATTTAGTTGCAGAAAATGCTATTTTGTCTTTGCCATTGCCATCATTGCAAGTTAACAGTTTCGTGTGTACCAGTTATCAAAATCTGCAAAAGGGTCGCCATGTTAAAGACTATCTATCAATCAAGTAGTGAATGATCAGAAAGGCAAAAAACATCGAAGCTTTAGAAAAAGTTGCAACACTGGAACATAAAACGAATAAATCAATTCATCATCCTTATTTTGCTATAAGGAATGTAATGATGTTATAGACGAGCTTGCGACTGAAATTTTATTTTTTAATATTTCTGCCCTCCAGAAGCACACTTGAACTATGCTAAGCCCAGTCAGGCTATTTATCGAAGCATTAGCGTTTTGATGGTAATGTGCAATTATTACACTTAACGCGCCAGGCTTGTAACTTGTAATTCAGCGCTCGGCGGGGCACATAGCCCGGAGAGTAGCTGTTGGTTTCAGTCTGATTATATTCCTTATAGTAAAATAAGGATTTTATAGAGGAGTTTGCGACTAAAAATATTATGTTATAATATTCCGCCCTCTAAAAGCACATTTGAACTATGCTAAGCCCAGTCAGGCTATTTATTTTTCGATTGCAACAGACACTGGACCGCTAGATGGCGCCTGCTCACTATTTTACATGTCGCTATCCCAAAGATACCGAAATGTACTAAATAGTCAAGTGATTTTCGTGTCGGTCGTCACATGCCTACCTTGCACTAACGAGAGCCAACAGCTCGAAACTGCAGTCAGCAAGTGGTGTGTGCCGACAGGCACGAGAGCTCTTTTAAGTAGGATCAGTCTTTCGGCTTGTGTTTGTTGCAATCGAACCATTAGCGTTTTGATGGTAATATGCAATTATTACACTTAACGCGCCAGGCTTGTAACTTGTAATTCAGCGCTCGGCGGGGTACATAGCCCGGAGAGTAGCTGTTGGTTGCAGTCTGGTTACGTTCCTTATAGTAAAATAAGGATTTTATAGATGAGTTTGCGACTAAAAATATTATGTTTTAATATTCCGTCCTCTAAAAACACATTTGAACTATACTTGTATAATAATCTGAAAACTATATTTGAGGTTATTATACATTATAATTATCAACAAGAGATAGGAATGATTTTTTCACTGATACAGTTAGTGAAACTAGCACCGAAAGATCTGTTTTAAAAGGGTTAAAAATGTCGATAACTTGCCAGGTTCTCTAAAAAATTGCAACAGATTAATAACGTTCCAGAAAAAAATGATTGTATCGTAAAAAAAATTTGAAACATTTATAAAATATGGTTGTAGTTTAGCATTAGTAGTTGTTATTATCTTATAATGTTAATCTTATTTTCATTTTGTACGTGTATTAGATATAACTGTCTTGTAAGTACCTATTTTTTGCTAATAAATACGTATTATTATTATTATTCTCTTATCAGGTGCAAGCCACGAAAAAAAAACACTATCTAACGCATGAGGCAATTACTGTTAGGGTGTACCTCAGGGATTTGTTTTAGGTCCTCTGCTGCTTTTAAAAAATGTTCAATAATTACAGCACAAACAGAAGACGTCATATTTGGATTCTAAAAATAATATTTAGCAGGAAGTTTACGCTATTGCCAAACTTGGTATTCATTTGCATAGTAGAAGCTCAAAAGTACCTCTTTCCTAAACTACATAGGCATAAACCGTAATCCATAACAACTACTACGTAATTTACTGCACAGAGTGTCAATATGACTTCCCCACAGCAAATACCTATCAAAAGTTATTTCTAATAGTAATTAATTCACAGATATCTATAATTGAAAAAAAATTATATTTAGATTTAGAGTCAGACGGGAGGACGGACAGATTATTACGAAATATGTTTTGAAAATCAGTCACAATCGAAAAAAAGTGCGGAAATTGAGGATGAAGCCTAAGTTGATTTAAATTAATTACTGCTTGATCCAAGTCGGGCCAACCCTGATGATCTGAGTACTTCACATTATTAACGACGGAATCTAAGCGTTCGGCCGCAAATAAATACATTGGGCTGAGGGAAATTACTTTAAATTAAATTACGTCGCGTCGTGGATAAATAACCGAGGGACGCAGGATGAATATTAATGCCAAGGCTTATGCCGCCCAACGTCTTCAGTTTATGATAGGCAGCTGGCAGAAAGCAGAAAGTGGTCTCGAGATTAGAATGCGGCGTTTCAGCGGGTCCTTTTGATTGATAGTCGGTAACATCATTAATTTCTGTCCGGAAGCGTGCAGAATTTTCCGTGGGTCCACGGCGCTTTTCACTAAGGGCATTAAATATTTACACCCGGCATAAGCCGCGTTTATCATGCCGATTAATTACGCGCCGCTTAGGGCCAGATTTATTAATAAAAAATGGACACTGCACTTTCCAAAGATAGATTAGGGCTTTTATTTCGGGTTCATTAATCAGGTGTAAATTTAGGGCGAAGGCAGAATCCGTTGTCCGCGTTTTTGAGTGGGATACTTCGTCCGGCATTAGTCAGCGAGGCATTTTCTCTTTAAAGTTAATGATTTCTGTAAATTTTGTACTTAAGCGCTGCCAGTACAATTTCGGTTGAAGTTTAATGTAAAACAGATTACAAATCATTCTGAAAATTGTAAGGAATTTTTTGGTTTCGGTAACATTTTATTGTCTCAATTACTTTTTATTTATTTTTTTTACAAAATCCAACAGTACTTAAACTAATTAAAAGGATAAGAACATACAACAATATAATTAACTAAGCATACAATAAAACATATAGGATTGACAGCATATGATAGAAAAAGAAAAAAATAAACACACTACATGAGACAAACAATTTATTCAATAGTAGAATGAAGGTTTTCACGGCCGTTGTCTAATGAAGTAGTTTCTTCTGGGTCTTGCCGTGGTCGTCGAACTTGACTTGACGTTTCGCTGATCATCCTGTCAGCTTCTTCAGAAGGATTCTAAAGACTGAATTTGTTGTGTTACACTCCTCGTTATATACCTAGGCGCCGATATCACCGTTTTAAGATCAGCTAAAGGCAATGCCACAGTGGTAATGAAGAAAGATGAATATGAGGAAAAAATACAATCATTATTAGCTCCAGAACAGTACACAAAATTAAAAAAGGATTCGACATCAAGAATTGAAAGACAAACGAGAACAGCTATCAAGAAATCATTAATCCCAGTAGAAGAACAACGCCACCTGCTGCCAAGTGAAACCTTACCACCACGACTCTACGGCCTCCCTAAGATTCATAAACGAGGTAATCCTTTAAGATCAATCGTCGGCACATGTGGATCACCAACTTATGAATTGGCCAGATTCGTCGCAGACACACTACAACCCTATATAGGTAAGACTAGTAACCACGTAAAGAACTCAGGATACTTCGTAGAAATTTTGGAAAACTTGGAAATAACGAGTAATGATATCATGGTTAGTTTTGACGTCGAATCTTTATTCACCAATGTACCAATTGAGGAAACAGTTAACCTGATTCGCCAACAACTTGTACCTAAAGGATTAAGAGAAGACATACCTGATCTGGCCCGATTGTACCTGTCTACAACATACTTTCTATGAAATGGAGACTTCTACGAGCAGAAGAAAGGAGCAGCCATGGGATCACCACTTTCACCTGTGATAGCCAACCTATTCATGGAAGCTTTTGAAGAGGAAGCTATACGCTGCAGTGAGAATAAACCAAAGTGCTAGCTACGCTACGTAGACGATACGTTCATCATATGGCCACATGGAGAATTATCTTTATGTTTTCTTCGACCGTTTGAATAAACCGCATCCAAGTATCAAATTTACAATGGAGACCGAGCAAAATGGAGCTTTACCCTTCTTAGATGTATTAGTGAAAAGGTCACACAATAGCAAGCTAGCCCACGGTGTCTACAGAAAGAAAACGCACACCGATCGTTACCTATATGCGACATCTCATCACCATCCACAACAGAAGAGAGCGTTAATTAGAACCTTGGTCCACAGAGCCAACACAATATACGACCACGATAAGAAACCCGAGGAACTACAGAATGTCCAAAAAGCTTTAGAGAAGAACGGATACAGTCAAAGCAATATACAACGAATAGTAAATAACCAGAGGAGAACTACAGAGGAAGAACAGCAACAACCAACAACGTATGCATGCCTACGTGTCGCGGGAGTCACAGATAGGCTGAAAAAGATTTTATTAAAAAAGAAAGTAGGTGTACGGTTTCGAACAATGAAGAAAATACAGCAGATGCTTCCCTCAATCAAAAACCCTGTCCCCAAACTGTTATCAAAATGCGTTTACCAGTTGAAGTGCACATGTGGTAAGAGCTACATCGGACAAACAGGACGGAGTATCCAGTGCAGAATCAAAGAACACCAGAGAAATACCAGATTTCGATACACGGATAGGTCGACGATAGCAGAACATGTCTATAATAACGAGAACCATAAAATCGACTACGAGGACGTCAATAGAGACTTTTTAAGCCAACAAAAATAACGTCACTTTTAAGCAATGTTATGGTTATCTTTATTAACGATAACGATTACCACGACTATTAAAAAGAGAGGTTTTAGACCGCTTTTTAGAAATAAGACTAGAAATGGCCTACGGCCATTTCTAGCTCTTGCAGAGGCACTCGCGCTTCGCGCTCGATGTGGCGCCTTCGGCGCCATGCGGTGATGCTCCCTCCGGTCGCATCCCCGCGGTTGAGGACGCATGGAAGTCGGAGATATGTTCAAAATTCTAGGATCGGTCCTCGGATTAGCCTCAAAATTCTAAGGAATCGTCCCTGAATGCGCCTCAATATTAATCATTATTATTATTAATATCAGACTTAAAATCAATACCAAAATCGACATGAAAGGATGTCGAAATGAACATGAAAGAATATCAAAATCAACATCAAATTCAGTATCAAAGTCAATATTAAAATCAATATCAAAACCGTTATCAAAATAAATATCAAAGTCAATATTCAGTATTTCATTTTTCAGCATTTCATTTTTCAGTTTTTTATTTTTCAGTTTTTCGTTTTTCAGTACCTATTTCATTTTGCAGCATTTCATTTTTCAGTTTTTCATTTTTCAATATTAACCGAACATATATTTTAAGTTCGTATACGTTACAAAATATTGAAACGACATTCCCCGAATCGTTCGAGGCACGAATTCATGAAAGAAATATCGATAAAATGTAATGAAAGATGAGGAAAATCTATTTAAATTTTTTTCTACTCCCTTGCATAAATTTGCCGTTTGCCGAACAGTCTATAGAATGGATATGAAATCAGTCAATCACAGCTAATCCTCCCAAAAAACAGTATATCACTGAAAATATTTTTTAAATCATTATACAGACAAAATTTTAGATGTACGGCAAAAAAAAGGAGCTGTGGGTGAGGATGGAACCAATTACCAATTAAAAGCTTTTTTTATTGTTTTATAAGTACAATTCATTCTATTTATATTGATTTTTCCCTGAGCTAACGTTTTTATAAACCTGCAGAATGTGCATACAAAAACTAATTATCCTGTTCTAAAATAGGTAGTTCCTCATAGATACAGGTTGGCTGGTGGTAGCCGAAATCAATATGCTTTAGATTTATTTATTGTTGTTTTAATTTATCATTTTATTGTGTAGGAAAATTTATTAAAACCTACTTAAATTAATCATTAGTTCTAAAAATAAATAAGGGTATTCTATCTGTTACATACATAATAAGGTTAAAAATTTAAAAGACAGAAATAAAGATGAATTTTCAATTAAGATAAAATGTACGGCAAAAAAAAAAAAGAAGCTGCTGTGGGTGAGGATGGAACCGGGGACCTGCCGCTTCCAAGCGTCGACTATAACCGTCCGACTACCGCGTCGCCTTTCCAAAATGTTTCACGTACATCATGAGATTCAGAAGGAATTATTTGACGGCAACAAAATATTCCGTTTTACTATAAAGTAGCATTTTCTAAAGGCCACAACTTTCTTAATATTTATAGTAGAGAAATGAAATTCTGCATAGCGGTAGATAATTTATTTAGCTTTATTTTCGTTAGGTACGAACATTTTCGCCGAAAACGGCCTATTTGCCGAGATATTCGGCTTTTAACGAAAACGCTACGTATTTTGGCCACCCGACGTCGTTTCCTTCAAAACGCTCTAGCTCGAAAACGGTTCGTCGAAGGTGATATCTGAAAAATGGAAACGATTCCTCATTAAATAACCTTGTCCTTTGGGAGTTTTTATTTTTAAGAAATTTCCAGCGGTTTAGAAGTTATTCAAGGAAAACCGAAAGTGTGCGTATTTCGCCAGAATCGTGAAAAACCACCAAACACGCAATTTTTAAACGCTCATATCTGGCGAAAAACACCTCGCAGACGGCCGTACGATGTCGATACGGAAAGTACATGAATGGCAATGAAAGCAAATCGTAAATCCCACCGGCATAATCGAACTATAAGGCCGCCAGGAACGAAACAAAAACGGAAATTTTTGACGTTTACCAAAATAAGCGGGCGCCTACGTCATCAAAAAGGAGCGACGCAAATTCATTTTGTGGGTCGTAAAAGCGTGTAGGGAAAGAGATGGCCGACATTATTAGCCTAATTAAAAATATCAACCCCGAAAGGCACGCGTCGCCAATACGAACTTGGGACGTAGTTCGGCCTCCCGCTTCCGCTCGTCCCGCTCCCGACCTCGGGCTCTGCCGCAAACCGGAGAATATGCGCCAGCAAAATTGCAAAATGCAAGGGGCTCGCACCAACACGATTTTAATATATATTGATTTAACAGTTGACAGTTTGGTAACATAACCTCGACTAATTTGGCTAGGAGCTAGTTACTTGATGCCAGATAATGCCAGAGGAAAACACAATTGGTTCTTTGCCTTAACGTTAAAACGTTTACTACCCTTTACAAATTATTTTTTTATAAAAAAGGACTTCCTAATAGGCTTCAAGTAGCGGAAATAAAAGATTTTAAAAAAAATTATTGTGTAAAAATACCATTAAAAACTTGCTTGCAAGGTGTTAAATGTTCTAAAATCTGCTTTGTGGTTAATCGTGGCAACGCTGTCATTGGAAAAATAACCATAAGCATAATACGTCCTGCGGTATTTCTCCGTAAGTAACGGAATCCTTATCGTTAATAAAGTTCAGCAGTTGACATTTTAGTATTGCGCATGCTCAGAATAACGATAACTATAAATGCATGACGAAATAAGGGGTTTAAAAAGTCTCTATTATATTAGACAGGAATACGCGCTATTATCCGCGAATCATTAGGGAACCACTGGAAATTATGAAAAACGTGAACAACTTTAACAGAGAGGATGGGTATCGACTTAGTAACACGTGGAGACTGGTATTGCCAAGTACCAGCACCGTAGTAAGTCACGGTCAACCAAACACGACGAATGAGCAGCGAAGCGAACCAAGCACGACCAATGACCAGCGAAGCGAAGCGGCGCCTAGGTATATAACGAGGAGTGTAACACAACAAATTCAGTCTTTAGAATCCTTCTGAAGAAACTGACAGGATGATCAGCGAAACGTCAAGTCAAGTTCGACGACCACGGCAAGACCCGAAAGAAACTACTTCATCAATTTATTCAATGCAAGACATACACTTTTTTTAAAAAAAACCTGTAATTACAATATAACCAGCCTGCCCTGCAGGTTAATGCAGTTCTCACACATAAAGAACAGGGGGGAAAATTTTAACATGTTTTTCCGCAGGGCAGTCAGATAAAATGTGCAGCAGCGACGAACTTTGTTATACATAATATTTTTAATCGCAAACTCCTCTATAAAATCCTTATTTTACTATAAGGAACGTAACCAGACTGCAACCAACAGCTACTCTCCGAGCTATGTGCCCCGCCGAGCGCTGAATTACAAGTTACAAGTCTGGCGCGTTAAGTGTAATAATTGCATATTACCATCAAAACGCTAATGCTTCGATTACAACAAACACCAGCCGAAAGACTAATCCTGCTTAAAGGAGCTCTCTTGCTAGTCGTCACACACCACTTGCAGACTGCAGTTTCGAGCTGTTGACTCTCGTCAGTGCAAGGTAGGCATGTGACGACCGGCACGAGGATCCTTTGACTACATCTATGGCCTAAATATCAAATAAAGAAAAAAACAATTCTACAGGAAACCATTTCCAGCAAACAGAAATCATTTATGATTGTTTTCGATGTTGTTTTGCACAACACCATACCTATATATGTATATATGTCAATGAATAATTATTAATATTTGATCTATTATAGGGGTATTTTGAGGAATTTGGTTTTTAAAAGATTTTTTTATTTCTAATTTAGTAATTTTGACTGCAATGTGCTAACATTTCTGTATTTTTATTATTTAATTTTTTTAAGTACTTACTTTTAAGAAATTGAATTGGACTGTACATTTTCTCACAATTCAATAAAGAAATTATACGCTGCATAAACCGAAAATGTTTTTACAGGGCTCTTAGGCTACCAGGGCGAGCAGTGTAGACCTTCTCGTCCTATAAAGTAACATTCGCAGTGCTTATTACGTAAATAACTATTACAAAGGCGATCTTTATTCTAACAATCCTCCTTCAGACATCACTTTATTGTTCTGCGTTCGTTTCCCGGGGCATACTAAAACACCCCTAGGAGTCTCTTAAGAAAAGTCGATAAATTCTCTCATGGCAATTGATGTTACTTACAGCCACTATACGACGTTAATACGTTGAGTAATAGCCATTTTATTGTTCCAGGGATTAAACTGATTGGCCACTCCGCTATCTAACGTTGTTCTCGATTGGCGACTATTTAAGATTTAAGGTCAGAGGACACAAAATTGATTTCATTTCGTTAGGGAAGAGCGTCAATATTACTTTGATTGTATCGCTCGCTGTTGCGATGATGACGGAAAAGTCATGAAGATTTGTAATGAAGTTTACTTTTAATCTTAATGAAATAAATAAAGAAACAAACAAGAACAGTATTAAATTTCAAGATCAAGGAACACAGAAAACATATCATTTCAATTTTTCTGTATATCAGATAATTGAATATTGATGCGTATTTTTTGTTAGTTCAAATCTTGAAAAAAGTGTCTATAACTCTTAAATAATTTATAGGATGGCACTCGAAATCCGAGAAAGCGATTAAACGAAACTCTACAATTAAATCACCACCAAACACTGACGTTTTCTGGCCCACATCTCAACAGAACTGGTAAACGACCAACTTTTCAGTAAATTATCTAATGGACTCAAAAAATAAACCTCGGCCGACGCGACGGAAGTTTTCCATTAAAGCGCGTTTTTCTCAAAGGTTATTTTTGCTTGGGCGTTTAATATTTAATACGATCCGACCGAAGTTTCTTCTATTAAGTTAAGCAGAGTATAAAGGGTAAGTTAGTGCCATGTGATAATAATAAGAAAGGGTTCGTTTAAAGGGACGTTATTTGAATTTGCATAGCTTGTTGCGAGGTAAAGTGTTGTTTAGAGTCTATTCTATTTTAATAAAAGCCCAAATTCCTGTTGAAGCAGTCAAGGTACGAGGTTAATTCCAGTCTATTTTTCACTAAAATAGTTGGCAATGATTAGTGTCAATGAAATCTTTCCTGGATATTATTTGTGTTCAAACAGATTATTGAAAGACACAGCGTTTGTCGTATCGTGTACAGCTCGTAAATTTTGTAATCTGGTGGGTGACAAATTTTTTTGTTTTTTATATATAATTTGTTATATAAAAAGACCTAAGGACGTCTCATTTTAATACTTTATCCAATGTTAGTTTGAAATATTATAAGTTCAGCCTCTCTACCAGGGATGTCCGTTGCTATGCCTCTCTACAATGGTATACAGCAGGCAGAGTCGCGTTATCGACATAATTTATCCCCTGTATATGAGATGTAGTCGAGCAGATATACAATTGTAACGATGCGGGCGGCCGGTAAATAATTTAAACTGACGTTCGGAATGACCAGTTCTAAAACAAGAAAGTGCTGTGTGAAACTGTTTTCGTGGAACCGAGCAGTGCCGTACATTTATTTAACGTTGCGCGGTGGTTTTCTCTTAATAAAAAAACGCAAGTTGTTCGTGTTATTACCTAAATTGTTTTTTTTTTTACAAAACCAGTCGCCCTACTCTGTGGCTCCGACCCTCACAGAGAGGAGCTGGTAATACCAATAGCCACTCCCCACGCCCGTGGGGTGAGTGGCTACCGGGTCCGAGAATCGTGTGCCCTGAGTAGACGCAATGAACCAAGGATGATAGCCTTCTGCATTCTGCCGGCTAAGATCTCTGCCGAATCTCGGCATGCCGGTATGATCTTTAGTTCTGAAAGCAGAGTCTGTCTCATTCCACCGAGGGCTCCTATAATCAGTACCACTATTTTAACAGAATGGCCTAGATAAAGCCTGCGGAGTTCGAAGAGCAAATCTCGATATTTTGTCCGTTTTTCCTCCCCATTCAAGACAATGTTGCTCTCAGCTCCGAGCTGAGAATTCCACGACATACATTGTCTTGAGTTGGTGGTCGAGGAGTACTATGTCAGGCTTGTTGGCTTGTATTTGCCTGACGGTGGGAAACGAGTAGTTCCAATAAATTAGGCACTTCTCATTCCCCACAACGGACTCAATATCCCCCGGAGCGTAAGGCAGCACTGTGTTTCGTCTATCCCATACGAGTGCCTTAGATGATAATAAAGCACTCGTAATGCTGCGTCGTGTCTGTGAATATAGGCCGAGACTGCGTATGTCGGGCAAGCCGACAGTAAGTGCATTACAGTCTCCGGCGCCCTGTGGTAGGCCCTACAGCTGACATCAGCGCCCTCCATACCCATGACACGACGTTGATAGACTAGGGTGTTAAATACACGATCTTGGCAAGCCATTATGAATCCCTCGGTCTCAGACTTCAGCTCCGCTGACCTTAAGAAGGCGAAGGTCAGCCTTTCGGATAAGCCGAGGTCTTCTATATTTTTATAGAAGACTCCGTGCAATGGCTTATCCTTATGAAGCTGCAGAAGGATGTTGTGTTCTGCAGCTTTTATGTGGGTTTTTAGTCGAGCGGGTTCCAACTCGGTGACAGAGTCGGGGTTTACGAAGATGAGACCAAGTTCATCGGCTGCTCTCCGTGCTGCCTTAAAGAGAAAAGCTCCTACCTCTGCATTTTCATGGTCTCGGACCATGCAGAGGAGGAGATCCGAACTCCTGATGACCTTACATGCTCCATCCAGAACCATCCCGCTATGGAGACTCTCCAAGCTCAAGAGTCCACGGCCTCCCCGATGTCGTGGGAGATATAACCGTGGAACGGACGATTTAGGATGCAAGCTCCTATTGAGATGCATCTTCTTGCGGGTTACTACATCAATTTGACGCAGCTCTTCTCTAGTCCACTTCACTACTCCGAAAGAGTAGAGAAGGATCGGAACAGCAAGCATATTTGTAGCAGACACCTTGTTCTTCCCCGACAGTTCTGAAGACCAGATCTGTCGGAGTAGGTGCTGATACTTGCCGCGGAGAGCGTTTTTCACTACACTACACTCAATGAAAATGTTGAAGACGAGATAACGGAGTCGATCGAATCGAGTTGGGACTTTAAGAACCAAGATTTACACGTGCAAACCCTTTAAAATATTTATAATTGCTTAAAGAGAGAAAATAATCAAATGATGGATACAAGTATTAATAAAAAGAATGTGCGAATTAACTAAAGTTCCGATTTCTACTATTAATCTTGTTATTAAAAAAAGGGGTTGTTTTAGATCACTCTATTAAAACAAAACGGAACAACCAAACATTTTTAAAAATTGACGATACTTCCGAAAGACATCCGAAGCACAGTTTATAATTTGTATCAAGAAAATGAAGTCGGCACTTTTGAAATGATTTCTAATAAATTGCGCGAATACCCTGACTATAATTATCAATCTTTGGAAACTTTAAGAGATAGATAAACCTTAAGGGGAACAGAACGGAAATATATATTGACGAGATGTGGTTTGATATGCATGATATTGTACGGCTGGGTAGAGACGACTCAAAATTGCACTTTAAATGCGCCATGTCCAAGGGGAGAACGTACTATAATTCTGCATGCCGGAAGTAAAGTTGGGTTCGTACCCAACGCAATGCTCTTGTCAGCCAAAAATATAAAATAGTGTTATGTTAATTATCACGAAGATATGACCGGGATTTGTTTGAAAAATGGTTCGCTGGACAGCTGTTACATAATATTCCCCCAAATATGTCTCTTCAGTTAGCAGAACGCAATTATTTCATAAGGAGAATTAAATGCTCATTAAATTCTAATTAAATACGCAAGAAGAAAATTTTCTGCTCATATATATATTTTTTATCGCACGTTCTGCTAACTTGCAAAAGAGATAGCGGAACATTAACGTAAAATAACAAAATCGTGATTTTCAACCGCGGAACAATAAGAGCACATTAAATGCTAATTAAATGCGCAAGAAAAATTTTTCCAGCTCATGTATATTTTTTTTGTCGCATGTTCTGCTAACTTGCAAAGAAGATAGCAGAACATTGATGTAAAATAACAAATTCATGATTTTCAATCGCGGAACAATAAGAGCACATTAAATGCTAATTAAATGCGCAAGAAAAAATTTTCCAGCTCATATATATTTTTTTGTCGCATGTTCTGCTAACTTGCAATGAAGATAGAACATTGATGTAAAATAACAAACTCGTGATTTTCAACCGTGGAACAATAAGAGCACATTAAATGCTAATTAAATGCGCAAGAAAAAATTTTCTAGCTCATATATATATTTTTTTTCTCGCATGTTCTGCTAGCTTGCAAAAAGATAGCAGAATATTAACGTAAAATAACAAATTCGTGATTTTCAACCGCGGAACAATAAGAGCACATTAAATGCTAATTAAATGCGCAAGAAAAAAAATTCTAGCTCATATATATTTTTTTATCGCATGTTCTGCTAACTTGCAAAGAAGATAGGAGAACACTGATGTAAAATAACAAATTCGTGATTTTCAACCGCGGGACAATAAGAGCACATTAAATGCTAATTAAATACACAAGAAAAAATTTTCCAGCTCTTATATATTTTTTTGTCGCATGTTCTGCTAACTTGCAAAGAAGATAGCAGAACATTGATGTAAAATAACAAATTCGTGATTTTCAATAGCGGAACAATAACAGCACATTAAATGTTCATTAAATGCGCAAGAAAAAATTTTCCAGCTCATATATATTTTTTCGTCGCATGTTCTGCTAACTTGCAAAGAAGATAGCAGAACATTGATGTAAAATAACAAATTCGTGATTTTCAATAGCGGAACAATAACAGCACATTAAATGTTCATTAAATGCGCAAGAAAAAATTTTCCAGCTCATATATATTTTTTTGTCGCATGTTCTGCTAACTTGCAATGAAGATAGAACATTGATGTAAAATAACAAACTCGTGATTTTCAACCGTGGAACAATAAGAGCACATTAAATGCGCAAGAAAAAATTTTCTAGCTCATATATATTTTTTTTTTCTCGCATGTTCTGCTAGCTTGCAAAAAGATAGCAGAACATTAACGTAAAATAACAAATTCGTGATTTTCAACCGCGGAACAATAAGAGCACATTAAATGCTAATTAAATGCCCAAGAAAAAAATTTCTAGCTCATATATTTTTTTATCGCATGTTCTGCTAACTTGCAAAGAAGATAGCAGAACATTGATGTAAAATAACAAATTCGTGATTTTCAACAGCGGAACAATAAGAACATATTTTCTTTATTAAAAAACACAATTATTGACAAAAATTTATGTTGAGGTTAAATTATCTCCGGTTCCCTCTTAAGGATAGATTTTAATATACATAAGATATCTTATTTGAATCCTTGAACTATTGCGCCATATTAAATACACATAGAGAAATAAAAAATCATTTATACCTTAATTTACAGTAAACTGTAATGTAACGGCAGTAAATAGGAACATGTGAAATTTTCAAAAGAAGAAATAACGCAATTATGGGACATTTTCCAATTTCTTCTTCATTATTCTGCGATTGAGAATCACAAATTTGTTATCTTAATTAATGTTCCTTTTTTGCAAGCTAACAGAACATGCGATTAAAAAATATATATGAGCTGGAAATTTTCTTCGTTCTGCTAACTGAAGAGACATCGATGCAAAAGTATAAACAATTACAAACTGAAAATTAACAAATCGCAAAACTTTTCGGCAAGAGGTGGTCGTCAGAGATAATAATACAATTATTTCCCCAAAAATAGAGCACCGGCGAGGTACGCTTTCGGTGCAGACAATGCCGCATATATTTTCCATTAATTTAATAAGTCATAATGTAGCTGTCGAGGTTACCGCTGGCGGGGCCCGCCTGCATAAAAACAAAGTGACATTTTGATAGTCAGCTACGCTGGCGGCCTCCGAAAGGGTTGAAACGGGCGACTCCTCCACTTCAATTAATAATCTGTTCTAGTCTCGCGGGAGTTCACGTTAAAACTGATGGCTCAAAATGTTCGCTGACAACTCTATGTTGCAAATAGAGTAAATTCCATTTGCTATGCACAGGGTGAACAACAAAGAGTGGTGTTTAAGAATTTAGACCTTAATGAGGGTTTGAATCTTTAATGTGACAATTGAATGGTAAATTAGGCGCGCGCTTCGTCAACGACTTTGGCATTGTTGGGGGGTTTTACTATTTTTTGGGAAACATGTTCATCTTCCCGCCTTTGTAACTTGTTACATATTAGGCTTACAAAAAACATGAGAAATTTTGTCTTCCTTAACTTTGTTGAAGACATTTTCGTCGTTGGATCAACCGCTGCGGAGTTATTTTCAAAAAACTAATTTTTTGTACCTTTTATTCAAGATGGTGGCTCGAGCGGTCACCCCCCCCCCCCCCAAAGGTCGAAAACTTGGATTTTTGTCAAGGCCTAAACCTCAACAACATATTTAAAAATTATTAATACCCCACCTTTTGTAAGGCAAGTAAGGCAAAGGCCTTTTTTTATCCCTACTGACTGGATTAAAGGTCTGTCATCAGATAATAATAACTACTGACATTTCAACAAATGCCTTGAATTTCATTATATCTCGTATCCATTCGCCGGTTTATGGTTTCATTAGAAGTTTTGAACTGTTACGAGATTTAAATGTTCTACTAAGCCAGTTTGAAAACCCAAGACTACATATCTACATAGCTGCCACGAAGTCTGACGAAGGGAATAACTTTGCTTATCTCATGCCAATGGAACACCAAAGTTAAATTTAAATTCATAGAAATTGTTCTATCTACCACAATATATATAAGCGTTAGATACTTGAGGTTTTGAAGTATATTGAAAATGAATAACTGTGTGCAATGAATTACTAATTTTACTTTAAATAGTGTAAAAGTTCAGAAGCTAAAACCACATTTCGGTAAAATTTATATCTACAGATAAACAGAGGTGAGGGGTAACAATATCACTATATAGGAAGGAAACCTCACACGTTTGACAATTATGACTGCTGGTACTAATACCACATGCAGTAAAATCTGTGCAAGTTGCAGTCGGGAGCTGCCTACTGCGAATACCTTTGTGAACAAAGTATTGTGCTGCATTCGAGAAAAACATCAGGTAAATACAGTCAGCCACGTTTGACTGCGACTTCTTCTCGCCTCTTCGCAATGGTGGTAGTAGATGCATAATGTGGATGAGGAAGAAACGGTGAATTTCAGATCGGACCGTTACGGGTGAGGGTAATTGAGAGTAATGTGAAGGTAATATTAGGATAAAATGAGGGTGCTTATTAATAATTTTACCATCACATGTTACCCCATAACGGTCTGATCACAAATGATCTGCTTTTTCGGCATTCCCATAATCTCTATTTCACGTAGAGGTGGTGACACTACTAACCGCGCCCTAACGATCAAGCAACACATGATGGTTTAATAAACGTTTATTATATGAAATTTCGTTATCGTATATTTAATCAACGTCTATGAAAAGCGTTTATTTCATAAACGATTTTTCTACGTCTATTATAAATATATTTCTCCGAAAATTTTTTGAATAACGCAGAATATTTGAGAAATAATTAATTGAGAGTTGAGACTACACTCAAATGTTTAAATTGTAAATTGGTGAAATTGACATTACTTGCATTTTTTCAGCCATATTAGAGTTTTTAATATACGATTTTTAAATGTATACGATAAATATGTATTTGCGCTACATTTTTTATAGGCATGTCATAAACAATTGCAATTAAAAGTTCGAAGATTATAATAATATCTGGAAATATGAGTAAAATATTTACATTAATCAAAATTTGTTATAGATAGATGATGAATGAAAATATTTGATCGGTAATATAGCAGTTTATAATATACGGTTTTTAAACGTATATCAATCTGCATCGATTGCGTAGTCGCCAGCAACCGGGTTAGTATTGTTGTCTTTGTTGCAGAATACATAAGCATTTCTCATAAATATATGAATCTCTCTCATCGTTTCAACAGTACAGCTGGTGAGCAGCCGCGGATCGTCGTGTTAATTGCTGTTTCGTGTGGTGGTAGTCAACCTTAGTAGTGTGGCCTTGTGATCGAAACAAAGAATATTTACTTGTTTGTTTTTGCGTAATATTATTTGATTGAGATTCAATAAGTGTTATGTTGATAAGCCGTCCTTAAGTTATCACGTTGTAGTGCGTTAAAGTTACAAGAATGAGCCAACTTGTGATTGGTAAGAATTATTGTTTATCTGAGCGATTTCATAGTAACTGCATTTTTTATATCACAGAAGGTGTAAAACATAGACGGCTAGTGTGGAAGGCGTGGGTGGGACCAGTGACAATAAAATTAGAGGGACGATTCAAGATTGGTTGAAGTTTGCCAAAAGCCGCTATAGTTACAATAATAATAATAAATAGACTCTATTTTTGGATTTTAGTAAAGAGTAATGAACAATGTTTTGTTTTGTTATCGTTGTCAAACATCCTAGGTCCCCAAGTGTGAAATAATAAATGATAAAATAGTTTTACGTATTCTGCCAACCCCGCAGAATAGGTAAAGCTTAATATAATATAAAAAGCTAGTACTAAATAATAAATATTTTTAAAAAATTACTATCTGCATACATATATACAATTGAATTATTTTTCCTTCCTGAAATATGTACATTTAAAAAATTGGAGATCATTATAATATTAACTTTCGAATTTAAAAACGGGTACCTTCTATCTTTTTTATAGTGTTGTAGACCAGACTGATCAATTCTAAATAATTTTGCAAAGGGAAATGTATCGCAAGTCAAAAAAAACTTTAATTCTAATTTCCCTCTTATAATTAAAGAAAAATTAATATATTTTACAAAATAAGGCACTTAGAAATTAATTTGTTTCAATGTCATCTTATTATTGTTATGCAGCAATATATATTAACAATTTTATCATAAGTAGCAAATGATTTCTGATTTAAGACATGATTTGACTTGCAAAGTTATTTGAAATCGATTAGTCTATAATACTGTATAACAGAATTTCCCATTTAGATTTTGAAAGTTAAGGTAACTTTGGTAAAAATAAAGTGATGGAAACTATTTAATCATTTATTAAATAAGCTCTTAGTTTATAAAACAATATAAAAAAAGGTCTAAAGAACTTATAGCGTATATTCATTAACAAAGATACAAGAGTGGATTCCCTTTAAAAAATCTCTCGATCTTTTTATTCTAAATTTTTTGAGAAAAACTAAATTCTTCAGAAAAAGTTCAGATTTTCAAAAGAAAAAAAATTTAAATAAAAACAATTATAATTTACAATTTTAACTATTATTATAGTTCACCAGCTTTATGAGGCTTTGAAACTTCCATATTTTTAATTTGAAATATGTTCATCTTACGCGAAGTCAGATATATATTACCTAAATTTTGGCATTGCCAAAAAAAGTTTGATAAGCTGAAGCAACACTATAAAAAATTACTTTCTCAAAAAATTTAAAATAAAAAAGTTTGTAAGTATTAGATATTCCATACAGGGATACCCTATGTATGTATGTATGAATTACAGTGGATAATAAAGGTTTAATACATGTATACCAGAAACTGGAGAAAAGGTTTTTCATAACAGTGAGAAAAACCTTTACATAATACATATTATCGACGTATATGGAATACGTTTATATGATGTGACAACAATATAACGTTTTTAAAATATGATGTACCATATATATACATGTTTTTTAAAAACGTCTATATTTAATATATGATAAGACAAATATATACGTTTGTAGCGCGGACATACGAACGTTGAATATAGGTTGCAATAAACATTATATATACCAGTCGTATAAACGAAATCAAAGCGTTTATTAAACCATTTGGTGTTGATTGGAGAGGTCTAGGTTCAAGCCCCAGCTCTGTAAGAAATGAATGTTAAGAATCCTAGTTTACGTTTTATTCCGAGAGTTATAGATTAAACAACTATTTTTGTCTCAATCTGGTATCGCTATGATACAGACTGAGACTTGCAAGGACTTGAACTTTATTGATTTCGGCGCTTTGCGGCCAACTGCTTCGATGGGAGGCATGCTATAAATTTCATATTTGCTTAAAAAACAAAAAATCAACATAAAAATATAGCTTTAACATGACGTAAACTATATTTTAAAAGCTTTGATTTCATGTATGATAATCGTACAGAGAAAAAAAATAAAGACAACTTTATTGCATGCCTGTATACATGACTGTGTACACTAACCAAGCCTTTTCTCGTCCATTTCTCTCACAAATCGCACTGTGAGAATTAAATTATTACATGATAGCGATTTTACTTTGATAAATCGACTTTTTAAAAACCACCGAACAGACTCACAAAAGCACATTCATCCCCTATACCGGAGCATAAAAAACACTCTTTGTTCTTTTGTTTTATTCAATATATACATTGTATCATCATTAAAATTAAAGAACGTTCAAAAGGGTACGCATAAACTGATTACAGTAAAAAAAATCGTGAAAGGATATGCTGTAGATATAAAATACCAACCAACATAATATTCGAGTTACAGGTTATAAAAATGACTCGGTGTAAAAACTTCTATTAGATCGTGAGACAGTTACAAAAATGTCTCTTACTAGCTTTTTTGCTGGCTATTTGTCAACGGGTGCGGCGGAGGGAGGGAAGTAGGCGCCATAGCCCGGGACAATCGGAGAGTCAAATTTGACATCGGATTTTTAAAGAGCTTTTTGCAGTCCAATGTGATAAATGTTTTCAGATGTCCTGAATGCCCCTGATAGCAATTTAGGTGGTCAGGTCTAGTTCCCACGTCCAACTTCCGGAAATTTCGAAAAAACTAGTCCCGTCCCGGTGCCATGATGGTACGTGGAGTTTTTCTGACAAAAATCGAGATATTGCTCAAACGTGGCTTTTATGAAGCTAAGACGCTATTTGCAACCATTTTTTGTGTCTCCTAAAGGAGTTAATATGAAAAAAATGTGTTTTGCAAAGTCGTCAAAAGCAAGCTATTCTTGGGAGTAATATCAGAACCAATAGACTAAATAAGATTTTCTTATTCTAAAAATGTTTGTATGGCTCCTAAATAAAACTTAAAATGCTTGACAACAATTTTGCGTAGATAGATAGATTGGACCAAATAGAAGCAGAGATAGACCTACAGAAATCAAAGAATACTGAAACCGATGATAAGAAACTTGTCAAGCCTACCTTGCAGTAGATTTGTAGTTATTACACTTAAAATATAAAGGAGAATACTTTAATATATTAGTTCGAGGAGCAGGAAGATAACATGTTCCAGAGTTCCGGCTTGTTATACGAGGTGTATGAAAATTAAGTTGCCCCAAAAGAAGAGGACAATCAAACATGTTAAACATAATTTTGTAGATAAAAATTATTGAGTCTACTACCCTTCTATTTTCGATGCTTGATATGCGAAATCTTTCCAACATAACATTTTACGAATACCCAGTTATTGGATAGATACCATCTTCAATAAAACATAAACACTTAATAAAATGGCGCTGGGCATTTTCAATATTGTTTATATAGATAGCATATCCTGGGGGACCGTATTAGCGAGCAATATTCCAATTTTGATCGTACAAATGAGTAGTACAACAGTTTCATAATGTCAGTATTGCTGAACCCTCCCTTATTACAAAGCCTATGCTTTTTAGCGTTGAGGTAATAGTGAAATTAATATGTTCTTTGAAACCCAGACATTTATCAAATATAACTCCAAGATCCTTTACTGAGTCTGGTCTCTGTAATATTTGACAGTATATATGATAATCCTACTTGATAGTGTTACGCATTTTTATATATATATATATATATATATATATATATATATATATATATATATATAACATTTATAAAAACAACAAACATAAGCGGGTCTAGTATGGATCCCTGGGGAATGCCAGAAGTGGCCTGGACCTCAAATGATCTGAAACCACGGTATTCCATGTACTGACGCTTATTCTCTAGATATGAAGATAAAAAATCTAATTGCGACACTGATAACCCAAATTTACTCAATGTCTCTAATAAAATATCTTGATCCAGATGATCGAATGCCTTGGAAAAGTCTGCGTAAATGGTATCAATTGGTTAGTTTGCATCAAGTTCTCTAGAAATGGATTGTTGATATATGCGAGGTTAGTTTCAGTAGATCTGCCAGGAAGAAATTCATGTTGGTTATGTACAATTTGACCATTTACGTGATTGTTGCTGTTAATGATACACTGCACGCTATTACTGGTATCTTCATAAGAATTATATTTATTTCTCACTGCTCTAACAATTATTGTTGACAACAAACTGACAGTCAGAGGAATAGGTTTCAGATACCGTTTTGATGGCGGTCTCTTTAACATAGGGCGCTTTAGAGCTTTCACGAAGACACGCACACGATTCATTTGTGATCTCCAGTATGCGGATGACTGTGCACTATTAGCCTCTACGCCGGAAGAGCTTCAAGAACTTTTAGATGTGTATGCTCAGAGCTATGATTCCTTGGGACTTAAAATCAACATTGGAAAGACTAAGATTATGTCAACTCCTCATTAAGTGAACCAAATAGACATTACTCTTAACGGAAATTCTCTTGAAGTGGTGGATCAGTTCAATTACTTAGGCAACGTTGTTAATGACAAAGCAAACATGGACAGCGAGATTCGCAATAGAATTAACGCTGCATCTAGAGCACTCTGGGGACTTAGAGAGAGAGTATTTGACATCCACGACCTTGCTTTGTCAACGAAAATGGCTGTCTACAGAGCAGTTGTCATTCCAACACTGCTATATGGACGTGAAAGCTGGGTCACTTACCGTCGTCATGTGAAAGAATTAGAACGTTTTCAGCAAAGACACCTCAGAAGTATGATGAAAATCCGTTGGTTCCATCACATATCAAACGTGGAAGTACTCAGGAGAGCAAAGAGCCTTCCAATTGAGATGCTTATTTCCAGAGCACGCCTAAGATGGGCAGGTCACGTTCATCGTATGCATGATAACCGTCTTCCTAAATGTATATTTTATGGTGAATTGCTAAGCGGTAGAAGAAGGCGTGGCGGTCAACGAAAGAGGTTCAAAGACGCTCTCCATGAAAATCTAAAATCCTGCGGTATTGCAGACGAGCAATGGGAACAACTTGCAGCGGACAGAACCGAATGGCGAGGGGTTGTGGCCAGCTATCAAGGAAATGTTGCTGCAAGAAGGCCGAATCCAAGACCTAACCAGGTCTATGTTTGTCCTGACTGCGGTCGACATGTGCTCTCCCGAATTGGCCTCTATAGCCATAGTCGTGTGCACCGTAGATGAATGGGAATTACAATAGACTACACCTTTTAATTGTTTTTTATTGTACACAATCTATCGACTGTAACATTTTTATACTCGGACTCGAGTAACGGCTAATAATAATAATAATAATCCGGGGGATATTGAGTCCGTTGTGGGGAATGAGAAGTGCCTAATTTATTGGAACTACTCGTTTCCCACCGTCAGGCAAATACAAGCCAACAAGCCTGACATAGTACTCCTCGACCACCAACTCAAGACAATGTATGTCGTGGAATTCTCAGCTCCCGCTGAGAGCAACATTGTCTTGAAAGAGGAGGAAAAACGGACAAAATATCGAGATTTGCTCTTCGAACTCCGCAGGCTTTATCCAGGCCATTCTGTTAAAATAGTGGTACTGATTATAGGAGCCCTCGGTGGAATGAGACAGACGCTGCTTTCAGAACTAAAGATCATACCGGCATGCCGAGATTCGGCAGAGATCTTAGCCGGCAGAATGCAGAAGGCTGTCATCCTCGGTTTATTGCGTCTACTCAGGGCACACGATTCGCGGACCCGGTAGTCACTCACCCCACGGGCGTGGGGAGTGGCTATTGGTATTACCAGCTCCCCTCTGTGAGGGTCGGAGCCACAGAGTAAGGTGACATGTTTTTTGTAAAAAAAATAATAATAATAATAATAATAATATTTATTTCTATTTCTGTTATTATTAGGTATTAAATATGCAGTTTGAAAGATAGTAGCAAAGGCATTGACAATTTCCTGGGGATTTGTATATTGAACATAATTTATATAATATTAACTGGAATGAAACCACTTCTTCTTTAACCGTTAATGTAAGCCCAGAATTTCTTGAGATAATTTTTTATATTTTCTTGTATTTCCAGTAAATAATTTTCATACAAGTGTACCTTTTCTCTTATGTCCCTAAACTCCCTATGAACATTACTATTTCTTGTTTGTTTATACTTTTTCCAAAGAATACTTTATTGTTTATGTTTCGTACTATATGTTATTTGTATACCATGGTGGGTATTTAGGTTGTCTAGGAACGTATTCGGGAACAGCTTTATCAAAAATGTGTGTCAATTTTGGGTAAAAGGAAGTGCACGCAGTGTTAATGTTAAAGAACACGATAAAACCTTCGATGTACTTTTCGAAACTGTAACAAAATCCGACGAAGGAGCGTCATTTTAGAAAGTGTAGTAAATGTCGCTGCATAGGGACGTAATGTCGCTCCGACCGGCAAAATTTAGAAACAGTAACAAAATTTTACTTTAATTTCGGAAATTTCAAAATTAAAAACCCTTTTACGAATCCACGTTGTTAAGCACTGCAACTCATGCGTTGTATTAAATATGAGGACAAATTAATCCAGTCTCTAATCAAAGTATTTCGAGAGTTTTAGCGAAAATAGCCTTTAGCGACATGGGACCCCCATCATTTCCTAGCAGTCGATTTTGACGGGAAAATTATGAGTTTTAACGGGATTTTCCGTAAACCGGTTCCTCAGTGATTCGGTGTCAGAAAAGTATCTTTACCATGTACTCATATGTGCATGGGACCGCCTTGCCTGAACGTATGAAATTGTAATTGCAGAATATAATTCAAAGTCGTTGCGATTCACGCATTTTCAAACTCCGAGGAGCGACCAAAATTGATATTGAACTAAAAATACGTAAATAGACAGGCAAGCAAAAGCCCACCAAAATTTCATAAACATTGAACTTTTCTTGAATCCTTTTGTGTAATCGTTAGCTCAAAAACTGCATATTGGATGGTAGTTGGTACATTATAAATCGTACCGTTCCTCACCATGTGTTGTACACGGACCAGACTATAGTTTGTCAAAACATATTTCTTGAAGTTGTTGTAAAGCATAAATTTTTGAAGAGATTTAATATATATTTTTGAACTTTATATTGTCTTTTACTTGTATTTTCAAAATTCCCTTTCAGGGATAATTTTAAGAAAGTGTTAGTACCTACTGTGTTAGATTTATAGTGTTACGACGTCCAATTGATGCCATCAAAGAAGCAGTTAAGCAAAAACGAACAGTAAGTATAAATTTTATATTATTCTCCGTCTGAAACAGTCGTTTTGAACCCTTATTTTGTGAACATTAACATTCATTTTTGAAAAATATAGCAAAAGTCCTTCAGACGCAAAAGATGGATCGTCACATTAACATCGTTGTTGTTCGTTTAGATTAAATAAAGAGTCATACAATTGAAGATAATTTGCTTTTTTTTTGTAGATTTCGATTGGATTGCACGGGAAACTTTCAGATTAGATCAGGCTTTGGGCTCTCAGGAAAGCCTCTTCCATATAAAACACAGCTGTAGAAGAATTTTGACGGCATTCTCCATAAATTAAGACCATGTTTAATTTATCCATGTTTGTATGAAGTACCCTGTTCTATAACAACAATTTAACAAAATAGAAGAACTAAATACACATCATTTGACAATCAAAATACATCGAGGTAAACTCATATTTTGCATGTGGCTAACAGCTACTATTATAAAGGAATACAAATAATATTTCCGATAATACTTGTTCTATGGAACAGTTACGATGGTATAAGCAGAGGGACATTAAAATATCGAGGTCCATTTTTGATTGCATTCACATAACTAACATACATTTAAAAAAAAACTTCCTACTCTGACATTTTATCTATGCGTACGTATAAGCGCTCCAATCTGATACACAACTTTTTTAATTTCTTTATGTTCAATAAAGCATAAACTTTCAGAGATAAAGTTGCAATAAAGTCGCCCGGGAATGCTGAAGAGACCGAAACAAAATCAACAAAATAAAACGTTTATATGCGATGTTTTATTCACGACCTTCCTCCAAACTTTTCAGTGGCCAAAACTTCAGGACTTTATTTAAAGTTGTAAGTCGGTACAGGCGTACAGAGAAAATGCTACTGCGGCGGCGGTATTTATAAATAGATGGGAGGAATTTAATTAAAACAAATTATTTACGTTCGCGTCCTTTTCATTACCGTAATGCGAAGGAGTCGCTTTCTGTCTACGTGCTGTTTGTCGCACGAATATTCAGTTTCAATGAATGAAGAGGGGGAGGGAAAAATAAATGTCTTTCTCACAAATTTTTCAAAATTACGTCGAGATCGATTGTCAAGAATTTAGCACGAAATTCATTAACATTAAGTCCTTTTTGTTGCGAGTTCAAATTATTTTATATACTATTCTATTTCACGTACTGCACATCGTTAGCGCGCATTGAAAAGAGTAATATGGTGAAATTAAGATAAGTGAGATATTTGAAAATTCTAGATCCGCTCTCATTCGGCTGTTTATGAAAATTAAGAAAAGTTATTTGGTATAGTCGAGCTCAGATTTACGGTGAACTCGAAAAAGGCAATAAAAACTTTACGACCTCATTATTATCGCCGTTACTCTCTGTACTATTCCGCCAGCAAATTGAATCACTTACCTTTATAGGATTTTAATGTATGTCGGCTTGTTTGATGACACCGTACCGACTGGTTCGCTGGCGTAATAACTAGAGCGTAAAGTTTTTGTTGCAGCTTTTACTTGCAGTAAAGCTTTGAACGTTACTATACCAAGATAAGTAAAAATAATAATCTAGGTTCCCATGCATTTACTTTTGAATTTCGGTGTTTTTGATATACATATAAAGTAGAAAATAATAATTAAAAAATGTTCTACAGAAACTAAGATTATTATTTTGTTCGTTTAGAGAAAAACAGTATGCGACTACAAGGAAAACTTTCCCTTTCAGGCAAAAAAACGAATGGTCCAATTCGGTCCGCGTATTTTCAAATTATGCCCAGATATAAAAAATGCATAAATAAATATAGATACATATTTATATATGTATGTATATATATGTATGTATACATACTAGTCGGCTAGAGAACCTCCCTCCTTCTCTTGAAGCCTGTTAATTATATTCTGCAGTATAATCGTTTGTAATTTAACCGTGCAGATAAAAAACTCAACAAAAACTTACGACCTCATTAAAATACCGTTACTCTCTGTACTTTTTCGCCCGTAAATTGAATCACATACCATTGTAGGTTTTTAATGTGCGTCGGCTTGTTTGATGACACCATACAGAATGATTCACCGGCATTAATAACGAGCTCGCAAAGTTTTTATTGTCTTTTTTATTTGCACCGTAAATCCACAGGTTACTATACCGTTTAAATAAAAAATTTCAAACTGACCGCATATTTGCTAGAAATAAAGTTATAAGAACTAATTAATAACATAAAAAATTTAAAAATCGGCAAAGACATTTACACAAAACTAGTGTTCGCTACATTCCTAATGCTATTTTCTCTTTTAATTACTAATACTACTATTACTAATTACTTTTTTGAATGAGCAACCTGCATATTTGTTACCAAAACTATAGAAAACTCTACTAAACATATGTAGAGTAGTTAAATAAATGCCCTACATTGCCTGATCCAAGGTATTGAAAAGACATTCAAAGCTAAAGAAGTGGTGTGCTTTTGACAACACCGTTCCATACAAAAAGCCGCGGAAAAAATGGGAATACAGTCACCTACAATTAAATGGATACAATCCATGCTCAGAAGCAGAATTATTACCACAAGTACAGGGGATGAGTCGGCTACGGTGACTGCAGTCAGGGGTTGTTCACAAGGTGGAGTCCTATCGCCCTTGCTGTGGTCGATGATCTCCATAAAATGAGTAATTCAGACTTGAACGTCCAGGGCTATGCAGATGACCTGGTCGTTACTCTGAGCGGCAAAAATGATGTCATGATCTTCAACCTCATCCAAATTGCCTTAAATATAATATCCAAATGGTGTTTGTCAGAGGGGCTCAATGTCAATCCGAGTAAAACACTAAAAGGAGAAAACTCAATCTTAGAACTCCTATACTGAATGGAACGATGCTAATTTTTCCAGTGAAGTCAAGTATCTAGGAGTAATCCTGGATCAAAAACTTACCTGGAACTCACATCTGGAAAGGGCTCTTACTAAAGGCAATATGGACGTACCGTAGGCTGTTTGGTAAGAGTTGGGGTCTAAGACCGAAAATGACACATTGGTCTTATCTTTTGGTCGTCAGACCTCTGGTGACCTACGCATCACGCGTATGGTGACCAAAAACAGGGGAAAAAGTAGCACGGGGAAAGTTGCAGAAACTGCCTGTTTAGGGAGCAATGCACTCGTGTCCCACAACCGCTATGGAGGCTATGCTTGACCTACTCCCCTTGCACTTACCTGTAAGAAAGGAGGCGGCACTGAGTGCCTTACCACTGCACTAGGCACATAAATTTAAACCTGGCGATCTGGTTGGTCAAAGGATTCTGGAGTTAATCCATTTGAAATCCATGACCAAACCCACTGACTCAATGCCAATCAAACAAGACTTTGACTGCCCGCGTGATGTGCTAATTTAAAGTCGCCAGACGAGCAAGATAGAGAGAGGCACTGCAAGATGGCTGAAGCGGTAGGAATGGGCGAAGCAGGGCCTAATTGTAGACTATCCAAAACCCTCGGTAACACCCCAACCATCTTCCGGGCAGAAATTTACGCTATAGATCTGTGTATCCAGGTATGCCTAAATAAAGGCATTCGAAGGGCAAAGATCTATATACTATCAGATAGTCAGGAAGCACTAAAGGCTTTAAGGTCTTATACCTTTGAGTCTAAAATTGCCTGGGAATGTAGACAATCCCTGAAGCAACTGGCCAATAACAAGGTTGCCTTGATGTGGGTGCCAGGGCATGAGGGGGTACAAGGAAATGAACTTGCCGACAGCCTTGCAAAAAAAGAAGCTAAAGTACCATTCATTGGACCCGAACCGTTTTGTGGCCTGGCCAAGGCACACATAACGAAGGAGATCCAAGAATGGGAAAAGGACCAGAAAAAGTCCTACTGGAGGAACTCCAGGTCAAAGACAAGCGAAAAAATTTATAACTCATTGGGCAAAGAATGCCACAAAGTCCTAATTAAGGCTAATTACAGGTCTTCGAACTGGCCACTGCCCCTTGAGATATCATTTCAAGAACATGGGCAAAGTGATAGACAACAAATGCAGATATTGCGATACTGCAACTGAAACTGCGGAACATATATTTTGTGAATGCAAGTGAATGTTAGTCCGCACTAGGCTAAAGTTTCTAGAACAGGCGGAATTAACGCCCGAAGACAGGGAAATTAGTCCCCAGGAAAACCACAAGCTTTGTACAAAGTCTTGGAATACTGGACAATCACTAGATGTAAGGTAAATAAATCACAAAAGATCTTTTAGGTCGAAGAGAAGTAAGGCTGTTCGAAGCCAAACGACCCTGTAAAACAATCTACATACTAAATATTATAGCGTCGAGTAACACGTTTTCATTATTTCTGTTCACTCTATATATTTCTCACTGAAGGTCTTCCTGTTTTCACCTTGGCAATAGCATCAACTATCTGCCAAATATTATTTTTTTAAATAAATTCCTAGATCACATACAACAAATTTTGAAAAAGAATCAGCTCGTCAGGGGTGGCAGTGCTACGGAGAAATGTGAATTTTTCTATTTCTGTTGTTTGTTATGACAGTTACCGCTCCGCGCGGTGTTGTGAATTTCTAGTTCCCAAAAATAGAAAAATTACCACATTTTTCTCTGAACTCAGCATTACCACCGACGTAAATCATAAACGGATGATTTTTTTGGACCAATTCTTTTTCAGAAATTTGTCGTAAGGGACCTACAAATTTGCCGTGGCAAAAAACAATTTGTCGCGAAATTCTATTACGCAGAAACAGAAGAATTAATACACATTTCTCAGTACTCAGTTCCCGTAAATCAGCAAGCACCAGTTTTAGGACTCATATTTCAAGAATTTGTCGTGAGAGGTCTAGGCATTTGTCGTGCCGGAAAACAATTTGTCGCCAAATTCTATTATGCAGAAATAGGATTTTAAATAAATTTTTCCTCGTACACAGCACTGCCACTCCCGTAAATCATCAAGGGGTAGTTTTTTGTATTACTTTTTTTTTTTAGAAATATGTCCGTAAGAGGCCTAGGAATTTGTCGTGCCAGAAAACAGTTTGCAACGAATTACCATTATGAAGAAATAGAAGAATTATGCCTCTGTGTACTCAGCATTTCCACCCCCGTAAATCATCAAAGGATGGTTTTCAGCAAATTTTGATACTCAAAGCCCTTTTTCCATTATTTCAGCCCGCTTCAAAATGTGGTAATGCTAACTTGACTTGAACTTTTTTTTTAAATAAAGCGCGACAAATTTTTTATTTTTCAAATTTACAAATAAATTTACTACAAAAAAAGCGACCATTAATCCATGTATTGACATTGAAAAATTTCGATACGGTAATATGGATATATCTAATAGATTTTGAGATACAGAGCCAACAGACGGACTTACAGAGGGGCACAGACAAACTGACAGAGGTGAAAGACCTTTATTATCTAGATAGAACACAATACTTCCCTTCATTTAGCAAGAGAGGTAAAACTAAGAACGTTGTAAATAAATATCTTTACAAAATAATTAATTCTTTGCGGCAGGCAACAAAAATGCATAATTCAGCAGTTTAACAAGGTATCAACAAGAAGGCCGTAAAGCCCTAGAGAAAAACGCCTTGAAAGGGTGGACTCTTTCTTATGCGAAACAGACCTTACAAGCTACGCCGTTCAGAAATTCCCTGATCATTACGATTGTGCTGGAGAATGCTGCAAACTTCTGCTCCTCAGAGGACCCGCTGTTATTTCATTGATCGAACCGCGATGTTACGTCACTGAGAGCGTGCTAGTGACGGCCAGGATAGTTACGTTACATAAGGACGATTCCCGAGGACGATGTACACATGAGGTTGATATCCTTTAAACGAGCGCCATTTCAGATTGCTGCCGCTGTTATTCCTGCTTTAAACTCCGAGAGTTTATTGGAGGATCACGTTTTATACTATTTTTACTTAGTAGGGCTTATACCATGCTCCAGATAGGATATTAAATACTTTTCCACATCCTAAATTTTTTATATATTTAATAACTCGTATCAATAGTCAAACAATTTATTTGTCCTGAACGTCGTCAGTTTGAAGGATTTATTTCAAGACGTCCATTAGAATAATTATTAATTACGATGACAATAGCAGACTTTATTGAAAAGGTGGGATTTACAGGGCGCATACTTTTTGCTTAGGTCAAACTCCAATTTTTTACCAGTTTACCAGTTTTTGCGGCATTTTTTCAAACGTCATATACCCCTAAAAACGTTAATGTTTACCCTGATAATGTACTTATAAAGGGGGAGCCCTCGATCAAAATTTCGTGTAATAACGGCATGGCTAAATTCAAGAAAAATGTTTAGTTCCAATAAAAATAAACAACTTGCTTCCTTGCAGCAAAGTCCCAAAGTGTTGCGTTGATATAAAAAATTATGATCCATGTAATTTACCCCCCCCGTGTAAGGCCGAGCTTCAGCAACATTTGCTACGAACAACATACATCGCGAAAATCTGGCGTGGAGCTCATCTTCAGAACCCCAGTGATCTCGAACCAACAAATTTCGGCTGGATTGAAGAACATGGAAAACTTGGAAGGCCTTGGAATCGCTTAATGTTAAATTGAGAAAAAGAAATTACGCTATTCCAGGGTGCCTAGCAAATTCGCATGAGATAAACAGGATCCTCACCAGTAGTATTCATCCTAATGATCAAGTTAGCTTTGACACAATTAATTATTGTGTATATTATGTACAATCCAAACATTAATTTTTCCTTCAATATGAAGACTGTTTAGGATGTCAGTGGAATTATTCAAGAATTAATATCTACAGTTTATTGTATAGATGACATCTCAAGTACAATGGTAAAGTGCTGTTCTTCATTTCTTGATATATACATGGTTCATATCGTTAATTATTGTATAGAGCATAATTACTTCTCTAAAAACTGGAAGCTAGCAATTGTCAATCCGACACCTAAAATAGCAAATCCAGTTTCATCCGGTGACTTAAGACCAATAAGTATTTTATCCGTCCCTGTATGCCAAACCGCATTTTCCATAAATGTTTTACTAAACAACTTTCAACTGAATATTTAGCAATTAGTCAATATAAAAAACATTCACTTGATGAGTTGCTAAATTACTAATAAATATTTTAACATATCTAAACCATTAGCTACGTATCAACTGAATAATAAATGTAATACAAAAAACCAAATTTACCGCTTACTTGACAAACTAAAATGCCGAATGTAACCAGTATTGTGAATCTCAACAAAATAGGCGATTTATTTATGCCAGTAATTTTGGATCACGTCCTTCGATGTGACGGAAAAAGTGACCCACTGTGGCTCAGTAAATATACAGGGTGTGTCTCACTGGGAACTGAATCGATCGATACAGAGAAAAGTACGTATCAGAAAATTTTGAAAATTTAGATAATTACTAATGTCGGTGTGGCCAATCCAACCAAAATAATTAAAAGCAGCTGGCACTTTCGCTTATACCGGAAGTCGATAACAACTTGCTTATTTCAAATGGAACACCCTATATATTTTACGGTTTTCGAAAAGAACATAAAATTCTGAGTCGAAAATATCTATATCCTATACCTAAACCTAGCCGTTTCACAGATATTTGAGTATTTATATATATATTTGACAGGTGCAACGGTTTGCAAGAACCGTTATAACTTTCTTCGTGTAAAATATCCTCATTTGCTTCTTGTCACGTAAAAAGAACACAAGGAGAACTACGTTCTACAACTGAAATAAATTCAATAATATCATACCAAGTGTTCCGTTTTTCGCGTTACATTTTGTCAACTTCAAACCGCGAAAACTTGTTTAGGTCAAATGGAACACCCTGTAGTTTTTTACGTCAAGTTGTGTAAAATTAAATTCCCATTTTTCTGATATCAGCATTGTGGGGGTTAAAGTTACAACTTTTTGAAATATTTGCGATTTTATTAGAAATTCATGAATTGTTGTAATCATTTCATCAAAATAGCCATGATTAGAAACAATCAGTCATTATCTTATAACAAAAAATGCCAGCACGTTTAAATTATACCAACGAAAACCTTTTAAATTTGTTTATTATTTATGGAGAATGTGATAAAGTAATATCAAGAACTTGCAGCACATTGCTACTCGATATCCACAAAAAACGCAAAATAACACTAACACTGTAACATGCGTATTAATCGAATTGAAGATATGGCATGAACTAAAATAGCAGAGATAACATCAATTTAAAATATGATTTCATTTTAATTTAATAATTGCTCAAAATTCCGCCCTCGAACCTCGACACATTTTTCGCACCTTCTGATTAGTTCCTCATGGGTAGCTCTTCTAGTTGAATCCGGTGATATGTTTTGAAATGCATTTCTCACTCTTTGCATCAACAATAGGCTTTCTTCTTTGCATTTTTGCCTTGACAGAGCCATAATTTTTAAAGTTTTCCAGTATGCGTTTTACAGTGTTTGGTGACGGTTTCCGTTTTTCTGGATACCGATTAGCAAATGTGCTGCAAGTTCTTGATATTACTTTATCACATTCTCCATAAATAATAAACAAATTTAAAAAGTCTTCGTGCGTGTAATTTAAACGTGCTGGCATTTTTTTGCATAAGATAATGACTGATTGTTTCTAATCATGGCTATTTTGATGAAATGATTACAATTCATGAATTTCTAATAAAATCGCAAATATTTAAAAAAAGTTGTAACTTTAACCTCCACAATGCTAATATCAGAAAAAAGGGAATTCAATTTTACACAACTTGACGTAAAAAAATACAGGGTGTTCCATTTGACCTAAACAAGTTCTCGCGGTTTGAAGTTGACAAAATTTAACGCGAAAAACGGAACACTTGGTATGATATTATTGAATTTATTTCAGTTGTAGAACGTAGTTCTCCTTGTGTTCTTTTTATGTGACAGGAAGCAAATGAGGATCTTTTACAAGAAGAAAGTTATAACGGTTCTTGCAAACCGTTGCACCTGGTAAATTTTCTATAAAATGTCAAATATCTCTGAAACGGCTAGGTTTAGGTATAGGATATGCTACATATTTTCGACTCAGAATTTTATGGTCTTTTCGAAAACCCTAAAATATATAGTGTTCCATTTGAAATAAGCAAGTTGGTATCGACTTCCGGTATAAGCGAAAGTGCCAGCTGCATTTTAGTTGGATTGGCCACACCGACATTAGTAATTATCTAAATTTTCAAAAATTTTCTGCGTACTTTTCTCTATATCGATCGATTCAGTTCCCGGTGAGACACCCGGTATAAATAAACTTCTACTTATAAGAAGCCGCATAGGACGCCCACTTATCTTTTATTTTATTCAGTATAAGACAACGTGGACATTTTTTTCTAACTTATTTACTACGTAAAACCAAACGTAATCCTCGCATAGAAAAGAATTATTTTCTTTTTCACTTTGGAGCTAAGGTCCGGCGATCGCCGGATATAAAGATAATCTAGATTCAAGATGACCCCCGGGACCAGTTCCATTTACAAATAATCATCTCTACGGTCCTCCTGAGAATTTGCGAGGAGTCCAATATTTTGTCCGGTCTATATATGTTTCAGAAAACATTTGCAACGTTGTAAGTAGTTTAGTGTAGAAAACGCAACACACTATTTTATAATTGACAATGTGCATGTCAAAAATACTTGGAAAAGTTCCATTTAGATTGGGCCGAATAAGTAACCCTGAAAAAATCAAGTAAGTATAGCACATTTAATGTCAATTTCTAGTACGGAAACTCATTACCAGTCGGATAGAGCAACAACGTATTGTTGTGGCCCGACGTGTTTGTGACTAATCTCCGACGAAAATAAAATTATATAAAAAAATATTAAAAGAAAAAGTTTTTATTTAAATGGTCTAAAAAGTAGAAAATAAACTTTGAAGTAAATCAAACCCACCATTTTGTTACATTATATAAATTTTTTTATGATATAAAAGCTTGTCGCTAGATTTTCTTGTGTAAAGGAGATTGCTCCCGACAAGCTTTTATATCATAAAAAAAATTATATAATGTAACAAAATGATGGGTTTGATTTACTTCAAAGTTTATTTTTATTTATTGTCTACTTTTTAAAGCATTTAAATAAAAGCTTTTATAAAAATATTTTTTTATATAATTTTATTTTTTACTTTTTAGTCGTTTAATATGCTGTAATCCCCCGATATCGATTTTGAGACGAATCGGATCATAAACGGTCATCATTAGTTCAGTGGTCCTAAGACAGATCCCTGGGGGACCCCACTGGGCACGTTTCTGTTGTCACTTACTGCAGTACCAACTTTAATAAAAAACATTCGATCGGTATGGAAATTTTGAACCCGCATATGCAAACTCCCACGTGTACCTAACTGTTCCCGTTTCTGTAACAAGCGGTTTTTAGGCACTTTATCAAAGGCTTTGTGGAAATCTAGGTATACGATGTCAATGCATTCACCACGATCTAACCTGAGAGACCAGTCTGATACATACCACAGCAAGTTAGTTTCAACTGAGCGACCTGGGATGAACCCGTGTTGTCCGGCAGGGATAATTTGATGTGCAAGGAGAAAAGGTCGCTTACTGTATAATCGTAATTATACAGCGAGTAAATTTCTGAGGGCCATGGTTCGGCCGACGTATTGTTCATCTAATTAACAACACTTCGAATGCTTGAATGCACTATTGCAAAAGTATATCGGGCATTTTCGGCTACCCCACCAGTTTGCAGAGGATAAATGCTGATCATTGACAGGCCGATTCAAAATTTCCGCCAGGTAGTGGTGCCATCTAACGTCGAAGACATTTGTCTAAAGTGCTTTAAAATATTGTTACGAGCTTAGGACAAGCATATGCAGAGCCTAGAGGGCTCTGAAAGAACTTCCACCTCGGCCATGATTCATTCATTATACGTCTCGTAGAGCACGCGGCCGCCTTGTTGACGATTGCTAAGTTTATCGGCAGCCATCCCCGTGGGATTTGTAAATTTATGCAATCTGTTGCAGCTTTCCCTTATTTTGGTTGTTGTTTTATAATGTGAAACTAGTCTCGAGGGAAAACTACCGCTACTAAGTAGGATTTTAGTCGACAAACTGTAAGCATTATGCTACACTCTGTGCCCTTTTCGAACTTATAACTTGCCCCTATGGTATCACCTACAAGGGGCTTCTCCCCCTGTAGCAGTACCATAATTTGTTCTATGGCAGGTAACCATGGGTAAAATATAATTTTTTCAAAGTTGAAGTTTTTTTTCAAATGGGAAGGTGGTGGTTCATAGCGTTCAATAAGTTATAGATTTTTTCTAAATACATTGATATCCACTTCAAATTTATGCTATTTCTTTTTCTAGAGAATCTCAAATTGAACTTTTTATCTCCAACTATAACAGAATCAAAGGGGGGGCAAAATATAGTGAATGATCCTGTGCATCGTCAAAGTTTCATTAGTTTTTTAAAAGTAAATCGGCTAAATTAAACTGTAGTTGTAATATACCCACGATACTACTAAACTGAGTCACTTAGATCACGTAGATAACTTTAAATACAGAGGAATATTTAAAACTCCTTATAGCAACCAGACCACTACTTTAGAGGATTTCCATCCGTAATAAGCTTTTGCTACTGTGCCTTTACCAACGGCAGAATCAGCATGTTTAAAACCGTTGCGGTCAAATGCCTAAATTAGAATTAATTACAAAAATGACATACACCAAAACTTTAGTTAATTATTCCTGTCCTCTTTAACAGCCTCAAAGTACTTTTAGTTGTTTCTCGACCGGATTACATAAGTTAAACTTGTTTAATGAAACAGAGTTGTTTTGTTTAGCAGCGCCGGCAAGTTGTATCCCTCTCAGTCTTATACCTATAATTCGCATTTCTCCGAGTCCACAGTGATATAAACTAAACCTACACAGTAATCTAATTATCGCAGCTAAGCTACTGACAAATACGCCACATCACATAGGAAATTCTGTGCATCATTTGTCAATTACGGCTCGGATTACTGTTAGTCAAGACAGAGGCGTTTGGGAAATTGGTCGACCCGTCAGAGCCTACAAATTTCAATATAGTCGTCTACAGTTCTGGTGAAGGCTTGTCTGCTTTAACATTAACTTGAGGGTAAAATTGTACTGGTTTTGAAATGATTCCATTTGTTTTTTATAACAAATGGCTTGGTGTAAGCATTCATTGTACAGAGTGTATCAGTAAAAACTCAGTAGGAAGCTGAATATTTCAGAAAATACGAGATATTTTGGTGCGCTACAAAGACTTCGATGTTCAGGCTCTTCCAGACAGGGCGCGATCCCAAAGCTTGCGATCTCGTATTATAGTTATTACATTTATTTTGTACTAAGGATATCCCTCCAAAAGATTCGAAACTGATCGTGACGATCCCGGTGCAACGTGAACGCAGATCGCGCTCTGTGTGGAGAGATATACCGAGTACAAATGTGATAAATATAACACGAGATCGCAAGCGTTCGGATCGCGCCCTGTCTGGAAGAGCCCTTCTTGAGTTGCGCGAGGAAAGTGGGAGGAGCTCACATGAAAATTTGACGCACAGCGCTATTCTTGAATCGGGCAAGCGATAGCATCATCAGTGTTTTCTCCATGAAAAAATTGCAAAAAATAGGATTAAAACACAAAAATTCTGCGAGAGGGATGAAACATGGGCATCCCTCCGTTTTCGAGGCTGCTAAAAACCACCCCTATTTCGCGTTTTCTTTCCATCGTAGGCAAGATTCGGGTAGGCCGTATGAAATTTAACCATTCAGTATCTTATCCATTCGTAGGGTTGAAACTCGACCATTATTACTGATACCAAAATGACTTTCCCACCCACCACCCTGTCGGTGGGGCGAGGAGCAGGAACTTTAAAATTTCAAAAGGACACCCCTATTTTTTATTGCGGAATTGGATTCTACGGCAACAAATATGTAAATTTTATTCCGGACATTTTTTTCGATTCTTGCATGGTGTCGCTGTAATCGCAAAAAATGAAAAGAAAACATTACTGTTTCAAGAATAGCGTCTTGTGCCCATAAAAAAATGTCCAATTCAAAAACTGACAAATACGTATTTGTTATTTTTACGAAATCTATCCAATGACATTGGATTCGACTCTCCCACCCCTAACCCAGTGGGTGGGGCGGGGGACAACTTTGAAATTTGTAATGAAAATCCCTATTTTTTATAGCGGATTCGGATTCTACGGCCAAAAATACGTGAATTTTATATCGGGCATCTTTTTTCGATTCCTGCAAGGTGTCGCTGCAATTGCACAAAATTGAAATAAACCAATGTCCATAAGTTTGTAAATATTTACAAACTCTAGCTACTCGTGTTGACAAAAAAACATTCAGTTTAAAAAACAATATCTGTGATATCTTGGTTTTTATGAATGTTTTTTTTAAACTGTTTTTAATAACAGTATTTGTTTTGTGAAATTTCTACGAGAACGTTCAGTTCCTTCCAACTTTTGTAGAGGCAGGAGCGCACTTTTGTACGGAAAAAGTTATTTCGTTTTTCATTAGTTCTCGCGTCTTTTTCTGCATAATGGCTACTTTAACAGAGGAAGAGAGAGTTTCTCTTTTAATAATGCGAGGGTGGGCGATAAAGAAAGACACAAGGACAAATAAAAATCGCCCAAAATCTGGAAGACCAAAATCTGAAACATCGGAAGCTCGACAAATGGAAGTGGCCCAGGCATTTGTTGAAAATCGAAGGTTATCAATCAGAAAATCCAGTCAACAGCTTGATATGAGTGCATTTTCAATTCATAAGAATTTGAAACTTGAAATTTCATCCTTACAAAATTCACCTTCACCAAGGGTTAAATGAAGATGATTTTAAACGGCGACTTGAAATTAGTGAATTAATGATGGAAAGGAGTAACCAAAACCTAAATTTTTTGTCATCTCTACTTGTTTTCTCAAATGAAGTAACTTTCGAGCTCAGTGGAAAAGTTAATCGCCATAATTGGAGTGACGAAAACCCTCACTGGATGCTTGAAACACACACGCAGTATCCACAAAAATTAAATGTTTGGGTAGGAGTTTTCAGGGATCGAATCATAGGACCGTTTTTCATGGATGAAAATTTGAATGGAGAAAAATATGTGGAAATATTGACAAATCAAATAGTTCCCGCAATACAAGAGATTGCTGGTGATGAGTTCGATAATGTTTGGTTCCAGCAAGATGGGGCTCCTCCATACTATCGGGATATTGTTAGGGACTATTTGAATGGTACTTTCGAAAATCGATGGATAGGTCGAAGAGGGACTATTGAATGACCAGCAAGATCTCCCGACCTCGCGCCACTTGATTATTTTGTTTGGGGTTACGTGAAGGGTAAGGTTTATTTCACTAAACCTCGTGATTTGGAAGAGCTGGGGCAACGCGTAATAAACATTTCTGCAGAAATACAACCTCAAATGATAAGAAAATGATATTGAAAATTTTTACGTTCGTCTCGGGCAATGCCAAGAAGTCAATGGGCACCATTTTGAACACCTGCTATAATCTTAAAATTAAAACCTACTCGTGTAGCAGTTAAGCTGTAAACTAATTGCCTCAACTGGCCGAAATCCTCACCTTGCCTTAAATGGCCGAGTTACCTCCTTGCCTTCAATGGCTGGGATTAAGAACTTGTCTGAACTGGCTGAATTAAGGGGTAAAACCACTGTTAGTTTTTCTTTAAATCGAGTTATGTTTTCTTTTCATTTTTTGCGATTACAGCGACACCATGCAAGAAGAATCGAAAAAAATGCCCGGAATAATATTTACGTATTTTTTGCCGTAGAATCCGATTCCGCGATAAAAAATAGGGGTTTCCATTTGAAATTTTAAAGTTGCCCCTAGCCCCACCCACAGGGTGGTGGGTGGTAAGGTCATTTTGGTATCAGTAGATAGTTTTTTGAAAAATTGTTGACACGTATTTTTTTATTTTTCGATTTGATGCAAACTGTTCGAGATTTTCCACCGTTCCCATACTTTTCTAACACCCGGTATAATAAGCTATTTCCAATTTTATTCTAGCCGGAATAGCAGCTCTCATTATTGTATAGGATCTGGTCATTTTAGGGGAAATTTATGTCAGCAGTATCTCGAACTGTCATTTTCTTACCCAACAACGCTTTCTCTGTTCATTTCGTCCGAAATTATTTCTGCTAACTCACCACATATATGCTTGCCCCATGTTTAAAGAGCAACACTAAACAAGAATACTAAAAGTTAATGTAGACACGCACTGAACACTTAAGAACTTTTGTTTAGTTACTTGATTTAGTAACTTACTTTAGCTACTTTACGCATGTAAATTCGACTTAAATGTAAGCCTGTCTACACCTGCACAAACTATGTCCGAATTACAAAAAAAACATGTAGGCGTTACCCCTCAGGGAATGTGCACAGTCGGCTATAAATCAGGGCTTAGTATAAGCCATAAGTAAAGCAAGCACCAATTGATGTGATCCATTATACCGCCATAAGGTTAGGAAGAAAGTATGCAAATAAAAACAAAAAGGTAATGGAATTTTATACTTAATCAATGTCGAATATTTATAGTGGGTATTATTGATTCTGCTTTATGTACACCAAATTAAAGGTTGGCGAAAGAATTGACGGAAGGGCTATTGTTGAAGGTAACAATAAAGACCGCACAGTGTAAAGTCGTTCCTAAAAGTAAATTCACGTACAATGAAAAACTGGGTACACTTTAGAACGCACAGGGCCTGCAAAAAATAACGCCTTAACAAGCAAAAAAAATCGAAATTATACAGCGAATAAATTTCTGAGAGACATGGTTAGGCCGACATATTGTTCATATAATTAACAACACTTCTAATGCCTGAACGCATTATTGCAGTAGTATACCGGGCATTCTCGGCTACCCCCACCAGTTTGCAGAGGATAAATACCAATCATTGATAGACCGATTCAAAATTCCCGCCAGGTAGTGGTGCCATCTAGCGTCGAAGATGTGAGATAACTATAATTTATCGTTCAGGACCTTAGATATTATGATATAAAACTGACTCACTATCTCCAATGTATGACTGGTGGTCGAGAGGTGAGCGCACTTGCCTCTCATCCAAAAGTTCCGGGTTCGATCCCCGGTCGTGGCAGAGGAAAATACTGTGAGGGATTTTTCCACTATACACGGATATTGGGTGTGTGTCCTTTGTCTCTAAATGTGTAGCCCCCTCTCACACAAGGCTCTTCTAGAGCCTTCCGGGATAAAGGGGGTCGTAATTACCTGTAGTGTTATTTATTATTATTATTATTATTTGGTCGGAAAAGCCACTATGCAAGTACCAGTACGGCGTGATAAAATTTTGGTCGAGTCCTAACTACGTTGTCGAATTTACGCATACTTCTTCACGGACAATGGAGAAGAAAAACTACTAGTATAAATGTCGGTTAGCTTAATATCTTCTTAGCGATAAGTATTTCTCCTAACTATGCGTGTAAAGAATGAACAAAACATGTGCTCAAATGGTTCAAATATATAACGAATTACAGACCAATCATTATTTTGTGTCCATTTTCCAAGTTATTTGAGACGGTTATCTACGAAATTATCTATAGCTCAGTAAAACCGGTAATCTCCGTTTGTCAACATGGCTTCCTGCCTGCAAAATGTACCAATACTAATTTATTAAATATTGTTCAGGATGCTAAAATCGCCGTTGAAGATAATATACAGCTGGACGTTATATACACAGACTTAGCTAAAGCCTTTGACAGGCTGGATCATCAGACTCTCATTACTAAATTTAAAAACTATGAAATAAACTCTGATATAATTTGCCTAAAGAGACAAGTTTATATAAATTTAAATGGCTACCAGTCATCCAACATTGTAATCAGTTCTGGTGTACCGCAAGGAAGCAATTTGGGTCCCTTGCTATTTCTCATTTTTATCAATGATTTGCCTGATGTTTGAGTCACTCAACTTGCCTTCTTTTTGCAGATGACTGCAAGATATACCGAAGAATCGAAAATACCAATGACTGTAACTTACTGCAACAAGATTTAAGTAATATTTCTATGTGATACAATGATTACAAAGTTGATCTTAACATTAAAAAGTGTGATAGCTATGACGTTTTCTAACAAAAATCAAACCATAGATTTTCCCTATACTATTGATAATACTGAACTTTGCCGTGTTAATGAATTTAAAGATCTGGGTGTTCTCTTTGACAAATCCCTATTTTTTAATAGTCATATAAGGCAGATAAGCAATGCTAGTCTAAAAAAACTGGGTTTCCTCATTAGAAATGCTAAAGACTTTTCTAATATAGAGTGTATCAAGGTATTATATAACAGCCTTGTGAGATCTAACCTTGATTATTGTCAAATTATTTGGTCACCGTTCTATCGTAATTCTATTGATCTTGTAGAAAGTACACAAAAAAAATTTCTTAGGTATCTGTTATTTAAAGAAACTCGTTTGTATGATCGCTTTGCTCATTACAATGAACTGTTGCTCAGATATAACTATGAATCTCTTGAGCTGAGGCGTGTACATGCCTCGTTACCCTAAATCACTACTCTGTTAACTCAGAGTTTCGTTCAAGATTGCCATTTAATGTACCATACCGAATAGGTAGAAATTATGACCTTTTTTATACTCCTCAGTTTAAAACTAATATGTACCAGTCTAGTCCTCTAGTGAGATTATGTATATTAGGTAACATTACAGACTCGAAATTTGATTTATTTACCCTCAGCCCTTCCAATTATATGAAAAATATTAAATCGATCACTCTTAATGATATTTAAGCTGTATAAGTTTGTTACTTATTTCTGCCATTTAGACAAATTATCCTCTTACTCTGTATATACACCTAATTACTGTAACTTTTAACCGGTGTCTGCTGTATTCTCGTGACATGACTGTATGTTATTTTAGGTTTTATATTTGTGTATAGTGGATATCTTTTATATTTCTTGTAATTATATTTTATTGTTGGTTCTCCTATGCTGATTGTGTTGTTTAGTGTTTCATGTAAATGTTCTTATCATTACAATTTTGTAATTGGGCTTCGCCTGTAAAGTTGTTGAATAAATAAATAAATATGTCACAAACGTTTTCTAGGTCCGTAAGGGCAAACAAATACGCTGCAATTTATCTACATTTACTAGGACTACAACAGTATGAGCTATACTATGTACCAGGTACCTACTAAAAAAATCCTGTATTTAAAAAGGTATAGTATCGTTCAAAGATTTCCTGCAAATAAAAAATGCAACTAAAGCTTTACGAGCTCATTATTAATGTTACAGAACGCTATAACCCCGATATACTTTTCGACGTTGTAACAAAATCCGACTTAAGAAATACTTCGTAAGAAAAGCGTGCTTCACGTAAAAACGCCGTGGAAGAGGTTTTTAATTCTTGGAAACATATTTTTGCTCTTCGGAGCATTTTTTATGCCAAATTTTCGCTAACTCTTCAAGGAGCGTTAATTTAGAAAGTGTAGCAAATGTCGCTGCACAGGGACGTAATGTCGCCCCGACCACCTAATTTTAGAAAGTATACTAAAATTAGACTTAAACTTCAAAATTTCCAAGATTAAAAACCCTTTTACGAATCCACGTTGTCAAGCACTGCAACTCTTACGAGGTATTGAATATGAGGACAAGTTATTCCAACGACTATTCAAAGTATATCGGAAGTTATAGCGAAAATAGCCCTTAGCGACATGGGACCCCCATCATATCCTAGCAGTCGACTTTGACGGGGAAATGATGTGTTTTGACGGGGTTTGCCCTAAACCGGTTCCTCAGTGATTCGGAGTCAAAAAAGTATCTATACCATGTACTCACACGTGCATGGGATCTGCCTTGCCTGAACGTAAAAAGTTGTTATTGCATAATACAAACGAAGTAGAGACGCTTCAAGCAATTTTAAGCTCCGAGGAGCGACCAAAATTTATGTGAATTTAATAATACGTTTATAAGACAGGCAAGCAAAAGCCCACCAAAATTTCAGTTACATGAAACTTTTCTTGAATCTTTTTGTGCATCGTTAGCTTATCAAACTGCATATTGGATGGTAGTTGGTACCGTATGAATCGTCCCGTTCCTCACCATGTGTTGTACACGGGTCAGACCATTGTTTGTTAACATTTTCTCTTGAAAAAGTTGTTGTAAAAACATGAATTTTTAAAGATTTAATATATATATTTTGAACTTTATATTGTCTTTTAGTTGTGTTTTCTAACAAAATTCCTTTTCAGGTTTAATTTTAAGAGAGTGTGATACAGACAGTGTTAGATTTATAGTGTTACGACGTCTTCCAATTGATACCATCAGAGCAGCAGTTAAGCATAAACGACAGTAAGTATGATTTATTACATTGTTCTCCGTTTGAAACAGTCGTGTTGAACCCTAAAAAATTTTGTGAACGTAATATTTATTATTTAGAATTAAGAAAAAGTTGAGGAAAAAGAAAATAAATTTTTTCTTTTTCCTATTTTTTTAAATTTTTCTAAGTTTTTCGAGCAGAAAATACGTCCTTCAGACATCCATTAAAGCATGGATCGTTCACATTAACGCCGGTGGTGTGGTGTCATTAAACAAGCCGAAGTACATTAAAAACCTATAAAGGTAAGTGATTCAATTTGCCGGCGGAATAGTACAGAGGATAACAGTATTTTAATGAGGTCGTAAAGTTTTTGTTGCTTTTTTTATTTGCAGCGAATCTTTAAAGGATATTATACATTAACGATTTATTTTAGTGGGGTATCTTGCAAATTATTACATCAACTGTATTATTGTTACAAATATAAATACAAATATTTGTATTGAAAAATTACATTTAACTGTAGTATGAAAGTGATACTTTCATATGAAAATTTTAAGTAGTGTAGAAAAAAGTGGTTTGTTTGATCATCCTTGCACATTTCTGTAACACAAATAAACAAAAAAATCTAATAGGTATTTTTCTTCAATTATTTATGAACATTAGAACAATGTTTGATGGGTCACGACACCCTAGATTGAAAATTAAAATTTGTTGTAAAGAATTCAAAATGGCGGAGACAGAGTCATGAATCCAGTACAGTCATATGGAGAATGACCTCTAAATTTCAAAAATGCAAAAATATACAGGGTGTTTCATATAAAAATGAAAAGTTAGGGTCACTTCCGGTGAAGCCGGAAGTCGTAGCAACATGATAGATGAGCCAAAAAATGTGGTTTTGGTAACATGCGACACACGCCAAAATTCATCTCCATTCGTCGAAAAATAAAGATATGGCGGCCGAAAAGTGATCTCGTTGACACCCGGTATGAAGCTCGCCTCGCAGGTTTCCGCACAAAAACGTCGAATAGTCGAAATAAGCATTAGCGCAAAGTTAATTAGGGAACAGAATGTTAACAAATTCGATAACAATCTGGTGCAGACTATTATAAAACTATGATAATGATACATAATGCTGGGCGTGGTTATATATTGATCCGACGCCTCATTCAGCTTAGAATTTAACAAATATAACCCTGCAGCCCCAAAAAACTCGACTAGGGGATGTTTAACAGTTGCAACGACACCGCTCACGGGAAAGGGTCCGGGTGGTAGCATCTAACAATTGGTTAAGAAAAAGCAATATTATCGAGTAGGAGTTGTGTATCGTTTTATTTTTTATACGTACTGATGCTAATGTAATCGTATTTTATATAACAAGTGGCTAAAATGGTGTTTTCTTTTACAAGTGGGGTGTTTATAGTACGAGCTGAAGGCGAGTGCTATAAACCAATGAGTACAAAATTTTTTGTATCGCCATTCGAAATTAGAAAACAATATGATATTGTAAAACCTTGTCGGGGGGGCGAGCGTAGGTGCGTCTTTACTATGTACATACTTCGGTATGCGATGTAAAGCAACAACAGGCGCAGTTAGTACTTGGATGGGTGACCATTCCAACGGAAACCGCGTCCTCGCCTCACACATCTTCCAGCGGCTTGTATATCAGTGTATGCGCGGAAGCTATACAACCTTAGGCGAGGGTTGTATAGGAGATATACCATCCTTCGGAGGGGATGTAAAGCCGTCGGTCCCTTGTCTATTAAATGTTAGGCAAGTAAAAGATCCCTACTCTTCTTAAGGGAAGAGGTTCGGCAAAATTCCTGGTTGGGGGTAGCTCGTCTACAGGCGTCGGTGTTAGGCCTCAGTAGCGGAAATAGGCCGACGTTAAATAAATGTATATATAAAAAAAAAACCTTGTCGTAATTACAAAATTCTATTGCTGTTTCCATAGAAACCAATAACAAAACAACGAAATAAATGTCATTTTAGGATAATGTGTTACAAACAATTGTTCATGAAATTTGTTAATAATTAATAATGTTTGATATAAATATTTGTTGTTTGTTGACTATTAAGATTTATTTCACACTGCGAAATAAAATTTCTTTATGTCCGACCACGTTATAAAGGACTGTTTATGATATAGTTTTGCGGCTGTAAAGTACCTCTTTATTGTACTAGTAAAATAAAGTTATTTTATTTTACTGTTATGTCGGATTTAGGTTTCAAATTAATATGTACAACTGTCATAAAAATGTCATTGAATTATTTTTTTCGTTAATAAACCAAATTTAGCAGTCTAGTGTATTCTGTAAGTCGGACAGGAATATGAATATTTTCTAACCTACCGAGACTATGTCTCCCCCCGTCCCCTCCGTTTTCAAGGATGATGAACACGATGGAGGTGGATAAATCTCTCTCCGAGGTCACCCCACCCCCCAAACGGCCAAAAACCACCCCCGAAAGGGGTAAACCGCATATCCGCCGTCTCCGACCAGCCAAACCTGTGTTAACCCCGCTTTCGAAGATGCTGAACACGATGGTGATGTCGAGGCCCCTCCTTTCACTTGTCAATATGACATTGTTTCGATTCATTGAAACTATCAAATAAATGTAATTTTAAAATATGGCGTTACAAAACAGTATATTATATTACTAGGAGTAGAACGCACTCTTTTGTGTTGAGCCCAGGATTTGCAGCTGAGGCGAAGCCGAAGCTGCAAACTGGGCGAAATACAAAAAAAGGCGTTCTACTCCGTGTAATATATACTATTTTTTCTTGAAGCGTATTAAAATGCAAACATTTTTTTATTTATTTAATATAAATGTACAATTATTCAAATTGCAGTGTTGCATGTTGAAACCACTGGTCGATGTTTCATTGTCTATATTCATAATTTTATTGTTAGTTAGTTCCAAGTTGTTTGTTATGGTGTATTCTTCATTTGGAATAAGTTCATTAGGGGTGTTCGAATTTGTGTCTTTAGAAGTACTAGGTTTATTATAATCGACTGGGGTTAGAATTCTTTTGGCTGTCTCCATTTTATTCGTTATAGATTCATCTATATAACCCTCAGCTACGGAACTTGACTTCCAGCCCCCATGTCTTTTTAAACAAGAAATATCTCCACCATTGTCTACAAGAATTGTCGCTGACGTTCGTCGTAAACAGTGACCTGTATATTCGGATGGATTTGACAAATTTAAAGACAGAGCAACTTCTTTTGCCGTATTTGAAATTTTATGTATGCCCATTACAACTTTGTGACATTTTCCTTTTTGATACTTGATAAAAAATCGGGAGAAGTTAGGTATACTGGCGGTACAAATTCAAGTAAAAGTCACCGACAATAGTAAACGACCGTAGCTTTTTAGTTTTTGTATTTATAATTTTTACTAAAATTAATGTTCCACAATCCTCGACATCTACATTTAATTTTAATAGCTCATCACAGCGACAGGCGCCTGTGACTCCGAATATCAACATAACCTACAATCGATCGACAATTACATATTTGTTCATTAGTAAAGGATACTAAATTTTTTTTTACCTTTGTTGCTAAATAAGTGTCATTGGGTGCATTTTTCAGAAAACCGTCGAACTCTTGTTTTGTTAACACTTTGGATTTTTTCGGATTGTAATCTTCCCCTTGACGTTTTAAAAAAGCATTGAGTTTTGCATATTTTGCAATATTTACATTATTTTGCAAGTTTAATTCAGCTTTAAGCATTGAATACTGTGCCCAGAGAGTTGAACTTTTCAATTTATGTTTTTCGGCCAAATTCGAGAAATAGGCCAACATAACGTTTTCGGAATAATTGCGAACATTTTCTTCTTGGGCCCATTTCATTAGTCGCTCGTATACAAATTCATAAATCTTGCGAGATTTCGTAGGAATTAAATTTTCTACAGCAGAATTAGCAATTTTCACTAATTTTGGTGGTGTACACTGTATTTCTTCAGACATCTTTTACGTTTCACACAACCACATATGATTCGAATGCAATCGCGGACCATACCAATGACATAATATATGGCAGATGGTTTGTAGATAGCGTGTCACCGGCCGCTGTGGTGGCTTTCCGTACTAACATTATGTTACTAGGAAAAGACTGTCCACCACGGTGGCGTTCGGTATTAACATTTTGTTATTGGTAAAACAATGTCCTATTTCTAATCCTATTTTTGGTAGCACAATTTAGACATTTTAATACGCTTGAAGAAAAAAATATTTATGTGGCCTGTTTTTCATATCAATATCGGTCGAACATTTGTATAGTTTTTCTTTTAGATATTAGGCAGATTCCATATTCTATTCATTTTCATCATACGTCTCCTCCCCTATGTAGTTACTCCCACGTCATCAGAATTTTCTTTTTCACTTTATAACTCTCTTGGATCATAAAAGCGACCTTTGTAACAAACCAGAGAATTGGCAGGTATCGGGAATTTATAATATCTGTACAAAATAGCGCCTTATCAATGCCCCAGATATTCTGAACTCCCTTTGTTGAAAAAACCACTTTATCATTACAATTCAAGTTGCTCATTTGTCGCGCCGCTCATCGATTTTCTTTGTCGCGCTCTTGAGATGATGTCTTATTATATCCCACGCCACTCTAAATTCATCAGCAGGATATATCACACTTTCACACTTCACCGAAAAAAAATGTAAATTCACTGAGGAAATGCTTATTTTATAAGCTGCATTATTCATAGTGAAAATGATGGGGTGCAAAATTCTACGTATAGTAATAATAATAAAATGTCTTTATTTAATTAATTTAAAAAAATACCACATACATTCTCCCTTGGGCGAAGCTAGTACTAAAACTATTTTTGCACTTAACCTAATGCAAATTCAAGTCAATATCATAAACGGTTCCAGAGTAAACGTGCGCACAAAAAAGAGTTACAGATAGACAGACAGACAGAAACAATTGTTTCGGTCAAATTTAAAATATCGACATTTCATGACAGTCCAAGCCTATTTCGAGAAAAAAAATGTAATTTTTTTTGCGTTACTAGCACTTCCGCTGGATGTGCAAGTAATTAAATATTTTCAAAATGTCCATTAGTGTACTCACAAAATGCCTACTTCGATAATAATAATAATAATTATTATTATTATAGTGAAGGAGAGGAAGACTGAATGTTGTTCATTTTTATTTCATTATTGATTCTCCGACGGAGAATTATTTTGTTTAATTTTAAATTAATCTATTTGAGAGTTTGATTTTATTTAATTCATTAATTTCAACCTCAGTGCGAAACTGGTTGAGCCGACACTGTTCGTCCCCTGCTTCAAATAGTCTTAGACCATACGCTTCTCGTGACGCACACGCCATAAACGCTGAGACCAACTTTATATCATTTATATTGGTCAGTAAAGCATAGGGTATAATCGAAAATTACGCTAAGGTCACGAATAATGTTAGGTCTATGCAGGGAAAACTTCATCAATAGAATAGTCATATTTTATGACACAGTGCTTCAGATAAAAGAACATTACGTTACATTTGGAAGGATTTAGAGGCAGGCTGTTTGATGTACACCAGTTATTGATTTTGTTTAATGCTATTTGTAGCTTATTAGTCATCAGAGTACTGAATAGGTATATATTTTCATACCTTCCGCGTATAATAAACAATTTGCTTCCACCTCATTTATAATATCATTAATGTATATACTAAATAATAATGGTCCCAGCATAGATCCTTGAGAGACCCCAGAGGTGACAGCTATCTCACTAGATTGTTGACCACAAAATTGTACAAACTGTTTTCTATCTTCGAGATAAGATTTTAAAAAACATACCAGATTTTTTGACAGATCAAAAAGATCTAATTTGTTAAACAAAATACCATGATTGAGTTTATCGAATGCCTTGGAGAAGTCAGTGTCATTATATTACGTTCATCTGAAGACCGGTGTCAAATATATCAGCTATGAATTGCGTTAATCAGAATAAGTTCGTAGTTGTGGATCTTCCTTTCATGAAACCGTGTTGTTTAGGTGTGATTTTGTTTTTTAAATGAAATAAGAGGAAATCATGGAGAAGCATTTCAAGACACATGATTTTCAATTTGGTTTTTCCCTCTTTTCTTGTAGGTATTACTTTAGAGAACTTAGAAGAAGAAGGATATGCAGATGTGTTAATGGACATATTAAATAATTAAATATTATAGTGATATTGCAAGAAGATATATAGCCTCGTAGAAAAAAAAACAGGTAATTTGTCCGGGCCAACAGTACCTTTGGGTTTAATTTTTTAAAGCCTATTAAGTACTTCAGTTTAAGTAAATTGCTTTAAATATAAGCTATCGGTTAGAATATTTTGAGAGGTAACTTCAAAATGAGTGCTACCTATATAGGAACTCTGAAAAAAGTCTGCAAAGGCATCTGCAATGTTTTTTGGGTCGTTTATCAAACTATCATTATATACAGGGTTACTGGTAATTCGATACATTCCTTTGGAGATGTGATGGGGCATGATTTAAGAAGTAAATTTAGCCCTAACATATATTATGCAAAACTCAATAGTTTTTGAGATATTTAATTTTTTTTTGTTTTTCTCAAAAAGTAGATCTTAATGTCCTAAAAGTTAATTTTCGAAAAATCTATTTGACATTTTTAATTTTTTTTTTACTGGATTACTTGTCCAATATTATAGATATCCGTTTGGAATGAAAAATATCTGGAAACATTTCGATCATGTGAACATTTAAAATAAAAACTTGTAAAAAAAATTTTTTAAAATCAGCTATGAAATTTACCTATTAGGTTTTTTCAAAAAAATATTAACGTAACACGCGTATAAATTAATATAAAAACTGCCTTATTTCAATAGCTATCTAACTAGGTAGAAATGTTCAATGTACCCTTACTAGTTCTAAGAAAATACTAGTAAAAATAACACAAGTAGTACGAATTTTATTTTTAGATAAACAGTAAAAAACATTTTAAAAGTAGAGTTTAATTCTTTATTAATTTCAAAGTTGTACTTTATTTTTTATATGTCTTGCTCAAAATGGGAGCCCCTATTCCGTATACAGACACGGCGGCGTCTTCTTATTTCCGTCCTTGTTACTCTGGTTGTCAGATTATGCCGTGTGTTGGGCAGCATCGACTATCCTTTGTCTAAGGTTTTCTATAGTATTGACTGGTGTGGCATAGACCATCTCCTTCATATGACCCCATACGTAATAATCAAGGGGTGTTAAATCAGGGCTTCGCGCTGGCCAAGGTATTGGGCCCGCTCTTCCAATCCAACGGTTAGGGAAACGTTGATCAAGTAACTGTCGTACTGTCAGCCGATAATGTGCTGGACAACCGTCGTTCTGAAACATCATTCGCTGTCTGACGGCGAGAGGAACATCTTCTAAAATCACCGCCAGATCATTTCTTAAAAAATTTTCATAGATTTCCCCGTTTAAATTTTGAGGAAGAAAGTGTGGCCCTATTAAATGGTGGCCAATGACTCCCATCCACACATTAATAGAAAACCTCATTTGGAAACTAGTTTCACGTGTTAACTTGGGATTTTCCTCTGCCCAATAATGTAGGTTGTGGAAATTTGTTATACCCTCGCGATTAAATTTCGACTCGTCCGTCCATAAAATACTTGTTAAAAAATTTGCACTTTCTGCATCTGAATTTAACACAAAGCGGCAGAATTCCACTCTCCTTCCAGGATCACCTTCCTCCAAGCTTTGGACAGGGGTATAGTGGTAAGGATGACATCCAACTCTACGTATCGTAGACCAAACTTTCCATTGTGACGCTCCGGTTAGTCTTGCGACTTTATTAGTTGAAATAGTTGGGTCTTCCTCAAAATACCTCAATATTTCTTCCTCATCATCTGGTTCATAAACGGGAGGAGCACCAGCGTCACTTCTTCTACATTTCACGGAGCCAGTTTCAGCGATATTTCGATATGCCGTACTGAATACACGTGCATTTGGTAAGCGGCGGTTAGGGTACCAAAGGCCATATTCTCGGCGAGCTTCAGCAGCGTTGCCGCCACAGTATCCATAGACAAACAAGATATCAGCGTATTCTGCGTTGGCATACGCGGCAATGGCACAGAAAATACAATAACAACAACTAATAACAACAACTACGAGCAAAATCAAAATCTTCGATAACTAATTTAACAAGACCAACACACTTAAGGGACACGGAGATAAGAATGTCAGTTAATGACATATATGCACAAACGTCAAAGTCAAGGACTGACTGACTTAAATGAAAATGAACGATTAGTCGTTTAATAAATTCCGCCACCAGCATTATCTTTACTAATTTTTTATTAGAACTATCAAGGGTACATTAAACATTTCTACCTAGTTAGATAGCTATTGAAATAAGGAAGTTTTTATAATAATTTGTACGCGTGCTACATTAATATTTTTTTGAAAAAACCTAATAGATAAATTTCATCTGATATTAAAAAAAAAAATTTTACAAGTTTTTATTTTAAATGTTCACATGATCAAAATGTTTCCGGATATTTTTCATTCCAAACGGATATCTATAATATTGGACAAGTAATCCAGTAAAAAAAATTTTTTAAAATGTCAAGTAGATTTTTCGGAAATTAACTTTTAAGACATTAAGATCTACTTTTCTGAGAAAAACAAAAAAATTGAAATATCTCAAAAACTATTGAGTTTTGCATAATGTATGTTAGGGCTAGATTTACTCCTTAGCTCATGCCCCATCACATCTCCAAAGAAATGTATCGAATTACCAGTAACCCTGTATATAATATCATACTGTTTGGCATGCCATTATTATTTTTTTTATTGTTAAGAAATTGCCATAGTTCTTTGGAATTATTTTTTATATTACTTTCAATACGACTGCAATATTCTTTGCAAGAGTTTTCTATATCAGCTCTAATTCTTTGTCTCAAAAATAGGAATTCTTGTAACGCGATAGGGTCTTTATATCTTTTATAATCTCCCCAGGTTTTATATTTAAAATATAACAACGATTATCTTAACAGTAATTTTTAACAAACGCCAAAAACTAAACAACATCAAAAACAAAATGGTTGGTTGTATTATGGGATTTAAAAACTCAACCAATAGAGCAATTCTATTTAAATATGGCGCACTTTTCTGAGGATTGGCTAGACTATTTCTATTCAGCAAATAGAGTATAGAATTCATATAGCACATTCGAATATATGTCACAGTATATGACAGAAAAAGCCAGGAAACTGTTTTAACCAAACTCATATCTATGTAAATCTAAATACGTGTACTTATTTGAATATATCTCGGCGGGCAATTTGTTTCAAATTCTCTTTGAACCTTAAAAATTATACATGTTTCAGAACGGAAGGTCAACTGAGAAAACCACCGTCGCAAAACAGATTAAAAAAGTGAGCGTTGATAAATTTAATATTTATTACGTTTTCTCGTGCTTCTATTAAAGTAATATTTGAAAATAGATTAAGCACGTTTACGTGGTAAGTGAGGTCACATACAGGGTACTGCCGATGTTAATTGAAATCAGTTTGGTTACGTTTTTTTACTTCATATTCTGATATATTAGTTGAGATTGGGTTATTCCTTAGTGAACAGAGTTTCCCTAGTAAATGTTTTATATAAATAAAACAAAGAAACATTAAAATGTCAATTGTATTTTTATAGTCTCTAGAAAGATCATAGAAGCGTACATCTTCGATCCATTTCGTTCTTAGAACACACTTATTGCCACTCCAACCGAACGGTCAAAGAATTCTTGATTGTAAATGTGTATGGACGATGGGTGAAGGATATCTCAGGATGATATTGAGGAAGGGTCACAGTAATTTTCCTCCCAGGAGGACCGACGTACCTACGCTAGGATTTTTGCAGGGATACATCAGTAATCGAATATACAAGAATCATCTGAAACCCCTGCATTGACCTTGCCGTCGCACATACGTGTATTTGTTCAATTTAGGGGGACAACAAAAACGAATTACTGCAAACAAAAAATTCGTGACAGCAAAAATAATTCAAAAAATATAGGAACGTGTCAATTAAATGTACTGTGACAAAATAAAAAATGAAATGACAGAAATGGAAACAGAAGATGGGGAAAAAAACTGATAGCAACCAAATAGCAGACAGTTTCGTTGAATTTTTCACGTCAAAATTTTAGCACAAGAAGTTAGTAAATGTGAATGTAATAAAATCTCTAAAAACAACAATATATGTTAGAAACTCTATATTCCTACATCTCACCGACGAAAAAGAAATCAGAAGTAAAATTAGGGAATTAAAAAAAAGATAAAGCACCGGGACACGATGAAAGTGACACAAAACGATATTGCAAACTTAGTAGCTAAACCACTGACCTATCTAACAAATAAATCGTTTGAAACAGGCATCTTTCCATAAAACTTTAAAAAACGCTATTGTAAAAAACCGATATACAGGATGGACCATTAATAATAGGCCATAGTTCAGGAGTAGATTCTTTGGGCCAAAATATGAGGATGGTAATTCTGACCAGAAAATCTGATGAGGGCATCATTTCCACGTATAAAAGGTACACTTGGTAGAACTTGATAACTCCAACCGTTTTCGAGGAAAGTGCCGTTAAATATTTCAATAATTTTTGAAAGACAAATTCAAGTTTAATGAAACAAAGTGTATTTATTGAAAAGTGTGCTTTGGTTACGTTTTATTTGTCATTTACGTCATTTAATCATTTTATTTTGTTCTTGTGTTTCTCGAGCCAATTTCTTTAACTTCTTTATTTACCATGCATAAACATAATAATTTTTCAAATAGGGAAATGAGAAATATAATATGTTTTTACGCACAAAATAATTTTAGCGGACGTGCTGCAGCGAGGAGATACTCATTACGTTATCCAAATAGAATACAGCCAGACCATAAGATTTTCAATGATCTGTTTCGTCGTTTGGGAGAAACGTGTTCATTTCGCGATAAAAATGATGTAGGACGACCAAAACGAATTACTCCAGATCAATTTCTTTATTTTTTATACATTTATTTAACGTCGGCCTATTTCCGCTACTGAGGCCTAACACCGACGCCTGTAGACGAGCTACCCCCAACCAGGAATTTTGCCGAACTTCTTCCCTTAAGAAGAGTAGGGATCTTTTACTTGCCTAACACTTAATAGACAAGGGACCGACGGCTTTACATCCCCTCCGAAGGAGCCTAAGGTTGTATAGCTTCCGCGCATACACTGATATACAAGCCGCTGGAAGATGTGTGAGGCGAGAACGCGGTTTCCGTTGGAATGGTCACCATCCAAGTACTAACTGCGCCTGTCGTTACTCCAGATCAAGAACTAGAAATTTTAGTTCGTGTGGATGAAGATTCTCAAGTCATCTCAAGTCGTTTAGCAACAGCAACAAGGGTGAGTAAACAATCTGTCCTAAGATTCTTACGTAACCCATATCATCTCACTCCTGTACAAAACATACTTCGAAGGGATCTTCCACAAAGGCTACAATTTTGTCAATTTGTTCTAAATAAACACAACAGGGACCAAAATTTTGTTAAGAACACTTTATTTACCGACGAAGCAACTTTTACTCGCCGAGGCGTTTTTAACTGGAGAAATACCCTTTACTGGGAAGTGGACAATCCTCATGCCGTTAAAAAAGGCATTTTCAGCAAGAATTTAAGATTAACATTTGGAGTGGTATCATCGGCGATCAATTATTGGGACCATTTGTCCTTCCTCCAAATTTAAATGGACAGTCTTATCTGTATTTTCTTCAAAATACTCTTGCTGATATCTTACATGCTAGACATGCGGAATAGAATGTGGTTCATGCAAGATGGAGATCCCCCTGATTTCTCCATTGAAGTCAGGAATTATCTTGATGAGACTTGTCCACGCAGATGGATCGGTCGAGGAAGTGAGTTTGCTTGGCCACCAAGGAGTCCTGATTATAATCCTTTGGATTATGTGTGGGGACATGAAGTCCTTAGTCTATGCAAATACTATCAACTCAAGAGAATAACTGTGGGACAATATACAAAATGCAGCGAATTTTATTAGAGGACAGGAAAATGTATTTTTCAATGTAAGAAAATCTTTTATGAATAGAATTAGAAAAGACAGTAGATGGAGACCATATCGAACATTTACTCTAGTTGCAGTAATGGGGTTCTTGCATGGGGGGAAAGTTTATAATGTCACAAGTAAACTTTTAAGTTATCTTTTGGTCTTCTTATTTTAGACAATCTTTTGATTTATGTATTTATCTTAATACCATGAAAATAATTCATTCGTTTATAAGAAAGTGAGAAAGAGTTTACGCTGTTATTACTATTTTGTTTTCCCTTACGTTTTGTACTTTTTTCAATAAATACACTTTGTTTCATTAATTTTGAATTTGTCTTTCAAAAAATTATTGAAATGTTTAACGGCACTTTCCTAGAAAACGGTTGAAGTTATCAAGTTCTACCAAGTATACCTTTTATACTTGGATATGACGCCCTCATTAGATTTTCTGGTCAGAAGTATAGTTCAAGTAATAAGTTCCTGATACATAAAAAAACGCAACAAAAACTTTACGACAATTATTATCGCCACGGGCCATGGCGGAATGCTGCATCAAACGATCCAACGCACATTAAAAACCTATAAAGATAAGCGAGCCAATTTCCGGTCGAGGTAGCACAAAGAGTAATGGTATTTTAATGAGGTCGTAAAGTTTTTGTTGCATTTTTTATGTCTCGGGATATTCCTACTTGAACTATACCACAACGTTTCTTAAAAATGGTCCACCCTGTATAAGAGTGGCGACAAGCTAAATATGACCAGCTATAGACCTATCTCTCTAATAACCAATATCTAGCTAAAGTCTTTGAAAAAGTATTGAAAAACAGAATAACCAATTTTCCAGATAAAAACAACAATTTCGGCAAAGCAGTTTGGTTTTAGAGAGAAAAAATCAACACAGGACGCCATAGCATATCTCACAACAAATATTTGTAAAGTACTGGACGTTACTTCACATGCTGTGGCAGTCTTTATTGACTTAAAAAAGACCTTTGATACAGTTGATCATAAACAGCTTCTGGAAGTCCTAGAAGAAAGTATTGGATTTAGGGGCATCCCAAATAGATCAATGAAGGATTGCCTCAGTGAAAGAACACAAAATGTTTATAATTCAGAGCACTTTTAGTGACACTCAAATTGTACAATATAGAGTGCTATAAGGCACAGTAATAGGATCTATATTGTTCACTATATATTTAAATGATTTATTCATGCAGATCACTAATGGGGATGTAGAGCTTCGCGGACGATACCGTCATCTCTTTCACAGATCAAAACTTTCATTCTTTCGAGGGGCGAAGTAGGTGTACATTTTACTACTTTGTACTTCGGAAGTATTCGAAGCACTCGAAATACATCCGAAGTACTCGAAGTACATTCGAAGTACTCGGAAGTACATCCGAAGTACTTCCAAAAAACGCGAAGTACTTCGAGAAATATTCGAAGTACATCGTAAATAATCGTTTAATGTCATTTATGCTTACCGTAGATGCGTAATCTTAGCTCGAATCTGACATAAGTAGTTACGTGGAAACTTTAGTATACTCATCTAACAGGCACCAAAGTGACTAATGCCAAAAAATTTTTTTGAGACATTTTGTTCTTGTATACACACTAGATCACATTTTAATTTTTTTACTCCCTTTCATAATAGTGTGGGGGTGATAGTGGGGGGTGGCTGATGCCAAAAAAAAATTCGTGACCTTAACTTTTCGTACATGCCTTAAGTTGCAATCTTATGGACTCTTACCTATTTACCCTTATTTACAACATTTACGGAATTCTACGGAATTAGATCAAAATATAATCTAGTTCCAGATCTTCTCATAATACACAAGTGTACCAAATTTCAAATTAATATCATAAACGGTTCCGGAGTAAACGTGCGCACAAAAAAAGTTAGACAGACAGGCAGACAGACATTTTTTTCGCTCAAATTTAAAATTTCGACGTTTCATGACATTTTAACCCTGTTTCAACAAAAAAAATACATATTTTTTTTTCGTTACTATACTTTCTCGTCCAGTATTTATAAGGCAACTGATCGACATGTAGTTATAAAAAACAATTAGGTAGGTACTTTCGGTCAACGAGTAGGTACTTAGTTCTTTATAAATTACCTTATATGGAATATTCAGAGCCTTTCTGTATTTATATATTTTTGTAAACCTGTGTTCATATTTAAAAAAATAAGAGCTGCCAAACTTAAATATTGTTGTCGAACTTTTAATCCCCGAATTAATGTACACCGTAGTGTAGAGCCTTTCGATTGTCATATACATTCATATATTTTTGAAAACCTGTGCTCAGATGTAAAAAATAAGGGCTACCGTGATTGATTATTTTTATGGAAATCTTGAACCACAATTTTTAACCTATATACTTTTTCGCTAACGGTACAAAATGGTATGTTTGTGTTTTTGTTTTTTATTTTGCATCTTGCCAATAGATTATTTAGACACGGTTTTTGCCATATAATTTGGCATATGTAGGTATACTTTATACGGGCAAAATTGAAACTGGTCAGTGTTAAAGCGCAGGACCGTGCGCACCGAACTTGATATTTTGTCCTATATATTTAGCAATGGTATCGAGATTCGAACGGTAGTTGAAACTGTGCAGGCGAGTCCAAGACTGGCAATGTAATCAGCCTGAATGAACCATCTACGACTGCACTGGTTTAAAGATAATAAAACGGACAGGCCTACTAGCATAAAAAAACTCGTAAATCGTTTCTTAGAAGTCGATGTGGTGTGCTGCCAATATGCCAGTGCAGTGCATAAATACTTATTATAATATCAAGCGTAGGAGTTTAGTTAGTTATTGTTCATATTTATAAATATTTACTACTATATAAAAGGTGAAATATTTTAATTATTTACTAATTTACCATGGGTTTCTGGAGACCATTTGAAACAGAGGATAATATAATAACGCCCGAAAATCTTATCATTTTCTTATGAAAAGCATTTCTATTTACCTCCGCCCGTGTACAATAAATAGATGGCGACTGTTTTTGCCGGCTTTTAGTTTTTATACGGTTTCAATTAAGTTCGTATACGCTTTACGGTACAGGAAGATTTTTAAGTATCTCCATTTAAACCTTTGAATTTCGCCAGTCAGAATTTACCACTTCAAAGTCGAGAAATTATATCTAATTTCCACACGTCTGCAAAGAAAATAGATCCGTCTCCTCTCCACGTGATCTTCAAAATCTTCACGTTTTTTAACAATCTCTACCAGTTACATATCTGTCGATGATGGATGGTTTTTCTCACATATAAGTACTTTTACTTTCGTGATCGCTAATTAAAAATTAATAAAAAGGGCCTAATTTTTTTGGAAAGTGTTCAGAAACACTTATTAATCAAGTGTTATACGGTCTGAGGGTGTGCAAATGTATTTATCCATTATTTATTTAACAAATGGCTAATGTTAATGAACAATTAATGTACCATTAATTAACAAATTAAAAATCTCGGAAAATATCTCACGAAATGGACCCAATATCTATTCTCGGGGGTTTTCGAGGTCGCTGAACACAAATTTAAAAACTCAAAATGGCGGATCCAATATGGCCGACTTTTAAGGTTAGATTTCCATTTTTGTTAAAGATAAACCTCAAAATTGAACAAAAATCTATGCTCGGGGGTTTTCGAGGTCGCTGAACACGAATCTGAGATCCAAATGTGAAAATTCAAAATGGCGTATCCAATATGGCCGACTTTTAAGGTTAGATTTCCATTTTTGTTAAAGACAAATCACGAAATTGAACAAAAATGTACAGTCGAAGGTTTTACAATTTACTGGTGATGATTTTGTTATACAAATCAAACGATGCATAATACTCGTATAGAAAATGTATAGGTTTAATGTCGATACGAAAACAATTGGTACCTAATAAAATCTTATATTTATAATTATTTTATTTATGTAATATTTATTATAATTATATTATAAATGCCTAATGAATAATTTTCTCGATTTTAAATTATAATCAAATATATCATATTTTAATTTAATAAATAAAGAAAAAAAATACTTAATACTTTTTTATTTGCTTTTTATATATATTTTTTAAGCAAATATATTTATATTTTTTTAAATGTCCCGTTCATATTTTTAGCCTTAATATTTAAAGAAGGCATATTTTTATCAAACCAGATTAATAACTGTCAAGATACCTCATCGTCAAGATACCTCATTCTTTAGTTTGCCCGCAGTTTTAACAGACAATATTGCAGACTCTTCCCCAGTTCCTTGCATTGCAGTAAACGAAATAAGGTTTCTGCTCGTATAATTCCAGCAATTTATACCCAATTCTGTCGGGCCTCGGTATTAATAACCCTTCGAAATGAAAAATCGCCTATCACTTTCCGCCGGGTTGGCAGTGAAACAGCGACCTAAGCAGAACGTACAAGAACCAGAACCAGAGAAAGATATTATTGATCTATATAATTCACAGGAGACTTGCAACTAAATTTGGATTGCGGCCAGAAACATTCGAGAATGTGAATGAAATTTTGCGCAGTTAAACATTACGATAACGACGCCGATAACTATAAGAAACCGAACGTCTGACGGTATTTCGAAATGTGTATTCACGATATTTGATATAAAAGCACAAAGAAAATTCAAAGTGTTTCCATTCCAAATGGGTTTTCATACTTACTTTTCTATGATTAATAGACATGCCCGCAAGGACAATGGTTTTGTTTTTGCTGGGCGCTATTTAAACCGGTTGATTAATGTTCGAACTACATTCGGAACCGGAATCAGTCAAATGAACTATATTGTAAAGGTTAATTTAATTCATGTGCAAAAAATTCCTTGTCACGCTTTTTGACATCGAATAAGCAACTGGGTATCGATATAAAATTAAATTTAAAGTTTTACATTTAAACAACGGATTCTTTATTAGTGTTGCATGAACAAAAACTACCAATCGTATATTCTAAGCTTTCAAGTGCTTGCAATAGATGTCGCTGGGAACTACGTTATAAGTCGCTGACTTACTATTGCTCACTAGTCATAATAAGGTGAATAGGAATTCGCGAACATAAATTTAAACTAACATAATCAATCATCAGATGAACCATGAAACAAAAAGGAAACAAGATAACCAACAAATACAGATAACCATGGAGCAAAGTTATTCTATGACATTACAACCCAGGGCAAGCGTCGGACTTCGACGGAGAACCCCAGGCATACCCGGGGTCAAACCAGTTTTTTCACCTCGACAACCCTCTCAAATTGGCCAAAAACCACCCCCAAAGTCCTCTTTTCCGTAAACCCATTTATTTTCCCCGGTTTTCCGACTAAATGCTGTTCCCTCACGTAGAACGGAAAGTCCCTCGAGAGATTTCACCTCAGCCACCCCTACTCCAGGCTTCCACCCTGTAGGGGGTTGGAAAATTGATTTTTTTGTGAGAAATAAATTGATATTTTGCAGGAGGTGTTTCTTATAGGATGGTAGGTGACCAGGGTTGTATAAACACCCCCAGGGATTGTTTTCACCCTTCAAAGGGGTGTAATTTTTTTGGGGGGGGGGGTTAATACTTTGAGGGAGGCGTCTCCTTGAGGTAGGTGGTAGGTGATCAGGATTGTGCAACCACCTCCCGAGGGTTGTTTTCAACCATCAAGAGGGTGGAAAATCAATTTATAAAAACACTTTAATAAACATATTACTTCCACATCCAGTGGAAGTATAGTAAAACAAAAAAAATGTTTTTGTTGAAATAGGCTTAAAATGTCATGAATCGTCGAGATTTTAAATTTGAACGAAAAAAAAAAAAATCCTGTCTGTCAGTCTACCTGTTTGTCACTTTTTGTGCGCACGTTTACTTTGGAACCGTTTATGATATTGACTTGAAATTTGGTACACTTATGCATTGTAATGAGATCTGGAACTAGATTATCTAATTCCGTTGAAGGGTTCGGGGGTAAATGGGGTAAGTAAGGGTAAATAGGCAAAGCAAACTGGTAAGAGTCCATAAAATTGCAATTTAGGGCATGTACGAAAAGCCAAGGTCTCAAATTTTTTTTGGAATCAGCTACCCCCCCCCCACTATCACCCCCACGCTATTATGAAAGGAAGTAAACAAAATGAAAATGTCATTTAGTGTGTATACAAGAACGAAACGTTTTTTTTTTTGGAGTTAGTTACCCCCTCTACCACCCCCATCCTATTATTAAAGGGAGTAAAATTTAAATTGGGATTTAGTGTCTATACCAAGGGACTCTAAAATTTTTTCGGCATTAGCCACCTCCTCTACCACCCTCATTGCCATCCCCACCCTATTATTAAAGAGAGTAAAAATTAAATTCGGGTTTGTGTGTGTACGCGAACCAAGGGCCTCTAAAATTTATTTTGGCATTAGTTACCCCCTCTACCACCCCCATTGCCACCCCCACTGTATTGTATAAGGGAATGAAAAATTAAATTGGGATTTAGCGTGTATCCGAGAACCAAGGGCTTCTAATTTTTTTTATATTAGACACCCCCTCTACCAGCCCCACTCTATTATTAAAGGGAATAAAACATTATATTGGGATTTAGTGTGTATAAGACTTGGATACAAAATCTGGATGTGGAAGTAGTGATTCCTTGGGCAGCGGTTTTTTTTATACTATTTTTCAACTATAGATGAAAAAAAATTCCACCCCCTTGAAGGATGAAAACAACCCCCGGGGGTAGTTACACAACCTTGGTCACCTACCACTTTCCTCAAAGAAACGTCTCCTGCAAGATATTAATGTTTTTCTCACAAAAACAAATATCACTTTTCCACCCCCTACGAGGGTTGGAAGCCTGTGGTAGGGGTCGCTGAGGCCAAAACCCTCGAGGAACCTTCCGCTCTGCTCGAGGGAACAACAATTAGTCGAAAAACTTTGGTCCTGTCAGGTGGTCTCCAAGGTCACCTGATCTGACTCCCCTAGATTTTTGTTTGAGGTCATTTAAAAAATACTGTCTGCAACCGCCGTTACATCCCGTGAAAACCTGGAGCAACGAGAGTTGTATTCTTTGTCCACAGACTGACAAACAATATGAGAATAATACATAAATTATACATAAAAACTAAGATTTAAATATTAGTCGCCAGTTTTCTGAAATCTTCGTATGAGTAAACGTGTTAAGCATTCTGTAGGTATATTCTTCGCAGTTCTTTTTAAGAAAAAGGCAATTTTAATGGGCAAGTAGACAATTTTTTAATTATTATTTTAATAACATCTACGCATAAAAACAGTTGACCCGTATTTTTTATTTTATTTTTTTAATAATGCCTTATAGTAGAAAAAAAATCATGTAGTTTAAACTATGTTTAAATGGTTAGATTCGAGCTATTCTATTGGCTATGACGTAATAGCATAATCAGCAGAGAAACGAGCGCTAGTGGAAAGGCGGAGCCAACAAAGTTGTGCAAAACGTATGTGCGGCGCTGTCGAGGTTATATTAAATGCGCGCGTATGTGACGATATTACGTCACGAGATAACCGGCAAACTGCCGTATTTTAAATATGCTCTAATCTTAAGCCTATTCACTTTACAATAAAACCAATAATAGTCGGTAAAACTGCCTTCAAATTATATTTATAACATATTGAAGAGTCATACTATAATGCTATATTATTACTTTTGTCATTTTCGTTATTGTCTACTAGCCCATTGTTATAAATGCTACATTTGTATTTCCAATCTCCTGATGATGCCAGCTTAGTTGGCATAACGCTCCTCGGTCCACTACGCAGTAATTATGTTTGCATAGATTCTTGTCAAAGGTTATACTACTCATTATATACATTTTTTCTTTTACATTAAGTACCTGAACGATTTCTTCCAAAAACAATATGGTCCTTTCTACATCTAACACTTTACTGTCCAATTTCCAATACAATTGGACTTTTGTTGCTTCAATCATCACGCTTAGAAAAAATGTGGCGGACGGACGGACAGACATTTGCGCAGAATTCGATAACTCCACAATCATATGATATTTTTTCATACGAGCATAGTTATGATGTTCTTAAATTGAGACATAAATACATGCAATACCTATATTCTGCGAAGAGTATGCCTAATAATTAAATGAAAATATTGGTATATATTCGTTAAAATCATCGGTGGTGATGGAAAACAATTGTAAAAAATATTTTTTGCAATGCCAAAATATGTTTGCACCTTACATTCAAAATATTTGGTCACTACTGCCACTTCTTTATTTTTGTAATCCGCGTTCTAGACAAAAAAGGGGAAATTTAAGAAAAAAATAGAAAAATTATTTGCCCATATATAAGTAATTTTACCGAAAATTTAACAGTAGAAAAGTACTTGATCAAAATATTTTAAACTGTATATAATAGGTATCATAAACATAGGGCACGTACCATCAAAACAATTAAATATTACCCGGAGCATTACCTTAACAAAACAGGATATCTTCTTGAATGCAGGAATAAAAATTAAAAATCGGATAAAAACAGTCCAAAAAAATATTAGTGAAAATATATCGCGGTTGCATGCCCTAACCTATAACGCAAAAACAATTGCTCGACTTGACAGCCGATTGTCGATATTTTCGCAAATTCGATCCCCTTTGATACTGCATCAAACATAATTATTCCTTTAATCGAAACATCCACTATTCTAATTCAGTTCCGCTAGCAAAATTTAAACTTACCGGATCTTAAAAAGGCATAATCGGCAAAAATGTCAGAATGTAATCGATTTCATGTCGCAAAGTTGTTTGCACTAAAATCTTAGGTGATCATGAAAATTGATACTATTACTTACAACGTAAATCAGGAAGATGTTTCGATGATATTTCACTTCAAACTTGCAGTAAACACCAAAACAATGTTAATTTTAACACAAAACATGAAATAAACTATAAATTTTACAACACACACCACATAACATCAAGAAAGTCAAGAACCGACTTTATGGAATAACACAGTCACAAGCTGACGCGCATGCGCAATCAGTAGTAGCTCACCCATCTTCTAGATGGCGAAACGCAGTAAGGAATAAATATCCGTTCATGAGATGCTCGTATCCGACTAAAACTAACTGTTCAGTGGATTATATCACTTTAATAATATTTTAATAATTTTTATTTCCAAAACATACCTCTTTATATTAATAATAACAATAAATAACCACAAAAATATATAAATAACAATATAAATACTAATCAATCAATACAATAAATAATTACAAAAGTTTTAATTTATAAAAAACTATTTCAACTATGACAAATAAATTAAAACTTTTGCTTACAAAATCAATACATATAAAATATGGAGGCTTAAAATGTGATTCATACAATAAATTTTTGCCGTAATTTTTGAAATTATGGACTTAAAATATCACATCACTTATTGTAAAAATATGCACACAAATATAATTTAAAACATATAAGTAATAAATAAAATCCTAATTAATCCAATTAATTGTTTCAAAATTTGCTGAAATTATTCAAATAAAACATTCATTAGTTGATGTTTTGTTTAATAATGTGGCGAAAAAACTTTGAAGCAATTAAGAACATCAGGCAAATATCGCATTACCAAACATACTTATTATAAATACAAGCACTCAATTGATTTTTGCTTTTTTGTTAATTATCAACATCATTTAAACCATTACATATATAAATATAAAACAAATATCACAACAAAAAAACAATATCAAATGTTTATCAGAAAGGATCTTTTAAAACTGGTCTAGTTTCAATCGAAAAAAATAATCACCATTTAAAAAAGGCCCTTCTTCCTCTACTTAAAATATTAGTATAGCAATCAGCATACCAAAAATATTTAACATATTGACAAAACCATCTATAAATATTATCAAAAATAGTATCAATAATTCATATCCTGTCCTTTATTTAGTCATGTAAGTACTGTGTCCATTTTATCAGGTGTGTTCAAATCTATTACCAATTTGATCTGGGACTCAGAGTGGAATTGGTTGAGGACGAACTTTTTCTTTCCGCACCTGGAGCTGCCGAAAACGGACTCGACCTCTTGTTTAATTCTAGAAAACAAAAGTTGTTTATTAATATGCTTGTACGGTCTGATCGATCAGCTGATTGGGTGAAACGGTCGGATTTTATTGTTAGATTTTTGCGTCAAAAGCGTTAACCGAGCAATTTAATTCATAATTTCAAAACTATGCGGCGACAACCAAATGCTTCCCATTATTTAAAATCGAGAAAAAGATTGCAGTAGTATATCGTGAAATACTATACTATAATAGAAAGGAAAAAACCGTCGATATTGTCAGTGGATAAAACCTTGGATTCAACGACAAGCACCACTAGAAGTATCGATACAATTTCACAACCATTAGTGGGCCTTTCTGCAAAAGACCCTGATAGCTACAGGAATCATTTAAGAATGAGTGAGTGCTTAGTTTGATTTTTTCTATTACAGAAATTTAGTCCATTGATGCAGAAGGCCGGCACCTTCATGATCACAGTTTTATCTGCAGAACTTAAATTACAAATTACCCTTTTTTATCTAGCTACAGGAACTTGCTTTCGTACCAACAAAACCACGACTACGGCAAAATAGGTCTGTTAAACGATACCAAGTGTGATACTGGAACTATCCGCGATGCACATCCAACGTGTAAAGTTCGTATTCGCCTTTCGGCTTGTTATTAGATCAACTACAAATCTGCAATAGCAACACTACTGTAAAGTCCTGGTAAATTATACAGGGTGGACCATTAATAATAGGCCATAGTTCAGAGGTATATTCTTTGGGCCAAAATATGAGGATATAACCAAATATGCTTTAGTAAAATGTTGCTGTGAAAAAAGATACAGGGTGTCAGAGTTCAAATTATTTTTTCGTTCTCTTGCAATAACTCAACAGCCTCTTGACTGATCTTCTCCAAATTTGCTAGAGGAACTTTTTTTATTCTAAGAAACAATATTTTATGTATTACATCACGTTAGATCATAGAGGGCGCCGCAGGACCTGCATCTGATGATGATTTTTTTCATATTTTTTTGTGATACTTCTGACCAGAAAATCTAATGAGGGCGTCATTACCAAGTATAAAAGGTACAGGTAGAACTACATAACTCCAACCGTTTTCAAGGAAAGTGCCGTTAAACATTTCAATAATTTTTTTAAAGACAAATTCAAATTTAGTGAAACAAACTCGGTTTAATTTAATTCTCATTTTTAGGAAATAAATGTCCTACTGTGTTAGAGCATTTTGGTACACAGCAACAAGTTTCCTTTTACATCCTAATTATTAACTTTGTTTATACAAAGACATATTTTTTCATATTGACATTGACGGACAAACAACCGAGTACAGCTGGTGCACTCTGGTGGATAAAATGAAAGAGCATGTTCCCCATTGATGGTGAATGCCCACCATAGTACCACTTAATTATTTGTACTTTCTCTTCTGTTAAATAAATATCCATTTTAACAGGTTAATATTATTTAGAGTGCAATAATACTTAAGTTTCATAAGATTACCTGTGATCTAGGCCCAACGGACTCTAGTAAATAATAAATAAATCCATACCATCGACAATCACAGCGGCGTCAGCGTATAGTGCATCGGATCGCCCCACCCCAGTCACTTTCCATTAGATGACATTCTCACCCGTATTGCCCATGTACATAAGGGATTGTTTATACAGTGCGAGCTGGCATGAGAGTTGGGACGGCAAGTTCCTGCATGCCAGCTTCTGTCATCGTTTAAACGGATCGTACGAGTTACTCTCTATGCGAGTTGATCAACAACTGTCATGCGAGTTACTTCAAGAATTTTTGTTTTTACTGGTCACTCGCCTCCCCCCACTATATTATAGGCCAGTAGCTCGCAACCTGCTAGCATCGTTTGAACGCAGAGCTCAGTAACTCGCTAGACAGTGGATAGTAATAGCGCATGATATATTTTTTTTGTTATGGATGGAATTATTTTTATTTATATATTTTTCATTATGGAACAAGACTGTATTACTTTGCGGATCATAATTTCTCGCCGTTCAGACATAGCTGACTTGCTATAACACACCAGAGCTATATTTTTGCGCATTAGACGCAATAAGCGGTGCTATTCGAGCGAGTAAGTCATGACGTCACGCTTAAAGCCACTTGCAGCGGTATCGCGCGGCTTCAGGAGTACGCTAGCAAATGACGTCACGCTTCAAGGTGCTTAAAGACATTAGTGTAAGCAGCGAGATCGCAAAAATTTAACTCAGATCTGGGCGGCCAAGACTGCTGAATGACAGCAGCTCTTATCTCGCTGGTCCCTTGTAAATAGTCGAGTAGCTGACCATTTATTTCATGCCAGTTCCACGGTCTCGCTGCTTACACTAATGTCTTTAAGCGCCTTGAAGCGTGACGTCATTTGCTAGTGTACTCCTGTTAAGGTGAATTTATAATCTAGCCGCAGCGGTTACAGTTGCAGTTGCCGCACCTGTAGTGTTTATGAAGAATACGAAACGAATGTTTCCATTTATAAAGTCCGCTGCCGCTGCGGTTGCAGTTCATATTCCGCAGGTAGATAACCAACTTTTATCTTGAACGGCAACCGCTGCGGAATTACCAGCGGATAGCCAATGAAATTGTAGTTTTCAACCCGTTCGACGTCAACAGCAGCAAGAGTTTATAAATGACGAATTTTCGTGAACTGCAACTGATACTGCTGCGGAAACTCCAACTGCAACCGCAACTGCAGCGGAATAGTTTATAAATCGAACTTTAAGCGTGACATCATGACTTATTCGCTCGAATGGCACCGCTTATCGCGTCTAATGCGCAAAAATATAGCTTTTTTGCATATACTTATTAACGTATATGCTTTTTTGTCTCTTTGATTCATGACAGCTGTCAAATATGGCGGCAGTCGTCAAACGTCAAACAAACAAGTGTCATATGATCTGAGGTCATATGGGAACGTTAACCATACGTTAACCTAGAACTGTTTCGTTTTGTAAAAAGGGTATAATGCGTGTGATGTGCGCTCTAATTTGTTGTCAAGATTGCATAATAATGCTAAGAGAGAAGAAAGACTAAAGACTGCCATAAAGTGTGGGTTCATAGAGTATGATCATGATGGCTAATTTGGGGTAAGCAGCAACTCCAACTCAGTGAGTTGAATTAACAATTTTGTAGCAAAAGTTGTTTATTTTACCTGATATTGCAAGCAATATCTTCCTGCGCGCGCCAAAAGCGTTAATTCCAATTTCAATAAGATCCTGATCAGTCAAAGTTTCGAATGTTGTCAAATCGATTTCGTGTGTTGTAAAGACGCTTATATATCTCTCTAGTCCTAAGGAAGTCAGCATTGAAGGTAGATCAGACCAGTTGGAAGCTGTTACGCGATTTAGTATGTGAACTGGTGTATGATCCAGAATATTGCTAGTGTTTAGAGTTGCACCACCAGAAGTTGAAGGGAGATTATGCATGTCGTTGTTCTTAGATGCGGACATCTTCCATATATCTTCCTCCTAGAAAAAACAACTTATATGCAAAGATGTGAATTTTGGCGCATTGTTTGATATTACCTTCCTGTTTCTATTTTTTTCCAATCCAGCTGGGCTTGTATGACTAATTCCATATCCTGACCATGAGTTATTTGGTACTCTATATGTGCCACCTGTAGGTTTGGTCTGCATTGCACGTAAGCCAGCTATACGTTTATTTTCAACATCGAAAGGAACCAAATTTATTCTGTCTTGTTTTTTATCTACAGATGGACCATGGTAACCACTCGACATGTTCATTTCTGACAATACCGAAGATAATTCTGTAACGTAATAAAAAAAAATGTATATGATCAAAATTACTTTTTCATTCGCAAATACAGCTACAGAGGAGAGAATACAGCCACTCACGTTTTGACTGCGTGTCCCACAACATCTTATAAGAACGATTAGAAGCTTATAATCTCAACAAAAGCAGTATAACACCAATTAAGTCCTACCTTTTGGAGAGATTTCAGTATGTAACTCTCTGTTTGATGTTACCAGTTCAGTAGAGTAGGTACTTATATGGCAGTGACGTGTTAATCTTAGGCGACTTTAATACTCCTGAATATTCTAATTATCTTGAAATCAATGTACTTAATGCTAGAGTATTACCACTCATAAATTTCCTGAGTTTTTTCTATTATAAACAATATAATTTCTACTTTAATGCGAACCAGAGAGTACTGGACGTGGTATTGTCAAATAAATGTTGTGCCGTAGAAAAAGCGTTGGACACATTACTACCGGATTACCAAAAGATAATCATCATCCTGCGATCATGGTATATTTCGGTCTTACTAGGGAGGAAAAGAAAAAAAATTGACAAAGAATTGATAATATATTTTACAATTTTCGTAAGGCAGATTTCATAGGGTCGTATGAGAGTTTAACTCATATAGACTGGAGCTTCTTAAATAGTTATACCGATGTTGACAATTCTTGCGTTCCTTTTTATATAAAACTGTATGACTTGCTTGATACCTTTGTACCTAAAACCAAACCTCATAGACGAATGTGCCCACCTTGGTATAGTGCTATCATTATAAAATATCGCGAATATAAAGCCTGGAGAGACTATAAAAGATGTAAGGACCCTATCGCGTTACAAGAATTCCTATTTTTGAGACAAAGAATTAAAGCTGATATAGAAAACTCTTGCAATGAATATTGCAGTCATATGGAAAGTAATATAAAAAATAATTCCAAAGAACTATGGCAATTTCTTAACAATAAAAAAAAATAATAATGGCGTGCCAAAACAATATGATATATATATATAATGATAGTTTGATAAACGACCCAAAAAACATTGCAGATGCCTTTGCAGGCTTTTTTCAGAGTTCCTTTATAGACAGCACTCATTTTGAAATTACCTCTCAAAATACCTTAACCGATAGCTTACATTTAAACCAATTTACTGAAGCTAAAGTATTTAATAGTCTTAAAAAATTTAAACCCAAAGGTACTGTTGGCTCAGAAAAAATACCTGTTTTTTTTTCTACGAGACTGCATGTCTTCTTGCAATACCACTTACCATAATATTTAATCTCTCCATTAACACATCTACATATCTCTCTTCTTGTAAGTTCTCTAAAGTCATACCTGTATGTGTATACAATACAAGACAGGAAGGAAAAACCAAATTAAAAATCATCAACTATTATCAATAACTTTTCTACGTGTCTTGAAATGATTCTCCATGATTTCTTCTTTTTTCATTTAAAAAACAAAACCACATCTAAACAACGCGGTTTCATGAAGGGAAGATTCCACAACTAAGAAGTTATTCTGTATAACGCAATTCATAACTAATACATTTGATACCGGTCTGCAGGTGGACCTCATATACACTGACTTCTCGAAGGCATCCGATAGACTCAATCATGGTATTTTGCTTAACAAATTAGATCTTTTTGACCTGTCAAAAAATCTGCTATATTTTTTCAAATCTTACCTTCAAGATAAAAAAGAGTTAGTACAATGCTGCGGTCAACAATCTACTGAGATATCTGCCACCTCTGGGGTCCCTCAAGGGTCTATACTAGGGTCATTATAATTTAATATACACATTAATGATATAAATGCGGTGGAAGCAAATTCTTTATTATACACGGATGATATGAAAATATACACTGCTATTAAGTGCTTTGATGACTGTAATTAGCTGTAAATAGCATTAAACAAAATCAATAACTGGCGTACATCAAACCGCCTGCCTCTAAATCTTTCCAAATGTAACGTAATGTCATTGTCTCTGAAACATAATGTCATAAAATATGACTATTCTATTGATGAAGTTTCCCTGCATAAGATCTAACACTATCAGTGATCTTGACAAAATTTTTGATTGTAACCTATCCTTTACTGACCATATGAATGATAGTAAACAAACTGCTTCAGATCTCTTGGCTTTGTGATATGAAATACACGCGAATTTAATGATTTTAATACCATCAAGTTATTATACTGCACTTTTGTTAGACCTCACATTGAATATGCCTCCATCATATGGTATCTTCACTACAATATTCATGTGCAAAATATAGAAAGAGTTCCGAACCGTTTCTTAAAATATCTCAGCTTCAAGGACGATAATTTATATCCACCAATAGAATTTCCACATTAAGAATTACTGTCTAGACACTCATTCGACGCTCTTTTCGAATCGTATTATTGCCCAACTAATTTTCTTACGCAATCTAATAACCAATGACATTGATGAGATTCTCGGCCAATTGAATTTCTCAATTCCCCATGTAATCTTAACGGCAATCGCTTACTTTCAATCTCCAAACATCCCATATTAATGTAATGAAATTCTTGACGCTTCATCAAATTTGCAACAATGTCCAAAACTCTGTCCAAACCAAGTTTGATCTGTTCAACTGCAATGTAGCCTTTATAAAAAACCTAAAACTACAGTGTATATCTGAACAAATAATTTAGCGGTATTTAGTTTTTAATTCTTACCACTTTTTGTATTCTCTTTTTTAGTATTTCTTTTGTTACCGATTATTGAGTATTATTAGTATTGTTATAAATATCACAATTCTGTATTGTACCCATTGAATAATTGGTGTTATACTGTTGGATGGTGTAAGTTAAATAAAATAATGGGAGCACATACGTTTGACAGTCGGTGAGGCTTACCATCCCAATAAACATTTTTAGTTATATCTGTAACTAGTTATCGCTACTAGTAGCAAAAAATGTTTATTGGGATACTACAAGGCACCAAGCTAGGACTCATCCTGTTTTCTATGTCAATGATTTACCAAACCGTTGCAAGGGTGCTGAATCTGTTGTGTCCACAGATAATACAACCAACCTTAATCAAATTTAGTCATTCGACATAATTGAATGCAATGTATTAATTACACAATTGAATGTAAAGAGTTGGTTCACAGGAAATGTACTAAACATAAATAGTAACAAAACTAAAAGATTAATTTTTACACTGCAAATTAAACTAAACTAAAATAAGAAATAAAATACTCTACCTAATGGCTCAGACGGCGACTCTGAAAAATTTCTGTAGTAACCTGGAGACAATGAGTTTCTTGGGCTTGCTAAGGGACTAGAGCCATTGGTAGATATCGTTGAGACGGTGGAACTGTTGTCCCTACTTTGTTCCAATGACAGAGAGCTAGTAGAAAACTGGCTGTGGGTCAGCGACTGATACCTGTGAAGAGAGAAGCAGAAATGGATATTTATTTTCCCATTTTGGTCAAATAATAGATACATGAACAAATACGTAAGTTAAATAAAGAAAATATTTAGTGTAAAATATAATTTTGCAATACACACCCGCTACTTCCCATGGATTGCTGCATGACATTATACAAGAACTGTGGTTGTTGCACCATCCCAACAAAAGGGAGACCTGTTTGATTGACGTTAGCTGTTGGATACTGCCAGGTTGGGGAAATTAGGGGACTGAGCAAAGGCGACATGGGTGGAAGGTTAGTATTGGTTGGTGTTGGGAGAAGATCGCTTGAAGGAAATGACGAGTGCTGGGGAATATTGGGCAAACTGTAGGAGGCGGGAATATCGGCGCATAGTGGTGGCTCGTCAATCCCTAGAATTAGGTTTCTTGCCTTGTAGATGTTAACTAGAAAGAAACATAGATTAGCAAGCACAGTATTATATTTGTGGAATCAGGAACTGCATTAATCGATATAGGGAAAGGTACGCACCAGAACATTTTGAAAATTTATAGCGGGGTCGATCTGGGTTTCGATCTTTTTTTTTGTGTATATTATGTAGTCGGACTCCGTCTATCATCTGGTCATGTTTGCGGGCGCGAGGGGGATGGTGAAGGGGGGGAAATTTACATGTAAAGGTAGGGAAAATCAATTTTTCGGACATAACTCGCTTTGTTTGATTCGGATCGAAAAAGTGTGTACGGATAAAGTACGGCTCGCGAATGCGCGTAAACTGAATTTTGACTCGTCGAAATTGATCCAGCGGTTCTCCAGATATTGCGATTTGAATTTACGGATTAGTACACGAATTTTTCACTGCGGCGGGAGCGTACCGAGAGCCGCGTTCGCGTTTTTTAACACGCTTTTATTACACACAAAAAAAAGTAGTCTTGCAACAAATGTTTCAAGCCAAGCAAATGATAACTTCATATATAAGCAAAAACATCGTAGATTCAAGATAAGAGAAATATTTATTTGTAATTATTTTTGATATAACTACATAGTAAAGTTAATTTAAAGAATGGGTATATTTAAAATAACACATTGCGAAATTTTATAACAAATATTACAATTACTTAATGGGATACGCCATAAATGTATCAAACTGAAATTACAATTTACTTTACTAATATAATATTCATATCATTTTAAGCATATATCAGTTTTCTTCTGAATATATTATTTATTTACTTGAAAACATTATGTATATTAGACTAAATAATTTCAAATGTTGATCCATACATATTATATTGTTATTTTAAGTATATATATTTCTCATAATAAATGTATTCAGGGGCGAGCGTAGGTGCGTCTTTACTATGTACATACTTCGATATGCGATGTAAAGCAACGTTAGGCGTGGTTAGTAGTTGGATTGGTGACCGTTCCAACGAAGACCACGTCCTCGCCTCACCCATCTTCCAGCGGCTTGTATATCAGTGTATGCGCGGAAGCTATACAACCTTAGGCGAGGGTTGTATAGGAGATATACCATCCTTCGGAGGGGATGTAAAGCCGTCGGTCCCTTGTCTATTAAATGTTAGGCAAGTAAAAGATCCCTACTCTTCTTAAGGGAAGAGGTTCGGCAAAATTCCTGGTTGGGGGTAGCTCGTCTACAGGCGTCGGTGTTAGGCCTCAGTAGCGGAAATAGGCTGACGTTAAATAAATGTATAAAAAAAAAAATTTATTCAATATGTTGATTCAAATATATTAGATTATTTTAATTATATAGGTATATTTTTCTCTGAACAAACATTCTTATATGAAATAAATCAATAACTTATTTATATTGAAGCTGCCACCTATTTTTCATTTATTGTAGATATCTAAAAAACTAAAGATGGTATGACGTTTAAAAAGATTTTAACCCCTTGTCATTATTGTGGCATAATTATCTGATTTTCTTTGTTATTATTAAGGGGAGTTTTGTACAATACATATGATGTGTATCTGTTTTACACTTCATTTTTTATTATTAAAGGATCTATTTGGATTAAACAAAAATTAACACAAAATATATCCCTCATTAGTATAATGGCATCGTTTCAAAATTATTTTAAAAATGAAACAAAATCTTTGCTTATTTTTTTAAATTTACAATATTTGAAATAAAATGTCTTCCCTCTCAGTTCACAAAATTCACACTTTAAATAAACCTGTACTTTTTAATGTAAAGAAATTAACTAATAAAATAATATTGTGCACCTAACATCCAGGAAGGCAAGAAGAATTAGATTTGTAAACTGTTATAACATCCGTTGGGGATAGAGTTGCGAGGTATACTAAAGAGCCAACCGATAAATAAGAACTTGACGCTTATATTCTCAAAATGAAACCTATTATACTCACTTCAAACAAACCTAACATTCGTCATTTTAGAATAAAACAATGTAAACATTATATTCTTGTTTAAAGTATATTTTCAATGCAAGATACGAACGTTCTCTACTTGACTACATATTCTCTTCAAATTAAATATATGACATTCTCAAATTTTTAAATATATGCGTATATTCAAAAGAAGAATTATATTTCTATTTCAAATGTATATAATATTTATTCCGAGAGTCATGCATTTTTAAATTGAAATTACGTATAGTTTTATATTTAAAATATTTAAGTTTTGATTTGATTATTCCCATTTTAATTTAAAGAAATAATTCAAGATTTTGTTATAGTTTTTACAAGTAAATAGATTGTTTCAAATGAAGAAAAACATCTCTATTTGAGCAAATAATATATTTCAAGTCCTAAATAAATTGGTACCTTCAAAGCAAGAATACTTTTTTCTGTGTGAAGTTGGTTCGAATTCGAGGCCTCAATCTGCCTACTCCTTACAGAAAACTCGCGTTTTTTTTTACTCAACACAAATGAAAATTATGAAAAATACTCTTTATAATATGCTACTTTTGAAAAGTCTCTTTATGCACAGGTTTTTCCCATAATATTTTAGAAATGGTGTAAACCAATACATACAATTACGTTCTGTAGTGAAAATCTTATATATATTAAATAATTAACATGTTCCGTGCCTGGGCGATCCTAGATGGCCCAGCAGGCCACGGCGGGCCCTATGGACCACTAGTCAGCAAAGTTGTATATATTGCCGTATACGCAAGAGGACCGCTAATAAAGCAGATCTAACTTATATGAGCCCGCTGTGGCTCTGGAGGCTCATCAGTCATAGCGATTTTTTAAATTATGGCCAAAATACATATAAAAAGGGAAAAAACTTTATTGTAATGCAGAAACAACATAATAAAGAATAATTTGTGATATATTAGATATTATATTATTATTTGTATAAACAGCAAAACAATCTAAGCAAAAGTGTGGTCCGCTAGCACTAGAAGGCACAATAAAATCGACCACTGTGGCCTGGAAGGCACACTAAAATCGACCGGTGGAAGGACCGCTGTGGCACAACAGGAAAATGTTTCCCTACTCGCCATGGCGGGTCCTGGGGGCCGCTAAATTTTTATTTTAAAAAACATGAATAAACATTGTATTGAGCTTCTTTGCATGTTATACTCTACTATATATGCCTTGTAGAGTACAGAACTACAAAAAAAATCAGTTGTCCAATGGACCATTTTTGTTATATCCTTAAGGCGCGGAACGTGTTTAATTCGTTTTTCTATGGTCATGCAATAAATAACACCTTAATGAATCATTTTAAATGCAAAAGTATATCTTACCGGCATGCTTTTCAACCCCTTTAATAACACAAGCTTTAATATTCTGTTTCGCCTTCTGCCTAATATTGATAACCAAATCACAAGAGGACTGGATTTCTGTAATTTGATCAGGTCTCGTTCTAAGCGTGGTAGATTCCTCAGGCAGATCGAAAATAATAATCAAAGGAAGGCTACCCATTAATAGTTGCCTAGCCTGGTAGACGTTATGGATTTTCCCAGTTATATTGACATTACTCTTCTTCAGATTAGGAATGTTTGGATCTTGAGCGTCGGGAAACATTATTTGACAGTTTGTGTATTGCATTATGGTTTTCAGGTTGGAGTGATTTTTACCGAGGACAGTTTGATGGTGATGCGGCGAGATCTCCATCGACATTTGCACTGGAATTTGGTTCTGTAAAAGGAAACTTGGGATACAGTTTTTAAAGCTACAACTGACATTTTTAATATAATTTGATATTTCTACACCACTGTAGATAGTGTAATTGGTCCATGGTCCGCAATGTGCTCATTTTCAAAATTGAATCATTTATTTTCAATGACAATCATTTTCTTGTTTTTATTTATTTATTTTTTATTTAATGGCTATCGGTCCAGGACCATACTGCCAGCACTTGTGTATTTAATATTTGCCTATTCTGTCTACTTTAGAATCAACAGCATTTTTTTGAGAGTATAGAAGTTTTTTGCAAATAACTAGTTTTAGCAAGAAATGTTAAGAAATGCTTTTATCACTACCATTTTAAACAGAAAATTAAGCGGTTTTTTTTACCTAAAACCTGATAGTGGAATGATCAACTTCACAGAATTTAATTCTACCCCTCTTATATATACTTACAGCTAAGTTATCACAAATATATTCCATCAGCAATAGGGTGGCATGCTTAACTTGGTCCACCTCCCATTCGACTCCCTTCACAAGTACCAACGTGGCGTGAAGTTTAGGCCTTGTCTTAAACATAACTTGTACCTTGTACTGTTCCTGGATTTTGGTAACATAAGGACATGAAGCATCAACATTCTGGGACATTATGGGTAGCTCAAAACCAAAAATTAACGGAATTAGCTCCTGCAAGCAATATAACAAATAAAAGTTGATAATTTATAAAGACAGTACCAATAAATGCTAATACATTTGGGAGACATTAAACGCAATAAATTTATTGCAACTTTATATGCCTACAGTGACCTTGTGTAGGTAACAACTCCACATCTGGAGATGACTAACACATACGCAGTATCCAGGCATGCTGAAATTCGTCTTTTTTAACAATTCAAAATATCACAGTTAAGACCACTTGATGAAACTGCGTCTTCACACTGGTCAGGCTGTGTTATAACTCAAAACTACTTTATTGAAATGTACGATGGCTCTGAAGGGCCACAGCAAAAAATAAAAAAAGTAGAAATTTCTACTTTAAAGCTAGAAATTTCTAGTTTTAAAGTAGAAATTTCTAGTTTTAAATTGGAAATTTCTACTTTAAGACTACAATTTCTCTTGTGGTGGTAAACAATTTCTCTTGTGGTGTAAGGTTGATCGATCATAAGTAGATAGGTAGATAGATGATCTTATTCCCATTAAAAATATGGTGTCCCTTGAGGCTTGTAAAAATGAGACTAAATTTCTACCATTTTCCTGTGACAAAGGCCGACAAAGATGTCTATCAATTATGTGAATTAATTTTAGAAGAGAAAAAATGGAGTTAAGGCAGAATCATTCAATACAGTTGATATTTACGTTTGTTTAAGAAACGAGATAAAATTATTGTTAAATTTAGAGTAGTTAGTAATATCTAATGAATGTGATGAATGTTAATAAATTTCAGTTGCAACTATACAACAAGATATTAAATAAAAAATATCTAACTATTTTTACTTTTTACATCAAACTTTTGTGCCGTTTTTTATACTACATTGCAATTTTTAGTGTCGTTTTACACATTGTTCCATTTTATTAATTTTAGTATAATTTTGAAAAATGTTTTAGTAAACCTAAACATTTAAAGTCAGTATTTATATCTCTACAAGACGGTAAACTATATTTTAAAAGGACAGTTCAAATTGGCTATATTTATGGGCATCAAAATCAATTTATTAAATGTAGATTCTGCAGGAACTAAATATTTTAATAATTTATACTATTTTAATATGTCACATAACTAGAAATTTTACTAGATTACTGAAAACTTCTAGTATCTGATAGATGTTGCTGTAAAAAGCTGTACGCACTGTATAAAAGATCATATGTTTGTATTGTGTGAGGAGGAAAAAGTAAGCCCAGATACAATTTATTATAGGAATTACATTTTTTTAACATAAGTGCCATTACGTATGATGTCATCTATAACACTTTTTGGGAAGATACACTTAATTTAGAAAATTTCAACTCAAAGTTAAAATAGGTCTTTCCTCGGTAATTGAATAAAAAAAATATATTCTAAACAACGAAACTCATAGCATATTAGAAAAAAAATCATAGACTAAATTTTGCTACTGGATATATATTTATGTTTTATGTTAAACTGGTAACGATCATATTATGTCTGATTTTAATGACTGATAACTTTTCACCTCATTAGTCCAGAAAAAAAACAATAAAGATTTTCAAAACGTCGACTCTGAAGAGGAAATAAGGTTTGCTATTTTATCCAATTACCGACGAAAGGCCTACTGAACATTCATTTTGTGGATACGAAACTTATATACTAAAAATTAAAATATTTTGATAGTAATACATATCTGTTTTAATTGTAATGCACCCATTATGTCCTCTTGGCAAAAAACGTAAATACTGTCCTTATGTAAGATATAATTTTAAGCAAACAATTAAAGAAGAAACAAAGATCACAAAAATATTATTCTCAGTTTTTATCATCCATCTCCCAAGATACTTACTCATTGTCGTGTTCACCTTTGTGCAGATGAGAGATTGAGATGTACTTTTCATTCTCACTAAATGATTGGATAAAAGCCATAAAATATATAAATGCTGACATACTAAAATTTAGGGGTCATATAGATGGATTTTGTCCTTCAATGACCACATTGTTGGATTTGAATCTAAATGATTTCTAATTATGGTCAATTATGATTATTTTTAAACTTGAAGTTCCAAAATCTATCACCGATATATTCGACCATAAAACTGAGTTCATTTGAGCTCTAAAATCGGTATAATTATATGTATGATTAGAGTTGCAGGTATAGGCTATTGATCTTCAATTTATCCCATTCGATTCGTTAAAAGTTATTTTTCGAGGATTTTCTGTTAACAAATCTGCGCGCCAGTGCAGTTCTAAATCGAGATGTTCATCAAAAATTATGTTATTTAACATGTTTTCTGGCGTTGCTTCTCTTTTCGAATAAATTTCAGATAAAAGTTCATAAGGTATAAAATTTCTTAGAGTAGTTTCCCAGCAGTCAATTATAGTTATAACTACTTAAAAAACGAAGAACACATAAAGCATGACGGCAAATAACACTAGAAGACATTTCTGTCTTGAAAATTGAATAATTGGAAAGTAGAAATTTCTACTTTTGAAAGTAGAAATTTCTACCTTAAACCTAGAAATATCTACTTTGAAAAGTAGAAAGTTCTAATTTAAAACTAGAAATTTCTACTTTTAAAGTAGAAATTTCCACTTTTTTAATTTTTTGCTGTGGCCTTTCAGAGCCATCGTAGAAATGTTTACTTACTCTAACGCGACTTCTTGCACATTCCACTCCCTCGATATCCCCTGAAATTGATACTTGATTGCTTTTCTCCATAGGGTTAGAACGATTGGAATCAGGAAAGTGCACGTGGCATTGAGTCTCCTCCATCACACGTTTGATACTTAAGCCACCTTTGCCGATTATGTGTGAGTGGTCAGTATAGCTCACATCCATTTTCATCGTAACACGATTACACTGTGAGAAAAATTGTTAGTTGATTCACAGTTGTATGTAAAATTCTCACTTACCCTAGTGTCCATAATAGTCATAATCCTTTCCTTGGCAGCTTGAACGTCTTCCGGTCTACCTGCTATTCTGACATGAGGGTCTGTAATTATATAAAATTATATTTTTTCAAATCTAATATGATTTTTAAATTAATTTACCTTTCTTAGACTTTGCACCAATTTTCAGTTTATTTGGCCAAGTGATATAAGTGTCGGTATCTTCCATAATTTTGGCGAAAAATACATCTGCTGGAATAAGAGCGTCATTGTCACCTGTAAAGAATTTTGAAGAATTTTAACTCTGAATAAGGAAAATACTGAATGAAAGAAACTGAAAAATTGTACCTTAGGGGTGATAATGTATATGTTTAATTATAATTATGTTGTACGGAACCGAGTAAACCAAATTATAGTATTCAATGAACCATTTTATAGCAAACTTTACGATTTTTCTTTTTTCTCTTTACACATTTTTCGCAAATAGTTAACCCTAACCAAGATAATTTGAAAAAACTAAAAAATTGTGTCTTAATAGGTGAACTTTGTTTAATTGACCTCATATGCTGTACGCCACTGGATTAACCAAATTGTAATTTTGAATACACCATCTTATAGAAAATTTGATGATGTTTCTTTTTTCTTGCCACATTTTTTTCGCCAAGGTGAATCCTAACCACAATGATTTTTAAAAAACTAAAATATTGTGCATTTAGGGATGGTCTTGGGATGTACCACCGCCCGTCGGAGATCTGGGGACTTTTAGTGTTTTAAAAAGAATCACAAGCACTTAAAAATTCTGCCACATTCAGCTTTAAGTGATTTTTTTCAGCTACACCATATAAAAGTCCGTAACTGCATTAAAAAATGCAAGAAAACACTGAGCAACTTGAAGATGAAGACTTTACAACTGAACAGCAAACGAGTAAAATAAGAAAAAGCATTGATATAATGCAATAAGGACAGACCGCAATTAGGCCAATTTAGAACACCACAAATAGAAAATATGCCTTGCAATGTACCTCTGTTGCGGCATGGAAAAAATTCAAATGTTTTCCAGGACAAAGTTACACCATGAGAAAAAGTTCCGCCCCTATATACTTCATAATCATATATTAATTACACACGAAAAAGATTTAAATAAAGGTTGTATATTTTTACACGTTTTAAAAGTTTGATAACAACTATTTTTACCAAAAACAAGAAAAATAAGAAAAACATTTTCCACAGCCTTCATTTTTATCAATCTTAATTAAGCTATAAGTAGGTAAATATTAATCTCTACAAAATGAATAATGACTGACTATTTTGGCAGGAAGCAAGATATTTTAAAAGCAGAACTCAACCAATTTTTCCAGATGGTAACAGTTCAACATACACAAGGGGGTCGAAAACTTCATTTTACACTCGCGGTAAACTCCCCTACAACCGTCTAAAATGCATAACAACTAAACAATATACAAACTGAAGCATTTTGAACGGAACATGCCACATATTCTTCTAGATTTGTATTTGTTCCACTCAGCAGTTGAGACGCATTTTTAATATTTAGCAGCTAAAAAATATATTTTTCTACACTTATCTAAATTTTACGATTTCAGAATAAGTATCTATTCCTTGATTATTACCTGTAAGCATTTGTTCCAGTTTTTTCCTGTCGACCCTGAACCGTTCCTGATACAAATCTGAAACATCCTTTAATCCAAGCTTAGTGACAAAATCCCTTAATTCTTCTTTCGAATCCCAGTTGGAGTTCCATCCAGAAGTCGTCGTGCCACTTTCGGAGACTTCAGAGAGCGTATCGGAATTCTTATTCATGTTTTCCATTATTCGCGGGGAAAAAAAATTGCACGACATATTACAAATTAAAATTACACAGAAACGATCGACAAACAGTGGTTTATAAATAATTGAATCAACAGTTTTGTACGCACAAATACGCGCTTAATACTTTGTTAAATAAAAGTCACCTTTCTATTGAAATTTGAGCGCGTTTTTAGTATTTTAGAACATGAGGTGACTTTTTGTGAACTGTTAACCCAACTGAATGGATTTTAAAAGGCCATGCGCTTCTCGCAGAACGAAAATTATTTGATAGAAACTTTTTTGCGCCATACTGTTATCAATTTTTTGTGCCGAGATGTCCTTTTTCATAGGTGAAGTTTAATTGTAAATAAAACACATACATTTAATACTAATGATTTTAATGCTTGTTTCTATAACATAATATCTTATTATTCTTTCATTGAAGCTGTTAATACAAATTTGGGGGGTGTTAAAACGGAAGTAAAACATTATTACAGATACAGCATAAACGCTCTTGCCACCAACTATACATGAATTTGTCCTGTTGGCTGCCTAATGCGTTGTGAATATATTTTATTAACTAGATGAAACATTTTATGAATTGATAAATGAAATTAAAACAAGAAACCAAAAGATATATCTTATATTTAAAAATCGAATACAATAAATTAGTATTTAATTACTTAGATTGAAATATTACGTGGATCAACGCATTATAAAGTGACCAGATTTTCTAAGCGAAAAAGCAGGGCATTAAAACACCTTTGAAATGCAACTTAAATTTTAGTTTGTAAAAATTATGTTTACTGGTTTACAAATGATAAATAGGAAATAGGCAACATTATATTAAATAGTTAAATGACGACAAATGGGGGTGTGTTTTAAAAACGCTATAATGCAGTTTTTGACAGCGAGTATAAAGCAGTGAACTCTGTTCACTGGTATAAAGACACTAGTCGCTGGTTCTTGACGCTAACTAGTTCACAAGATGAGGTAAAGATGGCATTACCTACTAGGGGTTAGAATACGAAAATTCACACTCACCGATTTGCTAATATTCTCTTTTTCTAAAGCTATAAGAATAACAAAGATAGAGATAATGATCTAGCCACTAGAGTTAATTTTCCTAAACCCCTAATGTGAGATTTGCGACAATATGTCATCTAATACAAAACAGGTATAAGAACAAGATCCAAGTCATTCGGTAAAGCTCGATATAAATTGTTTCTATTATTCATGATAATGGGTAAGTACAACGCATTGCTTAATAGTATTGGAAGATAGAAGTAAATGCGGTACTATTCGGGACAGATCAAACAAAGCGAGACAATTTTCGGGACGATATAAAAAGCGGTACGAGCTCTAAAAAATCGGTACTGTCCCGCCAAATCCGGGACGAATGGTTACTTTATTGTATTACGAAAGTGTCATCTCAGTCATGCCATTACTTCAAGCAAATGGCATATAAATAATCTCTATGCTGTTACGTGGTTACATAGTATTCTCGGTACTTTGATCGGGTAAAAACGAATCATTTTTATTAGCAATGCATATTGATGATATTGAAGAACAGATACATATATAATTTGTAAAATATACAGTGTATGCATATGCAACCAATTTAACAACACGTTGGTTACGATGCTTGCATAACCATTTACACCGAACATTTAGTCTAAAAAATTTGCACATAGTACTATTGTAATTATAGGTAATCCCACACAGAAGAATTTTGCAGAAGTTATATGTTATTTTCCATTTACAGACCTGGGTAGCTTGTGGTAATATTTTTATACAACAAATACAGCACATAACTGCTCAGAAAATAAACTTGCAATTATTTTAAAGTCTGTGGCAAAAATAGGGAACTATTTTCAGTGTTTATAAAATTCACCAAAATGATTAACTGAATTAGCTGCCCTTCTTTCACTTAAAAATAATAAGTAAGCACAACACGTTTAGACACTGCAAATTTTGCCTTTGCTGATGCAAGTGATATACCTAATTAATTCTGGACCGTATAAATATGCATGCGCCCAGATTTACATAAACTAAATCTTCTTTGGTTCAGTGCATGTGTCACAAAAAGAAGAAAGAGCAACGGTAACGGGAATAAAGATATCTACAAAATAAGAATTATATCAAAGATTAAATAATATAGTTCTATATAGGTATTTAATCTTTGATTATACTGTAATAAACCCTTTGTTTAATATTTAATATTCGTTTAATATGCTAATGTAATAAATGCATTTGGTTCAAGCTGTGCTCTGTAGTTCTCGTAATTTGCTTGGGCAAATGAAACTATCCTAGTGGTTAGTTATTTTCTAATGAATCGAAAGGCCCTCAGTCATGTGTTGCATATTATAACCAGTGCTGCCAATGGACGGGATTTTTCCCGAAAACCGGGAATTTTAGAGTAATATAGGGAATTTTGCGGGAAAAGATTTTCTGTGGGAAATTTAGGGATTTTTCGAAGTGTATGAGTTAAATTTTTCTATATTTATTCAAAATTTAACAATTGAAATCTGCAGCAAAAGTTTAACATTGTCCATAAAGTTTATTATTACAATGTACATTGTAAATGCGGCTTAGTTAAAAATTATACAATTTTCGTGTTTCGTAAACTTAAATCTACATATTTCAAAATTATTGAGTAAAAATTCATAACAGTACCTGATATTTTTTAGTTATTCTACTTAGCGTGTCACATAGTTTACTTACATAATATGCCTCAAAAAAATTATGATTACAAATAATAAATATTTCCCTATATTGTATCTTTCTCTCTCTAGGATACGGCGATCTTAATTTAAATAATTTTTTTTTGTTAAATCTTCAATGTAATATACTCGAATGTTAAATTTTGTTTCTAGAAAATGCAATGCAATCCGTCAGGAGTTTGCGCACAATGATTTTCGTCGCTGTAAAATCTTAGTGCGCAAACTCCACGGTTTACTAACCATTGCCGGCGTTGTAGAAAAACCTAATAATAAAACTATCGTTTATTTTAATTTTAATTTTTATTACCTACTCCTAAAATTGTATACACATATATAGTATTCATAAGGTAAACAGCGATTTAAAGAATAATACAAAACACACTTTTTGCCGGGAAAAGCGGGAATTTTCGAACTTCGCTGCAGGTAATTTCAGTTATTGATATTGGCAGCACTGATTATAACCTTCGACCACTTAAATACCAAGGACGTTTCATAAATGTCCCCTAATATTTTTATTTTCCAAATAATTTCGAAAACTGACTTAAAATGGGGGACATGTTAAAAGAATTGCGTGAAAAGTCTCGCAAAAGGAAGTTATTATTGGCTCAAACAGTAAGTTATACTGCAGAAAAATATAAAATAGTAAAAATATATTCTAACCTTAAAAAACAAATTTTTAGCTTGGTGTATCTGGAGCTGAGGAATTACGACAAGTTTTAGGCACTGCAGAAGGTTCTGTTAAGAAGTCAGAATGTAATGAAAATGCGAATAATCAGGAACATAACAAGTATGATTATAAAGAAGATACTCCAGATGAACTCGTTTACCGAGACTCTTCTATGTTTTTAAAGGTATTATTTTATAATCGTTAAATATATGTATTGATACGTAAATAAGGTGATTTCAATAAGGAATTTATAAATGTTGTTTTAGGGTACTCAGTCTTCAAATCCCCATAATGACTATTGCCAGCATTTTGTGGATACAGGTCAGAGACCTCAGAACTTTATTCGTGATGTAGGTCTTGCAGACCGTTTTGAAGAATACCCTAAGCTTCGTGAATTAATAAAACTGAAAGATGAGCTTATTCAACAGACTGCGACACCACCAATGTATTTACAGTGTGATTTAGCAACATACGATCTTAAGAATATTAATTGTAAGTTTGATGTTATCCTGATTGAACCACCCCTTGAGGAGTACCAAAGGACTATGGGTGCTACAAATTTGCAGTTTTGGTCGTGGGATCAAATTATGAACTTGGACGTAGGAGAAGTAGCAGCGCAACGTAGTTTTGTGTTTTTGTGGTGCGGCAGTTCCGAGGGGTTGGATATGGGCCGTATTTGCTTAAGAAAGTGGGGGTTCCGAAGGTAGACATTTTTAATCTGTTTGAAATTATCAGTAATTACTTTATTAAACTGTACTAATTTCTGGTAGATGTGAAGATATTTGTTGGATAAGGACTAATATAAAAAACCCTGGTCACTCAAAAAATCTCGACCCACGTGCTGTATTTCAAAGAACGAAGGAGCATTGCCTCATGGGCATCAAAGGTACGGTGCGTCGGTCGACTGATGGGGACTTTATACATGCTAATGTAGATATAGACTTGATTATTTCCGAAGAAAATGAATATGGTAGCTTGGAAAAACCCGTCGAAATATTTCATATTATTGAACATTTTTGCCTAGGTATGTATCAGCAAATATTACTTAAGGAAATATGGTTAAAACTTACATCATGCTCTTATTGTTTCACACAAGCTACCAGTTTATTCGACATTAATAATAATAATTTATTATTGACCATTTCTGATTTGAAAAAATGTATATTTGGTGCGGCACAGAACATTTCTGGATATTTACAAATATTAACTACATAAGTAACTTTGCTTTTTTTAAGAACGTTCCCAACAAAAAAAGTTTTCTTATGATTATCTTGAAAGTATATATCTTTATTAATGTTCTGTATACGTCGGAAAAATTTGCGTAACTATTACGGTACTAAATCTGTAAATATTAGCACCTAAAATTCCCATTTTAACATACTAATGTCTTATAAATCCCATATTCACTTACATTTTATTTAAATACAATGATAATTTTCTTAAGACTTTCTTCAAAATCTGAGAGCTATTAGGAGAGAGGAATATTTTTCTCTAAAGAAAATTACTGCAAGCGGTATTCGTTTTCCTGTAAAATATGTTGAAAATTCGTGACTTTCGATTGCTCTCGGCTTGCCTCAGATAAGTTGGTGAGCAGAAATCGCGACTTGGCAATGTTGCAATTACGCGGTAATATTTAAAATGCTGTCAACGCACAGTTTATGTCAATAAATGCAAGTACTTTACAGATATTAAAAAATATGGATTAACGTAAGAATAAAAGTTGATACTTATGCCAAATGTACCGTTTTTTGTTCTCGAACACATTTTTTATACTTTGTTAAAAATCACATGTATATTCTTAACCTCCCAAATACGATAATGCACTCTAAACTAAAGCAACACTCACATTCTGATGAGTATAAAAACGAGACATTGCCAGATTGAGTCAAGCAACGTAGTAAGTTTTCTATGCTTATGTGGATAAATATAATACAACAACTTACGTTTTTTTTATTAGGAGAAAACCACCGCGCAAGATTAAATACACGTGCCGCACTGCCCAGTTCCACGAAAACAGTTTGGCACAACACTTTATTGTTTTAGAACTGGTCATTCCGAACATCAGTTTGAATTGTTTACCGGCCGCCTGCATTGGTGCAATTGTACATCTGCCCCACTGCATCTCATATACGAGGGGATAAATTTTTTTGATAACACTGTATACCATTATAGCGAGACATCCCTGGTACAGACGCCGAATATATAATATTTCAAGCTGACATTGGATGAACTATACTAATATCATCTTCACCAAAAGAATTTGAATTTTTCAGATCTATAATTCTAGAACTTCTATTTCAGAGACAGGTTAAAAAAATAAGGATTTTTGGTTTCTTATATTGATAGTGGACGTTTTTATTTCATTATCTACATACAAATTAATAATTAGCATTTCCATTCGCAGTTCCTTACATTAACTTGATTTTTTAGGAAGAAGAAGACTTCATATTTTTGGCAGAGACAGCACAATTCGTCCTGGCTGGTTGACGATAGGGCCAGAACTAACAAATTCTAATTTCAACGCCGACTTATACGCAAGCTATTTCGCCAATAATACAACTACGACAGGTTGCACCGAGAGAATAGAAGCTCTTAGACCTAAAAGTCCACCTCCTAAAGGCAAGGGCAATGCCGGTGGAAGGGGAAGGAACAACTTTCAAAGAGGGAGGGGAAGAGGACGATAGTTTTAGATGTTTTATTCTTTTTTTAATGTTAAGACAGGAGTTGGACTCGGTTTATGTTGAACTTTCTGTGATTTGTTTTAATGATAAGTTTATACGCATATCTTAAATAGAGAGAGGGTACACATAAACCATGTACGTCAACTTGCCCATAGAAGCGGATATTTTAATTTTACATTTTTAGACGGTAGGATTTTAATAATTTATAGTACAGACAACTATTTGTGATTCAATTTCTACTTCTGTTGTAGTCTTTTCAGGGCTGTATATTTTTTTATTATAAACTGTCCCCAGGTTGTTTGGATAATTAATGTTAGGAAGACTTTATTTTGGTTACAATGTTCTTTTACTAAAGTAAAGTGAAATACACCATTTTACAAAAATAAACTTTTCTCATCTCTGCATAAAACTTAATCATTTTCTAAATTTCTACTAAAATTACATTACAGGACAAAAAAGCACATATTCTACAAGTTTCTATTTTTTTTTTGCTCGTTTTAGGCTCTCAAGCTTGTGAAAAGAATTGGTTTGTGCACCTTGGGAGTAGTACTTTTCCTGTTTCACTTATAGTACGGCAGCCCATAACTAACATTTTCGCCTTATCACCTTATGTCCACTTACGATTTCTTGGTGTTGATAAATATGCATAGTTTGAGGAAAAAATGGAAACGGAAATTTTTAGTACTGCGTTAAGATATAAAGTGTTAAATTACTGAAAACTGGGAACAGGTGGAAATTCCTGTCGTCGCCTAATGTTTGTCCCGACAATTCTCGCAAAAAAATAAAAACGGAGGTTTTCATTATTGCATATCCCAGTATTTGCATTTCAATTGTGCGTATTTTTTTAAGCTAATTTTGTTACCACCTAATGTCCCTTCTCTAATGGAAATGATGTTTTATATCAAAAAAAAAGTATGAAAAATATGAACTGACAATTTTCAACTTGATATGTTGAAAAAAAATCATTTTCCGTCGCAATTCATTAATAAGAGCGCAAAATTTCAGATGGCAATGCGGCCGAGTAAAATTTCTCACCCTATGTTTTTTTGGGGCGCTGACTGATGGTCGAGAGGTGAGCGCACTTGCCTCTCAACCAAAAGTTCCTTCCGGGTTCGTCCCCGGTCGTGGCAGTGGAAAATACTGTGAGAGGGATTTTTCCAATATACACAGATATTGGGTGTGTGTCCCTTGTCTCTAAATGTGTAGCCCCCTCACACACAAGGCTCTTCTAGAGCCTTGCAGGATAAAGGGGGTCGCATTACCTGTGGTGTATTTATTTATTATTTATCGAATGCGAGTAGTCTCAGTGCCCCCTACCCACCGGACGCACCCCTACTGGCAAAAAGCAGCCCTGAAATGAGAGTTTCATTAATGTCGAAGTACAAACTGATTTTTAGATGTTAGTATAGAACGTGGATTATTCAATTAAAAAGAAACTGATTCGTGCTTTGATATTCGTAAAAATCCCGCCTTTTTTTTAACGGACGGAAAATCGTTTTAACGGCTACTGCAGCATTATGGGAGTTTTTGTCATAGGAAAATTCTATTGTAATAAACTATGGCCTGGTGATTGAAATTAGCATAAGGAGGTAACAGTTAGTTGCTTTTGGTTATGGGCTGCCGTACTATGACGAGAAACTTACAAAACTGAAATTCTTTTAATTCGAAGAAATTGTTTTTTGAATTTCCCTTGAGATGTCCCTGGTGCACCGATTTTACTAATTTTTAATAGCATTCTACATTAGACCTGCCAGGTCATATACATAAAATTTCAGCTTTCTACGTTGAGCCGTGTTCGAGAAAAATGTATCGCCCAGATGCAGATAGATCGCTTGCCGATTCGTATATATTTTTTATTTTTGAGCTATATATAATGTCGATGCTAATACTTAAGACGAGAAAGTGGAAATTTTAGGTCGATTTGATTTCTTATTAGCAGTAGAAATGAGTTGCACACCTCTTTATTGAGCCCACTCATCACACATTATGTGCTACTGTTTTATTTACATTTAGCACTGCATAATTTAATGTATGTTGGACACACAAAATGTCCAATTCAAACTTGATTTAAGCAGCATATTATTTTATCATTTTAGAAGAATTTGACTTTAATGGTTTATTTTGGCTAATTTTTAATCAATAGGCGTGACCAATAAAACCAAACTATTTTTAAGGTGGGGGCGTCGTATTTAAAAAAATGATTTTCCAAATCAACAATTTCTACATTCCTGAACCAATTAAAAAAAATTTTGATTGATAGGCGTTTAGAGAACACTCGATGGAATGGTACTGGACTGTTGAAAACTCGATAAAAAGAAAATATGTTTTTCATATGAAAAAATACTATTTTATTTTTCGCACAAGAAATAATAGCCGAATTACGTTCATGGCACCACCAACCTTAAGATTATAGTTTGGCAAAACATCTAATCATTTTAGACAATCAAGAGATTGCTGAAAGAATCCTCCAAGTATTGAATTTAAATGAGCTTTATTTTACTTTTGGACTTTACCTAAACTAAGGTTAAGTGCAGCTGTCTCAACAATACCGGTACTTCGATATGGAAAGCCAATCGGTATTTGGTTCAGTGACCATCAAAAAAACCCCGGTGATCTATGCTATGATAGTCTGAGAAAGGTTTTTTCCTAACGGGACTATTAAGAGGTTCACCTTTGATGGGTTCAACTTAACTCGGACAGATGAAAATACAAAACTTATACTTACTTCAATTTTGCTCAACAGTACTCCACAGATGGCATCAACTGGAATGTCGTTGCACTATCGTCGAACATTGATTGTTGTCTAAATACTTCTTAAAATTATTTCCTGAAATGGAATTGGGAGATAGTGTGAACTCGGTAAATGTTAGTTGTACAATATAGATATATGAAAAATGTATTAGGTTAACAAAGATCGGTCTATACCGCGCATTGTGAGTATCTGGAAGAACTCCTGTAATGCAGTTTCCAACTATCATCCAATAGCTTATGGTAGAGCAATTGACTGACACCGAAAAGATTAAACATTAAAAAGCTTAATATTTGTAACTTTGGTGCTTCCTCTTGCCTGTCTGTATACGTAATATATCATAGGTAATTTCGAGTACTCGGTTATAGAGCAAATTCTTGAATTGCAACTTTTTAGAAATTTTTATTCTTACATTCAGGTACAGTACATGGTAATACAGATACTTGTACCTCGAACCACTGACGAACCGCATATGGGCAAATACAGCATAAAGCGTGTTAGTTTCCCGCCAAAATCGAATGTTAATTTGAAAATTGGCAGAAAAATTTCGATGTCCTTAAGAAATCTCCCTCCTGGGATTTTCTTGAGGAGCTACCAATCCATCCTCATAGGCTATACTTTGCATAAGTTTGTGCTACGCGATATCGTATAGAAAATTTGTGCTAGAAGTGCGAGATCCATTTGGCAGTTCCCAGAAAAGTTTTCGATGCAGTTTCTAAAATTACGTTAATAGAATTTGAAATGAAAAAGGTAATGAACATTTTACTCGTTTGTAGTCGTTTCAAGAAGAAACGAAGTGCATCAACTTTTCATGGCAGTTACAAAAAAGTGGATTTCTACAAAAACTTCCAGACGGCACCTTTACACATCGCACGCAGTTCTTGCGAGATATTTCATTGCAGTTTCGCAAAATCCTTTTGGAGACTTTCGCGCAGGCTAATATCGGTGCAAATTTAAATTATAAACAATTGTGATACCTAGATAAACACAGATATTTCCCAAAGCCAAACCAAAACCAACCAAAATTGCTGTCAAGAGTATTGTTGGAATTGTCAGGACATCTGAAAACAAGTACTACATGGACAGCAAAAATCCCTTTAAACATCTGATATCAAATTTAAATTAGAGTTTAATAAGAAACATAACCGCTCAGATCGCTCCCAGCTATGATCCCTCTAATTCCCGGCACCTATTGGCAAATAACCAGCAAAAAAGCTAGTATCACGGTCTGTAAGGACTAACAGTACATGTGGTTCCATCTATTGAAAACTGGAGCTATTCGTAAATAGTTCCAAAATGTTTTAATAGATGGCGCCACTTTACCATGAAAATTCAAAACCGAAGTATTCTAAATAGTTACGTCGTATCATGAAGTGTTAAATTACTTTACAGAATTGAAAACCAAAAATATGCAGAAAATAGTTTTTTACCTTTTCAAATAAAGTCACAACACAGAATTCTGGCGCACCCTATATACATAGGCAACTTATTAGAAAGTATTTGAAAAGGCACTGAACTTGGACGGTTTTCCAATATAATAATCTATTTATTTCCAACAGGTTTCCAATTACAGGAAATAATGAAAACATATGTTATAATAGTGAATAAAAAGAAAAAAAATAATATTGACACTTAAGTTACAAACAAAATTAAACCCACTATTCAGTATTAATTATTATATGATTTAATATTTATGTAATAATATATTACCTAGACCAGTGCCGGATTAATACATAAGGTGGCCTGGGGCTAATAAGAACACGGGGCCCACACACCCGCAACATTGTTAGTACTAATCATCATTATTTTGGAAGTAATTTGGACGTTTATTTAAATACTGTCTTATATTATCTATGCGGGGCATAGATCAGGATATTGTTCAATTTGCGCTTGAGAATGAGATAATTTTGTTTTTGTATATTAGGCAATGCGTTATTCGGGATTAGATATTTTTGGCTTCACATTTTCAATATGGATACCACGAATTGTGCTATATTTGACAGATCGGTGCCGCTTGATTGGCTTGATGTTGAACACGTTGGCTTTCTTTATTTTCAAATAAATCGGAATTAGAAACTAACGCTAATGGAGATTGCTTAACTTCGAAGAAATCAGTATCTTTAGGTAATTTTTATATATTTTGTGTCTGTAATTCACGAGAAAAAAGCTTCAGCCGTTTTACTTTCGAAAGTTATCTGATTTTTTATGAAAAAAATTAAAATAATGATTAAAGAATCGGGTTCAGTGGAAAATCAGTGTTTTTTTCTTAGAACTCCCTGAACCTGTCCCTTATAAACAATCCTACTTAATTTTAAAAACAAGTTATATTATACAGGGGGGTGTTTGGCAGATGGTTTGCCAAACAGTAAGGGTGGACAGGTGGGGCAATTTGGAACATATTTAACCTCAATGACCTTTATACAAAGTCGCACGGCTATCAAGATATCATCTTTCTTTGTTATTTTCGAAAATTTCCCAAAATTCAATCTTCCAGCTTTTATAACTAATTTGTATGGTTCTAACAACTAAAAACAATTTCTGTTTTTTAACGTATGTATGTTCCAATGAAATAGATAACTAACGCTGATAAATAAGAAAAAAAAAGTCCTATTAAATTTTCCCCAATGCAGCTCAGAATTCCTTATAAATAACTATCACCGATTTCTTCAAGTTATTTAAAACTTTGTATAAAATATGATATTCCAATAGAAAGAGCATAAACTAGAGAGCATTTGAAAGCATTAGATCGTTTTAATCGCTTTTAGTTTCTCTTTTTTAAATGCAATATGGAAAGTTGAATTTTAAAACAATGTCTACCCATTGTTGAAAGTCTGTTAGCTCATAATTTTTTTTCTTCTTTATCAGCGTTAATTATCGATTTCATTGGAACAGAGATACGTTAAAGATACATATATAAAATATTTTTAGTTGCTAAAACTACAAAAATATGAGTTATAACAGCTGAAAGGTTGAATTTTGAACAATTTTCAAATATAACAAAAAAGATGATAATACCTCGAAAAATCATTGGAGATAAATATGTTCCAAATGGCCCCACCTATCCACCCTTTCTGTTATTCTTTACAGTAAACTATAACTACAGCAAACATAATTTAATAACATTTATACAACAAATATCTATTGCGTTTAGCAGAATCACTAAGATATTTTCTGTTGTGATTTGACATTTTCTAACTTTATAGTTTTTTCAAATAAACAATACAACAATAATAATAACTATTATCTTCGATTATATTAGACTATAAGGGCTGAGTAACTATTCAAATTTTAACTCATTTACTGTTATTATTAACCGAACTGCAACTGTATACTTCACACTGGCGGGATTTTATCCCCCGTCTCGCAAGCCTCAGTGCCGGAATGCCATGTCAAATAAGTAAATATAGTTTTACAACAGTTCAAATGACCAGATGTAATAGCACATAAATGATGGTTGACGAACCCAAAATCTTTTAATTTAGTATCCTCTGTTTACCTACTATTGACAATAAGGGTTTAAAGTGCCGAAACACATGTAGAGTTTCGATAAAATTTAGAAACGTTCCATTCCATGTTCCTAAAATTCAATATTTATTTCACTGTATGGTCTATCGTTACAGGGTAGGTATGCCAAACGTTGACTTTTGATACTCCGGATTGTTTTATTACACTGTTTTACAACTACTGACGTTTTCATTTTATTTCATATACTAAGTAATTCTTGCTTTATTCCTGATTCGCATTGCATTCGAGGTTTTAAAATATGTAAAGTTGTCAGGGGCCCTAACCATAATGGGGCCTGGGGCTATAGCCCCTCCAGCCCCCCCTTAATCCGGGACGGACCTAGACTATCAAAATTAAATCACACAGATGGGAGGATTTTATTAAAATTATTGCACATTACATAAACCATAATATTTGTCCTGTAGTTATCGACATAGAAGGTCGTGTGATGGCTGATGTCACGTGTGTGTATATGGAAATTGATTTTGTCCAACAAAAAGGGACAATTAATAGTATTGTGAATTAAATTGAACAAATATTTAATGGAAATTATTTCGCGACAAATTTCTAATGAAACCATTTTAAGATGGTTCGTTAAAATTGATGTATTAATTCCTCTCCGCTGGTAAATGCCATCCTCCTTAAAAGACAAATATATTATAAACTTCTTCTGAACTGACTCAATATTATTCACGTGACATATTATATACCACAGATACCATAAGATAGCACCATATTCTAATCTTGAGCGAACATATGCATAATATAACACCATTAGGCCAGAAGTTTTGCTAAAACACTAATAGTTTCTTAATATGAAACATTTTATATGAATTTTATTTATGTATATCTGGATACACTGAATTTATTTTATAATCATTCATGTATATGCTGATGACTTTGAAATGTACTCATATGATCTAAGATGAGGACTTGAAATTGTGGAATCTCTGAACATTGATCTGAAAATTTTATCTGATTGGTCAAGAAGTATTTCCTTGCTACTGAATCCAGAGAAATGTACCTTTCTGTATATGTATAAGAAACAGAATCTTCAAGTTAACCTTGGTAATACTGGTCACTCATGTAAAAGACCTAGGTACAGTTTTTGACGAAAACTTGTCATTCAGTCAACATATAGGCAAAATATGTCAAACTACATATTGAAGTTAAAACAGCTATATCAATATCGAAATTATACCTTAATGAATCTGCAAACGTTTTATTAACTGAGGCTTTAGTATTATCAGTTTTAAACTATTGTGACTGTGTTTATGGTCCTAGTCTCAGCTAGAGATAAAAATAGGTAACAAATCATTTAAAACTCTTGTGGTAAGGTTTATTCATTTTGTTCCAAGGCGAGATCATATCACACCTTATATCAGATCTTTTAATATGTTAAAACTTCATGAGCGACGTTTTATTCACTACATTGTATTAGCTGTTAATATAATAAAGACCAAAGCTCCATCCTACTTGGTATCGAAAATTGAACTTCGAGAAATAGCTCACAATAGAGATCTTAGACAACATAATAATATAACATATCCTAAACACAATACAACTGCATTTGAATCATCTTTCTCTTATTTGGTCCCATACGTTTTGAATAATTTATCATCTGATACTTGGCTGAGTAGTAAAGATGAAACAAAAAATAAAATCAATTATTTTTACTGGGGACCTATCTTTAGATATGAACAAATTTTAATGTGTCTGTATTTGTCTAATTATTGCACATGTGGGCCTGTTTATTTAATTTTATATATTTTAGTATTTATCTGGGCAAGTTTGTAAATATCATTTTAAAATGTATCTCGTCCTTTTGTAACAATAAATATTTTAATTATTATTATATTCTTCAGGTTTACTTTTCCGAGAAAAGTGATTATGTAACATTTTTGAACATTAATGCCATAGATAGTTCGCACTACACCAGTCAGATATGGCTTTAAGATCATTATGGATCATTCTACAATCACCTATCGTCCTTATCTCTATAGACTTTCAAATCATCCGCGAACATTAATTTTGAACAGCCAATAACGTCGGTAATATCACTGATGTAAACGAAAAATAGAAGTGGCCTAAAATTAGAGTCTTGTGGTACTCCGGACGCATTAATGTAGTAATCCGAATGAAAACCCTCGTACTCGACAAACTGCCTGCGTTCAAATAAATAAGACGTAAATAAATTAATTAAACCTTCGGAAAATCCAAAGTTATCTAATTTTTTTATTAATAAACATAGGTCAATTTGATCAAAGGTTTTCTGAATATGTATACTGTGTCTACTTGTCTTCGTTTATCGAGAATTTCAGAGGCAAACTGAGTTAAACAGGTTAAATTTGTGATTGTAGATTTTTAATATAAGAATCTGTGTTGAGCAGGGAATATAAGGTTTAACATTAGGATAAACGCAATTATATATCATTATTTCAGTATACCACTATAGTATTTTGCACTTATCATCTCCACATTCCTGGAAAATGTTGATAGAAAAGGTTAATAACTTTGAGTTTGATCACTTGAAAGTCACGAAAATTTCGATAAAGAAAATGTTCGTAAAATAAGCGGCTCAGGATCAGATTACTTCAATATCGGGAATACACACGGGGTGTTATCCTATTAAACGTACTCGTAAATTTTTAATTGCCAGCTTGATCAGTGATTTATCTTCTTTTTGGGTATCTTTCAGGATGGAATTCTTGAATAGGAGAAATAAAACAAAAAATAATTTTAAATATATATTTAGTCATATTCAGTTGATTTGTTCTAAATATGCCACATTATTTTAAGTAGCCAGTTATGTTCAGATCTAAAAACAAATGTAGTGCCAAATCATCTACAACACACTGTACTACATTTTCCAATCAACTGCATTTATCACAAAAAAACTAACATTATAATTCATATATAAAAACTATACAATATAATCTTCTACACATATATAGATCTATATATAAAAATAATATTCGTCACAACGAATAGTATTTTATTATTTAAAGAACCTATCACATTTACGTTTTTTTTCGCCGCCAAGAACGGCGACTTTTAAAAACATTTCATTATCTAAATATACGCTAGTTATTAAGTATACCAAATTTTATCAAATTTGTATAGCATTTGGTCATAACATCAAGCTAAATTTAGGAGATTTTAGAAAAATATTTAACTCGATACTTGATTAACCCAATTTTTTTCTTTTCGATGTTACCCACTGCACTGCTTTGAATAAAAATCACTCTAATTTTATTAAATCCACATCTACATTTAAGATGGGCATATCTAAGAGAGAGATCCGATAAGGAAATATTTAATATTTCTGGCCATAACTTTCTTCTTAATGCATATATTGATAAAAGAAGTATAAGACTACTTAAATAGAACTATGATAGGTGTGATACGAATTTTCACTCAATACTTTCAGTTGTTTGCAAAATTAGTTAATTTAAATTAAAAAATAGTACCAATCTTTATACCTTGTAGTTTTAAATTAGCTAATTTTGCAAACACCTGAAATTATTAAGTGAAAATTCATATGACTACACACGCCACACACTTAGGTAGTCTTATACTTTTTTTTAGCAAGATATATATTAAAAAAAAGTTATGGCCAAAAATAATAAATATTTTCTTATCAGATATCTCTCTCTCTCCCTCTTGGATTTGCCCACCTTAAGTTATTGTTTGTCAACTTTTATTGCAAATTAAGAAGTAATATTCTCTTGGTTTTGCAAAACTCACTAGACATGACATTATGTGCACCAGTCGCCTAAAGCTGCTATTGTCGATAGTGTACACATGCTAGGTCTTCACTTCCTCGATCAGTTTCAAATATTCGATTTGATCATTAAAATATTGCCCAGAAAAAAAATATGTATACTGTTAATAACTCTGACGATGAATTAAGAATAACTAAGCGAGCTTGGGCAAAGAATTGGCTTTTGTGGCTCTAATTTGAATTCGGTAAACTAAAAAATGTAGCTTACAGTTAAAAAATACTTTAAGAATCAGCATTTGCTTAACATTTATAGTTGAGATCAGCGCTTCCCGGCACTCAAAAAACGCAACAAAAACTTTACGACATAATTATCGCCGCGGGCCATGCGGCATGCCTGTCATCAAACAAGCCGACACGCATTAAAACCTATAAAGGTAAGCAAATCAATTTCAGAATGAAATAGTACAGAGAGTACCGGCATTTTAATGAGGTCATAAAGTTTTTGTTGCGTTTATTGAGTGCCAGGAAGCGCTGATCTGGACTATACTTCCGTCAAACAAGGACCCAATCCCTAAACTATTGGCAAAAGAGTGTATATGTGGTGGGTTATATTGGACAAACAGGGTAGAGCGGCTTGTGCAGAACCAGAGGAACATCAGTCTCGGATACACAGAGTGGCAGAACCATAAAATCAATTATGAAAGTGGTACAATGTTAGACAGAAGTACGCACCACTACACAAGAATTATTGGAATCGCTATAAAAAATTATGAGAAACTGGAACAATTTCAACAGAGGATTAGTATTGACCAAGTAACAGGTGGAGACCGGCTTTGCCAAGTACCAGTGGTTTGAACGATTACGGTAAATGACCAATAATCAGCAAAGCAAAACAATGTCAAGATATTTAACAAAGAGTAGATAGAACACAAGAGACTGAAATTCTTCTAAAGATTCTGATGGTATTTCATTGTTTAATACTAGTTGGAGGTCTAAAAAGCAGACCGTGGATAACCATATTACTGCACACATATCAATTTAAGAAATGCTCTGGTGTAGCCTGTTTGATACATTAATGTGTGGTAACAATGCAAAATGACAGTCGGCTGAACAAGCACCCACCAGCTGGCGAATAATTCAATGGGTACCATATAAAAAAATCTAAAATTACTGCAAAATTTTTGTAGATCACCTATTTTTAGTCAAATCTGATACACTAAGCTTAGTTTGTCAATAGATTTGATGTGCCAAGTATATATTTTATACAAATATAGTTGCATCTTTGTTTTTAAAAGACAGTACAAGATATTGAGTAATGCCAGTTGTGCTTTAGTCATTTCTGGCTTAGAAATAGACGAACATTTGAAACAAAGTGAGAATGTGTTAAAGCTAAATCTAAGCCTCATATACCGGGTGTCAACGGATCTGGTAGACCCCCATTTCTTCTTTATTTGTTTAGAATATCGGAATGAAAATTGATAGTTGTATTATATGTCCAAGAAGACACTTTGTGACATAACTGTCATCTTTCCCCCACTTCCGGTTTCACCGGAAATAACCCCAACTTTTGATTTTTAAACGGAACACCCCGTATATTATTATATTTTTGGAATCTCTGAAAAACTCCGAGTACGGTGATACCCCATAAGTGACATTTCGACTCCATGAAAAAAAAAATTGATTCGATATTATTTGTTGATGCATCTAGAGTGGCATAAGCAGAAAAAAATGCTTTTGGGTACATCCACAGATTCCTTAGAACATCCACTATTTTATGGTGGTACTCTATCGATATGGTTCCATTTGAAAAAAATAAATTTTGTTAAAAAAACTGTTCAGGCTAAATTTGATGACCCACGAAATACACATTCTCAAATTTTTATGCTCGAGTTGATTTTTCTGACATCATACCGGTCTATTACAAGCAATTTTTTCAGGTCATGGCACTCTAGATGCACCAACAAATTTCGAATCAAATTTTTTTCATGAATTCAAAATGTCACTTGTGGGGTATCACCGTACTCAGAATTTTTCAAATTCCAAAAATATAATAATCTACAGGGTATTCTATTTAAAAATCAAAAGTTTGGGGTTATTTCCAATGAAACCGGAAGAGGGAGAAATGACAGATAAGTCACAAAGTGTCTTCTTGGTCATTCTCATAGTCTAAAAAATACGGAAAAAAAAGGGTCTACCATGATCCATTGACACCCAGTCTAAAACAGCTCCACAATATTTCTGTGACTGATAATACATCCAAAAACAAAGGTATTCTTTTTTATTTACGACAACATTCAAAAGCAAGTAAAAAAAAATATTTTCGCCAACCAATTGTTTTAATACTCCACTTAAATACTGTTTAGGTTAGTATACTACCTAGGTATACTTTTAACCCTTGTGAAATTTGTGCGCTTACAGCGGATCTATTGTCGTTCACAAAAACATTTTTCTAAAATCTCCTTTACAATAATCAGTATATAATTTAGTAATACAAATGTACACAGTAAAATTTCATATTAGTCAAAATGTTTGGAAAGACAAATGAAAAAATGATTTTTTTAAAAAAGATTCAGCGCAGAACGTCCAACGACAGTTAATTATTACTATTAAAATTTGGCATTGTAAGTACATAACACTACAAAATAAAAACAACCTAGTACACTTTTAAAATATTACAATTTTCCTAAAACCATACTTTAAAAAAAATTAAATAAGACTTATCTAAAATCAAGATCTATAAAATTGATTTTTTATTATATATAACAGCCTTTTTCCGGAAGAGAGAAAATATTTTTTATAGAAAAATTAAAAAATACACAGAATTTTGAAATCCGATTAAAAAATTGATTCGGGAAGAACCAGAAATGGACAAGAGTTGTTTATGTAACAAGTTACAGCTAATCTTATGGCTTTCAAAATTGTCATCAGGACACAGCCGTTTTTATTTCTTTAGAAAAAATACTTCTTCGGTTATATATACTATATAAAACTATCATAAAATAGTTATAAACAAAAATAGTATACAAGCAAATTTTTGAGCCAACAAAATTCACACAAATTACTGAACAAAAAAATTAACATTTTACTATTTAGTATATTGTACACGAGTGAAAAAATACTAACTATGTAATATCTTACAATTTACAGTTTGTTTTATTTGTTGATGTTCAATTGTTTTTTTCTAGACAACAAAATATAGCAGAAATTCTATTTGACGCATTTTGAAACGCGCATCGACTGTAACAGCTTAAAAACAATTGTCCATCTCACTTCTTCCTTAAATTAAAAAGCGATTAAACAGAAAATGGCAAACCTTACGTTATCTTGGTAACCAAATAAACATTGGCAAGACGAAAAAAAAAAACAACAACTGAGATCAAAAAACAAAAGAGTTCATTTGTACTTTTCTAAAAACACAAGTTAAAAACCGGTTTTTGAATTTCTCCTTAAAAAAAACAACAACAAAAAGCAAGCACATGAAAATATGATATGAACTTATGAACATGTAAAAATAAAAACTTTTTTTTTAGATGAATACATGCAATATTTACACTTTATTTGAAGACAAGCATGCCATTTAGATGTTTGCGGTCCCTTCACAGGTATGTTGATTCCCCTGGAAATATAAGTTAGTTATACTGAGTTCCCATTAATACAATTCAAGCAACAAGCCGACCAACATAAAAAAAATGGAACCACAGCTAATTTTAACCGGGGTTGTGCCGAAGTCTTAATTTTATCTGTTACTGAACAAATTGTTAATAATTATCTTTGATCTTTACAATATACACTGCAGTTAAAGCTTTCAGCCGATAGACACACATGTAGTGGATTACATTGCAGAGGTTAAAGTTTGCAACGAAATCGGCTAAAATTATATTACGGAGGTTTTTAGGGTCGCTGATTATGTATTCAAAGTGAAAATTGGAAAATTCAAAATGGCGGATTTTAAAGAATTAATTCCTGATTTACGCTGTTTAAAGATAAATTTTCAGGGAAAATTTTACATTGAGCAATGCGACAAAAAAATAAGTTCGTTTTGGAGAAACTAAGAATAACCTGAGTTTTCTACATCGAATAGGTGAGGGAACCCCTTTTTTGCGAAAAAAGGGTAAATTGGTCATTTTAAAGGGTGGTTTTAATGTATTTTGGACCCTTTAAAATGCTGGTTGAGAAACGAGAACGGTACCCTCTTTTATTGTAGATGTTCTAGGAACCTTCAGTTCGAATTTCGTGAAAATCGGTTCACCGCCTCCCACGATATGCATATATGTACTGAAAAAACGTAAAATACTGAATTACTTTGTTACCTTGGCCAAAATTAAACCACGAATTTGACGAAATTTTAGCTGAAAGTAACCTAACCTACATAACCAAGAAATAGCTTGCCACATTTTAGCGAAAAACATCGAATAGTTTGGCCGCAATTCCATTTTTAGTCCAAATTCCACAAAATTTTCAAAACGTTCCCCAATTTGTCCAAATGGTCGTACGAGAATTTTTTTTTGTACCAAAATGAAGGTTTTTTTAATATATCTTCACATGAAGTAAAAAATATATTTTTTTAATTTAGTCGATTTTGTGTAATTTTTGGTATACATATGCGCGCGGTGATTTCCCGTTATTTTCGGTATTATATATAAGCGCGCACAAGTATGCCGTGTAATTATTCATTATAAAAATTTCAATATTAATAATAAAAAGGGATTGTGAGCAGGTTTTAAATATTTAGATAAAAAAAAAAACTCTCGAAGGTAAGACATAATTTTTTTCAAAAACTCACTTAATTTTTATAAAACTTCTTACATACAGGGTGTCTCACCGGGAACTGAATCGATCGATATAGAGAAAAGTACGCATCAGAAAATTTTGAAAATTTAGATTATTACTAATGTCGGTGTGGCCAATCCAACTAAAATAACTACAACCAGCTGGCACTTCCGCTTATACCGGAAGTCGATACCAACTTACTTATTTCAAACGGAACACCCTATATATTTTAGGGTTTTCGAAAAGAGCATGAAATTCTGAGTCGAAAATATGTAGCATATCCTATACCTAAACCTATTCGTTTCAGGGATATTTGACATTTTATAGAAAATTTGGCAGGTGCAACGGTTTGCAGGAACCATTATAACTTTCTTTGTGTAAAAGATCCTCATTTGCTTTTTGTCACATAAAAAGAACACAAGGAGAACTAAGTTCTACAACTGAAATAAATTCAATAGTATCATACCAAGTGTTCCGTTTTCCGCGTTACATTTCGTCAACTTCAAACCGCGAAAACTTGTTTAGGTCAAATGGAACACCCTGTATTTTTTTACGTCAAGTTGTGTAAAATTGAATTCCCTTTTTTCTGACATTAGCATTGTGGGGGTTAAAGTTACAGCTTTTTGAAATATTTGCGATTTTATTAGAAATTCATGAATCGTTGTAATCATTTCATCAAAATGCCATGATTAGAAACAATCAGTCATTATCTTATGTCAAAAAATGCCAGCACATTTAAATTATACCAACGAAAACTTTTTAAATTTGTTTATTATTTATGGAGAATATGATAAAAGTAATATCAAGAACTTGCAGCACATTTGCTACTTGATATCCACAAAAACGCAAAATAACACTAACACTATAACATGCGTATTAATCGAATTGAAGATATGGCATGAAACAAAATAGCAGAGATAAGATCAATTTAAAATATGATTTCATTTTAATTTAATAATTGCTCAAAATCCCGCCCTCGAACCTCGACACATTTTTCCCACCTTTGGATTAGTTCCTCATGGGTAGTTCTTCTAATTGAATCCTGTGATATGTTTTGAAATGCATTTCTTACTCTTTGCATACAATCTTCAATGGTTGTTAATAGGCTTTCATAAACTTTATTTTTAATAGTTCCCCAAATGAAATAATCCAGAACTGATAAATTGGGCGAGCCAGGAGGCCATAAGAAAGGTTTAATTTACCATTTAAATTTTCCTGATAAAAGTGTAATGCCACCACTCTATCGTTTCTTATGGCACAGTAAACATTGAACTGCCAACTTTCCTGAAAGTTTCGCTCTCTGAACATATGAGGATTTGAGTCTCACCAATAATGCGAATTGTGTCTATTAAAAAGTCCATTTTTAGTAAATTTTGCTTCATCTGTCCATATAATATTTCCCAAATAAGAATCGTGACCCTCAGACCTTATTTGGATAAACTCACAAAAATTCTGTCTTAAGAAATTTGTTTCTTTTAATCCTTGAACCATATGGAATGAAAACGGGTGACTTATGTGTTAATAAGATTCTGTGAATTGAATCCTTGCATAGTCCCGATTCCAGAGCAGCTTGTGTCTTAATGACATCCTTGGAAATGCATGAAAATATCCCAGAATGACTATTTCAATGATTTCGTCATCAACAATAGGCTTTCTTCTTTGCATTTTTGCCTTGACAGAGCCATAATTTTTAAAATTTTCCAGTATTCGTTTTACAGTGTTTGGTGACGGTTTCCGTTTTTCTGGATATCGAGTAGCAAATGTGCTGCAAGTTCTTGATATTACTTTATCACATTCTCCATAGATAATAAACAAATTTAAAAAGTCTTCGTGGGTGTAATTTAAACGTGCTGGCATTTTTTGATATAAGATAATGACTGCTTGTTTCTAATTATGGCTATTTTGATGAAATGATTACAACAATTCATTAATTTCTAATAAAATCGCAAATATTTCAAAAAGTTGTAACTTTAACCCCACAATGCTAATATCAGAAGAAAGGGAATTCAATTTTACACAACTTGACGTAAAAAAATACGGGGTGTTCCATTTGACCTAAACAAGTTTTCGCGGTTTGAAATTGACAAAATGTAACGCGAAAAACGGAACACTTGGTATGATGTTATTGAATTTATTTCAGTTGTAGGACGTAGTTCTCCGTGTGTTCTTTTTATGTGACAAGAAGCAAATGAGGATCTTTTACACGAAGAAAGTTATAACAGTTCTTGCAAACCGTTGCACCTGTCAAATTTTCTATAAAATGTCAAATATCTCTGAAACGGCTAGGTTAGGTATAGGATATGCTACATATTTTCGACTCAGAATTTTATGCTCTTTTCGAAAACGCTAAAATATATAGGGTGTTCCATTTGAAATAAGCAAGTTGGTATCGACTTCCGGTATAAGCAGAAGTGCCAGCTGCTTGTAATTTTTTTAGTTGGATTGGCCACACCGACATTAGTAATTATCTATATTTTCAAAATTTTCTGATGCGTACTTTTCTCCATATCGATCGATTCAGTTCTCCGTGTATACTGATTATTATTTCATTTTATTCATGTTTTCTTTTTCTAGTAGTTGTACTAGATGTGCTACAGCAAGAAGTGTCTGTCTACTTCCGAATAGGTAACTAGAGTCTGGAATATTTCTTCACCCTCGTTATCGCCAAAATCGTATACATCTGAGATATTCTCTAATAATATAATCAATATATGTAAAAAAATTAATAAAAGCAAATGAATTTCTAAAAAAAATATATTATATCTTACCTTTGAGAGTTTTTTTAAATCTAATTATTTGAAAACCTGCTCACAATCACTTTTTATTATTAACATTGAAATTTCTATAATGAATAATTACACATATACTTGTGCGCGCATACGTATAATACCGAAAATGACGGGAAATCGCCGCGCGCATACATACACCAAAAATGAGAAAAAAAATCGGCTGAATTAAAAAAAAGTTACTTTTTAGTTACATCACGTGAAAATGCATAAAAAAACCTTCATTTTGGCAAAAAAATTCTCGTACGATCGTTTGGACAAATTGAGGAACGTTTTGAAAATTTTGTGGAATTTGGACTAAAAATGGAATTGCCGCCAAACTCTTGGATATTTCTTGCTAAAATTTGGCAGATTATTTCTTGGTTATATAGGTTACTTTCATCTAAAATTTCATCAAATTAGTCGTAATTCAGTGTTTTACATTTTTTCAGTACAATATACAGGATGATTCTTTTAAGGCAGCCATTAGAATATTTCCCACTTGTAGATTAGATAGAATTTGAGATTTGGTACCCTACAATAGCCGACCATTGTCCGAAAATAATAATTTCAAAATGGCGGCACTTCCGGAAATACCGGAAGTTGATACCAACTTGCTTATTTTATATGGAACACCCTCCTACATATTTTCGACTTTACGAAATGACATAAAATTCTGAGTCGAGGCATGTAGCACAACCCATACCTAAAACGAGCAGTTTCGGAGATATTTGACATTTTATAGAAAATTTTCCCCTTGGGAGGTCACTCTATGTTCACACTCAGTAAAGCGTTGAAACGATTATGGTTAATTTTTTTTTGTTATTTCAACTTTATTAGTCCAATATTATCAAACTATAAAAAATTTTAAAAAGTTTTTATCGCAATTTTTTCAAAAGAAATGGTCAGGCGTAGGACGGAGGAGAAGCGAAATTGTTAAATAATATGGTTACGAAAATGGTATATTTTTATATAAAATGGCATTCTAAACACTTTTTTACTCTATACATTTTTCAGTAAAATCAATAGAAACGGGGTAAATCAGGAATTAAGTCCGCCATTTTGAGTTTTCCAATTTTCACTTCGGATTCCTAATCAGCAACCCCAGAAACCCCCATGATATAAATTTTAGCCGATTTCGTTGAAAATTTTACGAATTATTGACTTGGGGGTGTAAAATGAGGGCTGCAACCCCCCGGGATGAGTGCACTAATTCTCAAAGGTATACATTTCATATGTTACAGAAACTTAACATAATGCAGAAGGTTTCAAGTCTTCACATTGAAGTAGTAACGATTAAGGACTTATGCCCTTTTTATGCATTCATTTCTTCTACTACATACCCTAAATGCGCTCATGACCCCATTCCGTTGAGGGTAAAAGCTTGTAACAGTATCGATTAGTAAGTAGAACAATTTGCCAGACAAAATTAAGACCTTGGCATGCTGAGCAGTTAAAAAATATATTTAAACATGCAAATAAATAAACATAACGGCTTGAACAAAAAAAATCGCTATTTTAAAAAGAAGCCAAAAAATTCAAAGTTAATTACCTGTATCCATAAAGTTCTAGGCATGTTAGTTAAAAATACCCAGTGTCTTTTTTTTATGTTTTTATTTCTTTTAACAGAAAATACAATACTCTACAAATACGGCTTTTTCCTATGGTACATTTAATAATATCGAAAACACAGTATATCAAAGACGAGGATAATATAAAAAAAATTCTGATTGTCCTAAGAATTTTTTTCTGAGGTAGATAACGTTCTTTAACAATAAAGCTTACATAATGTAATGTGGCCGAAAAAGTTTGTGGTAATCTTTAATATACTGTCTCGTCCATATATCAGCCTCGGCAAAGTTTTTGTACTGTTTATCTTGCTGAATAAAGTCATAACTGGGGAGAGAACGCTACGTTTACGTATAAAAAATATTATTAACAGGCATTTTTATATCACTATAATGTAATTAAAAAAAAAATGGAAAGGATAGAAAGACATAGACAGGTATTTAGTTAATTTTGAAGAATCCGTTATCTTGCTACAGAAATTGTTAATATGCTAGAAAATAACAGTGTTAAATGCTACAGACTTAGGTTTAAACTGAAAATAACACCATATGTGTTGTAACTGGTTTACTTATATCACAGCTAACTACTAATTAATAAAAAAATCAAAAGTATTGGTCTACAAGTTTGCTGATGAAATGGATGTAAAGTTCACCCACACTTTTGTTTTAGATTGAATTATAAAATGTCAAATTGATGAAATCACCAGCGTGTACCAATAAAAATTCTCAGGCGTATTATTTCAGAAAGTATAATCAATATGAGTTCTGCAAAAGCTAATCACTAGATGTGTAAATGGCTTCAGTTTCGAATATACATCGTTTTTTAATATGTCTTAACCTGCATTGTAGTCTTCTTTAGGATTGATCTATTGCAATAAGATTTATATTTGTGTTTTCCGATTGAAGATGTAGCATGTCGCAAGTTCTAGGGCATCATTTTCAATCGTTTCGGAAACGCACATCGTGTACCTTGTTGGATGGCAATGAATTTAGTTTCTTTTATAAGAAATAGTGGAGTTTTTGGTGCTTTTGTAGTATGTATACTATACATACACTACTACATATTTATTTTTGTAATAATTAATCCACTTCACGTTGACCTTATATTTTTTATTTTAAAATAATTACACAAATTTTAGTTTTCAATCAAAAAATTACATTTAAAGCTTTTTTAAATTCCCTGTCATCAAAAATTTTTTTCAGTACAGCGCTATCTACATTTTGACATATTAAAAAACGATTTGTATCCAAAGCTGAAGCAATTTACACATTCTAGCTATTGGAATTTGCAGTGTCCCAGAGTGTGTGTGTTACTATTAATTAAGAAGATTTATTTTGCAATTATGTAGATGACATCAAATATTGTGTTTTATACTAGCACTAATTCAGGACATTTCGAAGTGAATTTTCTCAATTTTTTCAAATTGACTCCTCTGTATACTATTGTATTTTTGAATTGACATGTTAATTCTTTACGGTTTTAGTATCCTATACCTAAAATCGATATTTCCAGAGATATTTTTACTTTTTCATTAAAAACTCTTAAATTATAATACTTTTCATTTCGAACTGATCTAATAGCCATGATATTGTTATGTGCTGCCCTCTAACGGGGAGAGATGTGATTAAGTCCCTGGTCAAAGTGAAGGGAAACCTGTATTCTGTTCATGGCTAGTAGGTGGGGTGGCGCCATCTATGAGCCAATTGACGAACAGTCATCTATCACATAGTAGAAAACTCTGTAGGATTCCAGAATATTATGGAATAGGGTTCTGGTACATTCTATTGGTGGAAATAAAGAGGTGAATCCAGCAGATGGGGGGACAGTTCAGTTGAGTGAAGTATGCAGTACAGTTCAGTTCAGTGAAGTAAACAGACAGAGAGTTTTTAGGTTAGACAAGAGTTGACAAGTTTAGGAAGAAAAGTACATAGTGTTTTAAAAGTAGTGAATTTATATTAGATTAAGTTATTATTAGTTATGTGATTTTTAAGTATTTACTAGTGTAATTTATGTATGTATTTAACTATTGTGACACAGTATTTACACTTATTTTAAGTTATAAATTAGTTTAAAATTCGCACTTTCCAATAATGAATTTTTCGATAGAAGAAATGGTCGATATGGTTTATGTTCTGAGTGCGAGTGATAGAAATTGTTTGCTATCAACTGAAATTTATAAGGAGTGATATCCGGAAAGAAGACAGCCCTCTAAAGGTTGATGGAACAATTTGATAATACGGGGAAAGTGGAATATGAGAAAAAGGAACGAATAAAAATGTAGTAAATGAAGGAAACGAAACAGTCATACTTTTGAGCGTGATTGAAGATCCTCATAGCAGTATAAGAGAATTGGCAAGAGAAAACGATATATACCCATCTTCAGTCCATCGAATCCTACAAAAACAAATTTCATACCTACCACGTTTAACTAATGCAGGAACTGATTGGATTATGAAAACCGAATACAATTTTGTCAATAGGCAAAACAAAAAATAGGACAACAAAGAAATTTTTTTTTACTTTGTTTTGTTTGCTGATGACACAACGTTTCATAAAAGTGGACATGTTAATCGTCATAATTTTCATTCTTACCACACAACCAATCCTTACATCTCACAAACAAGGTGGTCATTGAATGTTTGGGCAGGAATTGTTGGATATTTTTGATGGACGTGTGAATGGTCAAATTTATTTGAAATTTTTGCAAGACACCTTGGAAGAATTATTGGAGGATGTCCCCAGTGATATTAAGGAGAGAATGTCATACCTCCATGATGGAGCACCTGTGCTGCTATTCACGAACACTTAAACGACACTTTTCCAAATGGTCGGATAGGAAGAGGAGGACACCCCATAGTTGGCCTGCCAGAAGTCCTGACTTGACCAAAATAGACTTCTTTCTGTGGAGCTACGTTAAGGAGCAAGTGTACAATGCTCTTATAACTACAAAAGAAAATATGAAAGAAAGAATAAAGGAAGTTTTTCAGGAAATTGCTGTAGATATTTTAAGAAATGTCGGTAGATCATTAGAAAATCATCTACAGAAATGCATAGACGTACTGGGAGGCCACTTCGAATAATTTCTATAAACACTAAGTATTATTTATTGAAAATCATGTCAATGCACACAAAAGGCTTACATTCGTCAGCAATATGCTTAATATAAAACGTTAAAAACAAAGATACAACATGTAGTATACAGAATACAATGTAATACAATATAAAATATTGTTACGTACTGCCCTCTAACAGGGAGGAGAGTTGTAATTGCTCCCTGGCCAGTAGGGTGGCGCCACCTATGGGCCAATAGGCGAACCGCCATTTAGTAGTGCCTAAGAAAACTCTAGAGGATTCCAGTATATTCTGGAAGGTTCTACAATGAGATTCTAGATATTCCAAGTGTGTATATAAAGAGGTGAATCCAGCAGATGGGGGACAGTTCAGTTGAGTATACAGTACAGTTCCGATATACAGAGAGAGTTACAAGTGATCAGAAAAGTAAAGTACAGTTGTGATTTAAAAGTAGGGAATTTATATTAAATTTATTATTATTTGTGTGATTTTTAAAGATTAACTATTGTAATTTAAGTGATTAATAAATCAGTGGTTTGTGGAGATTCTTGTTGTAATTATTGAACCTACATACAGAGTGTTTACTGGAAATGTAAACACGTAATAATATGTTTATTATTACTCAAAAAGGAAATTATCCTCAAAAACTTAATTTAATGAATAGAATGCCCTTTCAGTAAGATAGGTTTTTATTTGCAGATAGGTATTTGATATGGCTTGGGAGTTTATTGTATGCATAATTTGTAGAGAACTTGCTCTTGTTTACACAATGAAATTCTATTTCAATTTTCGAGTTATTTCTTGTATCATAATGATGAGTGTCATTATGTTGTTTGAAAAGATGAGTGTTATCTCTTACCCATAGCAAACATTTCATAACAAACACAGAAATAAAAGTGAGAATTTTTAAATCGATAAATTTCTGTTTTACCAATCCTGTGATAGCTCTAATTGCCAGGCCCGCGCCGTACATAAGGGCAAAGTCGTGTGGTGCACGACGGCGCCGAGGCACCGAAGGCGCCGAAAAGCCTCAAAACTGAAAAGTAAAAAAAAAGATAAAGCAATAAACAAAATTATCAAAACAAAATTTATAATGATAAAAAAAAAACAGTAAGGAATTGCTAGCTATTACATTGGTTTTTATTTGTTTATTTTTTATTTTTACTCTTTGAGACGAGGGAACCGAATTACTTCTCGAAAATAATATATTTTCCAAATGAGAGTACGCAATAATAGCATTTATTCGATCAAATACGTAACATGATAACATGAATTGTGTATACTCAAACAAAGCTGATTTTATTCATGTTTGAGCTTGAAATTTGGCTTGCAACGAGCGAAAAAGCTTTTGTATCATATCATATTTAAAACTAAAATACAAAAATTTTCAGTTGTAATACTGTTAGAATATATTTCTGTTTTTTATAAGTTTATAATTATGTTATGTACCTCAATGAGAAAATACTTGTATGGCTTGTACTTGTAAAATATAAAAATGAAAATAAATTTATGAAAATACTTTTAAAATTTTTTTTCAATAGTGGATAATAATACCTAACTTAACCCGTATCTGTACTCACATATGCACGTAATACAAATTTGGGGCGTTACTTTAAATTTGCACAAGGGCGCCAAAAGTGCTAGGCGCGGGCCTACTAATTGCACAACGTTGGAGTTTGCAAATTAGCTTAGCATGGGGAGGATGTCCCCAAGCTAATATTGTGTAAGACATATTAGAGTGAAACAAACTATAGTAAGCTGTTAATATAACAAAATTATTTACAACTGGGTATAGATTTCTCAAAACATAAATATTTTTAGACAGTTTTTTTGATAGTTGTTCTATATGAGTTTCCTAAGAGAGCCTGGAGTCCAGGTATACTCCAAATCACAATGTTTTAGTGTAAATATGCATGTTATAGTTTTACTCTCATTGAGGTGAAGTTGATTTGCTGTAAACCATGAAGAGGTTTCTGATTGTGTTTCATTCATTCAATCTAAAAGCTGTTTTAGGCTATTATGTTCATCCAAGGTAGTCGTGTCATCTGCATATAAAACCAGTTCACTATTCGGGAGGCAATCACTTATATCGTTTATGTAGATCAGGAACAGCAATGGGCCCAATATTGATCCTTGTGGCACTCCATATTAGATCGAACTTAAGTTGGAGTTTTTGTCATTATAGTGAACCGATTGGTGTCTGTTTGTTAGATATGATTGAATAAGTTTCATACTCAAGTGATTAAATCCATAAAAAATTAGTTTTACGATTAATGTCTTATGTGCTACACAATCGAAGGCCTTACTCAGGTGACAGAAAGTCCCACCTGTATATGTATCATCATTGAAGCCGTTGGATATCTTGGAAATAAGCGTTAAAATTGCCATTCATTAAATTAGGTTCAAAATAACTTTGAATTTTTAAAACAGTGCCAATTTTTGTATTGACTAATATCGTATTTTCTGTTCCTATTATTTATGTCAACTTTTTTGTAATATTAAACGATTGTTTATCAATTTTTAAGGTAGACTCAAATGTGTTTAATTAAACTGTAATCTGGGGCAACCAGGATGCACCCAGAAAAATACTTAATACTACTTTCAATTATTCTCACCTTATGTCAAAATCATGGCTACTAGATCAGTTCGAAATGAAAAGTATTGTAATTTAACGGTTTTCAATGAAAAAGTAAAAATATCTCTGGAAATATCGATTTTAGGTACAGGATATTATTCACAAAAATCGTAGAGAATTAACGTGCCAATTAAAAAATACAATAATACACACAGTGTTCCATTTGGAAAAAATGAAAAACTTCACTTTGAAATATCCTGAATTAGCGCTAGTATAAAACACCCTGTATAATTATAACCAATATTTGGTGGTTGTGTCGTTGTCTACATAATTTCAAAATAAATTTTCTTAATTAATAATAACACACACACAGCGAATTAATTTGTTATACCTTGTTCCGACCAGGATTTTCATATTTTTTTTCGAATAACTCGGCAAGATCACGTCAAAAACAAAAAATCTGGAGGTCGTTGGAAAAGTAATTTTACGGCAAATTCATAAATGTAAAATATATAGGGTGTTCCATTAAAAAAATTTACCTTGAAGATGCTCCGCTGTAGAAAATCACCCTGCATATTTTAAAATGCGCGCTTTTTGACACTATACCAGTACCATAAAAAAATAATTAGGCCGATATTAGACTTTGACGCATTATTGGAACACCCTGTATATTCTTTTCCGAAATATTACCTGGGAGTTTTTATTGGCACATCCTGTATACATCTGTATGTTCTATACAAAATTTTTCATTGCTACTGTTGTAACATTAACCAGTAATTCTATGATTATTAAGAAGATATGGTTGGTATTTTGAAAATGTAGGTATAAAGAAAGAGTTACAAACGAATTTAGCAAATGAACTCAAAATCCAAAAATAAGAGCTCATTTCGTGAAGACAGACTTCGATATTGCTATATTTAAACCTTGAAAAAAGTCACCATACACGTTTTCTTCGCGATTTAAACATCTTTATGTACGAGTAAAATTTTAATAAAAAAAAAAGTTAAACTCCACAATAAATTGCAGGGCCCATATTTATTTACCCGACAGAATGTATTTCAAGGTACCTTGAATTTTATTAACTTTAGAAGCGGTTAAAAATATATTTTACACAACCAAAACAGGAAACACTAAAACAAACACATTTTAATGATTTCGGAATAAATTTTTATTCAAAAATAATTTAGGAACCTCTAGGTAAAAGATAAGTCTAAAAAGTCCCATTTGAAACTAAATAACTTGAAAATTATAGATTTTATCTTGAAATAGTATGCTTTGTACCTTTCACTCTTCATCGAAATTTTGTCATAATAACTGTCTATATTTTAAAATAAAACCGCAGAAAACACCTTTCTGTATATTCTTATGCTTTTATAAGGGTAATTAAAAAAACAAAAAAAAATGATGCTTCTAATTTACTGGTCAATATTTCAACTGTACAATTTGCAAGTGAAAAATTTTATTTAAATCGAATCAGTATTCGGTTTTGAAGGTTTCATTTCAAATCGTAAATAAACTATATCCTGTTGTGATACTCAAGATTTCAAGCTTTTGATATTGGTGGGGTCATACAAACTTTATTAATAATGCATATATTGTTAAAAGGCGAGCTATGGTAAATAGGACAATAACTATTGAATAAAATAGAATGAACTAAAGATGTATCAAAATAATTTAATTCTATATTACATTCTCTTTACTTAAGTAAAAAAAAAATCGTACCTAGCCTGTTTAAATTATCACAATTATAATACATGATTGATTCTAAGTAATGACATTTTAAAAGGTATAGTCCGAAACTGATAATTTTCAGATAAATGTCTTTCTATTTTAGTCTTCATTAGAAGTCGTAATTCTTGAGAATAAAATGAAGCAATAACGCATAGACTAATTTTTTTCTATATTATAAATGTTTGTTTCCTACTAAACAGTCCACTCGTACTAAAACGAGAATTTAAAATGCACCTTAAATATTTACTAAGAGTAGCATCACAAGAGAAACTGATGACAATAGAGAGAATGCATCAGGTAGAACGCTTTTAAACTCGAGTATGTTTATTTCACATTGTTGAATTGTAACAGTTTTTAAATGAAATTGTGATCGAAAGTTGGGGCGAAAAAATGTATACTTTGTTAGTTATAATACACAGGGCGAATCTGAGGTACTTAAACGTAAATATTGGGGTTGAGTGTAAAACCAGCTGACTTTGGCAGTTCATCAATTGCAGCTCGCCCTTTAATTTTTTGCCAATTTATACTTGTATTCATATGTAATTCATATTTAAATAAAACGTATTATTATTTAAACCAGTGGGGCATTTATGAGTGTAAAAAAGTGATTTGTATCAATAATAATAATACTAATTAATTTATTAGTGCCAATAATACAAAAGTATTTCACACAGGTCAAATAAATAGAAGTAATATAGCATGTTATACACAGTACCGGGTATGTGTAAATAAATAAATAAAAAACAATTATTGTATATAATAGTAAAAATTAAATAATACCACCACAATACAAAAATTGTAAAAAGTCGAAATTTAGTAAAAACATAAAATGTGTGTAGAACATAATTATGCAGATATCAAATCATTAAGATTTGAGGAAAAATATTCTTCAAATGTATAAAAAGCACTGGCTACTAAAAATGACTTCATTGTATTTTTAAACGGAAGTCTCCTGATTGTCAAAGGTAGACAATTAAAGAATTTTATGGCATAAAAATTTGTGCCTTTAGGTGATTTTAAAAGTCGTAAAGAATCCAGACAAATATTATCTCGATTTCTTGTTGAGTATCCACAGATTTCACTGTGAGGTTTGTACTTTGATTCATTTGCTTTAATATAAATAGACATTGTAATATGTACGTGCTGGGTAAAGTTAATATATTTAGGTCTTTAAATGCAAGCCTGCAGTCGTCTCGATATTTTAAGCCATATACAATCCGTATGGCTTTTCTTTGTATCGCGAAAGCATGGGTACTGTGAGATGAATGTCCCCAAACCAAAATTGCATAAGATAGATGGGAGTGAATGAGACCATGATAGGCGGTGATAACTGTTTTCTGAGAGATATTACTTGCAAGGTTTCTTAGTAGATATATATTTGTGGAGACCTTATTATAGACGTGGTTTATGTGCTGCGCCCATGTTAGTTTGCTATCAAGATATTATATATTATATATAAGAAATTTAATACTACTCTTGTCATTCTCAGCTACGTTTCTTAGGCTAAAAATCATTATGTCCGTTTTGGACTATTTAAACTAAGTCGGTTTGCTATAAACCAGTCCTGAGCTTTCGCCTGTGCATTATTTGCACTAGCAAGTAGGGTGTCAAGTTCTTTATGTGACTGGATGATTGTGGTATCATCTGCAAACAGGACAAATTTAGACGAAGTGATATCAGTAAGGTCATTTATGTAAATTAAGAACAAAATTGGCCCTAGTATGGAGCCCTGAGGCACTTCGTATTCCATATGTAGCACACTTGATTTATTATTTTGATATATGACGTACTGACATCTGTTAGTAAGATAGTGTTTTATTAAATTACTGCAGTTTACACCGAAGTTATAAAAGTTCAATTTTATTTATTAAGATATTATGTGACATACAGTCAAAAGCCTTGGATAGATCTAGGAATTGAGCATATTATATTCGCTGTCTTCAAACCCGTTACTTATTATGTCTGTTAACTTATTTATGGCAAAGTAGTAGACACGTTAGTTCTAAAACCAAACTGACTGAAACTAAGCAGATTTTCGGATTCAAAATAATGCGTTATTTGAATTTTTAAGACGTATTCTAAGATTTTAGAAAAGAACGGTATGATGGAAATAGGTCTGTAGTTTCCAACATCGTTTACGCTGTCTTTTTTGTACACCGGTATGACTTTAGCAAGTTTAAGTACGTCTGGAAATATGTGTGTGCGGTTGCAAATATTTATTAGGTTGCTTAGCGGTATCAATATGAATATTAAAGTAGTTTTGTTTGAACTATTTCCTGCACAGTTTCTATTGTAATTTTTTAGTAATTGCTTGCCGCATGCCAGTAGTTCACTTTGGAATTGATCTCCATTGCCGTTAAGATTTCTTCACCGCATTCAACGGCTACTACCTTATTGTTGCTTTAATTTGTGAGTTTTCTTCCAACAGACAGACCTGCTGACATTTACTTTCGTCACTGTTGTTACCTGTGCCTGTTTTCAACGAAATCGGCTAAAATTCATATCGCGGGGGTCGCTGATTGCTAATCCGAAGTGAAAATTAGAAAATCAAAAATGGCGGACTTTAAGAATTATTCTCTATTAATTGTACTGAAAAATATGTAGAATAAAAGTGTTCAGAATGCCATTTTGCATACATTATGTTAACAAACAATTGTTATTAAACAAATTAATTTTACAACTTAAATAAAGTCATATTAAACATCGTCAAATCAACTTGTGGGTTTTGGGGGTGCTTGATTACGAATCCGAAATGAAAATCGGATAATTTAAAAGGTTTCCAAAATACTTCATCTATCTGTACTGTACTTTAATTTAATTACATAGGATCCTTCGGGGTATTTGTTAAAAGTGTAATTAAGTCTAATAAATAAATAAAGACCACAGAAATTAGACAACCCCCAATTCTCGAAACCAAAGGCTTATGCGAAAGGGGGTTACACATTTTAAAAACGCGGACATGCAACCATTTCCTCCGACAGTGCCAGTGCCGGGATTCGAACCCGGTGGCACGATACCCGTGTGATTAATCGTCATTGTCACCTCGCGCCTTAACCAACGATGATGAAACACTTTCAAGGCCACGTAGAGCAGATGGTTTCTCGTTGGGCCTTCTTTATACACGTTGGATCCTTAGAAACGTTCAGAGTACATGTAGATTTTATTCAGTAAACATGTTGTATCGATGCATGATAATTTAAATATAATAGACACAATTCGTAATTTTCATTATAAAAATTTGCCACTTTGGTTCCGCCATTATTTATTTCGAAATTGGAACTTTTAATTCGTAACCATCAATCATAAAAACCCTAAGTTCATAATAAACATCATTTCAAACAACTGGTTGTATAGTTTTTATATTTGTTTATTAGTAATTTTCTTGTTCATGTACTTTATGTAAAATGTGATCCTAAGCATTTTTTTACTTTTCCCATTTTCCGTAAAAAGCAATATAAATGTCGGAAACGTCGTTTTTAGGTACTTGCTGTTACAAAGTAAGGTGTTTTTACGATTGGATAAAGAAAGGGTTAAGTATTCGAGTATATACAAATATTTTCCCTTATACAAAATCGCATTCTAAACACTTTTTTGCTCTAGTTATTTTTCATTAAAATCAATAAAAATTCTAGTTTAAAAAAACTAAAAAAACACGTTTTAATAACAACTGAACTAATAAGTAAAAAATAATGTTTAAATATAGTCGAGGCAAGAATTCAAGCGATGCACGTCACAGATCGATTCTATAAATAAGACAATACTGCTAAGAATCATGAAGTCCCATTAAACTGTACCTATTTCCGAAAAAAAACTTAATAACTGGGTGTCAAGAATTAATCTTTTTAACGTAATTAATGATTAAAAATTATGTTAGGATTAAAATTTCTTTATTGAGATCACTCGTGACGTGCATGGCTTGAATTCTTGCCTCGACTTTATTAAGATTTTGTTCAACAGCGATAGAAAGCCCACTAACTCAATATAATTAAATGATTTTTAATAAGTTCAAAATAAGAAAGAAGTGACTTTATTGATAAAAGTAGAATTATAAACATATAGTATGATACCTAAATATTCGTATATTTTTCTTTCAAGGTTCTGGCATTGGATATGAATTTGATGATACCTGTTGTACAGGTGAAGTGAATCAATCAAAATGTCCATTAAAATGCCAGTATCTTAATTTCTCGATATCTAATCGAAGTCAAATTTCATATGGATCGATTATGCTTGACAGGTGCTTGATATCAAGTAATAAATAAATAAATAAACACCACAGGAATTAGACAACCCCCACTTCTAGAAGCCAAAGGCTTGTGTGGAAGGAGGTTACACATTGAAAAAACGCTGACATACAACCATTTCCTCCGACAGTGCCAGTGCCGGAGCCACGATTTGAACCCGGCGGTGCAATACCCGTGTGATTAATCGCGATTGCCACCTCCCGCATTAACCCACGCGCCTATCGGTTATTAGTTATTTAAGATACAAGTGTAAAAAGCCATTCTTTATTCCACGAATGGCTAGATTAAAAATATGAGTGAAGCGAGTATTTTTAAAAGCCATGAAAATGATTTTCACCCCTTTGATAGCCAAAAAATATTTTTTCAAAAGAAATTATGCGCTTTTTCGCCCTTTAAACACGATTTAAACCAATTTTTAAGGTGTATATCCATTATTACTGATAATTTGATAAAAATAGACACCATTAGTAATATTTATATATTTTCTCCCATCAGGTTGTGGTAAAAATTTAGGAAAAATCGCATTTTTTGAGAAGTCACTCCATGTTCATCCCCCGTAAAGAGTTGAAACGATTAGGGTTAATTTCTTTTGGTGATTTCAACTTATAGTCCAATATTATTAAACTATAATAAAAACTTTAAAAAAGTTTTTATCGCAATTTTCGCAAAGTGTCAGGCGTAGGAGGTTTCCCACAGGGAAGAAGCTCTACATATTTTCCAGTAAAATTAATAGAAATGGTGTAAATCAGGAATTAATTCTTAAAATCCGCCATTATATGTCCGCCATTTTGAATTTTTCACATCGGATTCGTAATCAGCGACCCCAAAAACCCCTATGATATGAATTTTAGCCGATTTCGTTGAAAACTATGCGAGTCATTGAATTACTTTGGGGGTAGTGCACTAATTTTCAAAGTTATACATTTCATATGTTGTCGAAACTTAACATAACGCAAAGGGATTCAAGTTTTTTAAGTTGAAGTAGTAACGATTAAGACCGAAATGCATTCATCCTCTATTATATGTGTCGTATCGAACTGCCCTAGCATAGCTATGCTACTGATATAAATCAAAAGTGTACCGTTAAGTACTTATAACTGAGAAACAACTTTCAATATTTCGTTTATGGAATGATTTGCCTGCATGTACCCTCTATGGCGTCTACCGCTGTTGGATTTAAAATGAAACGGCAATCGATAGTTGCAATCACGCATGACCACAACCATACGATAGGGTTAGAGACTAAATTATCTTATTCACGCACTATCACTAGAAAACGGCACTCTGTACCCATATTTTGTGATTTCCCACATCAAGATGTTTCTTCGTACTTCTTTTTAAGTTATTATCGTGAGTTCAGGTTGAAGTATAAGTAACTATTTTTTCAGTATATGCAACATTTTCTTGACAAATCGGTGAATGAAGGTATTTCAATAGAAAAATGGCAAGTAATAAACTAAGACAGCAATTCGCGAAAATTTCTTAATTCTGAAACTACTGAAAATTCTTACGCAGAGCCACATCACCTAGACTCAACCTTGTTTTGAGCTTATTTACTGCTGTGAAGAAAAGAAACAAAAACAAATAAACATCGGACCAACTTGTGTGTGTGTTTGCTGAGAATGGGATACAAGATCACACTGTGAGTGAATTCCAATTTCAAACATTACACACGTAAAAATATGAATACATTTCTGCAGACCAATACGGTTTAAAACTGCATCTAAATTCTGGCGTTTAGTAGGAAACAAAAAATCATAACTATTGCACAAATATCAATTAAAATAATCACATCTCGTAAAGAAAAAATTTAGAATAAAAAAACAAATAAATATTCTAATTTTAAATTTTTAAACCTAACAAGTAATGATTTAAATTTAAATTAATACAACGTGCCTTAAAATCGTAAGTGGATTACGTCTATGCCTTTGTTTTTAATAGAATTAAATTATAGGTAGGATTACACAGCAACAGATAATTTGTAAATGATGGGCGCATTGGGAGGTGTTAAGTTTGTGTGCATGCACAATTTTTTTTATTGTACATTTAAAATTTTTCTTATCTATGGTTTTATCATTAAAATGGTCATTGATAAATAAAAACGAATCTTGAGATGCTTTAAAATTTACGTCAAATTGAAAGTTTTGACTTTCCTAAGAATATACTCGTACATCGTCAAAGGAAGCGTAATATAAATGTCAATCAAAACTTGGAAATACACTGAGACCATTTGAAAGTGTCAACACTTGGATAACAATCAGAAGAATTTGAATCAATATCTGATCATTAGAGATTGCATCTTAGGCAATTTTGACGTTGTAAAATATTTAATATGATTACAATAAAGTTAGTTCTATTCTATTAATTACTCCAGCTACATACAACTCTAGGCATACAACTAATAAAATGACAATAGGTATTATGAAATGCCATGACGTTTGTGTTGTTTAAGGTGCGTTATAAATTGAAAATGTCACAGTTCAAATAAATAACAAGCCCATGTACATTAATAGTGCAATAGTGTTTAGTATCATCTATTTCATATAATTTTTGTACATGAAAATATTGATGTGTTCGTACACAAGTCAACTGTGCTCTTGACATTCACCAAATAACTACCCAAGATGAGGTCTCCGCTGATCATTGTCGAAAGTAGCATTAAAAGACAAACTTTTATAATACCTTCTTATAAGGTGGAAAAAGGAGTAAACCTCGGAATGAAAGATAATAAGGTATAAACTTGTACAAATTATTGTTTTCCCATTTTATAAGTTACCTTAAAAATCTCATAGAACCTCCTGTACGGGGACTTTTGAGCTAACTTATGAAGTGTCAAAACAAAGATTCATACAAGTTTATAGCTTATTATCCTTCATTCTGAGGTTGAATCACTATTTGACGGGATTATTTGTACTTTTTCATGAATCATCAGCAGTGAACGTGGATCTTACTATTAAACATGTCTCACTTTAGGTTAAAAATGTGTTACAATATCCTCTCCCTGAGATGAAAACTGAATATTATTCAATACCAGATAATTTAATCCATGCTAATATTTTTCCTTGCATAATAAGCAAGCGAAAATAAAAACTTAACCCAAAATACCAAGTTAAGTATGGAAAGGATTAACAATATTGACACAAACTTGTGCGAAGTTTTGATAATATTGACACAGACTATATCTGGAGGCTTTGGGAAAAAAACATTGTGCTCTTCCAAGTAAACCAATTATAGTCAAATAAATAAAAGATTACTACAATACGTCTACTTATTTCAATGTTTGGCGGTATTTATATGATATACATAGTGATGTATTATTTTAATAGACTTAATTACATGGACTGCAGCACGTAAGTAAATAGCACAATGCCTCAGATTATACAATCTTTTGAAATTACTATTTAAAACATGAACATAGTTGAACGTGTTTACTAATAAAAATAAAATAATAATATTAAGAAAATATTAATCAACTAAAGTTCTTCCGCCTACCTTTTTACTAATCACTAGTTAAAATATTTATTTCCTACTTTAAATATCATAGCGTCTTTTAACATTATAAAAAGTAATGGTACTTTGAAGAGACATTTTATTTAAACATGAAAGAGTATTAAAAAATCTGCGTTTGCATGTGTAAGGTCGTTGCTTGGAGTAAAATAAATAACACATAACCTCACTTTACTTCCTATCACAAGCCACAACTTAACCTTTTGAGGTTAAGATTCTAGATTCGTTTAACTAAAGTGATGTATATTATTTGCTTTCCCTTTAAGCAACAACCTTGAAAAACGTACAGATGCTTCATTCAACGATAAATGCATTTATAAAACCTAGTTCCTTTGACAATTGCTACCTACTATCTATTTCTTTTTGGTACTTTCAAAATAGCTAAAGTGTGTGTTCGCAGAATGTAAAAAGAATGTGAGAAAACATCTGTGCAACTCCGTCTTTGTCCGCACAAATTCACACCTCCCAATCGACCCGCAAAAACTCAGTTTACTATCATAATCACGCAATTAATAATTCAGGTTGTTGTTCGCTACTAGACGAGGTGAGCTGAGATGCGATTTCGCACTCGGAAAGGATTCTGTACCCAACGCCACGAGGATCCAGGTGTTCACCATCCAGGACTGCATTAAAGTACCCCAAACATGGATTAGTAACATGCAATTTGTGGACATCTTATGTAATAAAAAACATTTTCAATTTTTGTCAATGTGTTACATTGAAATATTACTTTCAAAATTGAGGCGTCCATAAAAATGGATTTTTTGACAGTAATTATATATTCCATTCCGACTGGGTCAGGAAAGTATTAGATTGCCTCTTGAGTATAATCTTAAAAAAAAAAACAATTTAACGTTAAGTTAGAATCGAACCTGCATTGCTAGGGATGGCTGTGTTTGTCAGCTAATAAAGCACTTTAAAAATAATAATGAATCTTTGGGAGTTTAGATGAGCAAGGTTAAAGAAATACACTTAATTTTAACAATAAAGATAAAATATGATAACAGTAAATTAAAATTCACATGCATGAAGCTCAATTCTTCAGCATAAGGTCCTATTTTGTACATACAATTGTCTCTTCTCATGAAAATAAGTATAGAAAATATAACATTCAAATATGTTATTATATAGGTACTATATCTGTAAAAATCTTGTCTATTTAAAAACGAGAATTTATACTGCCCTAATTGGAAAGGCTGTCAATGTACTTATACCAGGTGACCCAGAAAGTACCTAACCCCCCCCCCACTTTTTTCTACAGTTTTAAAAATAGAACTCTGAAATTTGGGAAATCATATATCAATGACCACATTTTGATCATTCGGTGGTGAGAAAATCACTTCCGGTATGGTCGGAAATTGCCACAACTTTCTTATTTTAAATAGTACACTGTATATTTAAGTCACTTTTCTCATAAAGCTGTAATTTCTCTTTCCAAAGCTTTTTTCAGATTTAAAATCGGATGAAAAATAAACTTGGAAATAGTATTTATATGCTATTTCTAGTTGGCTTTGGAATTCAACCACAAATTTAAAAACATTCGAAGTAGACTTTGAATTTGAATAAAAGGGTATTTCTCAACAAATTAAATGTAAAATTGGCCTATTTGGTTCATTTGCTTGGATTTAGAAATGTTTTTCACATTTTTCCATTCCATGGAAATTCAATTTGTCATAACTTCAATTTTTCAAATACCACCCTGTATGTTTTATTTTGCTGTAAATTTGCTTTAGACTAGTTTTCCCGATTAAAAATTGAATATAAATTAAAATAAATATTAAGCTTTTTGTAGAAGTGTTTCGAATTGTGTCCATATTTTGCAGTAGAGCCATGAAAAACAGACAAAAAATTGCACACAGCATCTGTCAAAACGTTATTGTTGAATGAAATAGAGGGGTATTTATTATTTGTAAATTTAAAATTAGGTGCTTTATTCAAAGTAAGACGATGCAATATACACAAAATGAAAAGGTACATTTACTTTTAATTTACGGCAAATGTCAGAAAAATGCCCATGTGGCTGCACTGATATATTATGAAAGATATCCCGATCATCGTCAGCCATAGCGGCAGTACTTTAAAATTCTAGAAGAGTCATTCCGAAATGCAGAAAATATTGAGATGGCAGAGGCCAGATTTATAGTAAGCAAAGAAATTGAGACAAATGTATTGACTACACATGTGTACCCAAATGTTTCTACAACAGAGCTGGCAAAGGAGAAAGATATTGGTCGTGAGACAGTAAGACGTATATTAAAAAAACATGATTTTAAATGCTACAAATACCAATTGCATCAAGAATTATATGAAAATGATGGAAACAGAAGATTGACCTTTTGTAATTGGTTTACTCAACACGTATACTTAAACAGTAGAATTTTATTTAGTGATGAATCTTGTTTATGAATAATGGCATATACAATAGATATAATCTACATTATTGGTCTAAAGAAAATTTACACGAAATGTTTGAAGGTAACCATCAGGATAGATTTGGAATGAATGTGTGGGCTGGAATATTCGGTACAAAACTATTGGTCTCATACTATTTCAAGGACCACAAACCGGCGCGCGTTACTTAAGCTTTTTGCAAAATGAAATAGAAAAAGAACTGGATGAACTTTCCTTGGAAAATTTCAGAAATATGTACTTCCAACAAGATGGAGCACCACAGCAGGTTTTGTGGGAAATGACCTTAGTGCAAAGTTTGACAATCTGGTAACATCTACTAATGGAACTATTAGGTGGCCTGCTAGGTCACCAGAACTAACTCCACTTGATTTTTTTCTTTGGGATTATCTGAAGGACAAAGTATACTCAACGCCATCTGCAACATCAGAAGAATTCTAAAGTAAAATTTTAAATGCCTTTGAATCCATAACTCCAGTCATGTTACAAAGTGGTATGAAAGAAACTATTCGAAGGGTGGGCGTCATTTTGAGCACCTGTTATAGGTTTGATATTTAGTTGTATTGTTGTAATTATAATATTTGTAAATTTAGTAAGTTGCTGTCCATTATAAATTGGTTTTGATTGTGTGAATTTTTGTTTTTTTGCCAATGATTCATCAAAATTTTTGTTATATTTATCAAAATAAATTTTCTCTTAATTAAGTACAAATAACAATTCGAAACGTTTCTACAAAAAGCTTAATATTTATTTTAATATATATTCAATTTTTAATTGGGAAAAACCAGTCTAAAGCAAATTTACCACTCTATCTGATAAAAAAATAAAACATACATTTGAAAAATTGGAGTTATGACAAATTGAATTTCCATGAAATTGAAAAATGGGAAAGACATTTCTAAATCCAAGCAAATGAACAAAATAGGCCAATTTTACATTTAATTTGTTGAGAAATACCTTTTCATTCAAATTCAAGGCTATTTCGAAATTTTTTAAATTTGTTCCTGAATTTCAAAGCCAACTAGAAATAACAAATAAATGCCATTTTCAAGATTATTTTTCATCCAATTTTAAATCTAAAAAAAGCGTTGAAAAGAGAAATTACAGCTTTATGAGAAAAGTAACTTAAATATACAGGGTGCTATTTAAAATAAGAATGTTGTGGCAATTTCCGGCCATACTGGAACTGACTTTTTTACCACGAAATGAGTCAAAATGTGGCCATTGATACCTATATTTGATTTCCCAAATTTCAGAATTTTATTTTTAAAACTGTAGAAAAAAGTGGGGGGGGGGGGGGGGTACGTACTTTCTGGGTCGCCCAGTATACAGTACACTGTGGAGCCCACTATCAAAGGATTGAAACATTTGAAATATATCACACTGATAAACCATATTAAACCTCATTGCCTAATGTTACAGCCTCAAATTCAGTTGCAATGAGATGAACTTATTCAACATTCCCCCAAGAAGGTAACAGAATCCATACATTTCAAACTAAATACATAAGTTATGTAAATACCATTTAACAGACACTGACAAATTGAAAATGTTTTTTTTTATGTTAGGCGTTAGGACACCAAAAAAACAAGTTTTCTTTTGGCATTATGTTAGTTCAAATATTTTACAACAGAGAATAAAAGAGGTTATTTCAAAATTATAAGGCCACTGCTACTTACATACTTACTTACTGAAATAAAACAAAAAACAAAATTTCCAGATTTTTTAGTAATTTTCCAAGTTTTGCGAAAGAAATTCGTGTTCGTAACTACGAAAGAAAGATATGAATAAATAAAATAGAATATAAAATACAGGATGTTGGTGAAAAATTTATGGTAGAATCTAAAACTGGAGAAAAAAATTCGTTTGGACGTGTGTCTCACGGAATATTTTGTATTTGATACACAGAGTGCCAAAGATGAAACAAAAATGTTTTTTAAAGACCTTGCAGATATGCTTATATCTGACATTTTGTACAAAAAATTATTAGACATTAAATAAGGTGGGGCAATGTGAGCCCAACTTCAGTAGGGCGAGTTCTACGACAAATATTTAAAAAAAAATACAGGTAAATTACGTAACAAAGGCTATAATTGAATATTATTTTCAAATATACCGGGCGGACCAAGACGATTATACAGGACACATTTTTAGAACTATATTTCTAGGTTTCTTTCACTCCTATATTATTATTGGCTATCTCCCAACCTTTTGGATATAGTATATTTTTTGCTTAAATAATGCCATCTGCAGATGCATGTTGAGAAAATCACTACTACAGTCATCATTATGAATTAAAAAAAAAATTCTGTAAATACCAGTTACGAGATATCTGTGTGATGTGATGAATCGATAATGGTTACAAGGAACCATAGAGATGTATTTGTAAAAATGTTGGTTTTTCATTCCTACATCATCTACTCGAAAATATACAGAGGGTAAAGTTCTAAATTGAAAAATCATTTGTGCCACCCTGTATATTTTTAGGAAGTAAAAATGATGCAAAAACATCACACAGATCTCTCGTAACTGGTATTCAAAGTTTTTTTTTAAATCCATAATGATGACTGTGGTAGTGATTTTTTCAAATTTCATCTGCAGATGGCATTATTTCAACAAAAAAAAGATACATCCAAACAAATGGTATAGGAATGATACGAGCCTAGAAAGAAGCTTCTAAATGTATACCGATATTCATAGCATTCCATTTAAAAAAAAGGCACTTGGTCCTGTACAATCGTCTTGGTACACCCTGTATAATCGAAAATAATTTCCAGTTATAGACTTTTTCATGTAGTTAACCTGTATTTTTTTAAGTTTCTAGCTATCGTGGAACTCGAGCTATAGAAGCCGGATGCAGTTGCCCCACCCTGTATAAACAGAAAACTAATTACATCTTTTGGGGTTTATTCTTAAATCTACGCCAACACATTTTAAAAATTATTTTCGACACTCCATATCTCAGAAACAAGTCATCTCTGAACACACACCTATAAGAACTATTTTTTATCTTCTTAGTATATTATGCAACCTGTATAACTTAAGTTAAAAGTATTTAAAAATTCCTTGCACGTTAAGCACGACTACAAAATTTTCCAACGCCGAAAAACGGCATTTTCAAAAACATCGCAAAGCAAATTGTAGGCCTTAATTTTGAAACAGCTCACACACACAAAATGAAGACAATGAAAAATGGATGAGAAGCCAAAGCATTGTACTAAATTCATCTAAATTAACCTAACAAAAAATGCCTCTAGACATACAATAAAACTATATCGCGTATTGTATCGCAATAATTAACAATATTTTTAAACGATTTTATCGATTTTGTACTTTTTTTGGGGGGCCGAAAAAAGAGGAACGATACCTGTAAACGCAAATTTTACAAGGCCAAATTTTGTAGATTTATCGTAAATAAACAAAAGTAATTCTGAAAAAATTTCTCGTGTATGTAACTTTTTTGTCAATTGTAAATTTTATATATATATATACTCTTAAAAATTGTACATCTCAGTAAACTTATTTTTAAAATAAATACTTCTTGCGTGATACTGTAAACAACTACATTTCTAAAACAGTTGCGAAAAATGTTATAATTTAATGATAAAATACATTTGGACAGAGGTACAGGTTAGTAATTCGTTCAAACATATTAAAATGAAATGCACATATCGTGGAATTTTTCCTTAAACACCTCGACTGTTACAGAATAAAGCTGCCTAACTAATAATGGACTGACAAAATAAAATTGATGGGTAAATTCATTAAAGCAAATGAATAATTGTATTCATTTAACTGTGCTCTCAGAAGCATTAAATATTTAATGATCAATAACATATACTTCAATATCATAGAACGTGAGTTTTTAGCTATGGTCTTGTCGCAAATACACTTTAGGTATTATTTTTAAGAAACTTACTGAAATGGACCATACACCATAAATTACCATAAAAAAATCTAGGAAGCAACACGTTTGAGGCCCAAGTTCAAAGTTATTTAGACACTTTATGCAGGGTCGCCAATGGCGCTAAATAAATTTTGAAAAGATTGGGCCGAAAACAGGCATATGTATTATTTTTTATGGAAGTAGAAGTCAGGTAAAATTCCAAAGTCACTTATGACATGTAAAATGACCATCAGAGAAATATTACTCGTTTGTATCCAGTGTCTAATTAGGAAATTTTGAAATGAGATAAGATTACCGAAGTAACCAGAATGGGGATTCAAAAACACTAGAAAGTTATTTATAATAATTCACAATAGCATCGATTATGTTGAAAATAAACATTAATGATATGAATATATCTGTTATGACCATTACTTTTTTTTATAATGTATATGACCATTACAATCATTGTCATTTGTCAATTTTAAAACAATTTTCTCACAAAAACAACACGACATTTAAGAATTTTTATCGAGAACAGGGTGTTAAAATGAAACAACGAATTTTTATATTTTCAGTTCATTAGAATGTACATATTAATAATACTAGATCGCGCAGTTAAAATCGAACGACTGAGTTGCTGATCTATATATTTCAAGTGCGTGACTGGGCACAGTTTCCTTTGCGACTAGTTTATAAAGTTTTTAATTGCCTTTTTTGAGTGCACGGTAAATCTGAGCTCGACTATACTGTAAAACGTGCCAAATTAACACCCTGTATCCTGGTAATGATCAGGTTTACAACAGTTCCCATAAACCTCTAGAGAAGCAATAGTTTTATGAAACAATCCTAATGGTCCGAGTATTAGGTAGGGGAAGGTGATGTACCTTACACAGGTTCGTACCTTGAGCCATATTCAATTTTAGCGCTAGTTTTGGTCGCGAACCGTTCGTATACAATTACTAGTTATTGCCTAATGCACTAGATGTTACCACCCACAAATCGAACAGTTCGACTAACTTAGTGAAAAATTATAACATAAAACTTGTTTGTTGGCCAGAAAAGTAACTAAATTTAAGGTAAGTTTCTGTGTAATTGCATGTTAATTGCTGTTTAAACACATTTAGCTTTTACAGCATAATATAGTGCGTGGCTTTGCCCGTCTAATGACGATATCACACTTAGTTATAACCTAACCAAAAATTTGGTACATCAATTTATTTCTTGACGTCACGTGTGCTGTACCTTGAGCCAGTTTTGGGTAGTGTACCTTGCACCGGGTCAAGGTACATCACTTTTGTAATATAATATTATTTTATAATAACATATGCAACAAATTAATAGTTTCATGGTTGATTATTTAATTTCAGAAATGCCTCGCAGTAAAAAAGGTGTGAAACGGCCTCTAGTCGAAAAGATTAACATTGAAATGGCAGTTGAAGACATTTTAAAGAAAAAAATATCATTTCGAGAAGCAGCTAAGGTACACAACGTTTCAAGACATACCTTAATGAGGCATGTTAAAAAACATCGTGAGTTAGGTAAAGAAAATTTTAAATACATTACGCACTATGATGTAAATAGGGTTTTCTCCTGTTATGAGGAAGCTGAACTTGTTTCGTACTTAAAACATGCTGCAAGGTTGCACTATGGTCTCACTTTGCGCGAGGTTCGATCGCTGGCCTTCCAATTTGCAAAAGTAAATAATAAAAAATATCCTGAGAAGTGGAATTTGGAAAATATGGCTGGAAAGTCATGGCTGCGAGGATTTAGACAAAAATTCAAGAATGAATTATCATTACGTAAACCGGAAGCCACCAGCCTTGGACGGTCGACAGGATTCAATAAAGCCAGTGTGTTAAAATTTTTTGACAACTACAAAACAATCCTGGAAAGAAGATCTTTTGCGCCAGAGAGAATATGGAATTGTGATGAAACAGGTATTAGTACAGTTCATGTTCCACCCAAGGTGCTGGCCCCAAAAGGAGTGAAACAAATTGGGAGCATGACATCAGGTGAGAGGGGAAACAATGTTACCATGATTTCTGCAATCAGCGCCATTGGAAACAGTGTGCCTCCAATGCTCATTTTCCCTCGCGTGAATTTTAAAGATTACATGATGAAAGGTGCCCCACCTGGTGCAATAGGTGCTGCTAATCTGTCTGGATGGTCAAATGAGCAACTGTTTCTCACCTTTTTGAATCACTTCATAAAACATACGAAGCCTTCGCCTGATGATCCGGTGCTTCTACTGATGGATAATCACGAGAGTCACGTCTCCCTTCCTGCAATAATTAAGTGCAAAGAAGCCGGTATAATTTTATTGACTTTTCATCCACACACAAGCCATAAAATGCAGCCATTAGACCTAGGTGTCTTTGGACCTTTTAAGACCTATTATAATACTTCCGTAAATGACTGGATGATAAGTCCCCAAAGCTGTGGCAAACCTTTGTCGATTTACGAAATTGCTGAGATGGTAGGGAAGGCTTATCCTTTGAGTTTCACACCAAAGAACATTATTAGTGGATTTAGAGTTACTGGAATTGTTCCATTCAATCGAGACATTTTTAGCGATGAAGAGTTTTTACCATCAAGTATTACCGACCGACCTATGTCAGATGACCAAAACAAAAATCAGACATTAGACGGTAACACTGTGGCTGAAGCTGGACCGTCCAATAGACGAAACTCAGCAGAACTCGAAAATCCACCACCTTCTTCTAATTCCAGTTTTGTAACCCCTGAGGCGGTTAAACCTTTTCCCAAGGCTGGTCCCAGGAAAACAAGTAATCGAGGTAGGCCGAAAGGAAAATCACGTATTCTAACGGACACCCCGGAAAAAGAAGAACTTGAAAAGATCCAACTAGCAAAGGATTTGAAAAAAAACAAGAAAGTTCCTACAGTAAAGAGAGACGTGTTTAAAAAAGTTCCACCATCAGCACCTGGAACTGATTTATCCAGCTCCAGCTCAGATGAATTAGATAGGATGGAAATGTCGTCAAATTCCGATGACGATATAAGTTTGACTGATGAAGTAGACGCCAAACAATTGGAAGAACAGTTAGAGAATGAAACGATCAATGTGGGTGATTTCTTATTAATTAAATTGTCTGGCAAAAAGAGCACACAGTACTATGCAGTCAAGGTTGTGAAGAAAGAGATCGAACTTAATGTTATATATTTAAAGAAAGTGTTTGGTACAAACAAATTTTTGTTCGATTCGGACAACATTTATATCGTTGGAGAAGGTGACGTTATATTAAAATTACCACCTCCTATGAACACTGGGGGATCAGCTCGACGGCAGTCATATTTTAGATTTCCTGTAGATCTTAGCTCCTATAATATGAATTAATTAATAAATAAAAATTTGTTTTGATATGAGTATTTTTACTTCATGGCTCAAGGTACATTACCACATGGATCAAGGTACAGCATGATGTTGAACCTTGAGCCACATTTCACTTTTTTTTCATAAATTCATATCATTATCCCAGAAAACATTTTTCACTAAACCAACATTTTGTGGTGTAGGAAATTGGGCTGATTTATTATAGCAATAGTCGAATTAACAAAAAGTCATCTTACTGAAGTTTTACTATAATTTTTGCAAAAGTGGTCTCAAGGTACAACACCTTCCCCTACATATTTTCAGTTATAATCAATCATCTGTATCCACAAAATTACAATTTCAATGATTAATTGCCTCAATATCTGCAAGTCATTCGTACAGTATCCAAACAAATTATATTTAACATTGAATTTCTAACATTTACCGCTTTTGCACTTTTCACTTTGATAAAATATAAAAAAATATATATATCATGAACCAATAAAATATCAAAATACATCAATTAGTACGTTATTTGTTTACAACATCACAATATAATCATTCAGGAATATGAGGTATAAGTGTATTGCCCTCACCACTGTCCCAATCGTCCTCCTCATTTGTATAGTCGTCCGACGAATCCGCTGAACTCTCGCTCGGCGTATCCTGCACCTGCGACGGACGCTCGTAGTTCGAAGGACAACAGTCGTCTCTTGGTATCCTTTGGAGGAGCAGTGTTAACTGAAAAAGGGAGAGTGGTGTATGAAAAATCACTGTCATATGTAGGTATAAAGTTTATGAACAACTTGCCTCTTGACATTAAGGAAGAGAGAAATTTTAATGCATTTAAAATAAAAGTTAAGGACTACCGTTACCAAATATTTTTATAGAGTATCCGAATGTCATAATTTAAGAAATTAATTTCACTTCTAGCTATTATATATTTGTTTTGCTTTTATATATATTTATTGGTATTATATTATTTATTTAATCTAATTATACATCTAAATGTTTGTTAGTTAGTTTTCGTGTATGTATGTTATATAATCTAACTTGTCTGATATCATTATATTGATCTCAATGGATGAAATAAATTATTATTATTATTATACTTAGGAAGATCTGTAACGGAAAATTAGACCTCACTTCCCACTGCATACTATACACATTAAGTAATCATTTTAATATGAAAAGTACAAATAAAAAACACCAACCGTCAAATCCGAACAATGAAAACAATGTCTGAAATTGAAACATTTTAGCACGATAAGAATTTGAACTACAAATATCAAATGGACAAAATTACATCCAGTATATTAGGCACATTTCTGGCATTGTCTTTTGATGAATTGTACCATAATTAGAAACTTAATAAACAAGAAATTAAGTAATTTAACGTCAAGTAATTACTACTTTATATCAGGCCTCGTGATAGCTTAGCATCCTTAACATTTGACGTACCTATTTTTTACTCGAGAAATCTATATCTCTCTTGTCTGTACCTTTTGTTGACTAACTTATGCAATGTAGAGTCCTGTAAACAGAATAAGTTCCACTCTAATATTGTATTGTACTAGATTGGCTTAAATATATTAACAGTTTCAAAAACCTAGCTACAGGTACTATAACCTACATAACCCAGGAGGTATTTGCTTTGGGTTGGGTGAATCAGGTAGTATGGCAGATTTTTGGCTTAATTGGTCCTAAAAATCATAAGAAATGATAATTTCACTATGCGCTAGTTTGAAAACATGGGCTTAATTTTTTATTAAACAAAATGTGAAAAAACTCCTAAAAATTCCGTTTATTTCTTCCTATTTTTTCATATATCTCAGTAACTATCGCTTTTAGAGAAAAGTTATAGAAGTGAAAAAGTTTTGTAATTAAATTTTAAATAAGATGCAGTTGGTTGCGAATCCAAAAATTCATTTTTACTATTGCAAAAAAAAAATTAAAAGCAAGTTATTTGTAGATTTTTTCAAATACTTATATTATACGTAGGACCTTCATACTTAGCTAAAGAAAACTTTTTAATATAATAAATGCTCCCACCAAATTTCATCAACATTGGACTTTTAGTTTTTGCATAATAATTTTGCAATCTAAACTTTGTTTTGAAAATTTGCAAATTTTTGGACATACAAAAGAGCACTAAAATTTTCAAATCCATTTTGAGATATTAAAATCCGTTAATTAGGAGAGCCTAGGGAATTTGGAATTTTTTTTGCTTATAAACAAATGCAATAACTGAAAATTTTCAATGGATTTTTATTTTTAAAATATATTTTGAAAGTACTCGGAAAGACGCTTCTTTGTTGAACTGAATTTATTTCGTTCTATATTGTTTTGTACTGCTTTAGGTCTCTAATACATTTTTTAAAATTTTTTCTATGTGTTTTAGTAAAAAATGTTTTAGACAAAAGTTGTAGGTCTAGTGAAATTATCATTTCTTTTGATTTTTAGGAGCGATTAAATCAAAAATCTGCCTTACTACCTGATTCACCCAAACATAATGACCTTAAGCAGATATTATATTAAATACACAACAGATTTTATAAAACTGGAAATGAAAAAAATTGTTATAAATCCACCATTTTAAAGTCAATTATTTTGTATGTTATGTTAATTGTTTTTGATTTATTTATATGTAAAATGGGAAAATCTGGATGAATAATTCAGAGTTGGCTGAAATTTTGGGAACAGGCTTATTTTGTGGTACTCTTTAACATAACCAAAGGGGAAAATAGGTAAAAAAATCGGTTTTTCGCAAAAAACTCGAAAAGTATCAATTTTACTGTAAAATATGTACACGACAATTATAGGTAATAAAAATCCGCACAATTTCGTCTTTTTTTAACTTCGTACGACCTATTGGAGCCGAGGTAGATTTTTGAAATTTTGACAGTTTTGCGATGCAACGGAAACGCGAGCGTTTTTCGCAAAAATCTCGAAAATGGTCATCCGGATCGCAAAATGTTTCAAATGAAAGTTGTAGAGAATTCGATTACGAACAATTTCCTTTTATTTTCCATTTCCATTCATTCAAAATTGGCAGATATGAATTTTTAAACATCTTTATAGCGTCCCATCAGAACACTTTGATGGTAAAATCGATAAAAACTCGAAAAGATAGATCGTACGCATATAGCGTATCTAATGAAAGTTAAAGAGAATCAAATTTTGAATATGTTGGTGTATGCATAAAATCGTTTTGATAATGAATGAATGGAGATAAAAGGGAAAACATGAAAAATTGTCATTTTCAAGTGCATTTTGACAAATAGTTATTTTTTGATTGGCTTTAGGCAAGAGTTTTTTGAAAAGAATTAAATTATCTGAAAAATGAGCTCCAAGTGACCTTCACACGATGAATGGTTCACAAGTTACAGCTATGAGCAAAAAATTTTTTTTTATTATAAATTAAGATTTTCCAGCAAGAACTGCGCATAACAATTTAAAAAAAATTGGTTTTGACCTATTTTTACTAGTTTATTTACATATGAATGTAATCCAATAGCATAAATCATCCGCAAGGTATATTTTATTTAAAAAAGTGGTTCTTGAAAGCTGTTTTTGTTCAGAAATATTTAACCAATATTATTTTTTAATGACTTTTTTTATATATCATGATTTTTTTGATTTTATGACAAAATTTCATAAGACCTAAATGAAAGCTTACAAAATTTTCTACAACAAACACTTTTTCGTGTATGATTTTCAATAAGTAGCAACAAGGAACTGACAGTTGAAAATGCGGTTGATTTTTAATTTCTAGCAAACAGGCAATTTTCATCACGTTTGAAGTACAAAAAAGTACATTTAATGTTTTTTCACTTTTTGAAATATCAGAAGTTATTCTGTGGTCATTTCTGAGTCATTTCATACTAGGCCCATATTTTTAGGGCGTGTAGTTGTAGTACTATTTACACACAAAAAAGAATAGCCCGTTGGCATGTGGCGCAACGGAGGCCCAGGCGAATACGTTGTGACTCAGTCGTACTCTACATTTTCGTATGCATAAAAAATTGCGAATGTAGAATAATTATTCCTAAAAGTGGTGGTAATAATATATTTTAAAATTGTGTTTTTTCTATGCATATGAGGAGTTCATTACAATTTTTTTGGCCAGTCATTCGAGTATCGACCAGCAATCTGCGCATTAAAATTAATACTGGCAGTTATCATTATTGTTGACGACAGTGAAAACATTTTGTGCACTATAAACTATCCATGTTCTGTTATTATCAATTTTCACCGCTATAACTCATCTGAGTATCAACGACTGTACGTTCAAAAAATATTGATCGAATGGAAACGAAAAATAAAAAAAATTATTCGTAATCGAATTCTCTACGATTTTCGAGATTTTAGGAAAAAACGCGCGCGTTTCCGTTGCGTCGCAAACTGTCAAAATTTCAGAAACTCTATCTCGGCTCCAATAGGTTAAAAAAAAATGAAATTGTGTGGATCTTTATTACCTATAATTACCTACAGTAAAGTTGATACTTTCCGAGTTTTTTGCGAAAAATCGATTTTTACCTACTTTCTTTACCTACTATGCCGTCAGCACTTCCTATTTAATATGGTAAATAAGGACTGGAACTCTCTATCGAATGACTGCGCTTGTGCAGTGTCAACGAATGCATTTAAAAACCTTGACGATTCTCACTATTATTATCCTGTACTCTTCTCTCTTTCAAACATTGATACACCTTGAGTCAATTAAATTAAAGGATGATGACGTGAATGACAAAATTCGTGATTTGAACTATAACAGTAATTTTTTATTTTGAATAATCTATGATTTCGGATGAGAATGGAAAAAAATATGTGTACGTATTTTTAAATGGTTTGACATTCTTCGATAGCAGAAGAGAATATTTATTTATCATAACATGAGGTAAGCGAGGTTTGCTACATATTCTTTCATTTATATTTATGTAATCTTAGGCGAAGATTGCGTAGTGGATATACCATCCTTCTGAGGGGATGCAAAGGTGTCAGTCCCTTGTCTATTAAATGTTAGGCAAGTAAAAGATTCTTCTATAGAGAAGAGGTTCGACAAAATTCCTGGTTGGGCATAGCTCGTCTACAGGCGCCGGTCATAGGCGGAAATAGACTGCCTTTAAATAAATATATATATTTAAAAAGTCGTTTTATAATATAGTTCTAAGAATATTCTTACGTCTAATAATAAAACTATTCTGCTTCTTACGAGAATATTGTGTGAATAACTACTATAAGTCTAATTTGGGAAGGAAATATATTTCCAATATGTCTTCCCCTACTTCTGCTTTCAATACTGTTAATTTAACCCTTTAATCTAACATTTATCATCTACATGTAGTAATCCTTGATCACGAAAGAGTACTTATACACATAAATTAGTGTTTAAAGTCTGAAAAATCTTACCTTAAAGTCGGCGCTAAATACTTTGTTCTGTTTGTCCTTTTTATTAATAATGTCCAGTTCATTCTTCTCGAACGACAACACATAACAGCTGTCCTCGACACTACCGTTTCGATCCACATGGCCATTCACATCCACAATGTCCGTTATGAAAAACGTATTAAACCAGAACTGAAACAGTTTCTCTTTCCGCATAATCGATTTATTATAAAATTCTACTTTAATATCACCAGTCAGCGGCAAACAATAGTCCAGCTTGATGGAGAAGGGCGAGTCGCCCTTCCTCACCTCATACATATCGTTCTTGCGCAGCTTTTTACACTTCTGCGTCAGCTTCTCACCTTCCTGTTGCAGCGTCTGGTGAGATATTGTGAAGGAGAGGCAGCCCTGGCCGCCAGATAAATTGGGCACCGGATTAAAAATAAACTCTTTTATGTACATAGACACTGGGGTGTAGTTCAGGTTATTGCGCAGCATCATCTCATAATACCGCACGTACCGTACTTGACTAGGGATCGTAACACCTTTTTTATCTTGAGTTCTTGTCTGACCGTAGTAGTTCAACGCTTGATCGGCACTACTGAACTTCCCACTGTGCAGCAGGTAGCAACAGATCATGGTCCCCGTGCGACCCTTACCCGCTTTGCAATGGACTGCAGCCACATTCCGTTCATCTTTAGTCAGCCATTCGTGGACGTCGTTGCAGAACGGCATGATAGAGTCGATTTTGGGCGGGTTATGGTCGTCAAATGGGAATATTTTTACCCTGTTGTGGAACTTTGTCTTGTCGTAGCTCCGTTCGGAGCACAAGTTGTAGATGAAGTAGTGGTCCATGTGTTTCTGGTCAAGGAACTTGACTACGTCGTCTATGTGATTGCGGTAGACGCCCTCGATGTTGGAAGCAGGATAACCCATAGCTATGATATTATCGGTTATGTCTGAGAAAAGTATTAAAGAAAACACCAAAGAACTATATAGCATTCTGTACTAATGTTTTACTAAGAAAATTAAAAGAAATAAAAATTGTATTATTTTTAAAGTCAACACTAAAAAAGGATACATGTAAGATCCAAGTCAAATCCATCCTTCTTGTACCTCTTTCTTCTTCTGCTTACGAGTACTCTGATCGGATTCGTAATATTCATATTAGAAAAGGATGTAGCCATTCTATCGTCTGTATAGGTGCCGTTGTGTCCGTTTAAATTGCTGGTACTGGCTGCCTCATGAGGTATGTATATTGGAGATACGGCAGAGTGAATTTGGCTACATATCTTCGTACTTTTTGCTAAAAAAAAGAAATACATATTTATGAGAAATTAATTCCTGAATGATTATAAGCTTGTAAGGAAATAAATGAATCTAAAACTAGGCTGTTTTATCAAAGTATCAACCAACTCAACAAGTATAAGTCGCAACAAACCATTCCAGAGATTAGCGAATAAGGCCTAATATTTGACTAAGACATAAAGATAACTTTTTGCAAGTCATTACAAAAAATATTGTCTTGTATAGATACATTTTATTTTATTTCGTGCACGAGAGTATGTCGTAGAGTTATACCTCGAATTCTTTAACTATAAATTGTTTACGCTACACCAAGACCCTAGCTGTACAAGATCGTTTTGCAAATCAGCGCAGTCTTCTACATTAGCGATAGATGTAAAGATTTTTAGGTCATCGGCATAAAGTAACGTTTTGCAGTGTAAGCCAATGATGATGATTTATAAAAATGTTAAATAGCAAAGGCCCAAGCACAGAACCTTGGAGAACACCTGATGTTGCTGAGATACCTATAGACCAAATTCCACGGTATTGCACAACTAAGCAGGACTCAAAAAAGTTTAGGAAGTATTCAGTTAGTCCAAATTCGGATAATTTGTTCAGCAAATTTATGTAGTCCAGTCTGTCGAGGGCTTTGGAAAAATTTGTATAAACAATATCTACTTGGTCTCCAGGACTCAAATGTTCAGCTGAGTAATGCGCACCAAATTGCTGGTGGTAGAATGATTTGGCATGAATCCGTGCTGATTGGGGCAAATTTGAAGTGATTAAAGAGAATATCATATAAGTATTATGTTTTCAAATAATTTACTAAAATTGTACATTTCTATTGGTCTATAGCTTTCATTAGCACATCTATCATTTTTTTTTTTTTTTTAATACTGGACATATACTAGATATTTTCAATGAAGGCTAAAATTTAGGGCAAAACACTTCAGTGCGCTAAAGTATAAGAATCAAGGCATTTCCTGCCAAACCCGGACTAAAATTTAAGTTATAGTTGGGAAGAAACATATACGAGACTGTTTACATTTCCATAATTAGCACAAAAAGTTAAACTGAAGCGTGCCGCTCAAAGTGCCGCGTTTTTTTGCTTTAGGAGTCCGGTCGGCTTTGTTTAACTTTTTGTGCTAATTATGGAAATGTAAACAGTCTCGTATATGTCTCTTTCCAACTACAATATGTCGATCAATATTAGAATGTGGTCGCATACTGTGCCTAAGTTGCCATAAACCTGTGTTAAATAATTTTAAAACTGTGGAAACTTATCCTCCAAACCAACTATTGATATGTGACTAAAAGATCTCTTCACCAAATTTGCAATAATACCGACAATGTGGAACTTAGTTCATTATGTAGGATAATAAATGATAAAGTCCAAATACAAATACTCAGAAAAAACATTGAAAAAAAAAGAGAAAGCAACATAATTGTACACTTCACATTTTTATATGCATTATTTTTACATATACTTCGAAATACTTAACTTTCTTATAAAATAAAATTAAAAAGTTCGGTTATTGTTATTAGTTTTCGAATATTCTTTGGTGCTTTCACAAAATTGATGATTTGTGCCCAGTTACTGGGTTTTCTTCTGCATTTTAACTATCTTATCATAATCTTCTTCACTTTGCTTGAGAAAACCATAATGAGACGGTTTAAATGGGAATCATTCAAGAAGCTTAACTTGGAAGACGATGGGGATATCTTCACACAAAATGGTCCCGAGTGGTTTTCAAATCAGTTTCGACTAATTGCGATATGCAGATGACCTTTCGGCTTATATTGATATGTTTTCCAAGTCTGTGCTGAAAGTTGCAACACTTATAATAAACTACTAATAGATAAGAAAATAAAAAATTATGATGCAATGTTGTTAAATATTTCTTCAGCAATCATTCAAAAGGCAATGGAACATTTACTGTTGAAAAATACAAGAACTCATATTATGCTGTGCTGTTTTAAATGCAACACCCTGTATATTTTGTTATTTATGGAAACTACGAACCAAATTTAGTGAAGTACGGTAATCGAAGTATTGTACAATTTTTCGTAGAGATTTCAAACTTTGGGTAGTAGTTAGTAGTCTTAAAAATAAGATATTCTTAGAATATCTACCTTCTGCAAGCGTCGGAATGTTGTTTTAAACTCGAAAAAGGGGTAAATGAACCAACCCTCGCTTGGGGCAATTTTCGATTTAAAATTTTTTTGGACCCCTTAAACTGTAAATTAAGCAACGAAAATGTGGTCCTTTTATTGTCAATGTTCAAGGAACCTCCACTTAGATTTTCGTGATGTTACGCCCCTCCCCCTCCTGTAATTCATATGTATGTACGTTTTTTAACCAAAAATTGATTTTGGGATAACTTGGGCAAATCTTTCCCGAATTAGATGAAATTTTAGGTGAAGGTGGCTCATAATACCTACAAATAACCTGCCACATTTCAAGTCAAAAGCTCCATTAGTTTGGCTACAATCCAATTTTTTCGAAAATTTTGCGAAATTTTTAAAACGCTGTAACTTTATGGCCGTTTATCGTACGACAATTTTCTCGCCGTCAAAATGTAGGTTTTTTATGTACTTTTGGGTGATATGACTCAAAAAATGTTTAATATAAAAATTCGATCAATTTTCAGTATACATGTACTTGCGCGCAGTGATTTTCAGTTACACAAGGTACATATAACTATATAGATGTTTGTATATGTAACTCGTGTGCTCTACAGAATGTTCGAAAAAATGCACAAAAGGATATCTGATTTAACGGAGGAATGGTAAAAAGACATAAATCACATTTCATTTATATTGAAAATATTAGATTAGATTTATTTATCTATATGTAAAAATGTTTTAAACTGATTTCTTTTTTTTTATGGACTTTGATGCTACTTTTATTGGTCGCTTTCCTGTACTCCTTATGCTGGATGTACTCAAAGTACTACTGTAAGAGGTACCCGCTTCTGAATCCGTCACAGCACTGAAAATTTCGTCGGTTTCACTGTCGCTAAAGTAATATAAATCGCTCTCAGCTTCACCCATCATATCGTTCATTTCGTCGTTGGAATTATAATCATCATCGATAAATCTTGTGTTCCCATCTGGCATGTCATCAGTAAGTTCATCGACTGGTGGCCCACTGACCTCTTCAGAATTTTGGCAGGTTGTATTCCGGTCAAAATAGCATAAACTGCAACATTTTAAATTCAATTTCTTGCACGAACAAGATTTCGTTTTGCACCCAGATTTACAATCACAGGTGATGATTTTTAACAAATCTTCTGAAACGAGTGGTTTGTTTGTAGTTTTTGGCATCAGTCCATTTTCCAATCCTTAGTTTTTTCACAATACCATCGACGAATTTGGTAAAATGTTCTTAAGCTGTGATAATCAGCCGCATCCTCGGTTGATGGTAGAGAGGACAGTTTGACACCAATTGCAACATTTTTTTTTTGCTGTTTTCCGAAACATTCATACCTTAGTAAACCTAATGTTTTCTTATTTTTGATGGAACAACCATAAAGGGCGGCTATTATTCTCTGTCCACAAGATTTTATATTCTCGAAATTATGAAGGACGTCCTGGATCAGCTCTGGATACTTGACAAATATGTTTTAATGTTTTATAGGGCACACGAGTTATATTTACCTATACAAATAGTTATATGTACCTTGTGCAACAGAAAATCACTGCGCGGAAGTACATGTATGCCGAAAATGGATCGAATTTTCATATTAAAGATTATTTGAGTCATATCACCCAAAAGTACATAAAAACCCTACATTTTGACAGGGAGAAAATTGTCGTATGATAAACGACCATAAAGTTACAGCGTTTTAAAAATTTCCTAAAATTTTCGAAAAAATGGCATTGTAGCCAAACTAATGGAGTCTCTGACTTGAAATATGGCAGTTTATTTGTAGATATTACGAGCCACCTTCACCCAAAATTTCATCAGATTCGGGCAAGATTTACCCAAGTTTACCCAAAATCAATTTTTGGTTAAAAAAATGTTTATTACAGGAGGGGGGGAGGGGGTTACGTAATATCACGAAAATGTATGTGGAGGTTCCTTGAATATTGACAATAAAAGGACCACATTTTCGTTGCTTAATTTACCCCTTTTTCGAGTTCAAAACAACTTTCCGACACTTTCAGAAGGTAAGATATTTCAGGAATATTTTATTTTTAAAACAACTAAGAACTATACCCAAAGTTTGGAATCTCTACGAAAAACTGCTATTTTCAGTTTGCCATACTCCACTAATTCTATCTGATTACTTCATGAAATTTTTATTTTTGTCAAAAATGATTTTAGTGTTGCTTATTGATAAAAAAATCATCATCCTCAATGTTAGATAAAAAAAAATTTCGAATACGACGATATGCATGTTTCTTGATAAAAAACCAACAATTTAAAATTAATTGGCCCAAATAACACCTAGTATTAGTTTACCATCAAGAATATTGTTTGTTACCCGTCACAGTCTCCTGGGTTGAAAAACAAAATAAAAAATTTTACGATTATTTTTGAGAACAATGAAAATAACGGAAACATCGCTAAATAAGAAATGTCATCAACACTAGATTGTAGATAGAAGTAGCCTGTAAATAATGACGAAAAGATGGTAAACTGCAGTACATTGCTGTACATAAAAACCAAAATATGAAAAATATTAAGACGTATTACAAAACAACGAAACGAAAAAAACTTATTATCTATATAATGGTTTACTTCATGGTTTATTTTTATAAAAATATTGTATATTTAATGCCGAGTAATGGCTGAGCCCCTACTAGGAAATAAGTAACCTACTTTATTTGTGCCTTAGATAGATAACCACTGATAATGAATTCTCTAGGTCAAGTTTCCAGACAATCAAATAGGTAGTCAAAAGTACATATTGATATCTCTTAATAAGGGGACTTTGGTATAGACCCATTTGCATAACTGTATAATCAAGCCAGTTTAGATTTGGAAATTCCATTAATTCGCTAACACACAGAAATCTCGTAATATGTCCAAAGGGGTGCATATAATAATTTAAATACATCGTTGGGACTTTCCTGCCGTGCGTTATTGCATACAGAAAAGAAAAAAAATTTTCTGTGACAAGCAATTTGTGCTAAATGTGCTCAGCAGGTTATTACATGTCAACACTGTCGTCTGACATGTCTATGCAAGAAAATACCTGTAACTACTTGTTTCCTACCGGTCGTATAAAAGAGGAAACGCACGCAGGCAAGCACCGTAGTTCTCAGATTATTCGCCATTAAAGCAAACATTGCAAGGTAACGAAAATGTGTTTTTGAATTGTGTTAATATGAATATGTTTGGAAGAAAATATCATATCTGGCAGTTTTACATTAAAAAAAACTGAATCCCAAAAAACTTGGATGTAGAGCAGTTTGCAAAAAATGTGAGAAAGAAATACAAAGAACTGTTCAAAGGATGAAAACACACCATCAAATATGTGAAGAACCTGACATTGACAAGTAGTGATAGTGGAAATAATTATGGCGCATATTTTCTAGATTTTTGGATGGATATATAGTTGTCTATGTCATTGCAGTATAATAAAAATAATAGGGGACCTAAAACACTTCCTTGTGGGACACCTAAACTTACATGTATTTTGTTTGAATTTTCACCAAAATAATGTACAAATTGTTTTCTATTACTGAGATAATCACTAAGTAGACTTTTACAATTTCCTCGTAAGCCATAACGTTCAATTTTCTCTAGAATTTTCTCATGATTGACGCAATCGAACGCCTTAGATAGATCTACGAAAAGGGCAAGTACCTTGTTATTGCTATCTAATTCTTTCTATACTGTGTCCAAAATTTCTATTAGAGCCGATATTGTAGACTTTTTTCCCTTAAAACCATGTTGATTCGATAATAGAATATTGTTTTTCTCTAAAAATGTGATCGTTCGTTGTGAAATAGTATTGAAGAAAAAATTATCTTAATTATAGTCTAAAATTATAACCTATGACTGTCCAGTTCATATTTTAAACCTATTGTGGAAGGATCTAGAAATCATTAACATCAAAGCAAATGTACTCGAGATGGTAATTAACTTCCGCAACAACCATTTAGCAAGCCTATTTAAGCAGGCAAGTGGTAAGACGTGTTAGTGATGCCAAGTGATGTGCGGTGGAATAGTGTTAGCGAATGTTTACAAATGTAGATCCGCTCATTGGAACATAATGCTGGAGTCTGTGATGAAAACAAAGAGGAAATTGATAATACAATCATCCAAAAAGTTTCAAACATTGGCCTAAAATGCAGCGCAGAAGAATGCTTAAAGATTTTAAAATTAATATCGATTGCTCTGGATACTTTACAGGAAAAAGGTGCTACCCTTTCGAAAGCTGTGGAAGAATGGAAAAAGTTAGTCAAAGATATATTCTATCAATACAACATCAACAATTTCAGCACCGATATGAACAAACACTGACATCTAATAGGCGAGGAGCCGGTGACATTGAAAGTCCCGTCATAGTGGAATCGACATTTTTTTATGTGAATTGATAGTTGAAAATTATACAAACAAAATGAGCTTGGTAAAATTAATTATTATAAAAATGCAATAATGTTTTAATGTCATCGTGGATATTGATTATTTGTGGTGTATTCGATAGAAAATTTCGTACTCTTTCAGAACAAAATTACGCAAACTACTTTATTTGACCAGATGGGTCTAGCATACCTATTTGAAGTATGTGAAAGGGGATAAAATTTCTTCATTATCATGTGCAAACTTTTTTAAATTTTATTTTATTCGTTTCGATGTGACCTTTAAAAATATCTTGGTATGTGGGCCCAAAAACTGGCGGAAGTATCCGGCATACCAACTTTATTGCATGGTCTCAATTCATATCTATTACAAAAAAGTAGTACGGTAAATAAATTTGTTTTGGTGTAAAAATTTTTATGGAATAAAATGCCTTATTCCTTTCTTAGATTTAAAATTATATGATGATAAATATGATCAAAGGGGTTATAGGAAATTGTTTATTTTAGATGATCCAAACAATAAAATAAAGTTGATATGATTAACAAGAGTTTATGCCCAAGAATAGTATATTTATTAATAATTATTAAAGTCAATATCATCAATATTATAATGTCTTTTATCCTCTGATCCTTCACTTTCTTCTTCATTTTGTTGGGCCTTAACAATTTCTTCAACTTTTGAAGGTGCTGTTGGGCCTTTATACCACAATGCTTCAAGTTTATTGTCTTCATTTAATTGCCATCCACATTCGGTTGGTTCATATAAAATACCAATTGGCTCAGTAGCATTGTATTTATAAATATGATGCGCACAATTTTTACGATATTTCCAATTGAAATTTATCAGGCCTATGTAAAATTATTCTGTCACTTGTGCTAGCGAAAAATTTCAAAAATAATTCAAATCTTGCACCGTTAACATCATTTTTGTCTATGTTGTACATTTCGTTTGTGAATCTTTGTATAAGATCTGTTTTTTCTACATTATTGATGTCTTCCGGATCCGTTAAATGCTCGAATATATGTTGATATTCTTCATTTTACATCAAAAGGTTGAACGGTTTGATTTTTCCTTTACAGACGAAAGTTGCTGTGTAATCACAACGTGTAAAGGCATGAAAGCCTGGCAGAGCTCGACAAAGTGATGGGCCTAATTGTTGTACAAGATCTGTACAATTTATGTAATTCATTTCTTTAAGGGTTTTACTTGTTATCCATATTTTTAGGTCTTTGAATTTGTGTATATTTCCGAGACAAATGATTAAGACGTATCTATCGATGCAGATGTAGGTAAATTTCAATTATATACCTAGGAGATAGAAAGAGAAAAATCTATGTAGGGTTTCAACCTGAACCAAACATTTCTCTTACTCATTTAGGGACTATGGAAACTGTTGTAGCTCTTGAAACTCACCTCTAAGGCAGTATTCTATACTAAACTGTATTATGTACATAAAAAAACATGAAACAAAAGTAATTTTACAAGAAACAAGATTAATATTGATGTAATGTACAAGAATAAATAATTATAAAACAAAAGTAGTTTCATGAGGAGCATTTACTCCAAACCAAATTTATTTAACGTACTACTTTTTGTAATAGATGTGAATCGAGACCATGCAATAAAGCTGGTATACAGGATACTTCCGCCAGTTTTTGGGCCCGCATACCAAGATGTTTTTAAAGATCAAACCGAAATGAACAAAATAATTTAAAAAAAAAGTTTGCACATAATAATGGAGAAATTTTATCCCCTTTCACACTTCAAATAGGTATGCCAGACCTGTCCGGCCAAATAAAGAGGTTTGCGTAATTTTTTTCTGAAAGAGTACGAAATTTTCTATCAAATGCACTACAAACAATCAACATACGCAAGGACAGTAAACGCATACCAAGCTTATTTTGTTCGTGTAATTTTTAACTATCAATTCACACAGAAGTTTTTTGATTCCGCTATGACAGTGCTTTCACTGTTACCGGCTCGGGGACTATTACCACTTTATAGCTTATATGATGGACCCTTCTAAGCAAAAGTACAAGTTGATTGCCGATGAAAAAAATTTGACTTTAGAAGTTATATATGCAATGTATGCAGTATGGTAATAGTGGATTACTACCATTAATAATAAAATTTAATGCTTGTTCTCTGCCCTTCAAGAGCATCATGTTGTCTGAAGAAATTACAAAAAAATGTCAATGGAATTCAGTGGTGGTTATCGCAAGCTGATGATCCAAATAACAGATACCTGTGTTGAAACAATTTCTCTCTGCAATTGCTTCCTCAGCCTCAGTGAAATGAGTTTTCAGTACCTTTGGGCTAGTACTGTCGTGAGCAGAAAAAAATAGGACAACTTTTTTTTTCTAATGTAAATCTGTCTCTATGAATATGTAATGAGTTGCCGAAATAAAACACATATCACATTTATTTTTTATTTTAATGCTGTAGTTATTGCTATAGTAAATGATGGATGGTTAATGAGACAAATTGCACTGCGTTATAACATTAACAAAAATTTAGTGCGTAACATTTTAAGAAAGTGGAGAATAAACGGTACGATTAGTAGAAATCCTGGATCAAAAGACAAAGGATATCCTACTTAACAAGAAACTACCTATTAATATTTCGTTATTTTACCATTTCTATTTATAACTTCTATAAGTCTGTTTGGCATAGAATTAAATAACCTTATACAATAATCATTAGTAATAATATTTTCCCATGCATTATTTACTATTTCCAGTAATTCTTCGGCATTCCGTGGTCTCACATTTCGTTTTTGGATACTTCTTACGAGTAGTTTCCATACTTCTTCCACAGGGTTAAGATCTGGATTATGACTGGGCCAGTTAAGAACAGTGAAGTTGTTATCTTGAAACTAGTTAGTTCTGGTATGAGCAGTATGAACGGAACAATTATTTTGTTGAAATATGAACTCATTATTAGGAAATAATTGTGACACAGAAGAGAGCATAATATTGTTTAAAATCCTAATATATGTTTCACTAAATCGTTCCTCAATATGCCACAAAACACCAGGACCACGTGCCGATATCCAAGCCCACATATTGACGGAAAATCTACCACTTTTATCATTGTTAGATATATATTTCTCATCGAATCGAGTATTCGCAGGACGGTAAACACGAATACGACCGCTGTGTGTTGACTGGAAAGTTTTTTCGTCTATAAAGATTACATTGTTCCAAAAATATACATCATGCGCTAAAAATTCAAGCGCAAATCCTACTCGAACTTCTTTATGTTCAGCTTTAAGTAAGTATTTCTGTGCTGCTGCATGACAGCGTAGTTCCGATTCTCTTACTCGCCGGCAACCAGTACTACTCGATCCAGGAAAATTTGTTTCTTCAGCAACCTGAATAACTGAGTAAAATGGATTTTCTACTAAAGCATTTATCAATTGCAAATCTTGTTGTTGAGTTGATATCTTTCGTCGCCCTGATCCAGGATTTCTACTAATCGTACCGTTTATTCTCCACTTTCTTAAAATCGCTTATATGAGGCATATTAGTTTTTCGTACACTTGCAATAAATTGTGACAACTAACTGACAATGTCACAAAAATTAAAGTTAGATGTACACAACTAGATTTTAGCAAAATACCGTTATAAGACTGGTCCTATATTTTTTTGCTCACGGCCGTACATTCCGACATAAAAATAGACTGGGGGATTGAAAAAGCAGGAAAATTAGTATTTTCGTTCGAGTATTATAATGAGAATTAAAATTAAGTGTTTCAGTTTAATATTTTTTATTTTCCATTTTAGCATTTGCTTGTTTTTGTAATTAAAAAAAAATGATTAAGTTATTTATTTTCGTTCAATAAACCTTCTCAAAATTATCATCGGCTTTGATTTAAATAGTGATTTTCAACAAAAAATTTAATTATATCTAGTTCTATACCTATTAAAATTATTTTCGTCTAAAGGAAAATTCGTAAGTCATGCATTAGGGCATGAATGCTTCAATAGGAATTTTCCAATGTACCTCAAAAAAAAATCAAAATACAATTTTATTAATTATATCTCAAAATACAGTGACAAAATTTCTGGAGAATTAATAATAATCTATAGGTGTTCCTACAGTAAAGAAGCAACCACAAATTCAGTGCCCACTTATTTAAATTACTCAAATGGTCGAAGCCATTAGGAACATAATTAATTTAAATTATGATATGTTTAAATAAATCGCCAGCACATTTTTAAACACCTTCTTAAGTAATTAATTGCAAACAAATAAATATTTAGGGTTTTAGCTGTTAAGAGTAGCTTGCTTATATTTCCTTCCTTGACTAGGTATCTACAACACAGTTGTCAACTGTAGAAGATACAACCTATTAAACAAAAGCCAAGTGTTAAAACTGGCGCTAGTATTTAAATCGCCTGTCATTACTCTAAGTAGGTTTATCCTTAATTAAGTAGGTAGCTAAGTGTAATATCTAAATATATATCTAGGTAAAGATGAAAAGCTTAGTCAGGGATCATTTGTAAGGCAATGATGATTATAATTGACCATAATTTATTAGTATTCAAGCAGGTAGTGTTAGTACAATTGCACAACATTACAGGATAAGTCCAAATTAAATTTCAAGAAAACCGGTTGAATTTTAAATTTTACATCCACAGAAATCAAAATCATTTGCAAGTTAAAAATGCTTATGTTGCCAAGAGAATTTTTAACTGCTACATGGTTTTCCTACTGACATATTTATGACCATTTGTTTATAGAAAATATGATAAAAAGTCCATTAAGTATTTACAACATAAATTCAAGCATACATTTCTTAATTGGTGGTTTTAAAGAGATTTCAATTATCAAATGATAAAAATGGTATTCATTACATGTATCATATCATATTTCATTTTATGAGACTGAAACAAGTTCAGTTATCTTATTGTAGTTTTTGTCTTTTCTTCACATGTACCTAAGCATATCTTAAATAGATCTTGGAATCGGTCTAATAGAAAGTCCTGAAAAGAGAACTGAAAGCAAATAAATAACAAATACATCCGTTAGGGACATCTATAGCTTAAAGTCTATTGCCTAGTGAGTTTTTGTAAAATTCTTCAAGAACGAGAAGCAGAATAGAATACTTTGCATGTTTTTAAATATATTTCCATTTTTGGACCCTCTGTATTTTGTCAAAACTTTTCAAATTCTCATTTCTGAATAATTGTGTTTAAATTTTGGTTCCTCAAGGTTTAGTAAGCACTACCTCATCATTTTTAAAGTACTTATTTCTTTGTTTAGGCAAGTATATTTATAAAACAATACCCGAACTTTCTTACTTTACATAAATAATTATCACAATGGCATTATACATTACTTTACACACTATAAATTGGCTGAGTCTCACCTAACATCCTAACGCTTTTCAATGGATACATAAAAAACGGTTATCGGAAAGGTTTTACTTACAAAATTTTGGTTCTTTCCTCCACTGAGACCAATAGTTTTTGGATAAATGCATTAGATTTGTTCTCATGTTAGGAAATGTAAATGAGCACTCGACTGATTCCTACTCACTGATTAAAAGGAAAAAATTATGTACTACGCTTTTTATATAGATGCTCCAGTTCTGCTTGCAATTGAGATAACTTTATCTCTAGAGAGTATATTACTACAGTGATTAAAAGGAGATAATGGTTCTTTTTATAGAATAAATTTTAGGATATCTGCACAAATCTTAACCTTAGATAATTTCATTCCAAGTTTGATTCTAACTGATAAGAAATATAAGAATCTTCATAAAATATTCTTTTTCTGTTACATATATTGAGAATTAATTAAAATCTTAATATTTTTATTCTATACATTTTTAAGTTCAACTGTTAAAAAAAAAGGGGGTGATAATTTAAATTTTTACCTTTAAATTTATCCTTAGACCTTGTGCAGCTGAAACAGATACCCATAAAAAAAACTTAATTTGGTCAAATTGTTTAAATAAGTTTATAATTTTCATTTGCTCATTCAACAACGTTGGCAACATTGAAAAAATTGCACACCACTGGTTCTAGTACGGAAAATAAAATCACAGCTTAATTATTAGATAAACTAATAAAATAATAAATGGAGTACAATATTTTTAACAGCATTGGCACATAAATTTTATATATGAATATATAAATCGTTTATAACGTACGATAACACAAATCACAATTATTTTAATATTAACACATGCGTTGTGGAATTTTGCACTTGATAATTACACATTTGGGCCACAGCTAGTTGTTACTTCATATTTTAAACGGATGGTGCTAGTAACTGTCCCTTCACATAAACGTTTTTATAAAAAAATCGCTAGCACTGTCAAGTCTTTGTCTTTTTTAGAGAAGAACTCACTTCACTCAGAACATCTCGGCCGAACAGGTTAGGCAACAGCAAAGTTCGAAAAGTCACCGGGAGATGTCGGATAAGAAAAGCCGCCAATTTCGTAATTTGGAGCTTTTTAAAGTTTTTTTAGCACATAAAAAAACTGTAAAATTTATTCGTATCACGAATTCTTTATCAGTTACCGTGTCAGATGCAGGCTTAGAATACATTATTTAAATAACGGACTTGTCAGACAGTAACAATAATAAATTATATTTCTATATGGATTTTAATTTCAAATTTTCCAAAATGATGTAATATTTGACCTATTGCAAGTTATGCTAGAAGCTTGAGGAATGTGTACAGTTTCCAGAATTAATCATTGCTTTCCAGGAATAGTTATAAAATGATCAGTTACGGAGTTTCGGTAAATATTTGCTAATCTGATAGGGATTAAGAGCATAAATAGATATGTATATATGTATAAATTCACGTACACATTCAGATGAGAGATGAGCATTATATTATCAGTAAAAAGTTAAAGATAGACTATTTTATACAGATAGACTACATGGCAACAGGGAACAGAGCTGGAATATCTGCGACTACAGGCAGTGGCGGCGTCCGGTTTTTTAAGTGGGTCAAAAATATCTACAATGTTTTCTCTATTTGCTCATAATGGGCATTGTTTCTTTTTTCGAAATATGGGTTATACGATTTTTATAAATTACAGATTATTTTAGCAAACATAAACTAATTTTACGATTAACCATTTTCACTATTTGCCTAATTTTAATTAATGTCAAGGTCACCGAGTTTCCTTTTTAACTGGCCATTAAAAATATATACCTAGGTAAAATAATTTGAAATGAAAATATTCGTTGAAAAATTTTGAAAACGAATGGAAATTGCTTCAAAATATGGAACTGGCAACGGGAATAACGTTTGTCAAATTAAAGGTAACTAAAATAATTAAAAACTAAATCTGGTAATATTCACGTTTTATTAGTTTAGGTATCTTGTAAATCTTCAATAATGTAGAATAATCGAGCGGATAAAGAACAAAAATTATTTGAATGATGAGTACAAAATGGACACGGTCAAAAGCGTCCGATTGTATACACGATATACCTAGCAAGTCAAAAATACCTACCTATATGTTGCAGTTGAAATCCTAAAGAATTTAATCCTCATAAAACATGTTTTTAGGTAACACCCACATATTTTTATATAAGAACATAGCTCTACACTTTTTGGCTGTGTGGTTGGTTTCTTCCAGATGGTATTTTTAAGTACATTTATAAATATTTTATTTATAATTTTTTCTTATACTTAATTACCGTAACTTTTTATGTCTTATGCTTTCTGAACGCTTTTTGCCTCAAAATTGCGGGTATAGGTACACTTCTGAGTCTACTCTTCTGTCTAGAAATTGTGCAATACTGAAGATTCAACAAATACAGTATAGTTCAAGTAGGAAAATCCTGAGACATAAGAAACCCAACAAAAACTTCACGACCTCATTAAAATACTCTTTTTTAGTGCTGCTTGCAAATTGATTCGCTTACCTTTATAGGTTTTTAATGTGCGTCGTGTCTCGGGTCATTATTTGATGTCAAGCTTGGCGCCATGGCCCGCGGCGATATAATTATGTTGCAAAGTTTTTGTTGCGTTTTTTATTTACTGGGATCTATTTACTTCAATTTAGCGCCATGGCCCGCGGCGATAATAATTAAGTCGTAAAATTTTTATTACGTTTTTTCGGACTCAGTTTATTCCTACTTGAACTATACGTAGTAGCAGAGGGCTGGATCCAAGCAATATTTAGAGGTGTGTATGTGTTACAGTTTGCAAACATACAAGAGTACATTTTAGAAATACTTCTATAACACTTTGTCCGCAATATTAAAACATTATAAATATTTTTAAAATACCCCTAAAATATTGCCGGTTTACCGGAAAAATATTACTAATATTTTCATAATATTCAATATTTTAGCTAATCCCATTAATAAAGTAAGTACTTGCCCTTGCACGGTTATTGAGTGACTTACTAGTAAAGAGTAATAAGTACAACGCCGCCAGCACATTTATAAATAGGCGTATACTGAATAGGGGGATATACATGCTAAATGGCAATATCGAAACTATTTTGTAGCATGATTTAGAGCTGCTGATCGGAAACTCGAAATTTGCTTGCGTATGCAGTTTTAAACATACATGAGATAGCTAGAAAAACCAACGGGCCTTCACAAAAAGCATTATAAAAAAAATTGAAAAACTTACTAGACTTTTCGGACTAATTAAGAACATGGCAATAGCTCCATTAGACCGTATAATGCAATCATCTTCCACAATCATTTGTTATTTCTATTAGCTACATCTCTCTTCAGCCTCTTCACTAATCTGCATTTAGTTTTAGTTCTTTGACAGACTCAGAATTAGATACCCATGCACATAAACAATTTAGAAAAATGAGATATATGAATTTTCAATTTGAATAATAAAGTATTTAAAACCAGAACTTGAGAGTGGTTTAAATATCCTCAGACTGATAAAACAAATGGAAAATTACAAAATGATTATTTGTTTTAATTTTTTAATCATTAGTGTATATGAGATTTGCTTATCAATAAGTTATACGAGATAAAAAGATACGAAAGTGGATGTCCCCATATTGTACTTTGCATGGAATTAAACTTTTTTTTGTTTTAATAGGAATAATCAGCGATTTGCCATTACTTTGGGTAAAAGACTTAGTAGGCTATGTATTTTTTTTATGTTTCCCTTATCACAGTTATCACTTAATGATACTAACGCATCATATTGAATAAATGCAATTATATTAATCACATTAGCAAATGTTTCTGTGAAAAATAGAAAGAGTAGAATACTTTTGGTAAAGTGGCAGTGGCAAGTGGCTTGGGTAAACAATCCATGCCACAGAGTAAACAAACACCTGGTACAGGGTGTGCCAATAAAAAGTCCCAAGTGAAATATTTTAGAAACTACTAGAGATATTTTAGTTCTGTAAAAGCGCATTGCTAGAACATATAAATTTCTTTAGTTTTGAATACAAATAGTTTTTAATATGTTTAGGGGTAGATGGCGCTACGTTACAAAGAACTTTTTGGATGACAGGAGCTTAGAAATGTTGAAGAGAATTTAATTTCAATTAGATTTCGTTATATGTATGGAAAAAAATCGAAAATCCATTAATTTTCGAGAAATTTGAGTGAAACCATGGTAGTAGCTTAACAATAAAACAAATAATAATGAAATAAAAAGCTTCCTTTTATTTTATATTTAATAAAAACAAACAATAAACTAACAAATAATAAATTATGGAAGGTGTTCGAAATTAAAGCCATTTTCTTTTGTACACATGGAGAATCTATTCAATAGCTCAACTCTAGTGTGTTCCTGTTGATGGCTCCAAAACTTGCATACAATTTATTATTGTTTTAATAATATTCAATCTCATTTTGAGTACATCTACATTTCCAGAGTGTTGGAAACTAACTAGAGTCTGTCCTGTGCTAAAAAATGGTAATATAATTTTTTTAGATAACTACAGGCCAATTTCTATAATTTCTAATTTTGAGAAAGTTTTCCAGATGTTCATATACAGTCGCATATATCCTATAAGAAACTGCATATCTGTCTCACAACATGGAATCATGACCAGAAAATCTGCTATGACTAATTTACTCGTAACTCAATTAATACATATCTAATACATTGAATTGCCAGGGGCAAGTTGATGTGATATATACAAATTTCTTAAAGGCTTTTTGACTGTTCCATTCTCATTGCTAAACTTGAGTTGTTTGGTGTCAGTACGTCACTGATGGAGTTATTTATTTCCAAGTGGAAAGTCGTAACTTACTCACGCAAGAAATGCACTTATCTATATGATGATAATGTAAATAATGAAGAACATACAAGACGAGAGTCAATTAAGGAGTTAGGGATTATTTTTAAATTTGATCTATCCTTCTAACTTTAGCTTTCATAATATGGAATTGTAGATCATTTACCAATGAATTAGCTATAAAGACATTATATTACTCGTTAGTTCGATCAAAACTAGAGTATTGTTCTCTCATTTTTTGCCCCATTTATAATCCTCACTCAAGGTATTGCAAATTGTACAAAGGAAATTCTTGAAGTTTTTTTCTTTCAAGTGTAACAGGGTGTATCCTGAGAGAGTCTTTAGTCAAGAGTTGCTGATAAGTATGTTTAACATGGAGTCATTAAAACATCGCAGAATTTTGTATTCCCTAACTTTTTCTTTAAATTATTGCATAACATTGATTGTAATACTATTTTTTCACAAATAATATTTCATGTTCCTCAACTTAACATCAGGCAAAACAAAACTTTTAGATGTTCTGTTCCTAAAACTAATATATTAATTAAATCATCAATCTTCTTGTTATTTGCTAAACAAGATGACAGCTGATTTTGACGGGTTTAGTACTAGTGAATGTTCCGATGACACGTTTAATAATTTTTCTAGGTCATTATTAATTGCTGTTACAGCACTATGATATTCAGTGGGATAAAATGAGTAGAGCACTTGTGTGTCATCGGCATACATATGAACTGCGCCGTCTTCCACAAATTTAGGAAATTGGTTGGTGTAGACCGAGAACAGCAAGGGTCCAAGGATAAAACCTTGCGGAACACCCCTTGTTAAGTATCTTACATCAGACATATAGTACCATTCAATTTAATCTTTTGACTGCCACCCTCTAGGTATGACCTAAATAGCAGAACACCCTCGACATCAACACTGCAAGATTGTAAAATAGCCAGTAAGATATCATAATTAATGGTGTCGAAAGCCTTGCTGAAATCGAGTAATACCAGAGCTGTACTTTTTCCATCGTCGTATGCTTGAATAATATCATCAGTTACGGTTAACAAAGCTGTAGAACAACTATAGACCGCCCGAAATCCCGACTGCACAGTAGGTAAAATATTGTTTGAATGTAAGTGACCTCGTATCTGTAATTCTATGATTTTTTCCATTAACTTTGAAAGGCCCGGTAAAATACTTATAGGTCTTAGATCTGAATATGTTAAGACCTCGCTTTTTTTGGGAATCGGTGTTACCAAGGCATTTTTCCAAACTTGCACTGAAGAATTATACTATTTACTATATGTACTAAAAATTTGAGAATCCAAGGGCAACATAATTTAATTAGATTTATACTTATATTATCAGATCCAGGAGAGGTATTCTTCAAGTTTTAAGAACCTTCAATACGTGATCTTCCGAGACAAGGCTAAAAGTAAAATTAGCCTGACAAACTTTATTTTGCTGGTAGTAGTTGAGTGTGTTTAAAATATTGTCATTTGAATCATTTGGAATACTGTCTATGAAGTGATTATTAATCAGATTTGGATTTGGTAAATTTATGGGAATATGAGTAGGTGTAGAATTATTTATGTTCAAAGATTTTAGTTCCTTCCAAAGAGTTTTAGAATTATTATTTTTAGATACATGATTAAAATAAGCCTTTTTTTCACTGGTAATCGCATGATTTGTATAATTCCTTAACTCTTTATAGTATTCCCAGTGCGCCTGAGATTTAGTTTGCCTATGTCTTGCTTTAGCCTTGTCTATTTGAGACATAAGAAATCTAATGTTTTCCGTTAGCCACGGCGCCTTACTCTTTGTTATACTAATGGTCTTTAATGGCAGATGTTTATCAAACAGTGCAAGTAAATATTGATTTAAAAGACCTAGAAGAACCCCAGAAGAAACAACTAGAGTAGGATTGTTACATATTATAATATCAATTAATGAATGTGAGTTATTTGTAATGTGGGTAGCTTGATTTATTATTTGATGTACACCGACAGATTCTATCATCGAGAAAAAATATAAAGAACCAGGTGAGTCTACTTTTAATAAGTCAATGTTTATATCTCCAAAGCAATACAGCTGTTCTCCATGTTGCATACCTATTGATATTGAGTCTTCCAATTGATCAATAAAATTTTTTAAAATGTTTCTGGGGTGGCCTATAACATACACCAATTGTGTAGGATGTATTAATGTGACAAACAGAAATCCATAATTGCTCAATAGCGCTGGATGTACTAATAATTTTATATTTGTATGTATCATGAATATAGATTGCAACGCCCCCTCCCCTAGTAGCCCTATCAACGCGAATTAAATTGTATCTCTCTATTTTGATAGATTCATTACTGACTGTGTTATTTAGCCAAGTTTCAGAGAGTGCAAACACCAAATTTTTCGACAGAATAAAATTTTTAAGTTCAAAAAATTTTGGAACCAATGAGCGAATATTTAAATGGCCAAGTTCTATAAAATTTTGTTTCATTTTACTACACTAAAATAAAATCTATATAAATAATTAACGACTATGGTTGAGCAGTGTATATTAGATGAATACTATTTATATTTTACATAAAAAAGAATTCTAAATATCATGCTAATTAGACACAGGATGTTCCTCTAAGGTAATGGAAAAGTATGCCAAAAAATCTAGTCTGCACTGATTAACTATCTCAAGTGGTGCACCAAATGATTTTTTTTATGGATAAAGTTTATTATTATTATTATATTATCATTAAAGGCAGCCACTGAAAAACTTGGCTGGATACAAATTTACTAAAACTGAATATAGCAAAAACTAAATTTATTAGCTTTTCACTGACAAAAACAGAACTGTCCCAAATAATGGAACCTATACATATTCATAATATCACTACTATTAAATATCTTGGCGTTATATTTGACAGTCACCTAAAATGGGAAAACCATATTAAATATTTAAATAGGAAGTTAAGGAAATTAGTATACGAGTTCTACAACCTGAAAAGTATCCTAAACAGGAAAACACTCTTAGTGACATATAATAGCCTCGCGGAATCCACAATTAAGTATGGCATTAGTACTTGGGGCTCTGCGTACAATACAGTCCTGCAGCCTCTTCATGTAATGCAAAATTATATAATAAGGACAATTTTCAACATGAGATAGCTGCAGAAATAAATTTGAAGAAAACGAATTACTAAACGTAAGAGGTCTATATATGCACGTGGCTGAGATTTATACTCACAACAAGAAACATACATTCGGTTCGACCTTAAGTTACCAATACGAAACAAGAAATAAAACTAAAAATGCATACCAAACTAAAAAATATAGCATAACAGTCTGTCAAAAACAAATCAAATAGAATGGAATCAAGCTATACAACCAACTACCTCAACAAATAAAAGCCCATGATAAAAAGAAATTCAAAAGAGAATGTAAAAAGGATTTAATAAAAAATTATACCACATATCTACAACTCTTGATGTAATAAAAGAAGTTGTTTCCTCTAAAACCACCGAAATCAATAATGTGTACACACAGCAACCCAAAAACTATGTAAAATCCATACTAGTCTATTGTTTCCTATACTTCTTTTATTGTAAAGCGAAAACTCTTTTAAAATGCAACAACATCAATATTGTTATATGTAACGATAAGTACATATGTTAATACTGCTAGACATAACACGAGGCCTCCTCAGGTGTCATAACTCATAGATTTAGCTTACATAGTTATCATAAAAAAAAGTATCAATTATATACAATTTGTAATAATGTAAAATTGTAAACAAACGTTGCAGTAACAAATAAATTAAAAAAAATAAAAAAACAAGTGAATTGTTCAGAATCCTTTTACGCGAAGCTTCAGAAATATCAGTTTGCTCATTTAACTAATGTAATGACATGTGGGTATTTTCTGTTGATTCTAACACTAACACTATTTTAATCTGCTGTAGCTCTCTTTCTTCTAAGTGTTTTTATTTTTTAAAACTTCCACAATTATCTAAATTAGCACGTAAACTTACAAAAGTTTTTCGATCAGGCCTTGATCTCTCAGGAAAACGTCTTCTATATAAAACCACAGCTGCGGAAGAATTTTTACAGCATTCTCCATAAGTTAAAACCATGTTTAATTTATCCTGGCTTGTATGAAGTACCATATTTTATAACAATTTAACAAAATACAAGAACTAAATATAAATCATTTGACAATCAAAAACTAAAACAATGTCTAAGCAATGTCAATATTGTTTATGAGGAATTCCAAAAGCACTTATGATTGCATTTTGCACATGAAGTCGCTTTATGGGGCGAGCGTGGGTGCGTCTTTACTATGTACATACTTCGATATGAGATGTAAAGCAACGTAAGGCGCGGTTAGTAGTTGGATGGGTGACCGTTCCAATGAAGGCCGCGTTCTCGCCTCACACATCTTCCAGCAGCTTGTATATCAGTGTATGGGCGGAAGCTATACAACCTTAGGCGAGGGTTGTATATGGGATATACCATCCTTCGGATGGGATATAAAGCCGTCGGTCCCTTGTCTATTAAAAGTTAGGCAAGTAAAAGATCCCTAGTCTTCTTAAGGGAAGAGGTTCGGTAAAATTCCTGGTTGGGGGTAGCTCGTCTACAGGCGTCGGTGTTAGGCCTCAGTAGCGGAAATAGTCCGACGTTAAATAAATGTATAAAATTTTTTTTAAAAAGTCGTTTTATTTCATTAAGGTGAACGCAATCAACATAAAATGTATTTTTTTGCCCACATTAATATTGCCTTTACTACTGCTATGTTTGCACTGGAAAAAATGCATGGAACATATTTTTTTAAAAATACAGGAGGGGTAGGTGCTTTAAAATAATTGTGATAAATGTAACTTCCGGATTAACCGAAAGTTGTAAAAAAAAAATTTATTGCCACATTATTCACATTACCTTTCTATAAAGAAAATCTCAAAAATTTAATGTAAGAAAGTTATGGCGATTTTAGTGTTTCAAAAATTAAATATTTTAAACTCAAATTTCTTTAAAATTTTTTCCATATAACAAAATCTAATTTAAATTGAATTCTGTTCAACATGGATAACATTTCTAAGCTCCTGTCATCCAAAAGATTCTCTGTAGCGCCGCGCCTCCGAAATACTTCACCTGGAGCTTTTATTAGCACACTCTGTATAGTCCTATAATTTCAAACTGAAATGTTACCTTGGGCCTTGGCACATTAAATATTCGTAGCGAATTCTAAGTTTGCATCGTACTTTGTTCGGGAGTTAAGTATGAAAAACTGCAAAAAATTAAAGTTTTATCACTTTGCGAAGTTATGCCGATTAAACGCATTGCCTTGTATAACTTCGATGAAAGATTAAGTATTAACAGATTATCAACAAATTTCTTGTGAATTTTATTCTTCAAATAATAAATAATGCTTATCACATTAATACATCTCAGTACAAATCTGCGCTTCCGATTATTTCAATAGATACAATAAGCTGCACATATTGCTTAATTAAGTAATCGAATAGTATTAGCAAATTAATACATTATTCAATAACAAAATATCAAATATATATCGATTGAAAGATTAATGTTACCCCATGCTTTAATTACCACCATCAGCATTCTAGCGACCAGGAAGAATATGTTGTTAGTATAATATATTATTAAAATATACAGGGTGTTCCAGTTTATCTTAATGGCAACCATCATCGAAGATGCATCATTTCTGTAATGAAGAGTTGACCTATGCTCTATGTTTTTTTTTTAAAGAGCTCCTTTGAACAGTTTTCGTGGACTTATTGTTTAGTTTGTGGTTATCGTTCTACAAAACAATCCGCTTGTCTACATCACTCATTTTTTCTTGAATGATTGTTTGCTTTTTATGCAAATTTGTCAACAAAATACATGGTAATCAAAATATCCCTACTAAAAATAAAAATTTGATGGATAGAAAGGCTTATTAGGTCAACAACCATCAGATATTCTATTATTGGATTTGAAACAAAAACCGATATAAGTATTTGTTGTCATAAACCATCCAAATTAAATTCCGCATTGCTGGTTAATTATGTATTTAGCAAATTTTATACTAAGATATAAAAATAAAGACACGTTTTTCATTGTTTGGTGAAATGATGCCAGATAATAAAATCTGCAGATAACCACGTTGTTTTATCTTATCTAATAAATCTTTTTAAGTACCGGTGTATCTGTTGGTCTCAAAAAAGGCCATTGACCGGTCTGTCTAAATACAATTAGTTAGATTTTACCTTATGCTTAATATATTACATAGATAAATTTATTGAAAAAAATAAAGAGTTCACTGAACTGTTCTTTTTTTAATTACCCCACCGAATGAATAAACATAAAAATTATTATCAACTTTACTGGAGGATGCATCTATATTGATGCAATTGTATCCAAGGAAATTGTCAGCAAATTAATTGAAAAGACTGGTTTCTAGAGGGTTTAATTCGAACATATTTTGTTCATTAAAGTGTATTCAAAAATTTACTAACAAGCAAGTGAAACAAGTAAAAGAAGTGAAACAAAATAGTGCTTACACACATACACATACCATGCTGCATAAATTCAAATTTAACAAAACAATAATAGTAGCAACTGAAATATTTGGTAGGAAAAGGGTAGTATTTCAAAGATCAAAGCTAAAAATTATTTAACAAATATACATGGTAAAAAATAAATAAACAAAACCTAAACAAAATTACAATGGCTTTTCATTCTAAAATTTCACTATAATATTAAATTTCCAAGTATGTATAATATCGTAGGCAGAATACTAATATTGGTTTAACATAGAAAAAACGTCGGTTCGATGAAGAAACCGAACATGGAACTAATAATAAATGTAAACATTTCTCTCTCTCTCTAATCACTATTGGTTAAACTTTATTCAAGAGATACTAAAAAAAACATACAGTAGAGGAAATTTCGGTTTTAATCGTAGAATGACCTGCCAAAAAATACAATTTTTCCTAAATTTCTATCTACTACAAACTGAAATCTTTTCTTTTATGCAAAATCGCATTCTAAACACTTTTTTACTCTAGGCATTTTTCATTAAAATCAATAAAAACGGTCCAAATCGGGTTATTATATATGAATCCTTAAAAACGAAAGAAGCGATTCAAGACGTTAAAATGGAAGGGTTAATTGATGGTAGTTTCAAAATTTGTATTCTGATACAAAATGGCGTTCTAACCATCTCTTTTCCTCTTGCGCATGGGTAAAAGTCAATACTAACGAAGATATTCGCGTTTTGAAAATGTAATTCTTTGACTACCATGATTACCTACGAGGACAGAATGAAAGCGTTAAGGACTAATATTTTTAAAGTTATGTATTTTTATGCAAACGCATTCTAAACAGTTTTTTAATCACCACACTTTTCATTAAAAAGTAATAGAAACAGAGTAAATAACTTTTGTCCTAAAAAAAACGTTTATGAGGACATTTAACCCTCCACAAAATTGACCAAAAATGAAATAAAATGTTGAAAATTCCCTGACATGTTCAACAACAATACAGAAATTACATATAAACTCTATGGCCTAAGAAATGATTATCACCCCTTTGGTAGTCAAAAACATTTTTTTCAAAACGAAATTGTGCGCTTTTCCAACTATTTTTAACACGCTTTTATTAGCTTCGCCTAATATTAAAACATTATTTTTTACTTTTTAGTTCGGTTTGCTATTAAGGCATGATTTTTTATTTAAGAGTGTATATCCATTATTACTGATAATTTGATAAAAATAGATGCTGTTATAGTCCAGGAAGTTAGCATTTCACTTCGGAAAAATTTATGGTGAGCTATAAATTGGTGTACACGTACCTTTCAGCTCCCCAAATAATCTGTGAAAAGTTCCAAAGATTCTGGTGTATGCATAACTTTTGACAGCAGAAAAACGGCCCAAAAAGTACCTTTTTCGGTTTTTTGTCAATATTTTCGTTCCCTTCCCATCGATCCTACGGCTATGAAGTGTACTTATAAAAAAGAAAGAACGGAAAATTCTCTACAAAAAAGGTGATATAAAGTTTATTGATAACACTAATAGTTTTTACGTAATCGAGCATTGAAACTCCGGTAAAAATTTTGTATGGTCAATGATTAAAATATAGTTTTCTCTGCGTTATCTTCTAATTTCTACAAACAGGAATTGGGGTATGAAAAATGGTATATTTCAGTGATCAAAATTTATTATTTATTTATTTAGATTATTAGCTTAATATTAATAATAACTAAAAAAGCACTAATTTTCGAAGTTATACATATTTCACATATTGCTGAAACTTAACAATGCAAAAGGTTTCAAATCTTTACATTGAAGTAGTAACGATTTAAGAACTTATACCCTATTTTCGCATTCATTTCGTCTACACATATATATATATATATATATATATATATATATATATATATATATATATATATATATATATATATATATATATATATATAAAATAACAAATATATTATGTATATCTACGGCTTATGTTGTTTTCTAAACCAGTTGCTGCATCTTCTCAATTAAGGTGTGTTCAGGTGTCTTGAATTTAGGTCTAATATTACAGTTTCGTGTTGTGCAGTATTCTTAAATTTTTTGGAAGTTGTGTTGTGCATTGGCGAATTTTGTTTGTAGCTTAGTGAGACATTGTTGGATTGGTTCTATTTTTGTTTTTGGTATAATACGGTGTTCGATATATTATGTAGGGGATTACGTGGATGGCGTAATTTGGTAATACTCCTGAGGGCCGTCCTTTCTGCCACCTCCAAATTCATTTTTGCTTGTGGTCCACTGTTAAGGTAGAGTATGTGTCCATATTCCAATATGGGTCTACAGATACTTTTGTAAATCTTTGCTGATGTTGTTGTGGTTATACCATCATTTTTATAAGTTAAAGCTCGGAAGTGTTTGGCTCTTGTATTTATCTTTTTCTTTGTAAGGGCAGTGTGTTGATTAAAATTAAGCTTGTGGTCTATTTGAATTCCGAGGTAAATAGCTGAAGTTTTAGGAGCTATTATTTGATTAGCAATCGTTACTGTGGGTGTCCTTGGTTTGGGAATATGATTGAAAATAATGAGTTGAGGTTTCACAGGGTTAGGTTTAAGTCTCCATATATTGAACCAGTTTTCTGTGTCTGCTATCAGTTGTTGGATTGTGTTGCGGAGGTTGGAATTGTGGGATATTAAGGCGGTGTCATCAGCGAATTGTAGCATGTAGGTACTCTTATTAAAATATCTTGGGTCCAGATGACTGTAACTATATATGTCGTGGCAATAAATATTGTATAAAATAGGAGAGAGCGGTGATCCTTGTGGTACGAAATGTTCGGAATAACTGTTATTTATTTTAATTTGCAATTGTCGCAGATCTAGAAAGCTTATTATTAAATGTATTATATAGCCAGGGCATTCTAAAATTTTTGTTTGTATATTAGTCCCATATGCCATACACTGTCAAAAGCTTTGTTGATATCTAAAAATATAGCTGCTGATTTATCTCCTTCCAGTTTAGCCCTTTGTACATTTGATGCAAGTATTGCTAGTGGGTGGAGCGTGGAAGACTTTGGGGTAAAGCCAAATTGGTAACCTGGTATTTTGTGCTTGACATGTTCTTCTAGTAGTTTTTATTGGAAATAATTTTCTAAAAAGTTATTTTACAGCAGGAAATAGATTTCTATGTATTTCTACTATGGCGATGAAATAAAATGAAATAATAAAATAGTAGACATGAATTTACTAATTTTCATGTTTCAAAATGTGAACCACCTTTTCTGACACAAGTTAGAACTCTTCCTCGCATTTCGGAATAGTATCGTTCAAAGCTTTACTGCAAATAAAAAGCGACAATAAAAACTTTATGAGCCAATTACTAAAGCCGACGAACCAGTTGGTACGGTATCATCAAACAAGCCCACGTACATTAAAAACATATAAAGGTAAGTGATTAAATTTTCAGTTTGGTATGTTATTTGTCAATTTACATCCAGGGCCACTTCAGGACTACGGATTTTAATTTATTTTTTTGAGGAAAAATGAATTTACATTTATTTTGTTTCAATATATTATGAAAAGGTTGGAAAATATTGGTTCCCAAGTGATATTTAACTTGGCCACGAGATTATTTTGATGTGCATAAGAGTCAGACATATCGAAGCTCCCCCAAAAGAGTCATATCTCCTCTAATGCTTTCAAATAATGCAATTCATTTAATTACTAACTGATAAAGCACTACTTAATCTTTTAATCTCTGTCTAATTGTTAAAATTTACAGACAATAAATTTAACATAGAAATTTATTGCACATTAATAGATATAAATATTTATTAGATTATGACAGTATTTTAAGCCGAACATGAAAACGTGACCATTAAAATTAACTACTACTAAATTTGACACCTCCAGAGGTCAATATTAAACTGAAATCGCTTATAAAGTGCCACAGACTATAAGTCTTACAAATCATGAAAGAATGGTAGCCAATATCATTTGTCAATTCCCTGACCAAACATAGACCGGTTTCGAGCTTATTAGTTCTCATCAGTATGCCATAGGTCGTCGAACAGACAAGCGATAGTGGCCAACCTGCTAGTTTTATACAAACTATAGTGAATTGAGTAGTGGTGAGAGGTAAGTGAATCCTCTCATTGAATTGAATCCTATTTGCCCGCTGAGTAGTTGTTTCCTGCAAATCATATATTATAACAGTAGGTTATGTCCACCTAGGACTAAAAGGTCGCCGCTCTCAGGTACTTGCAGAATCGCAAGTCGCTGTGCACCATGGAGACATCTATGGTGTATAGTAGCAATTGGCCATATGAGAGGATTCACTTACCTCTCACCACTACTCGGGGTACTTTTTAGTTACAGCAAATGAGGTAGTAGATTTTTTTTATCATCTTGGATATATTGTAGAGAGTATGTAGAATCCATGTTTTTCCAAAACCCTTGGCAAATTTTTGTGTGGCCGAAAAACCAGGAATTTTTGGCACTTTTTTCAGTTTGTGACCTATAACTTAAAAACAATGCATCCAATCGAAAAGTCATCTATTATCAAAAGTAAAGAGCAATAAATTTCACTTCACTGCGTTACATTAACAAAAACTTGGTGTGTAACATTTTAAGAAAGTGCAGAATGAACGGATCGATTAGTAGAAATCCTGGATCAAATGACAAAGGATATCCTATTTAACAAGAAACTAACTATTAATATTTCGTTATTGCACCATTTCTATTTATAACTTCTATAAGTCTGTTTGGCATAGAATTAAATAACCTTATACAATAATCATTAGTAATAATATTTTCCCATGCATTATTTACTATTTCCAGTAATTCTTCGGCATTCCGTGGACTCACATTTCGTTTTTGGATACTCCTTACGAGTAGTCCCCATACTTCTTCCATATGGTTAAGATCTGGACTATGACTGGGCCAGTTAAGAACATTGAGTTAGTTACGGTATGAGTAGTATGAACGGAACAATTGTCGTTGAAATATGAACTCATTATTGGGAAATAATTGTGACAAATCCTAATATACGTTTCACTATTAAACCGTTCCTGAATATGTCACAAAACACCAGGACCACGTGCCGATATCCAAGTCCACATATTGACAGAAAATCTACCACTTTTATCATCGTTAGATATATATTTCTCATTGAATCGAGTATTCGGAGGGCGGTAAACACGAATACGACCACTGTGTAGAGTAGAGTAGGTTTATTAGTGTCAAATACAAAAATACAAAAAAAAAGTTTACACACGTCAAATTGTAAAATACAAATAAGTAAGTATAACAAACTGTTGAACACATTAAAATATTTAAGGAGATATAATATTGACATGAAAATAGTACAAAATATATATATAAATACTACACAGAAATATTTTCTAATGACATTTTTATCTCGTCAAGCGAGTAGAAAGCATTTATTATCAAATTTTTTTTTACTACAGATCTGAATCGATCCAGAGGTAGTTGTTTTACATTTTTTTCTAATTTGTTGTATAATGTAGGTCCATAATAGGTGGTACCTGTGCGTGACTTAGTTAATTTCTTAAAGCAAAGGCATATATCATCTCTTTTTCTGGTGTTGTAGTCATGGTTTTCGCAATTTGTAGCAAATTCATTGATATGCTTTTTTACATAAGTAAGACACTCTAATGCATATAGGGACGGAAAAGTTAAAATTTCTAGATCGATGAATATTGGTTTAGCATCTGCTCGATAGCCTATTCCTCCCACAACCCTGACTGCTCTTCGTTGTAGGCCAAAAAGTCTATGTCTGCTAGCCGAGTGCCCCCAGGCAAGAACACTATATGAAAGTTTAGAGTGAAATAGTGCATAGTAAGCAGTTCTTAAAATATTTGTGGATACTCTATTTGATAACTGTCGTAATGCATATGTAGTCCTTGCTAGAGATTCAGCTAGCAGGTTGCCATGGGCATCCCACATAAGCTTAGGGTCCAAGTTAATTCCCAAAAACTTTACAAAAGCGGGGTTGTTGTTTAGATTATTTAGATCTTTGGTGAATGAAATCATTGTGATAGTTTTATTTTCATTTAATTTAAGTTTATGTGTGTTGACTGGAAAGTTCTTTCGTCTGTAAAGATTACATTGTTCCAAAAATTTACATCATGCGCTAATCCTACTTGAGCTTCTTTATGTTCAGCATTAAATAAGTATTTCTGTGCTGCAGCATGACAGCGTAGCTCATATTCTCTTACTCGCCGGCGACCAGTACTACTCGACCCAGGAAAATTCGTTTCTTCAGCAGCCTGAATAACTGAGTAAAATGGATTTTCTACTAAAGCATGCACCAATTGCAAATCTTGTTGTTGAGTTGATATCCTTCGTCACCCTTATCCAGGACTTCCACTAATCGTACCGTTTATTCTCCACTTTCTTAAAATGTTACACACCGAATTTTTGTCAATATTATAACGCAGTGCAATCTGTCTCATTGACCGTCCATCTTCTGCTTTAGCAATAACTCCAGATTTAACTAAATCGCTTATATGAGGCATATTAGTTTTTTGCACACTTGCAATAAATTATGACAACTAACTGACAATGTCACAAAAATTAAAGTTAGATGTACACAACTAGATTTTAGCAAAATACCGTTATAAGACTTGTCCTATTTTTTTTTGCTCACGACCGTACAAAGTGCAAGAAAAAAAAACTGAAATGAAGTAAATAGTTATTTGTGTAACAACGCCCTAAAGTTGATCTTTCTCGGCCGAATCCGAAGTTTGCGGCTGAGGCACAGCCGAGGATAAGCAAACTACGGATAAGCCCGAGATAGATCATTTGGTCGAGGTGCACACAACATTTTTTAGGCAACTGTCTGACGGTTTTTCTTAATTGTCTCGTAAACCGTTGTTCATATTTTGAGCCAATTCTATTGAAACCCAATTTCCATAAGAAAAGTGTGGAGAGTCCTTTATGAAACTTTCGGTAACACTGCAAACTTTTCCAAAAATTTTTATTATTCTTAGTAAAGGACCATTTATTAGTTTTCACTATTTCCGAATTCTAACAAAAAGTACAAAATTTTTGTTTCTGTCGGATATTTAATCTAGTAGAAATCCCAAACTAGATCCCTTTTGAGCAATTTGCTGCTTGAAAGCATTTTGATGCAGCAAAACTCAACTGTTTCACGTCAGAATTTAGGTTATGATACTGCTTAAAATGTTAAAATATTTGGCAGGATCTTTAAAAATTGGACAAATTTAAAAAATCATACATTTTTCAATCATGTCTTCTAATTAGTCCTGAAAATGTCAGACAAATATCGGACATGAATAAATGTCCATCAACACTGCTAATTTGTCAGTACCAAATATCTTACTTTAATATAATACTTTCACATTTCCACACAAAGAAAACATAATGTTTTACTTAGATTTTATTGCATTAATTATATCATATTTACAGTAACAAAACGAGATAATTACAAATTTTAAGCTTGACCTGCAAAGCTGGCCGTGGTGTGGCGATAAATACCAAGACATTTCTTCCAGATTATATTTTTGACAGCATCTGACGAAAAATCGCACACTCATCAACCACAGAACATCGATGTCAAGAATCTAATCCGTAATATTAAGTTTGCATGTGAAATCAGATTGTGGATATTAACACCACAAATATTTACATTGTTCCAACACAATTTAAGCACCAAAATATACGCTACTCTGAAATATTTTTCACGACACACAAATCAGTAAATAACATTATGGGAGAATCTAGGATTAGCTCTAAAAATGTTAAAGTAATGAAACCCCTGACAGTATTCGAGTATTCCTGCATTGTGGTCAAAAATTTATAAACAAAAACACTCTCAATTTGTAAAAAATAAATAATTTAGCTGTGTACGTCTAGAAACTTGGTTTAGAGTCATTTATTACACAAACAAGCAACATTTTTCCCGCATTTAATGATAGCATATATGTAAAATTGACTATCGCTTATAATTATTGCACCTTTGGAAAAGCGCCTCAAAACTACTATACTTTTCAATGTACCCATCGATGTCCCTAACAATTGGATTTAAATACTGTACCCACGGCTAATCAAGATCTATGCGAGTCTGTAAGGGAAGGGAACCGCACTGTATCTTACTCTCTCTCATCTTGTTGAAGGAGAACTTCAGATCTTCCATCGTAATCGGTCGGAGAGCATCGTGAAACTCGTCTTCGGAGTCGTTTATCGATGTCTTGGCACGAGTGCTGTCGATGTGGTTACGCAGGTAGTCCCTGACTCTGTACACAGAAGCATTCCTGCACAATTCCCTCAAGTCGGAACCGGAGAAGCCCTCAGTCGACCTTGCTATCGCTTGAATGTCTACGTCATCGGAAATCGGCTCGTTCTCGAGGATTAACCTAAAAATTTCGATATTTTATGACTTACTAGTGAAAATAATAATTATGAGGCATCTTTTCTAGATTTATGGCGTAAAAAATCTTACCTTTTTATTGTTTAAATTTTTTTTTGTAAATATCAATTGGGGTAGGTTAAAGGAGCAAAAAGGAAAAGGGCCAAATAAAAAAGTGTGTGGCATTTTATACTTTAGAATTTCAGGTATTTTTGAAATATGAATTTAAAGTCTTAATATATTTATCCTGTTAATTTTTTTTTCAAATCAATAACTTTTTTTCAGAAACAGAAAGACAACCTACCCTGACAAGTTTTGCGTCGGCTTCTACACTCGATTCCACATCAAGCTGTGCAAGGTCTTAATCTGAAGTATCAAAAGAGTCAGACTCTGGGTCAATTGGTAAGAAAAGAAAAGACAAGAATCCTACCGTGACTAGTTTTTTAGTTAGAACATCATCAGCCGATAAACAAAATATTGACAAACACATTACGAAAGCAATTTTTGCTACGAACTCTAGTTTCCGATGGATAGAGAAGGTACAAGTCAAAAAAGCTATAAATGCATTGAAACCTGGCTGCACCCATGCCGCAAAACCATAGCGACAAGACTTCTAGATGAGACTTATGCTGAAGGAAAAGAAAAAAATTTTTCTCTCCTCTTAGGATGTACTGAAAATATGTCAATTATATGTTACAAATGTTAATATTCTACATTTAAATATACAAAGCATTCGCAATAAAGTTAATGAGGTAGAAGCATTCATTGAACATAAACGTGTGCTCTTTGACCTTCTTTTAATTAATGAACATTGGTGTACCCAAGATGAAATTAACTCGGTAAGCTTAAATAATTATAATCTCGTCTCTGAATTTTCCCGATCTAACTGCGCACATGGAGGTGTAGCAATATATGCTTTAACCAAGCATAAATGTTCAAAAATAAATACACTTCCCAATGAGCTAAACTGCGAACTAGCGGCAATCGACACTGAAACCACTCGAATAATGACTAATGAATGAATGATGAATGAATAATGAATAGATACCCAAATAGTAATGTTGATATATTTTTTGAAAAAATCTCATTTGCTTTAAAAATGCTTGTAAAGGGCAACAAAGTGTTATTTGTCTCTGGCGACTTCAATATCCAATTTCAAAATAAAAATGATCATCATGCGCAAACACTAATAAACCTATTTTAGATCTTTTGGTCTTTCACCTACTACTCATGCAATCACAAGAAAAAATCACTGTCTTGATAATATTTTTACAAATGTTCATTCTACTGATTACGAAGTAAATATAATTGATACGTTATTATCAGACCACTTAGGCATTCACTTAAAAGCCAATATCATAAAAGCGACTAACAATTTACGAGTGACCTATCGATCCTTAAATGATGAAGGGTTAACCTACCTGAACAATTATCTGCTCGTCCAAAATTGGAGCTTTGTATATAACCCTCACTTAAATTTAAACAAAAAAAAAATTTGAAATGTTTATTGGTGTTATTTCAGATGCAATTAATGAAACCTTTCCCCTAAAATCTAAAATAATAAACACAGAAAATCTTCATCAGATCAAATGGTTTAGTAATGAATTGCGAGAATTGAGAAATAGACTTGAATTTTGACAAGAATTTACTAAAACTAACCCTACTCCGGATAATATATTAACTCTCAAAAGATTTAGATCTTACTATTCTATGGAATTAAGAAGACATAAAAGACAAGCACATGACCAATATACCGGGTGACACAGGAGACGTGTAACACCCTGTAGCATGTTTATTTAAAAAGATATTATTTTGAAATTTGGTACACTTATATAGTGCGTGATTGTCCTTTCTTAAGTACAAAAATTTCTTTCCCACCACTTCCGGTTTAAACGGGAAGCAATATATACTCTGTTATTTTAAATGGCACCCTGTATATTTTTTTTACCTATCTGATTCGTCTCTAGATTCTCTTTTCAACCATGTATCGGAACACGGCATTTGTTTTTAGAATGACAGTTAATATCAATTGTAGTTTGTAAGGCTAGGTGGTATGCAACTTTGTGCCTCATATTTTTTTGGGAATAACCAGTCGCTGAACAGACTAATAAGATCTAACTTATTTAAAAAAAATATCTTTAAACAACCCACGATATCATAAAAACCAAAATAGGTACCCCATTTTTTTATTTCACCTAGTTTAAAAATACTTATTTATCTTTTATTTTTGTCCAGTACAATTGCTGTGCCTATCCTATTTTACTTTCTTCATTAAAATTAGTATCGAATGTTATTGAATAGTAATGAATGTTGTACTTCAACAAAAATATTTAGTAAGCAGGCGGTGGAAACAAAATAAAAGTAGGTAAAACGATTTTTTTAATAAATAAGAATCATCAGTAAAACATATTTGAACAAAATTGATGAAAAACCATTACACTATGTAATACATTTTTACAACGAATGAATGAAATTAAAATGGAATATTTACTGAAGTACTACATACAAAAGCATTTTTTACTGCAGATTCTCAAAATGTTGTCTGTTATTATCTCTACACAATCGTGTTTTTGTAACGGTAGCCCTAAGCACGTTATCTAACTGTAATTCAGTAATCCCATCGATTGCTTTTCTGACTCTCATTTCCATGTCTTCTCTGCTTGTTGGTGGAGTTCTATAAATGTTTTCCTTGAGGTGGCCCCATACAAAAAAATCAAGCGGCATAAGGTCTGGTGACCTTGCAGGCCATCGAACGGGCCCATTTGTTCCCATTCAGTTTTCTCCAAACCTTTCATTTAAATAATTCACCACAACTCTGCTGTTATGTGGTGGAGCCCCATCCTGTTGAAAAATTATTGGGTTAACATTAGGTGGCAGTTCTTCCAAAAAATCTTGTATCTGGTTTTGCAAAGATCCCAAATATCTTTCTCCATTTAATGTACCATCAAAAATTATTGGCCCAATAATTCTTCTGCCAGTTACTCCTAACCATACATTAAAACTAAATCGCTCCTGAGATGCACTTTCTCTCATATTTCTGGGATTTTCTTGTGCCCAATAACGGGTGCTGTTATTTAAATAATCCCAAATTAGTGAACCTGGACTGGTCGGAAAATAAAATTTGTTCATGAAAATTATTGTCCAAATTGTGTCTGTTCAGAAACCAATTGCAATAGTTCAATCATCTTTGAAAATCATTTTCGTATAAATGCTGGTGTATTTGGTACTTGTATGATTTAAATTTGTGTTTTTTCAAAATGCGTCGAGCTGATTCCCGATTTACACCAGTTTGGTCCTCAATCTGTCTTATCGAAATCGTGGGATCTGCCTCGACAATTGCAAGTACATTGATATCCGACTCTTCATCGATAATGAAATTATTTTCCGGTACATCTGGTTCACTTCTGAATTGCTATCCAACTCTTACAAAATAGTTGTTTGGTGGATGAATTCTTTCGGGAAATTTTTCTTGATATAAGTCAGCATCCCGCCTGCTATTTTTCTTACATTCGCCATAGATTAGTCATAGCATATCTACTTTTTCATTTCGTGAATACATGGCAAAACAGAGTTAAAAACGTGATAACTTAGGTAAAATTTAATGAAAAATACTTAAATTGCTGCCGAGTAAACAATTTTTAACTGTCAAATCAAAATAATGCCTCGTTTTACCTTCTTTTGTTTCCACCGCCTGCTTACTATTTTTGTTGCAGTACAATATTCATTACTATGCAATAACATTCGATACTAACTTTAATAAGAAAGTAAAATAGGATAGGCACATCAATTGTATTGGAGAAAAATAAAAGATAAATAAGTATTTTTTAACTAGGTGAAATAAAAAAATGGGGTTCCTATCTTGATTTTTATGATATCATGGGTTGTTTAAAGATATTTTTTTTAAATAAGTTAGATCTTATTAGTCTGTTCAGATACTGGTTATTCACAAAAAAATATGAGGCACAAAGTCGCATAACAGAGGTCTTTCGATATCACGGCACACTACGCATCAATATCTGCCAAGGTACATATCAGGGCCACCTAGACTTAACAAACTAAAATTGATATTAACTGTCATTTTAAAAACAAATGCCTATTCCGATACATGGTTGAAAAGAGAATCTAGAGACGAATCAGATAGCAAAAGTTGTTCCAATCTATAAAAAGAAAAATAACATAGATGATCCCACCAACCATAGGTCTAATTCTGTCATACCAACTTTAGGTAAAATATCCTAGCTTGTCTTAAAATTGCAATTTATTAATTACTTTGAGAGTCGAAACTTTTTTAATCCTAATCAATTTGGATTCAGAAACAACTTATCTACTACACTAGCAATAGACAAATTAACCACTATAATCAACTCAGGTTACGAACATAAACAGTACATTTGCTCTAAGTTTTTAGATCTCACTAAAGCGTTTGATTACGTGTCGCATCAAATCTTGTTAGACAAACTAAAGTTTTATGGGGTCACATATGACAGCGTCTTGATAATCGAATCTTATCTCAAAAATACGCAACGATATGTTATTTACAACAATATTAAATCAAACAGACTTATCGTGAATACCGGCGCCCCTCAAGGATGAGCACTGGGACCAGTTCTATTTCTAATCTATATAAACAATCTGCCACTATCGTTAGATAGCTCAACTTCTACATTTTATTTGCTGACAATACAAGTTTCACTGAATGTAATATGAACCTAGATACGCTATTGGAAACAATGTTGGAAACTGAATCAAAAATATATAGTTTGTTTCTGGCAAACAAATTGAGTCTGAATACCGCTAAAACTGAGATGATGGTTTTTAGCCTCAGAAATATGAACGAATTAGAAAACCAAGATTCAATTAAGTTTCTTGGTGTGTATATAGACTACAAACTATCTTGGGAGAGTCATACCGATTGTGTCAATAAAAAATTTGCTAAAAATATATTTCTACTTCGCAGCTTGGCCCATCGGGTGTCATCAACAACTCTCATCACTGCCTACCATAGCCTCATCCACTCTGTGATATCCTATGCTCTACTAGTATGGGAGTTAGGTTAGGTTAGGTTGAAATGTGAGTGGGTCTATACCAGAACCTCCACCGCAACCAATCGGTCTATTATGGCTCACTCATAATTTATATTTCACCCAATAGGTTCAGCCTTTTAATAAAGCTGATGTATGGGGGAATGCTAGCTCCATGTCTAATGTGTTCGCCATGCAAAGACGAGCAATACGAGTAATAGCAGGTCTGAAATTCAGAGATGACTGCAAAGCGAAATTTGTAGAATTAAAAATATTAACTGTTCCTTGCACATATATTCTACAATGTTTGCTGTATATAAAAAATAACTTAAGCACACTTCAAACTCGTAACGAAATTCATTCATATCAGACTCGACACTGTAATCACTTGGCTACAAACTACTTAAGGCTATCAAAATATATATGCTGTATGCTCCCCTTCCTCAAAATCCTGCACAAACTCACTCACAACTTTGTAAACGGCATCCGAGGCTAAAGACTATTGAAAAAGTTTATAACTTAATTGGCAAAGAATGCCACAAGACTCGTAAAGGCTGATTACAGGCCTTTTAAAATTTAAAACTTTTTGCGTCATTCCACATTCTTTTGGGTAGATGTAAAGACCGATCTATGTATCTACCTATCTCTACCAATAAATACTGTATTTAAAATATTACTAACCTAATTATCTGTCTCCGTTGCGCTGCATTGGGCATTGGCACATGGAATGTAGCTGGCATTCTTCTCAGGATGGCCCTATCCAAATCCTGAGGTCTGTTAGTGGCTCCCATAATGATAACAGTACAGTTGGAGTCTGTAATCAGTCCGTCCCACAGGGACATAAACTGTGCCTTCATCATGGCCGTGGCCTCGTGGTCTGAGCTGTTCCTCGACCGAAGAAATGAGTCGATCTCGTCAATAAATATTATACAAGGTTGGATCTTAACGGCTAATGTAAAGACCGCTGCAGCCAGTTTTTGGCTCTCCCCGTACCATTTGTCAGTGAGGATGGAAAGATCTAGGTTTATAAAGCGAGTGTCGGCTTCTCGGGCGGTCGCCTTGGCGATGAGGGTTTTTCCGCAGCCAGGTGGGCCATGCAATAGCACACCTTAAATTGAAAAAAATCGCTTTATGTGTAAATTGCATAGTTCAATTATAATAGTTTATACGTAGCTAAACAATTTTAAGATAGGCGATAAAAATATATAATAACTGAGATAAGATAAGGTACATGAATAACACTGAATGATGGAATAACATTTTTGCCAAACAGATCAACATTGACATTTTAATACTTTTTAATTCCAATTTAACAAAATTGCGACAAGTATTATGCAACATTGCGACAGGTCAATCAGTGTAACCAAACGTTTTACGCGGGCTTATAATTCTCACCTTTTGGTGCAGTTGTGAGCTGCGAATCTGCGAACAATTCCTTCCTTTGAATTGGCAAAATTACGGTTTCTTTCAATTCCTGAATCAGGCTTTCCAACCCTGCGATATCCTCCCAAGAAATCTTAATGTCCTGCGGATGAATAAGATGGGCTGCTATCATCATTTCATAATCATTTAGCTTGTCTACGGCACATGTGTCTTGACCAGCAGAAGCTAACCTATCAAATCACACGTATTTTTTTTTAACAAATAACGTTCACAGTAATTCGTTGTTACCTTTTGAGTTGTTCCTCAGCTCGTTTTCTGGCTTTCTTCTTGTTTTTATTTGTGGGATCAACCTGGTTCATAATCCATTTTATGCTTAAAAATGTTACTGCTGACACTAAAGTTAACCTAACCACTAGCCCTATTATTTCGTTTTTCGTAAACGCCGTGTCGGCCATTTCAAATTTCGGTTATTTCTATGCTATTATACTATTTGATTTGAAATTTTACATAAAAATTATTGACCAGCATTAGTTTTTACACACGAACTACCTACTTGACAGAATGATAGTAGAACAAAAATGTCATATCAGGGAAAAAGGGATTTCACCACAGATCAACTGCTGTCAAATTGTCTATTATTCACATTCACTAGTGCAGTTCTCTGCAATTAATGTACACTGTTGTATTCCTAGTTGCCTAGGATTTAAGGATTTTTTAAAATATTTAGTTAACGTGTATAATTGTACAGGATTGGACCTTCTTCCCTGCTTGTTTCTCAATACTACATACAAACTATTTGTAAGGAAAACAGTTATATGCTTAATAATTCTATGATAAATATTTGCGAAACTTTCGCTGCGGTGTCATCTGTCAATGATCTACCGTATTAACAGAGGCTTTATTCTGGGAATTAAGTATGTCTTTAACACTTTAGCGAATAATTCCATAAATGTCTCAACTACTGGCAACTTGATGGCGATTAACGTCAGTTCGTTCTTTGATAAATTTAAAATGTCAGCGCCCCTTATACAGCGAGGATATACTCATTACGTTATCCAAATAGAATACAGCCAGACCATAAGATTTTCAAGGATCTATTTCGTCGTTTGGGAAATAATTCGTCATAAAAACGATGTAGGACGACCGAAACGAATTACTCCAAATCAAGAACTAGAAATTTTAGTTCGTGTGGATGAAGATCCTCAAGGCAGCAGCTCAAGTCGTCTAGCAGGGGCAACAAGGGTGAGTAAACAATCTGTCCTAAGAGTCTTACATAAAGAACGCTTCTACCCATAACATCTCACTCCTGTACAAAACTTACTTCGAAGGGATCTTCCACAAAGGCTACAATTTTGTCAATTTGTTCTAAATAAACACAACAGGGACCGATATTTTGTTAAGAACACTTTATTTACCAACGAAGCAACTTTTACTGGCCGAGGCGTTTTTAACTGGAGAAATACCCATTACTGGGAAGTGGACAATCCTCATGCCGTTAAAAAAAGGCATTTTCAGCAAGGATTTAAGATTAACGTTTGGAGTGGTATCATCGGCGATCAATTATTGGGACCATTTGTCCCTCCTCCAAATTTAAATATGGACAGTCTTATCTGTTTTTTCTTCAAAATACTCTTGCTGATATCTTACATGCTTTTATGCTAGACATACGGAACATAATATGGTTCATGCAAGATGGGGCTCCCCCTCATTTCTCCATTGAAGCAGGAATTATCTTGATGAGACTTTCCCACGCAGATGGCTCGGTCGAGGAAGTGAGTTTGCTTGGCCAACAAGGAGTCTTGATTATAATCCTCTGGATTATTATGTGTGGGGACATAATATGAAGTTCTTAATCTATGCAAATATTATCAACTCAAGAGAAGAACTGTGGGACAAAATACAAAACGCAGCGAATTTTATACAGGACAGGAAAATGTATTTCAATGTAAGAAAATCTTTTATGAATAGAATTAGAAAAGGCATATAAGTAGGTGGAGACACTTCGTGAACAAAACCTTGTGAAACAGATAGAGATGTTTATAACAGTATTTAATGGTAAATAGAATCAGTTATTTTATTTAAATGCACTTAATTATTATTATACTAATTATCAAAATGTTTAAAATATTTCGCACTGTTTACGCATTTAATATGTTGAAGTAGATATAAGATATTTAATTAATTTGTGCAATAAATTGATAAAACTGAAAAAAGGTCAAATCACGTGACGAGAACCAATTCGTTTTGTTAAGTTGATGTCGCGAAAGATTGGTATCTGCGATTTTATATTTTGAGGAAAATATAAAGGAGATAATTGGAGGTTGCTAGAGGAGATACAGAATAACAACTGTGAAAATTGCAGGGTGAAAAAGTGAAATATTGGAGTAAAATAGAGACAATAGTTTGTTGTTGGTTGAATTGAAGAAAAGTAAAACGAAGAAATACGAGTAAGTAAAAAATTTAAAAGAAAAAAATAGTATATCGAGTTTTTCAAGATTTTGACAAGTAGAAGAAAGGAGTATAATAATAATAATAATTTATTTTAAGGTCCAGAAAACGATTCCCGGCGAGAACCATTTGAAAGGTGAAGGTACTTTGGAGATAGCAGTTGAACATTGCAAATAAGTGATACTGTGCGGTTGGAAGTTATATTGAGTTACGCGGGTTAAAACTTTATCTAAATTTCATGTTCACCATGTTACGTTTTGGAAATAATTGAGAATATTTTAAATTACAAATTTTGACAATTTACTTCATTTTTATCAACATATTTTATTTTCAACGTAATCGTCTCCAAATTATTTAATTTTAGAATCGTATTTATTTTACTTAGCTAGATGGGGAATTTTTTCTTTTATTTGTATGAAATATTGCTCTCGCAATATAATGTTCAGTTTGATTTGAATTTATTTTATTGCTTATTTGTGTTTCTAGAATTTCTTTTAATGATTCCAAACTTTCGACCTTGATAATTAATTTAGAAACAATTTCCTGCGATATTTAACAGTCCTTCGGGATATCATAGCAATATATCTATATGTTGTTATTAACGTTTCATATCTGTATATTGTGCAGCTTTACATGAATAATAACAATAATGTTTATTTGGAAACAAAGAACATACATACATACATGAATTTTCCTTAAATAAATAAACATAAGAAAACACAGAAGTAGTTAGGTTACTTGTATGTGCATATATATACTTTATACGAGGATAATTGAAACTGGTCAGTGTTAAAGCACAGGACCGTGCGCACTGAACTTGATAATTTGTCCTATATATTTGGCAATGGTATCGAGATTCGAACGGTAGTTGAAACTGTGCAGACGAGCCCGAGACTGGCAATGTAATCAGCCCGAATGAACCATCTACGACTGCACTGGTTTAAAGATAATAAAACGGACAGGCCTATTAGCATAAAAAAACTCGTAAATCGTTTCTTATCAGTCAGCGTGGAACTTGTGAGATGTGCTGTCTATGTGCCAGTGCAGTGCATAAATACCTATTATAATATCAAGCGTAGGAGTATAGTTAGTTACTGTTCATATTTATAAATATTTACTACTGTATAAAAGGTAAAATATTTTAATTATTTACTAATTTACCATGGCTTTCTGGAGACCATTTGAAACAGAGGATAATATAATAGCGCCCGAAAATCCCGAAGTAGTTGAACCGGTTATTGTCGAACAAGCCGAAATAAATTTAGAGTTTAAAAACCAAAATTTACACGTACAAAGTCAACGTATTATTTTAAATATACATGAATGTTTGAAAAGCGAAAATCCTGAACAATGTCAGAAAGAAATAATACGACGTATTAACGAATTAACTAAAATATCAAAATCAATAATTTATCGCGTAATTCAAGAAGGCGATGTTATAGATCACAGCGCAAAGAGGAAGCGGAAAAAACAAAATTAAAAAATATTGATGATGCCACTAGAGATGTAATACGGCGTATAATTTATAATATGTATGAAGAAAATATGGTTCCTACGTTAAAAATGATTCAAGAGAAATTGAGCGATTATCCTGATTATAATTATAGGTCTTTAGATACACTACGAAATGTGTTATTAGAATGCGGTTTTAAACATAAAAAATTTGGTAGTCGTATGGTAATTATGGAATCGCGACGTATAGTTTCACTTCGGGTAGATTATTTGGAAAAATTTAGAGAATATCGTAAACTAAACAGGCATATAGTGTATCTAGATGAGACGTGGTTTGACACGCATGATGTTGTTCAATATGGTTGGGTAGATAGTTCGCACAATTGTGTTTTAAATACTCTGCGTTCTAGAGGAAAACGCGTTATCATACTTCATGTGGGAAGTGAAAATGGGTTTGTACCCAATGCGTTGCTCTTGTCGGCCAAAAAAATATCGCAGTCTTCTGCAGACTATCACGAAGACATGACAGCCGATCTATTCGAAAAATGGTTTTCTCAACAGCTTCTACTAAATATTCCGCCAAATTCGGTAATTGTATTAGATAATGCTTCTTATCACTCGCGTATATTAAATAAAATACCAAATAACAGCACAAAAAAGGAAGACATTTTAAAGTTCATGAGAAAAGAAATATGGAAATTCCTGTAAAAGTTCCAATAAAACGCGAATTACTGAAAAGAATAAAAGAACAGAATTTCAAAAAGGAATATGTTATTGATAACTTATCCAATATACACGGTCATGCACTTTTGCGGTTACCTCCATACTATTGCATATTTAATCCTATCGAGATGGTTTGGAGAACACTAAAAGTACGTTTACGAAAATGTAATAACTCGCCAACGTTAAGCGCGATAGTAGTTGATCATATAAGAGAAGTAATAAATGACATTGACAATAATACTGATTTATGGAAAAATTGAGTTAGGCATGTAATTGGAGAAGAAAATCGATATCCAACGCTACCCCCTAGTGCGCCAATTTTAATTCAACTGGATAATGATTCCTCCTCAGAAAGTCAAGATTCGGACGCGTCAATTAACATTTAACTTTTCTTCATTTTTTCATTCACTTTTTTATTGTTACATTTTGTGGAATATATTTTATTTAGTTGACAAGAAATTTCAATTTAAGTTACTTCATTCTAGAGAAATATTTTAATTTTGTTTTTATTTATGTTTTATCTATACAAATATTTATTTTTGTTTTCATATAATAATTCTTTGCTTTGTTCAAGAAACTTACGTTTTTATTTTAGAAGAAACTTAAATTCTTATTTTATTCTTGACTAAAATCGTTGCCCCTCGTTAATCTAACCTGTCCCATCCCCTCCTGGCAAGATATGTTCGTACCTTCTCGTTGGTCCTTGCTGAGCAATAACATATTTGAATATAATATGGGTTAACTTTAAAACTAAAATCAATAAATTTAAATATTTAGACTTTATATCTAAAATTGATATAATACCTCAAAAATATGTTATTGGCGAAATGAACCTAATAAACAAAAAATAATAAAAATGAATACAATTTTAACATTATGACAATCATTTCTATTTATCTCCGCCCATGTACAATAAAGAGATACCGACTGTTTTTGCCGGCTTTTAGTTTTTATACGGTTTCAATTCTGGTCGTATACACTTTAATAACCATAATTAGTATATCTTCTTGACAGTACCTGTTAGTTGTGCGTCATTATCGAGAAATTGTCATAATCCGGGAGCTGAGTCATATTCGGGTAATTTTTTTTTCTTCTTCCAATCCGTTAGTTTTATTGTTTATTTTAATAAATCATGTAATCTCTGTCTATTTAAATGTCTTAACCCGGTTTTGCATTTGTTTTTAAAAATCTTAATACTAACACAACTTTTTATTTCTTGTGGTAATATATTTAATAGTCTTGGTGCCAGACAACAACTTTTTTGACCAACAGTTTTATTAGCTCTAGGTTCCGGGCAGTTATCTTGCTTTAATCTTGTGTTATAGTCATGATCAATGCTAGAGTGAATGACCTTATTTTTATAGGAGTACTTTAATATTTCGAAACAAAATAACTGCCTTAAATCAAACATTTCGCTTTCATTGTACAATAATTCTGTGGGATAGGTATATGGTTTGCTAAATATAATCTTTAAAACCCATTTTTGAGTGTTAATTAAATTTATTAAATGATTTTTATTCACTTTTAATACCCCAATTTCTGTATTAAGCTGCTGTCTTAAACCTCTGATTTCCGACTTTATCTGTTCGTTTCCATTTTGAATAAGTTTAGACAGACATTCATTTGTTATTGTCTCGTACATCTCTGGTTTAGATAACTGCCAACCGCTCTCCTTTCAGAGACTTTAAATACTAAAGCACAGAAGACCTACCTGTTCTGTGACTAAAGATTGACTATACCACAGAACGGTTGTGACTATACTATTCTATTCGACTTGATCCCTTCAAGCCACTCTAATCACCGATCCCCACCACCACTGTTGTTTTTAATCTGAACTAATCAATTTTATTCTTTACTCACAGGTTTTTTCTTACATTCCAGACTGCGAGACTGCAACTGTCCTTATATTCACGTAATTGAAACGTTTTATAGAAAAAACTAACTATATTACCATAGACGAACTACTCACACTTAGACTGTGCTTGTTTTTAATAATTAATTTGTATTAGTTACTTTGATTTTCAAGATTTTTGTTTATTTAGAAGGAACTTATCTATTCAGTATTCACACAATATTATTATTAGATAAAGATGAAAAGTACTAGTTATCTAAGTATCCGAGTGATATAGTTTTGCCCTCAGGAGTGCTTCAAGATATTCTGGATGCATATCTACCACAATATTACAATATAAACATCTTTGTAACAATTAAAAAACAAATTAAAATCTTCGGTTACAAAGAAAAACCCATTAAAAGGTTCAATCAGAAAATATGCGCTTTAATATCCTTCTCACCGCATGGAATTAGCTACATCTAATTGTAAAAGCTGCTTTTAATTTAATTTTCGCAGTGCTTTGTGCCCTATCCTTATACTACATAGCTTTGGGAGGTTCTGCGTACACAAAGCTGTTGCACGCCAGTCGGCAGTGGCTGGTGTGGATCAAAGTTGGGTTTGGGCAAGAACTTCGAGTGTGCCTTTCATGTTAGTTTACATACTGACGCTGTTGTACCGTTCCCGCAAGATTATTTTTTATGGGCACTTGTGTAAACTGGAATTTACTTTAGGAATACTATTTTATCCATGAACGGAAAATATTTTTGTAAGTAATTTATTTATCGTTGAATATTTAAGTTATATGCATTACTTGTATGTGTCAAGTATAGTACAAACTATTTAAAAAAAATCGAATTTAGTCGGTCTTGATTTACTTTCTTCAGAAATATTTAAAAATGCGCCCCCATTAACTGTACCATTATCTCTAGTGGACGCATTCTTCGGGGGTGTTTCCTATCCCTGCTTAAGCTCTGTTCGCCCTTACTTCAGTTTTTAAAAAAGGATATGCCACACAGCTCTCTAATCATAGTCCATCTCATTTAAAATTTTTCCAAAATTTGTTTGAGAATTTATTGGCTACAACAAACTAAGAGATTTTTTTAGGATTCTGTAATACAGGATAAATAAGATCTGAATTACAAAGTATGATTTTACAGCAGATAAAACTAAAACAACTGTTCGAAATTTCCTCAGTTTTGATACAGGGTGTGCCAATAAAAACTCCCAGTTGAAATATTTCGGAAACTACTAGAGGCGGAGATATTTTAGTTCTGTAATAACCCATTGCTAGAACATATAAATGGCTTCAGTTTTGAATACAAATAGTTTTCTAATATGTTAAAGGATAGATGGCGCTGCGTTACAAAACATTTTTTGGAATATAGGAACTTAGAAATGTTATCTATGTTAAAGAGAATTTAATTTCAATTAGATTCCGCTATATGGAAAAAAAATCGAAAATTCAGCCGTCTTCGAAAAATTTGAGTTTAAAATATTTAATTTTCGAAAAACCAAAATCGCCGTAACTTTCTTACATTCAATTTTGGACTTCAGTTAAACCGGAAATTATATTTATTATAATTTTAAAGCGCCCGCATCTGTATTTTATTAAACAATATTGAATAAAAATATGTTCCATGTATTTTTTCCAGTGCAACCATAGTAGCAATAAAGGAAAATTAACGTGGATGAAAAATAGTTACTTATGCAACAAGTGTGTGAAGTGATACTTTTTTCACGAATGGGAATGTTCCCATGAGTGAAAAAAGGCATTTTACAGACGAATTGCATACACAATTTTTTTCTACTACCGCAGTGGTTACCAAAAATGTATGAACAAATTGAAATACAAAAATTCTATTTTACGCACCAGTGCGTAAAGTAAAATATTACAACGCTCCATTAGCTTAACCTCATTTTTCCTAAAAACAATGGAGAAACTTTTAGATTAACACATTAGAAACGAAATCCTTACAGGAACACCGCTTCACGCAAAACAATTTACCTGTCAACCTGACAAATCAACAATAAATGCTCTACATTGCCTAGTTCAAGGCATTGAAAAGACATTTACAGCAAAAGAAGTGGCTATGCGTGCTTTCGTAGATGTAGAGGGTGCTTTTGACAACATCTCCTATGAATCCATACAAAAAGCCGAGGAAAAAGGGGGAATACAGTCACCTACAATTAAATGGATACAATCCATGCTCAAAAGCAGAATTATTACCGGGGGATGAGTCGGCTACACTGCAGTCAGGGGTTGTCAACAAGGTGGAGTCCTATCACCCTTACTGTGGTCAATGGTGGTCGATGATCTCCTACATACAATGAGTAATTCAGGCTTTAACGTCCAGGGATATGCAGATGATCTGGTCGTCACTGTGAAAGGCAAAAATGAGGTCATGATTTCCAACTTCATGCAAATTGCCTTAAATATAATATCCAAATGGTGCTCATCAGAGGGACTCAATGTCAATCAAAGCAAAACAACTATTGTCACATTCACTAAAAGGAGAACACTCAATCTTAGAACTCCTGTACTGAATGGAACGATAATAAATCTTTCCAGTGCAGTCAAGTATCTAGGGGTAATTCTGAACCAAAAATTTACCTGAAACTCACATCTGGAATGGACTCTAACTAAAGCAACAGCGGCAATATGGACGTGCCATAGGTTGTTTGGTAATACTTGGGGTCTAAGACCGAAAATGATACATTGGTCTTATCTTTCGGTTGTCAGACTTATGGTAACCTACGCGTCATGCGTATGGTGGCCAAAAACAGAGGAAAAAACAGCACAGGGAAAGTTGCAGAAACTGCAACGCCTTGCCTGTTTAGGGACTACAGGAGCAATGCACTCGTGTCCCACAGCAGCTATGGAGGCTATGCTGGGACCTACTTCCCTTGCACTTACATGTCAGGAAGGAGGCGGCACTCAATGCCTTACGACTGCACCAGGCACATAAATTCAAACCAGGTGATCTGGTTGGTCATTTAAGGATTCTGGAGGTAATTCATCTGAAGTCCATGACCAAACCCACTGACTCAATGCCAGTCAAACAAGACTTTGATTGCCCGTTTGACGTGCTAATTGAAAGTCGTCAGGCGAGCAAGATGGAGTCACTGCGATTGGAACAGGGGTCACTTATCTGGTATACAGATGGATCCAAGATGGCTGAAGGGGTAGGAGTGGGAGTAGCAGGGCCGAATTGTAGGCTACCCAAGGCCCTCGGTAACACGCCAACCATCTTTCAGGCAGAAATTTATGCCATAGAACTGTGTGCCCAGGTATGCCTAAATAAATGCATCCGAAGGGCCAAGATCAATATACTATCAGATAGCCAGGCAGCACTAAAGGCTCTACCCCACCTTTGAATCTAAAATTGCCTGGGAATGTCGACAATCCCTGAAGTAACTGGCTAATAACATCAAGGTTACCTTGATGTGGGTGCCAGGGCATGAGAGAGTACAAGGAATTGAACTTGCTGATAGCCTTGCAAAAAAAGGAGCTGAAGCACAGTTCATTGGACCCGAACCGTTTTGTGGCCTAGCCAAGGGACATATAGCGGAGGAGATCCAAGCATGGGAAAAGGATCAGAAAAAGCCCTACTGGAAGAATACTCCAGGCCAAAGTCAAGCGAAAAAATGTATAACTTATTCGACAAAGAATGCCACAAGGCTTCTCGAATTAAGGCTAATCACAGGCCTTCTAGCTGGCCACTGCCCCTTGAGATACCATCTCAAGAATATAGGCAAGGCGGTAGATAATAAATGCAGATATTGCCATACTGCAATTGAAACTGCGGAACACATACTTTGTGAATGCAAGGTGTTAGTCCGTAATAGGCTAAAATTCCTAGAACAGGCGGAATTAACGCTGGAAGACATAGGGAAATTAGCTCCTAGGAAAATCACAAGCTTTGTAAAAAGTCTGGGAATCCTGGGATAACCACTAGATATAGGGTAAATCACAAAAGATCTTTTAGGTCGAAGTGAAGTAAGGCTGCTCGAAGCCAAACGACCCCGTAAAACAATCTACAATCTACAAAATATTACAATAGCAAGATTAGTTGTTGAATAATGTTACATTCTAACTAGATATACTTACTTAACAAAATTTATTGCTTTAATAAAAATTATGTGAATAAATTTTACAATTTCTGCAATAAAAACGAAATTAAATATTGTTCTAAAAAGGTAAATTTGAAGTTAAAAATTATATAAAAATCAAAATATAAGCTTACCTCACCATAATCTTTTAATAATATGAAATTAACTTGAAAAAAATAGGTATTTCTGTAACTCCGTGTGGAAGGATTCTAAAAAATAAATAATAAACTTCACCCATATAAAATTCATTTGGTGTACCACAAAACCAGGAGATACTCAACGCGAATTAGATTTTTTGGCATACTTTTCCATTATCTTAGAGGAAAATCCTAATTTGCTAAATCAAATTATGTGGAGTGACGAATCTAGATTTCACAACAATGGAGTAATTAACTATCGATACTGGTCTAACTAAAATTCAAAATGGATAATCCAAACTGGATTCCAGACAAAATTTAGGATAAATGTTTGGTATGGCATTGTAAATGCTGGTCGATATCTTTATCACGAAAATTTAAATGGTGAACGTTATTTACACTTCTTATAAAATGATTTACCTGTGCTATTGAATAATTTACCAGTTCAATTAGATACTATGTGGTTTCAGTAAGATGGTGCTAGTCCACATAATAGCGATATTGTGGTAAATTATGTAAGCCAAACATATCCAAGAAGATGGATTGGTAAAAATGGGATACTCAGGTGACCGGCTACATCTCCTAATATTACCCCATTTGATTTATATTTGTGAGGTTATCTGAAAAGTGAGGTTTATAAAGAACCAATCATAGACATGGTTACTACTATGGTTGTACTGAAAAAATGCATGGACCATATTTTTATTCAAGTTTGGTAATGTTTTGCTATGTAGTAAACAAGAAGAGAAGATAATGCATATCGTGACATTTATATTATATGAAATAAAATAATTTGAGACGATGATATTTTTTGTCATCCCGTATGATTATTTTTGCTTCAGTAGACTGTAATACCCCATCTCCCCCGAAAGGTGTCTCTGATATTTATTATCTCTTTTTGAAAAGTTTACATCTGTCCAAAAAAAACTGAATACTAACTGAACAATTAATTTTATAATATAAAGTCATTAGAATTCACTGCAGAATCTAAAAATGCGAAAATATACAGGGTGTTCCACATTTAAAATAACGAAGTTGGAAACTAATTTTCAATTTTTCAATACCGATTCATATATTAAAAATAGTAAACATTTTATAGAAAAAATTTATGAAAACGATATTCATGAATGACACCTGATGGTTAGTTTTGATGTAGTTAGTCTTTTTACCAATGTTCCGGTGGATGAGACCTTTTAAAAATAGTTAAAGACAGGTTTCTAAATGATAATAATTTGGAAACTAGAACTAAATTAAGTGCAAATAGCATAATGGAACTCTTAACAATGTGTATAAAAACAACCTATTTTCAATTGGACAATGAGTTCTATCAGCAGGATTTTGGTATGGCTATGGGGTCTCATTATCACCAATTTTAAGCAACACATTTATGGAGAATTTTGAGAACACACATGTTTAAAATTGTATAAACAAACCGGTTCTCTGGTGAAGATATGTTGACGACATCTTTGCAATTTGGCCTCATGGTGTCGATTTACTAGATAGTTTTTTGGAAAATATAAATAGTAAGGAACCGTCTATTAAATTCACATTAGAAGTAGAAAGTAGGAATGAACTACCGTTTTTAGATGTTTTAATTAGAAGGGTAAATAATACAATTGAAACAAGCGTTTATAGAAAACCAACACATACTAATAGATATCTAAATTTTAACTCAAATCAGTCAATAAATGTTAAAAGGGGTGTTGTAAAATGTTTATATAATAATGAAATATTAAATAACGAGAAAAAATTTATCAAAGAGGTTCTAGTACAAAATCAATATCCTGAAGCCTTTGTTGACAGAGTTTTCATAAATGTTGAAACTAGGGACAATCAGGTACAACAAAAACCTGAACGTCATTATACAGCAATAATTCCTTATGTATACGGACTATCGGAAAAGCTACGCCGTATAGGTGACAAATTTGATGTTAGGACGATATTTCAAACGGGGAACACTTTAAAATCCAAATATAGGAAAGAATACTTTAAGATCTATTTTAACAAAAACAAAACCGATAAACAGGGGGCAGAATTCAAAAAAACTGTATTTACAATATCCCGTGCGAATGTGATAAATGTTATGTGGGTGAGTCATCCAGACCTTTCAGTGTGGGGTTGGATGAGCACAAGAATTACATTAGAAAGAATGAAACTTAGAAATCAAAGATTTGTGAACATGCTTGGAAAAACGGACATTGAATAAACTGGGACTCGGCAAAAATTTTAACAAAAGAGGCAGATACCAAAAAAAGAAAAATTAAGGAATCAGCAATAATCTTATTAAATGAAGATAAGTGCGTATCGAATTGTTCTGTAGATATTTGTACAACCTGGCTACCAATGTTAAAAGAAGAACTTAACAAACTCAACATTATATAATAGAAAATATCATCAGTTCTATGTTCTGTGTAAGTAGTAAGTATCTATGGAAATAATATAAACAGAATCATAAAGCTGTGTATTTGACATACACAGCAAAATAAGAGTTCTTTCAAAAAAAGTTTTGAAAACGGAAAGAGACTACTTTCCGAAACGTCAGCAAAATACATTATTTCTGTGTTTATTCCGATTTATATTATTTGCAAAACATAACCTCTGACTATTCCTTTGACGTAAACGTCACGGGCGCAGAGGCTTTTTTCCAATAATAGGAAAAAATATTTGATGAGAGTACTCTCGCAATGATGAAGTCTCACTTCTTAAACATAAACTTTACAATTTGCAACTATCAAGAGTCTGTATTAATTTTTTGTTTTATCATATCAGGAAAACTACATTGCAACTTAACTTAACGTTCACTAAAAACTAAAAGACCCTACTATTCTTTTAGTACAGAAAAGGGCATACTACAACATATTGATTAAATAATAATTGCTGCAGATGTTTGTAACGTTTAATGTTTAGAGGGTAGATTGCAAACATTGTTTAGTAAATGAACATATAAATGAGTTTTACGCTTACGTATTCCCAGTAATTTAGAATTGCGAACGAGAAAGTTGTGAACAGTTTCAAGTCTTAATAATTTTCTATATAATCGGTGGTTCTTTTGTAATTAAAATTTATAAGTTAAATTTCAGAGGAGTTTGTGGAATTTAAATTTTAACGTTTCAGTTTTACATATTTTTGCAAGTCTAAGACCAGAATTTTGAACGCATTATTATGTTGCAAGACAATAATGCAAAGACAATAGAGCAAACAGTCGACAACACAGTAATCACAAACAAAGACGAAATAGCGTCTAACGTTAACCAGTTCTTTATTGTCATCGGCGGAAAAAATATCTAGTGACATTCCGAAACACAACCTGACAACACAGTCCAGAATCTAAATCTCCGTGTCCTGGAATATGTTGATGATACTGAAATAAAAAATATAATATGTGCCCTCAAAAAATCCTACTCTCCTGGAAAATATGGAATAACGGTAAAAACACTAACTACTGTCGGTCCACATCTGTAAACCTTTAGCACATATTATCAACCTTATCGTCAAACACACAGACATACTTGAACCATTCAAAGAAAGCATAGCTGGGACAACTAACAAAAATTACATGACAAATTTTCGCCCAATGTCGTTGATATATATCGCAAAATTTTCGAAAAATGTCTGAACCATAAGCTTCGTTTATATCTTTAAAAAATAAAGTAATCTCAAAAAATCAGTATGGATTCCAAAGAAACTGAAGAACAGATAAAGATCCTCTGCAGATAAAAATACAACAACCTTTGAAAAGAATGAAAAAGTAATAGTTATCTTTCTGGATCTACAAAAAGCTTTCCATATGGTGTCACTAGCCAGTTACTGGACAAATTAAACAAGATGGGACTTAGAGGTATTGTCTACAACTTATTAAAACAATATCTGTCAAATAAATCTCAGCTAGTAAAAATTGGCAATGCTCTTAGCACTAAGAAAATAATAAAAACTGGGGTCCCACAGGGAGCAGTCTTAGGTCCTACCTTATTCCTTCTCTTTATCAACGATTTACTGGACAAAAATTTTGAATTCAACATTATAACATATGCAGATGACACTGTACTGATATGTTCGGGACTTAGCGCGACAAAAGGTGGATAATTAGTAAAGTCAAAAACTGCCTAGATACAAATGTGTTAAAACTAAATAGATAGAGAACTGAATAGTTACATTCTAAACTATCAAATACTTTGGCGTTATTTTAGGTAATCACCTAAAATGGGGTAACCATATTAAATATTTAAACGGGAAGCTAAGAAGATTAATATATAAATTCTATCCAGATAACACAATAGTTATTTGAAATGTGCTTTTAGAGGGCGGAATATTAAAACATAATATTTTTAGTCGCAAACTCCTCTATAAAATCCTTATTTTACTATAAGGAACGTAACCAGACTGCAACCAACAGCTACTCTCCAGGCTATGTGCCCCGCCGAGCGCTGAATTACAAGCTACAAGCCTGGCGCGTTAAGTGTAATAATTGCATATTACCATCAAAACGCTAATGCTTCGATTGCAACAAACACCAGCCGAAAGACTGATCCTACTTAAAGGAGCTCTCGTGCCTTGCACTGACGAGAGCCAACAGCTCGAAACTGCAGCGAAAGTGGTGTGTGACGACTGGCACGAGAGCTTCTTACTTAAAGCGCCAGGCTTGTAGCTTGTAATTCAGCGCTCGGCGGGGCACATAGCCCGGAGAGTAGTTGTTGGTTGCAGTCTGGTTACATTCCTTATAGTAAAATAAGGATTTTATAGAGGAGTTTGCGACTAAAAATATTATGTTTTAACAACAGTTATTTGTTTAACTAGGCAGCAAAATGGTAGATTGACTGCCGCGGCTGACAACTCAGCCAAGGCAGTCAATCTATTTTGCTACTGAGTTGAACATATAATTTTTTCGTTGATTGTTTAAATATATTCTAAAATAATGAAATTATTACAATTCTCAATCTCTCAATTTTTGTTGTAATAAATTCAATAAAAAATCATTAAAAATCGAAGTTGTTACTAGTTGGTTATCATGGAAACTAAGTGTCATTTCCCTGCTTAGGCAGGAAAGTGCTCACTTTCCTGCCTAGGCAGGGAAAGTGACACTTTGCTGATTGATATTAGTCAGCAAAGTTAGTACTTTGCTGTTAATCGGCGAAAAAATTATATACTACGGACAATTTTTAATAGGAAAAGTCGAGACAGCTGTAGAAATATATTTATTGATAATGAATTACTGAGTGTGTTGTATATGCATGCGGCTATAGTTTATACCAAGAAACATAAATTTGGATCACCGGTAAACCACCAATATGAAACAAGGGATAGATCTAAAAACGCGTATCAAACTTCAAAATACAACAAAACAATCTGTCAGAAACAAATCAATTTCAATGGAATTAAATTATGCAACACACTACCTAAAGATGTTAGAATTCATAATAAAAAGAAATTCAAAAGAATATGTAAAAAGTATATAACAGACACTTATACTACACTCCTCCAACTATAGGCCTAACAATAAAACAAATCCTTCCCGGCTAACTGCCGACTCTTGCAACTAACTAAGTCGACAATAAAGATAATAAAATATGATAAATTTAATTGTAATTAAGTATACGGAGTGGCTATTCGTACATGCAGGACGTACGAATAGCGTCAGGGCTATTGGTACATGCAGCATGTATAAATAGCGTCAGAACTATTCGTGCATGCAGTATGTGACGTATTGATATAGTAAGTAGTATGTAGGTTTCTCATCAGCAGTTGTTATAGTACATTCCCTGTACTACAAGAAAATGAATCAGAAAAAATCCTAAAAATCACTTTCCGATTTAATCTGTCAAATCGCAATGTCAAACTATGAAAAAAAGTAACGATCAGTTTTGTTTCATCAAAAAACCTCATTTTCCAAAGATGAAATCTAAAAAAAACTCATAGACACTCGATAATTCTCATATAATCACATTCCATCAGCAAAGTCACCAAAAAGTTCCAAACAGTAATTTTACAACCCCAACATTAAAATTTCACCGCCTTAAAAATGCCAGCCCCATATATCATAAAATCGCCTTCATACACTCTCCAAATCGCCGGTCAGAATATTTTTAATTCTCTTCATAAATGCTTTACTTTCCCATCACCCCTCGTATATTACATGCACCACTTCATTTTCGCGAACCAACCTTCTCGTCGCCCCCGTATATGACATTCGGCGCTTTTTCCAATTCTCAGACAACGTTTCTTTCATTACTTTCTGATCATCCCCTGTATACAACTTTCGCATCCATTCTCAGTTTCTAATTAATATTTATTGTCTTTAACTTTCTCATCGCCTCTGTATACGGCAATCATAGTCAATTCTTGTTATTCGTCCCGCCTGCCTACACGGGTACGCGAATTGTATCCACTTAATACCAACCCTCAATAATTTTTTAATCCAAATCGACTCGAGCATAAACCATATAATCAAAAAAATCGTCTAAAAAGACGAATGCCCTACACTGTCATATAGGTTTCAATTCGAAATTTCAATAATTTCACAAGATTGCACAATATTGCGCAACATTACGCAATCGATGACTCATCCTCGCCCACACGGAGCGATTTCCAGATAGTTTCTCTTTGAACAAAATAGCGTTTAAACAGTTGTAATTAGTGACCACCGGAAAATTGCTGAAAATAGTTTTTTCGGTTTTTACTGCGAGTTAACTTTCTATTTTTCAAGCTTTGCTTTTATTCCAAAACTCTCCGTTACAACTTTCTTGGCGTCACCAAGTCAAAAACCGCATTTCTCTCTCGCACCTAGTGCCAAAATTTTTATAAATCTATTCTGCGCTCGCGCATCAAACTAAATCGCACCTAGTGCCCAAATTTTACGAAATCTTTACAATCAACCCTGCCTCCGCGCATAAATAAAAAAGTGATTTTTAGACTAAAATACGAACCCGAGAGAAATTTGTAAAGCCAGAATTGTTATTGTCGAAGAGTTACCAATTTTGGAAACTGTAACAAAAATCGAAATGAAATTTGTTAAAATTAAACCGTCGAATATTTTTAATTTCTATAAATCAAAATAGCAATTACCATTAAAAACACGTGCTTTCCATCCAGTCACTACATACAGGGTGACTCAGAAGTGTTTACAAAAATTCAAAAAAATACAAATTTTCAAATAATTTAAATTCAGTGAATCAGAAACCAAACTACACTTTCAAAAACAGTGCTACGTCATATTTTCATATACAGGGTGTTCTGATTTCACCCTACAAAAAATTTAAAATTAAAAATAAAGTGATTTAGCTCGGTTAAGCCAATCTAACCAACAGCTAACTCTTAACCGCCAGTCAAACTGTTTTTTCAGGTCACAGTTTCACCTAACCACCAGTTAAATTCTCGGCTGAAGTAGCTGACGCTTGAATATGTCTGTTTGCTAATCTAACTGATGGCTATGTACTTAGCATGCGTGACGCCGCGGTAATGCTTTTATTTTTTATTAAAATGAGAGGTTAATTTGTTTACCTTCCTTGTTTTTAACCTAACACATTTGTTTTAAAGTTTTATTCGAAGTAAATAGTAAACGGTGATAATATGGAAGCATTTGATTTTGTAAGTGATAATGAACTAGATCTGTCAGCTAAAACCTGATAAAATCAGATGGGCAATTAGTAAGTTCCAACCACTCAAATCTCCTGGGATGGACGGAATATATCCAATTTTGCTTCAAAAGGGGCTAGAGGTATTAATACCTTACTTATGTAAAATATTCAGAGCCTGCTTGGCTTGGAAATACATACCAAAAATAGGGCGGAAGGTGAGAGTCATCTATTTACCAAAAATAGGTAGATTATCGGACCAAACGCCCAAGTCATATAGGCCTATAAGTCTATCCTCTTTCCTACTTAAAACGATGGAAAGACTGATAGACAGGTACATTAGAGACGAACTACTAAGGGAAAATCCCCTGAGTGAACGTCAATATGCATAACAGCCAGGGAGGTCGACAGACCTTGCGCTGGATTAATTAAACAGACTATACTAGCAAAGTCCCTAGAGGACAAGGAAATGGCAGTAGTTACATTCCTAGGCATAGAAGGAGCGTTTAATACTGCAACAACGCACTCACTAACGAGTGCATTATCAAACAGAGGAGTCCTAACAACGATCTGCCGGTGGATTAAAGTCAGCCTAGCTAATAGGATTATAATAACTAATCTAGGTGAGATCTCCATTGAGGCGAAAGTGAGCACAGGCTGTCCCCAGGGAGGGGTACTATCTCCACTACTATGGGCAACACTGGTTGACGAACTTCTCCGGAAACTTTCCACAGAGGGCTTCTATTGCTTAGGATATGCTGATGATCTAGTAATAGTCGTTAAGGGGCGATTCGCGAATACAATAACGGAGCGTTCGCAAAGAGCCCTAAATGTTGTCGACAAATGGTGTTGCAAGGAAGGACTTTCTATAAATGCACACAAAACCACAGTCGTCAATTTTACACGGAGAAGAGCACTGCAAGGCCTAAAGCCCCTAAGGCTCAACGGAGTGGAAATTCCATTTGCCTGTGAGGCAAAATATTTAGGAGTCATCTTTGACCAAAAATTAACATGGAATTCTCACATCCAAAAATCACACAGAAAGCCACAATCGCCCTGGGAAGGTGTAGGCAAATGTGTGGAAAAAACTGGGGTTTAAATCCCAAAATGAACCTGTGGTTATACACCAGGGTAGTGAGACCCATGATAACCTATGGATCAGTGGTATGGTGGAATAAGACGGTGCAGTCGGGAACAATAAGGCTGTTAAGTGGCGTACAAAGGTTTGCTTGCCTGTGCGCCACGGGGGCTATAAAAACTGCTCCTACGGCTGCACTTGAGGTCCTCTTGGACCTACTACCCTTACACGTATTCATACAAGGCGAAGCTCGGTCAGTGGTGCACAGGTTAATGCAAGGCTAAACGCCAATTAGCCAGCAACACGGGACGGAGTAACAGAAGTTATACTCGGAGATGAGGGCAGATTCCATTCTAGGCATGCCCACGGATGTAATGGTCCCAAGGTATACAAGAACTTTCAGACTTATACCAGACAGGGAGGATTGGAAAAGCGGTCCTCCCATAACAGCACAAACTGTCTGGTACACTGACGGCTCCAAGACAGAACAAGGAGTCGGAGCCGGGATTTACGGGACAAGGTCAAAAGCCAATATCCCGATAAGTCTAGGAAAATAAGCACGGTGTTTCAGGCTGAAGTGATCGCCATACTCTGTTGCGCAAGGGAGATAATAGGACAAGGCACTGTTAACCAGTCGATTGCCAATTTCTCTGATAGCCAAGCAATAGCAATAAAAGCAATCAGTTCCATGCAAATCAAGTCAAGATTGGTGTGGGACTGCTTGACGGCCCTTATAGAGCTGGGAAGTCGGAACAGAGTGACCCTAGTAGCATGGGTACCAGGACACGAGGGACACAGAGGAAACGAAAAGGCTGATCAACTGGCCAAGGAAGGCGCACTTGAAGCCCCAATAGGACCCAAGCCCTTTTGTGGCATGGCATAGCCATGCATACGAGCAGCCATTAAGGAATGGGTGCATAATAAATCTCTGGAATGGTGGAGGAATCTCCCAAGACAGAGACAGGCCAAGGAGTTCATTAAAGAACGTTCGGCCAAATTTACGGTAGATCTACTAAGCCAGAATAAGAAGGCCATCAGAATAATAGTAGGCCACTGCCGGCTCAATAGACACATGAGTCTAATGGGCCTGGCAGAGGACGCGACATGCAGATTCTGCCAAGAGGAAGAGGAAACCTCAGTTCACGTATTGTGTCACTGTGAAGGCCTGGTGAGGTTGAGATTCCAAGTACTCGGAGAAGAAAAACCAAGGGCAGACAGCTATACAAAAGAGCCTTTATCAAAGCTGTGGAGTCTAGTACAGAGGACAAAGCTGGATGAGGTACTATAAGGAAGATATTCAGATATTCTGGGAGCATCACAATAGACCTGAAAAGGTCGCGGTGGCTAAACGACCAGCCCCTTTGTTAATCTAATCTAATCTAACACGACTATATAAAAAACGATTAATATCTTTTATTTATATAAAAATACTGCCACTGTCTGTCACCCACCAAATCGTACCAGTATTTATAGGTTATAGAATAGGGCTGAGCGTTAACACTTATGTTGATAAGCTATGAGCGCGTGCGTAAGTTTGATTTTCCAGCTGTCAGGATTGCCAATCGTTGTAATAAATTCGCTAGCTGAAAGTTAGCTAGCTGGAAGCCAAATATTGCTTGGAAAAACGGCCACAACGTTAACTAGAACATTGACTGACAGTTAACTTTAACTACTAGCTTCGTAACAGATATTTTTAACTGAGTATTGAGAAACCGGCTCTGAGACTTTCAAGTTAGATTTTAACTATTCCAAAGCACCAAAAGCTTATATACAGGGTGTTGGTTTCCACCCGGACACTTTACAAAATGCAGTGAACTATCAAAACTTTTAAATTTAGAGTCAGTGCAACTCCACCAGGACAAGATACAGGGCGTAGCTTTTGGCCCTGTCCAATATCTTCAAGTGCAACCCCCCTCCCCTACCTTCTCAGAAACTACAAATTAAGTACATCAAAAGCTCCCAGGGTCTTTCTCAAGCTCTAAGGCTCCAAGCCTGGCAGACAGTTTCTTATTTTTCAAAAAGCAGGGAGCTCGTTGGTGTTCATGGCGTCCAACGTGGGGCCTAAATCATAAATAGGGAGCTTATTGGTGTTCATAGTCCGTGGTATACTGGCTAGGTTGCCCGATTCTCACACGTGAGGTCAAGGGTTCGAATTAACTTGTTACAAATTTTTTTTACTACATTATATTAACAGCTAAAATACGTAATACGAATATTCCTTTAGGTATGTCAGAAAGTAGCACGCAAAACTTCCCTCTTATTACTCTCACGTATTTTAATTTATGATCTACGATCCTATTTTAATATTTAATACATACTGCATGTACTCCGTTAATTATGTATATGTATTGAAAAAAAAGTTATGGCCAAAAATAATAAATATTTGCTTATCGGATCTCTCTCTCTCTCTCTCTCTCGGATACGCCCACCTTAAGCACATTTTCCATCCGCAATTTAATTTTACAGAGCTTTCAGTAATGATCACAGGATACGTGACCGCAAAAATATAGACAACCAATTATACACGATGGTATTGCACTAAACAGAAATACCCTAAATCCATTGGCGTTCTAGTTAAAGGTAAAAAATCTATGAAATTCATTTTTTCATCAAATTTAAGAACAAGTTTGTAACATTAAAAGCAAATTTAAATGGGATGCCTTTTATCTGAATAAAAAAATTTTCGCAAGGAATAAATTATTACACCTAATTCAAAATAATCTTTATTTCCACAAACATGAATATAAACATTTGAATCGAACAATTCACAGTAAATAAAAGAAATTACATAATACAAATTTTTGTTACATGAGATTTAAATTATAAGATGGATTAATACATTTTAATACGAAATGCCAACAAATTATAACAAACGCTCAAAATGACTGCCTTGAGTTTCTAAACGTACATGGACTCTTCGTTTCATATTTTCGAATACGTTCTGTAACTGATCAACAGTAATATTACGGATTTCTCTTTCTACTGCCTCTTGTAATTCGTCAATGGTATGTAATCTATTTTTAAAAACATTGTTCTTCAGGTGTCCAAATAAGAAATAATCACAGGGCATTAGATCTGGAGACCATGCAGGCCGTAGTCCCTGGCTGACTAATCGGTCATTGTAAAACTCCCGTAAAAAATGAAATGAAAGTGAAGCTCTTGCTGTGTGGGCAGTAGCGCCGTCTTGCTGGAAATAACCATCTTGCAGTTCATCGTCATGCAACTGTGCCAGAAATGCTCTAAAATAAGAAGTTGATACCTTTGGGCATTAATTGTTTCACGAAAAAATATAGGGTCTATAATTCGCCTTCTGGATATTGCCACCCATACACCAACTTTTAAAGAACAAGATAATAATTTTTACTAAAGAAATTCATATTTTATATTTTCAAGAAACTAAATTTAAATGATATGTAATGTATTCAGTAATTAAAAAATTTAGTGTAAAAGTACTTACCTGTTTGAGCGGACAACTTTGGTATGAATTTTGTCGGGCTTTGATTCATTTTTTCTCCAACGTCGTTCATAACCACTTCAGTTAAAACAGTTGGCCTACCAGTGGATTTTCCCTTGCAAAGGCAGTGTTTCTTTGCAAAACGATCAACGAGTACATATTTACGATTTGAAAATGTGTCATATGGAATATTCGCGTCAGGAAATTTTTCCATAAATTGTTCGATGCATGATTGCAATGAATACTTCCATGATCCATCTTCCTTGCGAGTTCCACTTCGAAAATGAGCCATCAAAATGAAGGTATCTTGCTCTGGCGTAAAAACCATTGCAAGACAGAACTAGAATAAAATTTAAAAAACATTACTTAACCTAACATTCTTTTTCTCTCTATCGTTACTCACCAGAAGATAACTGATGTAAATTATATAGTTCTGAAAAGAACTGATTAGTACTCAAATAATAATTAAAACAATTCAAAACTCGTGAAGAAGAACTGAAAATTATGCAATATCCACCAAAACATCACTTCCACGCCTATGATATGACATTACAGATTAAAATAAATAATTAAATGTTGGGATATGCCTACAAGAAGACTGTACGGCGCTAAATATTCAGCGTAGACAAACCGTTGCCTTATTGGTTCCGCTGTGCGTGTACAGTTTCAGAGCCAATTAAACCGTGCGTTCCGTCGAGATTTCGTGTAACTTCGCCGAGAAAGACCGTCAGCAAAGATAATTGAAAACGCACCCTTAGATACATACAAATTAAAATATCCCTAGTATGGAAGGTTCTGACATGGTTAAAACATAACAAGCCTAAAAGAGGAACAAAAAAATCACGTGTCCTGTAATCATTATTGAAAGCTCTGTAGAATCTACTGCAAAATTAATGTTGAAGTCTTCCCAGAAAATTATATTTACATATTTATTCGAAGACCATATTTCAAAGAGCAAATACCATAATGGCGTGATAAAATCTTCGTCTCCTATGGGAGATCTGTAAAACCCTACCACAATTGTGTTAGATTCAGCCTCGTTCACAGCAGCATATTCGAAATCTTTCTCAATAGCTTCAGCTTTTCAATGTTTTACTTCAGAATAGTTTTTATTTTCCCTGACAAAAAATATGAACTCCCCGTGACTAAACTTAGATCTACAGAAATATGACACTAATTTAAATTTTTCTAGTTTTATAAAATTAATTTCAAATTTATTAAGCCAATGCTCAGTAAAACATAATATACCAATATTTTCACATATTCTGAATAATAGTCCTGTAGAAAAATATTCACCTCATCCAAATTATTCCTCAGACACTGGATGTTTTGATTAAATAATAATAGGTTTCCTCTTAGCATTTGTTGTTTCCAGTTCCATATCTTGTAGAGAAACCTTTCGATTTACCAGATTTATGTCCGCTTGCACTTGCAAGGTTAATTGTATCTTTATATGTGTTTATGTTTAGGAAACGCAGACAAATGATCGTTTATGCAGTAAATCAGACATTTCTCTTACAAAAACAGATCATTATTATTATTAGCCGTTACTCGAGTCCGAGTATAAAAATGTTACAGTCGATAAATTGTGTACAATAAAAAACAAGTAAAAGGTGTAGTCTATTGTAATTCCCATTCATCTACGGTGCACACGACTATGGCTATAGAGGCCAATTCGGGAGAGCACATGTCGACCGCAATCAGGACAAACATAGACCTGGTTAGGTCTTGGATTCGGCCTTCTTGCAGCAACATTTCCTTGATAGCTGGCCACAACCCCTCGCCATTCGGTTCTGTCCACTGCAAGTTGTTCCCATTGCTTGTCTGCAATACCGCAGGATTTTAGATTTTCATGGAGAGCGTCTTTGAACCTCTTTCGTTGACCGCCACGCCTTCTTCTACCGCTTAGCAATTCACCATAAAGTGTACATTTAGGAAGGCGGTTATCATGCATACGATGAACGTGACCTGCCCATCTTAGGCGTGCTCTTGAAATAAGCACCTCAATTGGAAGGCTGTTTGCTCTCCTGAGTACTTCCACGTTTGATATGTGATGGAACCAACGGATTTTCATCATACTTCTGAGGTGTCTTTGCTGAAAACGTTCTAATTCTTTCACATGACGACGGTAAGTGACCCAGCTTTCACACCCATATAGTGTTGGAATGACAACTGCTCTGTAGACAGCCATTTTCGTTGACAAAGCAAGGTCGTGGTTGTCAAATACTCTCTCTCTAAGTCCCCAGAGTGCTCTAGATACAGCGTTAATTCTATTGCGAATCTCGCTGTCCATGTTTGCTTTGTCATTAACAACGTTGCCTAAGTAATTGAACTGATCCACCACTTCAAGAGAATTTCCGTTAAGTGTAATGTCTATTTGGTTCACTTGATGAGGAGTTGACATAATCTTAGTCTTTCCAATGTTGATTTTAAGTCCCAAGGAATCATAGCTCTGGGCATACACATCTAAAAGTTCTTGAAGCTCTTCCGGCGTAGAGGCTAAAAGTGCACAGTCATCCGCATACTGGAGATCACAAATGAATCGTGTGCGTGTCTTCGTGAAAGCTCTAAAGCGCCCTATGTTAAAGAGACCGCCATCAAAACGGTATCTGAGACCTATTCCTCTGACTGTCAGTTTGTTGTCAACAATAATTGTTAGAGCAGTGGTAAACAAATTAAAGAGTAGGGGTGCCAGGACACATCCCTGCCTGACTCCAGTGAGAGTTTGGAAAGGTTCGGTTGCCTCATTATTATACATAACCTGGGCGTTGTTGTTTGTATGTAGACTGCGACATACTTCCACAAATTTTCTAGGGATACCTAAGCGGAACACAATTTTTCAGAGCACTTCCCTGTCCACCGAGTCAAACGCCTTGGTTAAATCAATGAAGGCCATGTGAATTTCTCCTTGATGTTCGAGTGCTTTTTCTTGAAGCTGTTTAAGTGTGAATATTAAATCCGATGTGCCTCGGTTTGGTCTAAAGCCACTCTGTGTTTCAGGAAGTAACTTTTCCATAACAGGTGTTAGCCTATTTGCCATCGCTTTAGTGAGTATCTTCCCTCCAACAGCCAGGAGAGCTATACCCCTGTAATTTCCACAGTCCGCAGCGCTCCCTTTGTTTTTGAAGAGGTTGATTAAAAGTGTATCACGAAACTCCTGCGGAGTTTGACCACTTTCCCACACGAAATCAAACAGTTTTTTGAGGTAGGGTATGAGCTCTGACGACACAGCTTTAAACAGCGCCGGGAGATTTGTTATTTTTTAACTGCCCAATGGCGGTTAAGATCTCTTCCGTTGTTAGTGGTTTATCTAAGTCTTCGAAGGTGTCATATTGAGGGATAAGATTTATAATATCGTGATCGGCTTGACTTTGCTGGTTAAGAATGTTAGAGTAGTGTTCTTTCCATCGGGCTCTTATTTCCTGGTCTTCTTTGAGGAGATTTCCATTTAAATCTTTAATAGGGCACATATTTTTCCGACTGGGGCCGTACACTGCTTTTACTCCTTGAAAGAAATTCCTGTAGTCGTGTGAATCGGCGTACTTTTGAATTTCTCTGGCCTTGCTTGCCCACCACTCGTTCTTTATTCTTCTCATTTCGCGTTGCGTTTCATACTTAGATTGGGTAAAAGCTTCTGCTTTTGATGAGTCGTTGGGGTGGTTGATAGCGTTTTGGAAGGCAGTATGTTTGCGGTCAAGAAGTTCTTGTATAAAAGCTTCATTATCGTTGAACCAGTCCTCCTGTTTTTTACTTGCTGCAGTGCCAAGAATTTCCTCACTCGCACTTTTTAAACTGTCTTTAATTTGTGTCCAGGTAGCAGCGACATCTACAGAATTGGTTTCTTCTAGTGCACTCAAATTCTCTTAAACTTTTTGCTTTAGCTGTTCGACGGTTTGTTGGTCACGCAATTTACTAATACAGAGACGGAGTCTGCGTTTTACTTGAGTTCTTCGGTGTTTGGGTCTCATAACAATTTTCATTTTAGAGACAACAGGACGATGATCGGTCCAACATTCGCTATCAATGCGCGCCTTTGTAATTTGGACGTCTTTGAGATGCTTCCTACGTACGATAACATAGTCCAGTAGATGCCAGTGACCTGATCTGGGGTGACGCCAGGTGCCTTTAAATTTATCCTTTTGTCGGAAAATGGTGTTTGTTATAACTAGATCATGTTCGACGCATTTAGTTAGGAGTAGTTGACCGTTAGCGTTCATGTTGCCCAAACCGTTCTTGCCTATGATGCCTGGCCAGGTGTCTGCATCTCTCCCTACTCTAGCGTTAAAATCGCCAAGAATAATGAGTCGTTCCGTTTTAGGTATTCTACAGAGGGTTTCTTCCAGCTGTTGATAGAAGCTTTCCTTGGTTTCGTGACTTGCATCCAGAGTGGGAGCGTAGGCGCTTATTAGATTTACCACGTTGCCATCTGATAGCTCATAGCGTAGCAGCATTAGACGCTCGGATAGGCCTTGTGGTACTTGTGTTAAGTTGGATACAAGTTGATTCCGAACGGCAAATCTTACTCCATGTTGTCTTCTTGAATTGGTGGGAAGATCTTTCCAATAGAAGGTGTAGTACTTTTCTGTGAGAGAGCCTTCCTCCAAAAATCGAGTTTCGCTGAGAGCTGCAACGTCAACATTGAGTCGGTGAAGTTCTCTATCTATTAGAGCAGTTCTTCTTTCAGGCCGATCGGTGCGAGTCCTGTCGTTCAAAGTACGAACATTCCAAGCGCCGTAGATGAAAAAAATAGTTTTGTTGGATTTAACTTGTCGGTGTTTTTTCGACATTCGATGAGGTGTCCCTGTGGGCACCCCCCCCGGAGATCCGATCGGGCGGGTATTTTACCTCCGGATGATTTTGTCCCACTTGAACGCTCCATCGTTTTTTTAAAGCCTTAATCGACTGAAAACGAAGCTGCATTTGAAGTTTTAGCTGGAGCAGGTATGCAACTGACCAGCTCGGTTGCGGAAGGCGAGTGGTGTGGCCCCATGGCACAGAAGGAGACTGCGACGATGGGGTAACCAAACGATTCCAAAAGCAACCTTTGTGTGCGGTGGGTTATTTTTACCGCACTCTTCGTGAGAAGGTGGATGGGCTCACGGCAAAAGGTAAGGGTTATTCCGCCCTTACTCGGTCGTTAGAGCCTCGTTAGTGAAAACAGGGTGCACCAAGTTCAAATTGAACTCATCGCGAAGGTGAGGTTAACAATTGAGTAGGAGAGGCTATAACTTGCGCTTCACTACCCCATTACACCCCAAAAAAACAGATCAGCCTTTTGCAGTATTGTGAAACTTTTTTCACTCACTTTGTATGTATCTAGAAATACTTTCACTCGGCAGATTCAGAAGCATTTGCATGTCACAGTAAATCAGCCCTTTCATGCGTTAACCCGTGAACAAACTGGAGCAAATCTTATTTTCTATTTTCTCAGACAGCTGATAAACTGGCAGTAAATAAATTATAGGCGTCAATGTTCTAAAGCGCTTGAAATTCAATGCTCTTAATCAATTTGTATTCAGCCGGGGAAACAAAAAAAATGTTTACATTAAGTCGAGGACTAAATTTCACCCACCACCTAATTAAGCAAAATAATGCAAAGTAAGTCAGACCTGAGTAATCCCTTATTTAAATTAGATCCTGAGGGGTAGATTATAACAGCACGTAAAATATAATATTTCACGTTTGATCTGGTAGGTGAATATTTTATAACTTTTCATTGCGTATTCCCAAACAAATTAAGCTAATCTGTTAAAATGCAGAATTTTCGCTCTCGAGTTTTTTATTAACCGAGTTTTTTTATTAACCACGTTACTTATACAGAGTGATTGACTATCTCGGTTAAAACATCAGTAACATGCAGCAGATAAATAATTAATTCTTGAAATGAATAAAAGCGTGTATTCCTGTATTCACAGATACATTAAAACATTCACACGGTAGAGCTGATACCCTTGGGTAGACACAAATTTACAAATGCCCACGTAGCATGTACGGTCGTGAGCAAAAATAAGACAAGTCTTATAACGGTATTTTACTAAAATTTAGTTGTGTACATCTAACTTTAATTTTTGTGATATTGTCAGTTAGTTGTCATAATTTTAAAATAAAAAGAAAGGTCAGGACTCTAAATTTTGTGGTAAGATAAGAAAATGGGTATCTGCTCACGATGTAATGAATCAAAGAATCAAAGTGACCTATGGAGCTGTGATAGTTGTAAAAGACCAGTATGCAGTAAATGTAGCGATTTTACTGCATCAGAAATTAAATGCATGCAACTGAAAAAGAGAGTGTTAATGTTTATCTGTTAAGATTGTCGCAATGGCTTATGTCAAGTTCAAATGCTACGAAGTGAGATTAAAGAATTACGGAAGCTTATGGATGATATTATAAATAACCAAACCAAAACTAATTCTGAAGTTAAGGTCAATCCAGAGGGTCTAGCTGGCGAGGATATGTTTGATGAGATAAATGAGAGATTAAGGCGAATAAATAATTTAATAATCTTTGGTGTTGAAGATAAGAACTGCAAAGACTCTGATAAAGTCGCAGTGGACAGAGTGCTTAAGTTAATTAATGCCAATTTAGACATCGGGAACTACTCTTTTCACCGCTTGGGTCAATTCAAAATTAATAGTCAGCGTCCCGTCAAGATCCTACTCGATAGTGAACAACAGGTGAAAGAAATACTAAAAAAAAAGCCCAATTTTAAGGAATAATGTGAATTTGCAGAATAAAGTTGTCGTCTCTCAGGATCGTACTCCAAGGCAGATTCAGTATTATAAAGAAATTAAAAAGCAGCTATTAGAACGCCGTGCGGAAGGTGAATCCAATATCAGAATCAAATATGTAAGGAATGTGCCAAAGATTGTTAATGTGGAAGAAAGTGCATCTAGTTCTTCTAATTTAAACTAGAAAATCCCAGCAGTACATGGATTAAGCTATATTACCAGAATGTAAGAGGTTTAAACAGCAAAATCAATGACATTTACTGTGCTTCGTCCATGGCTGAATTTGATATTATATGTTTTACCGAAACCTGGTTAACCAGCAATGTTAGCGATTCCGAATTGTTCAATAAATATTATATAGTATTTCGATGTGATAGAAGTCTAACAAGAGGAGGTGGAGTGTTATTGGCTGTAAAAAGTGCATATCAAGTTTCCTCTGTAGACCTTTCGCATCTTATTCAACTTGTACCTGATATAAATGTAGTTGGTTGTAAATTAATGATAAACTTGGTGTCGTTTTTTATATTTGTTTTATATATTCCTCCCGCAACTAGTACGGTAGATTATATTAAGTTATTAGAATACTTTGAATTATTGGAAATTATATATGGCAAGAATATTATAATAGCAGGAGATTTCAATATTCCTACATTTAATAATGTTAGTAATGTACCAAATGATCATAAAAAGGAATTAGTTCTTAACTTTATGGACTTTTTGGATTTGAAACAATATAATATAGTTAATAATGTAAATTTTAGGCTTTTGGATTTGGTATTGTCTAACTGCCACTGCAAAGTTATCAGAGACGATAACCCAATGACCGGTGAGGATGGTCATCATCCAGCTTTAGATGTCGATATAAAATTGAATGTGGAGCATGTCAAAAATTTTCCTGTCAATGAAAACAATAAATCATATATCTTTTAGAAAGCAAACTTTGTAGCGCTTTACAACGACATGTTAGCTGCTGACTGGCACCATTTGGAGGATTTTAATGATTTAGATGAGCTATGTGATCAATTCTATAAAGTTATTTACTCGATTATAGATCGACATGTTCCATTATTCAAGAATTACAAACGACGTTTTCCAACCTGGTATACTAGCGACATAATTAAATGTTTAAAAAGGAAAAGCAATCTTTACAGAAAATATACACAAACAGGAAATGGAATTTACTATATTGAATTTAAAAACCTAAGATCTCAGATAAAGCTAAAAGTAAAAGAAGCATTCTTGGAATATACTAAAAAATTGGAGGATAACATCAAACGTGATTCCAAATCCTTCTGGTCATTTATTAATCAAAAAAGAAACAGGGCCAGTATTCCGGGACAGATGAGTTTTAATAATAATGTTTTTGATAAGCCAGAAACCATTGTTGAAGCATTCGCTGAATATTTTGGTAGTGTATATGATAATCCAACATATCCTATTGATCCTCCAACTGAACTAACTAGCCCATTCAATACTCCGATAAATTTACCTAATTTTACAGAAAACGATATTATACTTATTTCTAAAAAATTAAAACCAAAAATGTCTAGTGGCCCGGAAGGTATTCCGACCTTTTTCATTAGAGATTGTATAAATGTGTTAGCAAAACCATTGTGTAAAATTTTCAATCTATCTCTAGCCCTATGTTCATATCCTACTCGATGGAAACTTGCAAAAATTTGCCCAATTTTTAAGAAAGGAAATACGGCCGATATATCAAACTATCGTCCTGTGTCATTAATTTGTGGATTTTCTAAATTATTTGAAATGTTAATGTATGATTATATTTTTTCTAAAATTGAGCCACTCCTGTCAGATGAGCAACATGGGTTTGTGAGAGGTCGGTCAACGGCTACCAACCTGGCCTGTTTTGTGCAATATACCGCTGCATTGCTGGATTGCACAGGCCAGGTTGATGTGGTTTTTACCGACTTCTCAAAAGCCTTTGATAAAATTAGTCATCCAATTATTTTACAAAAAATGCACTTATTTGATTTTGGTGAGGGACTTGTTAGCTTTTTTAGGGCATACTTAAGTGACAGGAGGCAATTTGTGCAATATAATGGCCATAGGTCAGCTCTGTTCAATGCATCATCAGGAGTACCACAGGGCTCTAATCTAGGACCACTGCTGTTTCTAATTTTTATTAACGATATTACATCGGTAATTGATGTAAAATATCAGTTATTTGCCGACGATTTAAAAGTATATACTGTAATACATTCTGTGGAAGATTGTAACAAGCTGCAAGATAATTTGAACAATATACAAAGTTGGTGTGACGTAAATAACTTGAGTCTCAATATATCAAAATGTTCAGCAATGTCTTTTACTCGAAGGTTTAACCCAATTTATTATAACTATCAAGTAGATAATATTTCTTTAAATCGGCCAGAAACTGTCAAGGACCTAGGAATTACGTTAGATCACAAATTGGACTTCACAATCAAAATATTGTTTCATCAGCCATGAGAATGCTAGGATTTATTATTAGAAACTGTAAAATGTTTAAGAGCACTGAGACTTTAAAAATGATATATTTCTCATTGGTACGTAGTAAGCTAGAATATGCATCGCTAATATGGTCTCCTTATTATCGAAAAAATATAAATTCCATTGAACAGGTAGGTGCAAAGAGTGTTTGCAAAGTATCTCTTTTTTCAGCTGGATGGTGAGTATCCTCCACAGGGCATTGAGGAGAAGGTTCTATTAACCCGGCTAAATATGATGTCTTTATATGGTAGGCGAATAGTAAATATGTGTATTTTCTTATATAATTTAATTAACAATAAAATTAAATGTCCGTTCCTATTAGGGGAATTAAATTTTTTAGTACCTCGAATAGCTAGTACAAACAGTCCTTACTTTTATCTAAGTCAAGCAAATACTAATATTATGTACATTACACCAGTTTTTAAAATATGTTCAGCCTACAACTCCATTTGTCAGACTAATGATTTTAGTTTTTCATTTAATAAGTTTGTAAGTATTGTAAGATCATCACTTGAATAATTGCTATCCCATACATATTTTTGTACATTTTATAGTCACTTCATATTATGTGTGTATAGTATTTGCATGTATATGTATATTCAGCATATTCTTTTTTGTTGTATGTACTTTCTATTATATGTGCAATGTAATATCACTTTCGGCCCTATTAATGGACCATGTCTGTTGGGCTTTGTATCAAATAAATAAATCAATAAATAAATAATGTATTGCAAGTGTGCAAAAAACTAATATGCCTCATATAAGCGATTTAGTTAAATCTGGAGTTATTGCTAAAGCAGAAGATGGATGGTCAATGAGACAAATTGCTCTGCGTTATAATATTGATAAAAATCCGGTATGTAACATTTTAAGAAAGTGGAGAATAAACGATACGATTAGTAGAAATCCTGGATCAGGGCGACGAAGGATATCAACTCAACAGCAAGATTTGCAATTGATAAATGCTTTAGTAGAAAATCCATTTTACTCAGTTATTCAGGTTGCTGAAGAAACAAATTTTCCTGGATCGAGTAGTACTGGTCACCGGCGAGTAAGAGAATCGGAGCTACGCTGTCATGCAGCAGCACAGAAATACTTACTTAAAGCTGAACATAAAGAAGCTCGAGTAGGATTTGCGCTTGAATTTTTAGCGCATGATGTAAATTTTTGGAACAATGTAATCTTTACAGATGAAAAAATTTTCCAGTCAACACACAGCGGTCGTATTCGTGTTTACCGCCCTCCGAATACTCGATTGGATGAGAAATATATATCTAACAATGATAAAAGTGGTAGATTTTCCGTCAATATTTGGGCTTGGATATCGGCACGTGATGCTGGTGTTCATATTGAGGAACGATTTAATAGTGAAACGTATATTAGGATTTTAGACAGTATTATGCTCCCTTCTGTGTCACAATTATTTCCTAATAATGAGTTCATATTTCAACAAGACAATTGTTCCGTTCATACTGCTCATACCGTAACTAACTGGTTTCAAGATAACAACATCAGTGTTCTTAACTGCCCCAGTCATAGTCCGTATCTTAACCCTGTGGAAGAAGTATGGGGACTACTCGTAAGAAGTATCCAAAAACTAAATGTGAGACCACGAAAGGCCGAAGAATTACTTGAAATAGTAAATAATGCATGGGAAAATATTATTACTAATGATTATTGCATAAGGTTATTTAATTCTATGCCAAACAGACTTATAGAAGTTATAAATAGAAATGGTGCAATAACGAAATATCAATAGTTAGTTTCTTGTTAAGTAGGATATCCTTTGTCCTTTGATCCTAATTAATTCTATTTACTAGATAGTTTTTTGGAAAATATAAATAGTAAGGAACCGTTAAATTCACATTAGAAGTAGAAAGTAGGAATGAACTAGTTTTTAGATGTTTTAATTAAAAGGGTAAATAATACAATTGAAATAAGCGTTTATAGAAAACCAACACATACTAATAGATATCTAAATTTTAACTCAAATCAGTCAATAAATGTTAAAAGTGGCGTTGTAAAATGTATATACGATAGGGCCAAAATAATTTCATCTAATAATGAAATATTAAATAACGAGAAAAAATGTATCAAAGAGGTTCTAGTACAAAATCAATACCCTGAAGCCTTTGTTGATAGAGTTTTCATAAATGTTGAAAATAGGGACAATCAGGTACGACAAAAACCTGAACGTCATTATACAGCAATAATTCCTTATGTATACGAACTATCGGAGAAGCTACGGCGTATAGATGACAAATTTGATGTTAGGACGATATTTCAAACGGGGAACACTTTAAGACCTATTTTAACAAAAACAAAACCGATAAACAGGGAGCAGAATTCAAAAAACTGTATTTACAATATCCTGTGCGAATGTGATAAATGTTATGTGGGTGAAGTCATCCAGACCTTTCAGCGTGAGGTTGGATGAGCACAAGAATTACATTAGAAAGAATGAAATTCAGAAATCAAAGATTTGTGAACATGCTTGGGAAAACGGACATAGAATAAACTGGGACTTGGCAAAAATTTTAACAAAAGAAGCAGATACCAAAAAAGAAAAATTAAAGAATCAGCAATAATCTTATTAAATGAAGATAAGTGTGTATCAAATTGTTCTGTAGATATTTGTACAACCTGGCTACCAATGTTAAAAGAACTTAATAAATTCGACATTATCTAAAACATTATCTTCTGTGTAAGTAGTAAGTATCTATGGAAATAGCATAAACAGAATCTTAAAGCTGTGTATTTGACATACACAGCAAAATAAGAGTTCTTCAAAAAAAAACTTTGAAAACGGAAAGAGACTACTTTCCGAAACGTCAGCAAAATACATTATTTCTGTTTATTCCGATTTATATTATTTGCAAAACATAACCTCTGACTATTCCTTTGACGTAAACGTCACGGGCGCAGAGGCTTTTTTCTAATAATTCTATTATTTTGGAGATTCGACGATTTGTTTTTGAAGAGAATAATAATACATGTGGTAGAAAACCCAAATAATAGGAAAGAATATTCTTACTTGCTTGTTTTGCCTATTTATCCTTATTTACCCCAGCTACCCCCGTACCCTTCAACGGAATTAGATTAAAATATAATCTAGTTCCAGGTCTCGTTATAATACATAAGTGTAGCAAATTTCAAGTCAATATCACAAACTGTTCCAAAGTAAACGTGCGCCCAAAAAAAAGTTACAGACAGGCATACCGATAGACAGGCATACCGATAGACAGGCATACCGACAGACAGGCATACCGACAGACAGGAAATTTTTTTCGCTCAAATTTAAAATCTCGACGTTTCATGACATGTTAAGCCTATTTAAAAAAAATATATTTTTTTTTGTGTTTTGCCTACTACCTACCTTGTATTCCCTGAAATCTGCACGCTACTGCACTTTTGATAGCATTTTAACAAAATCCAGTCATAACCACGCAACTTTTATTTAAAGTTTTTTTTTTTCTATAGGCAATAATACAATGATAAGGGTGGCTAATTTATAATGACTAACCCTGTACTTTAAATAAAAATGATTAATTACAACGTTTACATTAATTGTCTTTTTTAATAAACAGGCTGTATTAAGTATATTAATCAATTATGTATCCTGGTTAGTAGGCATTACACATTCACAGAGATAATGTAACACGATTGGGTAGCAGGATAAACATTACACAAAGTAAACCGTTCCTAATAGCCTCGAATTCGCTAGGCTCTCTGCGTGATATTCCAGAGTATTCTGAGACCCATTAGCAAAAAGACCCCCGGAAATTATACTAATTGTCTAGCAGCTGAGAACCGAAATTAAATACAAATAACTTAATTTTAAGGGAAGCTCTATGTAAGTCGCTGAAAGGGGAAATTGAATGCGTGGTAATTAGGTTTTGTTTTTGTAATTAAACGCCTATGTTTGAGCCAATTTAGATTTGCTAAATACGCTTGTTCATTGCGCGGTGCCTAGTCCAGCTACTTAGGGCCGTTCCTGGGTCTTTTGCCGCCTCGTGCAAAAAGAAATTTTGCCGCCCCATAAATTATGGAATATATTTTTTCAAAATATTTTTTTTGTGTAAATAGTAGTGTATATTTTAAATATTGTCTATATGTTATTTATGGCATTCTCTTAACCCTTCTACTTTTCTGTTTGGGACTTCCTGCCACATGTACGAGGAATCTACAAAATAATACAATTAGCCAGTATCTTACTGGGAAAATTATTAAATTGATTGTAAATACCATAACGGAACTTTTAACTATGTGTATCAAAAATTTTGATACACATAGCTAAAAGTTCCATTATGGTATTTACACTCAATTCAATCTTAAATGTGGCAAGGCAATGCGTCATGATACTGTACCTGCTTATATTCTAAAAGTTTGTAAAGATATTCTGGCTCAACCGCTTTGTTACCTATTCAATTTAGCCTTCAAAACAAATACTTTTCCTGATGTATTAAAAGAATCTAGAATATCGCCTGTATATAAATCAGGGCCTAGAAATGAAATTGATAATTATCGCCTTATTGCCATACTTTCAAATATTTCAAAAATTCAGCAACTAAAATCAGCGTGTGGAAATCTCATTAACATTGTGCAATGTACCTCGGAAGCCTTGTCAAGAAATCATCAGGTGGATATAATCTATACGGATTTTGCCAAGCTTTTGATAAGGTTGACCATCAAGTGATATTGTCAAAGCTGTCAAGCTTTTCGTTATCTGCTTTCCTTATTAAATTAATCCCATCTTATTTGAGTAATCGGAAGCAATACGTCTCAGTAAATAATTCTAAATCTGTTGAGTACATTGCAACTTCTGGTGTTCCTCAAGGTTCAAATCTCGTACCCCTGCTATTCCTTATGTTTATTAATGATGTAGTTGATGCTGTGGATGAGGGCAAGATTCTATTGTTTGCTGATGATATCAAACTATTTAAGGAAGTATCATTTATTGATGATTGTGTAAAACTTCAGTTGAGCTTAGATAAGCTATATCAATGGTCCAATTTTAATAAACTTCAGTTTAATGTGGCTAAATGTAAAACTATGACCTTTGTATATGTAAAAAATCCAATCATATATAACTACTCAATGGACAATGAAGACTTGCATCATGTAAATGATACCACTGATTTGGACATTATAAATTTGATACAAAACTGAGTTTTTCACACCATATTAAGAATTTAGTTAGCAAATCCTATCGTAACCTTGGGTCATATTGCGCAATGGTAGACAATTCCAAAACAAAAAAACTTTGTTGATACTATTTAATAGCTTTGTTGGATCTAAACTTGAATATTGTAGCATAGTCTGGAATCCTTATTACATCAAATATATTTAAGCAGTTGAAAATATTCAGAAAAAAATCATTAAGCACTGCGAATTCATATTAACAGGACATTACCCCACTAATAATGAATATTTGTTGAACTTGAAGCGTAGCAATATGCTTTAGTTGGCAAACAGACGTATTCTTTCCAGTGTCATTTACCTATATAAAAATCTGATGAATGGTTACTTAATTCAATTAAATGTGTACCTAGACTCAATACTCGTGTTAATAGAACTTTTACGTTTGTAGCGCCGTGGAAGAACTATCTTTAATTCTCCAGTTTACACAATGTGTACAAATTATTTACATCGGGACTATTCTGACATATTTGATGACTCATTCCCTAGGTTCAAGACTAGTATTATAAAGCACATATGTGATAACTTGCCTGTTTAGAATCTTTTGCGTTGAAGCTTTCGTTTTTATTATTCTAAGATAGGTTAGGTTAGGTTGAGTTGGCTGTTCATGATAGTCCCTCCCGGGTCCTTCCTGTTGTCGTGAATGGGGGTTGAGACTACGTTCTTTGATTGATAGAGGGCGCCAGTAGTCTAGTTAAAGATTCCGACAAGCTGGTGAGGACGAACTATGGCACTCAGGGTCGATTTTTATAGATATGGCATGAGACTCAAATTGTAGGATGGTGTTGCTTATGACGTCAGAGTTCTCGAGACTTCTAGTGGCTTCTACGATGGCGGGAGAGCCCAGACTGACTGATTGCAGTGCCAAGCATCCCAAGCTGTTGATTATTTTTATTATGGGTGCTAATACTCGTAGTTGCAATTAGGTTAAGTAAATAAAAGACGAAAAATCCATAAAAAAAAATAACTAAGAGCAACTCGAACGGCGTTCGTACTGTCAAAAATGGTCTTTGCTTAATTATTTAGGCCCTAACTATACTAAGCTAACTAACACTGATTTTAATAACTATGTACCGATGAAACGTTTATTGGTCGCGACTGTCGCTGTATGCTGTTCGTACTCTTCTCAACATCAACAGAGCCTTGAATCGTGCGCTGGCGGCAGATAAAGCGTCGTATTGAGGGTTGGTTCGTCGAGTAGACACTGGTAGGCTGGACTGGTTGCTTCTTGTTGATCTGCTTTCACTGGACTGATGGTTGTAGTTGATTTTGTAGCGACGAGAACTGCGGAAGAACTGCCGCTGCAGAAACCTTGCTGCATATAATTAGACATCGGGTCGGACGGGGCTCTGGGCGTCAGGGCGGCTGGAATATTGAACGTTGTGGACGGCCTCTGGCGTGTTTTGATGCTGTGAATGATGTGTTTTGTGCAGAGTAGTGATAAATATTATTTAATTCAATTATATTTATGAATTTTATGATTCGACAATAAAAGTAACAGGGCATAATGGGCAAATATTTATAATCAATGATATCATGGATAAATACAGGTTGATTACTAAAGAAATAAGACTGTATAATAAAACGAATCATGATAAATTCAATAAACTCATGTGAGGCCGATTGGTCATTTCTTTATGGCGATAAATGCTTTCCTGTTAAAAAGGTTAAATGTCGTGAAATCACGTATAGGAAAGAGTGGCTCACAAATGGAACAAGGGTATCGTGTAAAAACAAAAGAAACCTTATCAAGCTTAAAAAAACATAGCTTCGATTATAACTTTATTCGGTTTGTAAATAACTACTGCAAAATCTTTAAAAAGTTATCAAACAAGCTAAAGATGTATAGTTTTCAAATAACTTGAAAAACTCTAAGGTAAAAACTACAAAGGAATTTGTGAATGGTGTTCTAAAAAATGCAAATAAGTATGAAAATATTCATATTAATATTAGTAACCAATTGATCACAAATCAAATTGCAGAAGAGTTTTGTAGTTTTTTTGCAAATGAAGCCTTTAATTTATCTACAAATCTTAAAAGCAATACTTCTTTTGATAGCTACTTACAGTACCTACCGTTTAACATCAGAACTTCTTTCTTTAGGTTATTAGTAAACAGGAAACAATAAACGTTGTAAACAATTTAAAACAAAATAAATCATGTGACTAGTATAAGATATCTATTGACTTAATTAAATATAATATAAATGCACTCAGCCCCCCACCAACTTATCTAATTAATCTCTCTTTTTCAAATGGAATTTTTCCACTTCATTGTAAAATAGCCGTTGTAAAACCTTTGTTCGAAAAAGGTGATTCCGCGAGGCTTGCTAACTATAGGCCAATATATCTTTTGCCAACATTATCAAAAATTATAGAAACTTTTGTAAAAATTCAGCTAGTACAAGATTGCGTAGATCACCAAATACTACTGGAGAAATCATATGTTTATGCCATCAGGGGATTACCGCATCAGTGGTTCAAGTATGTCTTTATCCATAACTGAACAGAACACTTTAATTTCTTTAAAAAAACATTTAAATCATTTATCGATATACATTTTATAGTATGACATAGTTTTATACTACTGGATTCACAGCGGCATAAAAGTTTAGTCTGGTACTCACCCTGTAGTATTCTATTCTTTATTTTTCTTCTTTCCCTACGCCCGTAGAGATATTGTAAAGTTTATTGATTATGAACTCATTGCATTAATGTATACACGTTTTTTATATGCAAACTTTATTTTGGGAAATAAATGTTATGTTATGTGATTAAAAGTAAACTTAATATGAAAATGTGTCATATACATATTATTCTTAGATTTTGTAATTTCTAGCATCCAGCGAATAATAGTTAATTTTGATCTTGCAAGACTAAAATTCCACCTCACCAGGAATTTTTTTAAATTCCTGCTGAAACTCCTCCATCCCCCAACTTAATACAATTAACTCGTCAAAGGGAAGGATGCAATATGATGATTAAATTGGGTGATGTTAAACGAAATTTATGGGTCGAAACTTATTAGCAAGGTAGCAGGTGCTATTAAGTAGAGCCTACATACGCAGTAAATCTTTCTTAATTACGTATTGGATCTACTTGCTATTCAAGTCGAAAATACAAGCCCCCATATCAACACTTTTCTTCATTCAAATGAACGCTTACGCATAGACTAGCGAATAATTCACACGCGGTGTTTCGTATTCAAGGAAAATGAATTGTATGGTCGATAAACCTGGAGGTATGCTTTATCCAAGAGGTATAGTTTATCCAATGTCAGTTTAAAACGATATAGAGAACAAGAGCGCGGCATATTCCTTTGTACACCGACTCCGAACGCGTGTCATCCACAGGCGCCCGTAACTTATTTTTCAAGGCAATACATGCCTTACAACAGTCGGATTCCGATTGCATTTTCTCAACTCGTGTTTTACACTGCTCCATATCAATCCTATTGGATTAAATAAGCAGTAATATGGATGTAAACGACTGTGTTTCGCAGATATGATCTACAACATATTCTTTTTTAAAATTATGTTCTTTGATAGTTTTCAATAAATTCTTTTTTATTGAAATTTTTTTAGGAATATTTATATTTTTAGATCTCATAAACTTTATTATATCGTCCTTTTACAAATTATTATTTGGTACTATATTGAATAGTCGCGAATGATAAACGACAACTGAATTTGTGGGAATATTAGATAGCAGCTGTCCAGCGAACCATTTTTCAAACAAATCCGCGGTCATATCTTCGTAACAGCAGAACACTGTTTTATAGTATGGCCGACAAGAGCCAATGCCGTTGTAGGAATCCATTTTTACTTTCGGCATGCAGAATTGTAATACGTTTTTCTCTTGAACATGGCGCATTAAAGTACAATTTTGAGTCGTGTCCACCCAATCGTAATTAACAGTATCATGCTTATCAAACCACGTGTCGTCAAGATATATTATCGTCCTATTTGATTCATGGCACTCTTTTACTTCACGCAAATATTTCTGTCGAATTTTCATAATATGGAGTGCTTCCATTACTATTAAACGGTTATTATTATTATTTTATTTAAATCCGCACTCAAACCTCTTAAAGTTTCCAAAGATTTGTTCATTATAATCAGGGTATCTGCGCAATTTATTCGAAATCATTTCTTCATTTTCTTGGGTAAAAATTAAACTGTTCTTCGGATAACGTCTTTTGAAGCATCGTCAAATTTTCTTAATTTTTGACTTAGAAATATCATAGTTAATAACAATTACTTTAGGTAAATATAACACAAACAACTTACGTTTTTTTTATTAGGAGAAAACCAACGCGTAACGTTAAATAAACGTACGGCACTGCCCGGTACCACGAAAACAGTCTCGCTCAGCGTTTTCTTATTTTAGAACTGGTCATTTCGAACATCAGCTTGAATTCTTTACCGGCCGCCAGCATCGGCGCAATTGTAGTAGTCAATTGTCATCTGCTCGACTACATCTCATAAATAAACAATTGTGTGGGAGAGGGGCTACATATTTAGAGACAAGGGACACACACCCAATATTCGTGTGCAGTGGAAAAATCCCTCTCACAGTATTTTCCACTACCACGACCGGGAATCGAACCCGGAATTTTTGGGTGAGAAGCAAGTTACCAATTACCAATTAAAAGATTTTTATTCAATTTTTTATGGACAGTTCATTTCATTCAAAGTTATTTTTTCCTAAGTTAAACATTGGTTAATCCTGCACAACGTGCATACAATGCTGGGTCCCTAGCTATATATGGTTTGCACCGTAGTGAGTTAGGTTTGCTCCTTGAAGTGAAAAATCTACTTTAAAATATAGAGAATGGTACAGATATCGCCATCTGTCAATTGTTGAGTTAAACGCACAACCTGCAGGTCTTCTTAAGTAGATTCCCCTTTACTCACTACCAAAGTAGTGGCAGGTATATAATCGATAAAGGAATCTATTCTAAACGAGTATGGGTAAATAATGACATTTATTGCAAATTTTAACCTAGTAACGAACTGTCGTAATAAATAATAAAACGTATACAAACCGTTTGTAGGAATTCAGCAAATATATTGCATCTTGTAGGATATACTATTTAACAGGTTAAAGAGAAAGGTAAGAAAAATAACCATATGTACATTCATAGTAAACAAGAATATAAAAATGTAAATATAGGTATCTGAATGTAAATAAATTTTTGTAGATTTGAAATCGACAATTGTTTCCTGATGTGCTGTAACAGAATAGAACAGATACATAAGTTAATGTTAAACAACAACATGACTGAGTTCCTAAGATATAAAAATATGTACATAAAACAATGTGAAATGATTTAGCAGTTATACAAAAAAGTTTTGATAGTTGAAAACAGTCTCACTTACAAAAACTGAATTAAAATGCTATACAGATCGTGCTAAATATAAATAAAATACTAGTGATTATATAAAATTGTTAAATGGACATAGACCATGTAACATCAAGCTCAGTAAAGTAATTTTTTGTGTCTCAGATGTTCTTGTCAAGTACATCGTCGACACAAAAAGTGTCACTTGCTCCATATAAAACATATACTATTTCTGCTGGACTGCAGTCAATCTAATTTGACATACATTGTTGAAATAATATCCATTATTGAAATTTGTTTATAAATAGATTACTACTACTTAGATACAGCTTTTGATCATTGGGTTCCTCTATACTCAACAGCGAGAACAACAGAAGGAAATATTCGGTTTGGTAGAGTATAAATATTATAAAGGATATTAAGAAAAAAGAAAATATACTAAAAAGATACAGACAGACTAATCGCATCCAGTACCATAACCAATTCAAATTAATTCGTGCCAAAATAAAAAATAGTATATCCGAAGCGTATAGACAGCACCTAATTAGTATCGAGGAGAGTATCCATTCCGATCCAAAATCATTTTGGTCGTACATAAACTCAAAAAAGGTAACACTAGAATTCCTGGCATTCCAGTATTTTCCTAGTATCTTTAGGCAATCTCACCCCTTAGACGTTCCAATAATTGAACTTTATGCTGTGTAAAACATAAACCTTAAGAGCATCTCTGAGAATGACATTATCATGGCAGCAAAAAAAACTGAAAGAAATGTTTAACTGCTGACGATGAGGGAGTGCGCAGTTTCCTAGTGAAATACTGTATAGGTACTTTGGTTGTGCACCTCTTTATATTGTACAATTTAGTATTAGAAACGTCTACTTTCCCAACTATCTGGAAAATAGCTAAGCTATGTCTTGTTCCTAAAACTGGTGATCCAAACGATGTAAATAACTATCGTGCTATATCTATAATTTTTAACTTCGTCAAATTATTGAAGGTCACATTATTCAGGGCTTTACAGTGCTGGCAAGTACACAACTTGGGTCGAGAAATGTGCAAGATAGAAGAGAAGAGAAATATAAAATAATATACTGAAAAGAGACAGATATAAACTGCGCCGCGCCGTTTTTCTCTTTAGCGGGCTAAATTCTCACGTGCTTGCTCAGCTACTGGCGTCAATGTTAATATATCGCTCTCTTTCGCGTGCATCACTTTCTATTTATATTTCACTCTATCTTATTTATACCGCTACTGTATATAGTAGTATACAAAATATCCTATCTTCCTGGCAACTGGTTTCATGGGAAAATGTAACTTGGCTAGTTTTGCTGAATATACCGTTAAAATAATGAACACTAGGGGCCAAGTTGATATTATTTATACTGACATTCAGAAAGCGTTTGACCAAATCGATCACTATATCTTGTTAGAAAGACTCGATAGAATCGGTTTTAGCTTAAATCTTTTGATGTTATTAGAGTCACATCTATTGAGCAATATGTTTATTACAACGGTTTTAAATCAAATATGTTTATATCAATATATGGGGTTCCGCAAGGGTCCAACCTTGGCCCATTACTATTTCTTATATTTATTAATGATTTACTTAAGTTGTTAGGTTGTAATAGACTAATGTTTGCTGATGGTTTGAAAATTTATTCCTCGATTTGTACTGCAGATGATTGCCGACACCTGCAACTTAATTTAGATACAATTAATCAATGGTGTAACTCAAATAAACTGATTTTAAACGTCTCAAAATATAAAACAATAACTTTCACTCGTAAAAATATGTCATTGTTATACAATTGCTCAATTAATAACGATTCTCTTATAGGATGCACAGAGGTTAAGGATCTGGGCATATACTTTGATTCATCACTGCCATTCTGTACACATAATGATCAGATATGTAAGTTCGCGTCGAGAATGCTGGGTTTTATTATACGTAATTCTCAGTCTTTTATTGCCATAGATTGCCTAAAAACATTGTACTTCGCTTATGTTAGATCTAAGTTGGGATATGGCTCTCTAAGCTGGAATACAATTTATGACTAGTACATAAATAGAGTTGAATCGATTCAACGTAAATTTGTCAAGTTTCTGACCCACATAGTGGATCGGACATATCCGCCTCAAGGTGCATACTTCCCTGTTGGATAGATTTGACCTATTATGTCTTAATACTCAGAGGGTTAATACATCTCTTACTTTCTTATATGACTTAATTTATTATCATATTGACTGCCCCAATTTGTTAAATGAAATTAAATTTAATATACCAAGACTATCTACAAGGCATCCGACTACATTTCACCATGACTCTATACTTAACAAACATGATGTTAAAGTCTCCAATTAATACCATGTGCACAAACTATAATAATTTAAGCAATAACTGTGATATAAATTTTTCAAGTCTCCAATCTATATTATATTGTGATAATATTAATAGATACCTAACGATATCCTGTTTTAAGTATCCTTGTTATTATCTCCTTTCTTTTATCTTTTGTCTTATGTTATATACACTATTTATTTTACCGTGTAATTGGTTTTATTATTGGGTAATAAATAATAACAAAAAATTTAAAAAATAAATAAATACGTTGTTTTCCTTATTTTTCCATAAGGAAATAGACACGAATGTGTTGTTATTTACATGCATCCCTCAAGAAACATTCAACAATACTGTGCTGAATAAAATGCAGATATATAGCTGTCTTTATCAAACACTTGTATTTTCTGTTGTAGACGAACCAATGGCCAATGCATCTCTTCCAAACTCGACCCGATTGCCAGCAACTGGAATTGACGCTGACGGCTCAGATCATACTATCACCTTTGTGATAGGTTTCAGCGTATTGATGCTGTTTTTAATAATGGGCATTGCAGCCAGCGCTTTTCTGTGTGTTACATTAAAAAAGGATCCTTACTTGTGGCCAGCGGAAATGAACAGGCAGCTCGAGGAGGAAGAAGCTTGTAGTGGCGCTCAGAAATCTACCACGAGAGAATTAATCGAACAAGAAATTACGCAAATTTAGTGAAATTAAATTGAATTGAGACTTATATATGTAAATTTAGTTTTAATTTGATTGCTCACTATTTTGTAAATGGTTTTTTATTAATGTTAAGTATTTAAGTGTTCTTGTAATTTTAACATCGATATATCATTAATAAATTGTAATTATGTTCGAGAAATTTTTGAATTTGAAGTTTACCAAATTATTTTGATCAGTTAAATATGGTCCACCAGTAACTTGTCAAAGTGATTCAAGTGATACAACCAACGTAAAAACTTCCATTTATAGACCATTTGACAAAACCATTACTATAATTCGATATAATATCTAAGTGCTGCTCGTCAGAGGGGCTTAATGTCAATCCGAGCAAAATAACCATGTAAACAAAGCACGTGCAAGTTGTGAACGCGCGGAAAGGTAGGGTTGCATGCAAGATAGCAGAAACGAACAAAAAAGAGCTGCGCGCGCGCTCGAGACCTCCTAGCATAAGAACTGCCCGGCTATAATTCAATTTTTTAAATTTCAATAATTTGAAATATTTATTTTAATTACATTATTTTCAATTTATTTTTGTCCATGAAGCATAAAAAAAATCTTGCACAAAAACGCTCATTTTTAGCAATTTTCTTATGTAAAATTATTATTAAACAATTTGTTTTCAGCAGCCTGAACCTTAATCGGTTAATCAAAGTTCCATTATTTGATATTACATTGAAATTACCATTTTGCATCACTCTCAACACTTCATTTCAATAAACAATGAAGAATTCGTGACATTTACGGAAAATCGATCTTGAAAAATCTTTGTTTTGTTTTCCTATTTCTGACAGTGTTTTTCCACCGTAACAGTATGATTTGTTTACATCATCTTAAAGTAGAGGTTTCAACGAAAAAAATTCCATCTTGGCAAATTTAGTTAATCAACTTTTTTTATTGAAAATTAGGCCTTTTTAAAAATTAAATACGCATAAAATCAAAAAATAAATATTTTGCTTAAAAAAAAATTAAGATTTTTTGAGCATTAAAACGTACATTTTCATCGAATCTCATTAAAATTGAGTCGGTTTTGTGGAAGATAAAAATAAAATATCAATAAATTAGTTTTTGACGTTTGTTTCAATAGTTTTGAGGTTATGTTGGAAAATGGTTGAAATAAAAATTGTAGATCTTTCAATTATCTAGAACTTATTTTATTTAACATTTTTCGATAGGAGGTCCAGTTTTGCCGGAAATCGTAAGAAACCACTACTTCTGGTTATTTGTTGGGGTCCAATCGATTTTTCCCCATTTATATACCATTAATCCTAAATTTTACGACCATCCATATACTTCTAAGAATTTTATCGATTTTTGGCCTCTGAAAATTTCTTCCCTTAAGAAGAGTAGGGACCTTTTACTTGCCTAACATTTAATAGACAAGGGACCGACGGCTTTACATCCCCTCCGAAGGATGGTATATCCCCTATACAACCCTCGCCTAAGGTTGTATAGCTTCCGCGCATACACTGATATACAAGCCGCTGGAAGATGTGTGAGGCGAGAATGCGGTCTTCGTTGTGAATACGAACGGAGCCCCCCCTATTTTCGGGAAATAAAAAATTGTCGACAGAGCTTAGAGCCTTTGAGCTTTGTAGAGACTACGGGAGCCTTTCGTGCACTTATTTTTGGATTGGTAGAGTCTCAGGGTTCGATTTCTGGTAGTGCTGTTAGGGTCAATTGCTACACCCTGTATATTGGATTTTGCACTATTTTTTAACACTCAATTAAAGCTTGCTTTAACTAGAACTGATGACTTTTACAGCTTGTGCAGGGTCAACGGCTACACCCTGTGCAACTGTGTATGGTTTTCTTGAAAATTAAACACTTTTGTTTAAACAACCAAACAAAATTATTTATTCAAATTTATTGAACAGAGTTAAAAAGGGGATCATTTTATTTGACAAGTTTCCTTTTCGAAAATTAGAAACTAATCGACAACAGAAATTCTGTTTTAAAACTGCTTTGAAAATATATTTGGAAAAATGTTTAAAAACAATTAAATCGGAAAAAATTCACTTAGAAGGTTGAGCCTCGTAGGCGAAGGAAAAATTGAAAGGGGCCACTTAAGGCGAAGACCTAAAACTAACTCTTTTTAATCAGGTTTCGGCCTGGGAAGCTAGAATTGAACAGTTTGTCACGAAAAGTATGCAGGGACTGGGAATAAGAAGGCCTAGCTAGACGAGGGTATCTACAACATTAGTTAAATAGTAACCGGACTGATGTAATAGCATAATCAGCTTAATACACAAAAATCACTTTTATAACCTATATTTTCCACTAGACCACTTCGCGAGCACTTAACACAGGAGTCGCTGTCAAAACTGAACCTGTTTTGGACTTGCTGTGCACCGGTATTTATACTGTTAGTTGCTGCGTTTTTCGTGCCCCATGAACCTAGCACGAACGTGGACATTTTAATGATCCGAAAGAACCCCGTAAACTTGTCACGAAGGTCAGACGTTTAACAGTTGAAATGATATGAAAATGCTCCTGATAGGTGCGAGGTGGCTGGAAATAAGATATGATAATGCCCCTAACAGGCACGAATCGAGTTTGAGCGGATATATCGGTTGAAAGGGTAATCGAGATATTGTATGGAGTTTTACGAGGGGCGATTGAAAAGTAGTGAAATTTGAAATATTAATTGAATCGCTGGAAATTTGCTGAAACTAAATTGAATATTAAGACTCGAGGTATGGAACGTGGGTTTGGTGTATACAGGGGGTTGTCAAAAAGTAATAAGATTTAAAAAATGAAACGGTTGCAAGAAATGAATGAAATGAAATAGAATGTTGAGTTTTAAGGTAAGTTGACGTATACGAGGGGTTGTCAAAAATTAATGAGATTTGAAACGTAAACTGGTCTGAAAAAGTTAACGAAACGATATAGAATATTGCGGTTATAAGTAGGGATAGTGGTTTTGATGACTATGAGGGGGCTGTATTTTTAAGGGGTGTTTTTTGTAAAGTTTCCTTTCTAAAATTACTAGAATGAATGTTGGAAGTGTGTTTTCGGTAAATTTACGTTACTTTAGAATTATAGAGTGTTTGTGAATTTTTCTGATTTTTGTGACCTTGGATGTAGTTCTTTTATGTAAACTGGGTATGGTTGACTTTTTTCCATGGTTTGCCAAGGTGCATGAATCGATATGAATTTTTTGTTAATTTTACAATTTTTTGTTTTTGTTTTATGACTCATAGGGGAAATACCCTATAACAGTTGGAACGGTCACCAATCCAACTACTAACCGCGCCTTACGTTGCTTTACATCGCATATCAAAGTATGTACATAGTAAAGACCCACCCACATTCGCCCCATATAAATAGAAATAAGTTGGGTAATTTCTTATTAGCTTGTTTTTGCAATGTAAAACTATACAGGGTGTTCAATTTAAAATTTCAAAGTTGGAGCCAACATCGAGTCATCCAGATGTGAGTGAAAAATTGATTGGTATATATTTACTCCTGCCAAGTTTACGGATTTATATTTTGAAATCTCTGGAAAGTATGGCTTGCCTAATGAGTTCGTTGACACCCGGTGTATGGGATGATTTTAAAATTAATTTTCGATAACAACATTGGACAGTCGATCAAAATGTTAAGTAATTTATACAAAAATACTTATAATGTGCGTCCTCCTATTTTCTAAAGATGTCATGCGTCATCCTGTCAATAACAATTCGTTTCGATATTCCTGTTCTGGATAATTCGTATCAATTCTGAAGACTAAATACTTCATAAACTTTTGTTGATTCCTTTCTACTGCTTGTAAGTGAACATTATAAATTGGGTTCCAAATTAAAGCACCATACTCAAGTTTTGATCTCACGATTGAGAAATATAACATTTTAAGGGCTTGGAAAATTGTTTATAATCTTTTACTAGCCTTGCCAGAAATGTGTTGGATGTCTGATGTAAATTGTGCAACAAAATCTAAGTGCCAAAATTGTCTCGGTGAGCACTTATCTATTTTCTGTCGCAGAGCAAAAATTAGCGGTTTATGATCCGTGAAGATGGTAAATGCTCGTCCCTCTATCGCGAAACGAAATCTCTTGACTACCATGTACGTGGCTAATAACTCACGATCATACGCACTGTATTTTCTTTGTGCGGATGTAAGTGATTTCGTAAAAAAATATAATGGTTGCCAGGCTCCATTAACTAGTTGTTGTAGGGCGGCCCCCATCGCGAAATCAGAGGCATCCACTACAATACACAGTGGCGCGCCAGCTACAGGGTGTGCAAGCATCGTGGCATCCGCAAGTCTGTTTTTTAAGTCCTTAAATGCACTTTCTGTTTCATTCGACCAATTAATTGGGACGTTTCCTTTTCGCTTAGGTCCTTTTAAAAGTACATTCAGGGGTTGTTGAACCGCTGCCGCATCGGGTATGAAACGACGGCATCACGTTGAATTCAAAAAGGCCAAAAGGTGTTATCACTGCCGTTTTCGGTACGTCTTCCTGATTTACAGGAATTTGATAGTAAGCCCTAACTACATCAATAGTAGAATATATTTTCTTACCTGCCAGCATGTGTGCGTAGTCCTCTATGTGTGGCAAGGGGTATCTGTCAGAGTTGGTACGTTTATTCAGGGCTCTATGGTCGCCGCAAGGACGCAAACTTTCATTTTTCTTAGGTACAATGTGTAATGCTGAGGCCCACTCACTTTTAGAGGGTTGCAGAATTTCATTCTTTAGCATTGTTTGAAATTCTTCTTTTGTCGCTTTTAGGCGATCCGGTGGTAAGCGTCGGGGTCTGCAAAATACCTGTGGACCGGGCATAGCCGTAATGTGATGTGTTACGTTGTGTTTCACTGTTCGGCACATACCAGAAGGGCGCGTAATGTTGACATATTCAGTTAATAATTGATGATATCTCGATTTGCCATTTATGGTCTTGATTGAAATCGTATTGGTTGCACATGTGTGACTAGTCGTCGAAAGTGAAGTGGTTTCGTCTATTAGACGTTGATTGCGGATGTCAATTAGTAATCCATAAAAACTTTAAAAATCTGCACCTATTATTGCTTTATCCACGTTCGCAATCATGAATTTCCACATGAAATTGCGTCTTAGTCCTAGGTTTAGGTTCTTCGTAACAGTTCCATATGTGGCGATCGTAGATCCGTTTGCTGCAGATAATTGGTATGTCGATTTTTGTAATCGCTGGTTGACGCGTTTTCGAGGGAAAACACATAGATCTGCGCCTGTATCGATTAGGTACGAGGATTTAGAAACTCGATCTGTTAAGAATAAGCGGCTTACTGTGGTACTGTCATTTAGTGCCGCCGCTAATGACAGTTGTCAGCGTTTCCCGTGTACTGACACGGTGCGGTACATTTTTTTGCCCTTTCACCAAAGCGTCGATGATTCCAGCACTGATTTTCTTCCCCACTGTTTGGATTGTTGTTGCGGCCGTAGCTTCTCGTGCTCGACCTGTTTACATGGCGGTTTTGTGTGCGGCCGCGTTGCTGTGTGAGTTCGGCAACGCAAAGTTGTAACTCGTGGAGTTCCTGCGATAATTTGTCGATTACGTGGTTTCTGCTCACCTGTGCCACTTAACTTTCGAGTCTGGTCTCGTTAATCTTGTCTGCGAGATCTGCAACCTTATTGAGCGCGACGCCGGTTTGTGTGGCGAGGATAGCTTGCATGGAGGGTGGAAGACGATTTGTCCACAGTGTACGTAAAAATTCATCTGGAACTGACGTACCCGCTAGATTACGTAGATGTCTGAGAAATTGAGACGGTGTTCTGTCGCCTATCTCCTCATGTTCAAGGAGCCTTTTAGTTCGCAGTTCCTGTGATGTAGATAGCCATTTGATTAGTTCACTTTTGATTGCGTCGTATTTCCTCCTCCGGAGGTGAAATTATAATGTCTTTTATCTCCTGCGCGATTTTATTGTCCAACTGTGATATCACATGATAGAATTTTGTCGAATCCACCGTCACGTTACTAAGTACTAATTGCCCCTGGAGTTGGCAGAACCAAAGTGCCGGTTCTTCTGGCCATAAGGGTGGCATTTTTACGGACACACGATTCACTTCACGCGCTGCTTCTGAAACGTTTTGTTGCTCCGTATCTGAGTTTTTTTTTACTTCCACTGCACTTAACACGACTAATACGAGTGCTCCTTCTGATCACGTTGGGATCACCAATTGTTGTGTGGGTACAACTAACTAAATGTTCTTCAGAAATAGTTATTTATTTAACAAAAAGTGGTTACGAATCTTAAGTTTAAATATACGAAGTGAATTGTTTGAGAGCAGAAATATGACTGACCTTTTTTGCCTGCAGTTCGGCGGCTCTCGTATACCTCTCGAGGGATGGGTAAATGAGCGTAATTTCCAAATTCCAGTTGGCTATTGTAGTTGGCCATTACTGCCTCCAGCCTGTAGCTAGTTTTGCCTTAAAGGTATAACCTTTGTTAGTTTTACGATTATGGTATTTCCGTGCTTAATTGTTGGAAAGTACGCTACAATGCCTAATAATTTTAATGCCGAGTTTGTGGATGAGTTAATATGTTCCACAAATCCCAATTTAGAGTGAAATAATACTCCTAAGTCCTTTATTCATTGGGCTCTTGACAACTCCGTGTTCTTGATGGTATACAAAAAAATCTAGGAAATTTATTTTACTCGTATATGTTACTACTTTATATTTCGATACACTCATGTCTAATTTATTTGACGCACACCAGGACTCTATTTTGTGTAACTCCTGTTGTAAAGTCAGACAGTGGTCGATGTTGTTTATTTCACTGAATATTTTAAAATGGTTGGGATTAATAGCAGCTATTAGCTGACACCCGCCGGGGTAAATAAAGGCATTTATTATTATTATTGTTATTATTATTATTAAATCATTTGGCAAACAAAAATTTCTTGCAACCTAATATGCCAACTAAATCATTTATAAATATAATAAACAAAAGTGGTCACAAATTTGAACCTTGGGGCAGCCCTGATGTTGCAAGATAAAGTATTTGACTTAAAGCCGTTATATTGAACGCATTGTAACCGGTTCTTCAGTTATGATACAAAAAAATTTACTAGTATATTACTGAAAACAATATAGTTTAATTTTTCAATTAATAACTTGTGATCTATGCGATCAAAGGTTTTTGATAAATTAGTGTATACTACATCGAAGTGACCTCTGTTTTCTAATGATTCTGAAACAATCTCAGTTAAACAAGCTAGGTTTGTTACTGTAGACCGTTTCTCCATAAAACGGTGTTGGTGATTGGAAATTAAAATATTTACCCCCGAATAGTTTATAGTTTATAGCATATATTGAGGCCTCAAAAACCTTAGCAAAGTTAGATAAAATTGAGGTCACTCTGTAAGGAAAGTTAGAGGTTTGAAGTTTTTAATGCGATGTTGAATAAAATTTGGAGTGGGGTGATAAATACCATTGCGCAGTCTTTAACTAGAAAACTGGGAACCTAATCATGTCCCGATGTCATTTTATTTTTTAGCTTTTAAAATCCGAAATAAATGTGACGGACGCCTATGGTTCCATCTAAAACATTCGAGCCGATTATTGAATAACCATCAAAAATTTCCATCAGAAGTCATTCGATTATTATCATTAGCGCCCGAAGCACATTTAACAACCTCCGCATTTTCAGAAGCTGGGAGAACCCAGCCAGAAGATATAGATTGAAATTTAGAACACGGTGATGGAGAAATCGATCAGCAAGATGTAATCTATTTATCTTTTATATAACGAAAAGTGAACTTTGTGAAGAGAATATCAAATGTGATGTCAATTAAAATTGTTCAATGCTGTTTAGTGTTTTAGTTCCTATAAAATATTGAATTGTCTACTTTTACTCTGTATCAGTTTCTACCATTCATTTTACATTTTACTAAAAACATATTTAGGAGTCTGCAGAATTAGATTTAGTCATCATGAATAAAAAAACAATTAATATACAGGGGTCTTCATAAAATGCTTAATTTGATCAAATTAGACTCTTAAAAAGAGTCTTACCTGAATGAAATATTAAGGTGATACAGGAGTTTCTTATTAAATCCTGGATAAGGGCGACGAAGGATATCAACTCAATAACAAGATTTGCAATTGGTAAATGCTTTAGTAGAAAATCCATTTTACTCAGTTATTCAGGCTGCTGAAGAAACGAATTTTCCTGGATCGAGTAGTACTGGCCGCCGGCGAGTAAGAGAATCGGAGCTACGCTGTCATGCAGCAGCACAGAAATACTTACTTAAAGCTGAACATAAAGAAGCTCGAGTAGGATTTGTGCTTGAATTTTTAGCGCATGATGTAAATTTTTGGAACAATGTAATCTTTACAGACGAAAAAACTTTCCAGTCAACACACAGCGGTCGTATTCGTGTTTACCGCCCTCCGAATGCTCGATTCGATGAGAAATATATATCTAACAATGATAAAAGTGGTAGATTTTCCGTCAATATGTGGGCTTGGATATCGGCACGACGTCCTGGTGTTTTGTGACATATTGAGGAACGATTTAATAGTGAAACGTATATTAGGATTCTAGACGATATTAAGCTCCCTTCTGTGTCACAATTATTTCCTAATAATGAGTTCATATTTCAACAAGACAATTGTTCCGTTCATACTGCTCATACCGTAACTAACTGGTTTCAAGATAACAACATCAATGTTCTTAACTGGCCCAGTCATAGTCCAGATCTTAACCCCGTGGAAGAAGTATGGGAACTACTCGTAAGAAGTATCCAAAAACGAAATGTGAGACCACGGAATACCGAAGAATTACTGGAAATAGTAAATAATGCATGGGAAAATATTATTACTAATGATTATTATATAATATTATTTAATTCTATGCCAAACAGACTTATTAGAAGTTATAAATAGAAATGGTGTAATAACGAAATATTAATAGTTAGTTCCTTGTTAAGTAGGATATCCTTTGTCCTTTGATCCAGGATTTCTACTAATCGTACCGTTTATTCTCCACTTTCTTAACATGTTACACACCAAATTTTTGTTAATGTTATAACGCAGTGCAATTTGTCTCATTAACTATACATCATTTACTATAGCAATAACTACAGCATTAAAATAAAAAATAAATACATTAGAAAAAAAAATTGTCCTATTTTTTTCTGCTCACGACAATACAAGAACGCTTTTGACTAATTACATATACAACTCTCTACTACAGTCGAATTTCGGGGGCGGGGTTTGTATTAAGTATCAGTTACCGGAACAAAATATATTTTAGACCAAGTCTTTTTGGTCCCTGATTACGATTCAAAAGTTTCGCTCGGTGGAAGTTCCGGAAACACCCCTTTTGGTGCAAAAAAACACCCCTTTCATTAGTCATTAGTCCTCTTCTATATGTCCATAAATATAGAAGAAGACTAATGACCTTCAGTGTACAAATTATCATAAACTGTAAATAAAAAATCGGCAGCTACTGGAAGCGGCTGGAACCTCCCCACTCGGTGGATCTTTGAAGCCGAAAAGAGCATTAAATTGTGTGACAAAACGGCACTAAACGTAATCCGATCTCATCCAAAACCTTTTCAGATCTTCTGGGGCACTATAAAAACCCTCAACTTAATGAATTTACAATCATCTATCCGAGTTATTACCTACATTATCGCTCGTTGAATAATATACTATTAGGATATTAACAACTTTAACATCACTTGAACGACTAAGAAAGTCTAGTTATCCTAAATACTACAGATTTGTAAAGCAACAAACTGAAAATTGGTAAAGTGATAATCTATAATAAATTCATCAACGAAGGTACAGAAAGCATATGATATTGATGTTGTTACATCTACCTTTAAAGTTTGTGACAATCCACTAAAAGTTACAAATATGCCGCAATCTTATTAACATGACATGACACCAACGTTATCGGATGACAAACGATGACAATGACAATCGTCAAAATTTGCTCATTGCAATCCGATCGCTTGCGGCTGTCTTTGTTAAATGAAACATTAGCATTTTAGTAATTTTACTACATCTTAGAGGAATATTTGTAGTTTAATTCTTCGATTTGTCTGTATATATATTTAAAAACGGCCCTAAACGTAATCCGCTCTACTTCTAGAGCAGTGAAGAAACCCTCACACGTGAATTAACACGTGATGTGATGAGTTTCACGACGTAACGGCTACTTGCATCGATCATGTCATGCGAAATGCGATCTATGCCATATTTGCTTTGTTTTTAATTTTTTTCACGGAAACCAAATCGAAAGGGTGGAAGTGTGATATATCGTTGAAATCAGAATTTTAATTGCTTTTCAATGGTTCCATTGCAAATTGAAAATAATTATAAAATAAACAACTTGTTGCGTCAAAATGGCAGTAAACGTAATCCGATCTCAACCAAAACCTTTTCAGATCTTCTGGCGCACTAAAGAAACGCATACGCAAAGTTTCATTCAAATTAGTTCAGTAGTTTCGGCGCTATCGTGCTAACACACATACACACACACAGACATTTTTCAAAAACCGCTTTTTTGGGTTCCTAGGACCTCAAAACGTAAAGATTTGATGTTATCTCAATTTTCGTTTTTGAACCAATTTTAGTAACCTCTCACAATTTTATTGTGGAGAGGTTAAAAAGTACTATTTTTATAATATGAAAATTATTTTTGTATATTGAAAAATAAAATATACAAGCTTCCATTATAATTCTGAATAAAAATTGTTACCAAAAAATCGTATTCAATTTATTTCATTTATATACATATTTATCCATATATTATTTATTTTACAGGACAATGTTTTAAAAAAGTGTTGTGCAGACATTTTTTTCCTTTAGTATAAGGGTCGTTTCGACTCTTCCTTGAGTGAAAATTTGATATAAAAGTTTACAATTTATACCGTCTTCCCTCTAATCATAATATAATACTATACATAACGTTCTAAAATTATTTTTCCAGTTTATTCTTATTCAAGGGTAGTTACAACCCTATTTGGGGTTGGAATTGATTTTTCATTGTAAATATCATGAGTTACAAAGTTGGAAAACAAAATCATAATTTTTTTTTATCGTATTATGTTTATATTTTTTATTTTGGGGTAGTTTCAACCCCTTCTAATTAATCTTAATATTAAAATTTTTTTAAATCAACAACATCTAACAAGTTTTTCAATTACAAGTACAAAAAAACATTTTTTAAAATAATTTCATATTTGTTCTGAGAATACTGTGAAACAACTCCCTTGTAAAGGGTGTTTCTGTCCATTTAAGGTTGTTTGGCCCATTTTATGGGTATGGAACCCCGAAATTCGTGATCAGCGACTCAAAAATATATAAGGTACGAGAAAAAATGCATTTTGTAAGATAATTTAAAAATTACACGCAAAATATTGCGAAGAACCCCCAAAAAGGGGTGTTCTTTGCCCCAAAAGAGGTGTTTCCGGAATTTCCACCGAGCGGAACTTTTGGATCGTAATCATGGACTAAAAGGACTTGGTTTAAAATATATTTTGTTCTGGCAACTGATACTACAGTCAACCCCCCAATTCGACTGGGGTACTCAGGAAATCCTTAAACATTAATTAATCACAGGGAATTTCTTGCAAGGAAGGAAAAATTATATTAATTCTTAAGCCACAAAAAAGCCTCAGCTGATTCGATTGCGAAAAATATTTATTAACAACAATACAAATTTGAAATCTACTGTTAGATACAATAAATTTTTAATTCTTAAATTACTTCGTAAAAAAATTACATTTATGTTTGAAAATAAGTTGTCTTCGTCTTTTAGCACTGAAAACTGAAACAGAACGATTACATTTTTTCTTATCATCTGCAATACGGTAATTTTCAAAAAACAACTTTATACACTAAAATTATGGGATTTAAATTTTTTCTCTTATTATTTTAGAAGCTTATTTATAAAAACTGATCTCCATCGCCGTTGAATTTGGACAGTTTAATTTTTAAGGGCCCCACTGATTGGTGCAGATCTCCTTTAACGTCACTGAAATCGTATCCGGGAAAACTTTCTAGCAGGAAGTCTCGCAGTTTCAAGGAAAACATTTCTGTTATGAAGACCACTAGTTCCATCTTCTTCTTGTCCACGTTGTTGAAGCGCTGCGAACAAATCAAAATTAGTGCATTTTCATAACATGAGGCGCTCATAAATAAACAATAATAAAGATAAGGCCCTTGATATGTCTAATAAAGTTGAAACTCTTCAGATACTCTACAAGTAAGTCCTTCCAGACTAATTAGGTTTATAAGTAGTCTCAGAAATAAGCATTGAGGATATCTTACAGAGAGTTTTAAAACAAAAATTGTTAATTAGGGTACCTTCTTTTCACGCGGAAAATCGCACTCGGAAATTAATAAAATACTTTAGCAAATTCCGTAAATTATTCCGTACTAAATTACTAATAAAAAAATGTTAAAGTTACCTCAGCAAAAACGGTATAATAGTTGATGAGATATCTCAGATCCCTGACGACCTCATTGATGTATATGTACTCTTCATTCTTTAGTTTCCCAACGATTGTGTCAATATCAATTATTGGCGAATAAAAATTCTAGAAAAAGACAAATTAATTAATATAATACCCAAGCCATTGATGCAACAGGCATACTTTGTCGGTAGGTTCCAGTCCTTCCAAAACATCATACTTTTTCAAATCCATCAGTAGCTTCTCCAAAATAATGATTCCAGCGTTTGTAATTCCTTCCTCGCCATTCTCGTAGATCCCTACGTTCTTCCTCGAGCTCTTCCTGTAGGTTCTCGAAGTTATTTCTGCAACAACGGTAGTGGCATATAAAACTTCGGACACTAATTTATATGATGATTTACCTGGTATATGTCCATTTACTGTTCCTCCCTTCTCACTTCTGACAGTTGATTTTCCACGTTGCAACACTGTTATCGATGAAGTAGGTTTTTGGGGATCGGAGTCCAGCTGAGGTAGAGTATCGTATATGGCAGTAGGGTCGACGAAGAACTGCCTCAGGTCCTGTGTGGGGGCCGACAAGGGCGAGGATTCGCCAAAATCGGAGAAGTCGCTGCTCAGCAGCCATTCGTGGACGTTCAGGTGAGTGGAGAGGTTAAGCTGGGCAAGAAGAAATAAATAAATCAATTGTTCGTCAGAGGTTATTTAACCTAATACGTGCCTTAGTTTACTGAGATATTTAGTCGTTAGAAGACAATGGAAGGGAATTTTGCAAAGTTTCAATTTCTACTTATAGTGGAGGCATCAAAGGTATTTGAGTGTGCAAAATATGAGGACTGTCGATTGTGTTGCGATATGTAAACATGATATATTAAACTATAAAGAAATACATATACAGCTGGTGTGGTGGGTGCCTTTCATTCCCCCTCACCGCTTCACCCTACGCTTTTGCCATTACACCTCTTGCCAAATCGACTTCCTAAGTAACTGGGTGGTTGTGTAAAAAAATGCACCATTAAATTATTAAGCAACATAAAAAATTTGAACTTTAGGATCTCCACAACTTATAACCGCTAGCATATAGTCCTCATATTTTGCAAACCTACTTGCTTTTAGGCCTCGGTCTATTATTTACTGTTACTTCTTCACCAATAAAACCGTATATAGAAGGTTTTGTACCTCAAGGTCTGGTTCGGAGCACCTTTCCTGCGCTATTTTTGCCTCTCCAGGTTTCTTTCCTCCTCCCACATTCACATTCGCCCAATACCTGTCGTTGGCAGTCTGGGCCTTGTTAATATTTTGCGCTGTCTCCAAAAATTCTATAGCCCTTGGACTACTGGACGTTCCCCCGTCGTTTCCATCCTTCTTTGGCACGCTGTAACTTCCTGGTTTCATATAAACTCGACGTTCTTCTTCAGAGTCGAAACTTTCCTCTTTTGTCGTACAAAAGTCCCCGGAGTAAGTTTGATTGGCCTGATCCGCCGTCTCCGTGATGGGAGCCGAGGGTAGATGAATGATTCCCCTGACGTTTTTCGTCGGATTGGTCACAGATATATTTGTCAAGGTAGATGTACTAATATTTTCGTTAGTAGGTATTTTCTTAGTTGGATTTTCGGTGGTTGGTGTTTTTAAAATATTCACCTAGAAAATAAACAAAGGTAAAAGTCAAATAAGGATTAGACTAAGAACTCGCGTGAAAAAAAAACCGCGTAATAAAAAGGTTTGACTCTAAAAATAAATAGTGTATAGTTCGTTAAATGCGTAGCCGCTCGTCTGCCATTCGCAGTTGGTCACCCAACTATACACTATTTGTTTCTAGAATGAAATCAATCCGTATCTTATCACGCGGATTTTTCACGCGAGCTCTTAGTCTAGATATCAAAATCAAAACTTTACATCGAACATCCAAGAAAAATTTAAACAGACTGATATAAATATACACAATTTTTATTTAAACATACTTTTTTTGCACTAAATTACTATGATACAAATAATGCATTATTTGTATAATATTTCATGATGTAAGCAGAGACGTATTTTCCCAATTGCGTAGGGAGCGATGCCCGGGGCGGCCGGAGGGCCCTCGCTCTAGGTTGTGGCGGGCACCCCCGATCGTTTCCGACAGCTGCCCCTCGATCGTATAAAAAATATTTTTGTATAATAAAATCGGGTACGGTAATGGGGCGGCCGATAATATTCGCCCAGGGAAAAAAAAATTAAAAATATGTCCCGGGTTATAAGTAATATTACAATGTTCGATATAGTGCTCACTGCTTTATAAAAAACTACAATACCTCAAGTATGTAAACCGATCATTATTTCGTGAATTTACAATAAAAATTAGGAGTATTATATATAGACCAATATGAACCTGTACAACTTTTATTTGAAACCTTTTCCTATATCTTGAATTTAGAAAAGCAGTATTGAATAGGAAAAATAACGAGAAACTAGAAAAATCTTGAAAACCCTTGATTGTAAGGGAAGATTTAATTGAAATTTATTTTAAAAACACGAAAAGACAAACATCAAAATGAAATCATATCGTTTGGTCTAGTTGTTTTCAAAGTGGGCCTTTTTGAAGAAATTGCCTTATACTGTTGGCGTGAACATTGTTCCTTAGGTACTTAAAGCCTTGGATTTTTTGAAACATGACTACTGATCAGCTGATAAGGTTTATAACCTACTATAAACAAATAAAGGTCACGAGATGATCATACTGGTCCATCAGCTAGCCAACCAAAACCTAGGTGTAAAGGGAAACTCATAAATTCTATACAAATAGATTGGCTGGCTCATGCATCTTATTGAAATGAGCTCTATTTTCATCTATATTAAGTCAAATACTAATAAGATAAACTACCTATACCTGCGGTGATACAAGATTCGTATCCAAATTGTAAAACACCCTGGTAAGTTGTGCTGCCAGCTCAATGGTCTCCTTCTCCCACCTTACGTAACAAGCTCTAAATTCCGGTGTGAGTTCCTTTTCGATCTTCCCCAGGCTGGAACCGTCCCTGTTCTCCCAATATCCCTTCAGGATATGCCAGCAATTCGTGAGACGCACGAAGGCGTAGATGAAATCTTTAGTGGCCCATGGAATACCTTGCGAGTGAATGTTAGATACAGTGGTGCAGGGTTTGAGAATTTCGGATCTGGTGCGGATGCAGAGGTTTTGTATGTTGCGGAAACAAGGTCGGTTCCTGTTCCTGTAGGCGATTTGCTCGGCAGTCAGGCAGCTTCGTTCGAGGAATTTCACAAAGTTTTCCGGGGAGGCATTCTCAGAAATCTCCTGTAAATAAAGCGACGAAGGTTAGCTGATTTGTTTGACAAACTCAGCTTGTGATAAAAACAGTTTGGTGAACAATCAATTTACAATACTGACATTACATTAAACTCCTGGTCTAAAGTGTAAATCTATGCCTGTGTAATTGTCTCATCTTTTCAAAATTTTCATCTTGAATACTTACTGTTAACAAAAGTTCACTGGCGGGAGGTGTAATCTGTCCATAATCGTATCCAGAGGGCTCATTGTTCCTTTCAACATCACTATTTCCCTCCTGAGAGTCACCTTTCTCTCTCCTATCTCTAGGAGGGGCCCCGAACACCACGTCAGAGCTGGGAGAGGTATTTGCTCCATACACAGGACCTGTTGCTGCCACATGGGTTATGGGCATCGAGTACTGGCTGCCCATATTGAACTGGGTGTACTGATAGTGTTGGAGATAAGGTCTGGCAACAGGAGGAGGCGGATAAGACACTAGAGGGGGCACAGGGCTTCTGTAACCTACTGCTGGGTAATATGTGGGGTAAACACTACCTTGACAGTTGCACACGTGGTGCATGTGCAAGTGGACGTTCTGCTGCTGGTTCGTGTTGTTTTCGGACCTGTTTTGGTCCATGGATTTTTAGGATAATCACTACTTAAAATCAGGTTCTAGAAAATAAAAAACAAACAGAAAATAAGACACCAATCCAGTATCTGTGTGTTGCCCCAATCGAATGCAACCAAAATGTCCAGCGGCTAGTAAAATTGTTTATATATATATATATACACAAATAATATATACATACACAATATTTTTGAAGAACAGACTTCAGATCTGTCATCAATTTATTTTTGAGTACATATAGGTAAATTATGTGAGTTGTACATATAAGAAAAAAATGTAAAAAAAACACATAATTTTTCCTCGTGTAAAATTATAAACGTTAATAGGTACTTACAAAACCATAGTGTTCATTCACTTTTCATTTTATGTCTTATTAACGAATTGATTCTTCAAACTTAAAATGTAAATCTGATTTGACAAAAAATTAAAATTGTTTGGATATTTTAAGTTATGTTGCTATGATATTTCATTTCGTAAATTCCTATTTGCATTAGGAAAATTAGCTAAAATTTTATACAGAAGATAGGTTTTGAGTACGTATGTAAAATAGGAAGCAAAATCTTTTGTTAAAAAATTTTCTATATGTTACAAAAATCATATAATTTACATAATAAATAAAAACCTTTGAAAATAGACAAATATTATACTAAAAATTACGAGGTGGTTAATATTACTTACCGCTTATTGCTTATTGCCTAGTAGAAAGTAAGATAAAAATCACTTGAAACATAAAACTATTTAAAATAAAACGAAAACATTAAATTTGTGACTTGAAGACAAGATTATAACATCTGTCAAAGCGTTGTTGTTTGTAGCTTGCTTACTTGATACAATTGTGAATTAAGAATTATGCACTAATCTGTCACATAATATACGCATTCTTTAGGTTTCCGTGGTCAACTTGGAGTTGAATTCGTAACTAGTTAGGTTTTCGGAACCTTGGCCATACCTTGTCTAATTTCTGTCGTACAGGGATATAACGGGTTTCAAATTAAGGATAACAGAATAAGCTTTCAGGTTTATATAAAGCGTCTTTAGTGTATTTATTATTCCTTTGAGGAATTGTACAAAATAGAGCTAAATTTGATTTCTTTAAACGAGTGAGATAAGGCTACAAATTGAAAATGCGTGATACGAAAAATGCATTCTATACAAAGTTGAAAAAAAGATTGTAAACAAAAAATATTCTTATCAAATTTTTCTTAAATGCAAAGTTAATACTAGATTGAAAAATACTTCCTTTTTCCTTCTGCGAAACACGCTCCCTTTTTCATCAATTTGAATACGGTGTTGAACTTGAACCTTCTAGACTTCCTTGAAAATGACTATATGTTTCAGAAAAACGAAGGAACCTAAGTTTTTGATGGTATGATCTATGTTTTTCTTCTGTATCAATGTGAAAAATTAGCTCTAAATAGTGATTTATCGATTTTCTGATTGTTAACTATATATATCATAATGCTTTTAAAAACAGTTTAAATGGGATCTAATCGCCGAGTTAACCTGAATTAAATATTTGAAAGTTAGAGCCATATGCCAACATTCAATGCTTTTGAACATAAAAAGACACTACAAATTAAAGTAAATAGTTTTTTATTTTTTAGCACAAGTATGTTTTGCATTAAAAACTGTAAACTGGCTATTATGTATCAAAGATTTGACAATATTAGTTGGTGTAAATTGGCAAAACAATTTATATGCTTACCCTCGAGCAAAAGATATTTGTTGTACAATGTTATGGGTTGGGGCAAATTAGTTACAAAAGAGTGGTCAGACATTTTAAACAACAGTTTCCAGGGATAAGCGACGTTACCATCCCAGAACTGAGGCTGCTGAAAATCGAAAGAAAGAGAAGTAAAGATTGAACGAAGACGATGTGACAACAGTTTTGGCTTTGGGCAAATGGCAATATTTCATTAAGACGTAGGCAGCAGAACTTGGCGTGAGCAATTCACATTTACAAAGAATATTTGACATAAATAAAATAGGTTAATAGGCAACGTAGGTTATTATTTCTCCATAGATACAATTAATAGTAATTACTCGCACTTTCTAAAGTTTAATGTACCTTATAACGATTTTAGAAATGCTGATTATATAGGGTTAAATAATTATCTTGCTTCTATAGACTTGATTTCAAAATTATGCCCTGATGATGTAGATCGAGCTACTCTTGAATTTTACTAGATTCTTTACACAGGCATATGTACCTCTTAAACACTTTAAATCCTAAAGTTTTTTCAAATACTTTAATAATGAATTGAGACGGCTGATAGTGGAGAAAAAAGTTGCTCACAAACAGTATAAGAAATCCAATAACGAACTTGATTATCTGGGATTTTCTCAACTAAGGCATAGGTTCAATGAAATGTCGAATATGTGTTATACTAACTATATTAATAGCATTAATCATCTGATCCGAAATTGTTTTGGAAATGCTTAAATGAAAAAAGGTCCTCTTATAGATTACCTGATAAGATGTTCCATGAAGAAGAAGAAGCTTCCAATGGAGAGAAGATAGGTAGGTCTGTTTACAAATTATTTCGCAACAGTATACTCTGATAACCAATCCGTTATCCAGGCGACTTCAGTAAGATGTAATCATTTAATTATCATCTGTCCATCTCTATCGATTCATAATATCTTTGAAAAACTCTTTAAAATACGTAATAAACTTACAGTGGGGCCAGATGGCATTCCCGATGTTTTACTAAAGAGTTACATATGCGTTCTGACCAATCCTTTATGCTTTTTATTTAACAGCTCCCTGAAACAGGGAATTTTCCCGAAAATATGACGACAGTTATGTCATGCCTATTTTTAAATCTGGTGACAAAGATAATGTGGAAAACTACAGAGGCGTGTGTATTCAATCTACGATACCTAAACTTTTCGACAGCCTTATGTATGATGGGCTTAGTTGGTCCTGTAAAGAGGTGTTGATTAATGAACAGCATGGTTTTTGTTATCGTAAATCTACTGTGACAAATCTTTTAATTTATCAGAATAAGTTGTTGAAATTTCAAATCGATTCGATTTATACAGATTTCTCCAAGGCGTTTGATCGGGTAAATCATAGGATATTGATCAATAAATTATCGCAGTTAGGTTTTAGTGAACGTCTACTGTTACGGTTTAATAGTTTCTTGACAGGTCGGGTACAGAGGGTTAAACAGGGTAACTTCATCTCAAATGAAATTAATGTAAGCTCAGGAGTGCCTCAAGGGTCTCATTGTGCTCCTCTTCTTTTTTGCATATTTTTTAATGACATTAGCAATGCGTAGTTGTGAGGTTCTATTGTTTGCAGATGATCTCAAATTATTTAAAACCATAAAATGTATTAATGATGTGGTATTAGTCCAGAATGACCTTAAGAATTTAAATGAGTGGTGCAATAAGAACTGTCTGTATCTAAATATTGACAAATGTTGTTTTATATCATTTTGTAAAGGTAATATTAAGTTCAACAAATCCTATTGCCTAGGCAACTTGGATTTGGAACGGGTTAGTTCAGTAAAAGAGTTGGGTGTAACATTTAATAGCCATTTAAATTTTAATGAACACATAAATAATATCTCGGGTGAAGTCTTAAAAAATGCTGGGTTATCTCTGACGTAACTGTAGAGAATTCTCCGTGGAATCTATTAAATGTGTCTATGTCCCACTTGTTCGAACGCACTTGGAAAGTTATAAGTGGGCATTTTGTAGAGTAGGCGCGGGATCCAGACAGTATCACAGACCTTCTTGATATCAAGGTGCATCATAGTGGTGTTCTTTCCAAGGTTATATTTTACTTTGATATCATTAACCATCCTAATGACCTGCTGTACCATGCTCCGGCCTCTCTTGAACCCGAACTGGCACTCATCCTCTGTAGCATCTGGGAAAGCTAGACGCTCTCGCTCTAACCACTGAACTATCGTCCCTTTAAAAGAGGAGCTTACAAATCCGTTGCTAAAATAAAACCAATAGTAATTCTAAAATATGTATAATTAATGTTATTATAATAATTTTAAATAACTTCAACAATAACCATTATTCCATTTGAATAACAAATACATTTCAGGATCTTATGGCAGTATTACTTACATCTAAATTTTAATAAGGAGCATCTCATTCAATATCTACAAAACAATGACTTAAGACTAGTTAAAGTTAAGTAACTTAACTCATTGTGTCATATATTATTATGAATATCTACAAAATCATACGATTTACATTTAGAACTAATATAAATACATAAAATAAGGAAGGGCAGACATATGACTGTCTTGAAATTGTTCTTATTTCGTACGTATGCACTATGCGGATATATAAAATTTGAGTTGCAATTCCGTCTTTAAGAGACATATATTTTAAAATGGTATATCAATGTCAACAATTTTATCTACTATGAGAATTAGTTAGACATTTGGTACACTTTCACAAGACTATATCTAAAAAGAATATATAGTACATAACAAACAGAAACTATAGAGGGATATTTCAATTTATAAAATGATTTTGTCTTTCAAAATTTTTAATAATCCGTGAAAATCTTATTGAAGCATCCAGGGAGGATCGAGATTGTAACATATAACAAAGACCTATTTTACGACATTCTTTAACGATATTAGTATTTTAACTCTGATTTTCTAACTTAATATTATTAACTCATTATTTTTTCATAATTAGTGCGAAGAGCATCTATATTTACTTCATTTGCTTAGTCTCTAAGTGTGGAGTTTGCTGTAAAAACATACGATAATAGTAGTGTTTTAAAAAATGGAGTAACATTACATAAAAATTCATAAAAAATTGTAAATTTTAGAAAACCTCTATGTACATGTATAGATTATTTAAAGAGGAAAGTTGTATTTTATCACAAATTATAGATATGTAAATTAATCAACCCACAGAACTTGCAAATAACAAATAAAAAGGACGTCAAAAGACGAGCAATTAAAAATAAAGATCCTCTTACTCAATTTTATTATACATTTTGCGCTTTACGTGTTTTCAAATAAATAAATAGTTATTCTGGCTTCTAAATACTTTATTTTTGTTTTTTTATTTTGTAATTTCTTAGGACGCTAGTGGTACCAAATATATTATTATTATTGCTTATCTGATAGCCATTGAATCTTACAAGTTACAGTTTTAAAAATTTAATCGTCTGTAACCCTGAGAAATAAAAGTTCATTTAGTGAAATATATTGAATATGTATTACAGATTGAAACAACTTTTCTTTTTAACTGATCTTATAGTTGTCATTTAAAGCTACAGTACAGTGTTAATTTATCAAAGTTAACAAGCTAATTATGATAGGTTTAGATGATATGCCAATGAAGACTTAACTTAAGTGAACTAGAAATAGTTTGCGACAGTACTGCGGACTTATAGGTTGACTTTGAGCAAGACTAGAAGTGTGAATATTAAAAATGTTGAAGCGATGATTGTTGAGCTTCCATTGCAGTCGTCTGTGTGGCAGGCGCATACTTCTTGTCGTCCACCAAAGCCAGACCTTTGGTAGCAACGGTTGGCGTATTGTAGATCATCGAATCCGCAGGTTCGGATTACTCTACTGTCAGGTTGTACTTAAAAAGAAAAAAATGTGTATGGTTAACAAAGACACTATTACGAAGTCGTAGAAAGACAACGGTGTATTTTATTTTATAATTTACACTTATAAGCTGGGAATTTGGCCAATTTACACTTATAAACTGGAAATTATGTTAAATTACACTTAGCTGCTGGGAATTATGCTAAGTTACAAACTGGTAACCAACTTAGAATTTTGGCTAATTTACATTTACAAACTTAGAATTATGTTAATTTATACTTATAAACAAGGAATTATACTATTCTTTCCTATTATTTGGGTTTTCTACCACATGTATTATTATCCTCTTCAAAACAAATCATCGAATCTACAAAATAATAGAATTATTGGAAAAAAAAGCCTCTGCGCCCGTGACGTTTACGCCAAACGAAAAGTCAGAGGTTATGTTTTGCAAATAATATAAATCGGAATAAACACAGAAATAATGTATGTTGCTGATGTTTCGAAAAGTAATCTCTTTCCGTTTTCAAAGCTATTTTTTGGAAGAACTCTTATTTTGCTGTGTATGTCAAATACACAGCTTTAAGATTCTGTTTATGTTATTTCCATAGATACTTACTACTTACACAGAACATAGAACTGATGATATTTTCTTTTATATAATGTTGAGTTTGTTAAGTTCTTCTTTTAACATTGGTAGCCAGGTTGTACAAATATCTACAGAACAATTCTGCTGAATTCACACACTGAAAGGTCTGGATGACTCACCCACATAACATTTATCACATTTGCACGGGATATTGTAAATACAGTTTTTTGAATTCTGCTCCTTGTTTATCACCTTTCAGTGTGAGGTTGGATGAACACAAGAATTACATTAGAAAGAATGAAATTCAGAAATCAAAGATTTGTGGACATGCTTGGGAAAACGGACATAGAATAAACTGGGACTCGCCAAAAATTTTAACAAAAGAAACATATACCAAAAAAAGAAAAATTAAAGAATCAGCAATAATCTTATTAAATGAAAATAAGTGCGTATCGAATTGTTCTGTAGATATTTGTACAACCTGGCTACCAATGTTAAAAGAAGATCTTAACAAACTCAACATTATCTAAAAGAAAATATCATCAGTTCTATGTTCTGTGTAAGTAGTAAGTATCTATGGAAATAACATAAACAGAACCTTAGAGCTGTGTATTTGACATACACAGCAAAATAAGAGTTCTTCCAAAAAATAGCTTTGAAAACGGAAAGAGATTACTTTCCCAAACGTCAGCAAAATACATTATTTCTGTGTTTATTCCGATTTATATTATTTGCAAAACATAACCTCTGACTTTTTCTTTGGCGTAAACGTCACGGGCGCAGAGGCTTTTTTTCCAATAATTCTATTATTTTGTAGATTCGGTGATTTGTTTTGAAGAGGACAATAATACATGTGGTAGAAAACCCAAATAATAGGAAAGAATATTCGTAGAATGCCACAAATAACTTTCAGACAATATGGAATTATACTAATTTACACTTAGCATAATTCCCAGCTGCTAAGTGTAAATAATCATAATTTCCAGTTTGTAAGTGTAAATTAACCTAATTCCCAGTTGCTAAGTGTAAGTTAGCATAATTCCCAATTTGTAAGTGTAAATTAGCGCAATTCCTAGTTAGTAACTGTAAATTAGCATAATTCCCAGTTTGTAACTGTAAATTAGTATAATTTTCAGCCGCTAAGTGTAAATTAACATAATTTCCAGTTTGTAAGTGTAAATTATCCTATTCAGCGTACAGAAATTTGTCCATAAGAAATTAACGAAGAAGTGAAAAAAATAAATAAAAATAAATAATGCAGAAAATGCAGTTACATTGAAAAAAATCGCTTTATAAAAATATAACACGACGGCTAAGCGGTCTAGGCGCTTTTACTTGTTCTAGTAAAGATACAGCCAGGTATTACGCGACGACGAGGCGGTGTCTAGCAGCAGAAAAGTGTATTATGTAGAAGTCACTAAAATAGTATATTGTTTTATTAGGAGTAAAAGTGATACTTTTGTGACGAGTCTTTAGGTTACAGACGAGTAACAATAGTGGCTGTTACTCCGAAAAAGACATGTTATTTTTTCATCAAACGTCGATTACCTATAAAAAAATAAAGATAAAAAATTTAGCTGTATTTTTACTTTCGTTGCTAATGGCAACGCACAGCCGTCTGAAATATCAAACTTTAATGTCATAATTTTCTGACGTTTGAAGAAAAACAATATTAGTTAACGACCCACAAATACAACTAGTAAATGCACTAATTACTTTAAATTGCTAAACTAACACTCGAAGATATATAATAACACGAGGTAATCATTGTAGAACTGACAAGCATATTCTTTGATTTTACTTCCTTATATAGTACCAAAAGCGTTTCGTTTCACCGGTACCAGTAGTCTTGCCCAAATGTTTAAGCCTGCGTTTGCTGTGCGCAGTCGAGTCACTTCGGCGAGGAAGCGTTTTTCGTGGAGAAAAGAAGTATTTTGAAATAGAAAATTATATAGAGAGAAGGTCATTAGCATGGCGCATCTTTTTAAATAAGTCTTGTTATCCTATGTGAAGTGGCTATGGAGATATTTGATATTAACTGCGGAACTAGGACGGACTGACGTTTAAACTTAATTCGGTAATGTTTTTCGAAGGCCTCTACTGATATGAACGGTGAATGAGTATTGGAGCTTTCGGAGTTACGCGAAAGCTTTAGCGCATAGGTACCTGCTCTGTTATTTATTGAAAAGAAGTAAGTTTTGATGAAAAAAGTTAGACTTGAGAGACTAAGAGTTTATGATTTTACGACACTGAACTCTATAAACAACTGAACTCTATAAATAGAGTTCCAATACGTATACGTGGTATGACTGGTGGTCGAGAGATAAACGCACTTGCCTCTCACCCAACAGTCTCGGGTTCGATTCCTGGTCGTGGCAGTGGAAAATACTGTGAGAGGAATTTTTCCACTATATGCGGATATTGGGTGTGTCCCTTGCCTCTAAATGTATAGCCCCCTCCCACACAAGGCTCTTCTAGAGCCTTCCGGGATAAAGGGGGTCGTAATTACCTGTGGCGTTATTTATTTATTTATAATACAATGATTTCAAAAATAATAAATCATACAAAAAAAATATTTGCATTGAAAAAGTAGATACTTTAAGCTTCAAAGCCCATTTTTATCAGCCCATTCCTCTTATGATTTATAACAACTTACGATTTAACATGACAACTACACACTATGTAATCATAAAAGCCATGTTTGTTAAAAAAATTTACCTCTTTCGAATTGCAATAGTCTTGAAGAGAGTAATATTGAGACAAGTGTTTCTTAAAAACTTCTTCATTAATTTCCATTATTAACACAGGAGGGGTGGAATGTTAAAAAAGTTCCACCCCTTTACATAAACTTAATAGGCTTTCGCATGTTGAAATTTTAATTTTGAATTAAAGCATAGAATGACTGGGTTATTATAGGTTTCTATAATATATCTGTATTTGTATGAAACTCTTTTTGTGATTAATTGTTCTAAAAATATTTTATATTTATTATCCTTGTAACATAATGTCGTATATTTCCGTAAAACCCCTAAAAAATGATTTTACTTACGTCCGTTCACTTCGAAGTCGATAACCTGCTTTATTTTTCGACAGAGGCTGAACTCTTTCCCTTCTCTCTTAGGGCAAGGCGTCTTCATTTCGTCCGAAAGTTTGTTGTTTTCGTCGCCAAGGCATCGTTTGTCCTTCGCACTGTTGCAGTCATAGCAGGAAATAGCACTACCTTTTGACAGAAACACAAATTTATATACAACAATATGATAGAAGGACTAGGCGGGTCAAGTCAAGGAACTTTCATGGATTTAGTTAATTATGAAGCCAGTTGTACTTATTTAATTTAAAATAGAGTAGAATCGAATTGTTTCTTGGTAAATAAAAATAGTAAGTATATTGGCTCACCAAGTATCCAAGTTATTCATAAAATTTAATAGAATTAAATTGGCCTGCGGCCCTGACACAGGCATGCAATGAATACGTGTCGGATACGCCTGCATGGAGGTGGCTACAATTTCAACTGTAATGTTAGTACAAGATCCGACAGTTGATTCCTGCATCTGTATTTTTAGCGAATCTTAATTGAAATAAATAATTAATGGCAAAGTTTACACTTGGCAACCTAGAGGTTGTGGTTGACTAAGAGCTGGCATCCATTTTTTTCCATTCTACGCATCATTTTCTATCAAATGACGCTTAATTCACTTAAAAAACATGTAGTTGGAATTCATTAGAATACATTCATTACAATAAATTTAATTAAAAGTAATTGCGGCTAATTTTTGATAGGCTACTCGGCAGTAATATATTACATTGCCACTAATCATTCATTTGAATTAAGTTTCGCTAAAAAAAAAACAGATACCTGCAGGAATCAGCTGCCGGATCTTAGACTATGCAAAATTCTAATAGAATCTAATGGTTCAATTATAGAAAAAATTAAAAACAGACAAGTTTTATTATTTTAAAATTATAGATCAGTTGGAAGTGGTTTCCTTTTCCCTGTGTAACAGTTGAGAGTACTGAAATCATCGTTTTTAATTTTATTAAATTGTGTAAAATAAAATTGACGCCAGTCGGAGTTTGAACCCCGAACCACCATAGTAGAATAGAATAGAATTTATTGTCCAAAAAGAAATCAAGTACAAAGTATATACAGAGATATAGGACGTGTCAAAATAAAGACTTTTGATACAATGAAAAACAAAATAAAAAAAAAACAGGCAGCAATCTAAGTCAGCGGTTAAAATACTCATCTAGACTATAAAATACATTAGAATATAAAAATATAGCTACATTATGCTTAAACTCCATAATTATCTAAACATTTTATATAATCAGGTTAACTTATTATATACTTTAATATCTATGTAACAAGGTTTTTTTTCAGAAATAGTTAATTTGTTAGGTATACATAAATCCTCTTTCCCACGTGTTTCATAATCATGATAAACATTATTATTTACGAATAGGTTTAAATTAGCTTTAACATACATAATAATTTCTTTTATATATGTAGAGAGAGTAATGTTAATAATTTGTTGGCGTATCTCGACAAGATGTTAGATTTGATAGCCCTTATATTGTTCTAATGGCTTTCTTTTGCAAATAAAAAACTTTGAGGCTATGAGGCGAACAACCCCAAAATATAATTCCATATTTTATTTTTGACACAAACTGTGCATGGTAGAACGTCAGCAGAACAGATTGGCATACTAGGTCTTTAAGTCTGTATAATGCATAACAACTGGATTGTAGTTTAGGGCATAAGTTATTTACATGCGTCTCCAAATTAAGCTTATTGTCTAAATATATGCCTAAAAATTTCGTTGACTGAACTTGTTGGAGTGACTTATTGTTTATTCTCACAAGATGGCTGCTTTCATAACTCCACTTTTGGTTGTAAAATGAATAAATGTGGTTTTAGAAGTATTGAGGTAAAGTTTGTTGTTTTGAAACCAGCTTAAGAATTTTTTTAGGATATATTCTACATAGTTTAAACAGTCATTCATGTTATTCCCAGTACACAAGTAGGTATTATCATCAGCAAACATTAATTTTGTGTTAAACATAATATTTTTAGTCGCAAACTCCTCTATAAATCCTTATTTTACTATAAGGAACCTAACCAGACTGCAACCAACAGCTACTCTCCGGGCTATGTGCCCCGCCGAGCGCTGAATTACAAGTTACAAGCCTGGCGCGTTAAGTGTAATAATTGCATATTACCATCAAAACGCTAATGCTTCGATTGCAACAAACACCAGCCGAAAGACTGATCCTACTTAAAGGAGCTCCCTTGCCAGTCGTCACACACCACTTGCAGACTGCAGTTTCGAGCTGTTGGCTCTCGTCAGTGCAAGGTAGGTATGCGACGACCGACATGAGAATCCTTTGACTATAGTACATCCCGGTATTTTTACAATAGCGACATGTAAAACAGCCAGCAGGCGCCATCCAGCGGTCCAGTGTCTGTTGCAATCGAAAAATAAATAGCCTGACTTGGCTTAGCATAGTTCAAATGTGCTTTTAGAGGGCGGAATATTAAACATAATATTTTTAGTCGCAAACTCCTCTATAAATCCTTATTTTACTATAAGGAACCTAACCAGACTGCAACCAACAGCTACTCTCCGGGCTATGTGCCCCGCCGAGCGCTGAATTACAAGTTACAAGCCTGGCGCGTTAAGTGTAATAATTGCATATTACCATCAAAACGCTAATGCTTCGATGCTTATAGTAAAATAAGGATTTATAGAGGAGTTTGCGACTAAAAATATTATGTTTAATATTCCGCCCTCTAAAAGCACATTTGAACTATGCTAAGCCAAGTCAGGCTATTTATTTTTCGATTGCAACAGACACTGGACCGCTGGATGGCGCCTGCTGGCTGTTTTACATGTCGCTATTGTAAAAATACCGGGATGTACTATAGTCAAAGGATTCTCATGTCGGTCGTCGCATACCTACCTTGCACTGACGAGAGCCAACAGCTCGAAACTGCAGTCTGCAAGTGGTGTGTGACGACTGGCAAGGGAGCTCCTTTAAGTAGGATCAGTCTTTCGGCTGGTGTTTGTTGCAATCGAAGCATTAGCGTTTTGATGGTAATATGCAATTATTACACTTAACGCGTCAGGCTTGTAACTTGTAATTCAGCGCTCGGCGGGGCACATAGCCCGGAGAGTAGCTGTTGGTTGCAGTCTGGTTAGGTTCCTTATAGTAAAATAAGGATTTATAGAGGAGTTTGCGACTAAAAATATTAATTTTGTGTGTCAAGTTCTGGGAGATCATTTATGAATAATAGAAATAATAATGGCCCAAGGACGGATCCTTGAGGGACACCACAATCCATTTTACGTGCATTTGATTTACTATTATTGATTACTACGTGTTGACATCTGTAGGATCAATATGATTCAATCCAGTTATATGCTAGACCTCTAAAACCACATCGAAAACGCTTTTCCAAAAGTAGAGCATGATCAAGAGATCAAAGTCTTGCTAAGATCCATGAAGACGCCACTACATTTATTATTACTATTCAAGTTATTATATAGACTTACTAAGAAATCTAGCACCGCAGATTGCGTTGATTTGTTTTTCCTGAAGCCATGTTGTGCTGAATTTAAAATATTATGTTTTTCTATAAAAAGTATCATAGGTGCATAAATGATTTTTTCCATTATCTTAGATATCGTGGATAAGAGGGAAATAGGCCTGTAGGTCTCTAGTAACGTAGTAAAAACTAAAAGTAAAATTGAAACAAAATTAAGAACTTGTTTTTCACATAAAGTACAAAAAAGTGAAAAATAATTTTTCATGTACGACTGCAAGAAAAACAAGGCGTGCGCACTTTGTATTTCCCGTTTCATGCAGTCATGGGTACAATCATACAAAGTGCGCATACCTTGCTATTCTTGCAGTCGTACATGAAAAATTATTTTTTACTTTTTAGACGACTTTGTAAGAAAAGTAAGTTTTCAAAAGTTTTTTAATTTTTTTTATTTTCTATTATTTAGTCATACTTTAATTAAATTATTGTCATACGTGAATATTGTGACATCCGCGTCCCCTGTAAAAGTCTCTAATCAGGCGGAAAAACATTTGCATTCTACGTTTTGCCGGAGGTGCCGGTTGGATAGTATATTTAATCAATTGCAAAGGTAACGGTGGAATACTGTATTGCCATCCGATCTTAGTAACTGTGTAAAATTTCACGAACTGATTTTGTCAGGAAGTGTGTTAAATAAAGGATGCGAGCCTATTGGGTTGAGCTACCTAAACGGCGCGTCCCCCGGTGGCGGATAGGGGTAAGCCATGGAGCCTGTAAGGGCTCCATGGTGAGTGAGTGTCATAAGCGGATTCTCTGGGACTAATATCCTGGTCGGATCTAGCAAAAATGTGGAAAAAGTATAAAAAATCAATTAAGTCGGCACAAAATTTACAACAAAGGTTTCGTGATATCATTCAGCATATCAGAAAATAGCATGACGACCGCTATGTCCGTTGAGAAAACATAACATAATTTTAAGACGTTAAATAACCTATAAGATAAAATTCAAAATATCTGGCTTGTTCGGCGTGGCATAGCATAACGTTTTTGGGTAAGCCGGCGCATTTCGGAGCAGGATGAGCAAAAGGTGACTATTACGCATACGTATAGCGACCATGAGCTAGTCGGAGGCATTACATAGATTCAAGTGATTTTGTCGATAGTTTGCATTATTATTAGTTATTGTAAATATTGTGGAAAAAATATTATTGTTGTGCTTTATTGTAGAAGTGCTAATTGTTTAGGATTACTTATGACATAAGATATTTGAATTGAATTGGAAAACATGTAATTATTTTTTACCCGTTGAATTTATTCTCCCGTGATAAAAGGCAAATATTATTGTACATTTCTGTCCAATCGTATATTTTTGTTTAATTTCTCCAGTTCCAGAAGATAATCCTGATGAGGATGAAGAACAAATAGACACAAACTCTTCCAACAATGAAGACGTTGACGACGAGGACGAATCTGACGATGATGATAGCGATTCTAATTCCATCACTATAGATGAGGAATCTAATGCCTCGAATTATAATAATAATAATAATGATGGCGAAACATGATCCTTAATTGATTTATTATTTATTGCATACAGTGTCAATATTTACCTTAGAATAACAAAATAAATATTTTTTAACTACGCTATTTAGCTAATAGTAACATCACATACAATTTTTCTACTTCACTTTTGGGCACTTTTTCCAATGTTGGAAACTAAATATCATGTATACTATTTTTTATTTTAGCCAAGGATGCTGTTTTTTTCCGGAAAAGTAATTAAAAAAGGGAAAAGTTTTAATCAAACTTTGAAGCATTGCGGATTTAATTTGATTTTTTCAAAATATGCATTTAAAACAAAATTCTCAATATTAGGATATAGCGATCGACATGCCATTTTCTGGTTAGGCCCAAAAAATATATTATTAAATAAGAAATGGCATGCTGAATGTTATCACAGAACCTTTGTTGCAATTTTTATACTTCGTTAATTTTTTAATACATTTTTTACATTTTTTTCAATGTTGGGTTCCAGCAATATGCATGCCATTTTTTATTTGAGCTTAAAACAATATTATTTTGCAAAATACAAAAAGGCATGCAGAATAAAATTACAAAAAATTTTTAAATTCAACTTTTTCGATGCATGCCTCTATTTTCGGATCTCCTAATCTGCATGCCACTTTTTTACAGCAATGCATTCTAATAATGGCCCACAGTTAAGATGGTATGTAAATGAGTTATTAGATACTATTACTAACCTAAAAAAGAAAAAATCATCCGGTTTTGATGAGCTAACTACCCATGTCCTTAAAAATATTATTGATGTAGTAGCTGATCCCTTATTATACCTAATTAATTTATCGTTGGAACAAGGTGTGTTCCCTAATATATTAAAAAAGGCTTGTGTCATACCGATTCTTAAAAAAGGCAGTTTAAACGATATTGACAATTACAGACAGATTTCTCTCCTAAGTTCAATATCTAAATTAATTGAAAAAATTGTATCGGTTAGAATAGTGTCTTTTGTTGAGAAGACAAATATACTGTCAACATACCAGCATGGTTTCAGGACAGGAAAATCTGTTGAAACGGCATCTTGTCAATTTTTAAATTATGTTTACCAGAAGTTAGATGAAGGCAATACATGACTGTTGACAAAGATACACTCTCAGCCAAGCTATCCAATATTGGTATAAGGGGAAACCTATTGAAATGGATAAATTCATATATGGAGGGGCGGAAACTTGCAGTTAAATGTAACAATACACTATCAGAAATATACGATGTAAATTTAGGAATCCCCAAGGCTCAATATTAGGTCCACTGTTATTCACACTCTATATTAATGACTTGCCAGTACACTTAAAAGACAGTTTCACTATAATGTATGCCGACGATAACTGTATCTGCTATGTCAACGAATGAACTGGAAAGAAAATTAGACTCTGTGATTGATAGTATGAAGGCATGGTGTGATCGAAATAAATTCATGTTAAATGATACCAAGACAGTGTTTATAAACTTTAATATGAGAAGACTTATAGCCTTAAAAAGTAATCCACTTTCAGAGATCACTAAATTTCTAGGGACCTACGTTGACAACAAATTAACTTGGGTATCCCAGGTTGAACATGTATGTAAACTATTAAATAAATGTTATTATGCACTGTTACAAATGAAAGGTACACTCAATGAATCTGTCTGTTAGATATATATTATACTATGGCTTTCTTGCATATCCCTTTTAATATACAAGCATGGGGGAAGCATTGTAGTAGAGTTCTTATTATACAAAAAAGAATACTACTATTTAACATGAACTATAGAGAGAGCTGTCGAAATATTTTCATTGAAAAGGAGATTCTCACCACCCCTTGTATTTATATATATAAATGCTTGTTATTTGTTAAAAATAATCCCCAAAATTTCACTAGTCTAAATAGTGGACACATATATAATACAAGACAAGGAAACACACTGCTGATCCCTAGCCATAAAACGACAACGTTTAAAGATTCCCCTTATTACAACTGCGTAATATTATTCAATAGTCTACCACATAACATACGGGACCTCCCACCAAGCACATTTAAGAAGGAAATAAGGGCAATCTTACTAAGAAATGGTTTCTATTCAATGAAAGAATTTTTAGACAAGCAAAACAATCACTAGACTTGTTTTCATTAAGTGGTTTTTCTGATTTCCCCCCTTCCTTATTTAAGGATATATATAAGTGATTAGAACTCATTTCATATACATTGTATTTCATATATTTATTTCACTGACTATGTTAATTTTCTAATTACTTCTTACATTGCTCCTATAATGGACATTTCACAAATATAATATTGTCGCTGTTCTTCTTTTTTATGTACTTATGGTATTATTATTTATTTATACATTTATGTGTATGTTTGTTTTTTTTTATATGTATATACATTGCTCCTTTGTTTGTTGTTTATATTGACATGCCAAATGTACAAAATGTATGTATTATTGGTGAATAAATGTCTATCTAATATGAAATCAGGCCCGAATTATTTGAAATTTTCGCAGGAGTTTTCAGAACTCTACTTTGGCCAACGAGGGCTGCATGCCAATTTTTTTATAAGGATAAGCACGAGAACGCGGAAAATTATATTTTTTTATTATAAATTCACATCTCCGTTAGAGCCATTTGGGATCCTGCTAATAGCATGCCTACAATTACTAAGACACAATTTGTTTTAACTTCCTTTTAATAAAAGGGCAAGCGTTTTAGTATCAGAGAAAAACACTAAAATTTCGTTTTAGTGAAAATGCAATTTTCCATGTGGCCGGGAAGCGTGCAGCGGACTAGTACCCGCTTTTCCTTTTTGTCACAGGGTACAACTGAATGAAAGTTCATTCCTCCAAAAGGCATTACCATTATTTACTTGCGTTTGGCGCGCTGTATCTTGAAAGTTGTTGGTCTGATGGAAAAAAAGCATAGAACATATTTTACGTAGAAATTTATGCTCTTAAACTTTTTACTAGGACCAATAAGAATGGAGATATTTGCATAGAACTGATTTTGAGCACTATCATTCTAAGATAGCGGCGCGAGCGGTCTTCCCCCAATGTCGCAAACTCAGGGTTATGAGTATTTCATCTATTTACGACCTTTTGCTTGGTAGACCCCTTTTTTTCCTCCCCATTGCATTGTTTGGATTATAATTTAAACGCTTTCGGTTGTGTGTGAAGAGTAAAGTGATTTTACTCAGGAACAAATTGGTAAAAGTAAAAAAATACACATTATGTAGAGATTGAACGCCTTATGAATAGATATATCACTCGACTCCCCTTACTATTTGTATTTGTTCGATAGTTTGACAGAAATAATAATTATGGGCAAATTTTAAAACCTAACACTGAACACATTTTTATTGCAAATAATGCTTTAAAAGATGGATCATCATTGGTACATAGCCCTAAAAGGTACAACATATTGATTTTTTAAGAAGTGCGCGTGCGCCATCTAAAACGCTCTACATAATTCAATGTTCAAGCAGGACAACGCAGTGTCAACTAATAACAGAATTGTAATAGACTTTAAACTGGACTAGTTTCTGTGAATGAAAAATACAACCTGCGCAAACGATATATCTATGTAGCAAATTTATTGTAAAAAATGTATCAACTAATACTTTCTTACAAATACAAATATCGAGAAAGTTCAAATATTTAACGTTTAGAAAGAACATTTTTTATACAACATTTTACAACATTATTTTGAATTTAAAATATAAAACGAACAATTTCTTATTAATTTATATTTTATTAAAGGAACTTCTTTGTATTTTTATAAAAAAAAGTCAACTTACTATTTTTTATGCAAATTAAAGCCACTAACAAAAATCCAAAAACGTACTGGAGGTAACTCATTTTTAACTTTTGATTTAACAACTAAACTAAATTATTTATTCACTGATGCTGGATGATGATGGGATCAAAGCTGAACTGAACTAAAAGTGAATGATATTGAGCTTGCGCGAACTATATTCCGAGCGGAAAGACTTGTTAATAAATAATGAGGTTTGAAAATTGAAATTATAAACATGTCCTAGGAACTTGTAATGTGTTTAATCCGTGGTGTAAGACTAGCCGACTTCATTTAGACAAAATTATGACTCTTACTCTCAAGATATGTACTGGTTAATTTGCAAATCTACAATGTGGTCCGGCTTTCCTAAAAACACTTGTTATTTTCCTATGTTCGTAGTATATAGGAAAGTATTGTGATCGTGAAAAAATCTATTTTGAGTTTTTAGTCAATTTACATGTTATCCAGGTCCTCTGAAACCAAACAAGTGATTTCAAAAAATGTTTGCCTGCTATCTATCTTTTGCAGTATATAGTCTGTCGTTTGTGGTCGTACTGTCGTGAGCAGAAAAAAATAGGACAACTTTTTTTTTCTAATGTAAATCTGTCTCTATTTGAAGATGTAATGAGTAGCCGAAATAAAACAGATATCAATTTTAATTTATTTTTTATTTCAATGCTGTAGTTATTGCTATAGTAAATAATGAATGGTTAATGAGACAAATTACACTGCGTTATAACATTAACAAAAATTTGGTGTGTAACATTTTAAGAAAGTGGATAATAAACGGTACGATTAGTAGAATTCCTGGATCAAAGGACAAAGGATATCCTACTTAACAAGAAACTAACTATTAATATTTCGTTATTGCACCATTTCTATTTATAACTTCTATAAGTCTGTTTGGCATAGAATTAAATAACCTTATACAATAATCATTAGTAATAATATTTTCCCATGTATTATTTACAATTTCCAGTAATTCTTCGGCATTCCGTGGTCTCACGTTTCGTTTTTGGATACTTCTTACGAGTGGTCCCCATACTTCTTCTACAGGGTTAAGATCTGGACTATGACTGGGCCAGTTAAGAACATTGATGTTGTTATCTTGAAACCAATTAGTTACTGTATGAGCAGTATGAACGGAATAATTGTCTTGCTGAAATTATTAGGAAATAATTGTGACACAGAAGGGAGCATAATATTGTCTAAAATCCTAATATACGTTTCACTATTAAATCGTTCCTCAATATGCCACAAAACGCCAGGACCACGTGTCGATATCCAAGCCCACGTATTGACGGAAAATCTACCACTTTTATCATTGTTAGATATATATTTTTCATCAAATCGAGTATTCGGAGGGCGGTAGATACGAATACGACCGCTGTGTGTTGACTGGAAAGTTTTTTCGTCTGTAAAGGTTACATTGTTCCAAGAATTTACATCATGCACTAAAAATTCAAGCGCAAATCCTACTCGAGCTTCTTTATGTTCAGCTTTAAGTAAGTATTTCTGTGCTGCTGCATGACAGCGAAGCTCCGGTTCTCTTACTCGCCGGCGACTAGTACTACTCGATCCAGGAAAATTCATTTCTTCACCAGCCCGAATAACTGAGTAAAATGGATTTTCTACTAAAGCATTTACCATTTGCAAATATTGTTGTTGAGTTGATATCCTTCGTCGCCCTGATCCAGGATTTCTACTAATCGTAAAATGTTACACACCGAATTTTTGTCAATATTATAACGTAGTGCAATTTGTCTCATTGATCATCCATCTTCTGCTTTAGCAATAACTCCAGATTTAACTAAATCGCTTATATGAGGCATATTAGTTTTTTTGCACACTTGAAATAAATTATAGCTAACTGACAATGTTACAAAAATTAAAGTTAGATGTACACAACTAAATTTTAGCAAAATACCGTTATAAGACTTGTCCTTTTTTTTGCTCACGACTGTACATCTAATTTTAATTTGTGTGACATTGTCAGTTAGGTGTCATAATTTATTGCAAGTGTGCAAAAAACTAATATGCCTCATATAAGCGATTTAGTTAAATCTGGAGTTGGAGATGGATGGTACCGTTTATTCTCCACTTTCTTAAAATGTTACACACCAAATTTTGGTTAATGTTATAACGCAGTGCAATTTGTCTCATTAACCATCCATCATTTACTATAGTAATAACAACAGCATTAAAATAAAAAATAAATGAAAAGTGATATCTGTTTTATTTCGGCTACTCATTACATATTCAAATAGAGACAAATTTACATTAGAGAAAAAAAGTTGTCCTATTTTTTTCTGCTCACGCCAGTATACAACTAGATTTTAACAAAATACCGTTATAAGACTTGTCCTATTTCTTTTTTGCTCACGACCATATACCTACAGTCCAAATTGCCGATTAAAAATTAGTATGCGTACTCTGGACGGCTACACCTCGAAGCTAAATCGCAAAATGTGGGGGGGATGGTTAAAAACCCTTAAAACCGATAAAAAAATGTAAAATAATTTCTTTCTCAAAAATGCCTTCAAGGTTTTGATCAAATTTAACATATAGATAGATACTCACTTAGCACTAATTATGAGATTACATACCCCGTTACTCCCTAAAAATGCATGGACGGAGGCTGTAGGGGTAAGGTGAAAAGGATTAAATTTTTCTCTGAAATGGTTTAATGATTTTAGAATTGAAAATAATATTAGGATCGTGTAGGTAGATAGGGGCTACGTTCTGGATTTTTCCCCGCCACTTGACTTGAATGGATCATCCACGTAATAGACCCTGTTGACTTGAATGTATACCTGTACTTGATACCCCAGCACATTAATAACCCCCTCCCTTCTAATTATCCACCCACCGCCCCGGCCCCGGCCCCTATGACGTCACAAGTAAGTGGTGGGAGAATACCACCTCCCGTATAAACACCCTACTAACTGATTTTTCTACAATTGTAGGTTGAAGTTAGGTACAATTATTGTAGGTCAATGTTACAATTGTAGATCGAAGTTACAATTGTATGTCGACGTTACAATTGTAGGTCTAGGTTACAATTGTAGATCGAAGCTATAATCGTTTAGTTAAAATTGCATCAATCAAAGTGAGTTTTGATTGAAACTCGTGAAAATTATTATTGTCTCCTTCGTACTACGCTTACATGTTTCTCTAACAACATGCAACAGATTTGTTTCCCGGACGGCGCCGGCATTGGCGCAGAGAAATATAGAAATATCAGGTTCGCGTGCAGTCAGCGACTGGCTATCCGAACGAATGCAGATCTCCCGAATTCTAGGTTCATTTATTATACTCTTCTAAATGAAGTATCACTGCGTTGTGTCACGTTGTAAGTAATCAGGCGGACATTTTATTTAAGAGTAACCGGCACGATAGTTCAGTCAGCTAAAGGGCGTTATATAGCAAATTCGCATTGGTGTGACACTGCTGTGCTCTAGGTTCGATTCCCGGCACCGACACTGGCAATGTCGGCGGGTAATGCATGTTATCTGTGTTATACTTCCACTGGACGTGGAAGTGTAGTAACGCAAATATATATACCGGGTGTTAGAAAAGTATGAGAACGGTGGAAAATCTCGAACAGTTTGCATCAAATCGAAAAATAAAAAACACGTGTCAAAAATTTTTCAAAAAACTATCTACTGATACCAAAATAATCTCCCCACCCACCACCCTGTGGGTGTGGCGAGGGGCAACTTTAAAATTTTAAATGGAAACCCCTACTTTTTATTGCGGAATCGGATTCTACGGCAAAAAATACGTAAATTTTATTCCGGACATTTTTTCGATTCTTGCATGGTGTCGCTGTAATCGCAAAAAATGAAAAGAAAACATTACTGTTTCAAGAGTAGCGTCTTGTGCCCATAAAAAAACGTCCAATTCAAAAACTGAAAAGCACGTATTTGTTATTTTTACGAAGTCTATCCAATGACATTGGATTCGACTCTCCCACCCCCAACCCAGTGGGTGTGGCGGGGCAACTTTGAAATTTTTAATGAAAATCCCTATTCTTTATAGCGGATTCGGATTCTACGGCCAAAAATACATGAATTTTATATCGGGCATTTTTTTCGCGCAAGGTGTCCCTGCAATCGCAAAAAATTGAGTGGAAACATGAAAGTTTTGAACGCCTACTTACGAAAAATAAAACTACTGATCTCAAAGTGAATGATTTCCCGAGCTGTTTTAAGAACAGTGATTTTACACGGTCGTGCGAAAATTACAACAACTATTAATATTCTGTAAATTTATTAGCAGCTAGTAATTTTCAATTTACATTTTTTACAGGGCAATAAAAACCTCGATTTAAAAAAACTAGTAGTGGTTTTACCTCTTAATTCAGCCACTTCAGACAAGTTCTTGATCCCAGCCAGTGAAGGCAAGGAGGTAACTCAGCCATTTAAGGCAAGGTGAGGATTTCGGCCAGTTGAGGCAATTAGTTTACAGGTTAACTGCTACACTAGCAGGTTTTAATTTCAAGATTATAGCAGGAGTTCAAAATGGTGCCCATTGACTTCTTGGCATTGTCTGAGACGAACGTAAAAATTTTCAATAGCACTTCTTATCATTTGAGGTGGTATTTCTGCAAAAATGTTTATTATGCGTTGCCTCAGCTCTTCCAAATCACGAGGTTTAGTGGAATAAACCTTACCCTTCACGTAGCCCCAAACAAAATAATCAAGTGGCGAGAAGTCGGGAGATCTTGCTGGCCATTCAATAGTTCCTCTTCGACCTATCCATCGATTTTCGAAAGTACCATTCAAATAGTCCCTAACAATATCCCGATAGTGTGGAGGAGCCCCATCTTGCTGGAACCAAACATTATCGAACTCATCACCAGCACTTTCTTGTATTGCGGGAACTATTTGATTTGTCAACATTTCCAGGTATTTTTCTCCATTCAAATTTCCATCTACGAAAAACGGTCCTATGATTCGATCCCTGAAAACTCCTGCCCAAACATTTAATTTTTGTGGATACTGCATGTGTGTTTTAAGCATCCAGTGAGGTTTTTCGTCACTCCAATATCTGAAATTATGGCGATTAACTTTTCCACTGAGTTCAAAAGTTGCTTCATCTGAGAGGACATGTAGAGATGACAAAAAATTTGGGTTTTGGTTACTCCTTTCCATAGTTAATTCACTAAATTCAAGTCGCCGATCAAAATCATCTTCATTTAACTCTTGGTAAAGGTGAATTTTGTAAGGATGAAATTTCAAAAGTTTCAAATTCTTATGAACTGAAAATGCACTCATATCAAGCTGTTGACTGGCTTTTCTGATTGATAACCTTCGATTTTCAGCAAATGCCTGGGCCACTTCCATTTGCCGAGCTTCCGATGTTTCAGATTTTGGTCTTCCAGATTTTGGACGATATTTATTTGTCCTTGTGTCTAGGAATCGTTTGATGGTACAGGACACAATGGATTTTGAAATTCCCACTTGATCCACACGGAAAGTTTCGTTGAATAAAATCACAACTTCATCATAGAACCTTTCTTTATCGCCCCACCCTCGCATTATTAAAAGAGAAACTCTCTCTTCCTCTGTTAGAGTAGCCATTATGCATAAAAAAACGCGAAAACTAATGAAAAATGAAATAACTTTTTCCGTACAAAAGTGCGCTCCTGCCTCTACAAAAGTTGGAAGGAACTGAACGTTCTCGTAGAAATTTCACAAAACAAATACTGTTATTAAGAACACTTTAAAAAAAACATTCATAAAAACCAAGATATCACAGATATTGTTTTTTAAACTGAATGTTTTTTTGTCAACACGAGTAGTTAGAGTTTGTAAATATTTACAAACTAATGGACGCTTAAGGTTTATTTCAATTTTGTGCGATTGCAGCGACACCTTGCGAGAATCAAAAAAAATTCTTGATATAAAATTCACGTAATTTTGGCCGTAGAATCCGAATCCGCTATAAAAAATAGGGATTTTCATTACAAATTTCAAAGTTGCCCCCCGCCCCACCCACTGGGTTAGTGGTGGTCGAATCCAATGTCATTGGATAGATTTCGTAAAAATAATAAATACGTGTTTTTCAATTTTTGAATTGGACGTTTTTTTTATGGGAACAAGACGCTACTCCTGAAACAGTAATGTTTACTTTTCAATTTTTGCGATTACAGCGACACCATGCAGGAATCGAAAAAAATGTCAGGAATAAAATTTACGTAATTTTTGCCTTAGAATCCGATTCCTCAATAAAAAAATAGGGGTTTCCATTTGAAATTTTAAAGTTGCCCCTCGCCCCACCCATAGGGTGGTGGATGGGGAGGTTATTTTGGTATCAGTAGATAGTTTTTTGAAAAATTTTTGACACGTATTTTGTTATTTTTTGATTTGATGCAAATTGTTCGAGATTTTCCATCGTTCCCATACTTTTCTAACACCCGGTATATATATATATATATATATATATATATATACAGGGTTACTGGTAATTCGATACATTCCTTTGGAGATGTGATGGGGCATGAGCTAAGGAGTAAATCTAGCCCTAACATACATTATGCAAAACTCAATAGTTTTTGAGATATTTCAATTTTTTTGTTTTTCTCAAAAAAGTAGATCTTAATGTCTTAAAAGTTAATTTCCGAAAAATCTACTTGACATTTTTAATTTTTTTTTACTTGATTACTTGTCCAATATTATAGATATCCGTTTGGAATGAAAAATATCCCGAAACATTTCGATCATGTGAACATTTAAAATAAAAACTTGTAAACATTTTTTTTTTAAATCAGTTATGAAATTTACCTATTAGGTTTTTCAAAAAAATATTAATGTAGCACGCGTACAAATTATTATAAAAACTTCCTTATTTCAATAGCTATCTAACTAGGTAAAAATGTTTAATGTACCCTTGATAGTTCTAATAAAAAATTAGTAAAGATAATGTTGGTAGCGGAATTTATTAAACGACTAATCGTTCATTTTCATTTAAGTCAGTCAGTCCTTGACTTTGACGTTTGTGCATATATGTCATTAACTGACATTCTTATCTCCGTGTCTCTTAAGTTTGTTGGTCTTGTTAAATTAGTTATTGAAGATTTTGATTTTGCTCGTAGTTGTTGTTATTAGTTGTTGTTATTGTATTTTCTGTGCCAGGCCGCGTATGCCAACGCAGAATACGCTGATATCTTGTTTGTCTATGGATACTGTGGCGGCAACGCTGCTGAAGCTCGCCGAGAATATGGTCTTTGGTACCCTAACCGCCACTTACCAAATGCACGTGTATTCAGTACGGCATATCGAAATATCGCTGAAACTGGCTCCGTGAAATGTAGAAGAAGTGACGCTGGTGCTCCTCCCGTTTATGAACCCGATGATGAGGAAGAAATATTGAGGTATTTTGAGGAAGATCCAACTATTTCAACTAATAAATTCGCAAGACTAACCGGAGCGTCACAATGGAAAGTTTGGTCTACGATATGTAGAGTTGGACGTCATCCTTACCACTATACCCCTGTCCAAGGCTTGGAGGAAGGTGATCCTGGAAGGAGAGTGGAATTCTGCCGCTTTATGTTAAATTCAGATGCAGAAAGTGCAAATTTTTTAACAAGTATTTTATGGACGGACGAGTCGAAATTTAATCGAGAGGGTATAACAAATTTCCACAACCTACATTATTGGGCAGAGGAAAATCCCAAGTTAACACCTGAAACTAGTTTCCAAATGAAGTTTTCTATTAATGCGTGGATGGGAGTCATTGGCCACTATTTAATAGGGCCACACTTTCTTCCTCAAAATTTAAACGGGGAAATCTATGAAAATTTTTTAAGAAATGATCTGCGAATGATGTTTCAGAACGACGGTTGTCCAGCACATTATCGGCTGACAGTACGACAGTTACTTGATCAACGTTTCCCTAACTGTTGGATTGGAAGAGCGGGCCCAATACCTTGGCCAGCGCGAAGCCCTGACTTAACACCCCTTGATTATTACGTATGGGGTCATATAAAGGGGATGGTCTATGCCACACCAGTCAATACTATAGAAAACCTTAGACAAAGTATAGTCGATGCTGCCCAACACATAAGGCATAATCTGACAACCAGAGTAACAAGGACAGAAATAAGAAGACGTTGCCGTGTCTGTATTCGGAATAGGGGCTCCCATTTTGAGCAAGACATATAAAAAATAAAGTACAACTTTGAAATTAATGAAGAATTAAACTCTACTTTTAAAATGTTTTTTACTGTTTATCTAAAAATAAAATTCGTACTACTTGTGCTATTTTTACTAGTATTTTCTTAGAACTATTAAGGGTACATTGAACATTTATACCTTGTTAGATAGCTATTGAACTAAGGAAGTTTTTATAATAATTTATACGCGTGTTACGTTAATATTTTTTTGAAAAAACCTAATAGGTAAATTTCATAACTGATTTAAAAAAAAAATTTAAAGTTTTTATTTCAGATGTTCACATGATCGAAACGTTTCCAGATATTTTTCATTCCAAACGGATATCTATAATATTGGACAAGTAATCCAGTAAAAAAAAAAATTAAAAATGTCAAATAGATTTTTCGAAAATTAACTTTTAGGACATTAAGATCTATTTTTTGAGAAAAACAAAAAAAAATTAAATATCTCAAAAACTATTGAGTTTTGCGTAATATATGTCAGGGCTAAATTTACCTCTTAGATCATGCCCCATCACATCTCCAAAGGAATGTATCGAATTACCAGTAACCCTGTATATTTTTTTTTCTTGCTGAAATAGGCTTAAAATATCATGAAACGTCGAGAAAACGTCTGTCGGTCGGTCGTCTGTCTGTCGGTCGTCTGTCTGTCGGTCGTCTGTCTGTCGGTCGTCAGTCTATCGGTCTGTCTTTCTGTAACCTTTTTTGTGCGCACGTTTACTCTGGAACTAGATTATATTTTGATCTAGTTCCGTTGAAGTGTTCGGGGGTAAATGTGGTAAATAAAGGTAAATAGGCAAAGCAAGCAGGTAAGAGTTCATAAAATTGCAATTTAGGGCATGTACGAAAAGTCAAGATCCCAATTTTTTTTCACATCAGCCACCCCCACCCCCACTATCACCCCCAATACCACCCCCACACTATTATAAAAGGGAGTAAATACAATTAGAATGTGATTTAGTGTGTATACAAGAACGAAAATTTTTTGGTGTTGGCCGTCCCCTCTACCCTCCCTATTATTAAAGGGATTAAAAAATAAATTGGGATTTAATGTGTATACGAGAACCAAGGGACTCTAATTTTTTTTGGCATTAGCCACACCCTCTACTACCCCCATTGCCACCCCCACCCTATTATTAAAAAGAATAAAAAATTAAATTAGGATTTAGTGTGTGTATGAGAACCAAGGACCTCTAAAATCTATTCTGGCGTTAGCAAAATATAGATAACTATTGTTTTATTTGACATTTATCCTCTAGTTAAGAGTTAACCCTGATATTGTATTGATAAACCGGACCTTATAGGTATTTATAGCCACTAGAATCAGAATCTAACAGTTAAGTATAAGAGAGCAAATAAGTACATTATATACTTTAAAAATAATGTTAAAAAAATTATCGTGTAACTTATTTATGTGTGGCGTTACAAGGAAAGAGAACATGAAAAGATGCTCTTAAAATTTAATTAAGATTACAAAATAGTTTGTTTCAATTGGATAATATTTAATTTCCGTCCGGAATTGCTACCTACAATAGGTTTATACAGTAAAAGGCCACGGGCAGACAATACGAAAAATGCTATGTGCTTACCCATTTAACGCAATGTTGTGTAATTTTTTCCGGATAAAGCAGGATTTTTGAAGTGGTAATGTGTTTTATATTTATTATATACAATAATTGAATTGCCATTGTCTATGTTCAATAATAAATGGTCGAGTTATTTAAAGAATTGAAAGAAACTGATATGTATAAGAAATTAATAATTATTTTTCTTATTAAATGAAAACTAAAAATATGTTTGTCGCAAACGTTCTTTAATAGCTACCTATTTAGTAAATAATATTGCTTGACATGTTCAGATAACTAGACTACAAATTATGAATATTTGTATGAGCGCAATTTTGAAATTTTACAAAAGTTCTTTGATTAACTTAAGAGCACTTCAGATTAAAAAACAAGGGTATGCACTATACTGAATGTTTTTTTATTTACAAAAAAAAAAATAATAAGGAGCGGAATTTTATTTCGAAAAAAGCAAGTCAAGGGTAAAATAGTTATTTTCTGATTTTTTTCTGGATCTAAAGGTTGTCTGAAAAATACCATATTATTAGAGATTAAATTTCAAACAAAATTAAACATGAGTAGTGGTGAGAGGTAGGTGAAACCTCTCAAATGGTCAATTGCTACTATACAACATAGATGTCTCCATGGCCGTATAGCGACTTGCGATTCTGCAAGTACCTGAAAGCGGCGACCTTTCAGTCCTAGGTGGACTTAAATCTACTATTATAATATATGATTTGTAGGAAACAACTACTCAGCGGCAAAATACCCCGACCTGCATTGAATTACACCTTACAAATCATGAAAGAATGGTAACCAATATCATTTGTCAATTCCGTGACCAGACATAGACCGGTTTCGAACTTATTAGTTCTCATCAGTATGCCATGGGTTATGGAACAGACAATTGATAGTGGCCAACCTGCTAGTTTTATACAAACTATAGTAAATTGAGTAGTGGTGAGAGGTAACTGACCATTTGAGAGGTTTCACTCATAAACATTTATGGAACTTATCGCTTTTATCAAACTAATCGAATGTTAATTTAAAATTTAAAATATTATCTTGAATCGTTAAGAAACAACAGAAATTTTAAGAACGCAGAAACGAGCATTAAAAAAATATTTCATTCGGTTTAGCTGTTTTCAAGCGAAAGATACGAATCAACAATCATTTGCAAAGAGTGAGTAATTCCACCAAATTATGCCATGGGAGTTAAAGGTAATAGTATTTAAGAAATGTGTTGTTTTTTGCTCTCAATTCATTTTGTTGAATTTGTGTTTAATTCTGAGTAGGCGATATATGTTTTTATCTATTATTGTCCGGTGACAAAATTTTAACGTATTGTTACGCGTTTACACCCTCTAGTAAACGCCCCAAGCGTACATTCAATAATTGCAACACGAATTGTCACTAACCACTTGTTTATTCAGCATTAAATTAACTTACAATAATTACTCCTTATAATTTCACATTAATTATAACTTTTACCTACCATAAACTCACTATTTATTGTCACTGTACTAATCTGTTCTTTCTTCAATCTGATCACTCGGCTTACCTTAATTAGTACTATTCTGATGCGTTGGTCTGGACCGACCGGCGAACTATCATTACGTTGCTAGCTTATCTCTATTAAACTTCTCTTCGTAAGAGGACGTACACATAACATTGCCCCCTCTGTATGCCTAAACGTCCCAGTCAGGCAATTCAGCATCTGCAACAAACTTCGCCAAGCTGTCCAGGTATACGACTTTATTCTTCCCCCTCCCACAGAATGCTCTTTGTAGATGACCCCTTGGTGGCAGCATCCGCACAAACATTTCATTTGCGCCACCAAGTTTCTTCATCATGACGGCTAATTATCCAGTAGAATCGCTCCCGTCGTATTCTAGCCAAGGTCTTATTTTTACCATGTTCTTATTTTTACCAAAATGTTTCATCGTCCAGTTATTTTTTCTTGACAACTGTTTTCGTCCAGTCCTTCGGAGCCTCTATCTTAACCGTATATTGCCACATTCTACTGTTTCCTTATATCGTCGTCTTCTACTACCTTAGGGTGCCTCTGGCGATGTACCTTTTGCCATGCCTCAGTTTGCCGCAGTTATAACAGCGAATACCTTTGGGCAGCCTTTCATTACTGCTTTATTGCTACGGTTGTGGCTACAGGTCTTCCTTCTTAATTTTCTATAATTATTCCTGACGTCATCGCTCTTGTTCTTCTCTTTCTTCTTGATGTCCTTTTTCCTGATCTATCATCAGCTTTGTTCATCCTTTTCTTCCTGATGTCTCTTTTCCTGATCTAACATCGTTTCTTTGTTTATCTTTGCCTTCTTGACGTTTCTTTTCTGGCTCTTCTTTTTCTTCTTCACCTTTTCATGTTCTTGTTTTTCTTCTTGATGTCTCTTTTTCCGTTCTTCTTTGTCTTCTTGGTGTCGCCGTTCTTGTTTTTGTTTCTCTTCTTGACGTTTCCTTTCTTGTTCTAACATCGTTTTTGTCAGTTCGACAAACATATCCTGCATTTATTTTTCAGCAGCCATACTTCTTGTTTCCAATAAAAAGTTTTCGAAACAACACTAACAAGTCTTTTAGGTAGATTTCTAATCTGCCTATTGCAAGAGTGCAGCATATCACGACCTTCCTTTTGTACTATTTAGCAAAGCTAATAAAGATATACTTAATTATTTACCTAATTACTTACCTACTAAAATAATAGAGACCTAAAGCAATGCAAAACGATATAGGAAGAAATCTACTTTTCCGACTGGCCCCTGCCACCGAGGTTTTTTACTTGGTTTCTTTAACTCACATTGTTGTATTTTTCTGTTTCACTTTTGTCCTCTAATATTGCATCCTTTATTTAACACACTTACTGACATACTCAATTGATGAAATTTTGCACAATTATTAAGGTCGGGTAACAATACAGTATTCCACCGTTACTTTTGCAAATATCCGCAAGTAGGGGGCGCGGGGGTGAAAAATTGATTAAATATACTATCCAACCGGCACCTCCGCCAAATATAGAACAGAAAAGTTTTCGCCTGATCAGACATAATGGAATGCCATTAGGTTTATATCTCGGAACCCAACTCCAATTAATGAATTAATGTAAATTGGTTCTATACGTTATAAATAATTAAATTATGACTAAAAAGTAAAAAATAAAAAATAATTTTTTTAAAAACTTGCTTTTCTTAAAGTCGTACTAAGAAGTAAAAAATAATTGCAAAAAAAACAAGGCGTGCACATCATCCGTACAATCATACAAAGTGCACACACCTTGCTTTTCTTGCAATTATTTTTTACTTTCTAGTATGACTTTATAACTTTAAGAAAAACAAGTTTCTGAAAAGTTTTTTTATATTTTTTTTTGTCTATATTAGGTACGGTCGTGAGCAAAAAAAGGACAAATCTTATAACGGTATTTTGCTAAAAATCTAGTTGTGTACATCTAACTTTAATTTTTGTGACATTGTCAGTTAGTTGTCATAATTTATTGCAAGTGTGCAAAAAACTAATATGCCTCATATAAGCGATTTAGTTAAATCTGGAGTTATTGCTAAAGCAGATGAATGGTCAATGAGACAAATTGCACTGCGTTATAATATTGACAAAAATTCGGTGTGTAACATTTTAAGAAAGTGGAGAATAAACGGTACGATTAGTAGAAATCCTGGATCAGGGCGACGAAGGATATCAACTCAACAACAAGATTTGCAATTGGTAAATGCTTTAGTAGAAAATTCATTTTACTCAGTTATTCAGGCTGCTGAAGAAACGAATTTTCCTGGATCGAGTAGTACTGGTCGCCGGCGAGTAAGAGAATCGGAGGAGCTACGCTGTCATGCAGCAGCACAGAAATACTTACTTAAAGCTGAACATAAAGAAGCTCGAGTAGGATTTTTAGCGCATGATGTAAATTTTTGAAACAATGCAATCTTTACAGACGAAAAAACTTTCCAGTCAACACACAGCAGTCATATTCGTGTTTACCGCCCCCCGAATACTCGATTCGATGAGAAATATATATCTAACAATGATAAAAGTGGTAGATTTTCCGTCAATATGTGGGCTTGGATATCGGCACGTGGTCTTGGTGTTTTGTGGCATATTGAGGAACGATTTAATAGTGAAACGAATATTAGGATTTTAGACAATATTATGCTCCCTTCTGTGTTGCAATTATTTCCTAATAATGAGTTCATATTTCAACAAAACAATTGTTCCATTCATGCTGCTCATACCGTAATTAACTGGTTTCAAGATAACAACATCAATGTTCTCAACTGGCCCAGTTACAGTCCAGATCTTAACCTTGTGGAGGAAGAATTACTGAAAATAGTAAATAATGCATGGGAAGATATTATTACTAATGATTATTGTATAAGGTTATTTAATTCTATACCAAACAGACTTATAGAAGTTATAAATAGAAATGGTGCAATAACGAAATATTAAGAGTTAGTTTCTTGTTAAGTAGGATATCCTTTGGAAGTACTTTGATCCAGGATTTCTACTAATTGTACCGTTTATTTTCCACTTTCTTAAAATGTTACACACCAAATTTTTGTTAATGTTAGAACGCAGTGCAATTTGCCTCATTAACCATCCATCATTTACTATAGCAATAGCTATAGCATTAAAATAAAAAATAAATTAAAAGTGATATCTGTTTTATTTCGGCTACTCATTAATATTCAAATAGAAACAGATTTAAATTAGAAAAAAGAAGTTGTCCTATTTTTTCTGCTCACGACAGTACAATTCAAATATTTCTAAAAAGTTCACAATAGAATTTTCTAGGATTATTTTCAGAATGTCACAAATAGGTCTTATTTAATGTCTACATCATTTTTCAGTGGAGACAACTTAAATAATTATACCAATTCCTAAATAGAATGATAAAGAAATTTCGCTACACTAACTAACTTAAATAAGTTTTAACTTAGGTCTATATCACTGTCCAGTTTAAATCACTTCACTATCTCCAGTGGTTTCCAAATAGAGCACTTGAATTTACTCAAATTCTCCAGGAATTCTCTGTTGAGTCTCCACTTCTGGTACCAATTGTTACATGTTTATACCCTCTAGTAAACACCCCAAGCGTAGGTTCCATAATTGCAATACGAATTGTCATTAACTACTGATTTATTCAACATTAAATTAACTTACAATAATTAGTCCCTATAATTTCACATCAATTACAACTATAAGCTACTATAAACTCACTACTTATTGTCACTGTACCAGCCTACTCTAATGCGTTAGTCCCGCTTCTTATATACCCTATGGCCCTTATTCCAGAATCATCCATTTCATTCTAGTTCGTAACTGTACAGGTTCTACTCTTTTCCAGTACCTCTATGATAGGAAGCAGATCGATCGCTTTTCATCTCAACTTTTTCCTTAATTTTGTATTGCTTCTCTAAAACAGTTTTCTCCATTCGAAAAAAGGAGCAAATTTTCTTTTTTTCGAGACTTGTCCAACTGAGTTTATAATCCACGATTACTCTTAGAATTTACTCCACTACTAAAAATTATGAAGTAAAAACTCAGTCAGTTACATTGTTAATTGGTTCTTATTACCCAATATCAGTACTAAAAAATCGGCAGCTACTGGAAGCGGCTGGAACCTCCCCACTCGGTGGATCTTTGAAACCGAATAGAGCATTAAATTGTGTGACAAAATGGCACTAAACGCAATCCGATCTCATCCAAAATCTCTTCAGATCTTCTGGGGTACTAAAAAACCCTCAACTTAATTAATTTACAACACTCGCCTGCGGTTCGTGCTGCAAATTTCATCTATGCGAGTTATTACCTATATTATCGCTCGTTGAATAATATACTATTAGGATATTAACAACTTTAACATCACTTGAACTACTAAGAAAGTCTAGTTATCCTAAATACTACAGATTTGTAAAGCAACAAACTGAAAATTGGTAAAGTGATAATCTATAATAAATTCACCAACGAAGATACAGAAAGCATATGATATTGATATTGTTACATCTACCTTTAAAGTTTGTGACAATCCACTGGTGCAGTCTAAAAGTTACAAATATGCCGAAATCTTATTAACATGACATGACACCAACGTTATCGGATGACAAACGATGACAATGACAATCGTCAAAATTTGCTCATTGCAATCCGATCGCTCGCGGCTGTCTTTGTTAAATGAAACACTAGCATTTCAGTAATTTTACTAGATTTTAGAGGAATGTTTGTAGTTTAATTCTTCGATTTGTCTATATATATATTTAAAAACAGCACTAAACGTAATCCGCTCTACTTCTAGAGCAGTGAAGAAACCCTCACACGTGAATTGACACGTGATGTGACGAGTTTCACGACGTAACGGCTACGCGCATCGATCATGTTACGCGAAATGCGATCTATGTTTCATATTTGCTCTGTTTTAATTTTTTTCACGGAAACCAAATCGAAAGGGTCGAAGTGTGATATATCATTGAAATCAGAATTTTAATTGCTTTTTAATGATTTGCAAGTTGAAAGTAATTATAAAATAAACAGCTTGTTGCGTCAAAACGTCACTAAACGTAATCCGATCTCAACCAAAACCTTTTCAGATCTTCTGGGGCACTAAAGAAATGCATATGCAAAGTTTCATTCAAATTAGTTCAGTAGTTTCAGCGCTATCGTGCTAACACACATACACACATACACACACACAGACATTTTTCAAAAACCACATTTTTCAGTTCCTAGGACCTCAAAACGTAAAGATTTGATGTTATCTCAATTTTCGTTTTTGAACCAATTTTAGTAATCTCTCACAATTTTATTGTGGTGAGGTTAAAACAGGGGCTCAACACGTATAGTAAAAATTTAAAAATTTAATCACTTACTAAACAAAATTTAATTCTATTAAAATTGAATATATAAAATAAAACATATGCTCGTAATTACAAAATATATGTTATGGGCATAAACAAATCAAAATATAGAACAAAGTAAGAAGTGCTGTTAGTCTGGAAGTTAGATCTGGAAGGAAACCAGACTCGAATAAGGAAACGTCCGTTTGTGATTTTTTCTGTTGCCAATAAATACAGTTGGTTCCCCCCAACATTCCGATACATTTGTGCTCAGAGGAAGTCAAAGGGGGGGGGGGGGAATAACGTCTTAAATGTATGGGTAAATGATTTTTCGAAGATAACTCGGCGGCTTTTGATCTGGCGAAAAAAATCTTTAGACCAAAAATAAAGAGCTTACGAAAATAAGCAAATTTTGTTCCTAACCTCATCGACGTCAGACCATTGATTAGCGAGATATCTCGAATCCAAGGTGCAAAAATTAAAAAAATTAAATTCATTTTTATCATGAAGGAGTGGAGTTGAGGACCTAAGTTTTATTTAATAGAAGAGGTATTAGCGGATATTCTGTTGGGCCGGAGGTTGAGGCCGGTGGGATAATTAGGAGGGAAGGGAGAGGGGGGAAACGAAAATATTTGACGTGCGTAGTTGACCTATCGCGATCAGAGCGACATACATTTTTTTTATTTGCTATAAGATAGCACTCTCATAAAATGATTTTTTTCGCAAACAAACGCTTAGTGAGCGAAATAAAAATTGCACGTTTTTTCAAACAGTTCCTTTGCCGTCCTCTAGCTTTGGAGGTGATATCACAATGTTGAAGAGACATGACGGTTGGAAGTCCTCAACTGTAGCCGAGGAGTAGTATATTGAGGACTCAGTAGCAAGCAAAACTAGTATTTGAGAAAAAAAAATTAACAAATGTAGTAACTAATACTGACGCAAACCAAACCAGTAATATAATCAATGTTAGTGGAAAGGTAGGGGAAGAGGAGAAAAGAAGGATCATTATACAAAATTGTACTCATTTTACTGTAAATGTGAATAATAACTAAATGTATGTTGGAAATGTTATTTAATTACTGTTTCTTAATACATGTTATCAAAAAGTGTCAAATATTTACTTGTACTGATGATCAATCACTTTCCTGCCTAGGCAGGCATGCTGATTGACATTAGTCAGCAAAGTTACTACTTTGCTGCCTATCGGCGAAAAAAGATCTTTTAGGCCAAAGTGAGATAAAGCTACTCAGAGCCAAGCGACCCTTGAAATAATAATCTACAATCTACAAAGTGAATATAATTTAACTAATTTATCAGTCAAATGAAGAAAATTACAGTTTATGCCAGTTTTTTAAATAGTTAAGAATTAAACAACATTAATAAGAAATATATTTATTGATTGTAAAACAATGCATTTTGTTAATCTTCATCTATGCAGAGGCGAATTTATCCATCATTTCAACATGATCGATGAGCCACTTTTCTTCAATGTATTTTAAATGAGATTACTTATCTATATTTCTTTCTTAATCTAAGGTTTTGATATAACACTCTGTAAATATAACTGGAGGTAGTTGATGTGCTGTTAGTTAATTTTATTAGTGATTGCATTTAGATGTAGATGTCATATTTATAACTATTAAATTACTGAGAGACTAATAAATACACAGATTTCGCACGTTTTTCGGGAATACAATTCTTACTTCCGCTACTGGTATCATGATGTCGCTAGTAATATTATCTTCATCCTTCATTTGCTCTCAGGCGTGGGTGAGTTAGAATGGCAAATGGAGATAAAAAATATCACTGAAATTAATTCTTAATCTTTATTTTATTTACACAGATCTAACAGAATAATAATTATTTAAGTTACACAGTAGGTATACAGGATGACTACATTTTATATCAAACAGTATTGCTACCTCGCAAACCATAACAGCTGCAAAGTCCATTAAATGAAATGGGATAAAAGTTTTTCGTCGTATTTTAGAGGCTAATGAAATGGGATATAAAAATAGAAATTATTTCGGTCGGTTTAGGAGATATACGGTAAAATCCGAAACAGCTCGATTTCTTTTTTTTTTCAAAATTGTCTCATGATATTTTTGTGACTGATAGTACAACCAAGAATAATGGTAGTTTCTTATACAGGGTGTTCCAAAACTCCCGCCTTCCCCTTTAGATGCTAATTCTCCATGCAAAAATAGTAAGAAAAGTTCCTATAAATATGTGTCCGGAAATGCTTCCTAAGGGAGCTATGGCCCTCTAAGGATGACGCAAAAATAGGTGTTTTTACTAATTATCTCAGAAATGATTTGGAACAACTTTATGAAACTTGGTTAACTATTTTAGATTATTAAAGGTTATTGTTTTACAGTATTAGCCAAAATTAACTTTATCCAGGGACGGAGAAACGAGGGGTCGGTGTTCTTTGTTTCTACATATTTATTTTTCCATTTGACATTTTTAGTACTTTAATCCCTGATTATGGTTCCCTGGTTAATTGCGTATTCGTTTGCTAAATCTGTGTTATTTATTTCTCAAAGTAGGCGTATGTCATTCAGTAACAGAAGTACCTCACAGGAGTTTCTCGATATGATTATCTGTTATGGAATGGCTGATGAACAAGCTGTACCAGCCGCACGTCTGCACGCGTTCCGATTTCCGCAACGAGCACATTTTCCCGACGCAAAAGTTATCACGCGCTGCCTCAATCATGTACAGGACAGTGAACATGTCCTACCTAACAGACGAGGTAACGGTCGCTCAAGAGGGATTCCAGTAGCTGAAGAAGAGATGATTCTTGATGCATTTGCTGATCAGCCAAGGTTGAGTACTAGGCGAACTGCTAGACTACTGGGGACTACAAGAACACCTATTCATCGAACCCTTCAACGTGAAAATCAACATTGTTATCGTTATCAACGGGTTCAGCAACTCTTGCATGAACCGCGAATGATCTTCTGTACAAGTAAGCTGAATTTTGTATGCAGTATCTACATGAAATGAAAACAAATTTTAAATAAATGTGATAACTTTATAATTCAAAACAGACCGATTTTTTTTTAATTTCACAGATTTTTGGAATATCATTTGGACAATCCTTCATTTCTTAATCAGATATTGTGGATTGATGAAGCGACATTTACCCCAAATGGAGTATTTAATTCAAGAAATTTTGTTTACTGGGTCCATGAAAATTGACACTATTACCAGGGAAATGGCGCAAAGAGTCACAAATAATATTGTTCGCCATGCTGAGCCCTGCATTGGCAGGAAGGAAGGCATTTTGAGCACATTTTGTAATAATAATAATCTTAATTCAGGTTGTTTTTTAAATCATAAATGTTCATTAAACTTTTGCATAATGTTTTTTTTACCACTAATACCAAATAATTGAAAATAGTTCCTTTAGGAAATCATACCGTAACAGATAATCATATCGAGATACTCCTGTGAGGTGTACTCAGCCATTTCTGTTACTGAATGACATACGCCAACCTTGAAAAATAAATAATGCGCATTTAGCAAACGAATACGCATTATTTCGTTTAGACCTCTTTTACTCGAAAACAGCTAATGGCTAATTGTAAAGAGGGCCTTTTTTGCAGAATTAACCAGGGAATCATAATCAGAGATTAAAATACTAAAAATGTCAAATGAAAAAATAAATATGTAGAAACAAAGAACACCGACCCCTCGTTTCTCCGCCCTTAGATAAAATTAATTTTGGCTAATACTGTAAAACAATAACCTTTAATAATCGAAAATAGTTAACCAAGTTTCATAAAACACCTATTTTTGCGCCATCCTTAGAGGGCCGTAGCTCCCTTAGGAAACATTTCCGGACACGTGTTTATAAGAACTTTTCTTACTATTTTTGCATGGAGAATTAGCACCTAAAGAGGAAGGCGGAAGTTTCGGGACACCCTGTATAAACTTATTTTCGAAAATGAATAATAAGGAAGCTATACCCCTTAAAAGGGAGATAATAAATTTCGATTTTTCTGCGGTATCTTCAGACTCCCTTAAAATATCATATTTTAAACTTAGTCATAGGCCATCTGAACACTAGTTTAGATGGAATCAATCAAACTTTCTTTTCTGCTTAAGGGGTAGTTTTAGAGGACGATTGTCAGTATTTTCCTCATAACTTTTTCATTATTTTCGTATTTATAAAAATTATCATAAAAAACTAATTTTCAGATCATTAGAAATAAAAAAGATATTTATATCGCATTTCGACAAACCAAGCCGTTCCCCAGTAATTTATGTTTGAAAAACAACGTGCATTTATGGAATTTTATTAATAAATTCTTTTACACATAAATAATGCTTTGAAATATAATTGAACGTAGGAAATAGTTAATTATCAATTACCAAAATTGTTCGAAATGTCCTCCATTTTCCCTTATGCGCTATCTAAGTCTTTTTTTTAAAGAACGTTGAATACCCTGTAAAGTTCCTTCATAATGCTGTGGCATTGGAAACTCTAAATCGATTTTTTCTCTCAATTGATTAATCGTGTCAATTTGAGTATTATAAGCTCGTGATTTTAGATAACTCCACGCAGTGAAATCAGGAAGTTGATTGTGTAACCATGTTCTACATATACGGAAATAAATCGTGTAGTCCCCGATTTCTCTACAGTGGTAGAGGGTACCTCCCTGAACAACATACTAAAAATCTTGACTGCTGGGGTGTGAGCGTTGAAAGGGTGGAGGGTCCGTTTTCACATCTTTCGTGAATGTCTCGAAAACAGCGGCTTCTAGATGAAAAATATTTAAAAAAAGCATTCATGTAAATGCTCTAAAAAGTAGAAAATAAACTTTGAAGTAAATCAAACCCATCATTTTGTTACATTATTGTATAATTTTTTTTATGATATAAAAGCTTGTCGCGAGATTTTCCTGTGTAAAGGAGATTGCTGTTAACCTGTTAGGGGTGGTTTTTTGCAATAAAAAGAGACTTTCCGTACCTGAATGTGGTGGGAACTTTTCTTCGGATATCTATTTCTAACCGTATCGAGAGTACACATCTCAAATATTATTTCTTTAGAAATTATTTCTTCTAAATGTCTAATTTGTGCGGACTAATAAGTGGTTTAGATCCACACCGTATTTTCAGGGCCGCGCCAAGAAACTTAGTCGCCCCTTGTGCAGAGATCTCATTGGCGCCCCGTGAAATAAAATAGAAAAATACAAGAAATATTTCTTTAATTGCATAAAGAACATAAAACTCTGAACTAGCATAGAAAACCAACTAGCATAAATTATAATAGCAATAATAAAGTACTTATACACATTTTTACAAAAAAAATATTTTTCGTGTTTTATTTTCGGCAAATTCAGGTACAGTTTGTTCAATGTTTAGCCTGTCTAATATTTCACTTTCTGTGGCAATTATGGCTAAGTAATATAATCTATCTTGTAAAATAGTGAATCGTTAAGTACCTAATTTTTATAATTTTTAATTTAAAACAAGTTCTCTCTCCACAAGCAACAGATACAGGTAATGTTAATAATATACTGAGTGGAAATGTAGCGAGAAATTGGTTTTCAAATATATACTGTAAAACTGATTCTGGGTTAGATAATGACTCTGGTTAAATGCAATTTTAACGTCTTGATCTCATCATATATATCCATGCCATTAATATCCGACTTCAAGCAATACATGTTCTGTGTTAATCATGCTTCCGCGATCGCCATCATATTTGCCCGCCCTTGTGCAACGCATACCTCGCACATCCGGTTAGCGCAGCCCTGAATATTTTTATGTTGATTTCTGGAGGATTTCTAAAAATTTATGAAAACGACTGCTTCATCTGCTTTCTTTGCTAATCTTGATAGACAGATTATGTAATGACTCGTTGTCGCTTTATTTTAGATACAATAATAAGATAGGGGCACTTCCAGAAACATTATCTTACATTAAATTGTAAAGTTATGAAACAACAGAATTCCTCGAGTTATTCTTATCAAACTGCATTGCGCAATTTAATAAAAGGATTGAAGTAGACGAAATTGATTGTTAATTGTTTGTAAATGCATTCAAATATTTTTTCAAATTCTACGCAGAGAATATTAAAAGAAATAGTTATCACAAATTACAGTTGGATAATAAGTCGATAAACGAGAAAAAATGCATTTCAAATATAGTCAGTTATTCTATTTATGCGAATGCTATTGCTGTCTGGAGTACATCGCCTCCTCTAGCAAATTTTCAACGGTTGATCGATTTTCAAAGGAGGTTAATTATCGGAAACTGGGACTTCATTTAAAGAAATTGCCCTTCACTTAAATTGTACATAACCGTAAACGACTACAGTGGGGTATTTACGAGATAAGTCAGGCGCCAATTTAAGATTAAAAGTTGAGAAACGCAAACAGGGGAAACACAGCGTATATGTATTTTAAGATAGGTAAATTAAAATAATAAAAAAAAAGTTTCTAAAAAATGCTCTAGAAAGTAGAAAATAAACTTTGAAGTAAATCAAACCCATCATTTTGTTACATTAAATAATTTTGATTGTATGATATAAAAGCTTGTCGCGAGATTTTCCTGTGTAAAGAAGATTGCTCGCGACAAGCTTTTGTATCATAAAAAAAATTATATAATGTAACAAAATGATGGGTTTGATTTACTTCAAAGTTTATTTTCTAGTTTTTAGAGCATTTTTTAAATAAACGCTTTTTTTTAAATATATTTTTTAATTTTATTTTTTGCTTTTTAGTCCTTTGATATGGTGTAATCCCCAGATATCGATTTTGAAACGAATCGGATCATAAAGGGTAAAGTCGTCCGCCATCTTGAACTAAATTTTTGGCTGGAAATTCGTAATCCGCGACTCCAAAACCCCCAGATATCGATTTTGATCGATTTGGATCATAAATGACAAAAATCGTCCGTCATATTGGCGCCGCCATTTTGAATTTCTGAATTTTGAACAAGAATTTATAATTGGTGATCTCAAAAATCCCCAGATATCGATTTTGATTCGAATCGAATCATAAACGATAAAGTCGTCTGCCATCTTGAAGTCGCCATCTTGAACTAAATTTTAGACTAGAAATTCGTAATCGGCGAACACGAAAACTCCTAGATATTTATTTTGATCGACTTGGACCATAAATCACAAAAGTCATTCGCCATATTGGCGCCGCCATTTTGAATTTCTAAATATGTGAGATATTTCCTGAACGTACTCCGCCATTGAAGTTATGTCGTTACAGCGTTCGTAGAGGTCTCTTAGGGATTTGTATCTGCTAGAATTGCAAATAAGACCTATAAATTTGTATTCTAAAACTTTTATTTTAACTTCTTAAATGTCGTGACCGACGTGCTGCACCACACCGGTCCCGCGTATGTGATTGCCAGCCTGACCACCATAGTAAATGCAACGGCTAGGCTACTACCGCTTTTATAAAATGTTTTCATGTAGAGCATAAGATTAAGCACACGCTATGTTTGTATATAAATAATACAAATTTATTTTAAACAGCCACAGTACAATATGTTACATTGTGATACATACCCACAGTGGGTTAAAATACGTCATACAGAAATTAGTTTGTATACAGAAAAACAAACATATGTTACAATCAACATACAAATTGCACTTATATGTGTGCTCCTTATAATCCATCGATCCTTATAATCCGTGTATGGCTCTACCTCCACTAAGTAATTAAACACTTCTCTTTTAAATTGTCCAAGATTTTAATTTATTTGGTAAAATGTTAAAAAACTTCATACTAGCATAACATGGACCTTTTTCAAACATGCTTAACCTGTAGAGAGGAAAATTGTAGTTATTGTGTGTCGGGTATTGTAATCATGACTACTTATGTATTGTATAGAGGAGTTTGCGACTAAAAATATTATGTTTATTACTTATGTATTGTTCAAATTTATTTTTATGTTTAAAACCAAAGAATAAAGTTTCAAAAATGTACATTGCTACAATGTTTAAAATAAGATGGATACATTTTTTAATAGGGATATGTCATCACTACCAGAACTGTTTTTACTTTTTAAAGATCTGACAACATCTAAGGTTTAATTTTCAGTTACTTTGTTAAAAGTAATCGTTTTATTGTTTTCTGGTATAATGTTTTGATAGGAAATTTTGGGAAGTTGTTCTGTTAAATAGGCTACGGCATTTATAAAATATTCATTTAATTCAGTTGCCTTTTCATATGGATATAGTGGAAAATTTACAATAATTATTTGATTTTTTTTAAATTACCAGACATGTCATTAACAATTTTCCATGCCCTTTTAGATCTGTTGTCTGAGTTAAGGATTTTTTATTATAAAAATCTCTTTTAGCTTGCTCTAAAAGTGTTTCTAAATGTTTTTTTCTTAAAATTATATAAGTCTTTACACTTATCATTATACTTCATCATTACAGAAAGTGTGCTTAACTGTTTTTTACAGTTAAGATTTCTGTGGTATTGTTATTGATAAACTCACAATTTTTTCTATTATTTACCTTTTTTAAAGAGAAAGACTGATTAAAAATATTCAGAAACGTTTTTATAAAATTATCCCATTGTTGATTAACACAGGTTCTTTCTGTATATATTCCAGTTTCCCAATTTTCTGCTTTCAAAGTATTTAGAAATCTGTCTGTGTTTATTTCATTGAAACACCTAACATACGTATATTCCGGTTCATCTCCAACTGACAGGTCCAGAGTAAGTTTTTGTGCCATATGATCGGATAAGTGTGAGTTTATTATTTCAGTACTATACTTAAAACAAAAATTTGTTAATATATTATCTATGCATGTTTTTGAGAATTTATTAACTCTGGTAAAATCATCGATTGTGGCCTGTACATTGTAGGATTCTAATATTGACAGAAAACATTGTGTACTTTTATTATCTAAATTTTTTAGATCAATCTTAAAATCGTCTGATATTAAAAATTTATCATCTTTTTAAAAAAGGAATTTTAAATAAAAAAGACAATAAAAGCTTTACAAGCTCATTATTAGCGCCGGTGAACCATTCGGTATGGTCTCATCAAACAACCGATGTACATTAAAAACAGGGAGAGATCGAAAAATAGTACAGAGAGTGACGGTATTTAATGAGGTTGTAAAATTTTTATTGCGTTTTTTATTTGCACGGTAAAATTGCAAACGACTATCTATAGTTTCCTGAACATATGGGGACAGTTTTGGCCTAGTTTGTGACTGGGGTCATCTAAGCCAAGCTGCTCCAACAGTACGCGTGGCATTTAAGTGTATAATTGATGTATTATTGGGGCATTGTAGACTGAATCCGAAAGGTCTATTGTAGATTCTGGACCATATAAGGTGCTCTCAGAACTTTTGTAGACCAAGGTGTCCGCTTCTCGTTACCCTGATCGCAACCATGTCTTTTAACCCAACAAAGTTGGACGCTATTAAATTGTGTGAGAAAATCAGAGACTTTTCTAATTTGCAGGACCAGACCTGAGTCCGCCCTACATACGCCAGTGCAGTTATATGGTGTAGCTGAAAAACAATTACATACAGCAGAATAATGCAGAATTTTAAAGTGCGTGGTGTTCTTAAAAGCCTTTAAACATAGAGAGTATTCAGAGGCGCTTCTTAAAAACATTATGCTATAAGGAAGATGGTATTTACCCTGCGATTGATTTTCCTCATACTACACTTTTAAATAGATGTTTATTTTCAAGCCTAGCGACACGCAGAACTATAGTACAGCAAATATTTCTTTTTAAAGTATTACATAATATAAGAGATTGCGGCGCTATATTGAACTAATTAAATTTTCGAATACCTAGATCTGGTTCTAGGCAAAACTCACTATTCTATCTGCCGAATTCCAGAACTAACGTTCTGAAATTCTCGCCACTATATAAAATGTGTGAAAATTATAATAATCTTCAAGACCGGTTTGATATTTTCTACTGCAATGTAGCTGAGATAAAAAGATCAATTGTATAAATTTAAACTTATTTCTATTTCTGTTTTTATTTCTGTTTTTAATTATCTGATATTCCTACATTTCTTTTTCTTATATTTTGTAAACATTTACTTGTAATTTGTAAACATTTGTAATCATTTACTTGTAATTTCCTGCCCGTAATTGGAATCTTCTGTTGGGCAGTGTATTGTTAAATAAATATGTAAATGAAACTAAAATCTCTTAAAAAAATCGGCAGCTACTGGAAGCGGCTGGAACCTCCCCACTCGGTGGATCTTTGAAGCCGAAAAGAGCATTAAAGTGTGTGGACAAAACGGCACTAAACGTAATCCAACTTCATCCAAAACCTTTTCAGATCTTCTGGGGCACTAAAAAACCTTCAACTTAATGAATTTACAATACTCGCTTGCGGCTCGTGCTACAAATTTCATCTATGCGAGTTATTACCTACATTATCGCTCGTTGAATAATATATTATTAGGATATTAACAACTTTAACATCACTTGAACGACTAAGAAAGTCTAGTTATCCTAAATACTACAGATTTGTAAAGCAACAAACTGAAAATTGGTAAAGTGATAATCTATAATAAATTCACCAACGAAGGTACAGAAAGCATATGATATTGATATTGTTACATCTACCTTTAAAGTTTGTGACAATCCACTGGTGCAGTCACTAAAAGTTACAAATATGCCTAAATCTTATTAACATGACATGACACCAACATTATCGGATGACAAACGGTGACAATAACAATCGTCAAAATTTGCTCATTGCAATCCGATCGCTCGCGGCTATCTTTGTTAAATGAAACATTAGCATTTCAGTAATTTTACTAGATTTTTAGAGGAATATTTGTAGTTTAATTCTTCGATTTGTCTGTATATATATTTAAAAACAGCACTAAACGTAATCCGCTCTACTTCTAGAGCAGTGAAGAAACCCTCACACGTGAATTGACACGTGATGTGACGAGTTTCACGACGTAACGGCTACGCGCATCGATCATGTCACGCGAAATGCGATTTATGTTTCATATTTGCTTTGTTTTTAATTTTTTTCACGGAGACCAAATCGAAAGGGTGGAAGTGTGACATATCGTTGAAATCAGAATTTTAACTGCTTTTCAATGGTTCCATTGCAAATTGAAAGTAATTATAAAATAAACAACTTGTTGCGTCAAAACGGCACTAGAAGTTATCAGATCTCAACCAAATCAGATCTTCTGGGGCACTAAAGAAACACATATGCAAAGTTTCATTCAAATCCGTTCAGTAGTTTCGGCGCTATCGTGCTAACACACATACACACACACACAGACATTTTTCAAAAACCACTTTTTTGGGTTCCTAGGACCTCAAAACGTAAAGATTTGATGTTATCTCAATTTTCGTTTTTGAACCAATTTTAGTAACCGCTCACAATTTTATTGTGGAGAGGTTAAAATGAGGTTATGATATATTAATTTGAGAGTAATTTTGAGTCAACTTATACAGAATGTCTAAGTCAACTCCAACAAGCAAGTGGAAAAAATTAAAAACAGTGGTAATTTTAAAAGGAAAATTAAATTAAATTATTTAAAACTTCTTAATGATACTCCAATCAATCAATCACTAACAAATAGGTTAGAAAAGGCGGAAAACGTTCGAATAATCATAAAACCACTTTTAAACTAAGCAGTTTTATTGAGGTTCTGACTTCAAACAGTTTTTTTAGATTATAAGACTTTATTCAAGTACAAATTAATCTATACATATGAACATTTAGTTTTAACTAGGATTATACGAACTTTTTCAAGTTTAATTTGATTTATCTAGGCCAGGAAGAATTTGTAGGTAATTAAACTCTATTTATATTTAGTGTTAAGTCTTTCTGTTGCCTGTAAATCATTTCTGTTTTACTACAGGCTTCAACAAACTGAAATGTCATTGGAATAATAAATATTTTAAAATATAACCGGTAAATCATTATTGAAGGCAAATCTAGCTATTCATGGCACATAAAAATCTCAATAGACTCTTTCGTCTAAGACTAAATGCTCTTATTATAGGTTTTATCAATTTCTCTATGCTTTCATAGAAATAAATTGGTAAGTTCTTCATGAGCAGGATAATGTTTATAATAGTTTTAAATATTTAGCTTTGACGCCTCCTAAAGATCGTTATTCTTTGGGCCCTTTTTGAGTTTATTAGACTCCTATCATTACTGTCACAGAGATATACATTTATCAGTGGTTATATAAACAGTTCTCATGAGAATCCCGTGGGTTATTAGATAATTTTCCGGCGCGCTGATTTTTACCTCGAGGCTCTTGTTGAAATTATAATTTATAAAGGAGGAATGCCATCAGTACCCATCATTAGAAGAGGTATTTGTATTGTAACCTCCTCTAGCATACCGGCATGTCTCTTAACTGTACCTTTTATATGCCAATGTCATACCGATTGTAATCTCAGAGCAGTTCTCAATATCATCTCCTCCATATAGGTATATGTCCACAGGAGGGATGCAGAGCTGTAAACTTTATCGTGCACTTTTAAATGTTGCATTACTTTGAGCGTGCATGGCAGCAATGTAATGGCGAGGCAGATTATTGTTTGCATGCAAGCTATGAGCATGTTTGCCCGAATAAAATAATTAAATTAAAGTTATTTTAAGCCTATTTATTTCACATGATATAAATTTTATTTCCATAGGTAAAGTACCAACAGCGAATTATCAAAAAGGTCATCTAGAAGTGAAGTTTATACCTAGAATAATGCTTTATTTATTTAATGATACGAACTATTATTAGATCGGATCGTTGATAATAATAGCTGTCTAAAGGTTGAATAATACAAGTGCAGTTTAAATCAGTGTATTTCATTATATTATGTAAACATGTGCCGACATGTTTATTACTTAAGGTGGGTATGTTCAATAGAAAGAGAGATCCGATAAGCAAATATTTATTATTTTTGAATAAGCAATTTTATAGCAGAAGGAAATTTTATAGAAATATAAAATATAGGAATTATAATATTCCAACCTATCTGCAAGTGCCTTATATAAATAAGGACTCAACAAATTAAACCAAAACAACTATTCCCCCTTACGAGTGCTGAATTATATGGTAAAATTTGCGTATTTTGTCTAAACACAGTTAGCACTAAAATACAATGACTTGGAATGCTCGAAAATTCTACGAGGAAGATGCGAGGCCTCCTTCATCTCAGGATGTCACTAAGTGCAGACCGGTTTCGACCTAGTTTTGGGTCTCGTCAGTGCAGTGCAAGTGATACCTTCAATACTTGGAGTTCGCATCTCATAGACACTGTTAAGTTCCACCGCAGTAGAGCGTAACTAGCGCCATCTCTCATTAGTCTCGAAACAATCCAAATCGAAAATAAAATTGATAATCATCACTGAATAAGCAATTTTATAGCAGAAGGAAATTTTATAAAAATATAAAACACGCAAATTTTACCATATAATTCAGCGCTCGTAAGGGGGAATAGCTGTTTTGGTTTAATTTGTTGAGTCCTTATTTATATAAGGCACTTGCAGATAGGTTGGAATATTATAATTCCTATATTTTATATTTTTATTTATTATTTTTGACCATAACTTTTTTAATACATATATTGGTAAAGAAATGTATAAGACTACCTAAGTAGAACTATGACAGGTGTAGTGATATGAATTTTCACTCAATAATTTCAACTGTTTGCAAAATTAGTTAATTTAAAACTACAAGATCTGAAGATTGGCACTACTTTTTAATTATTATATTATACAGGGTGGACTATTAATAATAGGTCATAGTTCAGGGCTGGATTCTTTGGGTCAAAATATGAGGATATAACTAAATATGCTTTAGCAAAATGTTGCTGTGGAAAAAAATACAGGGTGTCAAAGTTCAAATTATTTTTTCAGTTTTTTTGTAATAACTCATCAACCTCTTAACTGATCTACGCCAAATTTGCTACAGGAACTTTTTTTATTCTAAGAAACAATAATTTATATATAACATCACGTTAGATCATAGAGAGCGCCGCAGGACCTGTATCTGACGATGAATTTTTTTCATATTTTTTTTTTGACGAAACGTAGTGACACTTCTGACCAGAAAATCTGATGAGGGCATCATTTCCACGTATAAAAGGTACTCTTGGTAGAACTTGATAACTCCAACCGTCTTCGAGGAAAGTGCCGTTAAACATTTGAATAATTTTTTGAAAGACATTCAAATTTAATTAAACATTTTTTGTATTCATTAAAAAGTGCGCTTTAGTTACGTTTTAGTTCTGTCATTTACTTCATTTAATCATTTTATTTTGTTCTTGTGTTCCTCGAGCTAACTTCTTTAACTTCTTTATTTACAGTGCCTAGACATAATAATATTTCAAATACGGAAATGAGGGATATGGTATGTGTTTACGCACCAAATAATTTTAGCGGACGTGCTGTAGCCAGGAGATACTCATTGCAATATCCAAATAGAATACAACCAGACCATAAGATTTTCAAAGTTCTGTTTCGTCGTTTGGAAGAAACGGGTTCATTTAGCCATAAAAATGATGAAGGACGACCGAAACGAATTACTCCAGATCACGAAGTACTAATTGTAGTTCATGTGGATGAAGATCTTCAAGTCGTTTAGCAGGGGCAAGAGGGGCGAATAAACAATCTGTCCTGAGAGTCTTACGTAAAGAACGCTCCTACCCATATCATCTCACTCCTGTACAAAACTTACTACGAAGGGATCTTCCACAAAGGCTACAATTTTGTCAATTTGTTCTAAATAAACACAACAGGGATCGAAATTCTGTTAAGAACACTTTATTTACCGAAGAAGCAGCTTTTGCTCGCCGAGGCGTTTTTAACTGGAGAAATACCCATTACTGGGAAGTAGAAAATACTCATGCCGTTAAAGAAAGGCATCTTCAGCAAGAATTTAAGATTAACGTTTGGTGTGGTATCATCGGAAAATTAAAATTAACGATAAGCAGGTGAGGGAAAAAAGCAGAGCTAAGTATCTGGGGGTAACCTTGGATACAAGGCTCTGCTTTGGACCCCGCATAACTGCAACATTGCAAAAAACGTATTCAGCCCTCAACAAGCTGTATCCATTGGTGAATAGACGGAGCAGACTTTCGACCGACAATAAATTGACTCTTTTTAAAGCAATTTTTAGACCGACAATGACATATGCCTGTGCGTCCTGGAATTGCATTTCAGACGCACAGTGCAAAAGACTACAGACCACACAAAACAAAATACTTAGACTCCTACTAAACGCCAACCGTTACACATCGGTCGCTGAATTGCATGAGAGGGCTGCCGTCCCCCTTATGAGGCAATACATAGATGACACGGCCCAAAAATTCTTTGCAAACAAAATTCAGCGATCGATATTAACACGTGACCTGACTAACATACGACGACATAACGATACATTACACGCACACCGTTTATTACATCAAAACCTACCCATTTACGACACACGAGACTAACGTTGGACAATTACATAAAACTTTTAACATACATATCCCTCATACAATCCTACCTCCCATTCCCTCCCCTTATTTTAATCCTTTGTAATATAATTATCAGAATAATTCTTAATTTAATACAGAATTCACTTATTTTCAAACCTTGTATATAAATATTACTTAAGAAAAATTTTTTACTTTCATTTTTATTTTATTTTTTAACAATACAGAATTATTTTTAATTTTTTGGACAACACACACACGGTTGAAACAGGTTTTTCATTTTATTTTCCTGTACGTACACCAAATAAAACTTTAATTCACTTAATAAAATATTTTTAATTTCACTTTACAACTGCATTGCAGATAAAACTTATAAATCTATGAAACTAGTAGAAAATAGAAAAATTAAAATCATTAATTAAAAATTTCGGAAGGAGTAGTCATTTCCCGGCACAACACCAGCCACCCTAACTCATAAGGAGGAAACTCTAATATTAACTAGGTTTAGAATTATACAGCACGCAGTGCAGGTTTATAATAACATCTTATACAGGGAAAAATGACATAAACGAAATGATATGTACTTAAAAAACTCAATAAAAGATTTTTAATTGGTAATTGGATCAATTATAGGGGCCATTTGTCCTTTCTCCAAATTTAAATGGACAGTCTTATCTGTTTTTTCTTCAAAATACTCTTGCTGATATATTACATGCTTTAATGCTAGGACATACGGAACAGAATGTGGTTCAAGCAAGATGGAGCTCCCCTTCATTTCTCCATTGAAGTCTGGAATTATCTTCATAAGACTTTACTACACAGATGGATCGGTCGAGGAAGTGAGTTTGCTTGGGCACTAAGTCCTGATTATAATCCTTAGGATTATTATGTGTGGGGACAAATGATAATAATAATAATATTTATTAACCATTTCAGATACAAACTGTACATATGGCAAGTCAATTTTAACAATAATACACACAAATACATATTAATCAAAGTCTTAATAAATTTTATACACAACAACAAATAAAATTATATGACGTTCACATGAGTAAAGACAAACAAGGTATATGTATAATAGTAAATAAAATATATGTATACAGAAAGTACATTATAATAATAATACTTTATTTGTCCAATGGATCATTAAACATGATAAGGATAAGTCAAAATTATACCTAAGCATAAAATATACATTATGTTGATTTATTAAATGCAAGAAAAAACTATTAAATTATATATTAAAAAAAATAGTATAAATATAAGAATACATAAATAAATATAACATAGAATAATAAATAAAAAAACACGGGTATATACAACTTTATCTATTTAAAAATGCATCGCCACTGTAAAAAGTACCTTCTATTAAAAGATTTTTTAATTTAGATTTAAATGAATTAAAATCTTTCTCGTTTCTTAACTGATCAGGCAGAGAATTGTAAAATTTAATGCCTGAATAACATGGCGATTTCTCGTACAGAGACGAATTGTGTGTTGGTACCATGAGGTCATTTCTTCTTGTACTATAATTGTGGTATGAAGAAGTAGTTTTGAATAAGTGTAAGTTTTTTTTCATAAAGCACAGGCATTTATAAATATATATTGAGGGCGTTGTGAGTAATTTGTTACTTCTAAACACTTCAACACAACTATCTCGTGGTTTCAGATTGAAAATTAAACGGATGAGCTTTTTTTGACCAATAAAAACTCTGTCTCGGTCTGCCGCTCCACCCCAGCACATAACGCTGTAACTTATGTGTGAATATGCTAGCGAGTGATATATATTTAATAATCCTTTTTTGCCACAAATATATTTCATTTGAATAAAAGCGAAGTAGGCTTGGTTTAACTTCTTATATATCACATCGATTTGAGATCTCCAGGACAAGTCTGCATCCAAAACAACTCCTAGAAATTTACTTTGACTACTATAGTTGAAGTTTTGCTGAGGACAGGGCTTCCTATTGTAAAAGTTGATAAAGGTTGTTTTGGATCTATTTAAAATAAGTTTATTTCGATCACACCATGCAGTAAATGCATCTAACACTCCTGTGATTTTATTATTTAAAGTATCAATATCGGAATCTGACACTGTTATGGTACTGTCGTCTGCAAACATGGTTACTGTACCACTCTTTATGTGCTTTGGTAGATCATTAACATATAATATGAATAGTAGAGGCCCAAGTACAGAACCTTGAGGCACTCCTAGGGATACATTATATTCATTTGAGAAGTGTGTGCCAATACGCACAATTATTTTTCTATTTAACAGGTAAGAATGAATCCATTCGAAGATATTACCACGTATACCAAGGTTAAACATTTTAGATACTATGTAATCAATATCCAGGGTATCAAATGCCTTGGATAGGTCGAATTGCAGAACTACTACGTATTTACCTTTGTCAATATCGGCGTAAACTGTATCCGATAAGTGGATGCTAGCAGACTCTACTGATTTCCCTACCCTAAAGCCATGCTGGCATGGTGTCAGAATCTTGTATTTATCAATGAATGTTGATAGTTGATCATAAATAACCCTTTCCATAATTTTTGAAAGGGAACTGACTAGAGTTATTAGTCTATAATTTTCAATGTCGAGGGGATCACCAGTTTTTAATAAAGGAACTACATGCGAAATTTTTAAAATGTTTGGGAAAGAACCTCTCTCGAGTGATTCGTTTATTAGATATGTTAGCGGTCGAAGAATAGAGTTTTTAATTTGTTTGAGTAGTTTGAAACTAAGACCGTCGTTTCCAACACTATTTTTATTTTTAAGTTTGTTAAATACTTTTTCCAAATCGAGTTCAGTTATAGGAGAAAAAAAGAAGGTCTGTGGGATCATGATCGGGAGAGAGATATTTTGTCCAAAGTGGCTATGTAATTTATTATGAACTATTGTAGAGAAATATGAACCATATGGATTAATGAGTTTGCTTGGATCTGTAATAACTACATTGTCGTACGATAATGTTAGTTCATTATAAGATTTTTTTTTCTACCCAACTTGAGATTTATAATTTTCCACGTTTCTCTACTTTCATTAACTGAGTGTTCAATCCTGTTTTGGTAGAAATTAATTTTTTCTTCCTTGACATTATTTTTATGTAATTGTTTTTTCTTGTTATATAACAATTTGGTGTTTTGGCAATTTAAATTATTGACTAGCCAATATACATTTTTTAGTTCAATTTCATCGTGAATAATGCCTGGTGTAACCCAACTTTTATCAACCGTTTCTTTTTTGCCTACTTTAAATGATTTAACAGGACATTTCTAAGTGCCAATTTATACAATTTATAAATTTGCTGAATGCTTCATCTATGTTGTATTCATATATACAATCCCAGTTTTGTAACCTTAAAGTGTTCATTAAATTTTGCATATTCATATCGCAAACATCACGCATTTTTATATATTTGTTATTATCACCTTGTATTTTTGGAATATGAAAGATACTGAAATTAAAAACATGAGCTAAGTGGTCCGGTTTGGATTTGTTAGTTTATACCTATATTCACATTCAGGCATGTTCGTGCTTAGATAGTCTATTTTACTTGAAGTAGTACAACCATTTACGTTGGTAAAAACTCTGGTAGGTTCATTTGTTGTGGAATGTAGTTCAAAGGATTGAAATAAATCAAACAGTATTTTGGTGTCTGCAGCGTCCTTATTAGAATCAATATTCATATCTCCACATAATATTACATAATTTGCTTTCGTGATAGCTATATTCAGTCAGAGTTGAGTTTGTAAAAAATATTTTTATGTCGCCATTTGGAGGCCGATAGACTGAAGTCCTTAGTCTATGCAAATACTATCAACTCAAGAGAAGAACTGTGGGACAAAATACAAAACGCAGCGAATTTTATTAGAGGACAGGAAAATATATTTTTAAATGTAAGAAAATCTTTTATGAATGGAATTAAAAAAGGCATAGAACTAGGTGGAGACCATACCGAACATTCAACAAGTTTCAACTTTTACGTTATTTTTTGGTCTTCTAATAAGATTAGATCCTTATTTTAGACAATCTTTTGATTTATATATTTATCTCTTTAGTGGGAAAGAGTTTACGCTGTTATTACGATTTTCTTTTCCCTTACGTTTTGTACCTTTTTCAATAAATACACTTTGTTTCATTAAATTTGAATTTGTCTTTCAAAAAATTATTCCAATGTTTAACGGCACTTTCCTCGAAAACGGTTGGAGTTAGCAAGTTCTACCAAGTGTGCCTTTTATACGTGAAAATGACGCCCTCATGAGATTTTCTGGTCAGAAATGCCACAACGTTTCGTCAAAAAAATATGAAAGCAATTCTTCATCAGATACAGGTCCTGCGGCGCCCTCTATGATCTAACGTGATGTAAGACATAAATTGTACAAGAGTCAAGAGGCTGTTGACACCCTGTAGTTTTCCACAGCAATATTTTACCAAAGCATATTTGGTTATATCTCATATTTTGGCCCAAAGAATCTACCCCTGAACTGTGACCTATAATTATTGATCCACCCTGTATAATAGAAGACGTCGACATTTACAGATTAATGAAAACTAGCTAAAGTTTGTCTCTTTTAACACTGACGATCCATCCATAGTTAGTAATCATACACCTATGTTAATTTTATGCAATTTTGCAGAGGACTTTGAAATATTACTGAAACGAATTACCTATTTTCATTGTGGTTCCATACAAATACGATCAGCATTGACCTTGTGTCTATTGCTGAGAATATAAGTATAACAGTTGTTCATCACCACCTAACCGTACGGAAAAATTTACTGTTTTTAACATTAATGATTCTACTATTTTATTACTAGAATACTACTTGTGCAACTCTAAACAATACGTTTGTTATGCTATAACAGCTATAGGTCTTCCCATTTTATCACTAACTCAGGTGTTTCTCAGGGATCGAATTCGGAACCACTTTTACTTTTGCTGTTTGCTAATGATTTAGCTGAGATTTAATCTGCTGTATATTATTGTTGTAGAAGATCTATATAATTTATTGTAACATGCCAAATTTGGATAATTGTGGCAATTTTTAAAATAATGTGTGAATAAACAGAAAAGGGCGTTCCACAGAGCCAACACAATATAGAACGAAGAAAACAACCCCAAGAAAGAACGTCCAACAAGCGCTAGACAAAACTGGCTGTGAAAAAAATATATACAATGAATCATTAATAGGCAGAGAATTTACAACATACTTTTCAGTGGTAGAGCCTCCCTCAAATCGAAGAATTCTCGTGTGCCGCTGTCCAGAGATGACGTGCTGGCTCACGAGAACTTTTAGACTTTGAAGAGAAAACACCAGTGAAGGGAGACTTTTACCTCCTTTTGAAGGTATCCGAAATAAACGTCGATACGTCACGTCTTTCCATTGAGTTCTTGATGCGTGTATTGACTGTCTTTACGGACCGACGTCAGTTAAAATTCAACTACCCCTTTAGGAGGTTAACTTTAAGCAACCTGCGAAGTTACACCAAATGCCTTTTTTTTTGTCTATTTCTGTTGGCATAATACCCGAGTCGACCATATCCAGTACATTCAAAAGAAGAGAATGGTCCTGAAAGGGTGAAGCTCTCGTCAGTGGTGGTCTTCTCCCTCAAGTCGAAGAGTCCTCTCAAGCCTCCCCTCAGAGATGGGGCGCTGAAAAATTTTCTTAATGTAAGTAATCTAAATATTTTTTTTGTGTCTGTTATGTCAGTAACCAAAATTATGATAAGATAGTAACTTTCTCAGATATAATTAACAATATATGGAAATCCTTATGGTATTTAAGATACGTACTCTCGATAGGGTTAGGAATAGATACCCGAAAAGTTCCCATCCCATTCAGGAACGGAAAGTCTCTTTTTTACAAAAAACCACCCCTAACGTTAACGCTAGTTTTTCACTTTTATCTTGTAAATCGTTCGTTGGAAGAGAAAAAAGTATAGGAAATAAAAATTTGTCGTCAAATTCTGTAGTCCTATTGACCTTGTAGCTTATCCCCACCTATTTCGCAGTAACATCCTCCAAACTGAAAGGATTAATTTATTAATCGGTTTTTTTATTTGAGCTCGTTTCCACACAACCCTTGAGGTAGAGCTCTCGGTGCGTTTTTTAAAGTGGTTTACCCTGTAAGCCTATTCCACTAAAATTCTGTCCAATGTTACTCATTAGAGAGGGTTCTTCATCGACGAACAGTTCGGAATTTAAACATCCTCGCCCATGGCAATTAGAGCATGTTGTTGAGCAGCGCAATCCAACCTGCATCGTTTTCTGCAAACCCTTTTTGCAGCTGCAGAATACTAGCTGAAGGGTGGAATTGCTGCCGGTAACTTGGTGATGTAAATGGGAGCTAAGATGCCCACTTTACGTATTTACGTATTTATTGATTTAAAAAAGATATATTTAAGATAGTGTCGCTGCACCTTTTCTAATTGCGTAATATGAGTGTTATATCTGCAAACAAAAGACGCATACTCTACTTTAGATCTTAGAAATAAAAAGTATAATAATTTTGAGGTTGAAGTATTAGAGAAATCACAACCATTACGTATGATGAAACCTTTTTGTTTACGTCACATACAGACGTGTCGATATGATCGACAAAAGTTAGTTTTTGTTTCGCCAAGGTCCTTTAAACGTGGACGGATGCGCTAGTTTTTTCTCGTTCGGCATGCAGGTATACTCAGAATCTCTAGCTGAGAACGACATTGCACGCTTAACGATATATTGTTTTTAATATACCAGGAATTCAGATTAGAGATATTGTGCATTATAATGCAGTCGTTTGAAGCAAAGATTCTGTGTAGAAGTTTTATATCATCTGCATACATTAAGAAATGCTTATCTAAAGTATTGTCTATATCATTTATAAATACATTGAAAACCAGTGGCCCAAGAACAGAGCCTTGAGGAATACCTGAGGATGAGGCATAATCATAGGACTTAAACCCATATGCGCAACATATTGAAGTCTATCAGTTAGATAAGATCTAAAGAAGGTTATGAGATGGTCCGAAATTCCAAAGCTGGAAAGTTTTGCAAACAACATATTATGATTAACCCTATCAAAAATTTTCGTGAAATCGAAGTATATTACGTCCGTTTGCATCTGCATGTCGATAGACTCAGATATAAAAAGTGGACATTGTGATTGGTAGTAGTAGGGCGATCTTTCATAAATCCATGTTGTTGACTGGAAATGGTATTTTTAATATGAGGGTAATCAGAGTTATCTAGTAAGATTTCAAAGGTTTCGCCAAAGTTACAGATTATAGTTATTGAGCGGAAGTTTATTATTTCGCTTTTATTTCCCTTTTTGTACAACGGACAGGATTTGGAGTATTTCCAAATGTCAGGGAAACAGCAGCATTTAATAGATAAATTAAATAATATAACGAGTAGGTGAGCAAAGACAGCACAGTCTTTCAGCAGAAATGCGAGGATTCCATCAGGACCCATGGTGAGCTTTATTTCTTTTATTGTCCATAACACTTCATTTGCTGAAAATGAAACTATACTAATGCTGTTGATATTATTGTCACAGAAATCATCTGACGAGATATTTTCTGGCTCAGAAGTTAAAAATGATTGGTCAAGGAAGTCGGCATAGGCGTTTACAATACCATTTGGGTCATTCAAATGCTTCCCCTTGTAAAATATATTGTTGCTGGTGTTAATCCCTCTTTTTTGTTATTAATGCAAGCTCAATACTTATTTGGGTCGCTGTTAATACTATTTTCAGCCAGAAGTATATAGTTTCTGAAGGGAATTTTAATGTCTAGCTTAATTTTCTACAATATTCTCTAAAAGTGATCATATATTCGTTTATTAAATAAAAACAATATTTTTGATTATGGCATGATACCTTAATTTTAAATTTATATTCATGTGATTTATAATTTTTAGAGAGCTGATTATTGAATATCTTGCAGATTTTGTTAGACGAAATTTAGATATTTTTATCTAAAAAAATTGAAGATATTTTGAACAAGCAGATTAGATTCAGTGTTTGCCAATTTAACATAATCCTCGATACTCAGCCACACAACTGCTTAGTCACAAGTAGTTGATAATTGTATCTCAACTAGAGATCATCAAAAACTTATAATCCTAGTTCTCTTATGTTTTGTTCAAAGATTTTAACAAGATAGTGTCATAGTGTGACACCCTTCATACCTGTATAATGCAATGATTTAAAAAATAATGATAATTTACTACAGATTAAAAAAATACGAAATTTTATAAACTAAAGTCTTATTTTTTAAAATCTGTAATAGATACGAAGATTTCAACGGAAGTGACATCTACACTGTTATTTTAAATGGCACCCTGTATATTTTTTTTACCTATCTGATTCGTCTCTAGATTCTCTTTTCAACCATGTATCGGAACACGGCATTTGCTTTTAAAATAACAGTTAATATCAATTTTAGTGTGTTAAGTCTAGGTGGCCCTTATATGAACCTTGGCAGATATTGATGCGTAGTGTGCCGTGATATCGAAAGACCTCTGGTATGCAACGTTGTGCCTTATATTTTTTTGGGAATAACCAGTAGCTGAACAGACTAATAAGATCTAACTTATTTAAAAAAAGTATCTTTAAACAACCCACGATATCATAAAAACCAAGATAGGAACCCCATTTTTTTATTTCACCTAGTTAAAAAATATTTATTTATCTTTTATTTTTGTCCAATACAATTGCTGTGCCTATCCTATTTTACTTTCTTCATTAAAATTAGTATCAAATGTTATTGCATAGTAATGAATATTGTACTTCAACAAAAATATTTAGTAAGCAGGCGGTGGAAACAAAATAAAAGTAGGTAAAACGATTTTTTTAATAAATAAGAAACATCAGTAAAACCCCTTTGAACAAAATTGATGAAAACTATTACACTATGTAATACATTTTTACAACGAATGAATGAAATTAAAATGAAATATTTACTGAAGTACTACATACAAAAGCATTTTTTACTGCAGATGCTCAAAATTTTGTCCGTTATTATCTCTGCACCATCTTGTTTTTGTGACGGTAGCCCTAAGCACGTTATCTAACTGTAATTCAGTAATCCCATCGATTGCTCTTCCGATTCTCATTTCTATGTCTTCTCTGTTTGATGGTGGAGTTGTATAAACATTTTCCTTGAGGTGGCCCCATACAAAAAAATCAAGCGGCGTAAGGTCTGGTGAACTTGCAGGCCATCGAACGGGCCCATTTGTTCCCATCCAGTTTTCTCCAAACCTTTCATTTAAATATTTCACCAGCTGTTATGTGGTGGAGCCCCATCCTGTTATTGGTTTAACATTAGGTGGCAGTTCTTCCAAAAATCTTGTATCTGGTTTTGCAAAAATCCCAAATATCTTTCTCCATTTAATGGACTATAGAAAATTATTGGCCCAATAGTTTTTCTGCCAATTACTCCTAACCATACATTAAAACTAAATCGCTCCCAATATGCACTTTCTCTCATATTTCTGGGATTTTCTTGTGCCCAATAACGGGTGTTGTTACGATTAAACAATCCCAAATTAGTGAACCTAGACTCGTCGGAAAATAAAATTTGTTCATGAAAATTATTGTCCAAATTGTGTCTGTTCAGAAACCAATTGCAATAGTGCAATAGTAGTCTTCTTTGAAAATCATTTTCGTATAAATGCTGGTGTATTTGGTACTGTATGATTTAAATTTGTGTTTTTCAAAATGCGTCGAGCTGATTCCCGATTTACACCGGTTTGGTCCTCAATCTGTCTTATCGAAATCGTGGGATCTGCCTCGACAATTGCAACTACATTGATTTCCGACTCTTGGTGGATGAATTCTTTCGAGAAATCTTTCTTGATATAAGTCAGCAGCCCGCCTGCTATCTTTCTTACATTCGTCATAGATTAGCAGCATATTTACTTTTGCATTTCGCGAATACATGGCAAAACAGAGTTAAAAACATGATAATTTAGGTATAATTTAATGAAAAATACTTAAATTGCTGCCAAGTAAACAATTCTTGATTTTCAAATCAAAATGACGCATTGTTTTACCTTCTTTTGTTCCACCGCCTGCTTACTATTTTTGTTGCAGTACAATGTTCATTACTATGCAATACCATTCGATACTAACTTTAATGAAGAAAGTAAATTAGGATAGGCACAGCAATTGTCTTGGACAAAAATAAAAGATAAATAAGTATTATTTAACTAGGTGAAATAAAAAAATGCGGTTCCTATCTTGGTTTTATGATATCGTGGGTGGTTTAAAGATATTTTTTTAAAATAAGTTAGATCTTATTAGCCTGTTCAGCTATTGGTTATTTCCAAAAAAATATGAGGCACAAAGTCGCATACCAGAGGTCTTTCGATATCACGGCACACTACGCATCAATATCTGCCAAGGTTCATATCAGGGCCACCTAGACTTAACAAACTAAAATTGAGATTAACTGTCATTTTAAAAACAAATGCCGTGTTCTGATACATGGTTGAAAAGAGAATCTAGAGACGAATTAGATAGGTAAAAAAATAACAGAGTAGATGTCACTTCCGGTGAAACCGGAAGTGGTGGGAAAAACATATTTGCGCTTAAAAAAGGACAATCACGCATTATATAAGTGTACCAAATTTCAAAATAATATCTTTTTAAATAAACATGCTACGGGGTGTTACATGTCTCTTGTGTCACCCGGTATATTTGAAATCAGGGAAGAAATATATCTAAAAGAATAAAATATACAGGGTTTTCCATTTAAAAAACAATCTTCATTGTTATATCACGTTACCTATGCAAGAAATTGCCTTTCTAATTGACTTTAAAAAATATATTTACAACAATACAACTTTCAGACGATTTTTTATTTATTTTCAATAATAACAGAAATAAAGAGGGGTCAAAATATAGTGAATAATCCTCTGAAATTGCTGTTTGTTTAAAATTTCCCATATAATGCTTCTTGACACAATATCTGTGGGTAACAAAGTGAGGGTTGAAGTGGGTCTTTAATATAAACAACTCTCTTACCTTTCAAACAAAATTGATGAGAACTTTATTTAATTAAGCTAAAAAAATAGACTAATTTTAAAACATTTATTAAATTAATCTTTTTAAGCCAGATATTTACTGATGATTAAAAGTATTGTTTCCTGCTTGAATCATTAGTGACTAAAAACTAATAATCTTAAAAGATTAAATTCTACTTCTCATTCAAAGTGCATAAGATTGTTTCGTGATACTTTATCAATAGTAACTACTACATGTTTAAAGATATTTAACAAAATGTTCATTTACATAGTGATTAATGTTTAGTTTTGATAATTAAGAGAAGATTATTCCTATGTGACAAATGGCATTCAATTTATGTAAACACCAACAGTTTTAAAAAAAAATTATAATATTTTTCAACATACAGTGTGATTGAATTTGCGATAGCTGTAATATACTGATATAGTACGGCTTTCATTTTCTACAGTCTCGGTCTGCTTGACTTAAACCCACAGACTACCAGACTGGCAACTCAATGTTAAATTTTTGTCCAGAAATCTATCGTTCTCTCTCTCTCCGATTTTCGGAAGCCAAATTCAGAGGGCGCCACAGTTACAGACGCGGGAGATTTGACCATTTGTTTACTTTAACTTACAGTTTATGAACATATTTGACATTTAAAATTTGTGATCAAAGTGCAATGCCGTTTCATGCTTAATCTTTGATCACAAATTTCAATGTCAAATACGCCATATTATATATATATACTACAGGAAATTAAAAGCCAAATTTGTAATACATCATAGGACTTTATTTTGTCAGACATAAATAAACATGTAATAAAAAGTATGACAAAGGCAAAATACATAGTAAAAGAAAGCATAAGAATTAAAAATACACACATCCGTAACCTAAATAGATACTTTAAAAATTACATCATAAAACTTGTATTTTTATGTGCTCGAGTGGAAGAGCAGCTTTGCTGAACTCCGCCACAAATAAAGACAGTTTATTATTATTATTAATATTTAAGGCACTTTTGTTTTATTGTATTCAATTAAATTAACTATATAAGAAGAACCATATTTATATTTTACTTGCTTCTCTTGCTGATTTCCTTTCGTGTGCATTTATTAATTGTAGTAAATACTCGCCTTGCAACCTCTTACATAATAACAAAGTTCTCCAAATTCGAATTTTCAGTGATGACGAGGTTAGTACTTCAATAAAAAAAAACTCAAGGCAAACATGACTACAGTGGCCGGATTCTAAATTCCTATCGTATCGAATCGATATGCTATAGAGTAAACTGTTATAATATCGTAAGACTGAAACGATAACTTCTTTGGTATCGAGCGTATTCTGTCGATTAAGAGTTAAAATTGTTATAAGGTAGTATACTTAGTACCACTAAGTATCGTATCGACTTGATACGATAGCAACTTAGAATCCAGCCGCTGGACCTAAACAATGATTGATGTGTTGGAATAAATGAAGATTTATACCAGTGTTAAAAGAAATGTGTTCCAGTAATGCAGTCAATGTTCTTCTCGATGGCAAATAAACAATTTTTCTGAACAATGAATAATATCTAGGGCTTCGTTTCATTAGGGCTAGGGTAATTATCTTCTCATCCAAAGTCCATCTCCTACCTTTAGAAGAGCGTTTTGCACAGCATAGTTGAGATATTAAAAAGTCAACAGTACTTGACTTTAGGTCCTTAAAAATATTTCTGGCAACATCAGAGTTACTTAGGTCACACATTTCTTTTATATTATTTGCTCGTTCTTTACACAACTTTTTTAATTTTCGTATATGATCTGCCTTTTTTTAAATTACCTTAAACATAACTTTCTTCCTTGGGGTTGTATCTTCTTGACACAATTTTTTAAAAATTGAACTTTGGCCCCTGAATCCCCCAGCTTTGGTATACGATGGTAGAGGTGTTGATGAACGATCAACTGGAGTACTTGTACACTACTAGATAGTTTCTGGATGCGGGTTTTCTAATTCCTCATTATGTACAGAAAACACGAAGACCACGTGATGTCAATGGTAGACATATATCTTCTTTGGGTTCCTCGACCTGTATGGGTACAGGTGTACAATCCCTTTCAGTACGTGTTTCTACTGTGTCTCCACATGGATACCGGGTAGGAACTGCATTTTTATTAAGGATGTAATCGGTATCATTTGAGTATGACTCTAGTATGAAGTGCTTATTACAAATTCTAAGATGGCGTATAGTATTTTCTGACACTTTCATTCCCATTAAGTCCTGCCACATTTTCGATCTGCAAACGATAATATTTATTTATTTATTTGAAGTAGATATTGTGGTAAGGCAGAACAATAATTTAAAGTAGTCTTACGATATTTAGAAATATATATTGCACTGTGCAAAAACCAAAAACTGAAAACAAAGACTGGAGCAAATGCACACTTACTTATGAAGGTTCCTGGGAAAATAGTGCAATTTTTTCACATCAACTTCTTCAGTTCCACGAACAATGCAGAAAATGCAATATTATATATTACTGTAATCCAATGTATATTTGCACAATAACACTCATCTAACTCCTCTATGGAAATCGAAATTTTTAAAGGGCACCAAAAACTACGTATTCTATGTTAAAAAGTCAAGTTTCTACAAAAATGCTATCACCAACACAACACAATCACAGTTACAATGGATGACGTTTGACGTGACAAACAACTGACAAATGACATTTGCGTTAAGAGCGACATCTGAATTTGGCTTCTGTTGCCTCAACCTTGACTGGACAAATTTCTCAGGGAAGTTGCCAGTCTGGTAGTCTGTGCTAAACCCGTCAAAATGTTGACAAAAGCATCCGATAACTGACATTTTTTCATACTTCTACGAATCAAAACATATATTAAAGGAATGTGACCGCTCGTTAAAAATATTCTACAGTCAACTGACTAATGCTACAACATAACAAAGTGAATAACACCAAAAGTTGCCGAAGTGCCAACTTATAGTTTTCAACACACGCCCTCAATTCTGCAAATGTTTAGTGAATATCTAAAAAATTCAAAACTAATAGTTAAATCATGTTTGTTAGATTTTACATATTTTAAGGCTAAATTTTCAGTATACTTAAGGTATTTTAAAACATTTTTCATTTCATTTTTAATAATCGCCGTCTGAGAAGTCAAATCCAAACAATTATGTTAATAATAAGTATTTAATCAACTTTGTTTCTAGTCCAATTAACCATTCACAGATAACGTGAACTTGTGAATTAAAATAAGGATAAATCTTGTTTCTCTACGGGACAGCACGAGGCCTTCGTTAAGAGATAAACTGAAGATCGTTTAGAAAAAAATTGTAATTTAGTGTTGACCTCTTTTTCATTTGACGATAAGAACAAGACGTACGTTTTATTTCTGCGGGTTCTATAGCATCAATTGATTCGTAATTATTTACATAGTGACAATAATTATGAAGTGACATTAGTTAAGTAATTTGCGGTATAATCCAATAATCATTGATAAGTTGTGAAGAAAAGTGATTTATACACTATTTACAGCAATAAAGGTAATTGTATTTATTTTATTTATATGGTCTTGATGGTGTGACGTTTAAAGTTGTAAAATAATCAATATTGGAGAAATAAAACTTATCCACATTACCCGGTTCTTAAAGATTCAGCTGAGCTTATTCGCATTTTGACTTAAAATAAATCCAGTCATGGTAAATGTACAGGATTATACATTATAATACCCACCCTTTATTATAGTTATTATTGCTTATAGAAAAATTAGTTTTAAATAAAAGTTGTGTGGTTATGATTGAATTTTGTTAAAACGTCATCAAAAGTACAGTAGCGTGCTGATTTCAGGGGATTAAAAAAATAATATATATTTTTAAATGGTATACCCTGTATATTATTAAATTTTTGAAATGATCCATTCTTCCTGATTTCAAAAATGTACCATATGTTACCCCATATACCGTAGAATATCTTCCAACTCCAACTAGTTAGTGTAAATATGGAAAAGTTAACATTAGTAAAGTGAGCTATGAAAATGACAACTATTATGTTTGATAAGTGACATTTCTTTAATGAAATAATCTAAATGGTTTACAGTGAGGAAGAAAAAAACCAAATATTTGTACAAAATAGAAAACAAAGATTTATTCAGGAAATTTAAATATAAATAACTGATAACTCATAAAAGATGTTCGATGTGGCCTCCATGATTGCCAATGCATAATTAATAACGTCTTCTTATATTTATAATTGTACCGGAAATGGCTTCATTATTTATATTCAGATTGTTTAATTCAAGTCGAATTCTGTCTTTAATAATAATAATTTTATTGAAATAGGAACTTCCTAATATACAAATAATAATGCTGGTTACAGTAAACAGTTTATGCAAACGGTACAACAGTATAAGGAAAGAAAACAAAAAAAAAATGCAAATTGCACCTATATAAAAATACAATGTGACTAAATTCAAAATGCAAAATGGTTAGCAAAAAAACAAAAAAAATATAATAACAATACATTCGATATCTTTAAGCGGCATTAACTATATGGGTGTCTCACCGGGAACTGGATCGATCGATATAGAGAAAAGTAGGCATCAGAAAATTTTGAAAATTTAGATAATTGCTAATGTCAGTGTGGCCAATCCAACTAAAATAATTACAAGTCCGCTTATATCGGAAGTCGATACCAACTTGCTTATTTCAAATGGAACACCCTATATATTTTAGGGTTTTCGAAAAGAGCATAAAATTCTGAGTCGAGAGTATGTAGCATATCCTATACCTAAACCTAGCTGTCTCAGAAATATTTGACATTTTATAGAAAATTTGACAGGTGCAACGGTTTGCAAGACTATGCAAGGATTCAATTCACAGAATCTTATTAAAACATAAGTTTCACCCGTTTTCATTCCATATGGCTCAAGGATTAAAAGAAACAGATTTCCTAAGAAGACAGAATTTATGTGAGTTTATTCTAATAAGGTCTGAGGGTCACGATTCTTATTTGAGAAATATTATATGGACAGATGAAGCAAAATTTACTAAAAATGGACTTTTTAATAGACACAATTCGCATTCTTGGAGTGACTCAAATCCTCATATGTTCAGAGAGCGAAACTTCCAGGAAAGTTGGCAGTTCAATGTTTACTGTGCCATAAAAAACGATAGAGTGGTGGCATTATAATTTAATCAGGAAAATTTAAACGGTAAAATAAATTTTCTCTTCTGCTAATATATATAAGTATTTTTTTTTTTTTTTTAGGTGAAAGATATCTGAATATCTTACAAAATTTGAATAATAACTATTTAGAAAATTTACCTCTCGCCGAACATTTTTTATCAGCACGACGGTGCTCCCCCACATAACGCATATTTTATTAATAATTATTTACAAGAAACTTTTTATGATCAATGGATTGCCAATAATGGACCTTTCTTATGGCCTCCTCGCTCGCCCGATTTATCAGTTCTGGGTTATTTCATTTGGAGAACTATTAAAAATAAAGTTTATGATAGCCCATTAATAACCATTGAAGATAGTATGCAAAGAGTAAGAAATGCAATTCAAAACATATCACAGGATTCAATTAGAAGAGCTACCCATGAGGAACTAATCCGAAGGTGCGAAAAATGTGTCGAGGTTCAAGGGCTGAATTGTGAGCAATTATTAAATTAAAATGAAATCATATTTTAAATAATTGATCTTATCTCTGCTATTTTAGTTCATGCCATATATTCATTTCGATTAATACGCATGTTACAGCGTTAGTGTTATTTTGCATTTTTGTGGATATCGAGTAGCAAATGTGCTGCAAGTTCTTGATATTACTTTATCCATAAATAATAAACAAATTTAAAAAGTCTTCGTGGGTGTAATTTAAACGTGCTGGCATTTTTTGACATAAGATAATGACTGATTGTTTCTAATCATGGCTATTTTGATGAAATGATTACAACAATTCATGAATTTCTAATAAAATCGCAAATATTTCAAAAAGTTGTAACTTTAAACCCCACAATGAATATCAGAAAAAAGGGAATTCAATTTTATACAACTTGACGTAAAAAAATATAGGGTGTTCCATTTGACCTAAACAAGTTTTCGCTGTTTGAAGTTGATAAAATGTAACGCGAAAAACGGAACACTTGATATGATATTATTGAATTTATTTCAGTTGTAGAACGTAGTTTTCCTTGTGTTCTTTTTATGTGACAGGAAGCAAATGAGGATCTTTTACACGAAGAAAGTTATAACGGTTCTTGCAAATCGTTGCACCTGTCAAATTTTCTATAAAATGTCAAATATCTCTGAAACGGTTAGGTTTAGTATAGAATATGCTACATTCGATTCTTTTCGAAAATTCTAAAATATATAGGGTGTTCCATTTGAAATAAGCAAGTTGGTATCGACTTCCGGTATAAGCGGAAGTGCCAGCTGCTTATAATTATTTTAGTTGGATTGTCCACATCGACATTAGTAATTATCTAAATTTTCAAAATTATCTGATGCGTACTTTTCTCTATATTGATCGATTCAGCTCCCGGTGAGACATCCTGTATTAATTTACACAATTAATCTCTGTGGTTATCTTTTTTTATGTATTTCATTAAATTAGACTTAAAATCATAAGAATTCGACTATTTTTTATGTCAGTTTGTAGTCTATTGAATAAATAACGTATGATGGTAAAAGAGAGTTATTAATTTTATAAATGAATATTATAGACATGTAGAATAATCTATTTGATACAGATATCCAGTCAAGAGCTGCCAATATAACTGCTATGGGTGTATATCTATTGCATTGTAATATTATGCGCATTCCTCTATTTTGTAATTTTTGCAATACATTTATTATATTTAGTTCAAATAAGAACAGTAATGATGCACAATAATCGAAATGAGGTTGAATTATTGTGTTATATACGAGAATACTACTTGAAATAGACAAATTAGTGGCAGCTTTAGAAAAGAAAAATAGTTAAAAAAAATGTAAACATGTAAAATAGTCAGCAGGCGCCATCTAGCGGTCCAGTGTCTGTTGCAATCGAAAAACCAGACACTGGACCGCTAGATTGCGCCTGCTGACTATTTTACATGTCGCTATCCCAAAGATACCGAAATGTACTAAATAGTCAAGTGATCCTCGTGTCGGTCGTCACATGTCTATCTTGCACTGACGAGAGCCAACAACTCAAAACTGCAGACTGCAAGTGGTGTGTGACGACTGGCATGAGAGCTCCTTTAAGTAGGATCAGTTTTTCGGCTGGTGTTTGTTGCAATCGAAGCATTAGCGTTCTGTTGGTAATATGTGATCATTACACTTAACGCGCCAGGCTTGTAACTTGTAATTCAGCGCTTGGCGGGGCACATAGCCCGGAGAGTAGCTGTTGGTTGCAGTCTGGTTACGTTCCTTATAGTAAAATAGAGTTTGCGACTAAAAATATTATGTTTTAATATTCCGCCCTCTAAAAGCACATTTGAACTAAGCTCTAATGGTGTTTGGAATTTTAGGTATAGGACTTATTGTACTAGTTTTTTATTTAGGTGAAAAAGTACAAGTTTCAAGGGATGTATTAATATAATGCGACATTACATGGCCAATTACTTTAAATATACTTTTTAAGGATTTGGCATTTAATGTGTCATTAGTATAACATTTATTATCTAAAAGGTCTATAATTTTCTTAAGATCAGTTAAATTTAACAAAGAAAAACTTTAAAATTTACTTACAATCACAGGATAACTACCAGAGGTCCATAGTTTATTGCATTGGATACTATCTACTATATCTATAGTACTATCAACAAAATAATTATTAAAATATTCACTAATATCATATTCATTATTTACAATTTTAACCTCACCATCAACTTCAAATTGAATATTTTTTAAAGTGGAATTATCATTCTTGTTTATTAATTTTTTTAACGCCTTCCACATTACCCTTGGATTGTTTTTATACATATCGATTTTATATGAAAATATATTTGTTTCTTAAGCTTTAATCGATTAACTATTTGATTCCTATAAATTTTATAATTTTACCAATGTGTATCACGAATAACAAATGTACTAACTTTAAAACATTTTTATGATCTGTCTCATTTTAGAGCTATTTGTTTAACTTCATGTTCGTATCAAGGTAAGTTATTTACAGCTAAAATAAAATAAGAAAATACAATTTTGTCCTAAATAAATGTTAAGAAGTAACTAAGGTGGCTTTGAAAATAATGAAATATTTAGCTTGTCAAACATTTGTTGATTTAACGGTGTTTTTATTGTGTCTTTAAAAATTATTTAAAATTCCTGTTAATTGTGTTCAAAATGCCGCAAAGTTATACAAGAGATGAAAAAGTGGACATGTTAATTATTTATAGGGAATGTAAAAGAAATGCAGTTACGGCTACCGACCTATATGCCCAACAGAATCCTGATAGACAATGTCCAGCGAAAAATTATTTTAAACGTGTTGAAAACCAATGCCGAAGAGAGCTCAACAGTGGTCCCCAAGAAAACTTCATTATTGACGAAGGAACGGAATTTAAAGTTTTGGCTCGAATAGAAGTTGATAAGACCACTTCTTTAAGGCAAGTTGGGTTTGAATTGGACATCAGTCACCAAACAGTAAGCCGAATTTGCAAAATACCACTATAAATCTTTTATATACCAATTGCACCAGCATTTGTACGAAAGTGATTACGAACGTAGGATGGAATATTGCAATTGGATTTTGTATAATAACGTGCGTTAAACAATGATTTCTTGGGACCGATTTTATTTTCGGACGAGTCTAGGTTTACAAATTTGGGATTATTTAACCGACAAAATACAAAACATTGGTCACAAGAAAACCAAAATTTATTACGGGAAGATAACTTTGAAGTGCTGTTCGGTTTCAATATTTGGCTTGGAATAATCGGTAGTAGAATCATTGGTCCAATAACATTTGAAGGACCTCTGACTGGTTCCAGATACTTGAGATCCCTGAAAAATGAGATTGAGGACATTTTAGATGAGTTACCTTTAGATTTAGGACAGGGAATGTATTTCCAACAAGATGGCGCTCCTCCCCATAATTCAAGAATAGTAATTTATTACCTTCAACGGAGATTCGGAGAAAACGTAATTTCGACGATTGGTTCTGTGAGGTGGCCTCCAAGGTCACCTGATTTAACGCCCTTTGATTTCTTTGTTTGGGGTCATTTAAAAAATATTGTCTATACAACCGCCGTTACAACCCGTGAAGACCTGGAGCTACGAGTAAGACGAGCAATTAATAGCATAACAGCCCAGCAATTGGCGAACGTTCTTCGAGAAACAGCTATGAGAGTTCAGAAGTGCATGGACAGTATTTTGAACAACTGTTGTAATGTTTTGTGTTAATTTTTTGTATTCTAAAACCACCTTATGTGTAACAAGGTAATTAAAATAAAATTGTATTTTCTTATTTTCTTTTAGCTGTAAAATTTCATTTGTATTTATCGCACATTTTAATACGACATATGATATTACCTCCGTTATTAGGATACCCGATATTCAGCATGGGGTCCACTTAGAACCCGGTCAGCCTTTTCCGTAAAATTTGGCAGTCCATCTCATAAAAGTTAAAGATTTTTTTTCTTGTTTGTAAACTGTGAAAATTCAATAATATTTTTCATTAAACTTTCATAGTAAGAAACAACTAGTCCACCCCTGGAAGACCACGTTGACTGATGGTTCATTCGATGAATCATCAATCCGGTAGCACAAATTTCAAGCAATTACATAGGAGTGGGATTGGCCTATATCCTCAACTTTTTAGAAAATATGTATGACCATTTTTTGCAATGATTTAAAAAAGCTGAAGACCTGCTTTATGGCCTTTTCTATAACTAAACTGATATGCGTTCGGTCTCCTTTACGTTTTTTGCGAGCTTTTTTATGTCGCTATTTTATTTATGATACCTATTATACTTAATACGACGAAAGCCTACTTTAGGTTGTTTGAAACACTTGATCAGATTACTTTTAATACGGTTCAGTGTTGGCGGTATAACTAAAATAGAAAATTTGAAGGGATCCTTGAAGACTTGTCAATATTTGTTCTAGTGAGGTTATGCACATACTCTCCATCTTTTAGTTGTTATTTGAAACTTCCAAATTGACACCTATATGATATCTACTGTTATTAAAATCGTGAAATATAAAATCATTTCGTGTTCTTTCTCAAAAATAATAATGTGCTTATAAAATTTAATACCTACTCTTCTTAATCTTTCATTAATCCATTAGCAAAGTAAAAGATATAACATATAAAAATATTGCTTTTAAATTGCCAATTATTATTATCGATACAAATATAACTATCAGTTTTAGCTAATATTACAGATTAGATTGTCTGTGATATTATCTCTCTATAAATATTTAGTTACGAATAATAAAGCAAATTAAATTGACACTTGTAAAAAAATTAACTATAACGTCATTCAATAATAATTTACTGAAATCCGTAACATAAAAACAAATTATTCTGTGGAATGGACAGCAGTTGATGTTATTTCACAGGTGATCTTAGATTCAAGTCTAATAATCCACTCGAATACAATTTCAAAGTGGTCACTACTGAGGATGATATTATAGTGCCTCCTAAATAATTATAATTAGATATTTTTGCAATAAATTTTGTAGATACAGTACAGGTGTTTTTAAAACTTATTATTTGTTAAATAGACAGAACTTTGTCATTTCTATTTGTACTCAAGTACTTGTCACTATTCAAAATTACCAAGTATTTTGATAGTATAATGACACAATTGCAGATAAGGTACTAATAATATTTTTCATGTATCTTTTAATACATTCTTCATAAAATAATAATTCTTATACTGTCACGTCTGGGGTACCAATACCTACTTCAATAGTAGTGAGTACATAATACACGTCGCCCAAGTTTAAACAAAGAAATTCGTCGTACCTTTTCTTTTTAAATCGCAAGTTTAATAAACTTTGCTGAAACTACAGAAAACGTGCTATGTTACGTAATATAGGATGTACCCTAAATCATTGGATAGGTAGGAGAAATTATATAATGGACCACCTCGGTCACCAGATTTTATTCCTTTAGACTTTTTTTGGAGGGGGCATTTGAAGAGCAAAGTCTATGCAACTCACCCAGAGTCCCTAAATGATTTACGACAACGTATTGTTTAAGACTGTCAACAAGTTTTTGGCAATGTTAGACAGGCGTTTATTTTTAACTACAAATTCAAGCTGGGAAAATTGTCCGTTTGGACACAATACAATCGCTTCTTGGTTCAAATATCATTGGTTGGAATTGACCAAACAAGTAAAGAGTACAAATAATTCTGCAAGAGCTACAGCTGCATCAAATTTGGCAAAAGCAGAAGTTGGTGAACAACAATTAATTAGAATCACAGGGCATGAGAATAGCCAATCGATGAAATCATATATGCAATTCTCTAAATATTATAAAATATCTATCGCGGACCGTCCCCCTCGTTTCGATAGGGTGACAAACTTCCGCTCGCGCAGAATATGCTTCATATTCATATGTATTTTATCCAAAACACTATTATGAAATGAGTATTTGAAAATTGGTAGCTATTTTTTAAAATAGTTAAAGCTCGGCATACCAATATCTTTGTTAGCATGGAGTGTTTTGGAATGGATTTGACAATTGCATCGAATGTCAAATTAAGTTCGTCTTGAACAAAGTGATTGTGATTAGTAAGCAACCAATAGAAATCAAGAATACGAAAAATATCTCAACTCAATTGACTGTTTAGTGACTGTCTTCAGTTTGTTCAAGACGAACGAAAGTACCTTAAGTATTGCTGATAAAATTCAAATAATAAGAATTGTTGGTGACAGTGTGCACCCTTATCGAGATGCAGCCAGTGTCTTCAATTTGAGACATCCAGAACGCCCACAGATTCATTACACCACGGTTGGTTCAATTAATAAAATAATTAATAGAACTGGAGAAGTATCCAAACTTAACTTAGAGCCAAAAAATACAACGTTGCCGATCGTCCATTGGATCAAGTAATATTAGATGCTGTTAATGCTGAATCACGTGTTAGTGTCAGAGATTTATCTCTAAACTTGAATGTAGACATAAATAAAATTCGGAGGTGCCTTAATAGTGGAGTCAGACAAGCATCAAATTTTAGTGAATAAGGAACTATTTCCAGAGATTTTTTTAAAACATGTTAGTTACATCGAATACTATACGAAATGGACATTTTCTACCTCTAGCTACCGCAGCTTCGCAAGTTGCCGGCCATTTTGTGCAAAATTGCCCATTTTGGTCATCTTTCTAAATAAATTTAGATGAGTATATATCGGTATGTATAGATCCAAAAAAAATCAAAAAAATTGAGGCTATTCGTTACGATACAGGCTATGAGAGGTTGCAATATGAAATTTTATCTGCACACATAACCTCAAAAAAAAAATAAAAACTGACAAAACGACTGAATTTTGGTTTTTTAGTTATAACTTCGGATATTTCAAGTGAAATTTGATGAAATTTTCAGAATTATACTTTATAATGTGAACAATAACTGGTTAAATTTCAAGTCAAAATATCTTGTACAAGTCTCAAAAATTGACTTCAAATTTTAAAATTGATTGGCCAATTACTTCTATGCATCGCATCGTATGAGGTTCTTTTTTTTTTAAATAGGTTTTTTTATGCACATTATGATACTGAACAGGAAAAAAATTCTAAACTTGGAAAAAGTGAAAAAAATCGATTTTAAATTTTTATTCATATACAAATTCAATTATCCATTAGATTAAAACATAGTGTTTCAGTCGCAAACTCCTCTATAAAATCCTTATTTTACTATAAGGAACGTAACCAGACTACAACTAACAACTACTCTCCGGGTTATGTGCCCCGCCGAGCGCTGAATTACAAGTTACAAGCCTGGCGCGTTAAACGTAATAATTGCATATTACAAACAGAACGTTAATGCTTCGATTGCAACAAACACCAGCCGAAAGACTGAACCTTTACTACATATTTATTATTTTGACAAAAAAAAAATAATACAGAACTTATCAACGTATAATAACGTCGTATCAAGCTTAACCTTGTTTATTTGTTATTCAACCACGCGGTATATTTTAATGTTAAGTTGCTATGACACGCGATAAGATATATGTACTTTGGATTATGTTTTTTGTAGACACATTCCCGATTTACGGGGAACCGATAATCGTACCGTTATCCATATCGTGTCAAAATTATCAGTCTTTTTATTAATTAATTACGGCATTGTTGGTTTTATCACTCGGGTGGTTGTAGCTCGTATTGCTGCTTCGACGCAATTTGCGTTGCGTTAATCTAACTTTTCATTTTGTATTTGGCAACAACTTAGTCATAGGCGCCGGCAGGGTTTATTTCACGATCATACAGGGCAGCTCCATGAAGTTCCCTCCTTCATTATCGAAATTGAAACATTTCTTATGCGAATCATTTGCTCGTCTTTTCCTTGTGATTGCTCGTCATTATTTTCTGTTGGCTCGTTGTATTTATAGAAAAACTGCAGAGGGAGTTGAAATTGATGACGGTCAGCCTAGATTAGGACAATTTCAGGACAGTTTTATTTGCGATAAGCCGCTATCGGACGGTGAAACATTGGAGGTTGAGCGCGGTTGAGACTAAATACATTCAGTTGAGACCATACAATAACTCGGTTGAGACTGAATACATTCAAAACCCGAAATTGTCTTTGAAACAGATAAGGGTCAACAACATGGAACAGCTGCACACCGACCGAGGTCATTCATGAGATCTGAAAAATATTGCAACTTCTCAGCATCATATCTTGAAACCGGTAAGGTGTATGTGAACAGCGTATGGGACCTTTTAGTTAGATAATTTCATGATCTAACAGCAATAACTTGTTTCATTTTTGTGTGAGCCATACAGAGCGAGATAATACCGTTCAAACAGATGTAGTAGTTTTTGACCAAAACTTATCTTTCGTGTCGCATATCTCGAGAACAGGTAGATGTACGAAAACCAAACTGGGCTTTTTAGAAAGGGCATTTATTTATAAAAACATAATTATATATGTGTCATAGCGTTTGAGCAGTAGGAAGAGAGAAAAATGCGGCGATACACGTTGCATACCCGAATTTGGCTATTTTTGCATTTTTACACATATTCAGCTTCATATCTCGAGAACGGCTAGACGTATTTTTTTAGGTATCAAAAATTGGGAGCTTCGACTTTTGTTTTTCACGTTGGAGCGATAGGAAGCGTATATCGATATATCATACTAAATAGTTAAAAAAAAAAAATTGGATTAAATATGCAATAATATGGCGGTAAACGTAACCGACTATGGCCGTGTATTTCGCAGATATGGTCTACAACATATTCTTTTTTAAAATTATGTTATTTGACGGTTTTTTATAAATCCTTTTTACTGGAATTTTTTCAAGAATATTTATATTTTTAGGTCTCATAACTTTATTATATCATCCTTTTTCGAATTATTATTTGGTATTTTATTAAATAGTCGTGAATGGTATGAAGCGTTATCCATAACGATAACTGAATTTGGCGGAATACTGGTGACAGCTGTTCCGCGAACCATTTTTCAAACAAATCCGTAAAGTCTTTTACTACAAATATTTAAAGAAAAAATGTCAGTATATATTTAATTCGTGTTTGAGATTTGAAGAAAATATAGCATGTTATACCTATGTGCAGTAAAGTAATTTTTTGTCCACGACACAAAAAATTTCAGTTTTGCTGCATATAAAATAATATACAATTATTCAATTCTAAACTGTCACTTCAATTTTAATAAAATCTTGGTCGTAAACGTTGTTAAAATATCTTTGTATCTAAAATACCATGTACGGATTATTTCTGGTGGCGCGACAATAAAAAGTATTATCTCTAATACTCCCCTTGTTTGAATATATGTCAAACAAATCAAATTTTTCAGAAGACCCAGAGGCAAAATCCAAATGGATTTAAATCTGCGGAACGCGCTGGTCATTGATATTAACTTTCTCTTCCAACTAAACTATTTGGAGAAGTGTTATTTAAATAATTGTGTACATATGGGTATGAAACGGAACTCCAGCCAGCATGAACAGCATATTTAGCCAGGTTTTAAGAGGAACGCTACCTAAAAGCATCTTAAAATAGTTGTCAAAGTAGTCCAAATGCACATCTCTATTTAAACGTTGTTAAAAACAAGCCTTGCCTGTTATTCCTATTCCTGTCCAAATATTCTAGTTTGAATACCGCTATACGGTTTATGCTTATCCCATATGCACCAATTGTTGGAATTATCTGAAATATTTTGCTCTGGTTTCACAGTAGGTACTATTCTTATTCATCCTTCACTATTCATACTTTTATTACTCCGGTCATTTTATTAAATCGTTTATCAATACAGGGTTAACTCTTAACTAGAGGATAAATAATGTCAAAAACAATAGCTATCTATTGTTTTGCTTAACATTTATCCCCCAGTTTCGTGTTATCACTACATTGATAAACCGTACCTAAATGACAAATATTTTTTGACACTTCTTAAAGATATCTTTCCAGATTTAATATAGAATTTTCGTCTACTTCTTATAAACATGAAATATATCATGAAGTATCTCCATTATGCATCAACCACCATCCATATTTAGATAAATCATTTTATTTTACATAATTTTAGAGGTTCTTTTTACAGCGAATTACTTGAAACAAATATGTTGCTATTGAGATTATATTAAAAATTTCCCAATAAAACAAAATTTTTAGAGTTTGTAGTGACAAGAAATAAAACAAGAAAGAAAATCTTGTCATATATCCATTCCTTAAATTATGCTCTACTGACGAGGACTCAGTAACTTCGAAACACTCTTTTTGGAACATAATGCCATGATATTTCTTGATTCAGAGTATAATGTACAGATGATTTCTAACATGATTAAAACAAAAAAGCCATTATCCAAAGCCTACTTCTCTCAGTTATGAGGTAAAACTGAGAAGTTATATTTTTAAACTTTACCAAATCTTTTGTAACGAACCTTGACTTGCAAAGTTCTTAAAAATAAACCTAAGTTTGTAATTTTTTTAATAATATGTTATGTACTACGTGCATTCTTGAATGAGACTTGAATTTTTGAAAATCAATTTTAATTTCAACGTAAATGCAAAATAGTAATGAGTGATGTTTTCAGATGTCCACTACCAGAGTATATCAAACAGCTTTAATTTTTGCCTCTCTCTTCTCGATAGGTAAGTTTTCAAAAATACAAATTTATTTGTTTTGCACTTTTTTGCCAAAGTGAAGCCTAACCAAAACAAATGAAAGAAACTGATAAATTGTACTTTAGGGGTGATATGTACATGTTTGTTTATAATCATGCTATACGGAAGTGAGTTAACCAAATTATAACTTTACACCATTTTATAGAAAATCTTATGATCTGTCTGTTTTCACATCTACACTTTTTTCGCAAAACTTAAACTGAAAACTTAATTTGAAAAAACTAAAAAATTTTAATTTAAGGGGTGAATTTTGTTTAATTAAACTCGTGCAGTACGTCATTCGTAACACCAATTTGTAACTTTAAACATACTATTTTATAGCAAGTTCTATGATCTTTCTAATTTGCTAAAGTAAACTATAACCAAAATAATTTTTAAAAAGTAAAAGATTGTACCTTTAGGGTTAATTTTGAGAATGTTTCGCCCGTCGAAGTCTTGGGGGCTGTTAGTATGTTACAGAGTACTTCAAAATTCTGCAACACTCAGCCAGGTATGATATTGAATGAAATCACATTTTAAGTGATTTTTTGAACGGTGAGCACCCCAAATAACATTTGGACATCGAACCAACGTTTTTGTAAACAACCCGATGCGACGCGACGCGACGTTGGCAATCTAAAACGTGTTATAAAGTCGGTATTTAAATAAAATCCCTAATTTAAGCCCAATTTTCCCCCCAAAATGACAAATAAAATCTCTAAATTTCAAACATGGACCGACGAAGTTATTTGCATCTTTCTCTAAAACATGGAGTTATCGGGAAATTTCCATAAAATTGTGACTAATTAACCACACTGTAGCACTACTATGCCAAAAATGTTGACTTCACGTAATCTTTTCCCGACCTTTAGTTGCGATTTCTCTCCTAAATATATGACCAAGTATTTACAACCATGGTAGGACGACGCCCCAACGTCGGAATCATCTCATCGCACTCTCAGAATGCAACAATGGCAAACGTTTGACTGACCATACTACCTTTGTTCCTTCATATGGTTTTGACCTAATCTAACCTAATACCTAGTAGTAGTAATAATTGTTGGGGGAGGCCTAGTGCCTGGCAAGTAGGCCACAAATGGGCCCTTTTTACCTACCCCCGACGTCCCCTCAACCATTCACTTCTACTCGGCCTCCTACTCTCTCTTGAAACCTTCCTGATCTTCCAATGAAGGTCAGGACATGTTTCCATTCGAGAGAGTCTATTTCCTCTTTTGGGAGCGTTGTGGCGTCGAAGAGTTCATATCTCAGGCGCCCGAACGCTTCACCTAATACCTAACTAGACACGTCTTTTTTGAACTGCAAACAATTTGGAATTTTTTTCTATAAAATGTACTACTGTACTTAAATGCGCTCCGCTTTTAGGCATTTTTAATGAAAGTTGTATGAAAATAAAAAGTAAACAATTGACTTCAATTTATTTGACGTATAGGTAGAAGAATTTCTTGTAGCTAATCTGTAGTTATAGTCTAGTGCCAAACCGGTTTTCAGAGGCCAAAAATCGACAATATTCTTAGCAGTATATAGATGGTCGGAAAATTTAGAATTAATGGTATATAAATGGGGGAAAATCGATTGGATCCCAACAAATAACCGTACATCTGGTTATTTGTTGGGTGGGGGTGGAAAAAGTTGTGCTTTTAGAGGTGAAATATGGTTTTATACGATTTTCGGCAAAACTAGACATTCTATCAAAAAAATAAAATGCAAAAGTTGTAGATAATTGAAAAATCTACATATTTTATTCTTATATTCTTTGTCTTATTTTTCATCATAACCTCAAAACTATTGAGAGAAACGTCAAAATTCAATTTTTTGATTTTTTATTTCTATCCCACATAAATGATTCGATTTTAATGAAATTTGGTGAAAATGGACATTGTTATGTTTCAAATAAGCTATAATTTTTTTAAGCGAAATATTTATTTTTTGATTTTATGCAGATTTAATTTGAAAAAAGGCCTAATTTTCAATCAAAAAAGTTGATTAACGAAATTTCGATTTTTGAAAATTTCAGGAGAGATTTTTTACTTTAAGATGGTGTAAAAAATCATACTGCTACCGTGGAAAAATATTCTCAAAAATGGGAAAAACCAAAACAAAGATTTTATCAAGATCAATTTTTCCATTGTTTATTTAAATGAAGTGTTGAGAGTGATGCAAAATCAAATAAGAGAACTTTGGTTAACCGTTTAAAGTTCGGGCTGTTGAGAAACAAATTATTTAAGCAATAGTTTTACACAAAAAAATTGCTAAAAATGATAGTTTTTGTTCAAGAAAAATGTTTTCATGCTTCATGGACAAAAATATACTGAAGATAATATCATTAAAATAAATATTTCAAATTATTGAAATGGCGGGGCAGTTCTTATGCTACGCGATGCTCTTTTTTGTTCGTTTCTGCTAGGCTCGCTCGCATGCAACCCACTTGTCCCTGATTTTTCGTGCGTCCACCTGACACGTGCTTTGTCGTTGTCTCATCACATACAGGGTGTCTCACCGGGAACTAAATCGATCGATATAGAGAAAAGTGCGCATCAGACAATTTTGAAATTTTAGATAATTACTAATGTCGGTGTGGCCAATCCAACTAAAATAATTACAAGTAGCTGGCACTTCCGCTTATACCGGAAGTCGATACCAACTTGCTTATTTCAAATGGAATACCCTATATATTCTAGAGTTTTCAAAAAGAGCATGAAATTCTGAGTCGAACATATGTAGCATATCCTATACTTAAACCTAGCCGTTTCAGAGATATTTGACATTTTATAGAAAATTTGACTGGTGCAACGGTTTGCAAGAACCGTTATAACTTTCTTCGTGTAAAAGATCCTCATTTGCTTCTTGTCACATAAAAAGAACACAAGGAGAACTACGTTCTACAACTGAAATAAATTCAATAGTATCATACCAAGTGTACCGTATTTCGCGTTACATTTTGTCAATTTCAAACCGCGAAAACTTGTTTAGGTCAAATGAAACACCCTTTATTTTTTTACGTCAAGTTGTGTAAAATTGAATTCCCTTTTTTCTGATATTCATTGTGGGGGTTAAAGTTACAACTTTTTGAAATATTTGCGATTTTATTAGAAATTCATGAATTGTTGTAATCATTTCATCAAAATAGCCATGATTAGAAACAATCAGTCATTATCTTATGTCAAAAAATTCCAGTAAGTTTAAATTACACTCAAGAAGACTTTTTAAATTTGTTTATTATTTATGGAGAATGTGATAAAGTAATATCAAGAACTTGCAGCACATTTGTTACTCGATATCCACAAAAAACGCAAAATAACACTAACGCTGTAACACGCGTATTAATCGAATTGAAGATATGGCATGAACTAAAATAGCAGAGATAAGATCAATTTAAAATATGATTTCATTTTAATTTAATAATTGCTGAAAATTCCGCCCTCGAACCTCGACACATTTTCCGCACCTTCGGATTAGTTCCTCATGGGTAGCTCTTCTAATTGAATCCTGTGATATGTTTTGAAATGCATTTCTTACTCTTTGCATACAATCTTCAATGGTTGTTAATGGGCTCTCACATACTTAATTTTTAATAGTTCCCCAAATGAAATAATCCAGAACTGATAAATCGGGCGAGCGAGGAGGTCATAAGAAAGATCCATTATTGGCAATCCATTGATCATAAAAAGTTTCTTGTAAATAATTATTAATTAAATATGCGTTATGTGGGGGAGCACCGTCGTACTGATAAAAAATGTTTCTATGTTCGGCGAGAGGTAAATTTTCTAAATAGTTATTATTCAAATATTATTCAGATATTTTTCACCTAAACAAAAAAAACAAAAATTTACCTATACATATTAGCAGAATAGAAAATTTAATTTACCGTTTAAATTTTCCTGATAAAATTGTAATGCCACCACTCTATTGTTTCTTATGGCACAGTAAACATTGAACTGCCAACTTTCCTGAAAGTTTCGCTCTCTGAACATATGAGGATTTGAGTCACTCCAATAATGCGAATTGTATCTATTAAAAAGTCCAGTTTTTAGTAAATTTTGCTTCATCTGTCCAAATAATATTTCCCAAATAAGGATCGTGACCCTCAGACTTTATTAGAATAAACTCACAAAAATTCTGTCTTCTTAGGAAATCTGTTTCTTTTAATCCTTGAACCATATGGAATGAAAACGGGTGAAACTTATGTTTTAATAAGATTCTGTGAATTGAATCCTTGCATAGTCCCGATTCCAGAGCAGCTTGTCTTAATGACATCCTTGGAAATGCATGAAAATATCCCAGAATGACTATTTCAATGTTTTCGTCATCAACAATAGGCTTTCTTCTTTGCATTTTTGCCTTGACAGATCCATAATTTTCAAAATTTTCCAGTATGAGTTTTACAGTGTCTGGTGACGGTTTCCGTTTTTCTGGATATCGAGTAGCAAATGTGCTGCAAGTTCTTGATATTACTTTATCACATTCTCCATAAATAATAAACAAATTTATAAAGTTTTCGTTGGTATAATTTAAACGTGCTGGCATTTTTTGACATAAGATAATGACTGATTGTTTCTAATCATGGCTATTTTGATGAAATGATTACAACAATTCATGAATTTCTAATAAAATAGCAAATATTCCAAAAAGTTGTAACTTTAACCCCCACAATGCTAATATCAGAAAAAAGGGAATTCAATTTTACACAACTGGACGTAAAAAATACAGACTGTTCCATTTGACCTAAACAAGTTTTCGCAGTTTGAATTTGACAAAATGTAACGCGAAAAACGGAACACTTGGTATGATATTATTGAATTTATTTCAGATATAGAACGTAGTTCTCCTTGTGTTATTTTTACGTGACAAGAAGCAAATGAGGATCTTTTACACGAAGAAAGTTATAACGGCTCTTGCAAATCGTTTCACCTGTCAAATTTTCTATAAAATGAAATGTCAAATATATCTGAAACGGCTAGGTTTAGATATAGGATATGCTACATATTTTCGACTCAGAATTTTATGCTCTTTTCAAAAACTCTAAAATATATAGGGTATTCCATTTGAAATAAGCAAGTTGGTATCGACTTCCGGTATAAGCGGAAGTGCCAGCTGCTTGTAATTATTTTAGTTGGATTGGCCACACCGACAGTAGTAATTACCTAAATGTTCAAAATTTTCTGATGCGTACTTTTCTCTACATCGATCGATTCAGTTCCCGGTGAGACACCCCTGTATAATTTGCTGCATTTCCATGGTACGTCTCAAATTTCCATTTTATGTTTGTGTACGTCATAGTGTATCCGATGTAAGCTAATAACATGGTTTCCTGGTGGTGACTCGTTTAACAGCGATGACTGAGTTGATGAAGAAGTAAGAGATTTGTAACCAGAAGAAACCAGGAATCGAATTCAAGGCAAAATATTTTTTATTAACCTCTATACATGCATAGTATTTGTTCCTAAAGCCAAGTAAAATTATCTGCAAATTTTATTAAAGTCTCTGTTGCTGCGTGCTCTTTTTGAAAATACTTTACAGACAAAATCTACATTGGCTCTCATTTTCCAATAATTAAAATATGGGTTAGGTACCCAAAAATCTTGCATTAACAGCTCGATTTTAGGTCAATTGCACATACCACATACCCAGCACTATGTCGCAGTAACGGTACCACAATGTGAAATGTCAATGAAGTCTCGACAAATCGTTTTAAATAGAGGCTCACTCAACAAGACAACTGTATCACCAACCAGGTTCAGGTAATACAAAAGATACATTCTACAACTCAAACAGCTGCAGACATTAGTAAAAAAAAAACATTGTTCCGTTTTTACATTGTTTTTCTGGATGTAATACGACTTCCAGTTTCGCCGGAAAAGAAACAACTATTGTGAAATTACTATTGCTATTGGCTAACCAGAATTTCAAATCTAGCAAAAATTTCTTATCGGAAGGATGCAGACAAACAAACAATTGCTGAAAATGGACTGAAACTAATAGCGTCTATTTATAAATATAGAAAAAATAGGTCTCTGAACGAATTAAGATTTGAAATTTATCAAACCGCAACGACAAAAAGTTCATTTAGAAAAGCTACCAACAACCGAAAGAGGAGCTGAACAACACTGCTACAAAGACTATTTACAGTTACAAACTTGGCTTGATAACAAACTTACGGCTACGGATTGGGGATGGATCCGGTTATTTGTTGGGATCCAATCGATTTTTTATATACCATTAATCCTAAATTTTTCGACCATCCATATACCGCTAAGAATTTTTTTTGGGACAAAAATTATTGGCACTGGACTATTAGTATTGGCAACGTCCAGCTGACCTTGTGATTAACACAAAAATACACGGTCGTAGTTAAGGAGAGACGACTACCTCGAGCCAACGTTAGTTGTGGTCGAGTAGCTTAACTATGTTTAGTGGGAAATTACCGACGTCGGACCAACCAACGTTGCATCACAACAACTACATATATTATGACGTACTACATACGTCGGTTATGGTGTGATATATATTTTTTTTTTATACATTTATTTAACCTCGGCCTATTTCCGCTACTGAGGCCTAACACCAACGCCTGTAGACGAGCTACCCCCAACCAGGATTTTTGCCGAACCTCTTCCCTTAAGAAGAGTAGGGATCTTTTACTTGCCTAACATTTAATAGACAAGGGACCGACGGCTTTACATCCCCTCCGAAGGATGGTATATCTCCTATACAAGCCTCACCTAAGGTTGTATAGTTTCCGCGCATACACTGATATACAGGCCGCTGGAAGATGTGTGAGGCGAGATGGTGTGATATTCAAACTATGTCAAATGGAAAGTCCGACGTGAGGTTACCATCACTTAGACGTCGCGTCGTGTTACAACTTTGGGCTTGGGACTTATTCCGACATCGTAATTAATACAAATTTGTTAGAAGGAAGGAAAAATGCTATTTGGGACTCTATTATTAGAACTTGGCATTGGATTTAACTTTGTAAACAGGGGCAAAGATACCTTTGGACTTATATTCTAATGTACATTGCTTATTCGTTCGTAACCAACAGAACAACTTATCTGCAAATTCCACTCTATTACTCATCCAAAGAAATTTTATTTTGGCATTTCTGGCCAAGCGGTAATGCCTATTTCCATCAAACAGTCCTACTGTACCACGGTATACCAATTTCAAAAATTTTAAATCAAGTAGTTCATCATGGTTAAACTTAGCCTTCCAACTTTAGTTTTAGTATGTTTGCTGTATAAAGAATTAATTACATTTTTGTTGGGATTAATATTTAGTGCTTTCTAATAAATACTGATTAACCTAATTAATCGTTTTCAGGTCTGTGCATTAAGTGTTTCCAGTGCAATTCTGGCCAATTTCCTCAATGTGCGGATTTGACAGTAAATGATACTAATAGTAAATTCTACAAAACCTGCGAAGCAAACCATGGTGGCCTGGAACCATTTTGTAGGAAAATGTCCACAGAAGGTAGGTAATATACCGGGTGCTACAAAGTAATGGCTCCCCCTATAACTTCTTTATTTTTGAACATATCGAACTGAAACTAGGGCATCTAGAGCCATTCAGAAAGCTGCAAAAAGAGGGAGAAATCATATTGTGATAATCGATTTATATGCTTATATCTAACAATTAGTACTAAAATAATGAAGAAGCTCTCACACGCATCTCACCCGGCCGTACTAGACTGTATTCTGTAATTGCAGTGAATAGGTGGTGAACGTGAAGGGATTCGGCGAGAATAGCCGAATTTACAACCAATTAGGTTGGCTCAAAAGCACCAGCTGTTTAGTTGTTGTCATTGTCATGTCACATGTAATTAATTAAATTAGGTAAAAGATGACAGAATTTTTTATTGATCAAAAATTCCGTAAGGATATACGCTCATTATTGGAAATATATATTTTTAAAATATGACTGTAATAAACTAAAAGAGTAATTGTAATATTTGCTAAGAATTATATTATTATTACCTCGTTGGCGATGAGCAAATTCGCAATGCCCATTCAGATTTGACAACAATAATTTTTGGCCGACGCAATCTGTCATAAAAATACGGTTAGGATCGCCGTTCTACCGGTGAACTAGCGGATTCCCTCACGATTTACTAGTAGAAGTAAGTTCATGCACTTTTCGCACGATATGATCACTCTCGTAGTTACAGAATAGATGTTTATACATTTTCAAGTGAACTCCGCCCACTTCTCACTGGAACGTGCTTTCACGCGTTTACAAATAGAGGTCCTCTGATCTGTCGTAAAATTATGAAAAGAGAAGAAGAGAAGAAAAAGTAAATAAATCTCAATTATGATAATTGAAATACTCATTATGTGTTATCTAATTTTTTTTCTGAAGCTATTTATTGGTAACAATTTAAGAATATCCGGAATATCATTATATACATGAGGAGCATTATAGGAGAAAGATCTCGTGAATAATGTTGAATGAAAGCGAGATAGTGATAGCTTAATTCAAAAATGGAGACTTCTACTGGGAACATTGTACCTGAAACTGAATTTTTCTCTAAGATATAGTGGTGATGAAGTATTCAGGCAAAGAATGTATAAAAGCAGCTAGATGATATTTATATAACTTGTCAACTTTAAGCCAATTTAGTTCTTTATTTTATGAGATATATGGTCGAACTTTTTCAATCTGAATACATATCTACAATAACTATTCATTATTTAGTAAGCTGGTCTAAGCATGAGTAGTAAACTATGTTACAGTAGTTTAAAATAGGTAAGACTAGACTTTCGCAGAGCTTTTTTCTCATTTTAAAGTTTATGATGCTAATATTAGCATATAACAATTTTAGATTAACTTGACATTTTTTTATTACAGATGATACATGATTTTGAAATATAAATTTAGTGTCAAATAATAAGCCCAAATTCTTGGCAAAGTTTACAGCCACTAAAGACCTATCTTCAATTTTCAAATTCAAATGTGATGTCAAGTTTTGCCTATTCTTATCAGAGTAGCATAAAATGAACGATCACGTGCTTGAATTCAGTTCTAAGTTATTTTGATTAGCATAACTTGATATTGCAGAAAGATCGTCATTAATTTTGTGACGCTCTTCTTCTCGTACAGTGCGAGAACTAAGGCTGTCACTTTGGCACTCGAGCTTTATTTGCTACTCGGGCGCCAGTTCAAATCCAAAGTGGTTGAACAACACTACCCAAAAATCGATGAGCGAGACTAAGCAGCTCAGTGAAGACACAGTTAATTCCAGTGGGTCAATAAGGGAACTTGGACTTTCACAAACACAACAGTAAAGCGCAGAAGTTCAATAATATTTGTGTATATTACTGTAATCCTATGGTTACAATCCTAAACAGAACAGAAAGCAAAATTAACACAAATTTATTTACATATATTTAGTCAGTAGAGGGAGAGTAGCAAGCAATATAATAATATTAGCGGCAAAAGCGTATAAGCGGTAGAGTTAGCGAGTTTATATATATAAAAATGGCTATTAAGCAGACAGTGTACGGATACCAGAAAATGCGAAGCAAGCAGAATTATTTACAGTGTTACAAACAAACGAATTATAAAACAGACCGGAAACTTGGCTAGTGTTTTACGACATTATCAGTACGTAGAAATAAATATCGACGAGCAAATATTTTGTCACAAGGTTTTAATCCCGGACTCAAGAAAATATGTAAGGATGCGAAATTGACAGTAACGTGACTAGGCGTAGATAAAGGTGGACAGAAAAGAAAGAACCTGCTGTCGTCGCAGGGCCAGTCAGGTTAAGAGTGTATATCCAAAGCATTGTTGTCGGTTATGTTTAGTAAAACTGAGGTGATACTGTGCCCATTTTTATAGCCAGACTGTAAAGTTGAGACTATATTGTTTATTGTGACAAATTCATAAATTTGAGGGTAAATTACTTTTTCTATGACTTTTGATATAGCTGGTATAATGCTTATTGGTCTGTCTTAAGACAGAGCATAATTTTAGATCATTTATTTTTGCCAATGGTTTTACAATCGATAATTTCCAGTTTACAGGAAAGTAACCTATTCCTAAGCAGTAATTAATTAAATGGGTAAGATGTTTATATATTACGGGTAAACAAATCTGTAACATTTGAGGGCTAATTCCATCAATCCCATACGCATTTGATTTAAGACTGCTTGAAATTTTAATTATGTCATCATAGGTTGCAAACGTAAATTGAAAAGATAAATATTCATCAAATAGTCATTTATTTGGTTTGGTTTTTTAAATTACTAGGAATTTCGATATAATTTTTTTCTTTTATATTTAGAGTATCGATAGTCTTCCATAATTTTTTGCATTGTTGCAATTTTGGTTGTATGTCAAATAAGCTGCTTTCTCACATCTGATGGCACTTAAAGCCATATTCCTGAGGTGTTTATGTAATTCAGTAGTATTTTTTTGTCTTTATAGTTACTAAGGGCTCCGTTGCGTTCTTTCATCATTTCCTTAACGGCGTAATTGAGCCATGGAGCGTATGGCTTTGTGACACAAGCAGTTGGCAAATGGTGCATGTTTATTAAATAACAGCTGGATATTTGATATGAGAAAATTTACTTTTGCTTCAATATCATTTACATAAAGATATGATCCCAGGTCGACAAGTAACATATTTAAATCAAAATTTTTGAAGTCGCGATATCGTCTAAAATTTAAAGTAAAAAAGTTACGGAGATTTTAGTTTTTCAAAAATTAAATATTTTAAACTCAAACTTTTCGAAAATGGTTCGATTTTCGAATTTTTTCCATATAACGAAATCTAATTGAAATTAAATTTTCTCCAACATAGATAACATTTCTAAGTTCCTGTCATTCGAAAAATTTTTTGTAGCGCAGCGCCATCTACCCTTTAAGATATTAAAAAACTATTTATATCCAAAACTAAAGCAATGGTGCTTTTACAGAACTCAAATATCTCTAGTAGTTTTCAAAATATGTCACATGGGAATTTCTATTGGCACACACTGCATTTGGTACTGTATCGCATATGCTACGTTTCAACGTTCCACCTATCAAAAAACAATGTTTGGAACTCGATAGAACCAAAAATTTATTAAATTATTTAACAGTATATCGTAGTGAATTATGTCGAGTTCCTTGCAAATCGATGTAAAATCCGTTAAATTTAAATTCTCGGATTTCATTTATGAAATTGTAACTTTATATATAAGTCGGGAAAAAAATATTATTAAAACATTTAAACATGAATATCTAAATGCCAGTAGCAGTTCCCTTCAAAAGCTCATTCTATAGTATTTGTTTACCCATGTTTTACTTTTATGTTTACTTTACAAAGGAAAGTTAAATTGTATTTGCCTGAGGATTTATTCAAGTAAAGCAAAGGAGTCGACGTTTTAAACAATTTGTTATTAATCTGTTCCTTTGATCACACACCAAATAAAATGATTTCATGTATATGTATAAATATTATGAGGCACTATGAACAACTTGTGTTTTACACAAAGAAAAACAAGAAAAGAATATCGACCATAGGGCCGGGGAATATTAAAACCAAATAATAAGATTTTATGCTTCAAGCGATTTCAAAATGAGTTACGACAAATAATATGGTTTACTTTGTACTTATAAATTTCATTTTTGGTAATGCATTTGGAGGCAGGGCCGGCGGAAGGGCCGGGCGAACTGGGCGCCCGCCCGGGGCGCTGAGTGGAAGGGGCGCCAATTTGATAATAACTTAAAAACACCCTATGTATTTTTCGAGCTTAAAAACAAAAAATGCATAATGTAAACAAATTTAAGAAAATAACAAATAATTGTGTTACTGAAGCTAGGACTTAGGGCCGGTTTATCAAAACAATAGATACCCATGGTTTCGTTTGACATTTATCCTACAGTTAAGTGTTAAAAACAAAATCTTTGTAATTAAATTTTCTACAAATCTATATTTACTGCTGGTCTTAGGCACGCAACCATAACCTACAATGTAGAATCCACCATTATGAATTACCAAAATATCACCAAAATCATCTGCAATCCACTGTAATAAAAGTATCAACTCTACCATATGACCTCCTGACAATTACAGCAGTCTATTATTCACCTCGTCATAACAAGAATAAGTTTCAGGCATACTTCCAAACATTAGGCAATAAAATCATAGCTGGTGGTGATTACAACAGTAAACACACAAATTGGGCTCAAGTTTAGTAACAACCAAAGGAAGAGAACTATTAAAAGCAATCGAAGATAATAGATACTCATTTCTATCAACAGGAGCACCGATATATTGGCTGACCGACCCACAAAAAGTTCCCAATTTACTAGATTTTTGTGTTACAAAAGGAATCAATTCTACATATACTGATGTTATACCCAGCTACGACCTGTCATCGGACCACTCTCCAATAATATTAACAATCGGAACATCTATAATACACAAGAAACCCGCCCCTAGACTACGCAATAATCGAACAAATTGGGATACTTTTCGAAATATATTAGATAACAGCATATACCTGAAAATCCGGCTCAATGAAACTGAAGAAATAGAGACAGTTACACAAGTCTTTATAAACAAAATGCAATAAGCCGCACAACAGTCTTCACCTCAACTTCATCCAAAGAAAATAAATCAGGATATACCATTACAAATTAAGAAATTAATAGCAGAAAAAGAAGGGAGAGAGCAAAATGGCAACGCACTCATACTCCAGCTGACAGACAATTTTATAGTAGAATGAGCCACAGATTGAAAACAAAGCTCAAGGAACTACGAAACGAAGAATTTGAACAATACATATCAAAATTAACTAGAACTGATAACTCTATTTGGAAACCAATTAAAAATTCAAGAAATCCTAAAACTCCTGCACCTCCTATAAGAAAAAACTGCAATGAACCCTGGGCAAAAAGTGACGCCGAGAAAGCCAATCTTTTTACAGAATATTTGGCCACCGTATTCCAACCGTTAGACGATGTAGTAGACCAAGAAATAGAACACAGTCTTTCTATTCCACCTGTCATACAAACGACTCAAAGCTTTAACACCTAAAGAAATTGCGGAAGAAGTTAAGTTACTAAATCCAAAAAAGTCACCTGGAATCGATCTTGTAACGGCTAAAATGATGAAAGAATTGTCAAAGAAAGAGATTGTGATGCTAACCTATATTTATAATGATATTCTTCGACTTGGATACTGGCCGAAATATCTCAAGAAGGCACAAATTATAATGATTGGTAAACCAGGAAAAGGACCGACAGACGTCTGCTCTTACATATCCATAAATTTGTTATCAGTAATCTCAAAATTGCTTGAAAGATTAGTACTTCTTTTACTAAAAGTCGACGTACCATCAGAAAACTGGATACCAGATCATCAGTTTGGATTCCGTCAGAAGCATTCCACAGTGCAACAAGTTCACCGAATAACACAAACCATTAATAAAGCACTAGATAATAAACAATACTGCAGTGGAGTATTTCTTGATATTAGCCAGGCATTCGATAAAGTTTAGAATCCAGGATTAATTTACAAAATCAAACATACTCTTCCGTTAACTTACTTCAACCTACTAAAGTCATACTTAACTGAGAGAACTGTCCAAACTAAGGTAAATGCAGAGAAATCCGCCTACTGACGAATTAATTCAGGATTGCCGCAAGGCAACGTCCTTGGACCACTACTATATGTTTTGAACACGTCAGACTTACCTATAGAGTAAACTACGACAACAGGGACATTTGCCGACGACACATCTATTCTCTCCTGTCACGAAGATCCTCAAATAGCCTCAGATTTCATCCAAAACCATCTAAACAATCTTCAACAGTGGATGAAGAAGTGGAAGATAAAAGTTAATGAGAGCAAATCTGCTCACGTTACGTTCACCCTTCGGAAAGAAATATGCCCTGCAGTCACAATAAACGATGTACAGATACCACAAACACAAACTGTAAAATACCTAGGCCTACACTTAGATAACAAACTGACTTGGAAGCAACATATCACAAAAAAAAGAAAACAAGTAGAAATCAAAACAAGAGAACTACAGTGGCTGATAGGTAGAAAATCACGATTATCTATAGGAAATAAAATTCTAATATATAAATCTGTCATCAAACCCATGTATGGGGATGTGCTTCTAAATCGAACATAGAAATTATTCAAAGATATCAATCAAAGATACTCCGTCAAGTTGTAGATCCCCTGGTATGTAACAAACCATACGCTACATGTAGATCTTCATGTCCCAACAGTAAAAGAAGTTATCCAAGAAAAAGCCACCACACACCATGAAGTTATAGAAGTCCACCCAAATCCGTTAATGGAAGAACTCCTGGAACCAGTGAACAATAAGAGGCTTAAAAAGCTATGGCCAATAGAAATAATTTAAGTTTATAGAGGTGATATCGCTGGGTATCAACCTAATCATGTTATTTAGTCACTAGTACACCTAGTGATCGTTAGCTCTTTAGTTTATAGAATAATATAAAATTCTGACTGCTAAATAAAGTATATAAAAAAAAAAATCTACAACTAACATTTGCTCACAGTTTTCTACAAAACTACTACTAATTATTATAATAATTTTCCAATTAGTCCTACATATGTTTTAGCAAATATAGCACCATCAAGTTATACATTAAAACTCCCATTACGTGATTTTCGTAACATGTTGTACATATTTGACATGGATATAAATGATCTAAATATCAGGGGAAACACTCAATTCTGAAGTACTAGAATTTTATAAAAATAACGTTACATCGCCATTGTTCTATACCTTTAATTTCGTGTTAACTTGTCTGTTATCTTAATATTACATAATTCCATTACAAAATTTAATCTTTATCAATGTTTTTTCAACAAATTCGATATATTTTTCTGGATTACAATGTTAACTCGGTGTAACCGATAATAACTAATTTCTCACTTATCTTTTTGCGTTATGCTTATGCAATTATTTCTATACGGGAAGCAATAAATCATAATAAGTCTCAGCCATAAATAGTTATACCTCTGCTGATTTTTAGAAAGCCTCTAAATCTCTAGCAAGTATTGTTGTAAATGTATTTATTTTGTTGCGTATTCATCAATGAATGAATAAAACTTTGATTGAATGAAATAAAGACTTATCCAGAGGCGTTCCTATTATGTAGTATCGACATTAAAGGTGATTAAAAAGTATTTAGTTTATCTATTTGCTCATCTTTACGCCGACAGCGATATTAGGTACCAACTAATGCCAACATTTCACCCAATTTTGTTTCACAATTTTCATTTTATTTGAAAAATACATCATACACCAGTACGCATACCAATTCAGAACTTTTTTTACAACGAATCAGTAGGTCCAAAGAGCACTATAGTATTCGGAACTCTTTGTAGGTGGTATACAGGTTCGGCGAAAGTAGTTCTATATATCCTGATGTAAACGAGTGCGAGAAAGAAAACAAAAATCTTTTACGTGAAAGCGAGACAGATGATCGTTGTATTAGAGGGACACGAATGAAAGTTTATCCACCTCCCGGTCTCACTCCGATCGCATTCTCCTACACCATTTGCTGCGACGATACCGATGTCCAGCGTTGAATCACGACAAGGTGATAAAAGTAATATTTTACGAATTGTGCGGTGGGCTGGGAGTAGTATATCCGACTTTCTGTTCCTACTTTTTGTTGTTTTCTTTCTTGCACTCGTTTACTTCAAGATATACAGGGTGTCTCACCGGGAACTGAACCGATCGATATAGAGAGAAGTACGCATCAGAAAATTTAGATAATTACTAATGTCGGTGTGGCCAATCCAACTAAAATAATTACAAGCAGCTGGCACTTCCGCTTATACCGGAAGTCGATACCAACTTGCTTATTTCAAATGGAACACCCTATATATTTATAAAATTCTGAGTCGAAAATATGTAGCATATCCTATACCTAAATCTAGCCGTTTCAGAGATATTTGACATTTTATAAGAAATTTGACAGGTGCAACGGTTTGCAAGAACCGTTATAACTTTCTTCGTGTAAAAGATCCTCATTTGCTTCTTGTCACGTATAAAGAACACAAGGAGAACTACGTTCTACAACTGAAACAAATTCAATAATATCATACCAAGTGTTCCGTTTTTCGCGTTACATTTTGTCAAATTCAAATCGCGAAAACTTGTTTAGGTCAAATGGAACACCCTGAATTTGTTACGTCAAGTTGTGTAAAATTGAATTTCCTTTTCTTTGATATTGATATTGTGGGGGTTAAAGTTACAACTTTTTGAAATATTTGCGATTTTATTAGTAATTCATGAATTGTTGTAATCATTTCATCAAAATAGCCATGATTAGAAACAATCAAAATCAAAATATGCCAGCACGTTTAAATTACACCCACGAAGACTTTTTAAATTTGTTTATTATTTATGGAGAAGAATTTTATGCTCTTTTCGAAAACCCAAAAATATATAGGGGTGTTCCATTTGAAATAAGCAAGTTGGTGTCGAATTCCGGTATAAGCGGAAGTGCCAGCTGCTTGTAATTATTTTAGTTGGATTGGCCACACCGACATTAGTAATTATTAAAATTTTCTGATGAGTACTTTTCTCTATATCGATCGATTCAGTTCCCGGTGAGACACCCTGTATAAAACTACTTTTGCCGAATCTGTATATACCGCATTTATGAAAATATATAGGCAATTCTGTACCCGCAATGTGTATGTAATATTGAAGGTGATTTGAATTTTTTACAAAAAAAGGCCACCCCTTTCAGCGGCCTTTTAATTAGCTTCTACATAATGAGTGACAATGTTATGGTATAGCATGCCGCGCACCCAAATGAATAATAATAATACATCCTTATTCATTTATAATACCACAAATTACAAATTGTCAACAAATTACGTGTACAAAATTATGAAAAAGCGAAGTCTGGTCGATAGCTGAGTGGGTTAAGGCGCGAGATGGCAATCGCGATTAATCACACGGACATCGCACCACCGGGTTCGAATCCTGGCCCAGGAACTGGCACTGTCGGAGGAAATGGTTGTATGTCCGCGTTTTTTCAATGTGTAACCCCCTTCCGCACAAGCCCTGGCTTCTGGAATTGGGGGTTGTCTAATTTCTGTGGTGTTTATTTATTTATTTATTTTTTCTGTAGCCTTTCAGAATCAAATTTTAGTAGAACTGGCTCATAAGTCTCGTCACAATGTGATAATTTAGATATAATTAGGGCTTCGCAAATATTTAGTTTCAAGTTTGAATTTAAAATTTGCCTATGAGGATAAAGTTGCCTAAATATATTATATGTCAGATCTGAATCAATCCACAAGCCTAACATTTGCCTCGGCTCTAATGGGTAGGTCTTCCCCATTATCTTTATTTTGAAAAAAGTATTTACATGGTCTCTGCTAAGCTTTGGTCCAAACAATATAATAGATGATTTGCTTGCGTTTAATTTAAGATTATGAGCTGGCGATATATCAACCAATTTAACTAAGTCGTTTATTTTTTCTCCACTTGGTAAGCTATCGTCAATGGTGAAGGAAAAATAAGCCTGGGTGTCATCAGCATAATTAGGTATATTGCAATTTTTGATTACCTTGTGGAGATCTGATATGTATATTGAAAACGGCAAGGGTCCAAGTATGGATCCCTGAGGGATACCTAAATTAACACGGCGTGACTGTGATATGTGATTACCGTATACTATACGTTGGCACCTGTTGTGTAAGTAGTTCTTGATTAGAGTATCATAATTTTGAAAAAAAGCCCTAATACCACAAAAGATATTGGGATCTATAGTGTCAAGCGCCTTGCTGTAATCTAAGAGCACTAAACAGCTTATTTTGTCTTTATCTGTGGCTCGGATTAAACCATTAGCTAGAGCAGTAGTCGTGCTGTGCTGTTCCCTAAAACCTGACTATGAGTTGGGGCTATATTATTTTGAAAGACATATTGGCTTATCTGAGTTTTCATTAAATCCTCTAAAACTTTGGATAAATTGGGAAGCATGCTGATAGGTCGCAAAAGGCCTAAATCTGTGGGATTTGGAACTTTAGCTAAAATCTTGCTGCAGTAAGAGCATATTTCATGATGAAGGTGAGATGGTCAATTAAATGAAAGCTTACTAGTTTTATCTCCTTAAGAGAAATAAGATCAACGCCTACCGAGTTGCTCTTAATAGAATTTAAGCATTGATAACGTCTTTTTTTCGACGCTAGCAAATTCGAATGATAGAGTTTGTGACTGTTGTACATTTTTATATTGTTCTGTGATGTTACTTTGTGTTACATTTTATTAATTAGATGTTAATTTCTAAAATGAGTATTTATGAAGTCTAAATCTAACAAGTTATTTGGAATATCGTACTTATTATTCTTATTTAGTATTTTTAATGATCTAAGTGGATTCCAGGTGCTTTTACTATTTTTTTGTGCAAGCGTAAATTCCATGTAAGCTTTATTCTATCTCCTAATAGAATAGTTTACCTCATTTTTAAGCTCTTTGCAATAATTCCAATATGCGAGTGATTTAGACATTTTATACTTGCTAAACGCTTTAACTCTTACCTTCATTATCTCTCGTATATTATAGGTGACCATGGTGCTGGAGATTTTGTCACTCTGACTGCTCGAAGAGGAGCACTAACATTAAAAATTGAAATTATATTTTCATTTGGAAATGGCACCATCGAATTAAAATCATTTCTATGATATATATAATTCCAATTTATACTATAAAAATGGGCAAAAAATTCATGTTCATCAAAATCACATTATAGTGGAGTAAAAATAGACAAAAATAAGGTGATAGAGAAAATTTTACATGGAGCAAAGCGAAATAGAAAAATAAGTTTGTTTTTGTGAAACTAAGAATACACTGAGTTTTCTATTTCGAGTAGGTGAGGGAACAGTTTTTTTTTCGAGGAAAAGGGGTAAATGGTAATTTTTAAGAGTGGTTATTTTAGTTTTTTTTGGACCCTTTAAAGTGCTAGTTAAGGAACGAAAATGGTACCCTTTTATTGTCGATGGCCAGGGAACCTTCACTTCAAATTTCGTGAAAATCGGTTCACCGCCCCCCCACCATATGTACATATATATGCTCAAAAAACGTAAAAAACTGAATTACGGCTAACTTCGTCAAAATGAAACAGAACTTGATGAAACTTTAGGAGAAAGTAACTTATATAACCCAGAAATAGCTTGCCAAATTTCAGCAAAAAGTATCGATTAATTTGTACAAAATTCCATTTTAAGTCCAAATTCCACAAAATTTGTCCAAATTGTCGTATAAAATTATTTTTTTACCAAAATGAAGGGTTTTTTATGTACTTTTACGTGATGTAAATAAAAATAACTATTTTGTAATTTAGACGATTTTTTATCATTTTTGGTGTATATATGCGCGCGGTTATTTCCCGTCATTTTCTTTATTATACGTATGCGCGCACAAGTAAACGTGTCATTCATTATAGACATTTCAATATTAATAATAAAAAGTGATTGTGAGCAGATTTTAAATATTTAGATTAAAAAAACTCTAATTTAATTTAAATTTTTAATTTAAATATAATTTTTGTTTTCGAAAATTCACTTGATTTTCATTAAACTTTTTACATATATTGATTATTATTTTATTTTGTTCATGTTTTCTTTTTTTGTAGTTGTACTAGATGTGCTACTGCATCAAGTGTCTACTTCCGGATCGGTAACTGGAGTTTGGGATACTTCTTCACCCTCTTCATCGCTAAAATCGTATACATCTGAGATATTTTTTGAAGTACAAACATCTTCATAATTATCAACTTCTGCGGATTCTTCAATATGATAAATATTGAGCGGTAGCTCAGTGTGCTAAAGCGTCTGGCTAGCCATAAAATCCAGAATGACGAACTCAAACAGATATTTAATCATAGTGTTGCAATTGTTGCGGGAGATTTAAACACACGACACAAGTTGTGGTTTAACTCCCGCAACAACACAAACGGGAACACGCTGGAGGTCTTCTCGCACGCTGAGGGGGTCTCCATCGTGGCCTCCGACACACCAACTCATTACCCTGCTAATGGTATGTCCCCCACCACTTTGGATTTAGTTATGGTAAAAAACTTCCTTCATCCTATAATTCCCACCTCCCTCCCCTTCCTCTCCTCTGACCATAACCCTGTCTCCTTCACTATACCTACCAAGACCGAACAAAACACACAAAAAAAGACTTACGACTATAAGACTACAAATTGAAAAAAATATAGACAAATAATCAACGACAAATTAGACATAAATAACAACATACTAACGCCACGAGACATAGACGACGAAGTGGCTTTACTGACTAACATACTACAACTTGCACGAGACAAGACGACAAAACAAATTGCTTTAAAGCCACGCACGGAAATTATCCCTCCTGCTATCTTGAATCTAATAAAATTCAAATATAAAGTCCAAAAAGTCATGGCAGAGAAGTAGGAGAGAAATCAACGGACAAAGACTACGCGACTTACAGAACACAATTAAGACAAGACTGAAAAACCACAGGGAGGAGGCCTGGAATGACAAGATTGCGGCTTTGTCGCGCCAGGACAACTCGGCGGCTGGCAAAGCTATTTAAACGACCTTACTTACAAATGCCGACCCTTGTTCGGGATGGAGTGACTTACTACTCCTACCTGGACAAGGCTGAGGCCTTTGTTGACTACTTACAACGGACTAACACCTCGACATCAAACAATACTGTAGAACACGATAACATAACACAAGACGCACAGACTATACGTGACAGTTACGAGATACCGACTCATAAACTTTCTAAATTAATTACTAGCCCCTCTGACATTAAAAACATCCTTAAATCACTTCCAAATAATAAAGCACCCGGATTAGATGGCATCCATAACTTGTTGCTAAAAAATATGCCAAAAAAATGCGTGGTTCAACTCACATATATCATAAATGCCATAATCAAGACGCAACATTATCCGGGTGCTTGGAAGTCTGCCATTATAATCCCCATATTGAAACCACGCAAACCTTCTCACCTTCCCTCAAGCTACCGTCCCATTTCCTTATTGAATACCCTCTCTAAGGTCACGGATAAGGTCATACTTAAAATTATAAATAAATACATTCACAAAAAACACATACTACCTAACATCCAATTTGGCTTTAGAGAGGGTCACAGTACTACCCTAGCTTTATCCAGGGTGGTGCAGGACACCATTGCAGCGTACAACAAAAAAAATTGCAATGCTATGATTTTAATCGATATTGAGAAGGCTTATGATTCGGTCTGGATCAATGGATTAATATATAAACTTACGAATGTTTGTGAATTTCCTAATTATCTTGTCACACTGTTGAAAAATTATTTACTAGGCAGACATGTCGCGGTGTGTATAATCGGGACACTCTCTACCTTTAAGAGATTATCTGCCGGAGTCCCACAGGGGGCGATTTTATCGCCTACCCTGTATAATCTTTATTTAGCAGATACACCAACGCATGTTAGTACAAATATATTATTATATGCGGATGATACTACCATATATGCGAGGTCTTTTTACGCGGAAACCGCAGTTAAAAAGATCAAGTATCACCTCATAGAGTTGTTAAAATATTACCAGAAATGGAAAATTAAAATTTACATCGATAAGACATAGGAAATTCACAAACATTCGTACTTTTGAGAAACTTAAAATTAATGACACGGTTATAAGCGAGAAGAGCGCGGTCAAGTATCTGGGGGTCACCCTAGACACGAGACTACGTTTCGGATCCCACATAACGAACATAATAAATAGTACGTATGCTGCCTTAAGTCGACTATATCCATTAGTCAACAAAATGAGCAAATTATCTAAGGACAACAAGTTAACAATCTATAAAGTTATTCTTAAACCAATCCTCACATATGCATGTGCGTCATGGAATACCATTTCTGATGCGCAATGCAATAGACTTCAGATGACACAAAATAAGATCCTTAGACTACTGACAGAGTCGAATAGATATACACCTATTTTACAATTTCATAATGAAACTAACACCCCACTTATGATAGACTATATACGCGAGACGGCTGACAAGTTCTTTAGGTATAAAGTTTCGAATTTCACACTAACCGCCAATCTAACGAGTATGAGGAGCTTCAACGAAGTTCCTCATACTCATAAGCTCTTACATGAGGGTTTACCCCTATATCACGAAAGATAACATGAAGGATAATACAGATAATTGGTTAAGTCCTGTAATGGGAGTATGACCACGTCAGGAGATATTTTTTTTAACATGAGCAATTTCAGAATCAAATTTATGTTCATTTTTACAGAAACACATTTATTTTAATTTTCAATTTTAATTCTAGAATCACATTTATTTTTATTTCATTGCCAGAATCGGTGTATTTTTTAATAATGTATATTTAATTTTCGAAAGCAGGTTTTGTTCATTTTCCTGTACATAAACTCATAATTTTGTAAATCTTTCATTTTATTAATCTTTTTGGATAATCTTAATTTAACTTGTCAGAACTTTGAATGGGATGGCAACTGCATATGATTAATTGAAATTTTTGTATCATTCTCATGGCATTAGATCCGCCGCCCGGAACGATTCGTTTTTCTGATAAAATTTGTATCGAGTCGGCTTCCAACAATGAAATCTTTGTAAAATGAGATAAATGAAATATATTGAAATACAAAAATGAAATGTAAACCACAGCTAAATAAAATAATTTTTTTTAATGGTTAATGGCTAGCAAACTGAGTTGCTTAGCGAAGTGGGTTCGATTCCCGCAAGGCGAAACAATTTTTCATTAAAAAATTGCCCCAAGAGTGGTTCGGAGTCCACATTAAACTGTAGGGCCTCGTCTTTCTTTACCTACCACAAGATCCTTGAGGTCTTCCAGGGGGTTACTTCGGTAACATGAGAGGCGGTTAAGAAAAATATTTTTTAAGAATTGATTTCTAATTGCTCTGGCTCTTACTCAGCCACAGCTTCGTCAACAATATTTCCTGCATTTTGACACAAAGTATTCCTTCCATTGTGGCATAAATTGCTGCATGTGATGTCAATTGTCTTGCATGAACAACGTTCAGTTTTGCAATCGACCTTACAATCACAAGCAATTATATTGAGTAATTCATTAGGAAGACGAGCTTTATCAGTCCCTATCGGCTCAGGGTATTCTTAGTTTCACCAAAACAAACTTATTTTTCTACGTCGCGTTGCTCCATGTAAAATTTTCTCTGCAAATCTATATTTACTCCACTAATAAATAGTGCTTTATCATTTGTAAAAAAAAAAAAAATGCATTGCAAATTCCCGGCACATTCACCATATCTAGCGATAACTTGTTTCTGCTCTCGTCACAGAAGGACGCTGCCTGATGAAACTGCAATGAACCAATTTTGAGGCATATCCTGCAAAATGATTTAATAATCCAGTGTAATGAGTGAACAGACATTGCAAAACGTAAGGATCTAATTCGTTCTGAATTAGGTTTGTTAAAATACAATTATTAAAATATTGCACAAAAAAGAAAAGTTGTCTCCAACTTTAGAATTACATAATGAAACCAAATTGATAAGCTACTCAACTAAACTCGAAAATGTATTTATGATTTTGTAAATTATAAGTAAACAATATAAAGAAATATAAAAGAAGTAGTAATAGTTATAGTTACTATTATAGTAGCGCAGTCAAAATAGCACAATAAATCAATATAAAGGAACTTTTTCTATGAGTAATTTTAGGGTTTGATCCTGTTGGGGAGGTGCTTAGGAGTACCCAAAATTTTTTTGTCTTCAAGGACCTTGTGCTCCAATTGTTATTAACAATTTATTTTTTTTTAACCGCGTTTTTCAACCTAAAATTGTGAATAACTCGAGATATATGGGTCCGATCGGGACAAAAAAAAAACTAAATCTTTATAATTAAATTTTCTACAAATCTACGTTTAGTGTAGATCTTAGGAGCAAAACCATAACTTACAAAAGTGAATAAACTTGTCAAAAAAATCGGTATTTTTTTCATTTTGCTGCCCAGAGTCGCTGGGTGAACCGATCAGCTTCAAACTTTCAGAAAATCTGTCTTTTGTTCTAATTTGGTGCAAAAATATTAAACCCAATGTGCGCAATTAAATTTGTTATTTAAAATTTGAATTAGCCGTCATTTTGTGCCATTAAGTGTCTTTTCTTTCCAAAAGTTAGATCTCGACGATAGTTTTCTGATGCCCTAAAATAATTTTGTTAAACCTATTTTGACAATTTTTTTGTATTTGTTTATTTTTATTTTGCATATTTCAAAATGGCAGAAAAAATTCATTTTTTATCAATAATTGGGTTTTAAACAAATGCAAATAATGGCCAAAATAGGTTCAAAAAATTTTTTTTCGGCATCAAAAAGCTGGGGTCGAGACTTAACTTTTGAAAAAAAAAAATGATCCGTTTTAGACTTAATGGCATAAAATGGCATAAAATTTTAAATAACAAATTTAATTGCACACACTATATGCACACTATATTTTTGCACCAAATTTTCAAGGTGTTTTTGTTAAAGCAAAAGGCAGATTTTCTGAAAGTTTGAAGCTGATACGTACATTTGAAGCCCACGTCCTGATGCGGCTGTGGGTGGCAAGATGAAAAAATAAAAACGATTTTTGGCCGGTTTTTTCACTTTTGTAGGCTAAGGTTGCGTTCCTAATACCTACACTCAACGTAGATTTGTATAATTTAATTACACAGATTTTGGTTTGGTTTGTTCCGATCGGACCTTTATATTTCGAGCTATTCACATTTTTAGGTTGAAAAACGGAGTTAAAAAAATTAAATTGTTAATAACAGTTGGAGCACACGAGACAGGGTCTTTGAAGTTCAAAAACTTTTTTGGTACACCTTAGCACAGCCAACCATAAAATTGCTTATGGAAAAAGTTCCACTGCAAATCCCATATTGACTACATTATATTATAGTAGAGATTATTTAAAGGGTCCTGGACGGCAATAAAATGTACAAACAAAGAAAGCTGCATCTTTATAAGATAAAGGAGATGCCGACTGTAAGCCAAGTTTTAGTTTTTATGCTGTGCCAACTATGATGTATACTGTACCAAATACTACAGCGGTTATATTTTAGCATCCGACGATCAACAGTGACCAGAAAAATCTAATTCGTGGGTGCCCTCGATCGTGATATTTGTCAATTTCTAAATATATCTACATATTTTGCAATAAACACAGTCGATATTAAAACGAAAACAGTATCTGTTCGGCAAATATTGTTCACGTTATTTGTATTTACTTGTCAATACCCCTAGTACTGATCCTTATATCAATTTCACCATTTACACAATGAATCATAAAACAGTCACTCGTCTTAAAATAAATTGTACATCATTCAATAATCATAATACAAGAAAGAATTTTAGCACAAAAATAAATAATGTTTGTTCCTATTGAAGCATATTTTATTATTAGTAATATAATTATCATTGATCAGTTGAAGTCCGGACTATAATTATAGGGTGACACAGGAGCCATGAAATACTCTATAACTTTGCTATTTAAGAAGCTAAAATTTTGAGTTTTGGGAGAGTTGTGTATTACATAATTGTCTTTGTTTTGAACTAATCAAACATTGCATTTAACTTCCGGTTTAAGCGGAAGTTCCCCGAAATCTGTTATCTTAAATGGTACCCCGCATATTTTTTACCTACCAGATTTGTCTTTAAATTCTCCTTTCAACGATGTATTACAGCGTGGTATTTGTTCTTAAAATGACACAGTCAATAGCCATTTTATTCAAATTAAGTCCAGGTAGCCATGATATGAACCTAGGCAGATATTGAAGCTTAGTATCCCATGATATCGAAAGATTTCTGGTACGCAACTTTGTGTCTCATATTTTTATATGCATAATCAGTAGCTGAACAGACTAACTAGATTTTTCTTATTTAAAAAAAAACTCTGAACAATCCACGATATCATAAAAACCAAGATTGGAAACCCATTTTTTAATTTTCCCTAATTAAAAGGTATTTATTTTTTAGTTTTATCCAATACAATTGCAGTACCTATCATATTTTGCTTTCTTCATTAAAATTAGTATCGAGAATTATTGCATAGTAATGAATATTGTTACTACCTACTGCAACAAAAATATTTAGTAGGTAGGCGATGAAAATAAAATAAAAGAAGGTAAAAAATTTTGACAATCAAGAAATGGAATTGAAATAAAAGATTTACTGAAGCACTAACCACAAAAATATCTACATGCTCAAAATTTTGTTATTTATTATTTTTGCACAATCGTGTTTATATGACGGTAGCTCAGTAATTCAGTAATTTCATTAATTGTTCTTCGGACACTAATTTCCATGGCTTCTCTGTTTGTTGATGGAGTCCCATAAACTTTTCTCTTGAGGTAGCCTCATATAAAATAATAAGCGGCGTATGGTATAGTGATTTTGCAGGTCATCTAACAAGCCCATTTATTCTCATCTAGTTTTCTCTAAGCTTTTCATTTAAATAGTTCACACAGTTATGTGCTGAAATATCCTATTGAAAAATTATTGGGTCAACATTAGGTGACAGTTCTTCAGAATAATCTTGAATCTGGTTTTGTAAAAACTCTAAATATCTTGCTCCATTTAATAGTCCGTCAAAAATAATTGGACGAATAATTCTTCTGTCAATTACCCCCAGCCATGAATCGTTCCTGGTTTACACTTTCTCTCAAATTTCTGGAAACGGATAATGATGGAATAATTCCAAATTATTGAACCTGAATAAAATTTGTTGATGAAAATTATTATCCAAATTGTGTCTGTTCAAAAACCAATAGCAATAGTCTAATCTTCTTTGAAAATCATTTTCGTATAAATGGTGGTGCGTTTGGTAATTGCGACTTAAATTTATGTTTTTTCAAAATGCGTCCAGCTCTTTCCCGATTTACACCAGTTTGGTCCTCAATATGTCTTATCGAAATCGTGGGATCTGTCTCATTTCCGACTCTTCATCGATAATAAAATTATTTTTCAGGTACATTTGGTTCTCTTCTGAATTGCTGTTCAACTCTTACAAAATAGTTGTACTGTTGATGATTTCTTTCGGGAATCTTTCTTCACATAACTCAGCAGCCCATTTGCTATTTTTGTTACATTTGCCCTAGGCATATACAGGGTGTCTCACCGGGAACTGAATCGATCGATATAGAGAAGAGTACGCATCGGAATATTTTGAAAATTTAGATAATTACTAATGTCGGTGTGGTCAATCTCTGCTATTTTAGTGCATGCCATATCTTCAATTAATACGTTACAGGGTTAGTGTTATTTTGCGTTTCTGTGAATATCGAGTAGCAAATGTGCCGCAAGTTCTTGATATTACTTTATCACATTCTCCATAAATAATAAACAAATTTAAAAAGTCTTCGTGGGTGTAATTTAAACGTGCTGGCATTTTTTGACACAAGATAATGACTGATTGTTTCTAATCATGGCTATTTTGAAAAAATGATTACAACAATTCATGAATTTCTAATAAAATCGCAAATATAAAAAGTTGTAACTTTAACCCCCACAATGCTAATATCAGAAAAAAGGGAATTCAATGTTACACAACTTGACGTAAAAAAATACAGGGTGTTCCATTTGACCTAAACAAGTTTTCGAGGTTTGAAGTTGACAAAATGTAACGCGAAAAACGGAACATTATTGAATTTATTTCAGTTGTAGAACGTAGTTCTCCTTGTGTTCTTTTTATCTGACAAGAAGCGAATGAGGATCTTTTACACGAAGATAGTTATAACGGTTCTTGCAAACCGTTGCACCTGTAAAATTTTCTATAAAATGTCAAATATCTCTGAAACGACTAGGTTTAGGTCTACATATTTTCGACTCAGAATTTTATGCTCTTTTCGAAAACCCTAAAATATATAGAGTGTTCCATTTGAAATAAGCAAGTTGCTATCGACTTCCGGCATAAGCTGCTTGTAATTATTTTAGTTGGATTGGCCACATCTACATTAGTAATTATCTAAATTTTAAAAATTTTCTGATGCGTACTTTTCTCTATATCGATGGATTCAGTTCCCGGTGAGACACCCTGTACATACTTTTTTGTTTCTTGAGTACATAAAAAAATACAGTTTAAAACGAAATGTTTGATAGGCTCAAAACAAGGAAAATTATGTAATATACAACCAAAATTCAAAATTTTAACTTCCTAAATAGCAAAGTACAGACTGTTACATATCTAACGTGTCACTCGGTATAGGCAGCTTAAGAAAAATAATCAAATCAGTTGGCACATTAGTTAATAATATTGTTAATATTATGTGTACAGCTTGTTGGAAGTATTTTATTCATATGCAATCTCTGTTACAGTTGTGGACGTAGAAGGGAGCAAACGAATAATAAGAAGTTGCGGATGGCTCCCATCCAAGGAAGCTGGGGACTACTGTAGAAAAAGCGACACAGATTTCTTAAAAAAGACGAGTTGTCAATGTTTCTCGGATGCCTGTAACTCCTCGGAAAAGACAGCCTCATTAAGAAATCTGCCAATAATTCTAAATTTTGTTTTCTCTTTTTTATTGTGTTTTATGTGTACGCATTAGTGACTGTTATTAGGAAAATATGTTATATATGTGCAATCTAAAAAAATAATAAACGTAGGGTTATCATTTGTACTTATCTTTATTATTTATTTATCGTGCAATAATATATATTAGTTATAACAATCAGTTTTATATTGAGGAATGAGCGAAATTAAAATCATGTTGATAGAGTGAATCATAAATTTTTTATTTATTATATTTCATCACATTTCACACATTGCTAAAAATATTCGAGACATCAAAGTACTTATTTCACTTTGGGGTGTAATGGGGTAGTGAAGCACAAGTTATAGCCTCTCCTACTCAATTGTTAACCTCACCTTCGCGATGAGTTCAATTTGAACTTGGTGCACCCTGTTTTCACTAACGAGGCTCTAACGACCGAGTAAGGGCGGAATAACCCTTACCTTTTGCCGTGAGCACATGCACCTTCTCACGAAGAGTGCGGTAAAAATAACCCACCGCACACAAAGGTTGCTTTTGGAATCGTTTGGTTACCCCATCGTCGCAGTCTCCTTCTGTGCCATGGGACCACACCACTCGCCTTCCGCAACCGAGAGCGTTCAAGTGGGACAAAATCATCCGGAGGTAAAATACCCTCCCGATCGGATCTCCGGGAGAGGGTGCCCACAGGGACACCTCATCGAATGTCGAAAAAACACCGACAAGTTAAATCCAACAAAACTAATTCTTTCATCTACGGCGTTTGGAATGTTCGTACTTTGAACGACAGCACTCGCACCGATCGGCCTGAAAGAAGAACTGCTCTAATAGATAGAGAACTTCACCGACTCAATGTTGACGTTGCAGCTCTCAGCGAAACTCGATTTTTGGAGGAAAGCTCTCTCACAGAAAAGTACTACACCTTCTATTGGAAAGGTCTTCCCACCAATTCAAGAAGACAACATGGAGTAGGATTTGCCGTTCGGAATCAACTTGTATCCAACTTAACACAAGTACCACAAGGCCTATCCGAGCGTCTAATGCTGCTACGCTATGAGCTATCAGATGGCAACGCGGTAAATCTAATAAGCGCCTACGCTCCCACTCTGGATGCAAGTCACGAAACCAAGGAAAGCTTCTATCAACAGCTGGAAGAAACCCTCTGTAGAATACCTAAAACGGAACGACTCGTTATTCTTGGCGATTTTAACACTACAGTAGGGAGAGATGCAGACACCTGGCCAGGCATCATAGGCAAGAACGGTTTGGGCAACATGAACGCTAACGGTCAACTACTCCTAACTAAATGCGCCGAACATGATCTAGTTATAACAAACACCATTTTCCGACAAAAGGATAAATTTAAAGGCAACTGGCGACATCCCAGATCAGGTCGCTGGCATCTACTGGACTATGTTATCGTACGTAGGAAGCATCTCAAGGACGTCCAAATTACAAAGGCGCGCATTGATAGCGAATGTTGGACCGATCATCGTCCTGTTGTCTCTAAAATGAAAATTGTTATGAGACCCAAACACCGAAGAACTCAAGTAAAACGTAGACTCCGTCTCTGTATTAGTAAATTGCGTGACCAACAAACCGTCGAACAGCTAAAGCAAAAAGTTCAAGAGAATTTGAGTGCACTAGAAGAAACCAATTCTGTAGATGTCGCTGCTACCTGGACACAAATTAAAGACAGTTTAAAAAGTGCGAGTGAGGAAATTCTTGGCACTGCAGCAAGTAAAAAACAGGAGGACTGGTTCAATGATAATGAAGCTTTTATACAAGAACTTATTGACCGCAAACATATTGCCTTCCAAAACGCTATCAACCACCCCAACGACTCATCAAAAGCAGAAGCTTTTACCCAATCTAAGTATGAAACGCAACGCGAAATCAGAAGAATAAAGAACGAGTGGTGGGCAAGCAAGGCCAGAGAAATTCAAAGGTACGCCGATTCACACGACTACAGGAATTTCTTTCAAGGAGTAAAAGCAGTGTACGGCCCTAGTCGGAAAAATATGTGCCCTATTAAACATTTAAATGGAAATCTCCTCAAAGAAGACCAGGAAATAAGAGCCCGATGGAAAGAACACTACTCTAACATTCTTAACCAGCAAAGTCAAGCCGATCACGATATTATAAATCTTATCCCTCAATATGACACCTTCGAAGACTTAGATAAACCACTAACAACGGAAGAGATCTTAACCGCCATTGGGCAGCTAAAAAATAACAAATCTCCCGGCACCGACTCACTCCCAGCTGAGATCTTTAAAGCTGTGTCGTCAGAGCTCATACCCTACCTCAAAAAACTGTTTGATGTCGTGTGGGAAAGTGGTCAAGCTCCGCAGGAGTTTCGTGATACACTTTTAATCAACCTCTTCAAAAACAAAGGGAGCGCTGCGGACTGTGGAAATTACAGGGGTATAGCTCTCCTGGCTGTTGGAGGGAAGATACTCACTAAAGCGATGGCAAATAGGCTAACACCTGTTATGGAAAAGTTACTTCCTGAAACACAGAGTGGCTTTAGACCAAACCGAGGCACATCGGATTTAATCTTCACACTCAACAGCTTCAAGAAAAAGCACTCGAACATCAAGGAGAAATTCACATGGCCTTCATTGATTTAACCAAGGCGTTTGACTCGGTGGACAGGGAAGTGCTTTGGAAAATTATGTTCCGCTTAGGTATCCCTAGAAAATTTGTGGAAGTATGTCGCAGTCTACATACAAACAACAACGCCCAGGTTATGTATAATAATGAGGCAACCGAACCTTTCCAAACCCTCACTGGAGTTAGGCAGGGATGTGTCCTGGCACCCCTGCTCTTTAATTTGTTTACCACTGCTCTAACAATTATCGTTGACAACAAACTGATAGTCAGAGGAATAGGTCTCAGATACCGTTTTGATGGCGGTCTTTTTAACATAGGGCGCTTTAGAGCTTTCACGAAGACACGCACACGATTCATTTGTGATCTCCAGTATGCGGATGACTGTGCACTTTTAGCCTCTACGCCGGAAGAGCTTCAAGAACTTTTAGAGGTGTATGCACAGAGCTATGATTCCTTGGGACTTAAAATCAACATTGGAAAGACTAAGATTATGTCAACTCCTCATCAAGTGAACCAAATAGACATTACACTTAACGGAAATTCTCTTGAAGTGGTGGATCAGTTCAATTACTTAGGCAATGTTGTTAATGACAAAGCAAACATGGACAGCGAGATTCGCAATAGAATTAACGCTGCATCTAGAGCACTCTGGAGACTTAGAGAGAGAGTATTTGACAACCACGACCTTGCTTTGCCAACGAAAATGACTGTCTACAGAGCAGTTGTCATTCCAACACTGCTATATGGATGTGAAAGCTGGGTCACTTACCGTCGTCATGTGAAAGAATTAGAACGTTTTCAGCAAAGACACCTCAGAAGTATGATGAAAATCCGTTGGTTCCATCACATATCAAACGTGGAAGTACTCAGGTGAGCAAACAGCCTTCCAATTGAGGTGCTTATTTCAAGAGCACGCCTAAGATGGGCAGGTCACGTTCATCGTATGCATGATAACCGCCTTCCTAAATGTACACTTTATGGTGAATTGCTAAGCGGTAGAAGAAGGCGTGGCGGTCAATGAAAGAGGTTCAAAGACGCTCTCCATGAAAATCCTGCGGTATTGCAGACGAGCAATGGGAACAACTTGCAGCGGACAGAACCGAATGGCGAGGAGTTGTGGCCAGCTATCAAGGAAATGTTGCTGCAAGAAGGCCGAATCCAAGACCTAACCAGGTCTATGTTTGTCCTGACTGCGGTCGACATGTGCTCTCCCGAATTGGCCTCTATAGCCATAGTCATGTGCACCGTAGATGAATGGGAATTACAATAGACTACACCTTTTACTTGTTTTTTATTGTACACAATTTATCGACTGTAACATTTTTATACTCGGACTCGAGTAACGGCTAATAATAAATAATAATAATATTTCACTTGATTACTCAAGAAAAGAGAGTTTTTTGAGGGGGAAAATAATCAGTTTCCCCTCGAAAAGATTGTTACGAAAAAATATAAATGTTAATAGTTTGAGGGCTATACATTATTTGAAATTAAAAATACGTTTAGAATAATAAACGATTTAGTACCAAAAATTACTTTGTTGTGCTCAAACTGACTTCCACTGGCCTCCATGCAATGATAAAGTAGCTCAAATCCGTTGGAATACAACCAAATGTAGACTGTGGAGAGGCCAGAAATCGCCTGTGGAATGAGGCTATCAGGAAGATGCCTCTTCTACAGGCGTACACAAATGGTATTTCATTCCGGTTCGTCTTCGACAGACCCTACCTAATACAGACAAATAATGAAAACGAGGCTGTTGGTGAAGGCTTCATCAACATCTTCACAGACGGACCAAAAAAGAAGGATGGGACAGGATATGGAATATACTCCAAAAGCCTGCAAATCAAAATAAATGGACAAGCCAACGTAATACTGGCTGGCATAACCATAGCCGCAAAAGAGATTGTCCGTAGACAAACTACGGGCAAAACAATCAAGATCAACACAGTTTGTAGATAACCACTACTAGCCCTGAGAAGTTACAAAATTAACACAAGAGCAGTATAGGAATATCACCAAGCACTTGTGGGTGCCTTCAGCATGAATAACATATCGATATGCTGGGGATGAAAGGACATGCACAGTGCAGTGGCAACATAGAAGCCGACAGACTGGTCAAAAAGGCAGCAGCCCTAAACGTCTTTGGACAAGGCCCGGTCAGTCTGCTACCGATCACGGCAATAACACAAATAATTAAAGGGAACATAGTTCAGTCAACGAATTTTCAGTATGGGGGTGTAGGTTACATAGAGGGCGGCAGAATTTTTTACTTCAGGGATCGGTTTGGGGTAGTTAGGAGGTAAACATCCTAAAAATCCCCAACCCTTGGAGGTCAACCTTTTTGAAAGCTGACAAAATTTCCCACATTTTTTACTTCAACAAAAAGTTTCTATTTCAACCGTTCTCGAGTTATCCGCTTCTGAAAATCGCAAATCATACTCGCCGTCATACTCGGCCCTTAACACCTCAAATTTTCTTTATAAAATAAAATACAACCAAATCAAGTGAAGAGGATTAAATTGGCTTAAAAATTATTAATTCTACATAAAATTAATGGCTGAATTGATGGATTTCAAGACTTTTGCTGTAATGTGGTAGAGTTATTGCTTGAAATCAGTACCTACATTTTATTGCATTCCTTTATCATTTTTAAAAAACCATTTATTGTTGTAAGTTATTGTATGTAATGCTTCATTATAAATATTCTTTCCTATTATTTGGGTTTTCTACCACATGTATTATTATCCTTTTCAAAAACAAATCACCGAATCTACAAAATAATAGAATTATTGGAAAAAAGCCTCTGCGCCCGTGACGTTTACGCCAAAGGAATAGTCAGAGGTTATGTTTTGCAAATAATATAAATCGGAATAAACACAGAAATAATGTATTTTGCTGACGTTTCGGAAAGTAATCTCTTTCCGTTTTCAAAGCTTTTTTTGGAAGAACTCTTATTTTGCTGTGTATGTCAAATACACAGCTTTAAGATTCTGTTTATGTTATTTCCATAGATACTTACTACTTACACAGAACATAGAACTGATGATATTCTCTTTTAGATAATGTTGAGTTTGTTAAGTTCTTCTTTTAACATTGGTAGCCAGGTTGTACAAATATCTACAGAACAATTCGATACGCACTTATCTTCATTTAATAAGATTATTGCTGGTTCTTTAATTTTTCTTTTTTTGGTATCTGTTTCTTTTGTTAAAATTTTTGCCGTGTCCCAGTTTATTCTATGTCCGTTTTCCCAAGCATGTTCACAAATTTTTGATTTCTGAATTTCATTCTTTCTAATGTAATTCTTGTGCTCATCCAACCTCACACTGAAAGGTCTGGATGACTCACCCACATAACATTTATCACATTCGCACGGGATATTGTAAATACATTTTTTTAAATTCTGCTCCCTGTTTATCGGTTTTGTTTTTGTTAAAGTAGATCTTAAAGTGTTCCCCGTTTGAAATATCGTCCTAACATCAAATTTGTCACCTATACGGCGTAGCTTTTCCGATAATCCGTATACATAAGGAATTATTGCTGTATAATGACGTTCAGGTTTTTGTCGCACCTGATTGTCCCTATTTTCAACATTTATGATAACACTATCAACAAAGGCTTCAGGATATTGATTTTGTACTAGAACCTATTTGATACATTTTTTCTCGTTATTTAATATTTCATTATTAGATGAAATTATTTTGGCCCTATCGTATAAACTTGAGTTAAAATTTAGATATCTATTACTATGTGTTGGTTTTCTATAAACGCTTGTTTCAATTGTATTATTTGCCCTTCTAATTAAAACATCTAAAAACGGTAGTTCATTCCTACTATCCACTTCTAATGTGAACTTAATAGACGGTTCCTTACTATTTATATTTTCTAAAAAACTGTCTAGTAAATCGACACCATGAGGCCAAATTGAAAAGATGTCGTGAACATATCTCCACCAGACAACCGGTTTGTTTATACAACTTTGAACATGTGTGTTCTCAAAGTTCTCCATAAATATGCTGCTTAAAATTGGTGATAATGCAGACCCCATAGCCATACCAAAATCCTGCTGATAGAACTCATTGTCCAATTGAGAATAGGTTGTTTTTATACACAGTGTTAAGAGTTCCATTATGCTATTTACACTTAATTTAGTTCTAGTTTCCAAATTATTATCATTTAGCAACCTGTCTTTAACTATTTTTAAGGATTCATCTACCGGAACATTGGCAAAAAGACTAACTACATCAAAACTAACCATCTGGTGTGATTCATGAATGTCGTTTTCATAAATTTTTTCTATAAAATGTTCACTATTTTTAATATATGAATCGGTATTTCCAGATAATGGATCAATAATTTTAAGTAAAAATTTTGCCAAATTATGATATGGTGAATTAATAGTACTAAAAATTTTTTTAAAGAGTTCTTTCAAAAAAAGCTTTGAAAACGGAAAGAGAATTACTTTCCGAAACGTCAGCAAAATGCATTATTTCTGTGTTTATTCCGATTTATATTATTTGCAAAACATAACCTCTGACTATTCCTTTGCGTAAACGTCACGGGCGCAGAGGCTTTTTTCCAATAATTCTATTATTTTGTAGATTCGGTGATTTGTTTTTGAAGAGGATAATAATACATGTGGTAGAAAACCCAAATAATAGGAAAGAGTATTCGTAGAATTCCACAAATAACTTTCAGACAATGCTTCATTATAAAATAAACTTCAGCAAAAATCATGACGAAAGCAAAAAAATATTATTTCAACACAAATTCTGGTGTTGGTAGGACAATGTCTAGTTGGAAGGTTTGCCTGGCTCCGAGCATAAACGCTACCTGCCGATAGAATATAGGTTAGTTTTCGAAAGGGTGGGGCAGGGACAGGAGGCTTCTCACTCGATTCCATATCCATCTCAGTTCGTTTCAAACGTTCGTTAATGTATGTGATCGTTTAAAGCGATGTGCCTTATTTCTCCTACGCGATTTTGATTGCAATACGTGAGCGAGGGTGAATGGATTTTACTTTTGGTACTTCATTTCATTTCTGCGATTTGGACCGAAATGACTTGACTGTTTATGGAATATCACACAAAATGGCTACAGCAGGTTTTGTGTTTGATTCACACATCGATGGACCAGATAATTCGCACATTTTATTCTTCTTAAGGGTCTGTACTTCGACTTGGTCGGTACTTTGTGTCTGTGACTCGTTATAAGCCGTGTTTTTGGGTCTCTTGACTTGAAATTTGGAGGGTAGACTTATTAGAACCCCACAATGTGCTGTACCTACAGATTTGGCGCAACCAGTTAGTTTTTATTATGTAAAAATCGATTTTACTTGCAGTATTTCATTTTCTGTTTCAGGTGAAGGTGTCACCAAAATGACAAGGAAAGGGATATTAGCTCCGGTAAAAGCAAGCAAGTTAAGGGAAGACGGCAAGAGCTCTCGTTTGGTAGGTTTGGATTCGCTTTTCATCCACTCTGCTTGTCGTCAAGATTACACCAGACCACAAAGGCATCACGGCTTATTTCGATCAATTATAAAATGAGTCGCTTCGATCAAGCCAGATATTTCCACACTCCCACCAACTGAGGGGGCCACGAAGTGCCATTTCTACAGAGTGTACTACCAGATTTAGCAGTGGATGGGAAACATACTGCCCTCACATGTGTGGGGTTTAGGAATTCCTGGCTGGAAGAAAAGAAATGGGGAGCTGGTGCCTGAACTAACAAACAAAAAGTGCTGCTCCGACGAAATTTTGCAATTTATATTTCGTTCTTGCCAAAAACATTGTGACTCCGTAAGATGCGGATGCAGACAGGCATCATTAAATTGTTCGTCAGCATGCCTCAACTATCAGGCCAACTGCCACAATTCCTATAAAAGAGGATGAGAAGAATGAAGAATTTGATGACATAGTAGTCTCTTTGGAGAATTCATTTTCCTCTTCTGCTGGCGTTGTGTTCCCATAAACTATTCTCCCGTCCGAAAATTGATCGGTTTTTTCTTTCTTTTAAAAAAGCATTGGCTAATTAGTTATTAGCCACTTATATGTAAATAAAAATAGTTGTTATATGTAAATAAAAGTAGTTCAAATCATAATACTGTGTTGTATTTTTTATAGAGGTAAAGTGTAAACGAACTTGATTGAAATCGTATAAAAACTAAACCCCGGCAAAAACAGTCGGCATCTCTTTATTGTACATGGGCGGAGGTAAATAGAAATGCTTGTCATAAGAAAATGATAAGTTTTTCGGGCGTTATTATATTATCCTCTGTTTCAAATGGTCTCCAGAAAGCCATGGTAAATTAGTAAATAATTAAAATATTTTACCTTTTATATAGCAGTAAATATGAACAATAACTAACTAAACTCCTACGCTTGATATTATAACAGGTATTCACGCACTGCACTGGCACATTGACAGCACATCTCATAAGTCCCCCGTTGACTACTGAGAAATAATTTACGAGTTTTTTTATGTTAGTAGGCTTGTCCGTTTTATTATCTTTAAACCAGTGCAGTCATAGATGGTTCATTCAGGCTGATTACATTGCCAGCCTTGGACTCGCCTGCACAGTTTTAACTACCATTCGAATCTCGATACCATTGCTAAATATATAGGACAAAATATCAAGTTCAGTGCGCACGGTCCTGTGCTTTAACACTGACCAGTTTCAATTATCCTCGTATAAAGTATACCTACCTAACTTTTCCCAATGTTTGGAGTGTAGTTACTCATTATTATATCAAATGTAACATCTTACAACAATAAATAGATGTTAAAAAGCCAAATTAATGTAATAAAATGTAGATGCTGATTTCAAGCGATAACCCTATCACATTACAGCAAAAAGTCTTGAAACCCATCATTTCAGTCATTAATTATATGTAGAATATATATTTTTATGCCAATTTAATCCTCTTCACTTGATTTGGTTGTATTTTATTTTATAAAGAAGATTTGAGGTGTTAAGAGCAGATAATGACGCAAAATGTGAGCTGTTGAATATAGAAATTTTTAGTTGAAGTAAGAAATGCAGGAAATTATTCCGACCTTTTTGAAAAAAAGGTCAGAATTTTATTTCTAGGACCAAGAAAGTCAAAATTTAGGACCTTCCGAAGGCTCTATATGTAAGGCTGATCTCCTAGGGTCGGGGAGTTTAGGATGTTTATCTCCTAACTACTCCAAACTCATCCTTGAAGTCAAAAATTCTGCCGCCCTCCATGTAGTCTACAATAATTTGTTGACAGGATTACACCTACAACGAATTTGAGAAGCTGTGGAATGAAACAAGTAGCCGCCAGCTTGTTAGGGAACTACTAAAATATTTCAACAAGAACGCAGCAATGGACTATCTGACAATGTCCAGAAGGAGCATACGTCTTATAACGGGAATTCAGACTGGACACTGTCCATTAAGGATCTCTCTGCGAGGGTTGTGAACAAGAAGATGAGACGGTCCAACATATATTCTGTGACTGTTCTGCCGTCTCATCAATCAAAGAACCCATTTTGGAAGAACGTAGGCCTACTTTGGCAGATGTAAGGGAAATAAATGCCCCAGGCAGCATCACTACTTATTTCGCAAGATTAGGTTGGTTGGAGGCCTATGTGAGGATCTGCCCACAAGGAGGAAGTATAAGGAGCCCAATGGGGCCTAAGTGCTGTGGTTCAATATTTTTCTTTGACCACCCTCCCAACTAATTCCAAATGCCTATGGTAAAGTTGCGTTTCAAACGCCTGTCTGACATTACTAACACTTGTACCGTCAAGTGTCGACATTCTTGAAAAAGCTTTTGCGTAAATCATCTAGCGATTCTCTGGCCAAATACCGCTACACAAAAGTCTAAGGGAGTCAAATCTGGTAGTCGAGGTGGCCAATCTGTCATCGGAGCTGTTCTGCATACCAACGACCAAGAAATGTACCGTTAAGAGATAGACAGTGACAGGATTTCATGATTTTTAAAAATTCGTTAACAACACAATTTCAATTCTTTCTCGCAGGATATGCACCATTGTGAAAATAATTGTAATAGTAACGATAATTAGTTAAGAAACTAAGCAGTGCTCTACACTGCATTCATTCAATGAATCCACTCAGATCTTTCCAAATACGCCTTAGTCATGAAAAGAAATAGTTTTTCTTTCAATCAGTACCTATTCCTTTATTAAATTTATTTAAAAGAAAGACAGAACAATTAAATTATAAAAATGTCGTGTTCAGACAAGCCCAGTGCTTTTCATAAGTTCCAAATCAAAATGATTAGATATTCCACATTCAACTGCCTTGTTTAGTAGAATTACATATTTTAGTCGGCGGTGTTCTACAAAACTGTGTAAAATCACGCACGTTGATTTGTTGTTGCCTAATGTTTAATGTATAAGCGTTAATAACAAAGTAAGTCGGCCATAAATTTGTCGCAAAATAACCCGCGTGCCTGCCTTCATTTGTTTTCAACCAAATAAAAGTTTTCTTAATACTTTCCATGCAAATTCGTTACAGTTATAGATGATGCGTTCGGTGGCCCAATTCCTGTGAATTATGTTTAGGGTGTCCCAAGTCTAAACGAACATAGATAAATGGGAGATAGAGCACACTTTGCTGGGTACAAAACACTCACACACCCTTAAATGTGAGCGATTTTCAAGATTTTATGATTGGAATAAAATTCTGTATAAATATTACACTAACACCAAAAAAAATTTTTGAAACGTTTTGTTCTTGTATACACACTAAATCACATGTTGTACGAAAAGTCAAGGTCAAGGCCATTACCCATCCCCCCACTATCACCTCCATTACCACCCCCACACTATTATGAAAAGGAGTAAAAAAAAAGTTAACTCCTAAATTGCAATTTTATGGACTCTTACCTGCTTATTTTTCCTATTTATCCTTATCTACCTCATTTACCCCCGAACGCTCCAACGGAGTCGGATCAAAATATAATCTAGTTTCAGATCTCGTTATAGTACATAAATGTACCAAATTTCAAGTCAATGTCTTAAACGGTTCCAGAGTAAACGTGTGCACAAAATTTTTTTTGCGTTACTATACTTCCACTGGACGTGGAAGTAAAATTGATACACATTGCCTCTTTGATATTTGGCGAAGGACTCAAAATTATATTTCGTCCGTCATTTTTACTTGCTTCTCTTTAACTCACAATGTGTGCAAAATGTTTGTGTTCAAATCTTTCATCCTTTATTTAACACACTTCCTGACTTAATCGATTGATGAAATTTTGCACAGTTACTAATATCGGATGACAATACAGTATTCTACCGCTATTTTTGCAAATATTCGCACATATTACTTGCTTTTCTGTAAAAAGTCGTACTAAAAAAGCAAGGCGTGCGCATTTTATATATAAGTTTATGTATCATTTTTATGTATGCATGACTGAAAGCACTATGTATACAACGATTCCACCCCTTTCATACAATCGTGCGTACAATCATACAAAGTGCGCACGCCTTGCTTGTCTTGCATTCATACATTAGTACTTTTTTATTTTTTACTTTTTAGTACGACTTTTTACAGAAAAGCAACACTGAGAGAATGATTTAATTGAGATAAATAAATTTTCTTACCCCCAACTAAATGATTTATTCGTATTTGGCCGATTAAACATTTAGTTGGGGATATTAAAGCATTTATTTAAAAATGAAAACTAAATATTTAGTATTGTCAAATAAATTCAAATACTCACAAGTAAAAAATATATAGTTCTGAGAAATAAAGATTTATTTCTCATAAACAAAGCTTCTTACAAAAGTTTCATTGATTTATTCGTAATTAACAAAGTTTGTTTCATGTAAATGAATTTGCCTTTCAATTTATGCGTAATAAAAAAATATTTCTTTCTTAACAAAAATCATTTTTACTGAGTACTCTCTAAATTTGTTGCTAGTAAATATGCTTACTTGTGGTTAATAAATGTGTAATTTTCGATTTAGTTGCAATATAGAAATATTTATTTTATGTTAATATACAGTGTGTCCCCGGATTATCTGTCGGAGAGGAAAAATTGCATTAATTTCAATAATTGAAAAAATAACTGGGGAAAAATGTTTTAATATTTACTGAAACAGAAAGCAACCAAACCAGCTTGACTTCTGTTATTTAAAAGCAAAATGTCAAATAAGTTGCAAGATACGGTCACATCTATATAAAATTTTGAAATCAAATATAACAACAAAAATTTAAATATTCTATATATTTTTTTAATTTTGCATATCTATGAACTTTTTTATTTAACTATATGTCTTGCCATTCTAATATATACATATATTTGGCATTTGGTCGTAAACGAAAAAGAAAGGTATAGTGTAATCTAGCTAGACATTTCTTAATTTTTTTTTGGATATGTACATTCTCAAACAAATCAATAAATTAACATTTAATTCTGCTTTTCATTATGCGACTCTTTACCTTTCAATAAATAAAATCTTTTCTTCCGCACTGTCATTTTTCTCAAACATTAAAATAAAACAATCTCTTCTTCGACGCACAAACCGGAACCACACTATATATGCAATAAACAAATATTGCTACCTTAAAATTAAGGATTTACAGTTCTACATACCTGATGTGTATAAAAGTTCATCTTGGAATATTTAAACCAATTGGAAGAAAATATGAATCTATTAATTTGAGTATCATAACGTGTTTGATCTTAAAAAAGGTTTATACATTTTTTTTATATATTCTTTATTTTTCACCCTCTCTATATGCTTCTAATGTTAATAAATGTAATACCTGTATTTCAATACACTATACTCTATCAGGATGACTTTCGCCGTTTATTTAAATCAATGAAATATAGCATGTCGTTAGAAAATGCAATTAATATACAATAAGTACCGAGTAAATTTTTGAATTTAATAATACTAAACTAAACAAACAAAAACAAACAAATAAAACAATATACTATATTACAATGTTTTATTGTAAAATATCTGCATTTAAAAAATTACAGAACAAGAAAATTTATGATCACATAAGTAGACAGAGGTTATCTAAAATGTACACGGACACATAGTGCTTATTAACTTTCAACTTTTTTAGTATACTCCATTGTGTCACAAAACTGCGATAGAATTTACCAAAGTAGGCCGATTTTCGTAAACGTACTTATCATCATAAATAAAATTATGCAAATTCGTTCTAGGACAATCAGATATGATATAATGCACATATAATATAGAAAATTTAATAATGCACGTGCATGATAACTTTACTTTTACTAATAGTAGAATGAAGACAATGGCGACCTCACAAATAGTCGAGTTAGACTAGTTCATAACTTTAAAGATTTGCTGGATGCATCCAAGCCCTCAAGATTACATTAAATTCACTCAATTCAATCACTATTATCCAATCTCAAAAATAAATACCATAAACTGACTAAAAACACCACGAATCGCGAAGAAAACTGGGATCACTTAATGGCGTCTATAACGAAAACGATAAAGTACATAGTATAATTTTTCGACGTCAGAGGGCGACATTTGAACATTTAGTTTTCATAAGTAAATTTATTAATAGTTAGTAAATATTTACTATACTTCATGTATTATGATTAACTCTTTGCTGATATAAGTATTTATTTCTAGGAAATAAATGTAATATTGCAATGGATTTGGGAAAAGCAGATCTTTCCCTCAACTAAATCTATCATTTTCGTATAGTAATTTACTTAGGAAGAACAAATACGGCGGAAATAAATCATTTAGTTTTGTCAACTAATTGAGTATTTGGTATATTCTTGTCGGAACAGAATTTTTTAAAATAATTATTTGTCTGTATTAAATATAATAAAGGATAACAAATATTTACTAAATTGAAAAACTAAGGCTTCTTACTTATTTCAAGCCTCATATTTCCCTCAGCGAAGTTTTAATTTTTTTTTTACCGTTGTATTTGACGTACAGCATCCACGTTAGGTGCATTCTTAAAAATGTTTCTTAAAATGTTTCCTTAACCGCCTCTCAAGTTACCGAAGTAACTCCCTGGAAGATCTCAAGAATCTTGTGCTAGGCAAAGAGAGACGAGGCCCTACAGTTTAATGTGGATTCTGAACCCCTCTTGGGGCAATTTTTTTAATGAAAAATTGTTTCGCCTTGCGGGAATCGAACCCACTTCGCTAGGCAACTCAGTTTGCTAGCCAGTCGCTTTAACACACTGAGCTACCATTCCATTCCCCATTTGTTACTTTAGTAAAATTAATCCTCCTCGCCAACAATTGATTTACTTCAACTCCATTGTATATAACTACTCTAATTTAAAGGACCAATAATATACAGATATATCCAGAACTTAAAATAAAACAAATTCACCTGGGGTTTAAACCGACATTAAAAAAGTTTTTGCCTTAATATAAGACTTCTTATCCAGTACCCCCTGTACAAGGCAAGTACACGTCAATAGCAACAATATAGGTTATTTTTTTATTATACAGATTTCGACATCCGGTATTTAGGATAAACTGGGTACTTTACCGTCGCCAATCTTAAAGAATATCTAATTATTTTACAATAGATTTACAACAGATAACAGTTTTTATAATACATTCTAAGAACCGAAACGTTAATAATTAATCTCATATACTGTTACCTAGAAATACATATCTACACAATTTATAACGACAAATTAGTCACATCAGATAAAAAACATGTTCTCCTTATTTATTCATGAAGCGAAAAATGAGAAGCACATTGTTAATTGTTACTGGAATATATATTAAAATCGTTATTGCACTCCAATTAATTTATCGTGTACAATTTCAAGTAGCCGTATTGCAAATATAAGATACCAGTTTCTAAACAAATAAAATTATTCTGAGAAAAATGGAGAACTGGATTTATATATGTATCTAAATTATCACGATATCCCGAAATTCTGAAAAAAACAGCGAACAATATGATTTTACAATAATTGTGCATTGTGATAAAAACCGTTGAAACACTTCTTATTATTTGTTTGTTTCAAAAATACGCGAGAGAAACTAATTTTTGTTAAAAATCGCCAAGAAGTGGCAACAAATGCAATTATTTATGTGTTCCTGTAAACGGTTTATGTTTTGGAACGTTTTGTTACACTTTCTAAATGGACTGTTAGGACGTTCACTTGATCGGTTCGACGGCAGACGTAAAATACAAAATTTATACTTACTTCGATTTTTCTCAACGGTATTCACCCAATGGTATCTACTGAAACGTCGCTGCACTGTCTTATATAATAATAATAATAAACGACTTTATTGGTAAAATGTAAATGTACATATGTAAGTACATTACAAGGAATGACTTAAAGGCGAAGTTTAGCCACATGGCTATTCTTACACTTAACTTATCGAACACTTTACTTGCTAAGACTTTAATTTCTAACATTTCTTAATTAAGAGGATACTTGCCCTGCTCACATGATGTATTAACAAGTATCAGAAAATACCTAATTTCTATGTAAATAACTAAGATAGAAATATCAAACAAAATGTACTGGAAAGAAGAAAGATTGTTTTATGCCTCTCGTGTAACATTTTTTAAGTTTTCTCATAGTTATTGGTTATTTTATACGATTGAATTTAGGAAAAAAGGTGATTATGACTGATTTTGTACGCTTCAAAACGTATATTTAATGACAAAATGAATTAATTCTGCCACAAGACGGGCTTAGATTGATGCTTTGTGTAATTAAAAAAAATGCATTTTAGTAAAAAAATTATTGTATTCCGTTAATCTATATACAAACTTATATGCGTCTTGCTAGCAAATATGAGATATTTTATAAGTGGAAAGTGGTGCCCTCATTGAAGTTGTTAGCTACTAACACCCTCCTAACTCTATTTATAAATACCTGTGGTGATGTGATCACTTTCAGGAACGGCTTCTGTTTTTTTATCTATTATGTGATTTATACAGTTTATTATTGTGGTGTTTCGTGCGTTATATTTTAATAAAACGGTGGTGAAATTGCCGATATTTAAAATTGAACATTTTATTCATTTTTGAGTTATGTAGTTAGATCGAGCTATGGGCTATCGTAAAGGAAAAAAATATAGACTGCGGTTTCAGCTAAAAGTAAAAAGTCTAATATATATTATGAATTCAACAGGTAGAACATATTAAAACGATATTTTGTATAGACTAACAGCGGTTATTATCTTCTGGGAAATTCTCTCGCTATAATTCTGTCTGTATGGTAACTCGAGAATCAGTTTTGAGCAACTGACCAAATTTTACATACGTTCTATTGCGGTCGGAAAAAAAGTTATCGACTGATTTTCCCGTTGTAAATATTGTTCTGACATATTTTATTATTTTTATTAGTGTCAATGTCATTGTATGATACCCACCAATGATTTCTTGTTAAAATAATTTAATTGACATGACTGATATAAAAATTCTCATCTACAACAGATTTTTTTGAAAACCATACTACTTGATAAAAATCGATTACTTAATTCGACCGCAATAGTACATTCTAGAGGAAAATTGTAGTTTCAAGTCGTAGATAGACCAAATAAGACTAACAATAGGCATTGACTAAATATACAGGGTGCACCAATAGAAAATTCTAAGCGTAATATTTTGGCAAATAATGTAGTTATTTGAATTCTTCAGAAGCCAATTGCTAGAATGTGTAAGTTGCTTCAGTTTTCGATTAGATCATTTATTAATATGTTAGAATGTAGATGGCTCCGTACTGCAAAGATATTTTTCAATGACAGACAGTTTGAAATGGAAGGCATTTTAAAAAGCTTTAATTCGGTGTCTGGACAACAAAAAATTTATTAACATTCAAAATTTTTCTGCATCTTTTGAGACAAAAATGGTTCCTAAACTAAATCATTTTCGTTATAATTGTTTATTGTCTGAAGTCATTTATCCCAGACATAGCAAAAACATGAAAATTAGAAATGCTGATTACATTATAAATGTCAGACGCTAAATCTATAAAAAAATTTAAAATGCTGAAATGATTACTTCATTACTTTCTAATTATATTTTTTCAGTAATCTTTATCTATCCACTTCATTTATTATTTACATATTTTGAATCTCAATGATGGTTTTCAAAAGTTTTGTAATTTTCTACAATATAACACTGTTGAATAGTTAGCGTGGTTTTATTTATTGTGGGTTAACCTTTTTTTATTGTTTTATTTGACGTATTTCTATTTATAATTAATAAAGAAATCAGATGCAGATGATATTTGAAAAACCTTTTTAAAGACAAATGCTTTCACTAAAAATGTATAGACAAAATAATATTTTTAACTATCACAACATTTTAAGGCTGTTATATGTTTAAAATAAAAGCATGGGGCGTTACGAGCGTATTGTACGGAATATTTTACTGTCTCTGTTCAGAAAATTTTTGCATTTTCTTAATTGCCTATGTTTTTATTTTAATTGTATATAAGCCTGAATCTACTGTGATAGTTAAAAACATTAATTTCTAGTTTTTAATTAGTGTATATGCTAAAACCTTGCCTTTAGAAATTTTTCTTAAATATTTTACTTTACACTTTTTAGGCATTAGCCGTTTTGTAATCAATATTCAACTACATGTCTGTTTCTTCGTCTCATTTGTGCAATGCTCCTCCCCCATATACTATGGTGGCACTTTATTAAATAAAACCGTGAAAATTAAAATTCCTCTTTATTATCTGTATTTTGAATCTGCTATTTGCTATTTGTAAAAACTGATTTCATGTTCATATCAAACAACTCTATATACCCCAGGATAATGATTTTGATTAAAATCGGAAAACATATTTGAAACGTCAGCCATTTTGAAACCGCTACCTTCAATTTTTGAGTATATTATTTATTAAAAGTAAAGAAAGTTTCTTCTTTTTTGCAATTATATATCAACTATATGTCAAATATTATCCTCTCATATTATTTTTTAAATTACTTTCTAAGATGTTCACCCTGTATATTTTTTCACTAAGTATATATCAAACTTCTTCCTTAGCAATACTGGCCAAATTTTATTTATTTTTCTTTGTTACATATATTTTACCGCGTAGGTGTAGAATTTCAAAAATCCCTTCTTAGCTAGGTCCTGCAGATTATGCTGGGCTTTACTGTGTCAGTCATTTCAAACGTCCGCCATTTTAAAACCGCCATCTTGAACTTTAAGGTTATCGAATTTATTTTATATTTTCACCAAGAATATACAAATGGAAATTATTGGACATAGGGATGTGGGTTAAAATTAATTACAACATTTGAGGGTAACCAACCTAAAGCCAGATGAGAGAAGAAAAAGATAAAATTAAAAAACATGATCATATACGCAAACCAACAATTCTATTGTGCAATATATTTAGTACGGACCTGTACGTTGTTATGAACGTATAGCGAAATCGTCCAAAAGAACCTGGCACCTGACCTTCGAAGGCGGTCTTTACTATAATTTTAATACATCTTCGTCTCTTACCCCGCGGAGAGTCATACCCTAGGAGTGTGGGGCAAATATCTTCTTAACACACAATGAAAGAGGACAAGATTCAGGTAAAGTTATATATTGGTCTTTTAGAAAGTTTTTATTAGTTAACGATTTATGTATTTGCAGAGGTATAAGGTTAACAAAAGTGTGGATCCATACCACACATGGTGAGGATTAGGACGACTCGGACAATGCAGTCTCCAACTACCATCCAATGGTTTACGTTGAAACAATCGACGGACACCAAAAAGAACTGAAAATTTAATATTTGCGACTTTGTGATTTTAGCTTGTCTGTTTCTATACGTATTTGTAAAATATCATAGGTAATTTCGGGCATACTGTTATCGAGTTTAAAGATGCTTGACTCGCCACAGATTTTAATATTATTTTATATTCATACGACATAGGTTCCGAATCACTGAGGAACCACATGTAGGCAAATCGACGGAAAACATATAAGTTTACCGACAAAACAGACTGCCAACTTTGAAAAATGGTGTAACAAAAAATTTGTCGCCCGCGAAAATTTTCCTTTCAGGGACTTTATGGCGGGACTATTAACTCGTCCTCATAGTCCTTACCATGCATGAGAAGCAGTGCATATGGTTTGGGCGCTTTCCACAGGTTGTCTTAGGGGAAAGTGATGACTCGGTGGCTTTCTTTGTTTCTTTGGGAGTGTATTTTATGTTAATGTTTATCAGTTATTTGTTTGTTCTGTTGGCTCTTGTGTGTATGTTATTTTGTTTGTTTATGTGTGGTGTGGTTCTTTTCTGTTTTCCATTGCTTGTTATTTAGTATCTGACTTACGTTACTTTTGAGTTTGTCAGTGTATCTTTTTTTTGTGTTTTGTTGTTATTTATTTTCTTCTTATTTACGTTTACATGCAATTATTTTTAGAGGGTGTAATTGTTTATTTTTCAGCAAGGTCTCAGATATAAATGCTGCCTGTGTTCGTTTTTAGGAGATATTGAACGAAATATTTGATGCGTAAATGCCTAAATACATTCCCAGTAAGACGGAGGGAGGCTGCTGTGGTGTTACATAATATACAGTTCTCACAATGCTTAAGATTTAGGGAACAACACAGCTACATTTAACACTGTGTATACTTTTTTTCGTAGATTTTTTAAGAACATTTTTTAAAAACTGCTAGAAGCTGAAATATATTTTTCAAAAGTGTAGTTACCTATCGAGTGGTAAATTTTTGAACAATCCACAGCAATTTAAACCTTAGAATATTTTTCAAGTAGCGCACTTCAGATTTCGACGATCGTATTAATATAAAAATAATGTGGCGTAGATTTGTAGTCTTTCCACTGTTGGCAATTATATAATTATTGATTATACTGATTTGGTAATACTGATTAGATTGAACAGTATTGTTGGTGTTCGTGTTATGCAATTAGATAAGAACTGTTAAGATAGCATTGTATAGGTTTAACAATGATATCATCAGGTGGTCATATATTTCTGGGTATTTTGAATTGAAAATTAAGTTGCACGACTATAATAAGATCAAGTTGTTATTGTTGTTTTAATGTATTTAAATTATCCAACAATATAAGATTTTTAAAATTTCTCTAAATTTTTTATTGAAAAATATTACATTTTTAATATTACTAAGAAAAAAAAAGAACACGAAACAGTTTAAATCAAATGTTCAGACTGGGCACCCGTCACGTAGCTTCTTGACAATAATGGAGACGTTACTGAAATTCTTCTAAACATTTTGTATCGTTTCCTGGGTGATTTGATTAATTTCTTGCCTTATTCTGTCTTTTAAATCATCGACGTGGTCTGTTGAAATAGAATTTCGATTTTAAGTAACCCAATAAAAAATAGTCAAGTGGAGTCAAATCGGGAGAACGGACAGGCCACTTAATTTTATCGCGTCTACCGATCCACCTCTTGGGAAGAACTTGTTGAGATAGGCTCGTACTTCCAACCAAAATGTGGTGTAGCCCGTGCTGCTGATACCAAATATTTCTGTTAATTTCATTAGGGTTATCATCATCTGGGAAAAGTATTCTTAACTCTGGAACTATGAAATTTTTAGTAATTAAATCTACTTTATAATTACATATCTTGCACTTTAAAATGAATTAATATTTTTGGCAATCCATTTGACAGCTTCACATATTCAATAAAGTTTGATGTTTGTATGTATCTAATAATAGCAATAACTTAGTAGCCACCTTGTGTATAGTGATTTAAATAAAATGGTGCTTTATACTCAATGAAAAAGTTGCAAAAAGGGTTAAAACACAAAAGTTCTGTGATAGGGATGAAACATGGGTAACCCCCGTTTTCGAGGGCGCTGAACGATGGTGATATTTTTTAGGTTCCACTCCTCAGCAACTACTCCTAAAGTCGAAAATTCAGCCCTATTTCACATTTTTTTCCATCATAGGCATGCAAATTTGTATTTTGGGCAGAATTCAGGTAGGTCGTGAGAAATTTAACCATACATCTTATTCACACACGGGGTTGAAACTACCCCCTCCCTTAATACTAAAGTATCCCCCAAAAAAATAAAATGCATGAAAATTTGTTTAACCCCGTTTTCGAGGGTGCTCAACACTATGGTAATATTCATTTCTCCCCACCGCCCAATAACCACCCCTAAAACCACCCCCTTTTCATATTTATTAATACTGGGCATGTGGGGACTCGTTGAATCGGGATTTTTAAGAAGATTTCGACATATGTAAAGGGAGTTGAGTGCCGAGACATGCCATCAACCCCGAAGTTGAAACTACCACCACCCCCAACATTGAAATCCACCGAAAAACACAATATAGTGGAAAATGTTTTCTCCCCGTTTTCGAGGGCGATAAACACGATGTCAATACTATTTCATCCCCCACTTTCCATCAATCACCCCTAAATTAGGAGTGGGATATTTTAGTATAAGGGGAGGGAGTAGTTTCAACCCCGAGGGTGGATAAGACGTTGTATGGTTAAATTTCATACAGCCTACCCGAATCCTGCCCAAAAAACCGATCTGCATGCCTACGATGGAAAAAAACGCGAAATAGGGGTACTTTTTCAAGTTCAGTGCCCTCGAAAACGGGGAAGTATCCATGTTTCATCCCTCTCACAGAACTTTTGGGGTTTTTCAATTTTTTCGTGGACTATTAAGGAAATGAACAAAATTAGATTAATAAACATAATCGTACAGTCCTTTGAGGATCTGCAAAAAGAGTGAAAGCTTCCAGCTGGGATTTAAGAATTAGTTTTAATTTGGTTGTTGATTATTTAAGTTTTAACTTGAGCATGAAAGTTTTGGAGTAAGTTCTTTGAATTTTCCTTTTAATTTTTTTTTAATGCTGTGGATTTTGGTATATAATTCATTGACAGGTTTTATATTACAATAATATCGATTTTGCAGGTGAGTAAAAAAAATTTTATTTATAACTCGCTATTATTAATATACGTTATATCTTATCGCCGTTTTCTTATCAGTAATTTTCCTACGGTTCGAGCATCACACAATACAACCTGGAATGTTTTGGAACCTCAAACGCGATTTCGAATAAATTGCATTTAACAAAAAACAATTTCAAAAATAAATGTGTAGTAAAATACAATAGCAAAAATTCCACTATTTGTTATAAAATAAATTCATTGTCGCCCATCAAGGTGTACAAAGTGCGTCTCCAAAACAATTGAAAGTTATTTATTTATTTATTCATTCATTCATTCATTAATTTATTTTTTTATTTATTTATTTACTCTGTCCAATAGGTCACTACCCAACTACAGGACAGAAGATATAGCAAGGTATTACAAATGTAAATATTAGACAAATATAATAGTAGAATACAAATAGAAAATTTTGAGAAAAACATACAACAAAAACAAGAAATGTAAGTCACAATATGCTAATAAATTGTAAAATATCTTCAGACAAGCTTGAAACTGCAAATGCATTTAATACATTTTTCGTAAACCTACCTAGGCAATTGTTGCAAGTAAATAATATCCCCAGTAATACAATAGATTATCCACTAGATTTTCCCTACTTTCTTCCCTTTAATGACCCAAATTTTAATTTTATTTTAAATTCGGTGTCAAAATCTGAAATTATTGATGTAATAAACAGTTTAAAAAATTCCAAGTCAGTTGGTTCTGATTTTTTCTCAATAAAAATTGTAAAGAAATTTGCTCACCTATTGGCAGAACCTCTGTGTTACATAGTCAATGAATGTTTCCATCATGGTTGTTTTCCTAACTTACTAAAACTTTCAAAGGTTATTCCATTGCATAAAAAAGGAGACGCTACGCTGCTCTGCAACTATAGACCCATCTCATTGTTGTTTGTTTTTTCAAAAATCTTTGAAAAGCTATTAGCCAATAGAATCCTAAATTTCCTAGAAAAGTATAATGTCATCTCAAAAAATCAACACGGATTTTATAAAAATCGATCAACAATATCGGCTCTTGCAAATAGTTTAAATTACGTTTATGAAAATCTGGATCGAGGAAATAAGGTAATTGCTATTTTCATTGATTTATCAAAGGCATTCGACTGCGTAGATCATGACATTCTACTAAAAAAGATTGAGTGTTATGGTCTGCGGGGTCAGTGCAAGTCTGTGCTCCAATCTTATCTAGCTAACCGAAAATAATTTGTTGAATTTTGTAATACCAGGTCAAGTGAATTAATGGTGGACATAGGAGTCCCTCAAGGAAGTATATTAGAACCATTATTATTTTTATTATATATAAATGACATAGACAGTGCCTTTTCTACTTTTTATAATGCTTTTGCAGATGCCATAACTATCATTGTCAGTGCCGAAAGTGAAAAACAAGCTATCGCCAAGCTAAGCGAAAACTTGCCTGCTGCTGCTAATTATTACTTTAAAAATAATAAACTTATTCTAAACCAAGAAAAAACATACTCGCTACAGTTCCATCCTATTGCTTCTAATATATATCTAGTCCTTTACTTAAAGTAAATGGGAAGAGCATTCAACAAGTAACGGAATTTAAATTATTAGAAATTTTCATTGTTCTATCCCTCGATTGGAAATTTCATATAAATTTTCTTTGTAATAAGTGTACCAGTACCTGTTTTGTGTCGAAGAGGTTATGCCAAATTTCCAGTTCTTACGTGGTAAAATTTTTTTATTATTCTACTTTTGAGTCTCGTTTGAGATAAGGCATTATCTTTTGGAGGAACTCATCAATGTCAAATCGTGTATTTATGTTGCAAAAAGGGCCATACGCTGTATGTTTGGACTCAAATACCGAGAGTCGTGCAAGTCCAGATTTATTGAGAATAATATATTAACCTTACTATCACTGTATATTCTTGAAATATTAACTTTTGTTAAAAAGAATCTTGCTCATTTCAATTTTCAAAATGCTTTTCATAATTACCCTACGCGTCATGGTTTTGATTTGCAATATAATATACATCGAATGGAATTATATGAAGCCAATCCCTTTGTATGGGTATCACTTTGTATAATAAACTAGATAATAGCATAAAAACCATACCCAGTATTAAGAAGTTCACATCTGCTGTTAAACAAATGCTACTAAAGAAAGCTTACTACTCTGTTAATGAATTTCTTGTGCCTTAAATTAATGTATCTTGTAATAATTAACATATTTTTTTCTCATTTTTTAAAATTTCTATGTTTGTAGTTCTATGTATTTTCTATCTATGTACATACATGTATGAATGCATGTACGGATTCATTCATGGGTGTATGTATGTATATTTCTTCTGTTTCTTACTTATATCTTATCTGTCAATATTTTTGTATATGATTTGTCCTATATCATTTATATGATCTCTTGGACCAATAAAGGATTATTATTATTACCAATTTTTGCATTACCTAATACCGTATTTTCTGTTCCTATTATTTATGTCAAACTTTTTGTAATATTAAACGGTTATTTATAAATTTTTAAGATAGAATCAAATGTGATTTAATTAAACTGTTAAAAAATATGACTGAGGCAACCAAGACTACTTTCAATTATTCTCACTTTATGTCAGAATCATGGCTACTAGATCAGTTCGAAATGAATAGTATTATAATTTAACTATATTTAATGAAAAAGTAAAAATATCTCTGGAAATATCGATTTTAGGTATAGAATATTATTCACCACAATAATCGCAGAGAATTAACGTGCCAATTCAAAAATACAAGAATGTACAGAGTGTTGCATTTGAAAAAATTGAGAAAATTCACTTTGAAATGTCCTGAATTAGCGTTAGTATAAAATACACCCTGTAAAATTATAATCGAGATTATAGTCAATATTTGATAATTGTGTCGTTGTAGTACATCCCTTGTCTACATAATTGCAAAATAAATCTTCTTAATTAATAGTAATACACACACAGCGAATTAATTTGTTAAGCCTTGTTCCGGCCAAAATGTTCATATTTTTTCGAATAACTCGGCAACACCACGTCAAAAACAAAAAATCTGGAGCCACTTCCCTTATCTAAGTTTTTGCAATCATCAATGCAATTAATTTTAGAAAAAAGTTTCAAATCATCGACATACATTAAATAGTTAACATTGTATAACCCATCTACAATATCATTGATGAATATAATTTAAAAAATAGTGGTCCAAGGACAGACTCTTGCGGTACCCCAGAAGAAAACATTAAATGCCACGTATTGAGTCCTGTTTGACAGATAGGAGAAAGCCTGATATCGCCAAGTTTCGTAAGCAACATAGAATGGCCAAGTCTGTCGAATGCTTTTGGAAAAATCCGTATAAATAATATCAGTTTGAGTTTGATCATCTATTGATTCTGATACATATTGAGTCACACAAAGCAAAAACGGTTATGTACTTGAGAGTATATGACTTCATGCAATATAACTTCAAAAACCTTGGCAAAGTTGCATATTATAGATATCACTTTTGATAAAGTTATATATTATATCATGTGTATTTATAGAGCCCCCAATACTGATAATAAAGAATTTATGTTGAAATTCGAGGAATCACTAAACATCATATTTAATAAAATTCGGCCTACTTATATCATAATTTGTGGTGATTTTAACATAAATTTTTTATGCAAAAATAATCATACATTAGAACTTATTGATCTTATAATTCATATTGTTTGTACCCAGTATTTGAAGAACCTAACGTATTCAAGGTAATAATAAAACTGCAATTGATTATGTAATTACAAATTTTAACGATATTTTGTTAGAGAAAGATATTTTAGATACAGGTCTGTCAGATCATACCTGTCAAAAAATTATCTTTGAGATTAATAAACCAAAAAATAGTTATCATACTTTTAGATCCTTTTCTAGGGCAAAAATATTTCAAAATTTAAAAATCTTTTAAGTAGTGAATTGTGTTACAATGTTTTAAACAGGCAATAAGTAGAAGATAAATATATTGAATTTAATAACACTTTATATTCTTATTATAACACATCATTTAAATGTATTACAAGGAATCTTGATAAAAAAATAAGTGGATAACTGCCGGAATTAAAATTTCATCAGTTCGCCTTAAAGAACTTTATAAATTAAAAAAAAAATAGCATAATCACTGTGGATTTTTATAAACTATCTACAATAGAGTTATACATCAGGCAAAAAAAAATGTATTTTGATAACATTACAATAAACTCACCTAACAAGTCAAATGCTGTTTGGAATGTAATTAATCAATCAGTAAAAAAAGATAGACGCGCTAATATTAATCCAGAACTAGAAATCAACAATGTAGTAACTACAGATAAAATGGTCATTGCTAATGAATTCAATAAATACTTTTTAAATATAGCAAAATCCTTAAATATACCAAATGATAATTTAAATAGGATTCGACCTGCAGCATGTATGATTGAAAATTCAATCTATTTAAAGCCTACCAATACATCCGAAGTTATTAATGTAATAAATGGTCTAAAAAACTCTAATTCAATTGGGCCAGACTTTTTTTCAATCAAAATTATTAAAGAGTGTGTAAGTTTACTAGCGATACCTTTAACTGACATCATAAACCACTGTTTCACTGAAGGCACTTTTCCCGATTTATTAAAATTATCTAAAGTCATCCCGCTATTTAAAAAGGTGATCGTAAGCAACTCTGCAGTTATCACCCAATAGCAATCTTATCAGTTTTTTCAAAAATTATTGAAAAATTAATTGCAATAAGATTAACCGAATATTTAGAATCAAATTCAATTCTTTCTTCAAACCAACATGGTTTTAGAGAAAACAGATCCACCATTTCGGCATTAGTTAATTTTCTTGACTTTATCTATAAAAATATTGATAGTGGTCACAAAGTTGTAGCATTATTTATTGACCTTTCTAAGGCATTTAACTGCATAAACCATGCGATTCTCCTAGATAATATTGAGAATTGTGGTATACGTGGTCAATGCAAAACACTGTTAAAGTCATATTTATCTAACCGGAAACAATATGTTGATATTCTTGGTTCAAAATCCGAAACGCAAAAAATAGATATTGGTGTGCCTCAAGGCAGTGTCCTGGGACCATTACTTTTCCTCCTTTATATCAACGACTTGGATAATTCTTTAATAAAAATTTTTTCTGCATTTGCTGACGATATCTCTATTGTTGCCTGTGACAAAATTCTAGATAACGTAATTGATAAGATAAATTCTGCCTTGATTAATATAAGTACCTATTTTTATGACAAAAAGTTAGTAATGAATCAAGAAAAAACAGTTTCCCTTCATTTTCACCCTGTTCGAGCTCTTTACACTTCCAGTTTACTGTTAAAACTAAACAGAAAGTCAATTGAACAAGTAACTACCTTTAAGCTCTTAGGCATCTTTAGATTGGAAATCACACGTCTCCTTTATTTGTAGCAAATGTGCTTGTAACTGTTTTGCGTTAAAAAGTTTGAGCCACATAGCAAACATTAATACTGTTAGAATATTCTATTTTTCTAGTTTGGAGTCTAGATTGCGGTATGGTATTATCTTTTGGGGAAATTCATCTTCAGCAAGTCGCATATTTGTACTGCAAAAAAGAGCTATCCGTTGTATGTTCGGTTTAAACTATAGGGAGTCGTGTAAATCGACATTTGTCAATCAAAATATTTTAACATTACCATGTCTTTATATATTCGAAATCTTAAAATTTGTTAAAAATAACTTGTCAACTTTTAACTCTCTCAATGTAAATCATGATTACACGACATGTATATAATTTGCAGTACAATATACATAGACTTGAAACATATAAAAATAATCCATATTACATGGGATGTACACTCTATAATAAGCTAAGTATTGATATAATAAGTATAAATAATACCAAAAAATTTTTCTCAAAATTAAAAAAAATTCTTTTAAGTAAACCATTCTATTCCATTGAGGAATACTTAATGCATTAAGTTTTTTCCTTTGTCTTCTCTCTCTTTATTTTTGTTTTTCTTTCATATTTCGTTCATACTGTATTCAGATCTGTCGCCCTTCTTAAAAATTGGGGACATCCTAAAACGTTTCCATACATCTGGATAGCTACTATATTTCAGAATTAAATTAAAAACAACTGTCAATGATGAAACAAAAATACAGGCACAATCTTTTAGTAAAAACACGGGCACGCCATCTGGACTGGCTGTCGTTTTATTATTTATTTATTTTAAAGCTTTTAGTACATCATCCTCTTTAAATACCGAACTAAGTATTGTATCATTATTGTCGAAATTGTTATGTGTAACTAAATTATCAGGGAGATGACTACTAGGTGCAAAAATGTTACTAAGAAAATCAGCAAATGAATTTACGATGTCAACAGATTCATGCACTTCATTTGCATCATGTCCTATAAGTTGCGACATACGACGCCTTCAATAGGAAAACGCAAAAATAAATTCTGATTGCAACAAGCCCCAGCAGACAGTGTAATTCTATAGACTAGAGGAACAGTGCAGGATTGTTGTGTAATCGCCTATGTCGTACTGATGGGAGCTAACAGGCTCGAAACTAGTCTACAGCTGGCGATGCACAATTACCCTGCACTGCAGACCTTTCAATAAAATTAAACAGCCTGCTAGGGGCTTATTGCAATCGTATTTTATTTGGCGTTTTCCTATTGAAGGCGTATTATGTTGCAAGTTGTAGAATATTACTTTCAATTGTTTTGGAAACGCACATTGTGCACCTTGTTGAGTGGAAATGAATTTATTTCCTTTCATAGGAAACAGTGGAATATTTGGTCTTTCGCATTATGTATTTTGCTACACATTTATTTTTGTAATTAATTTGTTGCTTTTAATGATTAGTTTTAAGCCCAACTGATTTCCATTTCTCTAGTATTTTAACAAAATGTTTCTGTTCTGCCCTATTTCTTTTGCTAAACAATGATAACAGAAATAAAGAACATCTCTTTAATAAACCAACTTTTTACAAATATCAAAACAAATATAACAAACTTAGGCGGTAGGTTTGTAAAAAACATTACTTAACATCAAACGGAATTTCTCATATTTAAAACTCCAAATCATTTCAAAACGATCTGGGGTAAAATATAGCAATCCCGTTTAAATATAATTCACTTATAACAATATTTATCGCAGTTCTACCTATTCTTAAGCAGTCTTCGAAATTACATGTCATATAATATCTTACAAATAGCTAAACATATAAAAGCTAGTGAGTAATTTATATTGAAACTTGCAAGCGATGAATTACAGTAGTCGATATTACATTTAGAGCAGTGCACCATTTTGACAACTCCAGTGTTGTGTTCCTCAAGCTTCCTGCAAATGTCCAGGTTGAGCTGTTCGGCAAGTTGGCAACCTCTTAAGACGTAATGCTTGTTGCCGTCTGAAAAGAGATCAAAGTTAAACAGGCAGGTATTTATGTTAATAACAAATTCCAAAAAAGAACATTGGTCTCACGATAAATGGCCTTGGTTTGTATTATGTAAAAAAATCTTAACTACTTACAACAATGTTATAAAACAAATACAAGAATTAATAAATGCACCACAAAATAATTGAATTAAATGTTCAAATTGCGTGCTATTTGGTTCTTGACAATGTTCAACTCGAAACTGAAATTCTTGCAAAACGTTAGCAATTGTTTCGGGTTCAATCCTATCAATTTCGTAACTAATCCTTTAAGTCCTCAACATTGTTTGATCTATTAAAATAAACTTTAGATTTAAGGTAATCCCATAAAAATAATCCAATGGGAATAGGTATAAAATAGGTAATATCTGAATGGAAACAACAACTAAACGAACCGGGAACAGGAATATGTGCAGTATTTTTAGATCTTAAAACGATTGATAGGTAAATACTATTATTAAAATTGAAGACGTTATATCCCATCCCAATTAATTACAAATGAAATCGTGGTAATTATGTTTTCTAGTTAATTAATTATTAATTATTTATCTGAAGGAAACAAATAAAATTGGCCATTTGCATGATCGTCTATTTTTACAAAGTTAGGACCTAAATTTCGTTGTATGTGTAGTAACCCTTTTTAATTACCCCAGGTTCTTTTAGATAAAGTTTAATATTACTGGTTTCTGTCTGATACTATATACCTTAGAAAATTTAATCACTCCGTTAATTTAAATACCTGGTAAACTTGAGCACACTGTCTATTAATTGAGAGACCTAGTTAATTTCATATATTATTTATGTAGTATTTTATTACTCAAGATTGCACTGTACATTTATAGTTAAAGTTTGTTTTCTATTTTACTTTGAAACAAAACCATTTATTTAGTTTATTACTTATATGGCGAAAAAGGTAAAAGTGAAAGAAAAGACAATAATTGATGGAAAAAATAGTAAAAAAACCCATCTTATTTTATATAAATTAAGGTAGCAAATAGCTATACATGAAATCAAAAATAATCCAAATATTTGTCTAAATATTATAATAGGAAAATTTGCGTCGCTATAATAATGACCATACTATAGATACACTGAGTGTTTTGATGCAATAACAAGAACTTTGTTATACAAAAGTATACTTAGTGTGATATTTTAATAGTAATGAGAGTTGTGGCAATGTCCTGATAATGATAATTAATAATTAGAGCTATTAGCATTCGCTAGGTAATAATTGTTTATAATTAAAGTTGTTAGCAGTGGTTATAAAGGCATTAAACTTGCAAAACAGAGGACAAGAATCATGTCACGCTCATGCATCTTAGAATATAAATGCCAAATGAGAATTAAATACTCATGTAAAAATCCATTGATTATAATTAAACAGGCAGTCTACCAAATTTTATATGACTGTCCAACAACGTAAAACAGGGTGAGTAGATGTAATTCAAACAGACGAGACGTCCCGGTTCAGTACTCGACGAAAAGTAAACCCTTCTTAATACGAACAAGTTTACGGGATAATTAACCCAGTACTGACCGATGGCCTATAAATTTTGTGAGCGCAAGGTAATTAAGTGGATGGATCGTTACTAAACAATCATATAAAACCAAATAGATCGCTGGTGAGAAATCTCAGATAATCATTTGAAAGGTAAACATTACTACGACATTTTACATGTCCAAAATTAGGCACCCAGTAGCCTTAATAAGTAGATCAAATGAACAATAATGGAAGTGAAAGTTTCTTGTCATTGCATAAACGCAGAAAATATATAGTTCTTGAATATAAACTAGTTATTTTGCAAACGCAATTGTCCCTAGTAAAATATTCCGAAAGTGAAATTTTATGAATTAAAATCGTGAATGGAATCATAACTGCATAGCTGATAATAATATTATCATCGTTAAAAATCGAAGCTAATCGTTCATAAAAAAAATTAAATATTTTTTTAGTACCACAAATGCGCCAATTTTCCCCATTACACCCTGACGAAATCAGAATATAAATGCAATTGCCAATAATAAAATAGAGTCTCGAAATAAGCAAGCGATCTCCTTTAGACATTTATGCCTGCAGAATTTCCGTGCGCCCTGTATAGCGTTATATCATCCGTGAATGCTCTCCTCCAGATTCTTCATGTTTAACGTACTCGTCAAGCATAACAGACAGGTTAGAATGACACTTCATAAAGAGTACGCTAAAGAATGGTTGTATACGACTGAGATGAAATAAGTGAAAAGATTAAGTAGATCAAAATCTTGTTGGACTCGCAGTTAGACAAATAACCACACAATATTACCCTAAGTACAGCGAACTCAATGTCCAGCGATGTAACTTAGGTATGTTTAAACTCAATCTCCAAAATACAGCGAACGTAATGTCCGGCCCGGCGATGTAATTAAGGGATGGTGCAATTGTAATCTCCAGGAAGCAACAGCGAACACAATGTCCTGCGATGTAGCTCGGGTCTGATTACCCCATTACAACTCCCCTAGGTGAACAGTCCGATCTTCCTTTTATACGTAAACATGACGTCACAATTTACATGAACGCTTCGAATTTTGTGGTCACATGCTTGGAAATGTTTACATTATAAATTTCAATACTGGCTTCGTAGTTTTCTCACCCTATTTGATGCGACTGAAGTATATAAAACTTATTGCTCATATTGTAAACTAATATAATGGCTTGACTTATTTTAGTTGAATTCTTTGCTGCTTTAAAAGAATGTAATTTTAAAATGCATTCTGGTAATTTTACTTTGTTCAATTTTAAATGACTAAATAAATAATAAAATGAAATGACTTAACTGTGATAATTACTTGAATTTGAAAAATGAATAAGAAAAAGTTAAATTTGTATATGGGGTATATACAGGGTATTTCAAAAAGCATATGGCTTTTCAAATATGGTGCTGCATTGGTTTGAGAGTTACCTTTCAAATCGTAAACAAATAATTAAAATAAATAATAATAAATCTGGACCTATTGTAAATAACTCTGGGGTGCCCCAAGGAAGAGTCCTTGGACCACTGCTGTTTATGCTGTATATCAACGACCTCGGAAATGTTTTGGAAAAATGTAAAATATAAAAAATCTTTTTGCAGATGATACATTGATATGTTATGCTGACAATGACTTCAATCAGTTCATGGAGACAGTAAACCTGGAATTAAGCCGCGTCTCAAATAAATTCAAAGAAAATAAGTTAAAAGTAAATGAAATGAAATCAAAATGGATGTTTATTGATGGTGTTTATACACTAAGTTTTAAGGTACTAAACATTTTAAATAACGAGAATGTGTAACATGTAATACATATGAAATACTTAGGACTTGTTATTAATAGAGAACTAAAACTAAATGATCACGTTGACTATGTTTCAAAAAATAGGTAAAACATTGATTTCCTTAGAAGAGTCAGTTAGTGTTTATCAGTTGGATGTAAAACGACCGTATATAACTACAAAGAAAGACTACAAAAATATGTATACAAAGATTAATTTGATGCTAAATATCCTAACTGTTTTGACATTAAAACTTATCTTTACATGCATACAATGATTTTTATTTATAAAATTGTTAATAATTTACTACCAAATTACTTAAAAGACCAAACAAAATTTATACGTGATGTCCATCAATATAGTACAGTTGATTTTAAAAAAACTGGTACACTTTCTTTTAGCTATGTAAATCATTCGTTCTTTGATTGATATTAATAATCTTACAAATGTCACTTTGACGTTAATCAGTGGAGTCATTATTAAAAATGGTTCGACATCCAACATATATTCAAAAACTTCGAATTGTTTTTAAAATTGAAGATGGTTGGTCCATAAGAAGACTTGCTGCTGAATGCAATGTGAGTAAAACCACGATAATGAGTATTAAAAAACAATGGGAAACTAATCAAACGGTATCCCGTAAAGTTGGTTTCGATAGGCCCAGAAAGAGCAATAATGAAGAAGATGAAAATCTTATAAATTACCTAAGAGAAAACCCTTTTCAGACTGCAGTAAATGCAATTTCAGAGACAAATTTCCCTTCTTCGGTACCTACTGCTTGCAGAAGAATAAAACTGGGAAGCGAATTGAAGAGTTGTTCAGCGGCTAAAAAATACAAACTTTCAGAAGAAATGAAGCAGAGTAGGATTATTTTTGTACTGAACTATATAATCAATGATGAAAACTTCTGGGGACAAGTTGTCTTTTCTGACGAAAAGGTTTTTAAATCCTGTAACGATGGACATGTTCGCGTATATAGGCCTCCTTCCACTAGATACGACGAAAAATATACTTTCGATCCACAAATATCAGGAAGGTTTTCAGTCAATGTCTGGGCTTGGATGAGCTTAAATGGGTTAGGTGTGTGTTGGAACAGTGGTGGTCGTCTCAATTCCATTAAATATATTGAAATATTAGACAATATTATGCTGCCGTCAGTAATAGAGGTGTTTCCGGAAAATAATTTTATTTTCCAACAAGACAACTGCTCCATACATACGGCTCATCGTGTCAGGCAATGGTTTCTTAATAAAAACATAGAGTTGATACCGTTACCATCTAAAAATCCGGATTTAAATCCAACTGAAAATGTTTGGAAACTAGTGGTGAAACATATAAGAAAAGTAAATAACCATCAAAATAATGCCCAAGAATTGGAAGGGATAATTGAAGACGCTTGGGAGAACTTGTCGCAAGAATTTGACCTTGCAGAAAATCTGATTTTGTCAATGCCTGCAAGACTTCAGGCAGTTTTAGACGCTAATGGAGCAATGACAAAATATTAGTTAATTCTGTATTACGTAGTTGAAGTTCATTTATTTTATTTTTTATTGTATTTTTATGTTCAGTCTGCATTGTTTACATTTTTTTTAATCTCAAGTGATATTTTTGTGTTCTTATTTTAAAAATAGAATTATCATTATTTACTTAGTATTTTAATTACAACCATTAGTAGAATTTTCCGTAACAAATATTATTTTTTTAAACAATAATATGGCAGGCTTGAAAATGTTTTGAAAAAGTTATTTTCTAATTATTTTTTTAAATTCCATTCGAATAAAATTAAAAGTAAAGGTTTAATAAGTTTAAAAACACTAAGAAAACCGGTCTCCTCAAAAAAATCCAGGTCCGGGGTAAATCGCCTCTTCTCCACCCCCCTCTCGACATGCCTGGCCAGCCCTATTTACAGACATATGCACACAACTAAACTATTAAGATTTTCGATTACAAGTACCAGTTTTTTTTAAATCAACTGTACTAGGCAAAAACATAACATTTATATTAACACAACTTCTAAAACCAGTTCTATGAACAGTTTCGTTTGGTCTCATCCAATACAATATTCTAAATAATAACATAAAATTACTAGTCCTGTAAAAGTATTGAAAGCAAAACTTCAAAACCACCTTTAGCTCTTTAAAGTAAACTATTTATGCTAATGTAGACTGTAGACAGACATAAGTACGTAACACTAGACTTAAGTTAGATATAAATCAACTTATCTGTATTTTTATTTAAAACTGTGACATGTAATATCCTTGAGATAAATAAACTTCTTTCATTCATTAAGCCCGGAAATCTAGAGGGCCATTCTACTGATCTGTGTCTACCAATACATCTGTCATCTGTGTGGGAAAATGTTGTCTGTGTGGGAAAATGTTGTTTAAATAATTACGCACTGTTACAGAATAATGCGGAGGTGCGCCATCTTGTTGAAACCATATGGAGTTTTCGAGTACATTAGGGTTTTCGCCATTTGGATACAGCGCGGCAAGTCTTGGAATTAGGTTTTGCTGGAGTAGCTCCAAATATTTTTCTCCATTTTTATAAACTTTTAGTACAAAATGGACGCAACATTGTAGTCTCAACAATTCCAGCCCACATGTTAACTTTCTGGTGAAACTGGGTGCGTGCCTTCATCATTCAGTGTGAATTTGTATGTGGCTGGCCAATATCGACAATTTTGTCAGAAGGTGGTCTCATCAAAGAAAACTCTCTTAAAACTCACTCGACTTAAGAAATGTAGATTGGTATTACATCGTTCCATCATGGTTTCACTATTCTGCGTTTGAAATCACCTTCGTTAAGCTCTTCAACTAATTTTACTTGCCATTTATTATTTTTTTAATATTTTGAAACAGTCGACTGACTAAATTAATTAATCTGCTGCGATTTCGCGACTTGGTTTGTGGGGACTGTGCTCCATAGACAGTAAAAGATCTAACTGTTTATTTTCTGAAATTGCAGGACGACCTTTTGTGAAATTATGTCTTACATGACCACAATCTCGGAACTTCTTATCTATTTTGCTAAAAGTTGATTGTGTAATAGATCGCTCAGGATATTTACTATTAAATATTTCACAAACCAGAGTTTGTGTACGGAGTTTGTTTCCATAGCCAATCATCATCTAAATTTCAACTCATTGTGGCTCACTTAAACTGTCCATCACTTCGAACGCTGAACTGGATTCATCTTCGGCAAACAGTGACCAATCTGTTTGCATATAAGTAGATTTTCAAATATTGGTATATGTTTTTGGTAAAAATTCTTTCTTCTACATAGTTACATTTAAAATGTTGAGAATTTTTCGTGTTTTCAAATGTAATTATCTGGGCTTTATGATCGGCAAGGCCAAGATCTGCGTTTTTTTGTATTATAAATCCGATTATTATTGGTGGAAATAATGTCCAATCTAGAGCTTATTTTTTTGTTATTATCGTCGGTGAGATAATGTTTATTTTAAATTACACATGGTTAACAGATTTACAAAATCAGTTTTTTGTTTGTGTCAAAATGAATATTAAAGTCACCATTAATTTTCAGTTTTATAATTTTTAAAACGATTATTTAAGTTTTACAATAGGCAATTCAATTTGTTGGGAGGGTAGTTAAAAAAAAATATTGAAATATAGCACTTAGGCCTCATTGGGTCCCCTTGTATGTACTTCTTCCCTGTAGGCAGGCCCTCGCCTAAGTCTCCAACCAACCTAATCTTGTGAATTAGGTGGTGATGCTGCCTAGAGGCATCTCTCTTACATTAGCCAAAGTAGGCCAACGTTCTCCCAAAATGAATTCTCTGATTGATAAGACGGCAGAACAGTCACAGAGTACATGTCGGACCGTCTCATCTTCTTGTTCAAACCCTCTGCAGAAAGGTGTTCCGTTTAATCGAAAAAGGCTTTTGAGTTACTTAGATCGTAATAAGATTTAAATTGCCGGCAGTTTGGTTTTAGGAGCAAATGTTCCACCACCATGGCTGTTTTTAATTTAGTGAGTGACATAGTCGGAGGTCTTGAAAAGAGAGAGCATGTGGCCATCAGCTTATGCGATCTCTCCAAGGCCTTTGACTGTGTCTCACATGTTATTCTTTTGGAATAGTTGAGTTTCTATGGTATTAGAGGTCTGCCATTAAATCTCTTCTCCTCTTATCTGAACAACAGGCAACAGTGGCCAATGTAAATTCTGAATTACTTTCGGTTAAGCATGGAGTGCCCCAAGGCTCTGTCTTGGGGCCATTACTTTTTATATTATATGTTAATGACTTTTTTCACTTCATGTCACCTAAACAGTGCATAGCTTATGCCGATGATATGTCTATTATTGACTTTAATTTAAACATTCATAATTTAACAGATGACAGCATTAGTTCAATCAAACAAGCGGCTGCTTGGTTTTCTTCAAATAATTTAAAATTAAATGAAGACAAAACCCAGAAACTTGTTTTGTCTACAAATAATTCGCTTATTAAAGGTAACAGCGTTAAAATCCTTGGAATTGTTTTAGACGACACTCTCAGTTGGTACAAACATGTAGAGCAACTATCACACAAATTAGCAAGTTCTATATTCATGCTACGTAGACTAAAAAATCAACTATGTATTAAAACTTTAAAAGCTTGTTATTTTTCGGTATTCCACGCTCACATTAATTATGCAATTCTTCTTTGGGGTGGTTCTGCTCATGCAGTTAAAATCTTTCATTTGCAGAATAAAGCAGTCAGATTAATTGTTAATGCGGGCTGGAGGGATCATTGTCTACCGATATTCAAAAGCCTGGGTATAATGCCAGTTTTTTCTCTTTATATTTATGTTACGTTACAAGAAATTCATAAAAATATAAACTCATTTTCTTCAAACTCTGATTTTCATCCTTATAGCACCAGGTCTGCTAAACTCAGACAGCCTTCGTTTAACTAAATCACAAAAAAACTCTCTAAACTTTCAGTTATACAATCACCTTTCTAATAACATAAAATCTCTTAATTTTAATAGTTTCAAATATACAATAAAAAAACACATTTTAAACAATTGTTTCTATTCTACTGAAGAATTTTTAGACACACGAATTAACATTTAATATAATAACATTTTTTATTGTTTTTTTTTACTATTGTTCCAACTTGTTTAGTGTGTTATAGTCGATATATTCTATGAAGTTGCTCCATCTTTTTTGTTCCTTGTATTTTATAATGTATAATTGTATATTGGAAATACTTTATCCTTATGTATTTCTAATTGTTTGTCCAAATATTTTACAATGATTTATGTTTATATTTTCATGTTTTATAGTGTTTTGTTATACTGCTCTATTGGGCTCTAGACTTGCCAAAAACTCTATAGTAACTTGGTCAAATAAATCTATCTTATCTAGTAGTGGCAGCCACAGCATTACCTCCATAGCTCTCGTTGGCGTTGTTCGCATAGCTTCGGCTATGCTTAGGCAGGCAACTCTCTGCACTTGGCTGAGCGTGAACTTAGCTGTAGTCTGTTTGCTCTTAGGCCACCAGACCACATCTCAATAAGTTATCATTGGTCTCATGATGCCAGTGTGCATCCACATGACCATTTTGGGTTTCATTCCCAGATTTTCCCCACAGTCCTACGACACTGCTCATAAGAAGTGTAAGCCTTCCTTAGTCTTCTATCTAAGTGAAGATTCCATGTTATTTTGGCATCGAATGTTGCCCCAAGGTATTTTACTGCTGATGCGAAATTTAGTGATGTATCCAGGAGGGCACGTGCCTTCAGTTCTCCTAGTGTCCTTTTCCTTGTGAAGAGAACCTGAGATTGACAGACAGGGAGTGTTCTCTACACCACTTTTCAATTATTCTTAGTCCCCCCTGCATTCTTTCATAAAGGGCTCCTTCGAATTTTCCGCCAAGTATTATTGTTAAATCATCTGCGTAAGCGTAGGATCCTTCTGAATTGAGGCGGCACAAGAGGCTATCGAGAACTAGAACCCATAGAAGTGGTGATATTACACCTCCCTGCGGACAGCCTCTAGCAACCATTCCTCGTACAGAAGCATCACCCACAATGACTTGTACAGCTCTCATGTTGGATATCCTGCTACCTATGATCGTAGGTACGTTCCATCCCCCCTGGTACAATAGGCAATAAAATGATCTACTTAATACGGCTGTATTCAAAATATTTTTCTGATTATAATACATTTAAATTTTCCACCCCTACAAAGATATTTTCATTAACGTACATTAAAACACCACCATGTTTATTAATAGTTCTACAGAACAAAGAAATGATTCTATAACTATATGAGTTTTATGAATGATATTCCATTATGTTGCATCCACGTTTCACAGGGACAACAAATATTTATATGTTTGTTTATGTTTTTTGTATTAAAGCCTTCTAAGAAATATTGTATATCATCATCATAAACACTGAATGTTTTGGTGCAAGACAATGAAATTATAATTTGCCATTTTGGTATATTTGTTTTTCGTAGGGCTGGTTTATAACGTTGTTGTTGTTGTTCTGTATTGGGCTTGCTTGTTGTTATGGGCTTTTGAGTGGTATCTTCGTTAAAAATATTTTCGCAGTCGCCTAGTATAAATGCTTTATTGTTTATTATTTCTAATATAAGCCTTGTCTCCGTTATTTTTAGCTTTAACTAAGTATGGGATTAATTTCTGACGTTACTCCTGATCACGTATTGAGTAATATGCTGAAAGATATGTTCTGTATTTACTAGATTTTTAACACGTTTCAGGACAAAACTTTTAGTTTTGTAGCTTAGAAATTTCAGCAACACCGGCTTTTTGCTGTTAGCGCTTGTATCAAATCTGCGAACTTTTTCGCAATGAACTGGTGAAGTGTTGATTTTTAATCTATTTCAACGTATCAGAAATTGTTGCTTCTAGCGTTCAACATTAGTAAAAAGACCATATTCATAAAAACGCAAGTTTTTAATTCAAAAAGAAAAACTGTAATATAACAAATCAATAATTGTTTGGCAAATACCTAAAACGGAACGACTCGTTATTCTTGGCGATTTTAACGCCAGAGTAGGGAGAGATGCAGACACCTGGCCAGGCATCATAGGCAAGAACGGTTTAGGCAACATGAACGCTAACGGTGAACTACTCCTAACTAAATGCGCCGAACATGGTCTAGTTATAACAAACACCATTTTCCGACAAAAGGATAAATTTAAAGGCACCTGGCGTCACCCCAGATCAGGTCACTGGCATCTACTGGACTATGTTATCGTACGTAGGAAGCATCTCAAGGACGTCCAAATTACAAAGGCGCGCATTGATAGCGAATGTTGGACCGATCATCGTCCTGTTGTCTCTAAAATGAAAATTGTTATGAGACCCAAACACCAAAGAACTCAAGTAAAACGTAGACTCCGTCTCTGTATTAGTAAATTGCGTGACCAACAAACCGTCGAACAGCTAAAGCAAAAAGTTCAAGAGAATTTGAGTGCACTAGAAGAAACCAATTCTGTAGATATCGCTGTTACCTGGACACAAATTAAAGACAGTTTAAAAAGTGCGAGTGAGGAAATTCTTGGCACTGCAGCAAGTAAAAAACAGGGGGACTGGTTCAATGATAATGAAGCTTTTATACAAGAGCTTCTTGACCGCAAACATATTGCCTTCCAAAACGCTATCAACCACCCCAACGACTCATCAAAAGCAGAAGCTTTTACCCAATCTAAGTATGAAACGCAACGCGAAATCAGAAGAATAAAGAACGAGTGGTGGGCAAGCAAGGCCAGAGAAATTCAAAGGTACGCCGATTCACACGACTACGGGAATTTCTTTCAAGGAGTAAAAGCAGTGTACGGCCCCAGTCGGAAAAATATGTGCCCTATTAAATATTTAAATGGAAATCTCCTCAAAGAAGACCAGGAAATAAGAGCCCTATGGAAAGAACACTACTCTAACATTCTTAACCAGCAAAGTCAAGCCGATCACGATATTATAAATCTTATCCCTCAATATGACACCTTCGAAGACTTAGATAAACCACTAACAACGGAAGAGATCTTAACCGCCATTGGGCAGCTAAAAAATAACAAATCTCCCGGCGCCGACTCACTCCCAGCTGAGATCTTTAAAGCTGTGTCGTCAGAGCTCATACCCTACCTCAAAAAACTGTTTGATGTTGTCGTGTGGGAAAGTGGTCAAGCTCCGCAGGAGTTTCGTGATACACTTTTAATCAACCTCTTCAAAAACAAAGGGAGCGCTGCGGACTGTGAAAATTACAGGGGTATAGCTCTCCTGGCTGCTGGAGGGAAGATACTCACTAAAGCGATGGCAAATAGGCTAACACCTGTTATGGAAAAGTTACTTACTGAAACACAGAGTGGCTTTAGACCAAACCGAGGCACATCGGACCTAATCTTCACACTTAAACAGCTTCAAGAAAAAGCACTCGAACATCAAGGAGAAATTCACATGGCCTTCATTGATTTAACCAAGGCGTTTGACTCGGTGGACAGGGAAGTGCTCTGGAAAATTATGCTCCGCTTAGGTATCCCTAGAAAATTTGTGGAAGTATGTCGCAGTCTACATACAAACAACAACGCCCAGGTTATGTATAATAATGAGGCAACCGAACCTTTCCAAACCCTCACTGGAGTTAGGCAGGGATGTGTCCTGGCACCCCTACTCTTTAATTTGTTTACCACTGCTCTAACAATTATTGTTGACAACAAACTGACAGTCAAACGAATAGGTCTCAGATACCGTTTTGATGGCGGTCTCTTTAACATAGGGCGCTTTAGAGCTTTCACGAAGACACGCACACGATTCATTTGTGATCTCCAGTATGCGGATGACTGTGTACTTTTAGCCTCTACGCCGGAAGAGCTTCAAGAACTTTTAGATGTGTATGCCCAGAGCTATGATTCCTTGGGACTTAAAATCAACATTGGAAAGACTAAGATTATGTCAACTCCTCATCAAGTGAACCAAATAGACATTACACTTAACGGAAATTCTCTTGAAGTGGTGGATCAGTTCAATTACTTAGGCAACGTTGTTAATGACAAAGCAAACATGGACAGCGAGATTCGCAATAGAATTAACGCTGCATCTAGAGCGCTCTGGGGACTTAGAGAGAGAGTATTTGACAACCACGACCTTGTTTTGTCAACGAAAATGGCTGTCTACAGAGCAGTTGTCATTCCAACATTGCTATATGGATGTGAAAGCTGGGTCACATACCGTCGTCATGTGAAAGAATTAGAACGTTTTCAGCAAAGACACCTCAGAAGTATGATGAAAATCCGTTGGTTCCATCACATATCAAACGTGGAAGTACTCAGGAGAGCAAACAGCCTTCCAATCGAGGTGCTTATTTCAAGAGCACGCCTAAGATGTGCAGGTCACGTTCATCGTATGCATGATAACCGCCTTCCTAAATGTACACTTTATGGTGAATTGCTAAGCGGTAGAAGAAGGCGTGGTGGTCAACGAAAGAGGTTCAAAGACGCTCTCCATGAAAATCTAAAATCCTGCGGTATTGCAGACGAGCAATGGGAACAACTTGCAGCGGACAGGACCGAATGGCGAGGGGTTGTGGCCAGCTATCAAGGACATGTTGCTGCAAGAAGGCTGAATCTAAGACCTAACCAGGTCTATGTTTGTCCTGACTGCGGTCGACATGTGCTCTCCCGAATTGGCCTCTATAGCCATAGTCGTGTGCACTGTAGATGAATGGGAATTACAATAGACTACACCTTTTACTTGTTTTTTATTGTACACAATTTATCGACTGTAACATTTTTATACTCGGACTCGAGTAACGACTAATAAAAAAAAAATTGTTTGACATATGAATTACTGACATTCAAAATGGCAAGTAAATGTTAGAAGACATCTCTATCGCTCAACATTTACAATTCACTTTTGTAACTTAGTTATAGTAGGCACCATATGTAATTAAGCTCTATAAAAAAGCTCGCAAAAAACGTAAAGGAGACCGAACGCATATCACTTTCAGTTTAGTTATGAAAAGGGCCATAAAGCATGTATCCCTCTTTTAAATCATCGCAAAAAATTGTCATACATATTTTCTAACAAGTTGGGGATGTAGGCCAATCCCATTCCTATGTAATTGCTTGTAATTGTGCTACCGATATTAAGAGTTGTTCGAAGTATATTAGTCATCCATGCTTCCAATTTTAATTGTAAATGACTTTACGTCAATAAACTGACGCAGCCTAATGTACCGTGTGCTTGGAAAGAGAGAAATAGAGATGTAATAGAATATGACATTGGACAAATTTATTATACCTATTCTTTAAATTTCTCGGTGCATTTGAGGACATTAGGGCTAATTTTATTTTAGTTCTATAAAAGAGAAAATGTTTATTTTAATAATACCTATGTGGGATGATAAGAATTATTTTTGTAAATCGAAAATAGAAGAAAAAAAATATTTTTTTTATATATATTTTTTTTCTCTCGTCATCCCACATTGTAACATGTTTTTTTTTGTCTTTTGTCTTTGTGTGTCTTTTAGTGAAAGCCGTTTTTTAAAATAATGATTTATATGAGAGTAAATTGAACCGTCTTTCTGGCTTATATCCAGAACACTCTTAATGATTCATCGAATGAACCATCAGTCAACGTGAACTTCCACGGGTGGACTATACGTTTCTTTGCCATGAAAGTATATTTTTGAGTGCCAATAACAGATCAACTCAACTTTAACTACACTATTACCAAAGATTGAGAGATATCAACATAGTATCTCTTAAAAACAATGAACCTGGAAGACGTATTGATGGATTTATCGTATATTGTTAGGTATACATAACATTTAAATAGTCCTTTGATACCCGAAACAAATTACGCCAGTGTACGCTTGAACTTGTGTAAATATACCTCTTGGCTATCGTCCAGAATTTTATTTAAATACGAATAAGGTGACTTTATAATGTAAATGAATTTGGAATTGCACAAAACGTATTAATCTCGGAAGGAACTACACATAAGTCTTTTCTGATAAATACATAAAGATAAGTTGGCCTTTCATGCGACAGTTACGTGTAATATATGTTATAAAGTTTATTTTGCAGAAGGCTAGTAAGTTTACGTTTACCAGTCGATAAAAGTGCCGTAAATTATTGTTGTAGGCCTGTCGGGGGATATAAATAGCATATAATAAAATTTCGTTTATTTAAATTATACGTATTTATATTAGAATTGTATGTATTTACATCAAAATGAACAATAGAAAAATAACAGCTACATAATACAAATAGAATATACTTTAAATCAGCCGTCACCAATTTCAAATAAAATAATTTTCTCTTTCTGAACCTAAGGCCAAACTATCCACGTGAAATCATACATTTAATTTTAATTAATCGATTTACATTCGAGTAAGAAGTATTAGCAAAGTGAAATTATGCTTAATCCAATGTATTTTAATGCAATTATTAGAGGTATACATAAGAAGAAAATAAAACGGATGAACGATGAATGGATGGATGTACAAACTAATAAGAAAATGCCCAACTTTTCTGCATTTATATGAACATTCCATTGGATCAAGTAATATTAGATGCTGTTAATGCTGAACCACGTGTTAGTGTTAGAGATTTATCTCTAAACTTGAATTAGACAGAAGTAAAATTTTGAGGTACCTTATAACGTCATGATTTAAAACCATTTAAGCTATAAGCCCAAGTTTTTACACACTAAAGAAGGACACGCAGAGAGGAGTTTGGAATATTGCTTCTGGGCACAAGATTTGTTTTTAAATGTCACAAATTTTTTGAAAAAATTATTTTCAGTGATGAGGCTACTTTTACAACAAATTTGCGGTCTCATCGCAAAATTCAAGGTATTGGTGGGTTATAAATTGTACATTGGATTATACATTGTAAACGACAATACTCCGAAAAAGTAAATATCTGGTGTGGAATTCTAAATGAGACCTTGATTTGACTATTTTTTTTTATGACACTTAGATTCCTACATTTTTTAACACATGAATTTCGAGATGCCGTTCAAAATTTACATTTAGCCGTACAACAAAATCTCCATTTCCAACTAGATGGGGCTTCCATTCATAATGCAGTAATGGTTAAAAATTGGTTGAATAACAACGTCCCTATGTGTTGGATTGGAAGAAAGAGTCTTTAATTGTGTGGCCACCTAGATCACTAGACCACCCCTATGGATTTTTATATTTGGGGTATCATCAAAAATAAAGTCTATAAAAATAGGATACGACGGCGATTGATAACTGAGACACTGAATGATTGGATGTTTGATCATTGAAACCACTGTTTCATTGAATGATGACGTTTTACACCCTTGAACGATTGAAAGACATAATATTGAATCCATCATTGATTGGACGATTAAATGATTGACAACCTAAACGATTGAATGATAAAATGGTCGAATAATTGAACGATGAAATGATTTATTCGTTAACTGAAGATGTATTATTATTGTATCGTATCGTATTGTATTGTATGTAAAATTATTGAAATTTTAATTGATGAGTGTGTGAATAATTGAAAATTTGAATGACTTATTGAGTGAATTGTTGCTAAATGGTTTATGGACGAACGAAAGGTTGTAGAAATACATTGTGATATACATAATTGCCATAATTTGGCCTGCCTTAATCCATGTGTTCACGCAAAATAGGTGTAATCGTTTGCAATTTTACCGTGCAAATAAAAAAGGCAACAAAAACTTTACCTCATTAAAATACCGTTACTCTCAGTACTATTCCGCCGGCAAATTGGATCACTTACCTTTATAGGTTATTAATGTACTTCACCTTGTTTGATGATACCATATCGAATGGTTTATAGGCGTTAATAATGAGCTCGTAAAGTTTTTGTTGCATTATTTACCTGCCCAGTCCAGAATACCACTATATTATTAATTCATTCGTACCTTTTACTACTAGCTTCAAGCAACTTAATGAAATTGTGCCAGGAGTGTCCACCTTATCCACTGCAAAAATTCTGTTGTAGCTTTCGTGGATTTCTTTGGCGTTCTCTCTAGTTTTTTCTAAAGTGTCCATGTCGCAACTAACTTTAGACAAACTGTTTCTGTATGGATTGTTGCAAGTTTCATTGGTTTTGGATGAACAGCTGTAACACGATATACCATTTCCTAAAACAGAAACACATGGATGAAAATAGCAGAGGTTGAATTGAACAGTTAGAACCACGTTGTATTATTTTTCAAAGTTAAAGCATGCATACTGGGAATGAAATGAATACAGATTGTCTTCTGATGGAGTTACCTACACCAGTAATGGACACTTAAATTTTAATTTTTGGGTAAAAAAACTTCTTAGAAACATACGATTTCTGTTATGAAAATTTTTCTTTTTATACAGGGCTCTCAAAAATTTTAGAAGTATATTTTAAATCTTTATTAACAAATAATTCTAAGAATTTGGAAAATTTTCATTAAGCCATCTACAACCACCGAATAATGTATGGAAGCACCATCTAGTTGAAAAATAACTTGTCTGTTTCCTTTCTCATTTAGTACTTCCATAAAATTCCAAAAACCTGTGTTCAAGAATTAAGAAATCCTTCACTATTTAATGTATCTTGGAAAAACGCTGGACCTCATTATACGATTTGAGAATATTGACTTTTTGAATTTATCATCCAGTGCGAATATTGTAGAATTTCTCTGTCTGTCTCTACGTTTGTCTGCCGTGATTCTTTTTTTAAAGAAACTTTACCTGTTTCATTGAATATTGCGTATATCCTGAAGACTTGTATGATGGATTGGTTCACAATTTGGATTTCTTCTGTTGAATTCTTCAGCAGATTTCCTCATTGATCAAGCATTATCACCAAATATACGAATAATATGTATTCTTTCGGCTAAGTAAATATTTAAGAACCGTTAATTTTTTGCTTGTTAATTAAGCACCTGTTCTGGACAGCTTGTTTAATAAACGATATTTGTCAATAGTCTTGACTTGACAATACAACACAGTTTAAGAACAAACAAGATTTTTACAAAGCCTACTATGTAGAAAATTCACATTTTGGGTAATTGGTATCGAGACAATGAATTTTGCAGAATTTAGTGTAATTTTTTATTTAGTTGGAAACGTGGTTGGCCAATGAGGAAAGTTTTTGAATAATTTAATCGACAAATCCTCAGATAGTGAACCGTTCCATGAGCTTGACAATAAATTGAGAACGATTGAACATTTAGGATAATATTTAAAAGCGTTTTTTACATAACTATCGTGGAATAGTTATTGAGAATATCGGTAACAACTGGATAAAATAAGAATAAAAATTCATCAAACGTTATTCTACAATATTTCGAAGAAAATCCAACAACTAGCTTGAGGCAAGTTACACGGGATTCACATGTACGTAGATGGCTTAATGAAAATTTTCCAAACAGATGGATAGGACGAAATAGCCCTCTTACTTATTGACTGCCACTTTCGCCAGATCTAACACCTTTAGATTTTTGTGTGGGGAATATTAAAAGAAAAAGTTTACCGCGCGAGACCACGAAATGTTGACGAATTAAGAAAAATAATTCATCGAGAGTGCGCAGGGAAATAACAGCAGAACAATTAATGAGGACCCGTCAGGATTTGAAACGGCGCTATGAAAAATGCATAAGGTGTGGAGGAGGTTATACTGAGAATACAAAAATTTGAAATGCTTTGTTGAATTTTTGTGTTTTTCCATTCCGATTTTCTCCAATAATTTGTTTTTGTTATTTATTCATTTTCAAATTAGTGCTGACTGTTGTTGTATTATTTGATATTGTTCGTGTTATTTAAAACACTGATTTTTCTACTTTTATTTCATTAGATCATAACATACTTTTATACAGGTCCAGTCGAAAATTGAAAAATTTGGCGATTGAGTTACAAACACTCTATATGAGGTATCGAGCTAAATTTTTGCATACGACTCTTTGAGATAACTGCAAATCGAATACGCTATTCATTCTTCCAATAAAAAATACCTGCTAGTCGATTTTGAAATTTCGACCCATTTAGGGGATCTTAGTAGGCCTTGAAAAGATGAAAGTGATTTTTTTAAATGATCATCGAGCACTGTCCCAAAAAAAAATAATAAATCGGGCAGCGCGTTCCAAAATAACAGAGTGCTGTATTAAATCGTATGCACTGTAGATATAGACAGATACAAGTAGCCTCTTTGGAGAGGGGCAGTGGAAGCCAACACGATTTCACTGGGTGAGTTTGTCCGAAACTACTTATTTTAACTTCTATGTATGGTTAAAGCATTCGGTTTTACTAACAAGTATTGGGATATTTTCGGACAACATTTAAAACAAGACTGTATTTAGAAAATGCGGAGTATGCTTTGGGAAGAAATGATTTTTACACTTGTTGTCTGTTATTTTTTATTATTTCTACAGCGCCTACGTTTTCTATTGTTGTACGTTTTAATTAATTTTAAAATCACGGCCTCAAGCGGTCGCGACTTTTGCCACGTCCTATAAGCTCTAAACTATTATCCTGCGTTTCTTTAAGAAGCAAACTAAGACACAACAAAGTTTTCTTACCTTTTTGCACATTAAATATCAGCAAAGTGAGTGCACCGACGTACACCTGGTATATCATGTCGCGACAGGTTGAAATTTGACCACTACGAGGTTTCAGTCAGAGTCAGAGTAAAAGAAGTTGGTAAACAAAATGCGCAGCAGTCAGTAGTAGTTCACTAAATGCGATGTATTGGGCGGAATGAGGACGCCAAGGATATCTGGCGCCTATTCCCTGCCCTGGGGGAGAGCTGAGACATTTACTGCCCCCATATTATGGCCAATGACACCGTATGCATGAACGTACGGCTAGAGAGAAGGGAACATTGTGCAGGAAAATGCGAAGGCAACTTTTCAATTAATTTCTCTGGCATTTTAAAAAATTAACACAGCACACATTTAATTACTAGAGATGGTACCAAGCGCAGCGATAAATTTCAACTTTTGCCTAAAAATAATCATGTAGATATGTACGAAACCATTCCCAAACAATGTAAAAATTATGTTTTATATTTGTCAAAAAGCATTATAATTAATTGGATTGAATCTACGGTAGGTTCTTGATGAAGCATATTCAATAGAATAATTATAAATATTCAAAAGAATAGTTACAATACGCACTTGGTTTATTGTTTCATTAGCTTTGTTCAGATTTCTCTGACATATGTTTCCGTCTTGCGACCATTATCATAGAGTCTTAAAAACTGACCTGAAAGTGGTGGTTCACAGTATATATCTTAGAAATCTTCTACCTACTTAGAAGGGGATAATAACTTGATTTGCTATTTCTTAAAATTTAACAATACAGGCCGGAACTACGAAGTTAATTTTAATTTTATTATTGTGTCTAGTACAGGGTTGTTCATAAATTCTGTTTATGTGTTTGTAACATTTTTATGGTTTCTTAAGGCCTTCTTAATTTCTAAAATTTCAAGCAGGTCTAGGATTTTTCCTTTGTTTGCATTATGCAAAAGTTTAACAGTACTACCGTTAAAAACGTGTTTTTGCTCAATGCAGTGTTCGGCGAAACCAGTTGACTTTTTATTATATAAAATAGACTGTTTGTGTTCTCTTAACCTCACATCTATGCTACGGCCACTCTGACCTATATATACGGCATCACAGTCGTCACACTTTATTTCATATATCCCCGATTTTTTAATATCTTCTGTCTTTTCTTTATTATTAACCAACAAGCGACCTAACTTATTTCTATTCGTTGATATTGTATTAATACCTAATTTATTTATTTTAATTTATTTTATTTTTATTACATACTGCGTTGCTAACCTTATTTACATAATTTATACTATGCCACTTTTTGTTTTGTATATTTGGCACTTTATAAAAATGTTTTTGTAATAATTTTCTCTGTTTATTTTTTATTAATTTGTCAATAAGTAACTCATCATAGCCATTGTTTTTTGCTAGGGTTTTAAGAATTCTAACTTCTTTTTCAAAGTTAACCCTATTTAAATTTAGAGATAATAGTCTGTGTACATAGCTATGAAACTGTGACATTTTTATCTTCCAAAATTGATTACAATTTGCATGTGTAAGAATGTCAGTAAAAGTTGGCTTTCTGTAAATATCAAGTTCTAGCCCATGTTCTTTACGTGTCACCGTAATATCTAAAAAGTTTATTGATCGTTCTTTTCCCATTTCAACTGTAAACTGAATTTTGTTGTTTAGGGAGTTAATAAAATGGATGAAATGTGACAATTGTCTCTCAGTACCCATCCATATACAAAACACATCGTCAACATATCTTGCCTAGAAATGTATGTATTTAAGGAGATTATTGTTTGTGGTAAAAAGATTGTTTTCAAAATTTGTCATGAATATTTCAGCTAATAATGGGCTTAACGGACTACCCATAGGTAAGCCGTTTGTGTATACATTTTATTATCGAATTTAAAATAATTTTGTTTGATACACATATTAATTAATGTTTGTAAATCGTTTTGTTCATTTTGATTCAATTCACTATTTGAGGTAAGATGTTGTAATATATCCTTAAGCTCAGGAATAAGGATAGAGGTAAATAAACTTTCAACATCAAAGGAAACTAATTTGGCATTTTCGGGTAAGGTTATGTTTTCCAATTTGGTCACAAGTTCTAAAGAATTTTTTATACTGTAAGAGGATTGAAACTTGATCAACTGTGGTAAAGTCTAATTGAGTTTATTACATAGTCTACAAGCTGGTGCATTAATATAAGACACTACCGGTCTCATAGGAAAACCGTCCTTATGAATTTTTGGTAAACCATAAAATATGGGGGCTGAAGTATTCATTAATAGAAGGTTGTTTGTTTGAAAATTTGTTATATTGGATGCATTTCTCTTTAGTAGTACCTGGATTTCTGACTGAAATTTTTTCGTAGGGTCATGTTTTAGTTCTTTAAAATCATCAGTATTTAATAATTCATTCATTTTTTTATAATAATCAAATCTAGATAAAACTGTCACAGTATTACCTTTATCTGCTTTACATAAAGTTAACTCGTTAGAAGACAATTTACTATGGATATCGTTTACTGTTTTTTGTTCTAATTTGTTAGAGGTTATATTCTTTTGTGAATTTTTAAATATTAATAATATTCTACCTTTAAATTTTTTATTTAGATTTAGATTTCGCTTCAGTTGCTCTACAGCCCTTGCTGACGTAACTGATTACATCATTGGAGCTTTTGATAGTAATAAAATCAGTGTTCTAGTATTATTAGATTATACCAAAGCTTTTGATATGATAAATCACCAATCACTTCTTTCAGTTTTGCATTTTTGTGGCTTTGAACAAAATTCTTCCCATTTAATTTTACTTTCAGGAGTTCCACAGGGAAGTATACTTAGTCCATTATTATTTTCCATCTTTACATCAAATTTTCATAAATCCTTGCAATTTTGCAATTACCACTTATATGCTGATCATACACAACTTTATTGTTCATTTCACATTGAAGATCTACATGAATATGGGAGTTTAATTAACACTGATTTAAAGAATTTGGTATCAACTCTAACTGATCCTCTACTCAAAATTAACCCTAGTAAGTTATCTGCTATATTATTTTGTAATGACAATATCATGAATTTGTATCAAGAGAATTTAATATACAGATCGGAAGTGATATTATCGCCTTCAATCACAGCTCTAAAAGTCTTGGTCTTATTATTGATCACGAAGTAAGGTTTAAGCAGCATATAACGAGTAAATTAAGATGCTGTACTAAATATGATATATAGCCAAAGACACTTTTTAAGCATTGCTGTGAAAAAAAAGTTACGTTATTCTTTAGTTGTGTCCCATTTTAACCACTTTGATACAACTTATGGCCCTTGTATTGACTCTATCGAGGTGCGACGTATACAAAAAGTACAGAATTCTTGCCCTCGCTTAATTTTTGGAATTCAACGTCGTCTAAGAATATCTCACAAACTGCAAGCTGCAGGTTGGCTGAATATGTACAATTGTCGTAAACTTCACATGGCTTGTTTTTTTCACAAAATTTTAAAATTTAAGTCACCACCTTATCTCCTCAACAAGCTGTCCTTTCGCGCTGATGTTCATAACATTATTAGACGCACACATATTCTTACTGTACCTACCTCAACATAGCAAGGAAATTTTCAAAAGGTCATTCTTACTTATACTTATAACATTGCTACCTGTATAAATAAATTACCTTTTGATGGACTAATCCTTACATCCAAACTGCAAGCTGCAGGTTGGCTGAATATGTACAATTGTCGTAAACTTCACATGGCTTGTTTTTGTCACAAAATTTTAAAATTTAAGTCACCACCTTATCTCCTCAACAAGCTGTCCTTTCGCGCTGATGTTCATAACATTATTAGACGCACACATATTCTTACTGTACCTACCTCAACATAGCAAGGAAATTTTCAAAAGGTCATTCTTACTTATACTTATAACATTGCTAAATTACCTTTTGATGGACTAATCCTTACATGTGAAAGTTTAAAAAAGACATAAGAAATATTTAATGCGAAACAAATAAATTGTTCTTTTTTCTTCTATCCTCTCTATTTTCTGCTTTCCTCTCTTTTCTCTGTTCTACTTATTTGTTTTTTTCTTTCCCTCCCTCTCTCCTTTGATGTATTTCTCTAAATTAATTATATTATGAATTTTATGATTCTTTAGATATGAATTGAAAGCCACATTTTTTAAAAAATTTTGTCACATAGTTTAGGCTGTAGTGGAAGAACAGTTGCTGATTGTGTCAGTAAACTGAACTATCCTGCCTTTTATTTACCTATCACTTGTATTGTTACTTATATAATCTATTGTTAATTGTTGTGAGTTTGGGTGAACAATAAACACTTTATTATTTCATTAAGATACTAATGCACTAAAGAACTATAACAAAATGATGAGCTAATAAATTAATAGGCAAGCTTACTAATTAGCAGGCTAACAATCTAGCAAACAAAAAATAACATGTGAAACTCATGGCTTACTTCATTGTTGCATTTACTCATTTGCTTTGAACTGTCTATCAAATAATAACTATAGCCCTATCTCAATTATACCTGTTTTTGGTAAATTAATAGAAATTTTATTAAAATGGTGGCTAGTCAAGTTTCTTGAGCAAAATACGATAATTTCAAATTTTCAATTTCGTTTTCAATTTAAATTTTCAACCATACAAGCTGTTCAGTAGGTGGTGGGTAATATAGGCGAGGATATGGAGGAGGGAAAACATACTTGGCCTAGCTTTATGCGACCTCTCTAAAGCCTTCGACTGTGTTCCTCACGAACTGCTGTCGATAAAATTATGTGTTACGTGTTACTATAAATAATATTTATTCTACTCTTAATAATGTTAAAAATGATATACCACAAGGATCTGTTTTGGGGCCGTAGTTGTTCATATTATTTATAAATGATATAGAATACTTTCTACATCCGTCTAACTGTATCCTATTTGCAGATGATACAACTCTAATTGCATCCAACGCTAATTACTCCAATTCACTAAGTGGCCTAGATTAAACTGGAAAAGATGCCAATAGATGGTTCATCACTAATAAACTCAAATCCAATAGTGATACGTCACAGCAACTTGTTATACTATCCAACAACTGTATCAGTAAGGGTGAAAGTGTAAAATTGCTAGGAGTCGTATCGGATGATGAGTTGGTTTGGTCACATTGACTTTTTGGTGAAATCACTCCCGAGCATATTTATTTATTAGGTCACAATTGAGACAAATTATAGGTGGAAACACTTTACTCTTATCATTATATTTTGTCCTTTTTCGATCTAAAACCTCATACGGTGTAATTTTATGGGGTAACGCATCAACAGCCCAAAAAAATTTTTGACTTTAAAAGAGATCTGTTAGAGTACGTGCTGGAGTTAGTGATAACAGAGAGTATTGTAAACTTTTTTTTCATAAAGCTTGGTATAATGACTTTGCCATCTTTATATTTATATATATTTTTCCTCAACTGAATACATAAAAATATCAGAAATTTCTCCACTCACTCTGATTTTCATAACTATACTATGAGATCGGTAAATTCATTAAGAATATTCCGTTTTAGAATTTAAAAAAAAACCTACAAATTTCTCTTTCAATCTAAATTTGTACAATAAGTTGCCAAGGTATTAAAGGTATTAAATGTAAGTTACTAAATTAAGGTATTAAATTAAGGGATAAAATTAAGGGATTAAATTAAGCTGTTAAATATAAGGTACTAAATATAAATTCATTTAAAAATGTCATCAAGTCAATTTTAATTAAACAATGTTGTTATTCTGTTTGCGACTTTGTAATAAATCCTATTCAATTAAATTAATTAATATTTAAGTATAATTGAAAATAAATTATTGTTGATAACAAGCAGACATCACTCTTTTAACTATTTTGTTTTTAGTGTTGTTTTTTAATTGTATTTTTGTCTTGGCAAAACATATTTATTGTCTTATACACACATGTTTTTCTTGTATTTTACAATTATAGTTACCCCATACAGTAATTTATTTGCTATACGTGCTTCATATATATTTTTTTTTTCATGACTTGATCTGTCTATATATCTATATTGATATTAGTTTAATGCAAAAATAAACCAAATTAAGACCTAGCGCACTTTTAATGATGCATTAGTTGAATTTTAATATCCCTGTGCTTATTTGATACGCTTATCTGAATAAACGATACCAGGAATGATGGAAAAAATAATTAATATTGACGAATTAATAATTAAATATCATATAAATATAATATAAGCTAATTGCTACTTAAATAAAAAGTTATTTAAGCTGCCTTTTCTGCGATGCATATAATTTCTTTTTGAAGTCCAACTTTGGACGTGAGCTTTAGTCAGAAGAACAACTTATTATGCGTAAGTCGAACATTCCAGAAAATTTCGTGTGGTAAAGTTTCGCTTTTTGTTAGTACTATAGAGTGCTCGTTAAGCTAAAAGCTCACATAAAAATATCACATAAGCTAATATCCTAAATGGTTTCGATTCAAATTTACTTAAAAATTATCCTGTACAAAGGCATTATTCAAATTTTTTTAACATGAATGTATGAATCACATGTAGAATTTTTATGGATAATTGGTTTAATCAAGGTGTATTTAAATATATCGCACACATTTTAAAGTTTGGAGATTTTAATATCATCTGGAATTCTAATAGTAATCACTTAAAAACTGTAATCAATAATTTTGGTTGAAAGCAAATGATCAACTCCTACACATGTATTTGGAACTAGTGGCAGTATTATTGATTTACTCATAACTAATCGCCAAAATATAGAAGTTTCAGTTTTAAATATACCAAATATAACTGATCAGAATATTATAGTCTACTTAAAGTAAACTAATATAAAACTCATTTAATTAGACGTAGACTTAGAGATATTGTTCCATTTAAAGATAAAAATTCTAAATTTATAATCAATTTTCTTTAAAATAAAATTTTTTTCGTAACCGCCTCTCAAGTTATCGAAGTAACTCCCTGGAAAATCCCAAGGATCTTGTGCTAGGTAAAGAGAGACAAGACCATACAGTTTAATGAATGAATTATAGAAACAATATTAACGAAAAATTCGAGGATATCATAAAAATGGTGGATAACTCTATGCCAAAGTAAGAAGTTATGTGACATGGGACATGGGAGGTGGTTTAATGAAACGAGATGGAAGAAAGTTATAGAATTTATAGGTAAGTTAACAGATAGTCAAAATGATGATAATCAGTACAAATTTATTTATTTATTTATACACCATCTAACAGTACAAAGACCATTTACAAGATGGGAAACAACACATATTTAATATACAGTACACATAGTGAGTAGCTTAAGTATATATAATAAAAGTAGGAGAGAAAAAAAAAAAATCCAAATCTAAAATCTAAACTGACTAATATAAGAGAAACAAAAAAGATATAAAAGACAGCTAAAGAAAAACTGTATAGTGTATGGAAAAATTAACAAGATTGCTGTACATAAGGAATATATAAATAAAAATATAAAAATAAAAATATAGTGAGGAAAATTGATAGAACAAATGCAGGAAGCCCCATTATTGAAAAATATCAATATTCGGATTGTTATTGTAATATGAACAAATATTATATACAGGTGAGAATTTTAGGACATTAGTCCGAGCTCTAGGCAGATAAAAAGTTTGACTATGACGTGAATTAACTCTAGGAATATAAAAGTCCAATTTATGAAGTATCTCGCTGCAGTCAATTTCATGGTGAATTAATTTCTTCAAAAAGTTGATAGCAAAATTATTACGTCTATCACTTAAGCTGCACATAGAAAACATGTCAAGCAGATTTGAATGAGGAAAACCAATAGGCGGATATGAATTTAGAGATTTGAAGTAGAGATATTTAAGAAAGTGACGCTGCACGTTTTCTAATTTAGCGATATGGGTATTATAGCAGGGCTGCCATACAAGAGATGCATACTCTAGCTTAGATCTCAGAAATGAAAAGTATAATAATTTTAAGGTTGAATTATTAGTGAAATCACGACCATTACGAATGATAAAACCTAAAGTTTTGTTTACGTCACATACAGACGTATCGATATGATCGACAAAGGTCAGTTTTTTATCAAAAGTTACACCAAGGTCTTTAAACGTAGACGGTCGCGTTAGCTGTTCGTCGTTCAACGTGTACCCATAGATATACTCAGAATCTCTAGTTGTAAACGACATTATATTGCACTTTTGTACGTTTAACGAAAGATTGTTTTTAACACACCAGGAACTCAGATTAGAGATATTATTTTGCATTATAATGCAATCGTTTAAACCAGAGATTCTGTGTAGAAGTTTTATGTCATCAGCATACATTAAGAAATGCACATCTAAAGTATCGCCTATGTCATTAATAAATATATTGAAAAGCAGTGGCCCTATAACAGAGCCCTGGGGAACACCTGAGGATGAGCCATAATCATAGGACTTAAACCCATTATACGCGACATATTGAAGTCTATCAGTTAGATAAGATCTAAAGAAAGCTATGAGCGAGTCCGATATACCAAAGGTGGAAAGTTTTGCAATCAATATATTATGATTAAGCCTATCAAAGGCTTTCGTAAAATCAAAGTATATTACGTCCGTTTGCAACTGCATGTCAATGGACTCAGATATGAATTGCGTAGCACATATAAGGTTGGTAGTAGTAGAGCGACCTTTCATAAATCCGTGTTGCTGACTGGAAATGATATTTTTAACATTAGGGTAAATACAGTCATGTAATAATAGTTCAAAGGCTTTGCCAAAGTTACAGATTATAGTTATTGGGCGGAAGTTAATTATTTCGTTCTTATTTCCCTTTTTATACACCGGGCAGACTTTGGAGTATTTCCAAATATCAGGAAAACAGCAGCATTTAATAGATAAATTAAAAAGTATCATGAGCGGGTGAGCAAAGATAGCAGCACAGTCTCTCAGCAGAAATGCGGGGATCCCATCGGGACCCATGGTAAGCTTAGGTTTTATCTTTTTTAGTGCCAATAACACTTCATTTTCTGAAAATGAGACTATATTAATACTATTGACATTATTGTCACAGAAATCATCTAACAAGATGTTTTCTGGCTCTAAAGTAGAGAATGATTGCTCGAAATAGTCGGCATAGGCATTTACAATATTATTAGGGCCATTCAAATGCTCCCCCTTATAAACCATATTATTACTGATGTTAGTCCCTCCTTTTTTGCTATTAATGTAAGCCCAAAACTTGTTAGGGTCGTTGTTAATATTACTTTCAGCCAGATGTATATAGTTTCGGAAAGCAGTTTTAATGTTTAGTTTAATTTTGGACCGGAGTCTCATAAATTCATTGTAAGCAATATCATCTCCAGTTCGCTTGTAAAGTTTTAAGTGCCTTTCCTTATTTCTTATATCTCTGATAATTTCAGCATTGAACCAAGGTGGAAATTGTCTATTATTCTTTTTTACGTATACATATTTGGGTACGCAGGCTGTGAAAACCTCAGTTAATTTCTCATAAAAATGTTGACACGCGGAGTTAATTTCGGTATAGTAATTTAAAAAAGACCAGTCTATCTCAAGCAGTTCCTGATAGAGTAAGTGAAAATTAGCTTTCCGGAAGTTAAAAGTATTTGTATAATTAATTGGAAATTTATTATTACGGTTTTCATATTCAACGTGTAGAGAGATTGCAAGTCCGGGATGATGGCTATCTTCTTTAACTAATACTTCTAAAGCTTTCTCAACTGTACAGCCGACGTTAGACAAAACCAAGTCGAGTAATCTAGTATTATTGTTGTACACAAAATTATGTTGAGAGAGGTATAGGAAGTTTATAAAATTCAAAAATGTTGTAACTTCGGCAGTGTTAATGCCATTTAAAATAGATAAAGAGTAGGAGGGAATATTAAAATCACCTACTATTAATATGTCGTTATCATGAATACTATTTAATGACTCAATAGATTCAAAAATTGATTCGTAGTCTACAGCATTTACAACAGGTGGTATATATATAACAAAGATATAAGTAAAACGGTGATTGATCATGATTCTAACTCCAAGGATATCAACATTTGGTAAATTTTGAAAGTTAGCCTGGCTCAGGTCAAGCCTAACCACATTAAACTCATTTCTTATTGCTAGCAGAACACCTCCACCTCTACTACGATTGACAGCAGCGAAGTCTCTATCCTTGCGAAAAATACTATAATTACTATTTATCAGTTCACAATCAAAGACAAATCGAAACTAAATAAAGCAGTGGATGTCATAATAACTGAGAAGTGTAGATTCTTTGAGAGTAAAATTGATATTTGTAAAGGCCACTTAAAGATGATGTGTAAGTCCTTAAAAACAATTACATCTAATAAAACCTCTGCCCAAGGAATCACTATTTCCACATTTTGTATCCAAGTCTTATACACACTAAATCCCAATGTAATATTTTACTGTCTTTAATAATAGGGTGGTGGTGGCAAGGGAGTGGTAGAAGGGGTGACTAATGCCAAAATAAATTTTAAAGGTCCTTGGTTCTCACACTAAATCCCAATTTAATTTTCTACTCCCTTTAATAATAGAGTAGAGGTGGCAATGAAGTGGTAGTGGGGGTAGCCAACGCCAAAAATTTTTTTGAGACGTTTCGTTCTTGCATACACACTAAATCATATTTTAAATTTTTTTACTCCCTTTCATAATAGTGTAGAGGTGGTATTAGGGGTGATAGTGAGGGGTGGATGATGCCAAAAAAAATTTTGAGAGCTTGACTTTCCGTACATGCGCTAAATTGCAATTTTATGGACTCTTATTTGCGTGCTTTGCCTATTTTTCATTATTACCCCATTTACCCCCGAGCCTTTCAGGGGAATTAGATCAAAATATAATATAGTTCCAGATCTCGTTATAAATACATAAGTGTACCAAATTTCAACCCAATATCATAAATGGTTCCAGAGTAAACGTGCGCACAAAGAAAGTTACAGACCGACCGATAGACAGACCGAGAGACAGCCAGAAATTGTTTTCGCTCAAATTAAAATCGACGTTTCATGACATTTAAAACCTATTTCAACAAAAATAATATTTTTTTGCGTTACTATACTTCCACTGGACTTGAAAGTGAAATAAGAAGGTTATAAGTGAAATAATGTTTGGAAATCAGTTATTAAAGGATATGAATAATATTGTGGGGATTTAGTGGATTTTACATAAATAGTATGAGTGAATGGAATGATACACACTATCAAATAATGTGTAACCCTACTAAGTTTCAGTCAATGGATAAAAGCAGTTTTGATGTTGAATGTTTCTTTATAAAAATAAGAACTTCTTTGATGTACTAGCTTATCAACATCTTAACATTACAAACACTTCGATGCAAGTAGGTATTGGTCCTGATTCATTGAAAATCTTATTAAATAAAAGCAATCCTGATGACTTGAATGTCTCTTTATATGAACTTCTTTGACGTACTAGCTGATCCACTTCTTAACTTTACTAACACTTCGATGCAAGTAGGTATTGTTTCTGATGCATTGAAAACCTTAATCTTCGTTATAATGAGAAAAGTTGATAAAACTATTAAAGCAAAGGAATTTCGTTCAATAAATACGCTTGGAATCGAAAACATATTACAAGATGTATGTTGTCATATAATACAATTTAATACGTAAGTTTCAAACTGGCATTAGAGAAAGGCATAGTTGTGAATGTGTGTTACAGTGCGTGATTAACGAATGGAAAAAATCACGTGAGTCATGTCCGCTATAGTTTCTTTGGATTTGAAGCGGGTATTTGAAGCGGTAGATAGAGATAGACTATTGCAAAAATTGAAAGAATATGGACTGGATGAAGTTGTATATATTTGGTTAAGTAGTTACTTGAATGGTAGGATGCAAAAGTAACGTGATGAGTACGTATCGACTACAAACAGTATAAATGGAATAGAATACCGCAAGGAAGTATTTTAGGGCCTCCTTCGCTTAATTTATACATTAATGTTACCAGAAATATTTAAAAGCTCTCTTGTTATACCAGTGCCTAATACGAACAGCTTGATTTCAGAGACAGTCACTGTACTGTCAGTGACAGTGAAAGTTACTGATGGTATAATCTCGGGTAATATGAACAAAAGACAACCTCATTAGTATTCATTGACTACAGTAAGGCCTTTGATACATTGGACCAGGTTTTACTTTATGCCAAACTTCACTATTATCAACTTCATAAAAGTGCTATAGATCTACTTAACCAACAGAAGTCAGACCATAATACTAGCAAACAATATATCAAGGTCCTTACTGGTCACCACGGGAGTACCTCAGAGATCTATACTGGGGCCATTGCTATTGATTGATTATGCTGGGGATATTGGACGTCAACTTAATTATTTTTCTAATTATCACCAGGGCGCAGATGATATTCAAGCATATCTAAACTTTGGCAATAGTGAAGTTACGCAAGTAAATATAAATGGTGACTTAGAGAAACTTTGCGCATACTCCATGAAAAACAGCCAGTCTTATGTCGAATTCCTCTAAATTTAATGTCATATACTTTAGACCTGATTCCAATTGGACAGCTGCAAACTTAAATGTTGTCAATAAAGGTGAAAAATTAATGTTGCTAAAATTCAGAAACTTGTGATCGATAATCAATTAAGATTTCTAGCTCATACAGATAAGCTTGTGCAAAAATATTTCCTGGCTTAACCTATATAGACTTTACTTTACTATAACTTTACTAAATAAAGAATTAAGAAAGAAACTAACTGAAGCATTATCTGTTCTAATTTACGCTGATATTAGTTACGGCACATATCTTGATACTAGAACTACTAATATATTGCAAATTACAACGATCCTTTTGTCATAATGTTAGAATTAGGCATTCATCTTACTATCCCTAATCACAGAAGTACTTTTTTAAACTATCATTTTGTTATTACGCGAATAAATTCTATAATAACATACCACTGAAAATCAAATCATGTATTCTTCACAGTTTTAAAACATTTTTCGATTTCGCAATTTATTCACTAAACAATTAAAATCATAAAATTTTAAATTTGCTTCTTGTTTTGTTAACAATTTATGTATCCAGTTCTTGCAAAGCACACTATTTACAAATATGAAAGGCGAAATATTCAGAAAAAGGTACCTTCTATCCGATAAAAAACATATTGACCACACCTCGTAAAAGTAATGTTTACTTTTCTCTTTCCAAAATGAGAACGTAATGAAAATTAGTAGAAAATATAATAATTATTAACACAAACCGCAAATATGAAATTTTCCTTTTAAAACCCTTCCCCATTTACAGCCGCCTATGGCCGAACGCGAAACTTAAAGAAGATAGATTAGTATTGGCGTTCAACTCGTCTCAAATACCACGCTAGGATTTTCAATCCATTCATCTTTTGTGTCATATGTTATAAGGTTTCTATATATAACCATACACCTACTAGCTAGAAAATACAGTTTTATGTAATACATATACAGTGTGTATCCTCAGATAGATGCAATAACAGTGGTAAAAGACCAGACATTTTTCAGTTAGAATCAAGTCTGTATTATGTAAAATATTCTGCTAAATCGAGTTCTGGAGAGCGCAAAGTGATTCGAGCTTGCATTCATCACCTATATTAATTTTTAACCTCTTTTTGCTGATATAGGACTTTCATAACACAGTTTATGTGCCAGATGTAAACCACTTCTCGTAACACTGTTCGAAGTTAAGTTTCACACTTATCCTGACCAGGTCTTCTGGCCTAGAAGATTTTATATAGTACAACTCCGATCTAGTACCAGAGCACTCTGGTTGGTGGAATGACGAGGACAACATCTCCAACTGGTTCATTCGGTGACCCACCGACCACCTCGTTCATCGATTGAGGAGCAAATCTCACGTAGCCCCTGTTACAGAGGTAATACATAGTCACGCAGATTTTGTGGCGTTATGCTCTGAGTGCCTTGCACACTACAGGGTATGCATTTGTGCAATGTATTCCTTCATGCTGGCTCCCTGTTTTCGCAACACAGGCGAAGTTTATTCCTCAACTCATCAGTCTCCTCAAAGCCAAGCAATTCGTCCAGTTGGGTCTCACCATGTTGCCTGTGATTCCTTTTCGAATGGAATCTATTGTACTTGTTAGAGGATTAGCCTAACAAATCCACTGTCGACACCAGAAGGGAAGTTGCTTTTACCTACCGGGTACATTAGCGTTGCCGATCCGATTTTGCACCCTTGGCTGGAGAGCTAGCGTCACTATTTAACAGAGACTAGATGGATATGATGCAGTATTTCTTGCTTATTTCAAATATTATTTGTCACCTTTCTCTGTAGTTCCAGCATCCACAGGGGGAGGTTGGTAATACCGGTAGCTACTCCTCATGCCCATGTGGTTAGTGATTATTGGGCCAGAAAATCGCGTGCTCTGAGTAGACGCAATCTGCATTTTACTGATGGGTAAGGTTTCAGCCGAGTTTTGACATGTCACTATTGTGGGTTCAAACATGATAAAAGAATTATTCATACGAACATTTGATATAATCCATTGTATCCAAATAAATACTATATTACATAATATGTATGTATATCAATCTTCAAATATTATTCTTCTGTCATAGATACCATTAGCAGCGGATCTAAATACCAGAGGTATCTTTTTTAATATGAATATAATAACAATAAACAACTAACTAGTAATAGTAGTAGATACGCCACAGTACTTCCTCTCTTAAAAAGAGGCAGTCAAACATTTAAACAATCAATGGCGAATCTAACTCTTTTTTATAGATTGAATTAATCACATTCTGGATCAACAGCATTTAAAAGATAAGCAGGTTTTACTCTGTCTATACTAATTGTAGCCTCTGCTCAATGTTTATTTATACAAATAACTTTATCAGTATAGTGTATACGAGCACAATTGAAACCGTATAAAAACTAAAAGCCGGCACAAACCGGCATCTCTTTATTGTTTTTCTTATGACAAGCATTTCTATTTACCTCCGCCCATGTACAATAAATAGATGCCGACTGTTTTTGCCGGCTCTTAGTTTTCATACGGTTTCAATTGTGATTGAAAAACAAGTTCCACAGAATCTCTTTTTGAAATAAAATGATTGGAAGTTCACTCTTCCAATTCCTGAGATTACATATGGCAATCAACATCGTTTTCTTCAGAGTTCTGCGAAATCTTTCAGCTAACCCATTACTTTGGGGATGATACGCAATAGTATGTTCTATGAAATCCTAGGAGTTTTGAAAATTGTGAAAATAACCTAGATTCAAATTGAACGCCCTGATCTGTATGTATATAAAGCGGGACACCAAAACGACATATATACTGTCGGAATAATGTTTCAGTAACTGTTTCTGCTGTAATGTTACACAAAAAATATGGCTCTTACCAACGTGTAAAACGTTCAACTACAGTAAGAATGTAAGAGCAACATCAGGAAGGAGGTAATGAACCTTGTTATAGTATATTTTATGAATAAGCGAAAATATAAAAACAAAAACTTGCTAAATTACCAAAATAATTAAAATTATTCACTCAGCATGGCAAACCACGATAAAAAAGTCATGTAGGCATTCAAATTATCAAAAAATCACATTTTAAATTAACAAAAGATGAAAAAATTCACTAATCCTCGATAACAAATCTTTAACATTCCAATTAGTCATTTTACGAACTAGTCGTTACAAAAGATCGACCCAAAAAATACCGCCCCCATATGGCACCCGACGATATCAAAACTACTTTCCATGCCCCCATTCAAATTATTTTACTTCGCATCCACAAATGTTTTATAACATTATTTTTACTTTATTTCAACTTCCAATTCGATTTTCCATTTGTATATTAAATCACGATTTATACACGTTCTCAATGCACCAGTATCATATTCAGACTCTCTTTGGTTATCAAAATTCACTTCATTTTTTTCACCGTTGACATATTTTCATTAATAACTTCCAAAATAAAGTCGATTTGAACTTCATTCATACATCAAAAAATTCTCCATTTCAACGCCGATACGGTCATATAATTTTAACATCAGAATTTTTCGTTTTATATTGGATGATGCAATATTATGAAATATTGCGCAATATTGCACAATCGTTGCCCGCACGGAATGGGCGGGGACCTATCCAGACCTTTTTCAGACCTCAGCACACCTAGCCCCGAGTTCTTTAAAAGCGATTTTATATTTCATAAGTTTATATACTAGTAATTCGGTCCGGTTCTAATTAACTTTAAGTTTTAGTTCCCATCGTCTGGTCAGCTTTCCTACTTACTGAAACGAAACTGTCGAGATCTTACTTCTTTGGTCGAACCAAGTAAAAAAAGTTTTTTAAATTAAATTAAATCGCTGTCAAAATATAATAATCCAAATACGTTCGAAACTCTGTTAATTTCACTTAAATAAATAATTTTCATTTCGTTTTAAAAACAATTGCTAAATAAATTAAAACCTTAAAACGAAGTGCATACAAAGTTCCAGAACATACATACAGGGTGTAGCATTCGACCCGAACCACAACTTCAAAAATCGAACCCCAAGGCTAAATAGAGTGCACGAACGGCCCCAAGGGTCTCTACCAAAGCTCTCCGACTCAAACTTTTTTATTTTTACAAACTAAAGGGGCTAATTCATGTTCAACCTACAATATCCATATGAATATGTTCAAAACATCCTCTAGGAACTTCGAATTTACCAATTGGGAGTTTTTGTATGTTTATTTATTTTAGCTGTCTGACACTTAATACATTGTTATGTTTTTGTCCGTAAGGTGCAGTCTGCATTAATTTTAGGCCAGAAATATTTACTGTTAATTAATTTTTTAGTTGATGGAATTCCTAAATGAGTTAAATTATGAAGGATATGAGCTCCTGGTCGGACGAATGTCTTATAGTTTTATAAATGCAAAAGAAACACTTGCCAATTCAACCATCTTGCATATCTTACCAGTGGCAATAATGTAATTTTGTCCCTTACGACAGATTGTTCAAACGTTGCAATGGGTGCAGTGTTGGAACAAGCATACGATGGAGAATGTAAGCCTTTAGCTTTCTTTACACGAAAAATTAATTACGCTCAAAAACGATATTCTATTTTTGATAAAGAATTTACGTCTTTATATTCAGCCATTAAATATTTCAGATACCTTTTGGAGAGAAGAAAGTTTATTTGCCTTACGGATCACAAACCTTTGATAACAGCTTCATTCTCTACGGTGGAGAGAAGTCCCAAATAAATACGTTATATGGAATTTATAGCGCAATTTACAAACAACATTCAACATGTTAAAGGTAAAGATAATATCATTGCTGATACGCTTTCACGAATAGATGATTTATCTTCACTGAACAGTGTATTCCTGATACTGCTCAAACTCACACACTAGTAGATCGTATATCTGCAATAAATTGAGATTTGGTGTGACGTTTTTAATTCCAAATTTCGAAATTGTATCACTGAGCGATGAACAAATTGGAGATGTGGAAATAGAAACATTAATAAAAAATCAATTATCCAAGAAAACCGAGGGCTGCTATGCTATAACCAGAGTGATCTGGATAGAGTCCTCAGATTAATATTATTACAACTATTATTACCATTTTGCCAAAAACGTATAATAAAATCCAGTGCCAACTTGTAAAAAATTACTGTGTCTGTTGGGTGATATACTAATCATTACAGCGATATGATTTATTTTGTAGAGTTAACAGGCTTTGTGTGTACTTATATCAGTTGTGCCAAGAGCAATTTATAAAGTCCCATTGAACAAAACCATTAATATCCTTTTATCTCCAATTTTGGAATGCGCTCGTAAGTACGTTGCCAACTTAATAGGTCGAAAAATATTTAAGACACATTTGCATATTTTCTATTGCTTCCACGTTAATACATTATCATTGTAGCTTACACGTGGGAAGTAACCATAAAAAAGGATGATAAAATTATTGTTCCGACCGCTTGCATCGATTTCACTTTGGCACTTACTTTAGGCATATTTTATTTTAATTTATTTAAATTCAAAGTTTAACTTTGCACAAAGTATATTTTCCATTGCTTTGAAATTTAGAAAGTTTGACTTTTGATCTACATTAGGTTTACGTACGATTTATTTGAGTAATTTTCTGTTTCGGATTCGGAAATAAGTAAGATTAATATAATATTATGAAACGTCAGGGGAAAATTTTAAAAAATCTATCTCAAATATCTACGTCATTGTCTGATTTACGAAAAATTAGATTAGAATTAGCGCGAAACTGATACTATCAGATAAATTTTTATGAACTTAGTCATAAGTATTGATTTTTTGTAATTTTTTAAGTGAAAAACAATAAAGGGACAACCACTAATTTTTGGAGCCTTTGTATCCACTGTCATACTGTCGTGACTAAATTACAGTAGTCACCATTATATACCGGGCGTAAATAAACGTCGGGATGTTATGTCATTTGAAGACAATACGTATGATTTTTAGCTAGGCACCTATCCGCCATATTTGTCACTTTTATTTTCACTTGAAATGGCTGTAAAAATCTTTTTAAAAGGACGTTATTACATTTTTGAAATCAACGTCACATTCTGGATGCATTTACGTTAGTTTAGAAAAGAATATACAGGGCTGCATGAAAAATAATTCGATTTTAGTGGTGGCTGCGAAAATATCAAAATTATTTGCTAATTCATATAAAAAATTATAGTTTAAAAAACTAGAAAAACACGCTTTAGCAACAAACCTCACTAAAAAGTAAAAACTAATGTTTAAATATTATTGATAAAAAATTAAACTATAATTTATAAAATATGTAATATTAACAGCGGCGCCTCCACCAAAATTTCCACAATAGGTTAGTCGCTTTTTTTTATTTTATTTTATCCTGATGATTGTGGTGAGGACATTAGGACAAAGTTGTCAAATTATTATATTGTTATCGGTCCTTGATAAGTGTGCAAAATTTCAGTTTGATCTGACGTTTTGAAGAGGGTGAAAATCACGTTCAAAGATTCCATTACAAGCAAACAAATTAACAAACTAATAAACAAACATACAAGTGAAGAGATCCGATAAGGAAATATTTATTATTTTTAGCCATAACTTTTTTTTTAATACATATATTGGTTAAAAAAAGTATAGGACTACCTAAGTGGTACTATGACAGGTGTAGTGATATGAATTTTCACTCAACAATTTCAGTTGTTTGCAAAATAGTTAGACTTAATTTTAAAAATCATACCAATTTCCATATTTCCTAAATAGACCAGGGCCAATCCTGTACAAGGCAATAAAAATTCTTAGCGGTATACGAATGGTCGGAAAATGTATTTAATGGTGTAAATAATTAAGGAAAAATCGTCCAGACTGAGTCCCCCCTAGGAAGGGGGGTTGGGGTGGTAATATTATATACGTTTTTAGGGGTTGGTACTCGTTTTTTGCGATTTGCGGCTAAACTATGCATCCTATCGAAAAATGTTGAATATAAAAGTTGTAGATAATGAAACAATCTAAAAGTTTCTGATGATCATTATTGACCATAACCTCAAAATTATAGGGAAAAATGCAAAAAACCGTTTTTTCGGTTTTTAATTTATAACTATCGCAAAAATGTTTATATTTTCATGAAAATTGGTGAAAATGTTCTTCTTTGTGTTTCAAACAAGCCCAAATATTTTCAAAGCAAAATATTTCATTTTCGATGTTTTATGAAGAAAATAATAAAAAGACCTAATTTTCAATCGAAAAATTTGGTTAACAAATTTTCGATTAATGAACTTTACTAGTGCTCATTTTTTTCGTTTAAATCTCAACTTTAATATAGAATTAAAATATAATATTGTTTATAAACAAAAATATCGTTAAAAACCGAAAAAACTACTTTTTCAAAAACCGAGTTTTCGGTGAAAATCATGAATTTCTTTTTCTTTATTGTAAATAAACGTTTACATTCATAAAAAGCATTAATTCTCATACAATACTATGTTAGGGGCGAGCGTGGGTGCGTCTTTACTATGTACATACTTCGGTATGCGATGTAAAGCAACGACAGGCGCAGTTAGTACTTGGATGGGTGACCATTCCAACGGAAACCGCGTTCTCGCCTCACACATCTTCCAGCGGCTTGTATATCAGTGTATGCGCGGAAGTTATACAACCTTAGGCGAGGGTTGTATAGGAGATATACCATCCTTCGGAGGGGATGTAAAGCCGTCAGTCCCTTGTCTATTAAATGTTAGGCAAGTAAAAGATCCCTATTCTTCTTAAGGGAAGAGGTTCGGCAAAATTCCTGGTTGGGGGTAGCTCGTCTACAGGCGTCGGTGTTAGGCCTCAGTAGCAGATTAGGCCGACGTTAAATAAATGTATAAAAAAAAACTATCACAATGGATTCAGACTTATATACAATTATAATAAATACATAGGCAATTAAGAAAATTAGAGACAGTAAAATATTCCGTACAACACGCTTGTAACGCCCCATGCTTTTATTTTAAACATACAGCCTTAAAATGTTATGATAGTTAAAAATATTATTGTCTATAAATTTTTAGTGAAAGCATTTGTCTTTACAAAGGTTTTTCAAATATCGTAATTTCTTTATTAATTATAAATACAGATACGTCAAATAAAAAAAGGTAAACCCACAATAAATAAAACCACGCTAACTATTCAACACTGTTATATTGTAGAAAATTACAAAACTTTTTAAAACCATCATTGAGATTCAAAATATGTAAATAATAAATGAAGTGGATAGATAAAGATTACTGAAAAAATGTAATTAGAAAGTAACGAAATAATCATTTCAGCATTTTTAAAAAATTTTATAGATTTAAAGTCTTTGACATTTATAATGTAATCAGAATTTCTAATTTTCATGTTTTTTGCTATGTCTGGAATAAATGATTTCAGACAATAAACGATTATAATGAAAATGATTTAGTTTATGAACCGTTTTTGTTTTAAAAGATGCAGAAAAATTTTGAATGTTAATAAATTTGTTGTTGTCCACACTCCGAAATAAAGCTTTCTAAAATGCCTTCTATTTCAAACTGTCTATCATTGAAAAATGTCTGCAGTACAGAGCCATCTAGATTCTAACATATTAATAAATGATTTGATCGAAAACACTAAAGCAATTTACACATTCTAGCAATTGGCTTCTGGAGAACTCAAATACTTATATTATTTGCTAAAATATTACGCCTGGGAGTTTCTATTGGTGCACCCTACATATTTAGTCAATGCCTATTGTTAGTCTTATTTGGTCTATCTACGACTCGAAACTATAATTTTCCTCTAGAATGTACTATTGCGGTCGAATTGAAGTAATCGATTTTTTATCAAGTAGTATGTTTTTTCAAAAGAAGTCTGTTGTAGATGGGAATTTTTATATCAGTCATGTCAATTAAGTTATTTTAACAAGAAATCATTAGTGTGTATCACAAAATGACATCGACACTAATAAAAATAATAAAATATATTATGATTGATGCGTCACTGGTCAGAACCATATTTACAACGGGAAAATCAGTCGATTACTTTTTTTTCGGCCACAATAGTACGTATGTAAAATTTCGTCAGTTGCTCAAAACTGATTCTCGAATTACCATATACAGGCAGAATTATAGCGAGAGAATTTCCAAAAAGATACTAACCGCTGTTAGTCTATATATAACATCGTTTTAATATGTTCTACCTGTTGAATTCATAATATATATTGGACTTTTTTACGTTTAGCTGAAACCGCAGTCTATATTTTTTTCCTTTACGATAGTCCATAGTTCGATCTAACTACATAACTCAAAAATGAATAAAATGTTCAATTTTAAATATCTACAATTTCACCACCGTTTTATTAAAATATAACGCACGAAACACCACGATAATAAACTGTATAAATCACATAATAGATAAAAAACAGAAGCTGTTCCTGAAACTGATCACATCATCACAGATATTTACAAATAGAGTTAGGAGTGTGTTAGTAGCTAACGACACCAATGAGGGCACCACTTTTCACTTATAAAATATCTCATATTTGCTAGCAAGACGCCTATAAGTTTATATATAGATTAACGGAATACAATAATTTTTTTACTAAAATGTATTTTTTTTTAATTACACAAAGCATCAATCTAAGCTCGTGTTGTGGCAAAAATAATTCATTTTGTCAATAAAAATACGTTTTGAAGCGTACAAAATCAGCCATACTCACCTTTTTTCCTAAATTCAATCGTATAAAATAACCAATAACTATGAGAAAATTAAGAAAATGTTACACGAGGGGCATAAAACAATGTTTCTTCTTTCCAGTACATTTTGTTTGATATTTCTATCTTAGTTATTTACATAGAAATTAGGTATTTTCTGATACTCGTTAATACATCATGTGAGCAGGGCAAGTATCCTCTTAAGCGAGATATTTGGTGCGGCCCTCGTAAAATAAACAGACGGTATAATATGTTAACAACGTTATGCAGCAGTGGCGGCTCATCGGGGGAGGCAGGGGAGGCTGAGCCTTCTTTACAATTTTGGGAAAAGCAGACTATTTCCAAACTATTATTTTTTACAAGTAGAAATATCTACGTAGCTTTATCTCAATTCTCAGTGTTGTTAATTCATTAATTAATTTTCAGTGTACAAAAAAAATTTGAAATTTCTTTTCCATAAACATGTAACGTAGTAACGTGCAGTCTGGATAGTCCGCGTATACATATTTCCCGGCCTCTCATTGCGGATCGCGTTTGGTCTGATAAACCGGAGGCTAAGAGAAGCTTAGCTTCCATTTCAATACGTTATCCTTATTATCCTTATGTGATAAGTGACCTTGAATGCTTGGCGCGTTCTCTAAAGACAAGTGTTAGATATGATAGTACCGCAGCTAATCTCTGGCATCCCATCTCTTTCTAACCCATGTACACTTCAGTGTCTTCAATTGAGCATCTCTTTCACAAGAGAATGAACGGTTATTAGTATTAAAATAATAGTAGCAATTTGCGGCTTAAAAATGTATAAAATATTTAACAGGCGGTCGAAAATTGAGTGATCTAGGTGAAAAAATATTTTGTTGTCCAGACGTGGTGGATTATTTGTTGTTAAATGGATTTAGTTCTCTTAATTATGATCCTCTGCAGAGAATATCACGAGAATTAAACCGGCTAACATGAAGAGAAAATTACATTACATTTGTGTAATGGTAGACATTTTTAAAGTGCTTGAAAATTTTCACCTGCGACACGCAGACCACCCGTCCACCTTCCTGCTTCCTCACTTTCAAAACTCACAAGCCGCCACTGTTATGCAGACTTTCCAGAAGTTCTGAAAATATCTGATCGAGTTGCGTTCAGCTATATCAGCCAGTCCGCCTCTGATTAACGATTCCCAAAGTGCAACGATATTACACCAAAAAATTATTAGATAAAACATGACAGAAAAATCGTTAGATAAAATGTAACTGAAAAAACTATTAGATAAAGAACTACATGATAATGAACCAGAGAATAGATATATTAATCCCAAAAATCGATTATTATTATTAGTTTAACCACAAAGTAGTTTGTGGAAATTTAGCGGGTTTCAAAATGAAGTGCGTATTGGTAACGATTTTCTTAACAGGGCTCGTAGGCCAAAGTAAGTAGTTATGCTTATGTTAGCTCAGCTTTTTTCACAAAGAAATGAAGCCATTCCCGTAAAATTATTTAAAGAATCTGAAGAAACGAGCAAGTGTAGTGAAATTCGGTTTAAACATTGTGCTACTGCTAATTCCAGTGTGTTTCGATATAAGAAGCAACCAGGTCTACGAGGTGTTTTGATAGAAAATATATTTTATTTTCATTTACATTCTATATGTATTTCAAATGTTAATATTTTCTTTTAGCTTCGAACCACTGTTCCACAAATTATTCTTTGTTAAGAAAGTTCTTATAGTGTTATTCAAAATATTCTACGCGAAACTTCTGAAGTGTATGGGCAATTTATTAAAAAAATTTTGTCCAAAATTGAATATGTTATTACTTGAGCTTAGTCTAGCAAAATGGATTCTTAAGTTTAATTATGAAAATGAATGCGCAATATAGTCGCCATTTTCCTGACATTCAGTAATTATTTAAAGTAAATGCATGATTGCATCATTCGTACTCTTTTTGCTACGGAATTCAAATTGGTTGTAATAAAATAAGTTGTTGTCCTCAAAATCTGTTATAACTATTTGTGCTTTTAAGGTAGTTTCCAACAGTTTAGAAATAACTAGCTCTAAAGAAATTGCCTTAAATTTATTTAAGTCCATCGACGATTCACCTTCGTGGATGGGGATAACTTTGGAAATTTTTAGCAAATCAGGATATATGCCAATGAATATTGCTATGTTTATTATTTTAATGAGAGGTTTATCATAATATTTTTCAATTTTTTTATAATTTTCTGCACAATATGATAAGGACTGTTTTTATTTTATCTATTATCGATCGGAGATCATTGAAGTTAATATTTCTGAAACGAACAGTAGAATTTGAGTGCAATTTATTATTTATACTGTGCCATTTGTTGACGAAGGAGTTTGAGTAATTGGATCAGCAATGTTTACAAAAAAGTCGTTCATCACATCAAGATCAATTTCTATTTCAAGATTTACTTTTTTATTTGGTCTCTGATCATTTATGAGGTCCCAGTATATTCTTGGGCAATTTCCTTGTAAATATAATCAGAATAATAATTTATTTTTGCCACTTTGATTTGTCTTTTATAAACCTTTCAATTGTTGGTTAATTTGAAGTCAGGAAAACTTTCATTTGATTCAGGTAGCATGCGTAGATATTTTACACGTAATTGATGGCCACACCAACCATTTATGGGTTTGTCAGTTAGTTTATTAACTGTTTTTTTTGGTTATTGGGAAAGTTTTTTCAATGTCTGAAGTCAGTAAGTTTAAGAATTTTTCATATTTTCCTTTTACATCAGTCTCCTGATCATTAATCCATTGATAGTCAGTACTTTCCAACTCTTGGTACAAGATGAACATACTCTCTTCAGTATGTTTTATGTATTTGATGATTTCCCTACTTTGAATTTGTCTCAGTGAATTCACGAAGATTACAACTGTCCTATGGTCAGACAAACAGGGATCAAATACCTCCGTTTGCAGATTATCATAAAAGTTAACTCATATGTCATCAATACAATGACTACGACTGTTATATTAAAAAATGGTGGGTCTGAAAGAATAGAAATTTAATAGATCACTAAATCATAAGTAATTATGGGTTATATTTATTATCAAATTTAATATTAAAATCACGATTTATCATAATTTTTTTGCTTATAACTTGTTAACTTGTGCAAGAGTTTATTAAAATTAGTTTAAAAAAATTCATTCTTACCTTATTTTGGAAGAGCAATGATTTTAAACAACTTTCTCTTTTTTTTAACCTACATCTTCTGAATTGTAAACATTTCTTTTGTAAAATTTTGCCAAAAGATCATATACAAGGTGTCCAGTTAGTGTTCCCTCGGAAGATTGTGCAAAAACGGGCAACTTGATAAAAAAACTTTCAATGTTTCAACGCGGCATCCGATTGGTGAAATATTTTGTGTGATACAGGATCCTTGGAGGTTTAACTGACGCCAAAACAATACTCTTTTTTTTGTTAACGCCTTATTTAGAGTAACATCCTGGCGGAGTTTAGCACTAGCTATTTCACCACTCAACCAAGACACATACACATAGACAATTATACAACGACTAATCCCTAACGACACTGCCATCTGCCGCAGCTGAGACTCGAACTCAAGTGTGGTACAGCAACTAGCCGTGTTGTCTGTCACACAACCTCATCTAGTCCACTGCTACAACTCGGTAACACATAGAAAACACCAATAAACATCCATACCCTAGCCAGGATTCGAACTCGAGACTCCTTGATTTGCAAGCCTAACACATAGGCGTTGAGCCACCGAGCCGGTTTTTGTGACACCTTGTATAATTACAAATAATATTACGTTGTAGTAAAGATGAAACATTGAAAATTTTCAAATGTGCTTCTAGAGAACACAATATTTCAGTCGCAAATTCCTTTATAAAATCCTTATTTTACAATAGGGAACATAACCAGGCTGCAACCAACAGCTACTCTCCGGGCTATGTGCCCCGCCGAGCGCTGAATTACAAGCCTGTAATAATTGCATATTACCAACAAAACGCCAATACTTGGATTGTAACAAACACCAGCCGAAAGACTGTTCCTACTTAAAGGAACTCTCGTGCCAGTCGTCCCACACCACTTGCAGACTGCAGTTTCGAGTTGTTGGCTCTCGTCAGTGCGAGGTAGGCATGTGACGACCGACACGAGGATCCTTCGACTATTTGGTACATTTCGGTATCATTAGGATAGTGACATGCAAAATAGTCAGCAGGCGCCATCTAGCGGTCCAGTGTCTATTGCAATCGAAAGATAAATAGCCTGACTGGGCTTAACACTGCTTCTAAAGGGCAGAATATTAAAATATAATATTTCAGTCGCAAACAAAATATACCTATTTTACTATAAGGCCTGTAACTTGTAATTCAGCGCTCGGCGGGTCACATAGCCCGGAGAGTAGCTGTTGGTTGCAGTCTGGTTATGTTCCTGAAAAATTATGTTTTAATTGAAAATTTTGTTAAGAAAGTTTTTTTTATAAAGTTAACCGTTTTTGCACAATCTTCCGAGGGAGCACTAAACTGGACACTGGATCACGATGGGGTTTTCTTTTTTTTTTGTTTAAAGTTAAAAGAAATAACTTTTTCTAACTTTCTATACAAAGCAACACCGTTGTTATAATAAAATTTCTAGATAATATTTTAGTTGTACGTATTTTGACTGAGCTAGCTATTATTTAGTAAATATTTTATAGTATTCTTTAACAGACAATGATAATGCAATGGAGAAATTCTACTGGTGTAATGAATGTCGCTCTGAGACAATACACTTGTTTCATATCACGAACACCACAATTCTTCAATAAGTCTCATTTCATTTCTCATTTCCATCTTCTCAAACGAAATAAAATCGACTAATGCTTATTAGACACTGTTATTTATTTTAAATTATTTTCTCGTTTACCCAAATCCCAATAAACTTTAAAATCGTTAGAAAACTGTTAAGTGCGGCCTTTACTTGAAGAGGAGACCCATTTGCTCGAAAATACTTCAAAGACAAAATTATTTTGTAGTTGTGAATTACCGACGAGATTTACGGCTATTGCTAATAGCAATTAGATAGCCATATTGCTTAGAAATAAAGTGTATTACAGGTTATTTTATAGACTAAGTTTATTTTTGTTCTTAACGTCAGAGCTTTTGAGGAAAAATTTAATTAGTTACGTGATGAAAGTAGTAAAACTATTAAAGTATATTTCAGTCAACGCTAACATGGATTTTAATCAAATATAAACTCCTCAATTAACCAAGTTATATTTTACCTTCTTTTTATTTTAGGTTTGGCCCAAAAGTGTGCAACATGTAGAGATGCGGGATGTGATCTTGAGGATATACCAGAATTGGAATGTAACATGAATAATCCAATACTACCATTTAGTTTGCAAGATAAACAGGAAGTAAACTCAGTAGATGTTACTTATGGATGCTTGAACGTTGAATACATGAATCAAGGTAATATTTTAGACATATTTGCGTCCAGCATATATACTCCATTCGAATTAGTATGAAAATGAGGTACTTCTTACCACAGGTAAAGAAGGCTCTTGTAACAGAAAAGAGACGCGAAATCGGAAGCCATATAGTCGAATAGTTTTTGCACAATCAATTTGTTAATAATTTTTTCACTTTTTTTTGTGACAATTCTTTAAAGTTCTCGGCTTCGTGTGCCTTTCCTACGCCACAAGAGTCTTCTTTTCCTGTGGTAAGAAGTATATGAAACATGTTTTTCTATTGTTTATTAACAATTGAAAAAATAGCCATTTTAGTATATTCTTCTTGCCATGACTCATAAACAAATTAACCGATTTTGATGAAATAGGTCTCCTTTTGCAGGTTTTTTTCAAGACGCACAACTTTTAAGGACACTTCTTTTCTAAAATCAATAGTTTTTTCTAAAACTCGAAAAAATCATTGTTCAATAAAAAAATTTGCCACGCAAAAAAATTGAAGAAAAACTACATACTCCAGTCAAAAGGGCTCGAAATGAAAAGTTCTGGTCTAATTGTTTCTAGTGGTTTATTTCATGTTTTTTTGGATGCTGAACACGAATTTGAAGTCGTCCAACAAAAATTTTCCCCGCAAATATGAGAAATCAAAAAACCATTAAAAATAATGTTTTTTTAGTGGATTTATGTCTTCAATATTTTTTTGTACGTCGTATCGTTTCCACGCAAAAGAGTGTTGAAGTTGAAATATCGGGGAAAGCAGTTATTTTTGGAAAATAGCAAAAAAATAAATTGCCATTTTAAATTCTGTAGAAAAACAGAGTTTTTCCACTTGCCACGATGAAGAATGCAATCAAAATAAGTGATGAAACTATCCCCATCAATCCTACGATTATTTTTTAAAGAATCACAATTGTTAAACAATCTGATGAAGATCTTGAAGAGTTCCTAAAATTCGAACTGTGCCCTTATCCGTTGCCGTATTATCAGTTACTGGAATAAAATATATTTTAAACCAAGTCTTTTTGGTCCCTGATTACGATCCAAAAGTTCGCTCGGTGGAAATTCCGGAAACACCCTTTTCATTAGTCATTAGCCTTCTGCTCTATTTCTGTAAATATAGAAGAAGACTAATGACCTTCAGTGTTCGAATTATCATAAACTATAAATAAAGAAGTATTATTTTTGTAATATGAAAATTATTTTTGTATATTGAAAAATAAAATAAACAAGCTTCCATTATAATTCTGAATTAAAATAGTTACGAAAAAATCGTATTCAATTTATTTTATATATATATATATATATATATATATACATATTTATCCATATATTATTTATTTCACAGCACAATGTTTTAAAAAAGTAAGTTTTGGGCAGACATTTTTTTTCTTTAATATAACGGTCGCTTCGAGTCTTCCTTGAGTGAAAATTTGATATAAAAGTTTACAATTTATACCGTTTCCTCTATAATCATAATATAATACTATGCATAACGTTCTAAAATTATTTTTCCAGTTTATTCTTATTCAAGGGTAGTGTACACCCCTATTCGGGGTTGGAATGGATTTTTCCATTGTAAATATCATGAGTTACAAAGTTGGAAAACAAAATCATAATTAAAGTTTTTTTTCGTATTATATATATATATTTTTTATTTTGGGGTAGTTTCAACCCCCTCCAATTAACATTAATATTAATTTTTTTTAAATTATAACACCTAATAAGTTTTTCAATTACAAGTACCAAAAAAAACATTTTTTTTTTTTGATAATTTCATATTTGTTCTGAGAAACTGCGAAACAACTCCCTTGTAAAGGGTGTTTTTGCCCATTTAAGGGTGTTTGACTCATTTTATGGGTATGGGACTCCGAAATTTTTGATCAGCGACCCAAAAAACATATAGAATACCAGAAAAACTGTATTTTATAAAATACCCCCAAAAAGGGGTGTTTTTTGCCCCAAAAGGGGTGTTTCCGGAATTTCCACCGAGCGAAACTTTTGGATCGTAATCAGGGACCAAAAAGACTTGGTTTAAAACATATTTTGTTCCGGTAACGGATAATACAATCATCCCCGCAATTCGACTGGATGTTTCAACACTCTCTTGCACGGAAGCAATACGACATACAAAAAATGTCAAAGACATAAATTGTAGGTATATTTCTCCTCTTTTACTACCAGACCACTTTTTGTGTAAATAGCTTGCTTTGCAAGTTATAACCTGCAAACCACTAAAAAAACATTATTATTAGTGGTTTAAAAACATAAAATAAACCACTAAAAGTAATTTTACCAGAACTTTCCACTTCAAACTACGATTTGGCTGGAATAACATTGCTACCATAATTCTGAACATCCTGGATTCGGTTTATACCTAGAAACTTTTTTTTTTTTGTCAAAATGCTAATTCGACTGGAGTAATACTTTTAACTGTTATATTTCAATTTCTATAAGAGGAAGGCAAGTAATACCCGCAATTTTCCATATTAAAATGTAAAAAGTAGAAGTTTCTATCGAGCGCGACCGAATGGAATCCCTATTTGACATCGAATTCCCTATTTGACTAATATTTTGCTCGGATACAACAATTCGCTTTTGTGTGATCATTTTAATTTTATTGGATTTTTTTCGACACCACTTAATAGTATACCACTTTTGATGTATTATTTTCCACAAAATCGACTGGCGTAGGTCCCAGATCCCAAAATTGGTCCAGTTCAGAGTTATTCACGGCAGAGTTTGAAAATGGTGTTTTCGCATTTTGTTAAAATATACAGAAATATTAATATGTTAGGTCTCAGATCCCAAAAGTAGTCGAATTTCGAGTTATTCAGAAGAAAATGTCAAAACGAGTGCTTTATCGCATTTTGTTTTAAGGTAAGCAGAAATATTAATATGGATCGAAACCGCGAACGTACACTTTCGGAATTTTATTTTACTGGAATAGATGCCCGTCTAGGACTGTTCTAGTTAAGAGTCGCATCATAGTTCTGAGTAGTAGTAATATATTTTCGGAAACTAGAAAATATTCCTGCCTAGAGCCGATCTAGTTGAAGTCGTATCCGATTTATCAATCATTTTCTGGGGCTAAATTACTATGTATTATTTTCCATGGAATTTATCTTTCCGAAATATATAAACTAAATTTTATCTATAAATAATCTAGAACTATTTATTTGTCAAATCATCCACCTATAAAATCATGTAATCTCATGCAACCTTCTGAATCATCATTTCTGTTCGATTCGTCTCCATCGTCCATCAAGACCTTGTAAATTTATATCAGGTAAAATTTTTATAACTTCCGGATCACTACCATTCTCTTGTTAATTTTCCAGATTTATTTCTCTAAAGTCACAATTATTACAATGGCTTTCTTTGCATATCTTGCAAACCTGATTTTAGACATTTTACACATTTTAGACCTACTTAAGAATCTATGTCGTGTCCTAGCCGAAGTTGGCATTGAAGATAAACTCTATCAGTGTGGTGGCAGTAAAGACAAGGATACGGATTCTATAGTCTTAGAATAATAATTAGTATTCGAATGAAAAAGAATATAGGTACTTCGTACTACTGTGACAATTTAGTCGCTTTCATAGCACCCCGCATTTAAATATGGAAACATTTAATTATGACCTTACTTCTTATTTCAGGAAATATTTTGAAGAAGGTTAGGCAATGTGTCTTTTTAATGGAAAATGAGGATATATGCAAAAGTTTGGAAAATGAAGTGTCATTTAAAACCTGTTACGTGATGGACGCCAAAGACAGCATTGAGCCAAGATTATTTAAAGATGAAAATTCATCGGACGATTCGTCTTCCACCGACGCCTCTGCGACTTCCCCTGAAGGCCCTGCGACTGCTCCAGAAGACCCCGCTACTTCTTCTGAAGATTCTGCGGCTTCTCCGGAAGATCCCGCAACTTCCCCCGAAGGCCCCGCGACAAATCCAGAAGAACCTGCAACTTCTCCAGAAGGTCCCGCAACTTCTCCTGAAGGTCCTGAGACGTCTCCTGAGGGACCTGCGACTTCTCCTGAACAACCCGCCACATCTCCAGAAGGTCCCGTGACTTCTCCTCAAGGACCAGCCACATCTCCAGAAGGTCCAGCGAGTTCTCCTGAGGGACCTGCGACTTCTCCTGAAGATCCTGCGACTTCCACTGATGGTCCCGCGACTTCCACTGAAGGACCCGCCACATCTCCAGAAGGTCCTGCGACTTCTCCCGAAGGTCCTGCGACTTCTCCCGAAGGACCCGTCACATCTCCAGAAGGTCCCGCGACTTCTCCTGAGGGACCTGCGACATCTCCAGAAGGTCCTGCGACTTCTCCTGAAGGGCCCGCGACTTCTCCTGAAGGGCCCGCGACATCTCCAGAAGGTCCTGCTACATCTCCAGAAGGTCCCGCGACTTCTCCTGAGGGACCTGCGACATCTCCAGAAGGTCCCGCGACATCTCCAGAAGGTCCTACAACTTCTCCTGAAGGACCCGCCACATCTCCAGAAGGTACCGCGACTTCTCCCGAAGGTCCTGCGACTTCTCCTGAAGGACCCGCCACATCTCCAGAAGGTCCTGCGACTTCTCCTGAAGGGCCCGCGACATCTCCAGAAGGTCCTGCTACATCTCCAGAAGGTCCCGCGACTTCTCCTGAGGGACCTGCGACTTCTCCTGAAGGACCCGCCACATCTCCAGAAGGTCCTGCGACTTCTCCTGAAGGACCTGCAACATCTCCAGAAGGTCCTGCGACATCTCCAGAAGGTCCCGCGACTTCCCCCGGAGGTTCCTCGCCTACCACTCCCCCCGGAGGTTCCTCGCCCAGCACTCCCCCCGGAAGTTCCTCGCCTACCACTCCCCCCGGAGGTTCCACGCCTACCACTCCCCCAGGAGGTTCCACGCCTACCACTCCTGCCGTACCAACAACTACGGGTGGAAGTTATACGTATACTGTTTCAATAACATTTTTGTTGACAATGCTTTTATGTGCAACAATTTAATTTCTTTGCGTTCTTTAGATCTGCATAGGCAATTGTATAAGTTTCGTTGATATAATCCTAATAAAAATCACAGATTTTATTTCAGAAAATATTTAATGCATGTTGTGGTTACAAAATACCAATGAACAATTAAGACTATATACGAAAATTATGCTAAGCCACGCATCGTATGTAGTTCTTGTTTTATTTATTAGTCGCAAAAAACTTGTTTTTGTTTTTCTCTATTTAATTTTAATAAAATATATGTTTTTATAATTCTCGTTTTTAATACTGCTTTTGTCATCTAATCTTATAGTCTGGGATCCGACGCCTCTTTGTTAAAGTGATTACTAACAGGCTGAATTTTTGTGTGTGACTTGAACACCGCCTCTTCGTGGTCAAAAAATATAATTTTTTGTTTGGAAAATTAAACTTGAGACTCCTGAGGCCGTTTGTGCACATTATTTTTTACTTTTTAGAAGTTCGGGAGGGTCACCTTAAAACTGTTGGACAGAGTAAGTGAGTAAAGTTTGTTGTTAGTTTATATAAATAAACATACATTATACATATACCTACTTATCAATTCACCACTGTCAGTCATAATTTATTAGTTAAACAAAACAGTGTTACGTGATTTTTAAAATTAAACACACAAAATATGGGTTTGACTGTAATATAAATTACTGGGGATCTCACAGAACGTTTGAAAGTCTAAATCAGATCAAAATCGCCAAAATCATTTACCTAAATGATCTCTTGGTAACTTTAACTAATAAGGTAAACTTTTTTATATTACCTTCTACAATATAGTACCAATATACAAACTTGAAAAATATAGTTTTGCTAAATTGAAAACTGTAATGTTATATAGATATCGCCATCTGTTGATGGGCGACTTAAGCGCACAACCTCGTTTCCTTACTCACAATTTAAAATAGTGACAGGTATGCAATCGATAAAAGAAAACTTTAATCAACAATAGTTTGACATTAGTTGCATACCATAGATTAGACAGTTATTTTGCAATTTGTATAATACATAACCAAAAGTACGAACTGTCGTTTACATACTGTTTTGTGCGAATTCAGTAAATATATTACATCATATAGCATTAGCGTTTTGATGGTAATATGCAATTATTACACTTAACGCGTCAGGCTTGTAACTTGTAGTTCAGCGCTCGGCGGGGCACATAGCCCGGAGAGTAGCTGTTGGTTGCAGTCTGGTTACGTTCCTTATAGAAAAATAAGGATTTTATAGAGGAGTTTGCGACTAAAAATATTGTTTTAATATTCCGCCCTCTAAAAGCACATTTGAACTATCATATAGGATATACTATATAATAGATGAATGAAAATGTTTCACAGGTAATGAAAGTAACCACATGTACAGTTGATTTTTAAAAAAAACTGATACAACTCTTGTAATCGAAAATCTTAATAGTTTAGTTGTGTGCATATGTCTGTAAATAGAGCTGGCCAGGCATGTCGAAAGGGAGATGGAGAAGAGGTGATTTACCCCGGACCTGGGTTTTTTGGAGGAGACCGGTTTTCTTAGTGTTTTTAAACTTATTAAACCTTTCTTTTTAATTTTATTCAAATGGAATGTGATAAAATAATTAGAAAATAACTTTTTCAAAACATTTTCAAGCCTGCCATATTATTGTTTAAAAAAATAATATTTGTTATGGATAATTCTACTAATGGTTGTAATTAAAACACTAACTAAATAATGATAATTCTATTTTTAAAATAAGAACACGAAAACACCACTTGAGATTTAAAAAAATGTAAACAATGCAAACTGAACATAAAAATACAATAAAAAAATTAAATAAATGCACTTCAACTACGTAATACAGAATTAACTAATATTTTGTCATTGTTCCATTAGCGTCTGACACTGCCTGAAGTATTGCAGACATGGAAAGGTCAACTTCTTGCGACAAGTTCTCCCAAGCGTCTTCAATTATCCCTTCCAATTATTGAGCATTATTTGGATGGTTATTTAATTTTCTTATATGTTTCACCATTAGTCCCCAAATATTTGCAATTGGATTTAAATCCGGATATTTAGATGGCCACAGTATCAATTCTATGTTTTTATTAAGAAACCATTGCCTGACACGATGGGCCGTATGTATGGAGCAGTTGTCTTGTTGGAAAATAAAATTATTTTCCGGAAACACCTCTATTGCTGACGGCAACGTAATATTGTCTAATATTTCAATATATTTAATGGAATTGAGATGACCACCACTCTTCCGACACACACCTAACCCATTTAGGCCCATCCAAGCCCAGACATTGACTGAAAACCTTCCTGGTATTTGTGGATCGAAAGTATATTTTTCGTCGTATCTAGTGGAAGGAGGCTTATATACGCGAACACGTCTATCGTTACAGGATCTAAAAACCTTTTCGTCAGAAAAGACAACTTGTCCCCAGAAGTTTTCATCATTGATTATATAGTTCAATGCAAAAATAATCCTACCGTGCTTCTTTTCTTCTGAAAGTTTGTATTTTTTAGTCTCTCTCAGTCTCACTTACAAAAACTGAATCAAAATGCTGCACAGATAGGGCTAAATATAAGTAAAATACCAGTTCACCGACGCCTGTAGACGAGCTACCCCCAACCAGGAATTTTGCCGAATCTCTTCCCTTAAGAAGAGTAGGGATCTTTTACTTGCCCAATATTTAATAGACAAGGGACCGACGGTTTTACATCCCCTCGGAAGGATGGTATATCACCTACACAATCCTCGCTTAAAGTTGCATAGCTTCCGGGCATACAAGCCGCTGGAAGATACGTGAGGCGAGGACACGGTCTTCTTTGAAACGGTCGCCCATCCAAGTACTAACCGCGCCTAACGTTACTTTACATCGGATATCGAATTAAGTACATAGTACAGACGCATCAACGTTCGCCCTAAAATACCAGTTATTATATAAAGTTGCTAAATGGACATAGGCTATGTAAGAGAAACAGGAAATTCCTAACTCTGTATATCTCACGGGTTGCGCAATTCCTGCGTGCCTCGTTAATAATTATTTTTTAAGCTTCTAACAGCAGTTCAATAATTTTCTTTTGTGTAAATAAAAATATAGACATCTGTAAACAACAACCAGGGCTTTTCATCTTTTTATTTGTTTTATAAAACCCATAGATATCGAGATATTTTTAAAAAATCCATGGAAAACATGCTTAAAAAATGCTATTGTTTAAATAAATAATACGCCGACCTTGCTGAAACTGCAATACAAAATCGTGAACTCAACCTAATCCCCTAAATACATTATATTTAACTCCAGTACAGCCTATGTATTTTTGTCAACAGAACCCCCTGCGTAAATTAGATTAGTAAGTAGTCCGTCTCTGAGCGTCAACAAAATATTGTGCTACTCGAAAAAATAGATAAAGAGCTGCCTGATAAAGAAAAAATGTATATAATAAAAATAATAATTGATTTTTTTCAGTTTAGCCAGAAACTGTGCATAGTTCTAAGTACGCCTGAAAATGAAGTTCATAATACCGATATTGTTTATAGGGTTCGTTGGCCAAAGTAAGTGATTGTTAAGTTTAAATCAAGTTATGTCGAAAGTCGCAATTGCGCGTGTAAGTCTAGTAAATATTTTGTAAAAATTAAGTGAAGTGTAATATGGATTAAAAGCTGTGTTTGGCACTCTTTGGTGTGCTTAATGAGGGTAAAGTGCACAAATACCAATAGAGGGAAAATTATAATATATCCCATGAACGGTATTTTCCGTAGGTTTTTATCTATAAAAAAATGTAGTTATAATTTTGTTATCTAAGAATTTAAAACGTATAGTAACAGGTGAAATTGCATCAAATCCAATTCACAAAGAAATACATATATCGCTTTAAGGTGGGAAAATTGCTTAAAATAACTGCAAGTCACACTCATCAGTTATTTTATTTTATGCTTATACTGCGCGTAGCTTAAGTACTTTAAAGTATTTAAGGGCGTTGTTTCTTAATTAATGTTAAGAAAGAAAATCATATAAACAGATGCCTAAAAATGGTTCCTTTTAGACACACAGGGTGTTGAAATTTCCAAAGAAATATCGATTTTTATTTATGTTGTCATTATTATCGCAGGTATTTAAATTAAATTTGGTATGCAGTGCATTCAGATAGGATGCCTTAATATGTGATTATTTCATGTTCTACAATTGACCAGTGGGTGAAGATGTATGTATTGAGTACCACAAATTTGGCAAAAAAAGTAGTAATACCCTTAAAATCAACTAAGGCATACCTTCTGAATATTTTAACATATTTAAGTTACACCCTATATATATTACTATTAAATAGTTTCAAATGTATAACTTTGTGGAGTTCAGTTTTTGTTTTTCCATGGGACTACCAGTAATTTTCCTGTAGACTTTAGAAAATAGTTGTTATAGTTATTGAAGATTGTATTATGTTTTATCATACTTCAAATAATCGAATTAAACACAAGAGTGTCGAAATAGAAAACTTATATAAAAAATATACCCACTTAACTAAATTTAACTTTATTGTTTTTGTTCTTGCTCAGTTTAAAAATAAAATTGTTGAATCTTTTGATTGTACCCTCTTTTTAAAGTTACACGTTGAGGATAGACTGCATTGCTGCCTCTATATTATTTGGTCACTTTTTTAACATGCTTTCTTTGACGTTACCCAAAATTAGAATTATAGAAAAAAAATTATAAAGTTTTGCCAATTGGGGATTAAACTTGTCAAGGGATGTACTTTCAAAATGAAAAGAGAAGAGTTCCCGTGCAACAAGTGGGAGCTTCATCCCTAAAACCCACCCCTAAAGTGCAATTCGTTAGTTTTTTGAGTTTTTCTGGAAAACCGTTTGTCCTACAAAAAAAATTATATTTACAAAAAATGTTCTAAGTAAAATTATGCACAAAAAAGTGTTTATACCTAAGTTGTTTAGAACAGAGGTTTTCGAGAAATCAGCTATTGAAGTTAGGGGTAGCATTAACAGAGATTCACGAACATGGTATAATCATGTATTTTAGGTATAATTTCGGAACTCTGTGATTTAATGTAAAGTTGTATTATAGTGGTGAAGGGGTTTATAAAAAAGTTTTGCGACTTATACAAGACCACTTGTTTCCACACCATTATTGAGGTAGAGTTATCGGCACGTTTCTTTAAGGTAGTTTCTCCTTGATACCTAATCCACTAAGTCAAAATAAATTTATAATACGTCTTCGGTAGTATCTACATCATCTGTGGTATCTGTATTTGTACAGATTTGGCCACGGCAATTTCTGCACTTGTGCAATGTAACCCTGCCTTAGTACACCTGCATCTATTTCCACAACCTTGTTTGCAACTATAGGTTATTAATTTTAAAATAGAAACCGGGGCGGGTGGCTCAGTGGTATAGACAGGCGACAGGGTATCATAATTTTTTTTTTCCAGCCCCAAAGCTCAAGATGCAAATGTTGTCCACGCCATATTTGCACTTGAAGGTAACTACGACGGGAATGCTGTTGTACTGCTGCCGACGTGGGTGGTAATTTTGAAAGAACCAAGGCACTGCCCGCTTGGTCAACAAATTCATTAAAATCAGCATATCTTTGCTCACTGAGACTGCCCTCCGATTTAGCTTTATAGACTTCCAATGTAAACCTTCTGTTGTAGTTCACTTAGCATTATTAAAAATCTGAATTACACTATCAATGTCCTTTCTCCGATTAAATAGATATACAAACTGATGTTTGCCCTGTCCAAAGAATCCTGACGTGATATCGCAGCCACTAATAGCATGAATGAATAAGAATATAAGTAATACATTATATACCATGTTCGTGAATCTCTGTTAATACAACCCCCAACTCGATAGCTGATTCATCGAAAACCCCTGTTTAAAACAATTTAGGTAATGAACCCTATTATATGCAGAATTTTACTGGGAATATTTTTTGTAAGTATCATTTTTTTGTAGGATAAACGGTTTTCGAGAAAATCGCAAAAACTACCGAATTGTACGTTAGGGGTGTGTTTTAGGGATGAAGCTCCTACTAGTTGCTTGGGACCTCTTTTTATCTTGACAACTTTAATTCCCAAGTGGCAATACTTTATAATTTTTTTTTCTATTTCCTATTTTTAAGCTAATATGAATGGCCTATAACAAGTTTAACAGGATAAATGATATAAACGTTGCCAAGGCAAGTAAAAGAATATGTATGAAATCAGTGCCGGTTTTAGATATAAATTGCCCCTAGGCTCAGGTGAATTTTGCGCCTCTATGTCCGGCTCTATGAGGCCCAGTCAGAAAACCGGCCCTGTATGAAATCAATCTTTAATAAATTATAATCAATACGTTGCGATGAAATAATTGGTTTTATTTATAAGTAGCAGAGATACAATATCACCACTGTACAAACAAGAAGAAGAGTGCCCGGTTACAAAAATATCATGAGATAATACCTAATTCTGATATTTTTTATCAGTAAAGTGTTTATTATATATGACATATAAAGCAGGACTAACTTGGTATTTATGGCCCAAACATTAAACTAAAGTAAAATCCTTCTAGTCATCACTCGATTTTTGCAAATATTTTTCTCTTAATTAATAGTTTTCTCAATTTAATAGCTTGTGCAGCAACAGAATGAAGGCTGCATTTTAAAAGTTAATTCATGTCACAGTAGAATGAGATATAAATTCAAATCAAGTCGCTGTGCTTTCGTGATAAATGAAAATTTAAGACAGTTATCAAAGCGTTTGCGAGAAATGTCAGTTTACCTGTGAACATTGAACGTTGGTCAAATATTCAACGTTCTTTTGCGGTTGAAGCTTATTTAAAAAGTAACTATTCTATTGTAATCATCCAGCGTTTATTTCGTCGCCACTTTCATTTAAATCCACGAGATCCAGTTATTAGTCGAATAACATCCTAAAACAAGGCAAATTCCGTGCATAAAGACCTAATATTAAAGTGCGAAAAATGTAACCATTTACAATGTGACATTGCAAACACGCGTGTAAAATATACAAAAATTAAGAAGCTCCACAATATAAAGTAATTACATATTTAATAAAATAAATAAACACCACAGAAATTAGAAACCCCCAATTCCAGAAGCCAGGGTTTGTGCGGAAGGGGGTTACACATTGAAAAATACGCGGACATACAACCATTTACTTCGACAGTCCCAGTGCCGGAGCCAGGATTGGACCCGGTGGTGCGATGTCTGTGTGATTAATCGCGACTGCCACCTCGGGCCTTAACCCACTAAAATTCTGAGATAAAACAAGATTTTATTACTATCTAAATAAAAAAAAGATGCTACAAAACAAACAACCAAAAAATCGCTTAGTACACTGAGTATACACTTTAAATATAGTCATGCCAGGTTAATAAAGTTATAGATCTGCCACAGAACTAATAGCACATTTTCTGTTTTCGTTATCATTCCAAATATAAATTTTACCACCTGCAGACCATGTCTGCTTATTTCCAAGTTTTTTCTTAGCCTCAGTCAGTAAACCATATCTAATTTTTGTTAAATCCTCAAATATGGAAACGCCTTTGTCTTTAAATTGCCTTTTTGCATTAAAAACTTCATTTCGCTTAATATACCTTACGAAATTAACTAAGACCGTCGATCCTTATAAAAGTCCAGGGATGGATGGAGTGTACCCGGTACTTCTTCAGGAAGGCCTGGAGATACTCATGCGTTTCATTTATCCCCTATTGAGAACTTGTTTGGCCCTAGGGTATGTTCCTATACCATGGAGAACTGTCAAAGCGGTTTTCACCCCAAAAGCAGGACGTATTTCTTACGACACTGCCAAATCCTATAGAGCAATCAGCCTTACATCCTTCCTGCCTGAAACATTAGAGAGGTTGATCGAAAGGTACGTTAAAGACGGAGCATTGGTCTTGGAGCCCTTGCATTCATCACAACATGCTTACCAGGCTGGGAAGTCGGCGGGGACGGCCCTTCATCCGATTGTTTCTACGATCGAGAAGGCGCTGCACCGCAAAGAACTCGCAGCCAGAGCTTTTCTGGATATCGAGGGAGCGTTTGACAATACCTCCTTCGACTCCATTTGTACCGCGGCCGCCTACCATGACTTCGAAGACACCATCATTAGATGGATAAGAGCCATGTTGGAGGACAGGCAAATTATCGCTGCCGGTGGTGACACGGCAGTAAGAAAGGGCTGCCTACAGGGAGGTATCCTTCCCATCTGTTATGGTGTCTCGTCTTTAACCCTACTTAAGGCATTTGAGGACGAAGGTCTTTATACGCAAGGCAACGCCGATGACCTAACAATAGTCATATCGGGAAAATTCCCTAATACGGTTAGCGGGCTCATGCAAAGAGCCCTGCGAATCGTACAGCTATGATGCGACGACCAGGGCCTTAGAGTAAATTCCTCTAAGGTAGAACTGGTCGTCTTTACCAGGAAATGAGTGCTGGACGGTTTTGTCGAGCCTGTTCTTTATAACACTACTCCAAGGGTCTCCAGGACGGTGAAGTATCTAGGCGTCATCCTGGACTCTAAGCTGTCCTGGATAGATCATATAGAGAGACAAATACAAAGGGCCACTCTTTGGGTATGTAGAAGGACCTTTAGCAAAACTTGGGGATTGAACCCCAGAGTAGCAATGTGGTACTACACTGTTATAGTGAGGCCCATGATAACGTACGCTTCCGTTGTCTGGTGGCCGGCAGTCGCTAGATTACACATTCAACGGAAACTTGAGCAGCTTCAAATACTTGCCTGCTTGGGAGTCACAGGGGTTATTCGCACTACTCCCACGGCAGCACTAGGGGCCCTTCTAGACCTTGTGTTGATCGCGGCCGAGGCTCGGAAAGCGGCCTACAGGCTGCAGTGCGGTGGTCAGTGGAAAGAAGAGGGAGAACGGCTCGGGCATACAAGGGCCCTATCCGACGCGGCGAGGACTCACTTCTGGACGCCAGGAGTGACTGTATAATGCCCATGATCTGTTTCCCAGTACCTTTTAAGGTCATTATCCTGAAAAGGGAGGATTGGTGCCCACTCGGGAACATACTGGATCTGCCAATGCCGTCTGGTTCACAGATATTTGCTATTTTGGTCTGCATACAGGAGAATGTCCGCAGGAGATATTCCAACAAACACATATATATTTATATATGTAGTGACAGCCAAGCGGCCCTCAAGGTCCTGGACCTCTATTCTGTAAACGCCAACTCCAATCTTGAGGACTTTTGGTATTGCCGTACCACTGCTGAATTTGATAGTATGTTGTAAAAGAGGGTTGGCGTGCAGCAGACTCGGTTGGAAATAACGATGTAAGGTTACATGTACTTTTCGCCACTAACTTAATAAAGCATTTGTACCTGAATTTATTCAAAGAATACTGTTTGGGTTCTGCTCCGTAAAGGGCTAAGATAACTTTTTGATCTGTTGTATCTATAACATCATGGTGCAAATTGGTGTCTTTAAAACATTCCATATTATTGTAATCCTGCAGATTTTTGTAATTTATCGAATTTTGCTTTGCTTTGCGTAAAAAATGCAGAAGTTGTGTCACATCCACTGAATGCTTGGAGGAGTAATATGTTATCCGTTAATTATTTTGGGTATTTAAAAGAGTTCGAAGAATAAATTCGTTCGTCCATTTTCCCCTTGCCTGTCTTCATAATATACATGTTTAAACAACATGCGGATAATCCGTGATACGAATTAAAATGTCAATGTCTTCACCAAATATAATTACCGAATCGTAATGAGGTGATATATCTATAATAGCTGAGTTAATAATAAGAGAATAAGCATCTGAATAAGAGACTGAAATTCGTTATCCCCCTTTTAAGGGGCATATCTCCATGTTCCATTATTCATTGTCGGGAATAAGTTTATATAAAACAGTATTTTTGGATATACTATCAGTCGTAGAAATATCGGGAGACAATTTTGGGCCACCTTGTATATAAAAATTGGTCTCGGCGAATTCTGCCGAAATTTTAGCATGATGTATTCGACCAATTCGCAGAGTTCCTTGTGCAGCCACTATCATGTATCAAAAATAACAACAGAGTTATGGTACAGTATTTTTGAAGGACACTGAACAAAAAAAAATATAGTCTATCGGTGATGACTATATTTTTCCAAATTTATTAATTGGGTAAAAATATGAAAATGCCAGCGCACGTAAACAGTAGTAAGATCAGTAGCTTCGATTGTGTAGGTGCTTTGTCATCGGCTTCCTCTCGGCTCAACACTTCAGCTCGAGATTGAATGTTGTAAACATCTGATTTCAAGATATAATCAGGAGAAAATATAACTCTCGAAAATAAAAAGATGACTCACTGTGTAAAATTATATACTGAAATTAAATTACGTTAGAAATAGCAAATTTATAAAAAACAAAGTAAAACAGTAATTTTATGAGATAAAGGTTTCGCGTCATATATATATATATATATATATATATATATATATATATATAAGTTCGAAACCGGTCTATGTCTGGTCAGGGAGTTGACAAATGACATTGGCTACCAATTTTTCATGATTTGTAAGGTGTAATTCAATGCAGGTCGGGGTATTTGCCCGCTGAGTAGTTGTTTCCTGCAAATCATGTATAATAACAATATATATATATATATTAATACTAAAGCGGCACCTCGTTCTACCATACCCTTTGAAATATATTAAGTTTTATCCGCCTACTAGAAATGGAAACAACGCCTACCACAAACAATTTTAGTGACCTAGTCAACCGCATAGAATAAATGATTTAACGTGCCGCCTTTATACCTAATAATTTGCTCGACTAACTATTCAGTAGTAAACAAACTTGGAAAGAAAGAAAGAAATCGTATATCCCGGGCACTCAGTGGCGCCACATACATATTTATGTAGGTATATATAAAATAATATTTCATAAAATAAGAAATAAATTTGATTAAATTTATTTTCACGCTCAGCTCAAAAACTCAGCCAAAAAGCAAAACTGGAGTTCTTTTAAGAAAATTTTTATGGCAGGTATAATTTTATTAGAAGTGGAATGCCATTAAAGCCGTAGAATGTTTGATTTTTATAAAAATTTTAACCATGCCAGTTGTTCTTATTGCCCAGCAAGGACTAACATGGAGGCGTGAGCATATTTCTTGCCGGGAAAGGATGGTGACAGGGTTGTCAATTGGGGAGTAACAGGTTAAAAAAGAAAATAAATAAATAACTGTTCTAAAACAACATAAATAAACGTGCTTATTAAAATAATATAATAAAAAACAGAACTTACCAACAATTTTCCACAATAAATAATTCATAATATCACAATCACTACATGACACTATCATAGATCACCACTGTCACTGCCACTGCTGGCTCCTACATTTATTATTATTGGCTCAATCACTGCGTCAATCCGAATATCCGTAGTCACCATTTTTTCTTCAATTTTTTTAACGTGCCCTATGCATTTTTGCCAATAATCAGCTATAACTTTTTTAATGCACTGGATAGAAGGCCTTTTACATGTTCTAATTTAAAAGTTCTATTTTCTCTTGCAACATTCCCCTTTACTTCAGCCCAAATAAGCTCAATGTGATTGAGTTCACAGTGGTAAGGCGCCAGCCGTAATACCTCAATACCTCTAGCTTTAGCCATTTCATCCACAATATATTTCTTATATATCGGCCAATACTGTTTCGCTAGGGTTAGCAGTTCGGCTTTTAGCGAAGTACGATCGAATAGGATACCTTTACCATCTAACTCTTGAATTTGCTTTTTTCGCCATGCAATGGTTGGTAATTTTTCCAGTAATCGACCGTGGTACGGGGCGTTATCCATAATAACGACAGATCCAGGTTCAATCTTGGCGAGAATTTTTGCAAACCATTTCTCGAAAACATCCGCATTCACGTCCTTATGATAATCGCCATGAACGATAGAAGTCCATCTTCCACGAATCGTGAATCACATCCTATGTGCGTTATTATTAAGCGTTTTCCTTTTCCTGTTGGCATTTTTAATCCTGTTGACCAATCTTCCATATGGTCTTGACGAACAATTTTTACATTTCTATCTTGCCAAAATTGTGTTACAGTTTGTCCTTCATTTAATCATGTTTCAGCTAAATAATAGCATTTTCTTCCTCTTTCACGGGCAGCTCTAATTGCCAGAATATAATTCCTTCGCCAACAAATAATATCATTTCTCTCAAGTAGGAGGCTATTTCTCTTTTCTTTTGCAAATACAATGTTCATATCATGCAAACATTTTTTCCCGTCGATTTGCAAATTTTGGGTATGCTCATCATCATTCAGGGACTGCAAAATTTTCTTAACAGTAGGGATTTCATTATCATAGATGAATTTATGAACTTTACGTCGAATTCCATTTTTCTGGAATTTGTTTCATATTATTTTTTTCTTCCAAACTTCGCTTTAGGTTTCTGAACGTCCCCTTCATTTTTTTCTTCTCTTAAAATTCTGTAAATGGTCCCCTTACTCACGCCGGTATACCTTGAAGTCATATTAACCAAACCTGTTGATCCTGATTTCTGTACCATGGGATGATCTTTCTCCATGCTTGATATACATTCAAAATAATGTTCATCTCCTTGAAGCTTAATGGAGATTTTCTAGGGTTATGAACTTTTACCGCTTGTTTTGAACAACCGGGAACCGCTTCCATTTTTGCACATTATTTATTTCCTACAATTACACTTATTTTCACTAAAGCACTAACAAAATAAAACTTTAAGGCACTGTGATGCAACAAGTAGAAAGTGCCTGGTACCTGGCACCTTGAATTACGTAAGAGCCTGGGAAGTGAGTGCTTAAAAGTGCTCTTATATTTTCCTGCTGACTCTTTTCATATTTTCTATTGGGTTTTTTGAGTAGCCCTATTCCATTTGAGTGTCTTTTGCAAGGAGAGGAGAGAATATAAATAAAACGCTGAAAATGAAAGATTATAAGTTTCCTACCCAAGAAACTTATCATTCAATGTAGGCCAGGATGTAGTTTCATTCAAGACATCCTCATAATCTTTCACTCATTCCTTATCCACCCTAACACCTCAAAAATGGTGAGATATTTCCCCATTAGAAAATTTCGCAAACATTTTTGGGTTCCCTTTACTAAAACGATATCATTGATTAATTTTGTTTTTTCTGTTTTAGTGAATCACTATTTTACTTCAAGTGTGATTTAATCTTAATACTGAGATAAACTAAAATCTCATGATATGAATGAATAAACATTGATATGTTTATTTTGTACTAATTATAGATTAGTGGAGTACATTTTTTGGTTTAAGATTTCATTGACAAAACATTAAGAATAAACTGTTCGTAATCAATTTTAATTGTATTTTATCTAATAACAGTTTAATTTATCTTAGAAAGTACGGAGAATACTCTATAGCGGAGTGCTCGGTAAGCTTTAGGTTCTAGATTAGTCTGTGGGCCCCAAAACGGTAAAAACTGGCATATTGCAAGTGGATAGCCGACGTCAAATTTTATATTCTGTCAAATTTTGTAAACTATATCTGTGGTTATTTACGATTAATAAGATCAAATGATGAAAGCATTATTTCATATGTAGATTTTTAACTTTAAACTTGTATATCTCCATTCAAGTTGCTGCAATATTCATTCATTTTGTTACTTTCTTTCCTGCCTCGGCGATTTTCTCTAAAACCAAGCCTTCAATCAAAAAATCCTTCTTTTGCAAAAAAGTCGTTCTTTCTGATTATTATGATGTTTAATTTTTGTTTTTAACAGTAATAATAAGCTGTAGACGTTCCCCTTTCAACCTTGCCTCCTAGCATGCGAGATAAATAAATAATATAAATACACCACAGGTAATGACGACCCCCTTCATCCCGGAAGGCTCTAGAAGAGCCTTGTGTGGGAGGGGGCTACACATTTAGAGACAAGGGACACACACCCAATATTCGTGTATAGTGAAGAAATCCCTCTCACAGTATTTTCCACTGCCACGACCGGGGATCGAACCCGGAACTTTTGGGTGAGAGGCAAGTGTGCTCACCTCTCGACTTCAATTATAAATATATAAATACTGGTTAACATATCTTTCTTGTATCATACGCCTAACGCAGTTACATGCTGTACGCCACCGGCCGCCGACAACTTTATTTAAATAAATAACATACAAATTATATATCAATAGATAGAAAAAATAATGGCTTTTATATCCTGTTCAAACTAATAGTGATATGTAGTAACCACACAAAAACAGTAACTTGTAAATATAATATTGTAAGTAAGGTGTCTGCACTAGTCAATAGTCTCTAGTAGACTCTCCAATCCTTTTCTGTCTTCAGTTCCAGAATGGACACAAAAAGAGGAGAAGGTGAGGGAAAAAACTAACAAAAAAGAACTATAAGATATAAGACTATATATCGCCAGGAAAGAAAAATTAAGAAGTGCGATAACATAGCATTCATATTAACTGGTACTGAATGAAATATATACATATTTTTATTTCAAAGCGCGCCACTGGATTCGGAGTGATTTGACTAAAATAACTGTCAGTTGAGTTATTCATTGTTACAAAAACAGTAACAACAAAAAACACAGAGTATTTGACTGAATTTAAAGTACTTAGGAAAAACATAAAAAACGATATAAAAAATCACATAGAGAATACATCAATGATGTTGAATCCAATATTTGCAGCGAACCGAATGAATTCTGGACATTTGTGGATTCACTTAAGAGTCATCGAGTTATGCCCAATTAGATACAAAAATAAATTTTTTTATGAATCAGCTGAAATATCAAATGCATTCGCTGATTACTTTCAAGAATCTTATACCAAACCAACTAATCTTAATATCACTTAATGACACTCCATGCAGTAACAATATCCTCACAATAAAAGAATTCAATGAAAATGACGTTTTAAAGTCGCTCAATATACTTAAACCAAAAATGACAGCCGGTCCAGATTTAATACCAGCTTTTATTTTAAGAGCCTGCTCACATATTTTCGTAGTCCCACGTACTATTATATTTAATCTATCTGTCAGTACCAGTTGTTGTTGGAAGCAAATTTGATATTATTAACTATAGGCCAATTACAATAATATGCAACTTTGCAAAGGTATTCTAGTATTTATTACTTGATAATATATATAATCATATAAAACCAAACATAATAACACAGCAGCATGGCTTTATGAAAGGTAGATCTACCACAACAAATCTATTTTGCATAATCCAATTTTTATCGCAATCATTAAATGAGGAGTCCAAACAGACGTCATTTATACAGACTTTTCTAAAGCATTTGATCGATTGGATCACGAAATTTTACTGCACAAACTTGATCTAAATGGCCTCCCTAATGGACTGTTTCAGTTATTTAAGTCATATTTAAGCGGTAGAACCCAATTTGTACCACTATAATGGCTATAAATCTCATGAAATAACAGTCGAACCTGGAGTTCCGCAAGGATCAGTCCTGAGACCCCTGTTCTTCAATATATTTGTAAATGACACCAATAAAAACCTTAATTGTAATACCCTACTCTGTGCCGATGACATGAAACTATTTACAAACATTCGCAATTTAGAAATTTTTAAGTATCAAACAATTTTTATCCTTTCACACTATAATGACTAACAAACAAATAATTAAAAAGAAGTGACACAAAAAAGTTTACCTAAAAATATTACAAAATAAATAAATAAATAAATAGAACAATTAAATGTAGGTTATATTGTCTCTACTAAGCCACCTTCAACTTCTACATATTTATATATCCTCTCACAATTGTTACGAACGACATTTCTAAGTTGTGCCCTCAAGATTTCTTGACAAGCTAGTGTAATTCTATTACATAGTACCTGCCTATTTTGTGGTCGAGATTTATAAACTTTGCTTATAAGAGTACCCCACAAATAAAACTCAAGGGGTATTAAATCCGGGGATCTTGGCAGCCAGACTATCAATGGACTACTACGTCTAATTCATCTACCGGGAAAATTTTGGTTGAGCCAAGTCCTGACAATTACTGCATGGTGTGGGGTACATCCATCTAGTTGGAAATATAACTGCTGTCTTCCCTGCTTGTTTTGAATCTCGTTCTGATTTCTGACTGATTTCTCAAGAACTCCAGAAATTTTAAACTGTTTCAAGGAATCACTACTTCCACATCCAGATTTTGTAGCCAAGTCTTATGCACACTAAATCCCAATGTAATATTTTATTCCCTTTAATAATAGAGTGGGCGTGATAGAGGGGGTGGCAAATGTAAAAAAAAATTAGAAGCCCTTGGTTCTCGTATGCCCACTAAATCCCAATTTAATTTTCTATTCCCTTAAATAATAGGGTTGGGGTGGCAATGGGTATGGTGGAAGGGGTAACTAATGCCAAAATAAATTTTAAAGGCCCTTGGTTCTCGTACACACACTAAATCCCAATTTAATTTTTTACTCCCTTTAATAATAGGGTGGAGGTGGTAAAGGGGGTAGCTAACACCAGAAAATTTTTTTGAGACGTTTCGTTCTTGTATACACACTAAATCACATTTAAATTTTCATTCGTAATAGTGTGGGGGTGGTATGAAAATCATAGTAGGTCACGCTATTATGTTTTGTAAAATTTAATATAACACGAAGATATGATTTTCAAAGATCTATATTTAAAAAACATATATCTAAATCAGACATTAAATAAACTTTTTATAGGGGTGGTTCCAAGTAAAATGGGACAAGCTGTATATAGAAAAATACTATTAGAAGATTAATTAATTTGCGAAAAAATACAAAAAAAAGGAAACTAGGATCGAACATAGATATAATTTATATTTTCTTTTAAATTCCCAAGAAGTAGTTATATTTCAATTTATTTTTATTTTAGGTATTGCCTATGATGAGTGTATAACATGCAGAGACGCAGACTGTGACCTAGAAGACCCAACAGTATTAGAGTGTACCCCGAATAATATACGATTACCATTTTATCCAGATGATGCACCGGAAATAGGCGATGAAAACTATGGATGTTTGGATCTCGAATATAGCGATGATGCAGGTAATATAGTGTACTTGAAGTAATAAATATACGCGTGTATGTCATCGCCGTCGGCTTCCTGAAATTCCGGGGGCCACATTACGACTAAACAGTTGGGCCATTATCCTCTAATAAGATCAAATCAAAAAGGATGTAAAGGGCTATGATTTGGAATAATCTTCGTCGATAATCTGCGCATCTGATGTTCCATGAAACGCCCAAATCCTTCTAAACTCTAAAACCTCTCGCATTATCTTTTTCACAGTGAAGTTTTTTTATAAATATAAACTACTCCAAAAGATAGTCCGTGGCTTCTTCTTTTACTTGAGTCCCATATGAGAATCAACTGTTTACTTATAATGAAAATGCTACTGCTGTATCGTACGAGCGCCAATATCCATTGGCTGGATGTCGGTCTCGATAACTAGGGCCGAGTAGGACTATTACCCTTTCTACTTCCCTACTTCTACCAGACCCAGCTCACAAATGTAAGATGTGTCGTGGTATTTTCTGCGGACCTCCCCTGGTCCTGGCTGTTGAACCTCGCTGGCTGAGGTCTCTTCTGGCGCTCTTCTTGTCTTGATGTTTTCTTTCTTCGCCAGCTTGTCACTCCCGGAGGTAGTCATCGGTCGAGTTGGGTTTAGGAAGTTTTGGCTGGGACTGACTGCCGGTACGTAGGACATCAATTGATATCCTACCCCGGATCGTCGGAAAGGTAAGGATGAGCTGTGTAGCTCGGGAGTGTGGAGACCTAAGTGCTTCTTTTAGCACTTTCAGTCTCCACGGAGCAGGTAGGACAACGGGCGTCGGACGGTATGTTGTCCGACGCCCGCAAAGAGGTTGGGTTAGGGTTGAAAACGTCATGTCTCTGGTAGTGGTGGTCCGTCCTGGCGTATCTGAAACAGATCTGTTAGCGGGAAATAAAGGTTATACTTACCTGTTGTCCAGTAGCTGAACCCTCGGTCGCTTGTGCCTCGGGACGTCGGCGGGGTCGTAATCAGTGGCGTGTCTGATCAGCGGGTTCCCATGCTCCTCGGCTTGGGCGTACAGCTTCTTCCCGGATGACTTCAGTGACCATGGTGTACTCCAGGTCTTTGACGATGTCTGCGGTTCTCACGTACCATGGGGCGTCAACTACCGTCATCGTACGAGGTTCAAGCGAATTCCAGGAAGACGACATGTGAATTTAGGATACTTTGGACATAACTAGTTGTGGCTGTTTAGATCCAAAATTACTTAGGTAAAAATAACGCAGTGTCCTCGTCGTGTTAAACAAGGAGAAATATTGATTTCTAGAATTTCTTCCTTCGTTTTGTTCTGCGCTGATGGTTTTGAATCCTTGACATTTCCTACGTTTTTTCATAGTCTTCATCTTAGGTCGTCGGTAATCACTGACTTTGAAAATGGCCTGAGATCAACAAGGACTATCGCTCTTTGCCTAGATGCATCGCTGTAGATCTGAGCCAATCCTAATGGGGGGGTTTAACTGCTCCAACCCCATCCGTAAAAGTGGGCGATGTGATCGTTTTGGCACACCTCCTCATGTTGTGGCCGACGGACCCTGCTCTTTGGTCACCTCTTCTGACGCTTTTCGGTTTTTGATCTTCTTCTTGTTAGTTGAAAGGCGACTCAATCGTCATCTATGTCCTCTGGTTCAAGACTCTAGTTTACCGAAAGTGAAGACCTGTTTGGATATGTATTTAGCTTAATCTTAAAATGATAGTTGATTTAATAGAGCTCTTGCCGTCAGATATCTTTTGCGTTGCTGCAGGAAAAAATAAATATTTCAACTTTCACACCACTTGCAAGCAAGAAAGGCTAACACAATTCTAAAACAAGTTAGTTAAACTTTGAGGAACGAAAGGATCCAAGACAGAAGCAGTCCACTAGACGAGCACGTCTACCATCTTCACTTTCGGCTAACTAAATTTTGATTCGGAAGACATGTACGACATTTTAGGCTATTGATTATGTCATATTTCCCTGTTTTTAATGACACAATCAATAGCCTATTTTATTTCATAGAAAAAGCAATGGCAACAGGAATGAAACCAAAGGTAAACACAAAATGGTGAATACACTTTAATGGTGAATACAATAAAAAATACAAAGAAATATATTTTAAAACCGTTAGAATACATAACAAATCAAATTTTTTCACAAGGCAAATTTCCAGAGATTCTAAAGAAAAGCATCATCAAACCTATATTTAAGTAAGGTGATGTAACAAATATCTCAAATTACCGCCCAATTTCTCTAATAAGTAATATAGCCAAAATTGTTGAAAAATGTTTAAAGAAAAGACTTTCAGACCATTTAAATAAATATAATGTCATATCATCCTCACAATATGGCTTCAGATAGGGACTTTCCACAGTAGATGCAATACACGATTTAGTCAGTAACATATACCTGGCTCTAAATAAGGGTCAAAAGCCGTTGGCAGTATTCTTGGATCTGGCAACAGAAAACAGTGAAGAGAAAATTATAACATATGGGATACCACAAGGTACAGTTATAGGACCAATATTATTTCAAATTTACATCAACAGTATGCTCCAATTAAGTATACCTGGTAAGATCGTCTCATATATGCGGATGATACTGCGTTGTTATTCATTGATGTCACTTGTGAGGAAGTAAAAATAAAAGCTGAATCAGGATTATGGCAAATTAAGAACTGGCTGAATAATAATTTACTCACAGTAAATCAAACAAAAACAAAGTTCACTACATTCTCTTTATCTGTATCGGGAAAAGCTAACTTTGAAAAAATAATATATCATAATTGTAATGAACCTACTACCTGCAACAACTGCCAGGAATATATCGAATTCTCTCAGACAATTAAGTATCTAGGAATACATATAGATCAATTTCTGAAATGGGACAAACATATAGATATTCTAACGGGTAAACTGAGGAGGCTATTACATAAATTTTATCAATTAAAACAAATAATGAAATTAAAACAGCTAATGTCTATTTATAAAACATTAGTAGAATCTCTTCTAACATATGGCATAATAATATGGGGAGGCGCTTACGAAACCACACTAAGCAGTTTAAAAATTGTTCAAAAGCACACATTGAAAATAATATTAGGCAAACCAAAAAAATATTCAACAACAAAAGTCTATGAAGAGACGAACGTATTAGATATCGAGGGGTTATTCATATTACAGGCAATTAATTACGTACAAAAACATCCAAATTTTTCAGACAAAATAAAACACAGGTACCAAACTAGAGCAAAAATTAATGAAAATTTTATAGCACCACAACCTAAGAAAACGTATTTTCGTAAATTCATAGACTACATAGGAATAAAACTCCATAACACCCTACCAAACAAAATAAAAGAAATTAATAGCTTCGCATTATTTAAAAAGTATTCCAAAATTTATATATGTAATAATATCAAAACTACAAAAAAAATATACCACACAATTAGGAAATAGATTAATTTAATATTATTCAGGTTGTTGCTGCTCTGTTAATGAGAATTTAATTTAGCATAATATTGGGTATGACTTATTTTGTATTACACATATTTTTATCTTCTTCTTCTCACTTTGCACTTTGAATTTACCATTAAACTTTAAGGTTTACTCTGTATAAGTCACTTGCTCAAATATTATTATATGCAGTTAATCTATAAATTTTGGCACAAGACAAACACTCTCAAGGAGTTTAGGTGCCTCATTCTTTATTATATTTTATGTACTACCAAAATTTGAAAAATAAACTTTATTATTATTATTATTATTAAATAAAAAGAGTTCGAGCACACCAATATCACTACTAACTACATGATGTTACTGGAATATACCTAGGTTTCCTAACAATGCACATAATTAAAGGAGACCTCTGAAAAGAGTTCGATTCATTTGAATGAAAATCAAGGCAATATAGAAACCTCCTCCATTCAATACAATCAATCTAAATTTTATAAATCTGAAAGACATTTTTAGATAAAATATTTCTCTACAAAATGTTATAATACATATTTAATTTCAGAAAGTGGCACGAAGAAAATAAAGCAGTGTATTTCTCTTTCGCAACACCCGAATATATGTGAGGATTTGGCAGAAGAAGGAGTTCTAATTGTATCATGTGGTATTATAGCGCGTGCTGATGATGATACCACTACCGATGAACCTACCACCACTACTGTCGTCACCACCACTCCTACCACAGTAACTGAGACTACAGCTCCAACCACAATTCCTACCACTACAGCTCCCATTACAACTCCCCCTACAACTCCGACCACAACAGCTACGAGCACAACACTTCGGACCAGACCAACTCCGACCGCAACAACCCCCTCCACAACAATTCCCACCACTGAAACTACAACAGCTCCAACCACGACAGCTCCGATCACGACAGCTCCGACCACGACGGCTCCGACCACGACAGCTCCGACCACGACAGCTCCGACCACAACGGCTCCAATCACGACAGCTCCGACCACAATTCCGACCACGACAGCTCCAACCCCGTCCACTACAGCCTCGTCCACAACACTTCGAACCAGACCAACTGCGGCCACAACAACTGCGACCACGACAGTCCCGACTGCAACAACTCCGGCCACAACAGATCCCACCGCTACCACACCTGCCACTACTACGCCCACCATCACCACACCCACTACGACCAATCCAACTACGACTGTCACCACATCACCAAGTACTGGAGCACCCACTACACTGAGTACTACTACAACTACGGGTGGTTGTTCTAGGCAAACCGTTTCCATATTATCTTTATTGACGTTAATGCTCTTGTGCTTAAAAGTTTAATTTTTTAAGTGAAATTTAGACTATTAAAAAGTACGGACTATTATTTTTTATAATAAAATGATGCATGTAAGAAATGTAAGAATGCATATAGTCAGTCACCGTAGTATATTTCTCTATGTATGTGTATTACCAACAATGTAAAGTGGAATGGAAAGAGTTGATGCGAATGCGACAATCATACTTCATCATGTTATAATTGCAAGAATCCTTAATTTATTATTTCGCCTGTTTCTTGATTTTAATAAACTTATTTTTTATATTTTGTTGTTATTTTCTTAATGTTTGTTGTCTGGCTGACAAGTACAAGGTCATTAATACAGTTATTCAACGTTAAAAAGGGGCCAAATCTCCGAAATCTGAAGTACTGCTCCGGTCTTCTTGAAAATTTAGAATTAAGTTCATCTTACCCTCCTCTTCAAACCTGACTTGGTCGCAAAGTGTGCTTTTTGTTTTTAAGGGGCGAAAACTACCCCTTACTCCAATAAATTGAAAACTAATAAATTAACGCAATGATGGGCTATAATTATGTTCAAATATGTTAAATATCAATTGTTTTTAATCCTGGATCTAATATTTCAATATTTTACTATCTAACTACCCTTAAAAATAACCCCTCATACGAAAATTAATAAAAAAATGTGTTTAAAAAGCATGAAACCTTTTTATTTTGGATCGTAATAGGAGAATTTTTCCCTTTAAGTCTAAGAAATCTGATACTTCATTTTTTAATGATTGAATAGAAAAGATATATTTTTTAAGTGTAAACGACCTGATACATCATTTTTCAATATGATTCAACCCTTAAAAACCACCCCTTGCTATTAAAAGTTAGGAAAAAAATCCTTTTGAAAGCTCCAAGTAGTGGAATGCGTAAAAAAATGAAAATAAATTGCTGCTTATGATATAATGAAATTTTTCTAAAATTTTCATCCCTTAAAAACATCCCTCTCAGGGAAATTAAACTCTTAAAACTTCACATTGTAATTATAATAAAAATATAAGAGCCCTTTCCTCTGTTGAGGTTTCCTTTTCTATCTTTTACTCATATTATCTATATAACATCTTTTTATGCATGTGTTTATACATGTGGGAATCCAGTTATGTATGTATCAAGAAGGGGCGAGCGTAGGTGCGTCTTTACTATGTACATACTTCGGTATGCGATGTAAAGCAACGACAGGCGCGGTTAGTACTTGGATTGGTGACCATTCCAACGGAAACCGCGTTCTCGCCTCACACATCTTCCAGCGGCTTGTATATCAGTGTATGCGCGGAAGCTATACAATCTTAGGCGAGGGTTGTATAGGAGATATACCATCCTTCGGAGGGGATGTAAAGCCGTCGGTCCCTTGTCTATTAAATGTTAGGCAAGTAAAAGATCCCTACTCTTCTTAAGGGAAGAGGTTCGGCAAAATTCCTGGTTGGGGGTAGCTCGTCTACAGGCGTCGGTGTTAGGCCTCAGTAGCGGAAATAGGCCGACGTTAAATAAATGTATATGTATCAAGAAGACACAGGATGCACAAAAGAGTAAATGCTCCAAAACGTTCAAAATTTAGGCGCTCCGTAATTTTCCTACGTTATCTCTAGAAAAATGTATTTAGTTTTTTAACGATAACTTGGCTTCCTTTTAAGCTTTTTGCATTCACCCACACATCATTTTGTAGGGAATTTGATAAGCTATAAAGTCATGATGATTGCAATATTTCTACATCCTTTCGTTCAGAGAATTTTAAGGTTGAAGGGCTAAAAAGAGGTTTGCTTCGCATAGAAATCAAAGCTTTAAATGCCCTTATCTCGTTTAATTTTTAAGCTACATGAATTTAATAAAAAGTAAAATTTTCAGTAAAAAGAAAGCTAATTTTTTGTTGAGAACACTTTTTTTCGTAAAACCATTATTTTTTGAGTTATTTTGAAGAAACAACGTATTTTTTGAAAAATTGAAGAAAAAAGAATTTACTTACAACTTTTTTCAAAATGTACATTCTCTAAACCACTCAAACTTTTGGAACATGTTATTGGGACATAAATAAAGTTAATTTTTCATGGGCTACGATTAATTTTAATTTTGCCGCTCATGGCGCCAATTTTATTCTCAATTTTTTTCAAAAATTCCAGAGACTTATTTTCGTCATAACTTGCTTACTTTTCATGCTAGAGGCTTTTATAAAAGCTTATTTTAAAGGTCTAATAAAGCACTTTAAAAAAGGCTATGAACATTTTCCCTGAAAAATTACTCATTTTTCCGTTACTTCAGTTTAAATCTTTAGATAAATTTACGACAAACAAAAATTCGTTTTCAATGACTCTAAGTCGCATAATATGACGTAAAACATTAAAGATGAATCGCTTTGTTTTCTTACATGCTTCAATTTTGATAAGAATAGTTTTTTCCAGGAAACGTTTAATTTTCGAGTTATTCACGAAAAACTGTTGAAAAATGTGTTTTTTATTGGAATTTTCAATCGCGAATAACTCAGAAATTATTAGGTTGTAGAAATACTTTATACTATATTTTCTTCTTAAAATTTGATCCTCTATCGATTCCCGGTATCATTCTGAATTTTTAAATTTCCACCCGCGAGAAAGGGTGGCATTCACCCCCGGGGTGGAAGCACATATCAGCACTAAGTCAGGTCTGTTATTTGCATCATTTTTGAGCTACTGTCAAAATTTCAAACAAATCGGTTGAGTTGATCAGATTTCGGAGGTGAATCGGTTCATTGATTGTACTACATTTACCAAGCTAATAAATAATAAACTCTATAACCGACTCTTATTTAATTTAAAATAATCTTTTTATGATTCAAGAAATCAAAATATTACTGACAGAATTAGCTTTCCAATAACCGCAATCTCATTACGATGATTAGATTCGGTGAATGGTATCAAAACAGCCTTTAGTGTATATACACTACACCAAACGCTACCGAAGTTATGTTAGATATTATCTGTGATATTTGAAGTAAATTGGGTTTACATAGTATCTGTTAGCCCTCCAAGCAATAACCTTGAAAAATATGACGTCACATGGCAGATGCTTGATACACAAGGTTAGTTAATGCCTGATAAGTAATTTTTAATTTTCCCTCGTCGATAACATTTTTTAAATAAATAAATAGAGCAACTTGAACTCACTCTGAGTAAGAATAAATAGAGTAATTGAAATAAAGACTTATAGATCGTTAAGTACGTGGGGCGAGCAATTTCCATAGTGATATTAAAACATTATTGGACTAACTTAAATATTGAAAAGGGCTCAAACAAAGAAAATTAGCTCATCAGGCACTAAAGTAATTTTCAAGTAAAGTGACTACTTTATTGATTTATTTAATAAACTCAATTCGCTGTGACGCCACAACTTATGCAACCAAACATACTACTGCCATAGAAATTTTGATTCCGTCGAATAATTATTAGAATTTGAGCATTTCGCTGACAATAACCCGGTATAACTACTATTGTACAGAAAATTTTACTAACAAACAGGATCAAACGTCAAGTTTTATTTTACTAGATATTAATGTCTTGGATTATTTTTACGATCGTGTTTGGTATTAATTTATGACAGTGTCGACTCAGATGGAGTGTCCCACTTAAAGGCAGCGTCCCCGACTGAGAATTTCACTGAAAAAAATATGTATTTGCAAAATTAAAATCAAATCACAATAAATTGATTGGATTGAATCTGCGGTAGGTTCTTAATGAAACATATTCAATAGAATAATTATAAATATTCAAAAGAATAGTTAAAATACGCACTTGGTTTATTGTTTCATGAGTGTGCTAGTTAGTGTGCTAGTGCTAGTATAGAAAGCCAACTTTTACTGACACTCTTACACATGCAAATTGTAATCAATCTTGGAAGATAAAAATGCCACCGTTTCATAGCTATGTACACAGACTATTATTTCTAAATTTAAATAGGGTTAACTTTGAAAAAAAAGTTAAAATTCTTAAAACACTAGTAAAAAACAATGGCTATGATGAGTTACTTATTGACAAATTAATAAAAATCAAACAGAAAAAATTATTACAAAAACATTTTTATAACATACCAAATATAGAAAACAAAAAATGGCATAGTATAAATTATGTAAATAAGGTTAGCAACGCAGTATGTAATAGATTAAATAAATTAGGTATTAATACAATGTCAACGAGTAGAAATAATTTAGGTCGCTTGTTGGTTAATAATAAAGAAAAGACAAAAGATACTAAAAGATCGGGGGTATATGAAATAAAGCGTGACGACTGTGATGCCGTATATATAGGTTAGAGTGGCCGTAGCATAGATATGAGGTTAACAGAACACATAATGTCTATTTTATACAATAAAAAATCATCTGGTTTCGCCGAACATTACATTGAGCAAAATCACTTTTTTAACGGTAGTAGTTAAACTTTTGCATAATGCAAACAAAAGAAAAATCCTAGACATACTTGAAATTTTAGAAATTAAGAAGGCTCTAAGAAACCATTAAAACGTTACAAATACACAAACAGAATTTATGAATAACCCTGCACTAGACACAGTAATAAAATTAAAATTTAGTTCATAGTTCCGGCCTGTATTGTTAAATTTAAAGAAATAGCAAATCTAATTATATCTAAATAGATCTAAGATATATACTGTAAACCACCACTTTCATGTCAGTTTTTAAGACTCTTTGATAATGGTCGCAAGGCTGAAACATATGTCAGACAAAACTGAACAAAACTCATGAAACAATAAACCAAGTGCGTATTGTAACTATTCTTTTGAATATTTATAATTACAATAAAATCAAAAGTTCGGCGTACACCTCTGGAGTGTCCCACTTAAAGGCAGCGTCACAGTAAAATATCTTCCCGGTTATGAAAAAATGAAATATTACCAAAAGTCGACTGGTCAGATCGGGAGTAGGAAACCAAAGATACCTTTAGCAGAGGGCTTAGGCAGGATATCCCCGTGCTAAGCTAGAATTCATCCCGTCGGACGCACATTGCGCGAGCATATGTGAGTCAGGCAGTCATCAATTGACGGTGTTACAAAATGTTTATAACCGATAGCATCAAATGATATAAACAATAATTTCTGGATAATTTAGATAACTGAGATCGATTGCAAATAAATTATTTATATGATTTCAGAAAAATAATTAATTTAACAGCCCTAGTATTAACAGTTATAATTCTAAATCAAAATATTGTTTTCTGAAGCCGGTGCATACTGAAAATTTTGAGCGTTAATTAATTTAAGCAATTGACTCTCACAGTTTAAACTACTGGCAATCGGTTTGAAATTAGAACTTTACCTTGTTACTAAAAAAAAAAACGAATTTAATCGTTCCCGATTTGATAAAAATATATTCAGATACAAATACATAATTTGCGATCAGGCAAAAACAAACATGAATCCAGATCAATTAGAACAAGATACATCTATGCAACAACAAGACACAACGCGATACGGGATATGCGGTCCTATTACACAAAAAGATGACACCTTCTAACAAATATTGTCAAGCAACAATAGTATGAATTATTACCTCTTTTAAAAATAAACTTTATTTGCAGCTAATTTGATTGAAACTTGAAATTTTCTTTTGTAGTTTATGTAAACAAAATTTTAGCAAAGATCAAAACAAAAGTAGTGAGAACCACTACTTTCACAAAAGATCAAAACATTTGAACACTACATTCGAATATACTATTTGTTGTGAATTTTGCCATGTAGCCATCATCGAGAGATGATCTAAACTGGCCTTCGGTTTTTATTATCTCTTGATGACGCTAACATGGTTAACGAAACGCTCGGGAACTGCTTAAAACTGGTTTTCAGTTTTTGTAACAGAATTAAATAGGATAAAGAATTTAGAAATCCAAAAATATGGCCTGAATATGTGGTAATAAATCGTTTTTTACCGAAACTAATAAAGAAGGACGAACAGAATTAAGTGAACTAACAAAGAAAAAGTTATTTGTTGTAATGAATTAAAATGTACTGTAGTGAACAGAAAAAAATAGGACAACTTTTTTTCTAATGTAAATCTGTCTCTATTTGAATATGTAATGAGTAGCCGAAATAAAACAGATATCACTTTTAATTTATTTTTTATTTTATATTTTAATGTTGTAGTTATTGTTATAGTAAATGATGGATGGTTAATGAGACAAATTGCACTGCGTTATAACATTAACAAAAATTTGGTGTGTAACATTTTAAGAAAGTGGAGAATAAACGGTACGATTAGTAGAAAACCTGAATCAAAGGACAAAGGATATCCTACTTAGCAAGAAACTAACTATTAATGTTTCGTTATTGCACCATTTCTATTTATAACTTCCATAAGTCTGTTTGGCATAGAATTAAATAACCTATAATATAATATAATAATCATTAGTAATAATATTTTCCCATGCATTATTTACTATTTCCAGTAATTCTTCGGCATTCCGTGGTCTCAGATTTCGTTTTTGGACACTTTTTCGAGTAGTCCCCATACTTCTTCCACAGGATTAAGATCTGGACTATGACTGGGCCAGTTAAGAACATTGATGTTGTTATCTTGAAACCAGTTAGTTACGGTATGAGCAGTATGAACGGAACAATTGTCTTGTAAAAATATGAACTCATTATTAGGAAATAATTGTGACACAGAAGGGAGCATAATATTGAGTAAAAACCTAACGTACGTTTCACTATTAAATCGTTCCTCAGTATGCCACAAAACATCAGGACCACGTGCCGATATCCAAGCCCACATATTGACGGAAAATCTATCACTTTTATCATTGTTAGATATATATTTCTCATCTAATCGAGTATTCGGAGGGCGGTAAACACGAATACGACCGCTGTGCGTTGACTGGAAAGTTTTTTCGTCTGTAAAGATTACATTGTTCCAAAAATTTACATCATGCGCTAAAAATTCAAGCGCAAATCCTACTCGAGCTTCTTTATGTTCAGCTTTCAGTAAGTATTTGTTTGCTGCTGCATGACAGCGTAGCTCCGATTCTCTTACTTGTACCGTTTATTCTCCACTTTCTTAAAATGTTACACACCGAATGTTTGTCAATATTATAACGCAGTGCAATTTGTCTCATTGACCATCCATCTTCTGCTTTAGCAATAACTCCAGATTTAACTAAATCGCTTATATGAGGAATATTAGTTTTTTGCACACTTGCAATAAATTATGACAACTAACTGACAATGACACAAAAATTAAAGTTAGATGTGCACAACTAGATTTTAGCAAAATACCGTTATGAGACGTCCTATTTTTTTTTGCTCACGACCGTATCTGTTTTAACGATGCGTACAATTTATTCATATGTCAAAAACAAATCTTTCGTATCATGCATGATATAGCCTTTTAGGGGACACTTGTAGAGGCAGATTTAATTAACACAGATATTTAACTATGTACGTATGTATGTAGCAATGTACATTTTTGAAACTTTAATCTTTGGTTATAAACATAAAAATAAATTCGAACAAATTCTAGTATTCAAGACACAATAACTACGATTTTCCTCTCCATAGATTAAGCATGTCCGAAAAAGGTCCATGTTATGCTAGTATTAAGTTCTTTAACATATTACCAAATAAACTAAAAAATATTAAATATCTTGCACAATTTAATAGAAAAGTGTTTAATCATTTAGTCGAGGTAGATCCACACACAATACAAGAATTCATGCAATATAAGAGAGCATACTTATAAGTGCAATTTTTGTTTAAGTTGATTGTAATATATGTTGTGTTTTTTTTGTATATACCTAAATTAGTAACTAATTTCTGTATGACGTATTTTAACCCGCTGTTGGTATGTATCATAATGTACTGTGGCTGTTTAAAATAAATTTGTGTTATTGTTATAATCCTGGCATGATTTTTAATAATACATAAAAAAAGGCTCTAATATAATTCTAGCGTCCTCACGTTTTTGGAACCGATGGTAACAATAATGATCATCGAATTTGGACATTTGTTTTAACATTCAGATGTAGCATGTATAAAGGTCAATTGAATTAACTTTAATATTATTATTATTAGGTTTAAATGCGTGTTATTCTGACCATCCTGTAGTTTAGGATGGTATAAAACAACACCCACAGACCGGCCACAAATAAGCAGCGGTTATTTATTTATATCAAACCCTCGCCAACCGTTCCAAAGTTTCTGGCCAAATAAATATTATTGTCAACATTATGTATGCAAAATCGATATTATTACGCGCAATAAAAACTCTAATGGCGTTGTTTGTTATTTCTCTACTTTTATAGTCATAGCTTGTGGCAATCGGACAAAGCTCAAAAAATAAGTTGAGGAGACTGGAAAATTTTAAGTAAACAGAACATATTTATTTGTTGGCAAGGAACGACGAAAATTAATAGAAAAGGCAAAGTTGCAGAACGTGTTAAAAGCTGCTTAGCCTTGTTTCAAAGTAAATTATATTTTTGTTGTTTTATATCGGGGTTAAATGCGATTTTTAAGGAGACCTCGCGGCGCCGATTTGGCGTTGCTCTACGCGACGGCGTGGTTATGCGTTGTCATTTCTTCATCTATTCCATGGGCGTCGACTGTGGACTGGTTATTCACAAAATAGAAATAAAGTTTATGCCTCACAGTGTTTTAATTTTTAAGATCGAATATACATTACTTTACAGTTTATTTTCCCTAATTCTAACATCTGCACTTCCATTAATGTTTTCTTCTTTAACAACGGGGTAAAAAAATTACACCTAGATAAAAGTGTTGAGAGTTATGATACAGGACATGACCTAACATTAAATAACAATAAAAAGTACAAAAACAAAAAAATACTTATCTAGACAAGCGCATTTGAATAATAACAATAATAAACCACAGAAGAATTTATTAAAGAAATAAAAAGATAGGAAATTAATAAATATTTAAAAAGGAAACATATAGAACACAGTACTAATTACAGTGCACAATTTAGAATTCTATAATGTTTGGTTGAGGTTAATGTTAAAGATTATTTACAACCGTATGTAAGATTACTTTCTTTGAACAATTATTAATGTCACGTAAATGACAAATTTGGTTAAAATTACTACACATCGCATATATGGGCGATTTCAAAAGGAGATTTCTCCCAGCATGAGGACAGCAAAATGTGTAATTCTGTCTAGCGGGATAATTTGGTACATTAAAGCATAACTGAGCCAATAAATCAGGACAGTCAATATTGTTATTTAGTAAATTGTGTAAAAAAGAAATAGAACTGCGCTTTCTTCTTAATTCCAAGCTGTTCATTTCAAACCTAGATAAAAGTATGCTTTGTTCAATACCTCTTTCAGGGTAAATTGCATTAATTTTAAATGATAAAAATTTAAGAAACCTTCTCTGCACATTTTCTAAAGCCAATTTATGATTTATGTAAAAGGGGTACCAGATAAGTGAACCATACTCAAGTTTAGACCTTACATAGGAAAAGTAAAGGATTTTTAGAGATTTAATGCTGGTAAACATTTTGCAGTTCCTGATTATGAAGCCAATCATTTTAGTAGTCACCTTTAAGTGAATGTGATCAATGAATGATAATCTAGAATCAAATATGACTCCAAGATCTTTCGTAAAATTGGATCTAGATAATGACATTCCATCGATATAGTAAAGATTTTCAATACTGGAGAGCTTCTTAGTAAATGTGACAACTTACATTTAGAGACATTAAGATGTAATCTATTACTCAAACACCAGTTTTGAACCTGATTATTATCATTTTGCAGCAAAACACAATCTTTCTGATATGTTACTTTCTTATATATCTTAAGATCATCACCAAATAATAGCCTACTACTATTGTCAATAATTGAGGTAATATCATCAATAAAAAGTAAAAATAGAAGAGGTCCCAAGTAGGAGCCCTGGGGAACCCCTGATGTAACTATAAACGGCTCAGAGTTATAACCATTATAAGAAACAAATTGATCACGGTTGGTAAGGTACGATTGCATAAATGATAGTAATGAAGAACTTAAGCCCCAGTTGCCTAATTTAGTAAATAAGATACTGTGATCAATCCGATCGAAGGCCTTAGAGAAGTCCGTATAGATCACATCAACCTGTTCAGACTCATCAATAGCATGAGATGCAAACTGAGTAAAGATAGCCAAATTGGTAACTGTTGAACGGTGGTATAGTGATATTCTCTTACTGGCTGGCATGTAGATGCGATCGTATAGGATAATCTCAAAGACCTTTGCAAAGTTTGATAGAATTGCAATCGCTCTATAATTACTAATAATAGACGAGTCACCTGTTTTAAAGACTGGGCAAATTTTAACCCTTTTCCACGTATTAGGAAACGTTAAAGTTTTCAAAGATAAATTAAATATAATTAAGAAAGGCTTGACTGGTACATTGCTACAGTCCTTAACAAGAAAAGAGGGTATTAAGTCAAGGCCTGAGATCATCTTGTTTTTTAGTTTAGTAATTACATTTTGGATTTGTATTTTAGGTATGTAATCGACTGTAATAGAACAGTTATTTAGCATGTTTACGATGGAATCAGCAATATTGGGATTATCATTTTTAGGTAAATAAACACTTTGAAAGAAAAGGCCAAGCGCATTTACAATATTCTGAGGACAATCATAGTGGTTTCCTTCAAACTCCATTTTTCCTGGTATTCTGGAAGAGGTTCTTTTTGTATGAATGTATGACCAGAAATTACGAGGGTCAGAATTAATTGAGGATTGAACATTATCCAGATAAATTTTGTAAGCCAATTCAGACTGTACTTTTATAAGTGCCCTTAAGACGTTTAAACTCCTGCAAATCATAGTTAGATTAAGTTTTCTTATATTTGTGCCAATGTCTGACTTTCGAACGTACGTTTTTTATTATTTCTGAAGAATACCATTTTGGATAAGTACGTTTGAAATTTCTATATGTAGGTACATGATTATCGAAAAGTTCATACAGTTTTGAATAGAATAAATCAGTACCAATGTTTACATCATGTATTACACTCAAGAAGGACCAGTCGATACCTAGTAAGGCATTATATAATGCAGGAAAATTGGATTTTTTTAAATTATATGACTTTTGATCTATATTTGGAGTAAAGTTCGCATAGCTAGGAACAAGCAAGGTTGGCTTAATAAAAAGTGCAGGGTGGTGAACATCTTCAGGTACATGGGGAGTGTTGTCATGCAATATTTCACACTCTGTGCTTGAAAGAACAAGATCTAATATGCGGCCAGATGAATTAAGAATATTATTAAATTGTTGCAAATCAAAAAATGTTAAAAAATTTTGAATAACAGACGTTTTGCTATCATTTATATCATCTTCAATATAATAAGGTATATTGAAATCATCCAAAATAATAGCTTTACCATTGTGTAAATAGTCCAACTCTTCGAAGGCATCAAAGAAATTTTTAAAAGTGACAACATTAGTATTCTTTCCTATTATTTGGGTTTTCTACCACATGTATTATTATCCTCTTCTAGACAAATCACCGAATCTACAAAATAATAGAATTACATGGTACATGTGGTAGAAAACCCAAATAATAGGAAAGAATATTCGAAGAATGCCACAAATAACTTTCAGACAATATTTAGACAACATTAGTGGTTGGAGGTATATAAACAAACTGCAAAAACATAAACAATCGTTAAACTAATATGGCACTTACATCCTACTACATCAATAGAGGGAAAACTAATATCTAAAGGCATTAGATTGAGTTTTTCAGCTTGTATCTTACTCTTTACAGCAAGTAGCACTCCACCTCCAGTTGAACGATCAAAAAGCTTAGACAGATTTTTACTTTAATTCGATAGCATGTGTGTTAAATCATAATCAATGTGCTAAAAACATAATGTTACACAAAGCACACGATATTGGTTCTTCCTTTTTCTCTCTCTTTGTTGGCTTTGGATGATCCACCAGTCAGTATCTCTCTTGCTTTACAATGAGTATGCACTATGCAAATAAGACTAGTTCAACCCTTTATGTCTAATAAAGGTCCTATTGAGTATCTAATATTTCTCCTATTACCTATCACAACTTAAAAATTAACATTAACCACACAGACTCTATCTATCGTCCGGATTAATACAGGATCAGTCATTTCACGTCAAGGGGTCTATCTTGACGACTTTTTTTCGACATACAATAGGTGGACCACGGACAGTTGGAGAAAAACGTAAAACAAACATATGTTGCAAAATAACACAGAGTGCTATGCTAATATAATCCAGATTATTACTAATAAATCCAACCTACTATTTTAGCCTCATAGACATACATTTGCTGATCTAGTGAAATTATATATCATTTTATAAGCTTCAAAATTTCAGATTCAAGGATGTCGTTTGTACTTAAGGCAGGTCAAAATTCAGTTCCAATAATTTACGAACTAAAATTTTTGTATAACTTTCATGTAATTCTCAATTAAAAAATATATGATTTATATCCCTCACTTGTCCGCATGCACACATATTATCATTACGTATATTTTAAAGAGGTGTGATGAAAAATGAGCATGATTAAATTTAGTCACGTAATTGTGCAACACATGCAACTTATTATGCCGGTGTTTACTAGGAAGCTTAGGGTAGATAAGGAAGTAATTTATTACTTATTATTTATTTATTATTATTAAGCCGGCTCCACACATTGGACCCAACGTTGGGGCCGATGTTGGGCCATGATGCTTTTGTTCTTGTTAGCATCCACACATTGCCTGATTAATTATTGTTGTCCTATATTTTGCGGCATCGACATAGGCTTTTGCTAGTGAGGGAGATGACTTAAGTCTCCAATATTTACTGATCAAATCTTGAATAGAGAGTTCATAGACTGAATGACTTAGTGCATTTTGGTTCAAGATAATCAGCCTTAGAACCCATTTTTCAGCTAACAACTGTGTTCTTAAGGTTAAGGGTGATTCTTGTGCCTCAGCCCTAAGAGCCTCTGTCGGTGTCGAATTCATAGCCCCTACACATAACCGTAAACATTTGTTTTGAAGTACGTTCAAACGCTGTAGTAAATTGTTGCTAGCGAATCCATAAGAAATACATCCGTAGTCCGTGGTTGACCGTATAGTGGCTTTGTAGATCAATAGGGTTGTTGCCATATCCACTCCCCAAGATGTTTTACAGGCAACACTTAGAACATTGGTATATCTTTCGCTTCTTGTTATTATATTATTAATATGGCTTTTCCAAGTTAGTTTCTGATCTAACATAAAACCAAGATACTTAATTTCTTTTTTATAATTCAGTCGCATATTTGCTAAATTAATGTACTGAAAATTTGTTCTCACGGAAATAATACATTGTTTGAAATTTGAAGGGATATTTGATCGATTATAAAAATAATATCTTTATTTTCATAGGGCCTTATAACAGGCATACAGATATAGTCAAAAAACTTAACAATATGATAGAGAAGAAAATACACGCAACATGTTGAAAATGTCATATTATGACGATTTCTTGACTTTATTCGTGACATACCGCAAATTGAGGTTACGATAACATTGATACCGAAAGCCATAACATTTAGTTTCTTTTAAAACATGTCATTTGAATATTATTAAAATGATTGTCAAAACTCTAACAGCCCAATTATTTTTCATTTTCAATCCAAAAATCTGTAAAAAGTACCGCTGATGTAAATTACTTATACTGTCGCGAGCAGAAAAAAATCAGACAACTTTTTTTTTCTAATGTAAATCTGTCTCTATTTGAATACGTAATGCGTAGCCGAAATAAAACAGATATCACTTTTAATTTATTTTTTATTTTAATGCTGTAGTTATTGCTATAGTAAATGATGGATGGTTAATGAGACAAATTGCACCCCGTTATAACATTAACAAAAATTTGGTGTGTAACATTTTAAGAAAGTGGAGAATAAACGATACGATTAGTAGAAATCCTGGATCCAAGGACAAAGGATATCCTACTTAACAAGGAACTAACTGCTAATATTTCGTTATTGCGCCATTTCTATTTATAACTTCAATAAGTCTGTTTGGCATAGAATTAAATAACAATACAATAATCATTAGTAATAATATTTTCCCATGCATTATATACTATTTCCAGTAATTCTTCGGCATTCCGTGGTCTCACATTTCGTTTTTGGATACTTCTTACGAGTAGTCCCCATACTTCTTCCACAGGGTTAAGAGCTGGACTATCACTGGGTCAGTTAAGAACATTGATGTTATCTTGAAACCAGTTAGTTACGGTATGAGCAGTATGAACGGAACAACTGTCTTGTTGAAATATGAACTCATTATTAGGAAATAATTGTGACACAGAAGGGAGCATAACATTGTCTAAAATCCTAATATACGTTTCACTATTAAATCGTTCCTCAATACGCCACAAAACATCAGGACCACGTGCCGATATCCAAGCCCACATATTGACGGAAAATCTACCACTTTTATCATTGTTAGATATATATTTCTCATCGAATAGAGTATTCGGTGGGCGGTAAACACGAATACGAACGCTGTGTGTTGACTGGAAAGTTTTTTCGTCTGTAAAGATTACATTGTTTCAAAAATTTACATCATGCACTAAAAATTCAAGCGCAAATCCTACTCGAGCTTCTTTATGTTCAGCTTTAAGTAAGTATTTCTGTGCTGCTGCATGACAGCGTAGCTCCGATTCTCTTACTCGCCGGCGACCAGTACTACTCGATCCAGGAAAATTCGTTTCTTCAGCAGCCTGAATAAATGAGTAAAATGGATTTTCTACTAAAGCATTTACCTATTGCAAATATTGTTGTTGAGTTGATACCCTTTGTCGACCTGATCCAGGATTTCTACTAATCGTACCGTTTATTCTCAACTTTCTTAAAATGTTATACACCGAATTTTTGTCAATATTATAACGCAGTGCAATTTGTCTCATTGACCATCCATCTTCTGCTTTAGCAATAACTCCAGATTTAACTAAATCGCCTATATGAGGCATACCAGTTTTTTGCACACTTGCAATAAATTATGACAACTAACTGACAATATCACAAAAATTAAAGTTAGATGTACACCGTTATAAGACTTGTTCTATTTTTTTTGCTCACGACCGTACCATATTTATAAGAATATGCCCTACGTCAACAAGATGATAGATAATATTAGTTGTTATGTAGTCGATGGCTGTCGCAGTTGTCCTACCATGGATATTTGTGGCAACTCTTGTTGCCGTACTATTGAGTAGATAGGCAAAGCCGTTTCTGGCGCACTCAGTAGAGGAACAACACTGGAGGTTCTCAACGACGTCATGAACTGGATGGCATGTATTCATCGGGCGTGACAACGAGAAATGAGGGGGTGGCGAATAAGTGTATGGCGGTGCAATAAGTAACGACAATGACCAAAGGCTACTGTAGACAGGTGATGATGTAAGCGGCAATGGCCAGAGGCTGCTGAAGAGGTGGGCGGCTGTAAGAAGTCACAACAATAACCAGTAGGTGATAAAGAAATGTCTGTCATGGGGTGTCATGGGTATTTCATAGGATTGTCATGGGTAGTTCAGACAATATTTCTTTCGTAAGAGAAGACTGGAATGATTTCATTACTTACCTTCAGCAATTTACCACAGATTACTTTGATGCAGTGGAGAAATCAAAAGAAGAGGAAGAAGTTCAGTTATAGCTTCGGGTACAGCTCTACAGCTTTTTCTACAGGCATCCACCCCCCTATCAACTACCGATGACACCCCCATGAACCACCCATGACACCCCATGGCAGGCACTTCTTCATCACCTTCTGATTATTGTTGTCACTTCTTGCAACCACCCACCTCTTCAGCAGCCTCTGGTTAATGTTGTTACTTCTTGCAGCCTCCATCTCTTCACCTGTCTTTAGCAGTCTTTGGTCATTGCCGCTTACCTCTTCACCACCTTCAGCAGCCTCTGGTCATTGTCGTTACTTCTTGCAGAATGCACCTCTTCGCCATTTTCTGGTTATTGTTGTTACTTCTTGCACAGCCAAACACTTCTCCACCCCTTCGAATCTCGTGGCCACTGCTGATGGATACATGCCATCCGGTCCATGACGTCATTGAGAATCCCCAGTGTACTGGGTGCGCTAGAAACGGCTTTGCCTATCTACTCAATATTACGGCAACAAGGGTTGTCACAAATATCCATGGTAGGACAACTGCGACAACCATCGACTACATAGCAACAAATATTATCATTTTTTCCATGTGGATGCTCTTAACTTTATTATGTTGTTAAGTACATAGTTTAAATTATTTAAGTGTAAATACTCATGTATATGTCTTATTGCATATAATAAATTTATATTATTATTATTATTATTATCATCTTGTTGATGTAGGGCATATATTTTAGAAATATAGTATATATAGTATAGCTAACCTAATCATTTTGCATCATTTGTGTTGTCATCAATTTCATTAATAAAGTCATTCAGTCTATTCAGCACCAGTGTTAGCGTAGATGTCAAAATATCAAAATTACCTTCTGGGGATCGATATAATAATATGTTCAGAAGGGCGACATTTTTGCTGTCATAATCAAATCGGACTGCGGAAGATTCAAAATGTTTCTTTTGGTTATAATTATTTAGGGACTTTATTTAATCTGTATATATATTCTCATTCCAGTAAATGACGGTACCTCCGTGTTGATGTAGTTCCGTATTATGCAACTTTATATCCAGATATGTTGAAATAATTTATTGCTATTTTCTGTACCCAATGTTCACTTAAAGCAAGACAAAACTGAAATTCTTAAAATATTTATTATATAATTTAAAGTATTGCTTTGAATATATTTCATTTACTTCGGGAGGCAAAACATTTTCCATACAAAAAAGTAGGTTAATGAATTTTCAGATTTAATTGACATGATACGACGTAAACACCATTTAATTAGTTGTTATTAACGGGATGGGTTGCCAATTATTTTTTATCATTCGTTATTGCTACTAATTAATTTGATAAAATGTGTCAAAGAGAAGAATCTAATAGGAGCGATAGATCGATAAAAAAAATCTTTTTAACATCATTGCATAAGCACAATAGTATCATCTATCATCATCAATATCAATTACATAAACTTCAACTACAAGTGGGTGGTAAAAGGAGAAGAAGACGAGGTTAAAGATAAACTGGAAGTACTAACAATGGAGTAGTATAGTTCAAACGTGCTTTTACAGGGCCAAACATTAAAACATAATATTTTTTTAGTAAAAAAGGAAAATAAGGATTTTATTGAGGAGTTTGCGACTAAAAATGTTTTGTTTTAATATTCCGCCCTCTAAAAGGACATTTGAACTATGCTAAGTCCAGTCAGGCTTTTATTTTTCGATTGCAACAGGCACTGGACCGCTAGATGGCGCCTGCTGATTGTTTTGTATGTCGCTATCCTATGGATACCGAGATGTACCAAATAGTCGAAGGATCCTCGTCTCGGTCGTCACATGCCTACCTTGCACTGATGAGAGCCAACAGCTCGAGACTGCAGCCTACAAGAGGTATGGGACGACTGGCACGAGACCTCCTTTAAGTAGGATCACTCTTTCGGCTGCTGTTTGTTGCAATCGAAGTATTAGCGTTCTGTTGGTAATATGCAATTATTACACTTAACGCGCCAGGCTTGTAACTTGTAATTAGCGCTCGGCGGGGCACATAGCCCGGAGAGTAGCTGTTGGTTGCAGTCTAGTTACGTTCCTTATAGTAAAATAAGGATTTTGCGACTAAAATATTATGTTTTAATGACATCAAGCTGCAACTTCAGATCCGTAGGCTCCAAAAAATTTTTTGTTGCACTTGAAGTTATTTAACTATTTGTTATTTAGTGTTTTATTTGTGCAATTAGGTTTGCATAATTTGTTGAAATTTGATCAATACGCTTCATTTTAGGAGTGACCAAATTATATTTCTAAGTTAGACTGTATAATTGGTATTGATCCATATAGTTTAAAAGTAGAAGATTTAACTGCATCTTTAGATGATATCCAAAAAGAACCTCGCACGGAATGATAGGAAAATGGCCCTCTGCTAAATTACACCACATTTTAGTATGTTACAGGTCTTGGTCTCCAGAACAATAATTCTCATGGGCCGGGTGTAATGCTCAAAAGTCAATATAGCGCAAGCCACTACTTACCAATTTGGAAAAATAAAAGTACGAATCAGTGCTGCCAACATTGAAAAAATAAAATTATGTGATTAAGTCAAGAAGTATGTATTTATATGCTAGTGGGGATGCGTGCATATAATACATGCCCAATGAAGTTTCGACGTAAACGTTTACTGAATGATAATTGACACATGCATTCGCATATACATAAGCATACAGGACCATTAAAACATATAAATGTGAACATACATAAATTAGTATATGGTAGAAACAGTATACTAGTTCTTTGCTATTGCACTTAATGGTTCTGTCTATATTGATTTTTGAGCGTTGTACCTGTGAACGATCCATCTTTTGCGTCTGAAGGACTTCTACCATATTTTCCAAAAATGAATACTAACGTTTACAAAGAAGAGTTCAAAACGACTGTTTCAGACATAGAATAATACAAAATTTATACTTACTGTTCGTTTATGCGTAACTGCTTCACTGATGGTACCAATTGGACGTCATAACACAATAAATCTAACACGGTAAGTACTAACACTTTCTTAAAATTAAACCTGAAAGGGAATTTTGAAAAACACAAGAAAAAGACAATATAAAGTTCAAAAATATATATTAAATCTCTTTGAAAATCATGTTTTACAACAACTTCAAGAAAAATGTTATTGACAAACTATAGTCTGGCCCGTGTACAGCACATAGTGAGGAACGGACGACTTATAATGTACCAACCATGCACCAATATGCAGTTTTTGAGCTAACGATTACACAGAAAGATTCAAGAAAAGTTCAATGTTTATAAATTTTTGGTGGGCTTTTGCTTGCCTGTCTATTGACGTATTTTCAGTTCAATATCAATTTTGATCGCTCCTCGGATCTTAAAAATGCTTGAATCGCAACGACTTTGAATTATATTTTGCAATTACAATTTCATATGTTCAGGCAAGGCTGTCCCATGCACATATGAGTACATGGTAACTATACTTTTCTGACACCGACTCACTGAAGAACCGGTTTAGGGCAAATCCCGTTAAAACCCATCATTTTCCCGTCAAAATCGACTGCTAGGAAATGATAGGGGACCCTTGTCGCTGAAGGCTATTTTCGCTAAACCTCTCGATATACTTTGAATAGAGATTGGATTAACTTGTCCTCATATTTAACACAACGCATGAGTTGCAGTGCTTAACAACGTGGATTCTTAAAAGGGTTTCCGAAAGTCGATTTTTGTTACACTTTCTAAATTTTGGTGATCGGGGCGACATTATGGTTCCGTACAGTGACATTTACTACACTTTCTAAAATTACACTCGTTGATGAGTTATTGAAATTTTTGCATAAAAAAACGCTCCGTACAGCGAAAATATGTCGGATTTTGTTACAGTTTCGAAAAGTTTATCGAGGGTTTTGACGTGTTCTTTAACTTACCCATGACAACTATTGTTCAGGATGCCAAGACTTATAAATAACATACTAAAATTTGGTGCAATTTAACCGAAGGCCATTTTCCTATCATTCCGTGCGAGGTTTTTTTCAAAAAATGTATTGACGGATTATTTGTTATTTAGAAATTAGAGCATCTAAACGTTTATTAGAGTATGTAAAAGTTTATAGATGCCTTTGCTCAGCTTGCTTGTAAAAGGATAGAATCACTGGGCGCGAAAAAATATCTCAGTGTTGGTAAAGTAAGTATAGATCTATATAAATTAGGGGCGAGCGTAGGTGCGTCTTTACTATGTACATACTTCGGTATGCGATGTAAAGCAATGACAGGTGCAGTTAGTACTTGGATGGGTGACCATTCCAACGGAAACCGCGTTCTCGCCTCACACATCTTCCAGCGACTTGTATATCAGTGTATGCGCGGAAGCTATACAACCTTAGGCGAGGGTTGTATAGGAGATATATCATCCTTCGGAGGGGATGTAAAGCCGTCGGTCCTTTGTCTATTAAATGTTAGGCAAGTAAAAGATCCCTACTCTTCTTAAGGGAAGAGGTTCGGCAAAATTCCTGGTTGGGGTTAGCTCGTCTACAGGCGTCGATGTTAGGCCTCAGTAGCGGAAATAGGCCGACGTTAAATAAATCTATAAAAAAAAATAAAAAAAAATCTATATAAAATTTAAAGTTTGTTATCGAAGTTTATTACTTGTGTCTATAATATTTAATCACAAATTACTGCTTTACAACATTAGGTTATTATTAAAACGGGTTAATGGATGTAAATTTTGTTTAAGGTTTGGCATTTATATTTAAAAACCAGCATTTTATTATGAGAGCAAGCTAGAGTTAAAATATGTATGTTTCATTTACATAGTTTCCTATAAAGGGGAATTTAGAAAGGTCCTTGCACTACAATAATATAGCAGCCGCTGATTTATGATTTTATTGATTTATATTTCGGCAGAAATCATCTTGATATGAATTGTGATTAATTACTTTGACTCCATAATTCAACACAAAAGGGATTACAGAGAAAGGGCTTAACGACTCTACTAATTATTTACATTAAAACCCTCATGTAGAATTAGTGGTGACTTCTAAACCATCTCTTATCCTTTGATGATGATAATTGACATGGCAGACAGCACGTACGTAATTCGATGTTTTATTGTGAAAATCTTTTATCGGAAAGTTACCATATGTTGTTATCTCGTAATGAATAATATGGGATACACAATATACATTTTGAATTTACATGTTTTCCATTTTCCATGATAGGTGGAATGTGGAATAGCAGGCTACAATTTATGTAGTAAGTGAACTCTAGCTTGCTCTCACAATAAAATGCTGATTTTTCTAATTGCTTTTAATTGTCCTGTTAGTCAACATACTTACATCGTGGACAATTCACCGAAAATTTTTAACCGAAAACTGTACACTCAACGGACAGTTCAGCGAAAAACAATTTACCGAATCAAAATACATCGAATGATCAATTTATCGAAAAATACTAGAAAATGTGACTGTTTTTTGTCTTCATGGCTTTGTCACTAAGTAGCTTAGTGGCGGCGATGACGTTATTTTTTTAGACAAAATAGGTAGTGTAGGATTTGTGAAAAAATAACCTTGGGCATGTGATTCAAGATCCAATTTAAGAATATTTTATTTAAAAACTAGCTCATATAAATCCCATACAATCTATTTTTATATGCGTAATTAAGTTTGCAAATACATGAATACTAACCTTTTACATCTAAAAGGAAATATTATGAGTAATGCCTCGTAACTAATCCGAGATATTAGTTGGATCGAATGCTTGCATCAATCGTTTAAGCCGCTCGTTTAGGTCTTTATATTTTTTCTTTTAGTGAGGCCCTTCTTCTCCGGCAATTTATGTCTTATTCTCTTTTTATACCGTCGATAAACTTTCTAATGGTAGGATGACTGCACGATATTTGCGCTTTGAAACATCGATACCAGCCTTCTACAGAATTATTTGTTTTTGGCGTGTCGGTCAAAACACTTTAGTAGCAGTTCCACATATCTATGCCGAATAGCGGGGGCTGACATCGATTATTCCTAGCAGGCCTTCCTATCAACATGTCCTTGAAATAGTCAACAATACTTTGCACTTCGGAAGGAAAAAATTTAATGTCCAAAAGTTCATCGAATACTTGTATTACGTAGGTCTTAGGGACAAACGCCAGAGCTGGCAAGTGTTTCATCTTCAAAGCATAATCAGCGTCTTGGTCATAGCGTTGCTTGAAACCGCTGTGTTGAATCTGCCGGTATATGCACTGCGCCAAATGAAAGAAACAACCGCGTATTACGCTGCTAGGAAATTGATTACTTATCGCATTCACCTTGCTATTTCGTAATCAATCAAAATAGATTCAGAGGTCATTGAAATTTGGAGCAGTTTAAGTCGATTCAGAAGACGGTTGTAGGTAATTTCAGTCTTATTAGGCAGCAAAATATACAGCAATGGAATAGTTATATTTTGCTTCAAGCCATATACGGTGTACATCTGATGAAACAGCGAAGGAAGGGTTTTGAATGTTCCATCCATATACCAGTCCTTGGAGATGGACGAAATACCAAATATCATAATTCTATCGGTTTCGTTGCCAGAGTCATATAACAAAAAAATTCACTCTTAAACGTTGTTGTATATTTTGTAGGGAAATCCAGATCACGTCTGCATTGCGATTGGGCTGGAGCACTGCATGCTACTTCTCTGGTTCGTCTAATTATTCTTTTAACCATTGATAATTTCGGGAACGAACCGCACGCCGCTTGACTAAGATTCTTAGTCATTTTAGAGATTATCACGTGAGGTGTTTGCTCAGCTTCTTTAGCAGTATTTTTAACTTTGTTTCTCGCTGTCAGTACCCTCAACCCTTGCTGCATTTGCACTATGATTATGATCGCTGGTTTCCTTGATCATTGTATTGTGCTCGGTGATGACCCGAACGCGACACTTGATTTTCTGGTAGTGTTTACACTTCCAATATATTCGACTGCCAGCTGCTTTATGCTTTACAAACAGATACCAGTTACAGTTCAATTTGGGTTGCCCTTTCTCACTCATAATATATTGCAACTCCATGTTAACCTCATGAAGTATAAACTGAAACTAAAAATTCAAAGCGAAATGTCAGTGTCAAGGTCAAGTGCCAAGAATCTGTTTGAGAATCTAGGTGCACCAATTCTGAGGGTTGTAATGTATATGCATTTTCAGAAAATTGCTCATTCGATGAGTTGTTCTACGGTGAACTATCTATTCAATGAATCTTCCGTTCGGTGAATTGTCTTTTCAATGTACAGTTTTGGATGAGTTGTTTTCGGCAAATTGACCAGACCCGAACATACTTATATCTTAAGAACTATCTCGTGAATGTATCTTTGTTCCTTCTCCCTCTTTCCTCCAATTGTAAGTTCCTATTTCTTTTCACATTGACTTAATTATATTCAAATTTCCATTACTGTGTATCACATATGAGTACATTAGATGTAAAACTCGGTTTTTGCAAATTTTGAATAAATAGAGATATTACGGTGTTTAAATACATTAACGGACTCTGTACAAGATAACCAAGTCAACGAGGTGCATAAGTCGGTATTTTCAATGTAAAATAAGTTTAAAAATGTAACACAGATACATTTGTTTGGACCCGTCAGATGTATAATTTTGTATTTGGCAACGACCAATAATGTCGCTGGTAATACGTGTCACGTGAACAATAAGTACTTGGCTGACATCCATTACTGTGGTCAGTGTTTACTGAATTCTGAAAACGTATACTATTTAAGAAGTTTATTTCGTTTTTTACAAGTCTATTCAGCATGAAATTAGATATCCGCATTACACCTTGCCAAAAAGGCACAGGTAGAAAGAAGTCTCGCCAACCCGAAAACTGGAAAAGAGTGAAAAAACAAACTTTAAGGTAAGCCTTCTTTTTAATTGAATTACTGCTTAGAAGCTCTTTACTGGTATTTATTGTAGGCATAAGCCAAAAGATTTGTCGACTTATTCAAACTGTAATCATTCCAAAGAAGTTCTCTCATGTAAAGAAGAGAAATTCTCATAGAATTTCTATTAAATACAAGATTTCAACAGCAGACAGAGATTTAAAGCGAGTATGCAAAAAAACTTTTCTAAATACTCGGAAATAGGATTGAGAATTTTGTATGATCTGGCCAAATTCCCAAAGAAAGAAGGGGAGGTGATAAAATTTTGGAAAAAAACGATGTGACTAAACTTTCGTTGAGAGTTTAACTTCTACAGAGAGCCATTATAGCCGCGGACATACATCCAGAATATTTCTAAGATGTGATTTGAATTTTAAAAAATTATTTAAGTTATATATTGACAAAAACCTAGGTGTTAATGTCAGGTTGTCCCATTTCAGAACTTATTTGAACAAGAATTACAACTTATCTTTTGGTACGCCACTAACTGACCTGTGTTCTATCTGCTTACGTGCCAAAGAATTGTCAAGGAAAAGTAATTCAGAACAGAAAACAGTTAAAATAATGACTGAACGGAGAGCTTAAATCTGATTCAGAAATTGTTCAAACATTCTCATTTGACTGTCCAAAAAATTTGGCTTCGCCTAGGCCATATAAACCTGTGGTACGGAGAAACCCACTCTGAATTTTCTCGGGACAATGCTGCATTAAGAATGAATACCTTTTCAACATAAATGATTTTAAAATATAAAAATATTATCTGTATATTAATTATGATATATAATTATATGATTTTTAATCATAATATTTTTAAAACTGCAGCTTTTGGAGATTTTGTTTTAGAAAATAGGCTGTATATTGCAACCATTTTTTATTTTTTATTTATTTAGCAGAAAAAAGTGTATACTCTTTCTGACATTCAGCGAGGCATTGGAGATATGAAAGGTGTACTCTTAGCAATATACACCTTCACAGGATGTGACACTGTATCAGCTATTTACAAAAAGGGGAAAATTACGTCGTATAGGAAAGTGCAAGCCAACAACGCTCTTCGTACGAAACTTCTAGTCTTCAACGACCCCAAAGTTGACCCCAGTGCAGTGGCTGACGCTGGAAAGCATTTTCTTCTTCTTCTTCTATAGATTGGTTTCGCTACCAGTGTTACTTGCAGGCTATTGCAAAGCAGCCTATACATCCATTGCTCAAGTTAGCTGCACTTCCCCCGACTTCAGCAGCTTCCAGACGGCATTCATTTAGAACCTATCACAGGTACAGCAGTGGCTGAATGAGAAGAAGAATCCGCTCGAGTGGAAGAAGATTGGCGAACACTTGAGACCAATTACAACAGTACGTTCTGCAGCTCCCCACGAATTACTTTTCCTGATAGTATGCGCTTGCCTAGACGAATGTGTCCGTAACTACGAGTGCAGAAAGAGTGGTCTAAACTGCTCAAGCATATGCGGTAATTGCTCAGGCCTAGGATGTGATAACAGGGACAGGAACATCATAGACGACGATCCAGAAGACGAGGGTGCTATGTTCGAAGAGGACTGAATACTGATGAATATTTTACATTAATTTAAGGTCGCATTTAACATTCTACATTTTTATTTAATATTACTATTGAACTCAGTTTATGAACTTCAAAAATTTTAATAAAAAATGGTTGCAATATACAGCCAAATATGCCTATTTTCTAAAACAAAACCTCCAAAAGCTGCAGTTTTAAAAATATTATGATTAAAAATGATATAATTATATATCATAATTATTATACAGAATATATTTTTATATTTTAAAATCATTTATGTTGAAAAGGTATTCATTCTTAATGCAGCATTGTCCAGAGAAAATTCGGAGTGGGTTTCTCCGTACCACAGGTTTATATGGCCTAGGCCTGTGGAAGCCTCTTTTCCCTTAAATAGTAGCACCCCTTGAGAAGGTGGCGAGGTTGTCATTCCTTCAAGAGCTTATAACTAACATACCACCGACCACTAAAATCGCAATTTGCTTTTACAAAACACAATCCTGTATAAAAAAAAGTTGTATTTAGTGATATTGTCTTATTTTTTCAAAAAAATCTAAAATTTACGAAAAATTTCTACTTTTACACCTTCTGTAACTCTGGAACCGTTCACTTTAGCAAAATTATACATAGGACCATTTTTGTTCGAAATTTAATGTATATTATTTCTGTATATGGCACTTTTCGCGCTAAACTGCATAGTTTTCTAAATATTTAAGAAAAACTGATAGTAGAGCGACGCGTAGCGGAGCGAGTGTTTAATAAAATGAGTGACTAACAAGTTTATAAAACGTGTTGCATACTATACTTTTTCTAGGACAGCAAATATCTAAATAAAAAATTTGGAAGTTATTTTAATATTTCATTTATTAACGTATCAATAACATGGTAACAGTAAAAAATTACTAAACTATTGTTCTACTTATTGTGTATATTAATGGTTACATTGGAAACATTTTGGCAATTGCTAAAAAAACTAAGTGATTTTCCTAAATGCGTTCCATCGAACTGTGTTAAATTTGCTTCATGATTTGAATTGAAGCTAATACTTGGTCCACTTTCATTTTTAACAATGCTTGAACTTTGAGCAATTGCAATATCAATATTCTCTTTATTTTTTTGCATTGCATTATTTTGAACAGTGTTCATGATTTTAGTAGCGGTCTCAATTTCATTGTTTAACGAGTGGTCAATATAACTCTCTGCAACAGCTGTGGATCGCCACCTTCCATGACGCTTTAATGCTGTGATGTCCGCACCCGAGTCCACCAAAATCGTCGCTGAAGACCTTCTTAGGCAATGACCAGTATAAGCAGCAGGGTCAGGTAATTTTAAGAATTTTGCTACTACGCTAGAGAGGCTGCCAAATTTATTAATTCCAATTGGCTGTTTTCTACATTTTCCTCGCTGGTAGTTTAAGAAAAATCGGGTAGTACTTGTCAGGTTTGGAGGTCGAAGTTCCATGTATTTCTTGCATGTATGATAGAAATTACCTCCAATAACAAACTGACGTTCCGTTTTTGTTTTCGTGTCAGGAATGTGAACTAAAAGGGCCGTGTTAAGGTCTTCAACATCACTTGTTTGAATTTTCGTCAATTCTTCCCGCCGACAAGCTTCCATTATTCCAAAAAGTAACCCTACCTAAAATATTTATAATTTTGTTTATTTTTATTTAATTTGGTTTTATACCATTACCTTTGTAAATAGGTATTCTTCGTCTGGAGCAGATGATAAGAATTCTCTAATTTCTTAGGGTGTCAATATTTTCGACTTTCTAGATCTGTAACCGTCTGATTTACGCTTCAGAAATGCGCACAATTTGGGGTACTTGCTAATATCAACATTGTTTTTTAGATTAATTGTCGCCCGCAGCATTGAATAGATTGCCCGCAAAGAGGACGGTTTCATCTTTTTCGACAAATTTTGGAAATAAGCAAGTAATACATTCTCAGAAAATGAATTTGTTTGGTTTTCTTGACGCCAATCTTGGAAAAGTTTATATGCACGTTCGTATTGACTTTTAGATTTTTCTGGCAGAAAACTAGCAGTTGCCGATGCCGCTGCTTGAGTAATTTCGGGCGGAGTACCAATGAAGACATCTTCTTCACTTTCACTGTCGTTTAGGCTCATTTTTTTCCAAAAAATACAAAATTACTTGTCTCTTGTCACAACGCGTCGATTTATTTTGACAGATTGATGACAAGAATTACGGAAAACTAACTTGATTTTTGCCATTAAAATATCTAGAATTAACCTCAGCCGTGACTAATATCTCGTTGCTAAGTTCAGCCCGTGACTAAAATGCACGAAGTCATGGTTTGTCGAAAGCGTGTTTAAAGGATTATTTAGCGTCATGGAAACGTATACGATAAACGCCACTTTAAAGATGGAAGTAGAAAAAACTAATAACTTACCAACTTCTTCCCCCCTCCCACCAAACCCGACGCTTAAAATGGTGTAACTTTTTACCAAACAATATGTGGACTGTACAGAGCAATTTGGAGTTGGAGGGAAACTTTTACTTTAGATGTTGAGGTTTGGGTCTAATTACACCGTACTACTCCCCACTCCCGTGGGGTGAGTGACTATCGGGTCCGCGAATCGTGTGCCCTGAGTAGACGCAATGAACCGAGGATGACAACCTTCTGCATTCTGCCGGCGGTAGTCGATCCAGGCCATAAGGTTTCATCTTTTTCGACAAATTTTGGAAATAAGCAAGTAATACATTCTCAGAAAATGAATTTGTTTGGTTTTCTTGACGCCAATCTTGGAAAAGTTTATATGCACGTTCGTATTGACTTTTAGATTTTTCTGGCAGAAAACTAGCAGTTGCCGATGCCGCTGCTTGAGTAATTTCGGGCGGAGTACCAATGAAAACATCTTCTTCACTTTCACTGTCGTTTAGGCTCATTTTTTTCCAAAAAATACAAAATTACTTGTCTCTTGTCACAACGCGTCGATTTATTTTGACAGATTGATGACAAGAATTACGGAAAACTAACTTGATTTTTGCCATTAAAATATCTAGAATTAACCTCAGCCGTGACTAATATTTCGTTGCTAAGTTCAGCCCGTGACTAAAATGCACGAAGTCACGGTTTGTCGAAAGCGTGTTTAAAGGATTATTTAGCGTCATGGAAACGTATACGATAAACGCCACTTTAAAGATGGAAGTAGAAAAAAACTAATAACTTACCAACTTCTTCCCCCCTCCCACCAAACCCGACGCTTAAAATGGTGTAACTTTTTACCAAACAATATGTGGACTGTACAGAGCAATTTGGAGTTGGAGGGAAACTTTTACTTTAGATGTTGAGGTTTGGGTCTAATTACACCGTACTACTCCCCACTCCCGTGGGGTGAGTGACTACCGGGTCCGCGAATCGTGTGCCCTGAGTAGACGCAATGAACCGAGGATGACAACCTTCTGCATTCTGCCGGCGGTAGTCGATCCAGGCCATAGAGAGGTTCCGCTTATACTGCATGGAGTCCTGTGACATCTGTCGTTCAGCAGGTTCTCCTTGCAGCCAGCGACACCTCTCTTCGACCCTCGTTGCTCATATATCCATTCGTAAACCGGTTCAACTGCGTGGAGCACCGACATGTACAAAATGCGTAAACACCTTGTAACATGCGTTTAGACAGTTTATCGGTCTGTAATTCTTTGGGTTGGACAAATTTCTGTTCTTGGGGATCAGCACTGTCCGCCCCTCAACAATTTTTTTTTTACAAAAAATCAGTCACCCTACTCTGTGGCTCCGACCCTCACAGAGGGAAGCTGGTAATACCAATAGCCACTCCCACGCCCGTGGAGTGAGTGACTACCGGGTCCGTGAGAGAGTTTAAATGTGATTGCATAATGAAATGTACCAATTATTTTAAACAACTACTATTTCAGTTCATTCATAGTAATAGTAGAAGTATTTTTGCTAGTCTATTATATTTGCTCTTATTAAAAATATGGGTCACACCGATACAATTGCAATAAAACGATAATTATTATCTATAAAGTATTAAGCAAACAAATGCCACACTAACATGTAAACATAATCACAGTTTTCCAATAATTTTACACGAACTGAGATAATTTAAATGTCTTCTTGCATAAAAAGCATCAATCGGCCATTAGCAATATAGCCAATAGTTGGAAGTCATTTATTCAAAACTAATCTAGAACGACTCCGAAAAATCAATTTTAAAGAGAAGCGGAGGAGAATCCTGTTAGCATATTAATTTTTTGTAACAAACGGACTGTATCGATCTCTATTGAAATAAAGCAAAAAGAACGGAGGATACGAAGCTAAACTTTTCAAGCACTCATAAAATTCATGATAATATTTATTCTAACCAATATCATACAGTCATTACAGTCATAAATTTGTTTATTATATTGGCAAGATTGAGAGAAATATTAAAATGTGATCGAATATAATAATTAATAAGGTTGCGATATGATCTGTTTCTGGTTGTTAACTAACAATAATGGATAATGCTGTTATTTTTTAAAACAAAAATCAAACTATTCAATTAATAACTATGTATAAATATTTTAGTTTTATAAATGTCAAAAAATAAGTTTACTTAACATTGATAACTATAATATACAGTGTCCCACGACAAACTGCGGCGACCGATATCTAGAAAAGTATATATTGGAAACTTTTTAAAATTTGGTAGTAAATTAATAGGCTGGGGCCGTTACGGATTTTTAATGCTGAAAAAAAAATTAATAGCAGGCAACGGCCGGCTGGAATATATAGTTGACGTCATAAACAATGAAAAACAAAACTTTGGAACTTGAGATGAAGGGAAGTAGTGAAATGGGGTGCTATTTAAGGGATGAAAACCGTTTTTCATGATTTGTGGCGAAACGTGACCTCCTAGAGAAAAGTGTTTCATAAAAAAGTTGTATATAATAAAGAAATATAAAACTTTTATTGTATATATTTTTCGACATAACCTCAAAGTTTGCGAGAAAATGACGAAAAAACGATTTTTCTGTTTTTATTTTTTTTCTCGCGTGAAAATTATTTAATTTAAATGAAACTTTGTGAAAATACGTAATTGTTTGCATATAATAAGCATGAATTTTTTCAATTATGGAAAATAAATATTTTTCGAAATTTTACCAATTTTCCGAAAAAACACCCCTATCTTCGGCGAACAACTTTATTGATTTTTTTTGGATTTTGATGTTCTACTAGTGCTCATTCTTTTCGTCGAGATGTCTACTTTCAAATGGCATGTCGATGTTAGTGATTTATTGTCATTTAGCAGCTTAAAATGAAGAAAAACCGAAAAATTTTTTTTTCGAATTTGTCGATTTTTTTCATTATTTTCAATTTATTTTCATCGATCAAACTCTCAAATTCTATATCATCTTCAAAATCATTGGCATTTTCAGGCTCTTCAATTTCGATGTCATTATTCTTTGCTAGCTGTTCATCAATATCTTCAGAATCACTTAAATCTGCAAATACTTCTCTGTCTCTATTTGAACAGTTCTCAGTGCATGTATTGCATAGATTGGTACATTTTAAGCCGTGTTTTCGGCAGCCACATCTTTGATTATTGCATTCACTTTCACAAGTACAGCTAACGCTTTTTAACAACTTTCCGGGAATCAAGTCGGAACTGTCAGAGATGTATTTCGGCACGAGTCTTCCTACATAATATAGAATTTGAGAGTATGATCGATGAAGAAAGCGAACCACAACAAAAAAGGCCTAAAATTGATTAGATTTTAACAATTATTTTATTGATTTTTCTTTTTATAAGCTATACACAACCAATATTAATAAAGTAAATATTTGTAAATAAAGCAAAGAATTCGTAGCCAATATAAATAAATTGTATGTTGTATTTTATCATGTGTATTTAGAATAATTTAATATGCGTATAAAGTTTTCGAAATTTAACTGTAGCTTATGAAAATTAATAAAGTACTATTGATTTCCATGTAAATGTTAAGTTTCATGAAGTTTTCCCTACCTTTCCGTGCTGAAATTCATTCAACTTTATTTATTTTATACCAAAGTAAGTTTTTTCATTAAAATATTATTGAATTATTAACATAAATATGCTAAAAAAATGAAAAAAAGCGACAAATTCGAGATTCGAAAATTTTTTTTTTCGGTTTTCTTAATTTTAAGCTGCTAAATGACAATAAATCACTAACATCGACGTACCATTTGAAAGTAGACACCTCGCCGAAAAAAATGAGCACTAGTAGAACATCAAAATCCAAAAAAAAATCAATAAAGTTGTTCGCCGAAAATAGGGGTGTTTTTTCGGAAAAATGGCGAAATCTCGAAAAATATTTATTTCCCATAATTGAAAAAATTCATGCTTATTATATGCAAACAATTACGTACTTTCACAAAGTTTCATTTAAATTAAATAATTTTCACGCGAGAAAAAAATAAAAACAGAAAAATCGATTTTTCGTCATTTTCTCGCAAACTTTGAGGTTATGTCGAAAAATATATACAATAAAAGTTTTAGATTTTTTTATTATCTACAACTTTTGTATGAAACACTTTTTTCTAGGAGGTGACATTTCGCCACAAATAACGAAAAACGGTTTTCATTCCTTAAATAGTACCCCATTTCACTACTACCCTTCATTTCAAGTTCCATAGTTTTTTTTTTCATTTTTTATTACCTCAACTATATATTCCAGCCGGCCGTTGCCTGCTCTTAATTCTTTCATCTCAAAAAGGTAACGGCCCCAGCCTATAATGTCGATTCGACTCGGCTAAAATATTTGGATGGTGGCACTTCCGGAAGTGGATGTCAACTTGCTTATTTTAAATGGGACACCCTATGTATTATATTTTTGGATTGTACGCAAAATTCTAGGCCAATTTTGTTTATCATATCTTATACTTAAGTCTCTCTGTTTTTGACATATTTCAATTATTGTGTCAAAAATGACGTTTGCAGGAGGTTCCTATAAGGAAGCCTTTATTATCTAATTTGGGTTGGATTCGTTATTAAAAAAGACCTACTTTAATAGATTATTTATAATATTTTGATAAGTATTAATACAGAGAGTTAAAAAAAATTAAATTGAGAAAACTGTCAAAAATCAATTTTTTTCAAATGGAAACCCCCAATTTTTATAATCTTATTTATCACTAAAAATAAGGGTAAATTTGTGTATGGATGTCTATTCCGAAAATTTTTAGTTTTTGAAATACTGCCAATTCAATATTTTTATATGGGGATTTTGCTATAGATTTTAAGTTCAATTACTCTTAGTTGGCTATGACGGCGTTGAGTGCTAAACAAATGTATGCAGCTGTCACTTGCCATTTAACAAGTATTAATTATCATGCCGTTGTGCTTAAACTATACGTACGAGGATTCTTTTTGGCTCCTCGTAACCTAGGCCATAAATCGGCATAGGTGGTTGTTCAGTTCTAGAGATTATATTTATTTCGGGTGATCATTTCTGGTCGCTGCCCTAGTGGGTCCGCAACATGTTACTCGTTCCTCCGCTGGCGATCATACCATCGGTTGCGAGTGGGCAAGGTAGAAAACATCGGGACCGGGTTGAGCGTAGCAACTAGTGGTCGAGGGCATCCGGGCAAGGAGAGACAGTGGCCGTGGAGATAGGAGGAATGGTGTGTATGCTGTACGAGAAACATAAAAAAATCAGTGTGGAGCATCTTTTTGTATGGATTCATGTGGACAGCTTAAACGAAAAGTTCTTTTAGTTGAACAATTGTAGGTTCGAGCTTGAGGTATATTGTTACCATATTTAGGGGACTCACGGCCGTTTGCACCGCATATGTTTAAGGACGGCTTAGCTTTAAGGTTGGCTTAAAACTCTGTTTTCACTTGCACCGTTCCATAAATGGAGTTAAAGGATTCCTTAATCTAAGCCGCCACCGATGACGGCTTAAACATGACTTAAATTTAAGGAATGGTTAGGGCATGTGTATTTCAAACGCTGACAGCTGTCATTTTAGATTGGGAGGTTATTTCTATTCCACGTTTCTATTCTGTTTCCTTTAAATTTATTTAGAAATAAAAATGGATCACGATTTCATGTTAAATGACGACTTGGACATATTAGATATCTTGGAGTATAGATATCCAAGAAGAGTATACAACAGGACGCAGCCGTTTCTTGACATGGATAACTTATCGTTTTTTAGAAGATTTCGATTAACAAAGCCCATCGTCTTGAACTTATTAGTAGAAATTGAGGAAGATTTGGAGTTGGACATGTTACCTAAGAGTGTATGTATATTAAAAATTGTTCAACTACTTATTACCAGCTGGAAATAAATATTTAAAAAATCACAAGCTAATTACATTTTCATTTAGTGAAAAATTAAATAAAAAAAGAAGATAGGAAAATTAGTATTGTTTTATTTTAATAAGTTTATTTACATTTTTTTTTCATATTCTATCTGGAACGTAGCTCAATTTTCAATTTCTGTTCCTCTCTTTGAAATTCCAATTCCTCTCTTTGAAATTCTAATTCATTTTTCAATTTCTGTTTTTCATAGACGGCAATAAGTAATCTTTTATCAAGTAATTCTTCGTACTCTTGTGCTAAGTGGGATGACGATAATGCCCTCACTGTGGTATTAGGGCGCCTACGTTTACTCGATAAAGGTGTCTTGTCCTCCTGGAGATGGATTTTAATTAACTTATATATATATATATATATATATATATATATATATATATATATATATATATGTGCGTACATGTGTCATACTTACTGTGGCATCATGAGGCCTTTTCAAGCTGTCTGAGAGTGGAGTCCTTAGGTAGCTGGCTTTTTTCCATTTTATTGATGGGGAGTCTGAATGTTGCAAGTCATTCATCGATGGGTTATTTTCATTCTGCTCTTCTTCAGTAGACTCTAGATGTGGTGATTGTGCTGATTGTTCATTATTATGAAGGTCAACGGATCCATCTGGAGAGAAAACAAACATGTAGATTAGTTGCTGCAACAATGAGATGTGCAAGGATGTTAGAAGATTTTCTTTAGCATTTACAAAAGATGGTAAAGTACTTACCTACTGGTAATTCATCTAAGTTAGCTTCCAGTTCAAACTCGATTAAATTATCTTGTGTATGAGTATTAATAATATCGGAGTCGTAGGGATTTTCTAATCCGAAAACAGTTTTAGTATTCATAATTGATAGAAGCACATCTTGATGTGAATCCGATTTAACATCCTTTTTCTTGCCTCCTCCCGTAACAAAAATTTTCTTTTTCTCTTCCGCCACTTGTTTTCGAATTTCTTTTTTCTTGTTTTCGTAGAATTATTTTAACGATTCGGTGCTCCTTTTTCACGCATTAGGAGCCTGAGCATTAAATTCCCCAGTTAATTTATTCCATGCTTGCACTTTCTCTGCCACTGAAACCTGATCAGTTTTTTTATTTTCAATAATGTGTTTGTATTTGAGAACTAGTCCGAGCAAAACTTCTTTTTCTTGATACATAAAGTTCGTCGATCTCACGCGTTTTTTTATACCATTGTCCGAATCACAACAGTTTGCCATTTTTATGTGCCAGACAATTATAATACTTCAAATGGTTAAATTCTACTGATTTCATTCTTCCAAGATTGAGGTTAAAGTAAATAAATAAAATCACGTGCTGCGATAAATTTCGCTAGAGAACAACACAAAAATCCCTATATTAGATATTAATTTACAACGTTGCCAACTATATTCTCTACTTAACTATGAAACGCTTAAATATTGTTGGTGCAACAGAATTCATATTAAGCCACCCTTAAAATTTAAGTGACCCATAGTTATTCTCGGCTTAACATAAAAACGGTGCAAACGGCCGTCAGTATACGGGATTTGGGATACGCCATTTCACTCCACGGGCCACTACCTGCACCGAAAACACCAGTGCTGACTCCCTGGGCGATACCAAATTGCATAGGAGAAAAATAGGAAAAAGGACCCCTCCGAGGATGTAAGGTATAGGAAAATTTTATGATTTAGCGTTCACATACCGGGCTGGAATTGTCATATGTGAAACCGAGATTTTCATACACGAGGTTGAGATTTTCCTCTCTGGGGACGAGGCCGTTCTTCCACGAGACATTAACGTTTGCTCGTACGCGAGATTCCTTTTATGGTATCAGCTTTTCCTACTTGAACTATATATTCTGCCGATGATATTTCACAACCCGGGGCCGACCGAAGTCGCCGATCACTGGAGTACTGCCCCTACACAGGGGCCACCAGGTTTTTATAATAATAATCTCACCACTATATATGTGTGTATATGCATAATTAGCTACTAACCTTTAGTTATTACAAACAAATTTGGCTAGTATCAAAATTCACACTTACATATTTTTTTTTGTGCCACTTCCAGTAAAATTAAGAGCCGTTACACAACTTTGACAATATTTTTCCTGCAGTTTCTTTGACAAAATCATAGTTTAAATTATTGTTGAAATTTAATCACATTATTTGTAGTCGTTGCCGAATTGTGACAATATTTTCCTTACAGTTTGTTAGACAAGTCCTTATTCAAATTATTAGCAAAACAACTACATTATTCTTAACTGTTACCCAACTTTAACAACGTTTCTACTGTAGTTTTTTTTATAAAATCATTATTCAAGTGATTATTAAAGTTTGGGTACATTTTTGAAAATTCGCTACAGAACAGATGTGCATAATATTAATATAAGAAGGAAGTCACTAATTACACCACCAGCTCATAAAACTAAACTATATGAAAGGTCATTTTTGTACAATATTTCTAAAATATATAACAACATTTCGGCAGATTTAAAGGCTTGCAATATCAATAAATTTAAATTTGAATTAAAGAAACAATTGTTAAGGAATCAATAATGATCATTATTATGTGCAACAAATTGAATAGTATATAATCTAGGAAAGGGTTAATACATAATAGTAAATGTATCATATATTAGAGTATGCAGTTTCTTTAAATATATATGTTAAGTTTTATTAATATTTTATATAAACAGTAAATCATGTGGGTAGGAGAGGTTAAGTGGTAGAACAGTACACTTGTACTGAACTTCGCCTCTTCAATAATGCATATTATTTAGTAATTAATATCTCTGTTAAGTTGTATGTTATTTTTGCATTGTTGAAATAAAGACCATTTATTATTATTATTATTATTATTCTTTTTTGAAGTCATTAAAACGATTGTACACGTATGCATACGCTCCCCCCTCCCCCCATGTTAAGGTCCAGATTGTACTTTTGGATTGTTTTCTTTTGTGCCTCGTGGTTTCCTTTTCACACGTTGAGATATACAGGGTGTCTCACCGGGAACTGATTCGATCGATATAGAGAAAAGTACGCATCAGAAGATTTTGAAAATTTAGATTATTGCTAATATCAGTGTGGTCAATCCAACTAAAATAATTACAAGCAGCTGGAACTTCCGCTTATACCGGAAGTCGTTACCAACTTGCTTATTTCAAATGGAACATCCTATATATTTTAGGGTTTTCGAAAAGAGCATAAAATTCTAAGTCGAAAATATGTAGCATATCCTGTACCTAAACCTAGCCGTTTCAGAGATATTTGACATTTTATAGAAAATTTGACAGGTGCCACGGTTTGCAAGAACCGTTATAATTTCTTCGTGTAAAAGATCCACATTTGCTTCTTGTCACGTAAAAAGAACACAAGGAGAACTACGTTCTACAACTGAAATATATTCAATAATATCATACGAAGTGTTCCGTCTTTCGCGTTACATTCTGTCAACTTCAAACCACGAAAACTTGTTTAGGTCAAATGGAACACCCTATATTTTTTTACGTCAAGTTGTGTAAAATTAAATTCTCTTTTTTCTGATATTAGCATTGTGGGGGTTAAAGTTACAACTTTTTGAAATATTTGCGATTTTATTAGAAATTCATGAACTGTTGTAATCATTTCATCAAAATAGCCATGATTAGAAACAATCAGTCATTATCTGATGTCAAAAAATGCCATCACGTTTAAATTATACCAACGAAAACTTTTTAAATTTGTTTATTATTTATGGAGAATGTGATAAAGTAATATCAAGAACTTGCAGCACATTTGCTACTCGATATCCAGAAAAACGGAAACCGTCACCAAACACTGCAATTTCTCTTGTCACCTGAGCAGGTGAAGAGTAAAAACAGCAAATTTTATATTTATATTTTTATCTGTTACCAAAGCTATTTTTGGTTTATCTCTAGCCATTTCGTTATTTGGTCGTGGTTGCTGTGGGTGAATAATTTATTATAGTTTTTACAAGTTTTTTCTACGTTTAAGATATGTACAGAGTGTAACAAATTATAACCAGAAAGCAAACTGTGCCAGGACCACTTGATGATCAGCTCAAGGTTGCCTCCGCCACTGTTAATATATTATCTTGCAGCCTAAATCAATAACATCAAACTAAAAATTTCCGACAGAAGAGTTTCGTTCTTATAGTAAACATTCAGTGGCCAATCTTGATAACAGCTACAATGTGTGTAATTCTGTTTTATTTGTAAACAGTAAGCACCATTGACGAACACCGGATAGAGTCAGTTGTTACTATAACTACTATCAAAGCAAAGTTTGACCTAATATATTTTATTTACGAAAAAAAGGGACACTGTTGATGCAGTAGTAAAATTTATTGCTTGTAAAACTGAACTAGGGACCACAAACCATTAGTATTACACAAAAGAAGGAAGATGAATCTTGGTAATTATATTAATTGTAGATACCATGGAAAGACCTAAGCATACTGAAAAGTCTGTCAGTACGCTTTGTGGATTGAGATAACTTGAAAACCCAAATTAAAGATTTAATTAAGAGGAAAGTAGATTTATAAAAAAATTAGACAAGTACAGAAATAGTAGAATGCATGTTTTCACGGCCGTTGTCTAATGGAGTAGTTTCTTCCGGGTCTTGCCGTGGTCGTCGAACTTGACTTAACGTTCCGCTGATCATCCTGTCAGCTTTTTCAGAAGGATTCTAAAAACTGAATTTGTTGTATTACACTCCTCCTTATATACCCAGGCGCCGCTTCGCTTCGCTGGTCATTCGCCGTGATTGGTTCGCTTCGCTGCTCATTCGTCGTTTTAGTTGACCGTGACTTACTACGGCGCTGGTACTTTGCAATGCCGGTTTCCACGTGTTACTAAGTCGATACCCATCCTCTCTGTTAAAGTTATTCATGTTTTTCATGTGAATCCCTAATGATTCGCGGATAATAGCGCGTATTCCTGTCTAGTATATTGACGTCCTCGTAGTCGATTTTATGGTTCTCGTTATTATGGACACGCTCTGCTATCGCCGACCTATCCGTGTATCCAAATCTGGTATTCCTCTGGTGTTCTTTGATTCTGCACTGGATACTGGATACTGGACCTGTTTGTCCGATGTAGCTCTTACCACATGTGCACTTCAACTGGTAAACACCTTTTGATAATGATTGATGCTTCCCTCAATTAAAGACCTGTCCACAAATTGTTATCAAAATTTGTTTACCAGTATTGGGGTTTTCCTATTTTTCAGGTTTTTGTAATATGTCTCACAAAGTAGTTTATGGATTTCAAATTTCTTTTTATTGAAATATAGCTCACAAAATATGGTATAACTGTTTCTAAAACTTTATACTTTTACAATAGCATTAAGCTAGATATTTGGTGTCTCCCTCGTAAAATAGGCATACGGTATAAGATACATATAGACAACATAAAGGTTCGTCAATCATAGAGAAGGTGAGCGCAATTTACGCTTATCTAATCTCTATGTCGTATATATCAAATCAAATGATGTTATATCTGAAAAATGTAACTATACATATATGTATACAAAAGAATGAGATTACTTAATGGTACATCGACTAGGTACTTATCAAGGTATTCAATATTTCTTCTGTGATAAAGATAAACATAATACAAGATAGTATAATTATTGTAAAATTTGTTAATGAAGGTACTCGTAAAAGGGGGTGAATCGAAACTGCTGGGTTAATAGAAAGAAAAGTGGAGAACGTAATTGAAAAATTTCCTCGGAGTTCAAATTTAAAATTGGCGGTTTTAATTTTCTGTTAAATTATCTATCTGTAGGTCCCTTACGTATACCTAGTAAACTTCAGCATTTTATGTTGGCATTTCTACTTGAAACAGTGTTGTCAATAAACAGCTGTTATATGGGGTTAATTTATAGGCTGCCATACTTTATATTTTTCTACAGGAAAAAAACAGGTAAGTAACTTCGTATTTTGTTGAAAAAAATACCTTAACCAGTCCTATTAACATTATTATTCACACAAATGAAAAATTCTGTAGTTATGAAAAAAAAAAATTTTGTTTTAACGTCACCTTTGTCAGAATTTTGGGATCAATAGAAACAGCCGTTTTTAACTTTATTTATGTTTTGTAGCATAATATAAGAGCTCCATGAGTCATTTTTTATTTTTTTTCAATTTGCGTTATAAGTTGCACCAAAGCTGCAAAGTTCAAAATGTGTTTCTATGCACCCCCCAATTATACCGTAAAATTTCATTTATATTCTTGTTTACAATTGACATACTATTTGCCAAATTATTTTATTTATATAATACGTTCTATATGGCATATTCCTCATTCTTAAAGGGTATTTTATAATCTGAAACAGATACATGTATCTAATACTGTTTTAACATTGTCATCACGTATCATTAAATCTTTGTCTAAAATTTGATCCTGGTAATAGAATTCGAGATATGACAAGTTATATTGCTAGGAAATTAAATTCCGTGTATCATCGACAAAGGGAAAAATACAAAAGATGAGCGCAAAGAATTGCTTTTGCGCTCTTCGGAAATTTATTTACCCCAAAAATCTACATAATACAGATTTCAAAAATAAACCCATAAGATGCATATGATTGAAAGAAAACCCTGTCTCTGAATATCTCACTAAAGGAACCCAGTCTTTATCATATTTGTTCCTTACTAGTAAAGATCACATTGAGCCAATAAGATGTTATTTTCTTAATTTTTAGCTTGGCGTTATTACAATTGGCTAGGACATTTCTGATGGGGCTCTGAAAAAAATACATCAAATAAATAGATATGGGAAATGCATACTATATGGATCCGCTAGTAAACATGTGCTAAGTAAAATAGACACAATACAAAACAAAGCCCTTCGAGTATATATCGGTGCTATGAATTCAACATCAATTGAACCTTTACGGGTTGGATCCTCTTTTCCTTAGGAGGCAACTGCTCTCTGAGAAAAGTATTTTAAATCTAATTATTAAAAATTCTGCGATTATAGATAAAATACATAATCTAAATATTTTAGATCTCACGAATAATTTCTGGGAAACGAAAAATTCCCCCCACTGTGTATAGGATATCAGGAAGTATTAAAAATTTCTAAAAACATTAATCAATCTGATTTTCTCCTTCAGCCCGACTATTTTGACTCGATAAGCCAAACAAACATCATATTCCCTAACTATACAGAAAACCTCATAATAAATGGAACGATTCTCCAGAATATGTTAGAAAGATTTGCCAATGCTACGCATATTTATACAGATGCCTCAAAATCTAACCACGGTGCAGGCTGTGCATTCCTAATACCTAATTCAAGTACCCAGTCAAAATTCAAACTTTTTCAAAAGACGTCAACTTATTCAAGTCCTTAGAATATATTACAAATAAACAAATTAAAGACTCAGTTATTCTAAGTGACTCCAAGTCAGTACTCTTGGCAATAGGTAATACGTATAATTCAATATCCAGCATGTACCACCCTTTCATTAAATTAATTAAGCATTATAATTACTCATTAAAAATATCATCAAATATTTATGGGTTAAAGCACACAATGGTATAAAACATAATGAAAAAGTCGACTTATTGGCCAAAGACAGTATTGGAAATGGAGACCCCGTTGACAGTCTATGTCTGCAAGACTGTTTAAATATCAGTAAAACAGGCTTAAATAAAGCATGGACGTCTTATTGGCACGAATACTGTTTTACCACTCCTACAAGATACACCCAAATCTAAATAGAAATTCCTGAAGAACCTTGGTATCAGTCTTTTCAAATTCCTAGGAGGTACATAACGACTCTTATTAGGCTGAGATTTGGGCATGGCTGTTATTCTCTACATTTAAATAAATTAGGAATTTTACCAACCAAGCTATGTGAAACTTGTAATGTTGTAGGCGATCTTGATCATTTGTTTTTTAGCTGCGATAAACATTCATCTGGACGTAATCAACTGTATGCAGATATTCTGAACTTCAATATCCAAAAATGCCAATCAATGTATTGCACTTATTAGCTTTAAACAATAATAGAGTGAATAAAATTATTATATTATGTCTAATCTTTGTTTAAAAGTTACCTAATTCCTATTTACCGTAGTTTATATTTTTGTATGTCTAACATAATGCCCTGAAAGAATCCTGGGCGAGAAGAATATGTGCAAACGTATCTCCTTTGAGTCTTCTCTAAAAATTTCCATTTTTGGTAAGATAGTTTTAGGGTGGAGTATGTGTACTCTGTATATGTGTATGATTATGTATGTTTAAATTATGGCATATCTAATAACTTGTGCCTGGCTGCGTGGTTTGTTACCTAATGCCATTAAAAAAAATATATGGGAAATGATAACTTGAACATAAGAAATTTGTTTAATTCATTAATAAAATAACATAACTGGCTCAGCCTGTTGTGGCTGTTTTAGCACCACTTAAGTGGGAATATTATAGCCAACATTTTGAAAGGAGATAAAAACTAAAAATCGTTGCAATAAACATCTACATCATATGAAACAATGGTACTTATAGGTAACTTCTCTTTCTAATTAACCGGGATAAGTGGTATGATTGGAATTAGGCCATTATCATCAGATAAAAGGGATTACATATACATAAAAAAATGAATATATTTATTCGATGGAGCTATTAACAGGCAATTAGTAGCAATGACTATATTGTGGTTAACGGTGCCGGTGTTAATTCCACTTTTTGGATGTGCTTTTCTCCGAAGTAAGTATTAACATTTAATGTCATATTAATCAGTTATGACTGAACAAAATTCATTACTTTGTGTAAAAGTGACGAGTGCTTCACAATCCAGTGTTTTAGCAACGATCATAAATAGTAATGCACTGATGGTCTGTTGAAGTGCTTGTGTCTTATATGTTTTAAAAAATGTCTTCTCTGTTTGTTGGTGGAAATTTTTCTTCAGGTGGTCTCATATAAAAAAAACAAGCGGCGTATGGTCTGGTGACCTTGCAGGCCATCTAACAAGCTAATTCGTTCTCAACTAGTTCTCTCTAAACCTTTCGTTTAAATACATGGAAATTTAGAGTCAGAAGAACAACTAATGGAATTACTGAATAACAGTTAGATAACATGCTCAGAGCTACTGTCACAAAAACACGATTGTGTAAAGATTATAATGAACAACATTTTGAGCAGCTAGATTAAAACATATTTTTTGTGTTTAGTGCTTCAATATATCTTTTATTTTAATTTCATTCCTTCATTGTAAGAATTTATTACATAGTGTAATGGTTTTTCATTAATTTTGTTCAATTGTGTTTTACTAATGTCTTTTAATTGTTAAAAAATGTTACCTTCTTTTATTTTATTTTCACCGCCTGCCTACTAAATATTTTTGTTGCAGTAAGTAGTAACAATGTTCATAACTATGCAATAATTTTCGATGCTAATTTTAGTGAAGAAAGCAAATTAGGATAGGTACAGCAATTGTATTGGAGAAAAATAAAACTAAGTATCTTTTATGTAGGGTGAATAAAAAATGGGTTTCCTATCCTGGTTTTTATGATATCGTGGGATATTTAGAGATTTTTTTTAATAAGAAAAATCTAGTTAGGTTGCTCAGCTACTGATTGTGCCCAAAGGAATGTGGGACACAAAGAGTTGGATATCACAGCATACTAAGCATCAATATCTGCCAAGGTTCATATATCATGGCCACTAGTACAATAAATCTAGACCAATTTGTCACATCCTTTGGATATAATTTTTCAGGGGATAATTTTATGATCAATGGATGGGAAAAAATGCCAGGAATAACATATTAAAATATTTAAGACGTGGGTGTTGTAGCAATTTTGCAAATAAATAAAAACTATCAACAAATTGGCCTTGCTCCACTTTAGCGCGGTACGATGGCCATAAAATACCTCTAATAATTAAAAATATATATATCACGTTGTAGAGAAAGAAATTCTCTATAATTTTGATAAAGTCGAGGCAAGAATTCAAGTGAGTGATCTCATTAAAGAAATTTTAATAGTAGCATAATTTTTAATCATTAATTACCTTAAAAAGAGTAATTCTTGACACCCAGTTATTAAGTTTTTTTCAGAAATAGGTACAGTTCAATGGGGCTTCATGATTCTTAGCAGTATTGTCTTATTTATAGAATCGATCTGTGACGTGCATCGTTGGAATTCTTGCTTCGACTTTACAGGAAATACCCCTATACGATGCTTATTTTTTTTTAAATCAATTTTTCAAGATTTGTTTGCCAAGTTGTTCTTGTTTGGTCAGCTGACCTTTGTCGCCATGGCGACGTGGTGGAAAGGCGTGTGCTGCAATTGGCAAAACAATTTGGCAAACAAACAAAAAAATTGATTTAAAAAAAATTAAGCATCGTAGAGGGGTATTTCCCACATCAAAATTGTAGAGAATTTCTTGCTCTACAACGTGATATACATACGTATATATATATATATATATATATATATATATATATATATGTCTCCATGATGTATAGCGACTTGCCATTTTGCAAGTACCGAGAGCGGTGACCTTCAGCCCTTGGTGGACTTAACCTATATACTGTTATTATAAATGATTTGCAGGAAACAACTACTCAGCGGGCAAATACCCCGACCTGCATTGAATTATACCTTACAAATCATTTGGTAGCCAATGTCATTTGTCAATTCCCCGACCAGACATAGACCGGTTTCGAACTTATTAGTTCTCATCAGTATGCCATAGGTCGTGGAATAGACAAATGACAGTGGCCAACCTGCTAGTCTTATACAGACTAATGTAAATGGTGTAGTGGTGAGAGGTAAGTGAATCCTCTCATGTGGTCTAATGCTACTATACATCAGACATCATAGATGTCTCCATGATGTATAGCGACTTGCCATTTTGCAAGTACCGAGAGCGGTGACCTTCAGCCCTTGGTGGACTTAACCTATATACTGTTATTATAAATGATTTGCAGGAAACAACTACTCAGCGGGCAAATACCCCGACCTGCATTGAATTATACCTTACAAATCATTTGGTAGCCAATGTCATTTGTCAATTCCCCGACCAGACATAGACCGGTTTCGAACTTATTAGTTCTCATCAGTATGCCATAGGTCGTGGAATAGACAAATGACAGTGGCCAACCTGCTAGTCTTATACAGACTAATGTAAATGGTGTAGTGGTGAGAGGTAAGTGAATCCTCTCATGTGGTCTAATGCTACTATACATCAGACATCATAGATGTCTCCATGATGTATAGCGACTTGCCATTTTGCAAGTACCGAGGGCGGTGACCTTCAGCCCTTGGTGGACTTAACCTATATACTGTTATTATAAATGATTTGCAGGAAACAACTACTCAGCGGGCAAATACCCCGACCTGCATTGAATTATACCTTACAAATCATTTGGTAGCCAATGTCATTTGTCAATTCCCCGACCAGACATAGACCGGTTTCGAACTTATTAGTTCTCATCAGTATGCCATAGGTCGTGGAATAGACAAATGACAGTGGCCAACCTGCTAGTCTTATACAGACTAATGTAAATGGTGTAGTGGTGAGAGGTAAGTGAATCCTCTCATGTGGTCTAATGCTAGTGTTGATAGTTTTTATTTATTTACAAAATTCCTATAACACCCAAGTCTTAAACATTTTAATATGTTATTCCTCACATTTTTCCCCATCGATTGATCATATAATTATCCCCTGAGAAATTAAATCCAAACGATAGATTAATTTTATTGTACTACACCTAATCTTAATACAATAAAATGGCTATTAACTGTCATTTTAAAAACGAATGGCATGAAAGGTGAATCAGATAAGTAAAAAATATATACAGGGTACAGGTAATTTAAAATAGCAAAGTTTGAAATCGAAGGAAATGTTTGCTAGGAATAAAACAAGGACAATTATATAATACACAACTCTCCCAAAATTCAAAATTTTAACTTTTAAAATAGCAAAGTTACAGAGTGTTACATGACTCCTTTGTCACCTGGATAGAAGCGGAGCAATTGCATTGGTGCAGTTCTAACTTCAAGAGTAAAGCATTCAAATCAAAAGAACGAACAAATGATGTGACTAGTAAAGCATAGCGTCAAGAGTGATTTATAGTAGTTAAAGGTTGTAGTTAGTGTGTAATTATAACTAGGAACATTTTTGAGTAAAAGCGTTTTGAAGCTTGCAAGAAACCTTATATACAACAATTTGGCAAGCGGTGCTTTTAAGCGTTGGGTTAGGTTAGGGTAGATGGCAGCTATTTTAAAATATTCCTAATATGAACTTATAGAAAGAATATAGGGTGCCAAGGGGTTGCCGACATTGCTAAAACCAAAGTTAATAATTTCTTAGTCACATTTCCAAGCGGAAGTCCTTAATTAACGATGGTGACTAATATGGCGATATGTTTGTAATATGGTGAATATGAACTTGTAAAGGGGGCGAGCGTAGGTGCGTCTTTACTATGTACATACTTCGGTATGCGATAGTAAAGCAGCGACAGGCGCAGTTAGTACTTGGATGGGTGACCATTCCAACGGAAACCGCGTCTTCGCCTCACACATCTTCCAGCGGCTTGTATATCAGTGTATGCGCGGAAGCTATACAACCTTAGGCGAGGGTTGTGTAGGAGATATACCATCCTTCGGAGGGGATGTAAAGCCGTCGGTCCCTTTTCTATTAAATGTTAGGCAAGTAAAAGATCCCTACTGTTCTTAAGGGAAGAGGTTCGGCAAAATTCCTGGTTGGGGGTAGCTCGTCTACAGGCGTCGGTGTTAGGCCTCAGTAGCGGAAATAGGCCGACGTTAAGTAAATGTAAAAAAAAACTTGTAAAGAGAATCCAGGGCGTATCGGGGTTTTCGACACCGTTAAAGTCAATAATATCGTACTCATATGACCAACCGGAAGTTCGTAAGATGGCGGCTATTCTTATAGAATTGTTACACATTAGAAATAACACTGAAGCGTTACCAACTCTAAGACTAATTGCACGCCTCCAATCAAGTGGTACAGGTACAAGTTTTAAAATATTTGAGTCTAGTAATCACTCAATCCTGTTTACGCATCGCACGTTGGAGGCACTGCAGGTGCATGACTTTTAGTGACCCTATAAAGTAGAGACTGGCCATTGGTTGCATAATGGCGGCGATGGGCTGAGTGTTCGCATGTTCATCAAGTGTGTTTACAAGTATCGCAAGTGTCAAAAGTAGGTTGCAGTATTTGCTCTGAAAAGTGGAGAAATAAATTCGCATATTTTTGATACCTCCGAGTGAAAAATAAGCCAAAATATGTAAGTAATAACGTTATCGTTAATTGTTTCATGGCCAAATCAGTCATAATAGACTGTTATTTTAATTTTAACCTAACCTATTACATTGTGTCTAATGACCAGTATAGCGGCAATTCTGTAACTACATATTATGCTAAATTTAATCGGACGTTAAATGACATGCGTGCTTTATAAATATTAAATTTAACCTTGCCGTTAAAATATTTCCGAGTAGGTCTAAAAGCTACATAAAAAACAACTCTTATTGACGCCGCCATTATGCAACCACTTTTCATACGGACCAATCAGTGCCTTCCACTCGAGTGGCCAGTCTCTACTTTATATGGTCTCTAATTACTTTAGACAAGGCAAATTACTTTTCCGACAATCACAGGCCCGGGCGGCGCATCCCGTCTTGCATCTACAAGTTAGTTGCAGGCTTTCAGAACTGATTCCAATATCGTGAGAACTGGAACAAAATTCCCATCTATTGCTTTCCATTTTATTTTCTGAGGGCTCGGCAAGGGAGGGTCTGACAAGTGGGCGTTTTTCCAAATGCAGCACTGCAAGTAAAAAATGTAATTAATGATGTATATTAAGTGCTAAATATGCGCGGTCTTTAAAAGAATATTTACTTGATAATGACTTCTCAGTATGTGTGGTCCTTAAAGCGTCGCTTGTGGGCTTAACTGTCCCAAATAGAGTATGTCGTGCTTCATCATCCGTGGAAGTTTGCGGTGGCACCTGTAAGATTAAAAAGAATGATTTTAGAAAGTGGGAAGCGGTAGCGAAGTTTTAGTTTGATATTTATAAGTGCTAACCTTGTAGAGTTGGACGACGAATTTCTCCACATAAGAAATAGTCAGCTCCTCCAGAAGGAGATTTGCTAGTCAGTAGAGCAGGTCAGATGACTTTAGGTACCGCGCCCATGCAGTCGGTTTACTGATGGTGGCAAATTTTGATGTGGTGTCCGAACCGGTGATTGCATGGAAAGCTGGAAAGACTGAAATCCGGAGATCAAACTTTCCGATCACTTTTGTTGTCATGTGTTTCATAACTTTATGATATCACCCCCGATTTTTCACTAATCCAAGTTCACACTTGCAAGCAGTTCCTGAGCCTACCTGCGCGTGTTAGAAGACATCTATTTTGCAAAACAAAATGCATTCGGCAACCCTGGCACTCTGTATAGTCTATTAGTTTGCATTCAGATCTACAAACATTTAATAATGTAATGCTTTTCCTAGGCTAATTAAGTAAACAAGGATAATTGGAAAGCGCTCACGTCGGAGGTTAATAATTACTTTCATATTATGGCTTTAAACGTTTGATACTGACCACAATCATGAATTATTGATTCACAGTGGGTTTTTTTTTACTATGATATTGTCATATTTAGTTTCAATGGTGTCGACAACCCCCGATACGCCCTGGAATCCTTCTATAAGTACATATTTGCAACGTTTTAAAAATAGCCGCCATATTGACCATCATCTTTAATTACGGACTTCCGATGAGCCATATCACTATGGTATTATCAAATTTAGATTTAGCGATGTCGACAACCCCCAGATAAGCACTAGATTCCTTTTATAAATTTATATTAACAATATTTCAAAAATTGCCGCCATCTTGGACACCATCTTGAATAACGGGCTTCCGGTTTATTTTTCGATCTGGTAATAGACACTTTCGGATTACCAACCTAGAGTAACAAATGTATATGTCCATAAGTTGTTTGTAAATGAATCCATTCCATATAATGTAAAAATATATCCCATTCCGTACAAATATAAAGCAAAAGTAGCACAGGAAATTTCCAACATGATAGACCAAGGTATCATTAAAAAATCTAACACAAATTATATAAACCCAGTTGTAATTGTTAAAAAGAAGGATGATACGATAAGAATTTGTTTAGATGCAAGAAAGGTCAATCAAATTACAAGCCCAGTGTATGATAAACTGGTCAATATTTATAGCATAATAGGTATATTGAAATCAAACTGTATATATACAAAATTAGATTTGAAAGATTTATTTTGGTTAATTCCCTTACATAAAGACTCAAGAAAATACACCGGTTTCGGCATAGAAGGCAATATTTACCATTTCGCTGTAGTTCCATTTGGTTTGCAGTCATCTTCAGCAGCATTAATAAGAGCCCTCCAGACAATTTTGAATAAATTCGATAAATTTTGTAACCACTATGTAGACGATATCTTGATATTTTCTGAAAATGAAACAGATCATTATGAACATATTGAGAATATCTTGCAAACGTTAGATGAAGCAGGGTTAAAATTAAATTTAAAGAAGTATCAATTTTTCCAGGCGCAAGTACAATTAGGCTATGTAATAAATGAAAGAGGTATAGAAATTAATCAAGTACAGCTTGATGACATTAAAAATTTCCCACGTCCGAATAACCTTAGAACATTAAGAGGAGTCTTGGGAGTATTAAATTATTATAAGAGGTCTCTTCCGAAAGCACCGATTGCCAACTTGTTCGAAATGCTTCTCGCAGCCCGAATTTGGATTTCTGTTCCCAGTCTATATACCTTTTAGGAATGCAGTAAGACTGTCTTGTTATACGAATCGAAAACTCTTAGACACCTTTAAATATGTAGTTAGGATGAAGAATAGCCTTTTGCATGTCAGGTTCGTACAAAGCATTTGCAGCCTCTATAAAGGCATTCTTCTCACATGCGTCATTAGACGTAGTTCCTAAGTTTTTAAGTATAAATTGTTGCATAAGACTATATCATAGCTATGTAATGATCAAACATACAGATTGTCTAGAAGTATGGTTCAATTTGAGAACAAGTCTTGATCAACCTTGAACAAAGCCATCAAGAACTTTGTGTACATCGCAATCTACCTAAGTATCAACGTCGTTAGATACACAAATTGGTATCAGCAACAAGCCGTATAGGAAAATTTCACACACTTATGTACATGTGCAATACAGGTGAGAATCACGAGATGATATTAAATAGATGGTGGGGCATAGGCATGACAGCTGGTCGAGCTCGATCCGCTGCGACTGCTGCAGTAGCAAATGCTTTTAGACCGGAATGTGTAGTGGTCAACAAATTACCAAAACAAACAAAAGTATGCTTCTCAAGATAAATGAGAGTGGGGAGTGGGTCGATTTTCGCTTACATTAAATAAAATTGTATAACGCAGTGAATGCCCACCATAGTACAATTTAATTATTTGTATTTTCTCTTCTGTTAAATAAATATCCATTTTAACAGGTTAATATTATTTTGAGTGCAATAATACTTCGTAAGGTTACCTGAGACCTAAAGCCCCGTTCAGATAGTTGCCGAATGTGAATTGCCGCTTGCGGATTTTTTTTAATTCGACATATGCGTTCCAGGAGAAGTTAATTTGCTAACTTAACTTCTAGTTAACAGTGAACGAACTGTCTTACGAACATTTCGCTACGCGTGCAAGAAAATTAGACTGTTTTAGAACAAATTTTATAAAAATTCGCATTCCGCAACTATCTGAACGGGGCTTAAGCCCAACGGACTCTAGTAAATAATAAATAAATCCATAAGATCGACAACCACACCAGCCCTAGCGTACAGCCCATTGGATCACTTTATCCCAATTACATTCCAGTAGATGAGATTCTCACCCGTATTGCCATGTACATACATGTATTTCTATACGGCTAGTTGCCGACATCAATTTGTGCATATAATTAAAAAACTAAAAAACAAACTTTAATAGCAAACCGAACTAAAAAGTAACAAATAATGTTTAAATATTTAGATTTTGTTCAACTTTTGTTCAATTCAATTTATTATAAAAAGCGTGGGGTGCTTGATATCAATTGTTATAAATATTTTATTGGCAGCTATTGATAAAAGTAAAATTATAAAAATATAGAAAAAGGCACCCCACGCTTTTTACAATAAAACGAATTGAACAAAAGTTAAACGAAATCTTAATATTTAAACATTATTTTTTGCTATTAATTAAATTAAATATTAAATTCAAATCCAAAAAAGAAATACAAAAGTACCATTTTTTTAAAGTAGGTTTTTTAGATAGTTTTCCTACAAAAATCTTAAACAGTATACAAAGATAACATAAATGTTTGCAGTTGAATTAATTGAAATTACGTTGGTAATGAAGTCTTTGAAGTAATACTGGCCGAATACTTCTGTGAACGGCTATTATTTCCCCCGAAAATTAAATTTGTCTTTGGTCTCACGCAAGAATATCCTGCAACTGTGGCGGGTCGATGCCCCCGGCATTAATTCACGCCGCAGCAAAATAATGTATTGTGAAATGCAATAAACAAAATAATGAGTTATCTTAAGACAAAATGAACTGTATATACATTTTAAATTTTGAATAAATGTTTTTTAATTGGTAATTAATTGGTATCGCACCACCGGGTTCGAATCCTGGCTCCGGCGCGAGTACTGTCGGAGGAAATGGTTGTATGTCCACATTTTTTTAATATGTTACCCCCCGTCCGCGTAAGCCCCTGGCTTCTGGAATTGTGGGTCGTCTAATTTCTGTGGTGTTTATTTATTATTATTTTGTCCTGATGGTCCTGGTGAGGACATTAGGACAAAATTATTGTATTGTCATCGGTCCTTGATAAGTTTCAGTTCAATCTGACGTTTTGAGGTGGGTGAAAATCACGTTAAAAGATTCCGTTACAAACAAACATACAGGTGAAGCTAATAAAAGCGTGTTAAAAAATGGTTAATGTGCAAATTATAGATATACTATTTACAAAGTTTTTTTTTTATACATTTATTTAACGTCGGACTATTTCCGCTACTGAGGCCTAACGCCGACGCCTGTAGACGAGCTACCCCCAACCAGGAATTTTGCCGAACCTCTTCCCTTAAGAAGAATAGGGATCTTTGACTTACCTAACATTTAATAGACAAGGGACCGACGGCTTATTCATCCCCTCCGAAGGATGGTATATCTCCTATACAACCCTCGCCTAAGGTTGTATAGCTTCCGCGCATACACTGATATACAAGCCGCTGGAAGATGTGTGAGGCGAGAACGCGGTTTCCGTTGGAATGGTCACCCATCCAAGTACTAACTGCGCCTGTCGTTGCTTTACATCGCATACCGAAGTATGTACATAGTAAAGACGCACCTACGCGTCTGGGGAAGAGTTGACCGAGAAAGACACGATTATATAGTCGTTTGCAATTTTACTCTGCAGATAAAAAACGCAACAAAAACTTTACTACCTCATTAAAATACCGTTGCTCTCTGTACTAATTCGCTTGCAAATTGAATAACTGAAGTTATAGACTTTTAATTTACGTCGGCTTGTTTGATGACACCATACCGAATGGTTCAAAGACGTTAATAATGAGCTCCTAAAGTTTTTATTGTCTTTTTTATCTACACCATAAATCTGCAGGTTGGTTACTATACAAGACGATTTCGAAGACTTTGGCGAATTCCGGAAGTATAGTTATAACCCAGGCGGTATCTGCTTGAAATCATCTATGTTTGGGTGAATCGGGTGCGATTTTTACTATTTTTGCAATAATAAAAATGAATTTTTTGGATCCGCAACCAACTGCATCTTATTGAAAATTTAATTGCAAAACTTTTTCACTTTTATAAAATAGGAAGAAAAAAACAGAATTTGTAGAAATTTTTTCACATTTTGTTTATTAAAAAATTAAGCCCATGTTTTCAAACTAGCGCATAGTGAAAGTATCATTTCTTATTATTTTTAGGAGCCATACTGCCTGATTCACTCAACCTAAAACAAATACCGCCTGAGCTATTATAGCTCGGTAGTTTGATGCGTATGTAGAACCAATTTCAACATTTCTGAGTGTTCAGAATTGATGTCACGTCACGTATACATTGGTGAAGAATTTAGAACAAATATTGCCAATTTATTACGTTGATAAAACAATTCCATCCTTTCCGCCGACTCATCTAAACGTGTTATGGTTGTGGATATTTTCGAGTAATATTTATAATTTTATTTTGCTTTTTTAGGTGATGCATACCCTCCAACTACCTCACAAATTGATACGTCGGATGTCGCTACAGAGACTAGCACTTTTGCTCCGTCAAATATGACAACCTCAGTATCACAAAGTACTCCCACTACTTCAACAACGCCTTCAGATTCAGATCATGGTATGGGTCCTTCCAAAGTTGCTGCTCCCTTTCCAATAAAATATCAAATATTATTACTTTTTTGTGTATTTTTGGAACTACTTTAATGTATATCATTGAAATAACATTGTATGCTATAGCAAAATATAAAATGATTGAATTTTCTGTTTATAACTTAGTACTTTCGAAAAATGAACCTCGAAATGCATTCATACTTCTAGTAACAACACGTTTCATTATTTGAAAGACATTTCTCATACTTGATATATATTTCTAACTCAGTGTAAAATTAATAACAATATCCTGCTAGCAGCAAACGTCAAAAGGTTGTGTCACGAGACGAACCCCGTACGCAAAAATAATAGTAATAGCTTTATTGCGTAACATAATTATTTTTATTATTTATTATATACAGTGTGTACAACTAAGTCGGCACCATATGGGAAACTTTTTTATTATTGGCTTTATGAAAAAAAGTTATTCTTGATAAAAAGATCTGCATGGCCTAAAACTCAAAATGAAATAATCAGATATAAATTTTTTGCAGTCGTATACGAGGTATGTCGAAAAATGTAAATTTTGCTCAAGAGTAAAGTACCTTTTTTTATTACAATATCGACAAACGTTATTAAGAAAAATTGATCCTAATTGAAAATTACGGTCAGATATCCAATAGTATCCATCTACCATGAAAAAACAGATTTTGTTATTTTTACACACTCTTCTCTGTAATTAGCATTGATAATTTGTGTCTACAGATCGACATTTAATCTAGGATGCACTGGCAAATTCTGTATAGTAGTAATTTGTCTCTACGTTGACACTTAATCTAGGATGAACCGAAAGTTTATCATGTTTTTCAATACAATAAATGTTTTATGATTTGCAAAATTAAATTTTGTATAATTTATAGCCAAAAATTATTAAAAATCGTTTTTTCATGGTAGATGGATAATATTGGATATCTGACCGTAATTTTCAATTAGGATCAACTTTTCTTAATAACGTTTGTCGATATAGTAATAAAAAAAGGTACTTTACTCTTGAGCAAAATTTACATTTTTCGACATACCTCGTATACGACTGCAAAAAATTGATATCTGATTATTTCATTTTGGGTTTTAGGCCATGCAGAACTTTTTATCAAGAATAACTTTTTTTCATAAAACCAATAATAAAAAAGTTTCCCATATGGTGCCGACTTAGTTGGACACGCTGTATATACCCAAGGTGGTCCAAAATTGTCTCCCAATATTTCTGCTGCTCATAGTAAATCCAAAAATAATGGTAGTCTTTTATACAGGGTGGGGCAATAGTGCGTCGGGCCTCGATATCTCGAGTTCTAGGATAGCTAGAAACTTTTTAAAAAATTGCAAGTAAATTAGATAAAAAAGTCTATAACTGGAAATTATTTTCGAACGTACAGGCCGAGCCAAGACGAAATTACAGGACCAAGTGCCTTTTTTATAAATGGAATGCTATGTATATAAGTATATTTTTTGAAGCCTCTTTATCGGCTCTATTCATTCCTATATTAGCATTGAATATCTCCCAACCACTTGGATGTAATGAATTTTTTTGTTAAAATAATGCAATCTGCAGATGGATATTACAAAAATCACCACAGTCACAATTATTGGATTTAAGAGAAACATATGAGAATACCACTTGCAAGATATCTAAGTAATGTTTCTAAATCATTTTCGTTTCCTAAAAATGTACAGGGTGGCCAAAAATTATTTTTCAATTAAGAACATTTTAAATTGAATTTTCTCAATTTTTTCAAATGGAACACCCTGTATATTATTCGACGATGTGATGTAGAATTGAAAAACGAACATTTTTTGTAAGTACTTCCCTATGGCTAATTGCAACTATTTTTGTTTTAGAAATAAATAAATATAAACTCAAGAATAAACTTAGAAAACGAGGTTCCCTCAAATAGTTCATTAGAAAAATTTATAATAGGTGTTCGACGTGTTGCCCATTTTGATTGACACACGTCTTTATGCAATTTTGAAATGAGGCCATTTAATGGAACCGTTTCTTCCAATCCATTAGAATGAGTAAATAGTATTTAGCCGGTCCTTTACTGTAATGTTTTTTTGTACATTTTTTTCTGTTTTCGTTATTCGACAAGCAATAAAACCTCAGTTTGGTATAAATTGTCGTGTACAAAGGAGCATTTATCATACTTATCGGTCGTTACAATTTGTATTGAATTTAAAATATTTGGAATTTTACAATATGAATTTTAATAAAGCGAAACTTGTAGATATGACTTTTGTTTTGGGCGAGTCAGACAGAAATTGTTTACTTGCCAATATAATTTATCACCAAAAATTATTTACATCCAAGTGGTTGGGAGATATTCAATGCTAATATATTAATGAATAGAGCCTAGAAAGAGGCTTCAAAAAATGTACTGATATACATAGCATTACATTTTAAAAAAAGACACTTGGACCTGTAATTTCATCTTGGCTCGCCCTGTATGTTCAAAAATAATTTCCAGTTACAGACCTTTTTATCTAGTTTACTTGCAATTTTTTTTACTAAATTTGTAGCTATCGTGGAACTCGAGATATCGAGGTCCGGCGCACTATTGCCCCACCCTGTATATATATATATATATGTTATATTAGAAATATACCATGATATATAATATCACCGACGAGACTGGCTTAACCTTCTCAGACATATCACATTACAAATTGCGTAACAGCTCTTCTCTAATAACCGCTCACGTTAGCTGAGCTTTACATTTCATTCTCAGTAATCTGTTATCATGCTGAATTGCAAATCCAATGTTCTTTGTTCTCCAGACATTATAAATATTACCCACTGTCATTGTAAACCTCAGTCTTATACTCACATTTGGTCGAATACATTCTAAATTTATTATTGTTTATTATTATACAAAGAGTCAAGCTTGACTCCAATAAGTGAATAAAGTTTTTAAAAAGCTATTTCAAGAATCCACTATCTAACATTGGCGCAGTCGTGGCGGATCTGAAGAACACGCACAGTTCGGGAGCCTAACCAGTGGAAAACATATCGAAAGGAACAAGGAGTTCATCTGGAAAAGGTGCCTAACCTGAAGAAAAGAGCCCCTGGAAAAAGGAGAAATTCCTTAGCTGTCGTGGTGGATCCCAATCCTTTACTCAGAAGAATCTACGTTCACAAAGAAACAACAATAATAATTCAACAAGCAACAAAGCAACATATCAATCAATCAACAAATTAGCAAGTAAGAATTCATTCCAGTCGAGAAATTGGTGTCTTCGGCAGTGTAGGAGACCTCTGTGGAAGGAATACCTGGTAACGCCCCTGGCAGAGAAGACCGCATTGTAACAAAGTTCACGGAGCAGCATTCAACTTCAATCCAGACGTGTGGAATGGAAATTTTAATGTAAGTAGATTTTAAGAATCATCTCGATTATTTTGCATATTTTTCTTATAAAAAAACAATTCAATTTAACGAACAGCAGTTCTAATATTCAAATAATAATTTCATTCAGAAGTAATATAATATTTTATTTAAAATTTATGTGACCTACATAAATAACTATACCGTTCCTATCTTAACATTATTTTTATCGTAATATCATATACTCTTTAAGTACGAACTTATCTACATTTCCTACATAAATAATTATAATCACATACCATTTTTATCTTAACATTATTTTTATCATAATATCATATACCATATAAAGGTTAAGTTTACACCTTACTTGACTGTGAAATAAAATAAAACCCACATGTTCTATACTGTTTAAATGCAAATTGGTATATAAAATTTCAGTGACATTATTCCCAACTAAAAACACTTTTTAAATTAATCCAATTATCATTGTAATTAAATTTTGAAATATTATAAAATAAACAGCACATTCTTTTACATATAATAGAAAATTGCCAATTGTCAGTAGCGTACTAGCTCAATTTGGAAAAAGTGTTTTAAGTTATTTAATTATCTAAATAATACAAATAAAATGGCTACCACTACAAACGTAAGCAATTCCAATGTAAACAACTCAATCACTGCAAACGAAACTATAAATATTGAACCTTATAGGTTAAACGAAATATTTTCCATAGTGCCCGAATTTGACGGCAACCCCATATTCTTGCAAACATTTATTTCAGCCTGTATAACCGCTCAGGGGATCGCTGTCGATGATCAGCGCATCCTATTAACGCTTCACATAAAAAATAAATTACGCGGAAAAGCCGCAGAATTGATAAATTCACGAAACCCCGTCACTTGGGCGGAAATAAAAAATTTGCTAGAATCGCATTTTGGTGACTCCCGTGACTTGACAGCCTTGATACAAGACTTGCAAACAATTCGTCAATTACCTAACGAAACAGCTTTAATATTTGTGTCCAGGTTACAAACACATAATGCAAAAATGCACGCGGCAATACAAAAACAAAGTTTAACTTTAGAGGAAAAAACCGCACAATCCACTTTAATAGAAAATATGACGTTAACTACTCTACTCACTGGACTCGAACCAAAATTAGGTCAAATTATTAGGGCTGGTAACCCCGGCAATATGCTAGATGCAATAAATCGCATCAAACGAGAATTACAATTATCATATTTCGAATCTCAAAAATTTGGAAATAGAACTTTAAACACAAATCCCGTTCAAAATCAGCAAAGACGCCCAAATCTCCCACCATTTTGTACATTTTGCAAAAGGAATGGACACAGCTTTAATGAATGCCGCGCGAGGCAAAACCACCAATTTTCACACCCCAACTTCACACCAAATGCTTATTCTAATCAAGCACAGCCTCCAAGGCCACATTTCCAAAGTGCATCTAACCATAGACCACAAAACTTTCAAAATTTCTCCAACCAGCAACACAATTATTCTCAACAGAACAGGCCCTCAGCTATCAGGCCAAATTCCAACTTCCACCGGCAGAGACCTTCTGCCATACAACCAAACCCGAATTTTAATCGATTCAATCAACAAAAGACACATCACCTAAATCAAGAATCTTATGATAACTACGCTGATAGCCCAAACCAATATGAAAATTATCCTGTAAATTATTCTTCCAATTATTCTAACGAAAATGATTATGATTACGATTTTGGAACCCAACAATGTGAGAATTATACTGCTAATTCTCAACCCCAACAGTACGAGAATTATACTGCTAATTCTCAATCCCAACAGCACGAGGATTATACTGCTAACCCTCCGGATTTTTGCATAGGCCCGGAGTATTCCACGAGTACTCCAACACAACAAACGGACGAGCTGGACCAAATTTCTCATCAAGTCCAAGCGATAAACCTCCAGGACAGTTTCGACCCAAACCTGAACTTCCCGGAAAATCAATTCATGTAAAAACACCCCGCTACAAACTAAATATCGTAAACTCCAAAAATTTATTTTACATAGAAGACATCACTAAACGTTTCAAAATCTTGATAGACACAGGCGCAGGTATCTCTATATTCAAACCCGAAACGGCAGAAAACTATAAACGTCGATCCCACGAAAATGTAATTATACAAGGTATAACAGACGAAAAAATTAATATCACTGAATCTGCTCTCATACCTTTCAATCCGAATGATCCATACAAAGTTTACATTCATAATCTAGATATAGAATTTGACGGACTTTTAGGTGCCGACTTTTTGGACCATTACGATTGCTTAATAGACATTAAAAACAGACAATTAATCACTAATTTCAAAACCGTACCATTGTATCAAGTTACCGATAATATATTAACTACACTCTGGAGCCCGATTAAAAATCAAAATTTAAACGAAACAAAAAACCAAAATGTAATTTCTATCGAACCACGCACAGAAAAGATTTTTAAGCTTAAATGTAATTTACAAAATACCGAAGCTATACTAATAGCCCAGGAAAACGAAAAGGTACGTTTACCGAACGCCATTGTCAAAATAGACAACAATGGTGAATTTTTGACGACAGTAATAAACTCAAATACAATTCCGAAAACAATAAAATTTTCAAATCTTAAACTTGAACCCGTCCAAAAATTTAGGTCAATATTTAATGTAAATCTTCAAAATCCGGATTCCCAATATATAGACAGAAATTACGAAATAAGAAACCAATTACGCTTAGACCACTTGAACGATGAGGAGAGTGAATTAATTACTCAACTCTGTTTAGACTTTTCAGACATATTCTATTTAGAAGGTGACAACTTGACATTTACCAATGAAATCAAACATTCAATAGACACTAACGATTCTAAACCAATTTTCACTAAATCTTATCGTTACCCCCAAATTCATAAACAAGAGGTAAAATCACAAGTCTCAAAAATGCTCGACCAAGGCATCATGCAGCCTTCAATTTCTCCCTGGTCCTCCCCAGTTTGGGTAGTTCCCAAAAAACTAGACGCTTCTGGTAAACAGAAATGGCGCGTCGTAGTTGACTATCGAAAATTAAACGAAGTAACGATAGGTGATAAATATCCTCTACCTAACATTTCCGACCTTTTAGATCAATTAGGCAAATGCCAATATTTCACAACTTTAGACTTGGCCTCTGGCTTCCATCAAATTGAAATCGATCCCAAAGACATTCAAAAAACCGCTTTCACAGTCGAAAATGGTCATTTTGAATTCGTACGAATGCCTTTTGGACTCAAAAATGCTCCATCAACATTTCAAAGGGTGATGGACAACATTTTACTAGGAATCCAAAACGAAAGGTGTCTCGTCTATATGGACGATATCATTATCTACTCCCCTACTATCCATGAACATATTTCTCGATTAACAGAAGTCTTCAAACGTTTACAAAAAGCCAATCTCAAAATTCAGCCAGACAAATGCGAATTCCTTCGCAAAGAAGTCGCCTATTTAGGACATCTTATTACAAAGGATGGTGTAAAACCAAACCCTGCCAAAGTCGAAGCAATTCTAAATTTTCCTCAACCCAAAAATCAGAAAGAAATTAAATCTTTTCTAGGTCTAGCGGGCTACTATAGACGCTTCATTCCTAATTTTTCCAAAATTTCAAAACCCTTGACTAAATTGCTACAAAAAGATATACCTTTCAATTTCGACAATGACTGTACAAATTCATTCGAAACCCTAAAACAAACTTTGACAACTACCCCGATATTGATCTACCCCAACTTTGATGAACCTTTTGTCCTAACTACAGACGCTAGTGCATTTGCAATAGGTTCTGTACTTTCACAAGGAAGTATAGGAAAAGATTTGCCAATCGCATACGCATCTCGAACTTTATGCGGCGCGGAAACTAAGTATTCAACCATTGAGCGTGAACTTTTATCTTTGGTCTGGAGTGTAAAGCATTTTAGGCCATATCTATTCGGAAGGAAGTTCAAACTCGTCACCGACCACCGACCACTCACTTGGTTATTTTCTATAAAAGACCCAGGTAGTAGACTAGCACGTTGGCGCTTAAAACTCGAAGAATACGATTACGAAATAATATACAAACCCGGAAAAATCAATAAAAACGCGGACGCGTTGTCCAGAATAAAAATCAATCACTTTTCAGAATGTTCCAAATTTTATTCAAAAGTTCTAGCCGCGAACGAAGACTCAGATGAAGATGAAATTTCAGACAACGATGATGAAATTACCGACGAACAAATCGCCCGAGAATTTGACACATTTTCCCGACTTTACAAAACCAAATCTCTAATAGACTATTCCAAAATTCAAATCACAAATAAACAACTATTAGATCGAGAAAATAAAAATATCATAACGTTTTTCCAACAAAACAACTTGACAGACCTTCACCATCAAATTATCGAGGATATTTTCGAAGAAAACCCCGAATTCTATAACAATACAATTAATATCGTTTCCAGTAAATCGACCCGACAAAGAAATTATTACATTATCGCTCTACCCTTCGACCCAGAGTCTGTGGTAGAACACTTATTTTTAACATTATATAAACACCGGAACAAATTAGACCTTTCCAAAACTTACCATGTTGAAAACAATCTAGACTTTCCAATTCTCGAAATCCTATCATTTATTTTTGCAGAAAAAGATTTAAAACTAATCATTTGTCAAAATTTATTACGAACTCCCGATGAAGACCAACGTCCGATCATTCTCGACCAGCATCACACCGGAAAAAATAATTTACATCGTGGAATAAACGAAACAATACGTAGAATCAAAAATAAATATAATTGGCAAGGTTTAACAAAAGATGTCGAAAATTTTATAAAAAACTGCGAAACATGTCAAAGAACAAAAGTCTGTCGTAAGAACCTCAACAATCCCTTAGTAATTACCGAAACCCCTAAAACTCCATTTGAGAGAGTTAATATCGATCTGTTCGAATTTCCTACGAGAAACTATGCATTAACCATCCGCGACGAGTTAACGAAATTTACTCAAGCTTATGCTGTCCCAGACAAAAGTGCAAAATCAGTTGTAAACACCCTGTTGCTATATTTCCAACACTATGGCACCCCGTTAAGAATTCATTGTGATTACGGCGGTGAATTCGATAATAATTTATTAAAAGATCTTTGTACTCTCTACGACATAAAATTAACATACTCCAGCGTAGGACACCCTCAATCCAATGGATCTATCGAACGATTCCATGCCACCCTAGCGGAAATGATCAGAATACATAAAACAGAGAATCCGAACGAACATCCTTTCACAATATTACCATACGCGGTAATATGTTATAACAACTCGGTAAACAAAACTCATGGCTTTACGCCATACGAGCTTATTTTCGGACATACAGCTAACCGACCACCCGAAACCCTTTATAACCAGAAAGACCTGATTACCAAATACGTTAGAGACCTTAACAACCGGATATCCCACTATTACAGAATTGCGCGAAGTCGAACAGAAGCACAAAAACAAAAAGCCAAAGTTCGATTCGACAAAAACATTCCCGAAAATCGACACACATATAATATTGGCGACAAAGTGTACGTCAAAGAATCACAAATAAAAAACAAATTACAGAACAAATTTAACGGCCCCTTCGAAATTTTAGAAACTTCTCAAAATTCTGCAACATTATTAAATCCGGAAACAAACCAAACGACTAAAGTAAACTTTGACCGAATGAAACCTTATACTGAAAATTAAATTTATTTTCAGGTTTTTCCTGCTGTTCGGATCAGCACTTGCTCAATTTAAAATAACACCAATTAACAATACAATTGGAGTATACTATCACCGAGACACAAACATTGTGATTTCTCACAAGAAATGGACTTTACTGGTACACAAAAACATATCTACCTTTAAGACAGCTTTCGACAAAAACGACAAGATCTTACAGACACTATACAACACGCTCGACCCAACGTATCATTACATGAACGTCTTTTTAGGAGATGTAAAAACTCACCTCAGTTTATTGACTCAAATTTATCAATCAATACAATCAAAATTTGACGAAATTTACCTTGACACGAAACGATACAAGCGAGGAATACTAAACGGTATTGGAACAATTTTCAAATCAATAACTGGAAATTTAGATGCAGAAGATGGTCAGTATTATTCTGATTGCATCAACAAATTAAATAATGACGAGCACCAACTCGAAAATTTAATCAAAAATCAAATATCTGTCACAACTTCAGTAATCAAAAATTTCAACGCAACCATTCAAAAACTGCAGGTTGATGAAGAAACTTTCAATAAAGATATTAAAGAAATCGAAAATTCAATTCTAGACATGACTAAAGACATAGAAAATATTCACGCAAAATTAAAATTTATAGAAATCTGCGAACAGCTTATGGCAAGCTATCTATTTATCGAAGATAACTTAAACGATATCCTGAATTCTATCACTTTCGCGAGGCTCAAAATAATTCATACCTCGATCATAAACCCAAAAGACTTGGTAAATTCGTTACAGGAAATTTCACAGAACCTACAAAGGAACAATTTGCCACTTCCAATCAAATTATCAAAAGTTGCACAGTATTTAGACATTATAGAACTAAAAGCTTTTCAAACAAATTCAGATTTAATATTCGTATTAGACATACCTTTGGTAGACCCTCAAACCTACTCAGTATTTCAATTATACCCTATCCCTATTTTGGATAATAGAACTGGCTTATATCATATCTTGTCAACCTCTCAAAAATATATCGCGAGAGATGATGATTCTTTAATGTACTTAACCATCCCGGATCTCAGAGAATGCAAACCACTCTACTTCAACACTAAATTATGTTTAAATCTATTTTCATACCCCATTGATGATAATGCCATTTGCGAAGCCCGTCTCTTCAAGAACCTCAAAACTCTGCCAGGAAGCTGCCAGACGTCATTCATCATCAGCCAAGGCTACAACGTCCAAAAGATAGACGAAAATACGTGGTTAGTTATCAACGCAGAACCATTACAGGCAACCATCAATTGTCCAGAAAGAAGTTCGAAAACTGAAGTCATCTACAAAAACTCAATAGTGAAATTACAACCTAATTGTTACGCCTTTATAGGCATCACAAAAATCCAAGCCAGTACCAACGAAGTAACCGACGTAAACGACGACACTCATCCCATCCAAATTCCATTCGAATGCTGCAACAAAATTCCAAACAACATTAGAGCACCAAACCTTAAACTATTAAAATTAAACAACCTTAACACAGAAGATCTCGAAATTGCCAAACACAAATTGGACCAATATTCCAGAGATCTAGACGATTTAATCAACGAACCATTCGTAACAAAACACATATCCTGGTTCACCTACTTCATCATTGTGCTAATATTTGGACTGTTATTTCTGTACCTATTTTGTAAGTGCAGAACAAAAAGACGAAGACTAGCCATCGATGTTTCTGCATCACCCCCATCTCCACCGAGGCCTAGCAAACCCTACGGGACATTTGCTAACTTATTCCCTTCACGAAGACGACCCACCTTAAGAAGAGAAGACAACGAAGCCGAAGACATAGAACTTACATAAAGACAAACTGTTTTGTGCCTTTTTACTGACTTTTAGTGCTGGACTCTTCAGTGAATTTTATTTCATTTGTTTAATCATTATATTTCATTATTTTTCTATCATTTGTTAATTTCAATTTTATTAACATTTTTACGTCATTTTCATTCAAACCCATCATGCTTATATTTTATGCTTTCACAGTAAAGCTATATTTTAACCTTGGGAATATTTTATCCCATTTTACAATTCAAACCTAGTATGTTTGTATTTTACGCTTTCTTGCCAAAGCTATATTTTAACTCTAACATTTTTATGTTATTTTATTTTTATGAATCAAGCTTATTGTGCTTGCATTTCATATTTTAGACGCTAAGGTTATATTCTGTATTTTAAACCTTACGATTTAACATTTTGTACTCTTTATATTTTTCCAAATTGTACCATTACCTTTTATATACATTTTATATTCATTTCAAAAGTTGCTGCATAAAACACCAACTTTTTTTATAAGGGGGAAGCTGTTATATTAGAAATATACCATGATATATAATATCACCGAGACTGGCTTAACCTTCTCAGACATATCACATTACAAATTGCGTAACAGCTCTTCTCTAATAACCGCTCACGTTAGCTGAGCTTAACATTTCATTCTCAGTAATCTGTTATCATGCTGAATTGCAAATCCAATGTTCTTTGTTCTCCAGACATTATAAATATTACCCACTGTCATTGTAAACCTCAGTCTTATACTCACATTTGGTCGAATACATTCTAAATTTATTATTGTTTATTATTATACAAAGAGTCAAGCTTGACTCCAATAAGTGAATAAAGTTTTTAAAAAGCTATTTCAAGAATCCACTATCTAACATATATATATGTTATATAGTATTTGAGCCACTGTATACAAGACGATACGTGACTTTTGCTTCATTTCAGTTTATCCTATAATATCATATTTCAGCTACGTGCAGGTAACAAATTCCCGCTATCATTTATCGCTTACAAAGTATCATATTATATTATATTACATTTTAACTTATCATGATTATGCTGAATTGCCTGCTTGCTTTTCTTTGTTCGTCATTTAGATGGCACTGCATCTAAATGTCATAAATAGAACCACGAGACATTTCTGTAGCCAGTTATCATACTCACTTCAAATTAAATACTTACATTTTATTACTGTATTATTTCTAAGAGTCAACGTTGACTCTCTACAAATAAATAAAATTGTTTTTAAAAACTTAGCTACGAAACGCGAGCTATAACATTGGCGCAGTCGGTAGGATCTGTTAAACATCCCTGGAACAAGAAGCCTAACTTGTAGTGAAACGTTCGAGAACAAGGAGAACATCTCAACAAGGGTGCCTAACTAGTGCGAGTGATCTACAAGAACAAGGAGACCTTCCTCACCAGTGGTGGCGGATCCCAATCCCTCGACGGAGGAAAGAACCTACATATGAAGATATTTACGTAAGTCATTTTTAAGAATCATCACGTTTTATTACTGCTATTTTTATTTTTCACATTTCGCAATTATTTAAGTGTATTATACTGCTATCAATTTTATCCTTATTATTCCCCAAACGACATAATTAGTTCTATGTTATACGTATTATACTGTTAATACGTAATCGTGTGTATTATACAGCTAATACACTCACCGAATTCCATTTTATTTTAAAGCGACATCGAAGCGTATTATACTGCTAATACGTACTTGTGTGTATTATACAGCTAATACACAAACAGACAAGAAAATCTTTCAAATTTAACTTCAATAGTTTGTAACTAAAAGCAACAAAATGTCAGAACAAGAAGCCACCGTTCAAATCGAAGAACAAATTGAGGCTTATAAACTTTCAGAGATATTCTCGATAATACCTGAGTTCGATGGAAACCCCATCAACCTACAAACGTTTTTAAATTCTTGTACATATGCTCAAGGAATGGCAATTAATGACCAGTTGTTATTATTGACTATTCATATCAAAAATAAATTGCGTGGCAAAGCTGCCGAATTGATAAATTCTAGAAATCCGGCTACATATGCAGAAATAAAATCCTTATTAGAAGCGCACTTCGGAGATTCTAGAGACCTAACGTCTCTAATCACTGACCTACAACGCATCCATCAATTACCTAACGAATCTGCGTTAACCTTTGTATCACGGTTGCAAACGCACAATGCGAAAATGCATGCCGCAATCCAAAAACAAGCTTTGTCCAAAGAACAGAAGAAATCACAATCTGATTTAGTCGAAACTATGACGCTAAATAATTTATTAACAGGCTTAGAACCAAATTTAGGCAAAATTATACGTGCTGGCAATCCACAAAATATGTTGGAGGCTATTAATCGAATTAAAAGAGAACTACAACTCTCTTATTTTGAGTCACAAAAATTCTCGAGAAATAGCCAAGCTAAAAACCCAATTCCTCCCCAACAAAAGAGACCAATTTCAATTTTCCAACAGAAAATGTGTTCATTTTGCAATCGCATTGGGCATACTGTAAGTGAATGCCGTACTAGGCAACAACAACAATTTATGCCATCAACGTCCCAAAACTTTCAAAGACCAAACTTCCAAAGAAATTCAAACTTCCAAAATTTTTCGCAAAATAATCAATTTACTCACAGGCAATTCCCACAAAATAATCAATCTAATCTTCCACAGCAAAATAGGCCTTCAGCCATCAGACCAAACCCGAATTTCAATCAGCAGAGACCATCTGCAATCCAACCAAATCCAAACTTTAATCGTTACGATCAACAAAAGGCCCATCATTTGAACTATGAACCTTATGATAGTTACATTGATAATTCCAATCAATATGAGACCTACTCTACCGATTACTCCCCAAATTACCAACTTCAACAAGACAATTGTGAAAATTATAATTTCGAAACCAATCAAAGTTTCCCAGAGAACTATAATTCTCAGTCTGAACAGTATGAGGATTATACCGCTAATCCTCAGGATTTTTACCAAGGTTCCAACCAATTAACTCATCCTCCCAACCAGGAATCCGAACCAATTGCAGAATTGGAAACTCAGATCCAAACGATGACTCTAAAAGACAGTTTCAACCCATACCTGAATTTTCCGGAACACAAATTCATGTAAATATTCTTTCGCATGCATTGCTAACTGTCAACTCAAAAAATCTCTATTACATGAAAGACATAACCGGTAAATTTAAAATTTTGCTAGACACAGGCGCCGGTATTTCAGTTTTTAAACCTAGGACAGCTGAAAACTACAGGCGCCGATCCCCTGAAAATGTGATTGTTCAAGGTATAACGAACGAAAAGATTAATATTAATGAATCTGTTCTCATACCATTTACCACAAGTGATCCTCATAAAGTTTATATCCACGATCTAGACATAGACTTTGACGGACTTTTAGGCGCGGACTTTTTCGAACATTACGAATGCAGGATAGATTTTAAAAATAAACAATTAGTGACGAATTTTAAAACCGTACCGATATTCAAAGTTACTGATATTTTACCATCGCAACCAAGCGTAAACCGCGGTTTAAACACCATAAAAAATCGAAACTTAATTTCCATTGAACCGCGCACAGAAAAAATATTCAAATTAAAATGTGACCTACGAAATACCGAGGCTATACTGGTAGCCCAAGAAAACGAAAAAGTACGCTTACCCAACGCTATCGTCAAAATAGACAACAACGGAGAATTTTTAACATCTGTAATAAACGCAAACGCTATTCCAAAAACTGTAGATTTGTCAAACCTTAAACTCGAACCAATAGAAAAATTTAGGGCAATCTTTAATTTAAATTGTCAAAACTCAGACTACCAACAACAAATAGACAGGAATTTCGAAATTAAAAATCAATTACGCTTAGAACATTTAAACGAAGAAGAAACCGATTTAATAACAACACTTTGTCTAAATTTTTCGGACATATTCTACCTAGAAGGAGATAACTTGTCATTCACAAACGAAATTAAACATTCTATTGACACCAACAATGCCAAACCGATATTCACAAAATCTTATCGTTACCCCCAAATTCATAAGCAAGAGGTAAAGTCACAGGTTTCAAAAATGTTAGCCCAAGGCATAATCCAGCCTTCGATTTCTCCCTGGTCCTCCCCAGTTTGGGTAGTCCCAAAAAAACTTGACGCCACTGGCAAACAAAAATGGCGAGTTGTAGTCGACTACAGAAAACTTAACGAACTGACTATTGACGACAAAAATACCCCTTGTCGAACCTCAAAATTACAATACCTTCCGCCTATACCCGATCCCAATTCTTGATAACAGAACTGGCCTTCTGCACATTTTATCTATTTCACAAAAGTTTATCGCGAGAGACGATGATTCTTTGATGTACATACCAATTTCAAATTTAAATGAATGCAAACCACTATACTTTGGAACGAAACTATGCTCAAACCTGTTTGCATACCCTATCGATCAAAATGCCATATGTGAAGCCAGAGTCCTGAAACAGTTGACTAAACTCCCCGAAAATTGCCAGACATCCTTCATCATTGGTCAAGGATACAACGTTCAAGAACTTGAAGACAACACATGGTTAATAATAAACTCCGAACCACTTCACATCACCATCAATTGTCCAAAAAGAGATTCAATAACCGAATTAATCAACAAAAATTCAATCGTCAAACTACAACCCGGATGTTACGCCTTTGTAGGAATCACCAGAATACAAGCTAGTGCCAAAGACTTTTCAGACATTAAGGACAATTCTCATCCCATCCAAATTCCTTATGAGTGCTGTAATCAAATGCCCGACAAAATTAAATTACCAAAATTAAAACCTCTCAAATTAAACAACCTAAACGTAGAAGATTTGGACATCGCCAAAACCAAATTGGAACAATATTCGAAAGACCTGGATGATCTTATAAACGAACCATTTGTGAACAAACATGTATCTTGGTTCACGTATTTTACCATCACATTCGTTGTTTCCCTAATTCTACTTTACATACTCTGTAAGTGTAGGAAAAGCCGACGTGGAATGCTGAAAATCCAACATTCTACAGATGACGCCCCTTCACCCTCTCCAGGACGAAGCAAACCATTTATGAAACTTCCCGGTTTTATCCCTCCAAGAAAACGACCCGTTATCAGACCCCAAGAAGGAGATAACATCGAGTTAACATAGACTTTCACTTGTGACTTATCATTCACATTATTAACTTAACCTTTGTATATTTTTACCTTTATTTTTATTATTTTTTATTGTATTTATTCACTATTTTATTATCCATTCAATTTCAAAAAGTTCCTGTATAACAGCAACTTTTTCATTAAGGGGGAAGTTGTTATATAGTATTTGAGCCACTGTATACAAGACGATACGTGACTTTTGCTTCATTTCAGTTTATCCTATAATATCATATTTCAGCTACGTGCAGATAACAAATTCCCGCTATCATTTATCGCTTACAAAGTATCATATTATATTATATTACATTTTAACTTATCATGATTATGCTGAATTGCCTGCTTGCTTTTCTTTGTTCGTCATTTAGATGGCACTGCATCTAAATGTCATAAATAGAACCACGAGACATTTCTGTAGCCAGTTATCATACTCACTTCAAATTAAATACTTACATTTTATTACTGTATTATTTCTAAGAGTCAACGTTGACTCTCTACAAATAAATAAAATTGTTTTTAAAAACTTAGCTACGAAACGCGAGCTATAACATATATATATATATATATATATATATATATATATATATGTTATATTAGAAATATACTATGATATATAATATTATCGAGACAGGCTTAACCTTCTCAAACATATCGTATTACATACTGCGTAACAGCTCTTCTCAATAACCGCTCACGCTGCATGAGCATTGTATTTCAATTCTAAGTAATCCTGATTGTGCTGAATCAGCAACACTGTTTCCTTTGTTCTCAAAACATTATAAATATTACCAACAACCTTTTTGTAATCAGTCTTATACTCACTTTCGATTAAACTACTTCTAAATTATTATTGTATTTTCTTAACGAGTCAACGTTGACTCCAGTGTTAAACTAAATAAATCTTTTTAAAAAGTTAATCAAGTAATCCACTATCTAACATTGGCGCAGTCGTGGCGGATCTGAAAAACACACAGTTCGGGAGCCTAACCAGTAGCAAACATATCCGAGGGAACAAGGAGTCCATCTGAAAAAGGTGCCTAACCGGACGAAAAGAGCTTCTGGAACAAGGAGAACTTCTTAGCTGTAGTGGTGGATCCCAATCCTTTGTTCAGAAGAACCTACATTATTCTCAAACGCACAGAAGCGAAACGATAATAATTATCAAGAAATACAAGCAAAGCAACATTTCAAATCAACACGATTCAACAATTAGCAAGTAAGAATTTCATCCCGTCCCATCGTTGGTGTCTTCGGCATCAAAGGCAACCCTGTGGAAGGAACACCCAGTGACACCCCTGGCAGAGAGAGACCTTTGGTGAAGCTAAGCTCACGAAGTCGCATTCAACTGGACCACGAGGAATGAAAAATTTAGGGTAAGTCATTTTTGAATCATCTCGCAAACATTTATTTGCAAACAACGACATAATTTTACATTTTATTTTATCAAAATACATTGCATTGCTACATACAGTTCTAATATCTAAAATAGTAATTTTATTTAAACTTGAAACAAAATATCTTGATTATAATTTGTGTGACCTATATAAATAACCGTAATCATACACTGTTCCTATCGTAACATTATTTTTATGGTAATATCATATACTCCTTAAGTGCGAATTTATCTAATTAACTACAATCACATACCATTTTTATCTTAACATTATTTTTATCATAATATCATATATCATATAAAGGTTAAGTTTACGCCTTACTTGACTGTGAAATAAAATAAAATCCACATGTTCTATACTGTTTAAATGCACATTAGTATATAAAATTTCAGTGACATTATTCCCAACTAAAAACACTTTTTAAATTAATCCAATTATCCTTGTAATTAAATTTTGAAATATTATAAAATAAACAGCACATTGTTTTACATATAATAAAAAATTGCCAATTATCAGTAGCGTACTAGCTCAAATTGAAAAGGTGTTTTAAGTTATTTAATTATCTAAATATTATAAATAAAATGGCTACCGCTACAAATTCCAATGTAAACAACTCAATCACTGCAAACGAAACTATAAATATTGAACCTTATAGGTTAAGCGAAATATTTTCCATAGTGCCCGAATTTGACGGCAACCCCATATTCTTGCAAACATTTATTTCAGCTTGCATAACCGCTCAGGGTATCGCTGTTGATGATCAGCGCGTCTTATTAACGCTTCACATAAAAAATAAATTACGCGGAAAAGCCGCAGAATTAATAAATTCCCGAAACCCTGCTACATGGGCAGAAATCAAAAGCTTACTTGAAGCTCATTTTGGCGACTCTCGCGACCTGACAGCTTTGATTCAGGATCTGCAGAGGATTCGTCAGTTACCCAACGAAACCGCACTAATATTTGTATCAAGACTACAAACGCACAACGCGAAAATGCACGCAGCAGTGCAAAAGCAGACTCTAACTCTAGAGGAAAAAACTGCTCAATGTAACCTCATTGAAAATATGACATTGACTACTTTATTAACCGGATTAGAACCCAAATTAGGTCAAATCATTAGGGCTGGTAACCCTGGCGACATGTTAGACGCAATAAACCGCATTAAACGTGAATTGCAATTATCCTATTTTGAATCACAAAAATTTTCTAATAGAGTTCCAAATAAAAATCCCATTCAAAACCCACAAAGACGTCCAAACTCCCCACAATTTTGCACCTTCTGCAAAAGAAACGGACACCATGTTAACGAATGCCGCACAAGGCAAAATTATCAGTCCCCATCTCCCAATTTCACACCAAATGCTTATTCTAATCAAGCACAGCCTCCAAGGCCACATTTCCAAAGTACATATAATCATAGACCACAAAACTTCTCTAACCAGCAACAAAATTATTCTCAACAGAACAGGCCCTCAGCTATCAGGCCAAATCCAAACTTCAACCAGCAGAGACCTTCTGCCATTCAGCCAAACCCAAATTTCAACAGGTTCAATCAACAAAAAACGCATCATTTGAACCAAGAATTTTACGATAGCTCAAATCAATATGAAGACTATTCCGCAAGTTATTCTCCCAATTACCAATACCAAAATAATTTCGAAATTAATGAAAACAATTATGATTACGATTTTGGAACCCAACAATGTGAGAATTATACTGCTAATTCTCAACCCCAACAGTACGAGAATTATACTGCTAATTCTCAACCTCAACAGCACGAGGATTATACTGCTAATCCTCCGGATTTTTGCATAGGCCCGGAGTATTCCACGAGTACTCCAACACAACAAACGGACGAGCTAGACCAAATTTCTCATCAAGTCCAAGCGATAAACCTCCAAGACAGTTTCGACCCAAACCTGAACTTCCCGGAAAACCAATTCATGTAAAAACACCCCGCTACAAACTAAATGTCGTAAATTCTAAAAATCTATTTTACATAAAAGACTTCACAAATCGTTTCAAAATTCTTGTCGACTCAGGTGCAGGCATTTCTGTATTTAAAACCAAAACAGCGGAAAGGTACAAACAAAGATATCCTGAAAACGTAATTATACAGGGTATAACAGATGAAAAAATTAATATCACCGAATCTGTACTAATACCATTCAATATAAATGACCCATACAAGGTTTATGTTCACGACCTAGATATAGAATTCGATGGACTATTAGGTGCAGACTTTTTAAAATATTATAAGTGTCATGTGGACTTTGAAAATAATCAACTTATTACCAATTTTAAAACCGTACCACTATTTGAGGTGACTGAAGTAACATCAATCAGGAACCACAATAATTGTAACGAAAACAATAATCCAGGTATTAGAATTTCAAACCCAAATTTAAATGTTAAAAACCAAAATGTAATTTCTATCGAACCACGCACAGAAAAGATTTTTAAACTTAAATGCAATTTACAAAATACTGAAGCTATACTAATAGCCCAGGAAAATGAAAAGGTACGTTTACCGAATGCCATTGTCAAAATAGACAACAATGGTGAATTTTTGACGACAGTAATAAACTCAAATGCAATTCCGAAAACAATAAAATTTTCAAATCTTAAACTTGAACCCGTTCAAAAATTTAGATCAATATTTAACGTAAATCTTCAAAATCCGGATTCCCAATATATAGACAGAAATTACGAAATAAGAAACCAATTACGCTTAGATCACTTGAACGATGAGGAGAGTGAACTAATTACTCAACTCTGTTTAGATTTTTCAGACATATTCTATTTAGAAGGTGACAACTTGACATTTACCAATGAAATCAAACATTCAATAGACACTAACGATTCTAAACCAATTTTCACTAAATCTTATCGTTACCCCCAAATTCATAAACAAGAGGTAAAATCACAAGTCTCGAAAATGCTCGACCAAGGCATTATCCAGCCTTCAATTTCTCCCTGGTCCTCCCCAGTTTGGGTAGTCCCCAAAAAACTAGACGCTTCTGGTAAACAGAAATGGCGCGTCGTAGTTGACTACCGGAAATTAAACGAAGTAACGATAGGTGATAAGTATCCTTTGCCCAACATTTCTGATCTTCTAGACCAATTAGGCAGATGTCAATATTTCACGACTCTAGACTTGGCCTCTGGCTTCCACCAAATTGAAATCGATCCTAAGGACATCCAAAAAACAGCTTTCACGGTAGAGAATGGCCACTACGAATTTGTACGTATGCCATTCGGTCTAAAAAACGCTCCATCCACTTTCCAGAGGGTCATGGACAATATTCTATTAGGCATCCAAAATGAACGCTGTCTCGTCTACATGGACGATATTATTATTTATTCCCCTACTATCCATGAACATATTTCTCGACTAACAGAAGTCTTCAAACGTCTACAAAAAGCCAACCTCAAAATTCAGCCAGACAAATGCGAATTCCTTCGCAAGGAAGTCGCCTATTTAGGGCATCTTATTACAAAGGATGGTGTAAAACCAAACCCTGCCAAAGTCGAAGCAATTCTAAACTTTCCTCAACCCAAAAATCAGAAAGAAATTAAATCTTTTCTAGGTCTAGCAGGCTACTATAGACGCTTCATTCCTAATTTCTCCAAAATTTCAAAACCCTTAACTAAGTTGCTACAAAAAGATATACCTTTCAATTTCGACAATGACTGTACAAATTCATTCGAAACCCTAAAACAAACTTTGACAACTACCCCGATATTGATCTACCCCAACTTTGATGAACCTTTTGTCCTAACTACAGACGCTAGTGCATTTGCAATAGGTTCTGTACTTTCACAAGGAAGTATAGGAAAAGATTTGCCAATCGCATACGCATCTCGAACTTTATGCGGCGCGGAAACTAAGTATTCAACCATTGAGCGTGAACTTTTATCTTTAGTCTGGAGTGTAAAGCATTTTAGGCCATATCTATTCGGAAGGAAGTTCAAACTCGTCACCGACCACCGACCACTCACTTGGTTATTTTCCATAAAAGACCCAGGTAGTAGACTAGCGCGTTGGCGCTTAAAACTCGAAGAATACGATTACGAAATAATATACAAACCCGGAAAGATCAATAAAAACGCGGACGCGTTGTCCAGAATAAAAATCAATCACTTTTCAGAATGTTCCAAATTTTATTCAAAAATTCTAGCCGCAAACGAAGACTCAGATGAAGACGAAATTTCAGACAATGACGACGAAATTACCGACGAACAAATCGCCCGAGAATTTGACACATTTTCCCGACTTTACAAAACCAAATCTCTAATAGATTATTCCAAAATTCAAATTACAAATAAACAACTATTAGATCGAGAAAATAAAAATATCATAACGTTCTTCCAACAAAACAACTTGACAGATCTTCACCATCAAATTATCGAAGATATTTTCGAGGAAAACCCAGAGTTTTATAACAACACAATTAATATCGTTTCCAGTAAATCAACCCGACAAAGAAACTATTACATTATCGCTCTACCCTTCGACCCAGAGTCTGTGGTAGAACACCTATTTCTAACACTGTACAAACATCGAAACAAATTAGACCTTTCCAAAACTTATCATGTTGAAAATAACTTAGACTTTCCAATTCTCGAAATCCTATCATTTATTTTTGCAGAAAAAGACTTAAAACTAATTATTTGTCAAAATTTAGTACGAACTCCCGATGAAGACCAACGTCCGATCATTCTCGACCAGCATCACACCGGAAAAAATAATTTACATCGTGGAATAAATGAAACGATACGTAGAATCAAAAATAAATATAATTGGCAAGGCTTAACAAAAGACGTCGAAAATTTTATAAAAAATTGTGAAACATGTCAAAGAACAAAAGTCTGTCGTAAAAACCTCAACAATCCCTTAGTGATTACTGAAACCCCTAAAACTCCATTTGAGAGAGTTAATATTGATCTATTCGAATTTCCCACGCGAAACTATGCATTAACTATCCGCGACGAGTTAACCAAATTTACTCAAGCTTACGCAGTCCCAGACAAGAGCGCAAAATCAGTCGTAAATACCCTGTTGCTTTATTTTCAGCATTATGGTACCCCACTAAGAATTCATTGCGATTATGGCGGTGAATTTGATAATAATTTATTAAAAGACCTTTGCACCCTTTACGACATAAAACTAACATACTCAAGCGTAGGACATCCTCAATCCAACGGATCTATCGAACGATTCCATGCCACCCTAGCAGAAATGATAAGAATACACAAAACCGAAAATCCCAACGAACATCCCTTTACTATATTACCCTATGCGGTGATATGTTACAATAACTCGGTAAACAAAACTCATGGCTTTACGCCATACGAGCTTATTTTCGGACATACAGCTAACCGACCACCTGAAACTCTTTACAACCAAAAAGACCTGATCACCAAATACGTTAGAGACCTAAATAATCGAATATCCCATTATTACAAAATTGCGCGAAGTCGAACAGAAGCACAAAAACAAAAAGCCAAAGTTCGATTCGACAAGAACATTCCCGAAAATAGACACACATATAATATTGGCGACAAAGTGTACGTCAAAGAATCACAAATAAAAAATAAACTACAAAATAAATTCAACGGTCCCTTTGAAATTACAGAAATCTTTCAAAATTCCGCTACATTACTTAATCTCGAAACAAACCAAACAACCAAAGTAAATTTTGATCGAATGAAACCATATACTGAAGATTAAATTTATTTTCAGGTTTCTCCTGCTGATCGGATCAGCACTTGCTCAATTTAAAATAACACCTATTAACAATACGATCGGAGTATATTATCACCAAGACACGGACATTGTGATTTCTCACAAGAAATGGACTTTACTGGTACACAAAAACATATCTACCTTTAAGACAGCTTTCGACAAAAACGACAAGATCTTACAGACACTATACAACACACTCGACCCAGCATATCATTACATGAACGTCTTTTCAGGAGATGTAAAAACTCACCTTAGCTTATTGACGCAAATTTCCCAATCAATACAATCAAAATTTGACGAAATTTACCTTGACACGAAACGATACAAACGAGGAATACTAAATGGCATCGGAACGATTTTCAAATCAATAACCGGAAATTTAGACGCAGAAGACGGTCAGTATTATTCTGATTGTATCAACAAATTGAATAATGACGAACACCAACTCGAAAACCTAATTAAAAACCAAATATCCGTTACAACTTCAGTAATCAAAAATTTCAACGCAACTATTCAAAAATTGCAAGTTGACGAAGAAACTTTCAATAAGGATATTAAAGAAATTGAAACCTCAATCTTAGACATGACTAAGGACATAGAAAACGTCCATGCAAAACTGAAATTTATCGAAATCTGCGAACAACTTATGGCAAGTTATTTATTTATCGAGGATAACCTAAATGACATCCTAAATTCCATCACTTTCGCGAGGCTTAAAATAATTCACACGTCAATTATAAATCCAAAAGACTTAATAAATTCTCTACAAGAAATTTCGCAAAACCTACAAAGGAACAATTTACCGCTTCCAATCAAACTATCAAAGGTTGCACAGTACTTAGACATTATAGAACTAAAAGCTTTTCAAACAAATTCGGATCTAATATTTGTGTTAGACATACCTTTAATAGACCCTCAAACATATTCAGTATTTCAATTATACCCTATTCCTATTTTGGATAATAGAACTGGTTTATATCATGTATTATCAACTTCTCAAAAATATATCGCGAGAGATGATGATTCATTAATGTACATACCTATTTCGAACCTTGACGAATGCAAACCACTTTATTTCAACACCAAATTATGTCCAAATTTATTTGCCTATCCTATTGACAACAATGCCATATGCGAAGCCCGTCTCTTCAAGAACCTCAAAACTCTGCCAGAAAACTGCCAGACGTCATTTATCATCAGCCAAGGCTACAACGTCCAAAAAATAGACGAAAACACATGGTTAGTTATTAACGCAGAACCTCTACAAACAACCATCAACTGTCCAGAAAGAAATTCAAAAACTGAAGTCATCTACAAAAATTCAATAGTAAAATTACAACCAAATTGTTACGCCTTCATAGGCATCACAAAAATTCAAGCCAGTACCAATGAAGTAACCGATGTAAAAGACGACACTCATCCAATCCAAATTCCATTTGAATGTTGTAAACATATTCCAGACAAAATCCGAGCTCCAAATCTTAAACCACTAAAATTAAACAATCTCAATACGGAAGACCTCGAAGTTGCCAAACACAAGTTGGACCAATACTCCAGAGATTTAGATGATTTGATCAACGAACCCTTTATAACAAAACACATATCCTGGTTCACCTATTTTATCATTGTGCTAATAATTGGACTGTTATTTCTGTACCTATTTTGTAAGTGCAGAACAAAAAGACGAAGACTAGCCATCGATGTCTCTGCATCACCCCCATCTCCACCGAGGCCTAGCAAACCCTACAGGACATTTGCTAACCTATTTCCTTCACGAAGACGACCTACCTTAAGAAGAGAAGACAACGAAGCCGAAGACATAGAACTTACATAAAGACAAACCGTTTTGTGCCTTTTTACTGACTTTCAGTGCTGGACTCTTCAGTGAATTTTATTTCATTTGTTTAATCATTATATTTCATTATTTTTCTATCATTTGTTAATTTCAATTTTATTAACATTTTTACGTCATTTTCATTCAAACCCATCATGCTTATATTTTATGCTTTCACAGTAAAGCTATATTTTAACCTTAGGAATATTTTATCCTATTTTACAATTCAAACCTAGTATGTTTGTATTTTACGCTTTCTTGCCAAAGCTATATTTTTACTCTAACATTTTTATGTTATTTTATTTTATGAATCAAGCTTATTGTGCTTGCATTTCATATTTTAGACGCTAAGGTTATATTCTGTGTTTTAAACCTTACGATTTAACATTTTTGTATCTTTTATATTTTTCCAAATTGTACCATTACCTTTTATATACATTTTATATTCATTTCAAAAGTTGCTGCATAAAACACCAACTTTTTTTATAAGGGGGAAGCTGTTATATTAGAAATATACTATGATATATAATATTATCGAGACAGGCTTAACCTTCTCAAACATATCGTATTACATACTGCGTAACAGCTCTTCTCAATAACCGCTCACGCTGCATGAGCATTGTATTTCAATTCTAAGTAATCCTGATTGTGCTGAATCAGCAACACTGTTTCCTTTGTTCTCAAAACATTATAAATATTACCAACAACCTTTTTGTAATCAGTCTTATACTCACTTTCGATTAAACTACTTCTAAATTATTATTGTATTTTCTTAACGAGTCAACGTTGACTCCAGTGTTAAACTAAATAAATCTTTTTAAAAAGTTAATCAAGTAATCCACTATCTAACATATATATATATATATACAGGGTGTCCCGAAATTCCCGCTTTCCCGTTTAGGTGCTAATTTTCCATGCAAAAATAGTAAGAAAAGTTCTTATAAACATGTGTCCGGAAATGCTTCCTAAGGGAGCTACGGCCCTCTGAGGATGGCGCAAGAATAGGTGTTTTTACTAATTATCTCGGAAATGATTTGAGGCAACTTTATGAAACTTGGTTAACTACTTTCGATTATTAAAGGTTATTGTTTCACAGTATTAGTAAAAATTAATTTTATCCAGGGGCGGAGAAACGAGGGGTCGGTGTTCTTTGTTTCTACATATTTATTTTTCCATTTAACATTTTTAGTATTTTAATCCCTGATTATGATTCCCTGGGTAATTCTGCAAAAAAAGATCCTCTTTACAATTAGCCATATGGCAAGCCGTTTTCGAGCAAAAGCGGTCTAAACGAAATATTGCATATTCTTTTGCTAAATGCGCATTATTTATTTTTCAAAGTAGGCGTATGTCATTCAGTAGCAGAAATGGCTGAGTACACCTCACAGGAGTATCTCGATATGATTATCTGTTATGGTATGATTCCCTAAAAAAACTATTTTCAATTATTTGGCTATAGTGGTAAAAGAAACATTGTGCAAAAGTTTAATGAACATTTATGATTTAAAAAACAACCTGAATTAAGATTATTATTATTACAAAATGTGCCCAAAATGCCTTCCTTCCTGCTCAATGCAGGTCTCAGCACGGCGAACAATATTATTTGTGGCTCTTTGCGCCATTTCCCTGGTAATAGTGTCAAATACCGCAATTATGTCGGCTCGCATGTCGTCCTCACTAATTGTTTCATTAGAATTAACCAAATTTTTTATATGACCCCATACAAAATAATACATCGGATTTAAATCCGGCGATCGAGAAGGCCAACTTATTGGGCCACTTCTTCCTAGTTAACCAAGTTTCATAAAGTTGTCCCAAATCATTTTCGAGATAATTAGCAAAAACACCTATTCTTGCGCCATCCTTACAGGGCCGTAGCTCCCTTAGGAAGCATTTCCGGACACATGTTTATAGGAACTTTTCTTACTATTTTTGCATGCAGAATTAGCACTTAAAGGGAAAGGCGGGAGTTTCGGGACACCCTGTATATATATATATATTTTGGAATCAATTAATTTATAAACATCAGTCCTAGATTTATTTTGTATCCATGTTTTAATTTTATTTTTAAATAAATTCATTGAGTTATATTTCTTAATCTCAGATGGAATGAAATTGTACATTTTGAGACCCAGATAGAAAAAACATCTTTAAGCAATGGTTTTTTCTATTTTATGTACTAGAGTTGCATGGCTTTTGTACCGGGTTTGATAATTATGAGCAATTTCCTCTAGTTCGCTTTAATTTTTATGTTGTCTAGTTAGTATTGTCAAGCAAAATAACTGTCGAATGTCCAGTATTTGAGGTTCCATATATAATTCTTCTGAGGGGTATTTATACGATGTTTTAAAAATTATTTTTAATATAGATTTCTGTGCATTCTCTAGCTGGGTTAAATGATTGTTGGCCGCACCTCCTCATGCAATTATTCCGTAATTTAAGCGAGTCTCCACTAGACCAAAATATAAGGTTTTTAACTGCGTTATATTTAGTAACTAGGATAAATGTTTAAATTTATACAATAACGATCTGAGCTTATTAGTTACATATTTTGTATGAATGTCCCATCTTAAATGATTATCTATATAAATTCTTAAGTATTTAACATTTTGTGAGTCTTGTATATAAGTTCCATTATTGTCGATCTTTATATTTCATCTCTGGAAATCAGGTAAATTATTACTATAAGATGTAAAAGGGACATAGTAAGTTTTTGAATAATTAACTGTTAGGAACCCGTTATTAAGGATGTAGTGATATTTTTAAAATCCAGTTCAGCGTTCTCTTTAAGGCTCCTCCAGTTACAATCAGAATATATTATGATAGTGTAATCGGCAAAACTTACTACATCACCACTCAAGGGTAAATCAAATAGACCATTCAAGTACATATTGAAAAGAATTGATCCTAAGACGATTCCTTGTCATTCCTTGACGATCCCTACCGTCATTTTAATACTGAAGGTGTTGCCAACATTTAAATATTGTTGTCTATTTGACAGTTAACCATTTATTAACATGTGTGGAATGTTCCTAAATCTTATACTCTTCAATATCTGCAATAATTGAACATGACTAACTGTATCGAAGGCTTTCGCGAGGTCAACGAAAATGCACAGCGTTGGTTTGCTGATATTCATATATTTATAAATCCTTGTAATAAGATAGGCTATTACATCTTGCGTTGACTTCTGCTTCCTGAAACCAAATTGCTTTTCTGGCAAAGTATTAAACCTATTTAAAATAGTAGTAATTCTGTTTTCAATATTTTCTCAAAATTTTTTATCTATGATGGAGATAAAGGAAATCAGCCGGTAGTTAGTCCAGTTTATCACCATTCTGGTGAGAGGTTTTATTACAGTTATTTTAAATGCCGATGGACAGTTACCTGTTTCAAAATGTTTATTGATAAGGTACTTTAAAGGTGCTGATATTTTAAAACCTGTTTTCTTTAGTATATATGATGGTATTTTATCAATTCCAGGTGCTTTATTTGATTTTAATTGAGAAATTGTTTCATTTCATTTTCACTCGTATTAGACAGGTACATTGAGTTGAAGATATTCCTTGTTTTAAGATGAGTTATCCTTTTTTAATTGAACTATTTTATCAGCCAGTGTTTTACCTACTTTTGTGAAATAGTTTACAAAAACATTACACATGTCCAGTTCATCAGCAGTTAGTGTACCCTCCTGGTTTCTAATTTTAGATATTTGATTACTCTTTTTGCCCCAGATGTTAATTCCTTGACACAGTGCCATGATTTTTTCAGTTATTTAAATTTTTGTTAATTTCATTTTTATAATAGTCCCTCTTAGCAGTTTTTAGTAATTCATTAAATTTATTACGGTACTGTTTAAATTTATTTATATTATGTTCGTTAGGATATTTTTTTGATAATTTGAATAGTTCTGTTTTTTTATTGACCGATTTTATAAGACCAATTTAATCTCATTTTTTCAGAAATTTTTGTTTTAACTGTTTCAATACAGGGTGTCTCACCGGGAACTGAATCGATCGATATAGAGAAAAGTACGCATCAGAAAATTTTGAAAATTTAGACACTAATGTCGATATGGTCAATCCAACTAAAATAATTACAAGCAGCTGGCACTTCCGCTTATACCGGAAATCGATATCAACTTGCTTATTTCAAATGGAACACCCTATATATTTTAGGGTTTTCGAAAAGAGCAAAATTCTGAGTCGATAATATGTAGCATATCCTATACCTAAACCTAGCCGTTTCAGAGATATTTGACATTTTATAGAAAATTTGACAGGTGCAATGGTTTGTAAGAACCGTTATAACTTTCTTCGTGTAAAAGATTCGCATTTGCTTCTTGTCACGTAAAGAGAACACAAGGAGAACTACGTCCTACAACTGAAATAAATTCAATAATATCATACCAAGTGTTCCGTTTTTAGCGTTACATTCCGTCAACTTCAAACCGTGAAAACTTGTTTAGGTCAAATGGAACACCCTGTATTTTTTTACGTCAAGTTCTGTAAAATTGAATTCCCTTTCTTCTTTACAACTTTTTGAAATATTTGCGATTTTATTAGAAATTCATGAATTGTTGTAATCATTTCATCAAAATAGCCATGATTAGAAACAATCAGTCATTATCTTATGTCAAAAAATGCCAGTACGTTTAAATTATACCAACGAAAACTTTTTAAACCCCCATAATGCTAATATCAGAAAAAAGGAAATTCAATTTTACACAACTTGAGGTAAGAAAATATAGGGTGTTCCGTTTGACCTAAACAATTTTTCGCGGTTTGAAGTTGACAAAATGTAACGCGAAATACGGAACACTTGGTATAATATTATTGAATTTATTTCAGTTGTAGAACGTACTTCCCCTTGTGTTTTTTTTACGTGACAAGAAGCAAATGAGGATCTTTTACACGAAGAAAGTTATAACGGTTCTTGCAAACAGTTGCACCCGTCAAATTTTCTATAAAATGGCGAATATCTCTGAAACGACTAGGTTTAGGTATAGAATATGCTACATATTTTCGACTCAGAATTTTATGCTCTTTTCCAAAACCCTAAAATATATAGGGTATTCCATTTGAAATAAGCAAGTTGGTATCGACGACTTCCGGTATAAGCGGAAGTTCCAGCTGCTTGTAATTATTCTAGTTGGATTGGCCACACCGACATTAGTAATTATCTAAATTTTCAAAGTTTTCTGATGCGTACTTTTCTCTATATCTATCGATTCAGTTCCCGGTGAGACACCCTTTATAATTTTTAAATTTATTTATAAACAAATTAGTTTCAATTTCTACATCCGAATATTCATATACATCCTCCCAATGTTCCTCGTCTAATTTATTATTAAATTTTATCTTATCTATAAATGTTTTTGTAGTAAAGTTATTAGTTACTATTTTCTTTCCATTTTCAGGATATATAAGCTTGCCTATTTGTGAAAAGTGATCCGTAAATGGGTGCTAAGAAATTGCCCAATTTCATCTTATTTATTACAGTTTATTCAAATATAAAAATCCTATATAAAAAAGTTGATTGTACTGCACTTACTTAAAATGACGTAAAATGGGAAAATTCCAAAATTTTCTAGAATAGGAGATGATTCATTTCTAAGGTATGTGGGAGGACAATGTTCTTATTACCGTGTGTTCTCTACAATTAAGTGTGATATTCTTAATTATCTACAAATAAAATCAACATTGTGGTGGTAATTTACCTGCAATATAATTTTTATAAAGCAATATTTATCAGATAACGATATTTAATACATATACTTGTAAAATAATAAAATTTAGAGAAACTGCATCTATTACAATTAGAGCCTATTTTATATGAGAAATTCCTTATACACGCCATAAATGGTGCGGTTTGGTGAAAAAAAAGAATATACTGGGTTATTCAATATTTTTAAGCACCTCTTTATTTCTGTTATTATTGAACATAAGAAAACAAATTCCTATATAATAATTTTTTTTAAATGTAATTTAAAAAACAATTGTTCACGTTATGCATCCCATGAACTAGTTTCCTGATTTCTAAAACACATTTTTTACATAGTCAAACATCTCGAGAAGGCTATCAGAATACACATTTTTAGTCATCGAGGCACTGTTTTACAATACTATACAGGTTGTCCCACGACGAACTGCGGCGATCGATATCTTGAAAAGTAGGAAACTAGAAATTTTGCAAATTTGGTAGTAACATAAAGTCGATGGGGCAACTCGGCTAAAACGTTTTCAAGATGGTGACACTTCCTGTTATACCGGAAGTAGATGTCAACTTGCTTATTTTAAATGGGACACCCTATATGTTATTATATTTTTGGATTGTACGCAATATTCTAGGCCGATTTTGTGTATCATGTCTTATACCTAAGTCTCCCCGTTTTTGACATATTTCAGTTTTTGTCAAAAATGACATTGCAGGCCCTAAAAGAATTATCGATTCTTCCTATAAGGAAGCTTTATTATCTAATTTGGGTTGGATTCTTTGTTAAAAAAGACCTACTTTAATAAAGCTTTTATAACATTTTGATAAGTATTAATACAGAGTGTACAAAAGATAAGAATAAAAATGAAATTGAGAAAACTGTCAAAAATCAATTTTTCAGGTTGAAACCCCTAATTTTTATAATCTTACCTTATTTACCATTAAAAATAAGGGTAAGTTTGTGTATGGATGTCTATTCCGAAAATTTTCACTTTTCGAAATATTGCCAATTCAATATTTTTATATGGGGATTTTGCTATGGATTTTAAGTTTAATTGCTCTTAGTTGACTATGACGGCGTTGAGTGCTAAACAAATGTATATAGCTGTCACTTACCATTATGCCGGTTTGTATACGTTTTACTATTTATTACGACAGTTCGTTAATAGATTAAAAACTGACAATAAATGTCATTATTCACCCATACACGCTTATATAGATGTCTTTTATCGATTATATGCCACTATTTTAGTTGCGAGTAAAGGAAATTGTAGAATTTGCGACCTGCAGGTTGTTGCGCTTAACTCAACACTTGACAGATAGCGATACCTGTACCATTCCTACATTTTACAGTTTTCCATTTAATTAGTAAAACTATTTTTTTCAATTTTGTGTAGTGGTATTATTTTGCAGAAAGTGAGATAAATAAAGTTTAACCAACTCACCAAGAAATCATTTGCTTGCAGCTTTTGTACTGATTCGAACGTATATAAATTTAACTGTGGTCATCCCGTAATTAATATTACATTTTTATATCCGCGTTAACAAGTGTGTAACAACCAGATAAATTTCATTTATTACTAATTTAAAATTTCAGTAATCTTCAATTTTTGTCTTTGATGTAATTTCAATATTTTTATCACAAATTTAAATTCAAATTCAATTCTTTTTAATTTAATAAGTAATGAAAATACTATATGTACCATATGGTTATGAAATATTTTTTCTTTCTTTTTCATTTTTTTTTTTGGCAATTTACAGTTTACGAAATCAGCTTCTACATTTCTGCATACATTTCTACATTTCTGCACAGCTCATGCATAGCTTATGTGTACCTTCTGCATATTCTACATATTCTGCATATCTTATGTATATCTTGTGCAGATAGAATATTCAAGTTTCTGAATATTTTTTACATATTCTTTTGTTGAAAACTTGAGCATCCACATTTGCATTCATTTACTTTTCAAAAACCACATAGTCGGACAATTTTTCCACAATTTTCAAACTTCATTTCATTAAGAGACGTAAACTAGATTGCCAAGAAAACCCGTAGACTCCATTTTTGCAAGAGACAATTGTGGGCCTGGATTGCTGTTCCAGAACCAGTCACCTCAACAATACTCAATCCCGGAATCTAGGATCCTGGTATAAATTTGTTATATATTTTTTAAATTTTAATTAGTCTTTGTTAGCTGATATTACTAACTTGAAAATTTCACATTATACAAACCGATTTATCTATTCATGTAATATATTTTATCATTCATTTTAAACTATCTTTATATTTCTCTTACCAACAATTTAAGCCTGATCTATAGTAGACTGGTTATTCGAGAAAAAGAGACAATTCTACTTATTTTCACTATAGATAATGCCCAATTTAATATCAATTTTTCTTTGTCTCCTTTTCTCGAAATAAACAGAAATCTGTCATTTATGCTGTACATTTCAAAAAGAGTAAGTTTCTCCACTCTTACGAATACTCCGGATCCACGGCTCTTTGCTCCGACTTAAACCAGCTAGTCGTCCGCATATGTTGCCTCAATTCTTTCCCAAAAATAAATAATAAGGGAAAGGAGGTAACATTAGGTATAAGACATGATACACAAAATCGTAATAAAATTTTGCGTACAATCCAAAAATATAATAATATATAGAGTGTCCCATTTAAAATAAGCAAGTTGACATCTACTTCCGGTATAACCGGAAGTGCCACCATCTTGAAAATAATTTAGTCGAGTTGCCCCCATCGACATTAGTTTACTATCAAATTTTCAAAATTTTCCAATGTCTACTTTTCGAGATATCAATAGCCGCAGTTCGTCGTGGGGCACCCTATATATACACGGCAATAAAAACTTTCAGTTAGACCGGAAGTTGTAACGTTGTAACTCGTGTGCAATTATATTAGATTGTGGTTTTAGTATCCTATTGTCTACGATTCAGATTTCAGAAGTCTATTTTCATAAACAATTTTATTCCGTAAGTAATACTTCGTAGCCACCCGGTATAATAAATGTTTCAAATATTAAAAACTAATAAATCCATCGTAAGGATGAATTTTAATTGCGAGTTTGCGGGTTTAGCCCAGTCTCTGTAATAACAATGGATCTTATTGATAAAATGATGAAACACATTTTAGCTTTTTTGATTATCTACATTGTAAAAAGTGATCCCTAATAAACTCAATTAATCAGAGTTAATTATAATTCGTTAATATACGCTATATACAGGCTGGTCCAAAAATAACCTCTCAAAGCTTAAGAATTGACACGTTTTGTAAAAATTAATTTTAAGAGTTGAGAGTTAGCTTTTCATTCAACCAGGGAGCGTACAAAACTTTGATATCAGAAAATAATTTGGGACATATATCATTCCGGATCTACGCGTTGTGTTCACAATAGCTGATCCGATTTCAATATGAAATGTGACCCACTTGAAAGCGGGACACCCCCACAAATTTTTTATTTACCATTCGATTTTAACAATTTTTTTTTATTGTAGAGCATGGGAAACTACATATTAGGATAATGTCACATTTTTTTAAACAAAAATCAAGGTGCACGGTGTAATTTTTTGGGTGTGAAAAGTCTCGAAATCGTATTAGCGATTTTTTTACAAAAAATCTGAGTACACCACTGGATGAAGCGCTCTCTGAAATGGGCCCGTACAAAATTTCATAGACATATTGCACATTGATATTTCTGTGATCAATAAAAATCATATTGTTCTTATTATTTTAAAATTTCAACTTATTGGTGTGACTAAGGAACAAGAAAATTTGAGAGACAAAATTGAAATTGTGCGTCCTAGCCCAGGCGGTACTTATTTTGGGTTGGGTAAATCGGGTAGTATGAAGATTTTTGGCTTAATCGCTCCTAAAAATAATAAGAAATGATAATTTCACTATGCGTTAGTTTGAAAACGTGGGTGTAAATTTTTTATTAAACAAAATGAGGAAAAACTGCCTACCTTGCACTGACGAGAGCCAAACAGCTCGAAACTGCAGTCTGCAAGTGGTGTGTGACGACTGGCACGAGAGCTCCTTTAAACAGGATCAGTCTTTCGGCTGGTGTTTGTTGCAATCGAAGCATTAGCGTTTTGATGGTAATATGCAATTATTACACTTAACGCGAGCGTTTTGATGGTAATATGCAATTATTACACTTAACGCGCCAGGCTTGTAACTTGTAATTCAGCGCTCGGCGGGGCACATAGCCCGGAGAGTAGCTGTTGGTTGCAGTCTGGTTACGTTCCTTATAGTAAAATAAGGATTTTATAGAGGAGTTTGCGACTAAAAATATTATGTTTTAATGCAACCCATTTGGTCGACTATGGCAATTACACAGAATAACAGCTAAATCTTTTGACGAGAATGCCGCTGATTTTTTGCTCTACTATATACTCTGTTTGGTTCCACTTTAGACGAAATCTGGATTTGCCAGAGTCAAACTATCCAAATCCTTGCCATATATGGAGTTAGAAAGGTGGATTTCGTCAATGAAACGGAAACTTCGGATAGGTAGAGTTTAGGTTTAGTAAAATATTTTTATCACCACCTTTTTAAACAATTAATTTTTTGAACCACGTTTCTTCTTACTTTTTGTTGAATATACAGTCAAAGGTATTTGTCACATCGAGAAAATAAAAGTACGAATTCCTTCGCAATTAAATCTCTGATAAAGCCAGGGCAGTAAAAATTCTTTCTATTGATTTGGTAAGTTGCAAAAATAAAATTTAAAAAAGTAGCAAATTTGCTTTATTTTAAATTATTACAAGTACCAAAATATCATGCCAATTTAAAGTAAAAATATTTGCTTAAATGCATTACAACAAATCAATTAAAACTTAGACTCTTAGTAGAATTTAAAAATTTCATAACTTCCCGTAAATTTAATTGGCACTCACAGTCGATTTTTTTTTAAAACTTGATAACACTATAAAATAATTCTTAGAAAGTAATTCGATGTTAATTTTCGAAATCTATACGTTTCTTTTAGCATTAGTCAGAGTTTCTGTTTGTTTGTTTTTTTCTGATAAGTGTAAAATACCACACACAATATTTCTTAGAACGATAAGATTCTGTTGCAGTGTCTCGCAATTTATTTCGATGCAAAACTTAAATTTTGCTTCACATACCTGCCATTGAATTCAAAATAAGAAATGACGTGGTGATGTAATTTATAAAATATCTACGCGAAACCGGTTCACAGTAGGCAAAAATTGAGAATTGGGCGTACCAAATTCTGAACATTTGGATATATCTTCATTTTGTCCTAGTAATAACGAGATAAGTGAATAACAAATAATACTATATTATAATACAAGTGTATAAGTAAGCCTTTAAAGCACGCACGGAGGATTAAGGAGTTACTTATACACTTATATTAAAATATACTATTTTATCATACCTGAATTATAATCTATGTTTTTGAAACTAAAAAGTATGCAAAATCGAGCCTTTAAAGCACTACAGCTTTAAAGTTGTTTAGGTAACACGCGCCAATATCCATTGGCTGGATGTCGGTCTCGATAACTAGGGCCGAGTAGGACTATTACTCTTTACACCTAGATTATCTCTGTAGACCTGGACCGGCCTTCGTGATAGGTGGGCCCGCGTACTTCTACCAGACCCAGCTCACAAATGTGAGATGTGTCGTGGTATTTTCTGCGGACCTCCGCTGGTCCTGGCTGTTGAACCTCGCTGGCTGAGGTCTCTTCTGGCTTCTTCTTGTCTTGATGTTTTCTTTCTTCGCCAGCTTGTCACCCCCGGGGGTAGTCATCGGTCGAGTTGGGTGTAGGAAGTTTTGGCTGGGACTGACTGCCGGTACGTAGGACATCAATTGATATCCTACCCCGGATCGTCGGAAAGGTAAGGATGAGCTGTGTAGCTCGGGAGTGTGGAGACCTAAGTGCTTCTTTTAGCACTTTCGGTCTCCACGGAGCAGGTAGGACAACGGGCGTCGGACGGTATGTTGTCCGACGCCCGCAAGGAGGTTGGGTTAGGGTTGAAAACGTCATGTCTCTGGTAGTGGTGGTCCGTCCTGGCGTATCTGAAACAGATCTGTTAGCGGGAAATAAAGGTTATACTTACCCGTTGTCCAGTAGCTGAACCCTCGGTCGCTTGTGCCTCGGGGCGTCGGCGGGGTTGTAATCAGTGGCCTGTCTGATCAGCGGGTTCCCATGCTCCTCGGCTTGGGCGTACAGCTTCTTCGCTCGTTCCCGGATGACTTCAGTGACCGTGGTGTACTCCAGGTCTCTGACGATGTCTGCGGTTCTCACGTACCATGGGGCGTCAACTACCGTCCTGAGGGCGATGTTCTCCACTGCCTGGATTCTCTTCATGTAGGACTTCGCCTGGTAGCCCCACGCTACCGAGGCGTATGTGAGCTGCGGCCTGATGAGGGTCTTGATAAGCGTGAGCTTGTTCCTCAAGTTAAGTCGGCTCCCATTTCCCGTCATTGGGTAGATGAGGGCTCTCGTACGTCGGGCCTTAGCTGTGATGGCGTCCGTGTTTTGTCTCCATGTTAGGCTTCTGTCCATGACCACGCCAAGGTATTTGACGGTGTCGTGCCATTGGATGTCCTCGCCGTTCATGGAGACGTGTCCTGTGGGAATTTCTTTCCGCACTCGTCTAAAGAGGATGGCTTGGCTCTTGTCGGCGTTGACTGCGACTTTCCACTTCGTGCACCATTCTTCCAGGAGTGTGGCCGCTTCCTGGAGTTTTCTGGTTGCGTCTCTGGCCTTCCAGGATCTGGCAATCAGGGCGGTATCGTCTGCATACAGGGCTAGGGCTGTATGGTCGGTCCGGGGGAGGTCCGAGGTATAGATGGCGAACAGGTGCGGTGACAGCACCGATCCCTGTGGAACTCCCGCCTCCACGGTCCTGTAGGTGGAGAGTTGGTCCGAGATTTTCACCCTTAGCTGTCTGCAGTGTAGGTAGGATCTCACTAGTTTGACGAGTTCGATGGGGTAACCCATACTCATCATTTTAGTTAAGAGACCGTCGTGCCAGACCGTGTCGAATGCTTTGGCGACGTCTAGGAACAGCGCCGCGGTGACTTGACGCTGGTTGAACCCCTTGGTGATCTCCTCAGTGAGGCGAAGCACTTGGAGTTCCGTGGAATGTCCTGTTCGGTATGCGAACTGTTCATCCGGGATGATGTTCAGCTCTTCTGTCTTCTCTGTTAGCCTCTTCAAGATGACCCGTTCTGCAACCTTGCTCATGGCTGGGAGGAGGCTGATGGGCCTGTAAGAAGACGGGAAAATTAGGTCTTTCCCTGGTTTAGGGATCATAATGACGTCGGCCTTTTTCCACCTGGCTGGAAAGTGCCGTAACCTTAACATCGCGTTTACGATGTTGACTAGCGCCGCTACTCCTTTCCTGGGCAGCTTTTTGAGAGCGATGTTTCCTATCTTGTCACATCCCGGAGCTTTTCTCGGCTTTAGGCTCCTCAGGATTTCCTTGACTTCCTCGGGGGTAGTCGGACGGATGTGGTTGTCATCTGGTAGGCGGCGGATCCTTCGTACTCTGCGTTCGACGTCGTCCACCCAGTCCTCGTCCTCGTCATCGAGTTCGTTCTCTCTGCACTGCAGTTCTAAGCTGTCGGCGAACGCCTCAGCTTTTTCCTGGTTAGTGTAGACGATCCCTCGCTCTCCGTGAATCGGGCGCATAGGCTTCCTTCGGTTTCGCAGGGCACGTTGTGTGTTCCACATGCTTCTGTCTTGTGGATCCAGTGACTCAAGGTGTCGTTGCCACCCCTCCTGACGGTGTTCCTGGAGGGCGGCTTTCACTCTTCGGCTGAGGACATTGTACTCCCTTCTGTCGGCGGGGAGCCTGGTCCTCTGATCCCGTCTCTTGGCGCTCCTTCTGTCCCTTATCAGCTGCCTGGTGACCTCTGGGAGGTTTGCCATCGGTGCTGGGTGCCTTCTTACTTCTATTTCCGTCGTGCTGGCCCTTATCGCTTCCAGGATCTGCTCCTCTAGGGTAATGATGGCCCTCTCAACGTCCTCCACGGTTTCTAGCCTGGGAATTTGTGCGATGTACTGCTGCAGGTGCTGCCGGTACGATTCCCAGTCCGTTCGTCTCTTCGTGAAGGTGGCGTTGTCCTCACTCGCCTGTCCTCCTAGGGTTAGGAAGATCGGGTTGTGCTCGGTAGATCCCTCCGTTCTGGTGGTGATCTCTGCCTCGAAGGTCATCTCCTTTAGGATCGCGATGTCCAGTACGTCTGGCCTGTGTCTGCCGTTGTCGAAGGTGGGCTGGTCCGGCCCTACCACCATCAGTTCGCCGGCGTGCTGTCCCAGGAACCTCAGCAGCTCTCGTCCTCGAGTGTTGGTTATGCCGCTGTTCCATTCCTGGGATTTGGCGTTGAAATCGCCAATTGCGACGACCTGTGTCCTGGCGGGCAAGATTGCGTCCAGATCCCCCTCGGTAAGCGTGCTGCGGGGTGGCTGGTAGCATGAGACCACTTGTATGTCGCCATTTCGTACTGTGGACACTACTACGGCGGTGGCGTTCATGTTTTCTAGCTCAGGCAGTACTGTCGGATGGTGGGCTATGGTTTTTTTCACCAATAGGGCCACTCCTCTCGCGGGTCGCTGAGGGTTGTTTACCCAGTCCATCCTGTAGGTGTGGTATCCTGGGAAGTTGATCTCCTTGGCCGGGGTCATCTTGGTTTCCTGCAATGCCATGACGTCTATGTCGTACCTGGTCAGGAGCTCTTCGACTTCAAGTCTCCTTTCTCGCAGGCCATTGACATTCCAGGCCGCCATCTGCAGGACTTCTGGTTTAACCTGTAAAGGCATTACAGATTAGTTAAATTTGGCATTTGTGCAAAAAATGCGCTCATCGCTGAGCACATTTGTTGCATCTGTGCGAGCACCGCTGTGAGGTTTTTGGCCTCTGGCGATGCTTGTTGTTTTGCGGCAGGGACGGTGTTCTGTCCTGCCTTGCCCTGGGCTACTCTGGCATAGCTTGTGCCTGGCGGTACGCCGCCCTTCTGTGTTGAGGTCATCGTTGGCCTCTGTACCGGCCTTTGGGTGGCGCTGGCTGATTGTTTGGGGTACTTTGGACATCCCCTGTAGCTGGCCGGGTGGGCCCCCTGGCAGTTCGCGCACTTGGCCGGTTCGTCTGCCTTCTTTTTGCACTCCGTCGTCCGGTGTGCCTCGCCGCACTTCACGCATTTCGGCTGCGCGGTGCACCTGGATTGGCCGTGGCCGAAACGCTGGCAGCGGTGGCATTGGGATGCTGCTACCTTGGCTCGCTGTCTCTCAGTCCTTACAACTAGAGAACAGCACCTCGTTACTTGGAGTATCTTGTCCTGGTCCTGTGGGACTAGGACAAGCATGAGGGGCACCTCCTGTTTTGTCCGTCTTGACATCATTCGCTGGACCGCGGTAGGTGCGAATCCTTGGTCCTGGAGGTCTTCTGCCACCTCTTTGCAGGTAACGCCGCTCGGAATCCCTCGAATGACCACACGTAGCTGCCGTTCCTCTGCCAGGGCATACGTGTGGTACTCCCTCTTTTCATTTGCGAACATCCTTGTCATCCTCCGATAGTCCTCGGACGTCGCGGGCTCGATGGAGATTCCCTCCCCGGTAACTTTGGCCTTGTTGAAGTTTATACCGGTTTCGGTTAAACGACGGCTCACCGTTGTCCACGTCTCTTTGTTTCGCAGCACTACCGGAGGTACACGCTGGCTTCTTGTCCTTGTTTGAGGGGCCTCGGTCTCCTCTTTCCGGGTTTCTTGTTGGGGGACGCTAGCCTCCTGCTGGGGAGCTCTGGATCCCGATCTGCTCTGTCTAGGTGACTCGGACTCGGGGGGGCACTTGAGGGGCTCTTCAGCCACCTTCTTTGCCGCCTTAGGGGCCTCTTCGTCTGAGTCCGTGTTGGCAGCGGGCGGATTTTTTCTTTTCCGTGTTTGCGATTCTCCCCGAATCGCACGCAGAAGCTCTTCATGCTGGGACTTCTGTTCCCTCTGCATCTGCTCCAACCTTTCGGTGAGCTCGTCTATTTTCTTCTTGAGAGCATTGTTCTCCTCTGTGAGACGTTTTATCGTCTCCTTGTCGTCCCTTGGGGTTGGGGGGGCCCCCTCGGAAGCTACCGCTCTGGGATGTTTCGTCTTCACTGTACTCCATGTTACCGTCCTCCACGGTAACGTCGTTGTCGGTTTCCTGTAAGGGAATACCTATATTATTATGGGAAAAAGTTATGATTAATAACAGAAAATGGTGTCTTGAAAAAGACGTGTGAACTTCCTCTTCAACACTATCGACGTCACTATCTGTGGGGCTTCCACTTCACTGTGCACTCTGATGGCTCGGTGTACGTCCGTACGCTTTCACTTCTCGATGCACACTGTTTAGGTAACAAACAGTTGACTTTCAACTCTCAAAAATGGGAACCTCCATTTTTCATTGCAGAATTATATTTTAATTAGGTTTTAATACATAACTGCCGATGGGATTTTGTTAGGTACCCCCAGATGCTGAGTAGTTTTTTTATAATTGACAAAACTTTTTATAACAATTCAATTAGCCATAGGAAATGTAAATTTTGTATTGAAACTAAAGAAAAAACAAAAACGCCATATGGCGACACCAGCATTATTGATAGAATTTTCCCCGCAGTGCTGATGTCGCCATATGGCGCCACACTTATAAAGGGTAGGTTTTGTCAATCTTCAAATAACAATGCTTCTTTCTTTATAAAAACAAATTAAAATGCATAAAAAAGTACTTTGGGAATCCTCTTAGGCCTTTTAGAAGCAGAAGGGCTTGCCTGGCTATCACTCATCGCTAGAGGTTAAACTAAGTTACGCTGAATATGAAAATAATCTTTACAACACTTTAACTCCACGGTGATTCGATTACATGCATCTACCAGCAATACTGAAGACAGACTGAGGAATATAATATACATTAGACCAGATCGCCATATGGCGACACCAGCACTACACAATATACTACTGCGTCGCCATATGGCGACGTCAGCAGCGAATGTGTTTTGAAAATTTTTTTTTTCATTCGTGATAGATAGCGGAAACTACTTTTAGCGTTACCTAGGAATAACAACGCGGACGTAGTAAGTTTCTATTTCCTCGGGTGCTTGTTTTAGGCGAGTCCCCTCTCCTTTCACCATCGGAGTGCTTACTGTATGTGGGTTCCCTCGCCCCTCACTAAACACTACGAAGGAAGTAAAAATTTATACCATAAGATGTTTCAAGTGATCACCTTTCTGTGCTTGGTAGTGTGCTAACCGAAGGTAAACATGTTGCGAAATATTTTCCAATATGTTTGGTGTTACTGAGTTTAAAAGTTTGCGTATTCTCTCTTTCATCTAACCAATATTGTCAGATTTAGTCTCGTAAACTTTAGTTTTTAAATGTCCTCAATAAAAGAAGTCCAGAGGGTCAAGTCAGGTGACCTTGGTGGCTACTCTAAGGCACTTCTTCGTCCAACTCATCTTCCCGGGAAAATATTATTCATCAAATTGCCTACAATTAGAGCATAGAGCCCCATCTTGCTGGAACCATACGTGGCATGTCGAAAGACATCTCGTATTACAGGTATTATTAATTTCATTATTTGACATGTTGACATACTTTTGAGCATTCAAATTACCGTCAATAAAAAATGGCTCGGCTTTCCGATTGCACAAAATTCCAGCCCAGATATTGACTTTTTGCGGATATTGGGTAGACAATCCCTCATCCAGTGAGGATTTTCATCTGCCCAATACCTCATATTATGCCGAATTGCAGAACCATTCAATCGAAAAGAAACTTCATCAGAAAAATAAGTCCAGAAAAGAACCTACTGTCAACAACATATCGCTGCATCATTTCATCGCAATATTCAACTCTACGATCAAAAATCTTCCATAAGCTCTTGTACTAGTTTGATTTTAAAACATAATATTTTTAGTCGCAAACTTCTCTATATAATCCTTATTTTACTATAAGGAAGGTAACCAGACTGCAACTAACAGCTATCTCCGGGCTATGTGCCCCGTCGAGTGCTGAATTACAAGTTACAAGCCTGGCGCGTTAATTGCATATTACCATCAAAACGCTAATGCTTCGATTGCAACAAACACCAGCCGAAAGACTGAGCCTACTTAAAGGAGCTCTCGTGCCAGTCGTCACACACCACTTGCAGACTGCAGTTTCGAGCTGTTGGCTCTCGTCAGTGCAAGGTAGGCATGTGACGACGATCGATGGCAATTGATCTTAAAATAAATATGTTATACCAATTGACATATAGAGATCTCTTTATTTTTATGGTTCAAAAATTTGGTACCTGTGGGGTGTGTAATGGGGTAGTGAAGCGCAAGTTATAGCCTCTCCTACTCAATTGTTAACCTCACCTTCGCGATGAGTTCAATTTGAACTTGGTGCACCCTGTTTTCACTAACGAGGCTCTAACGACCGAGTAAGGGCGGAATAACCCTTATCTTTTGCCGTGAGCACATCCACCTTCTCACGAAGAGTGCGGTAAAAATAACCCACCGCACACAAAGGTTGCTTTTGGAATCGTTTGGTTACCCCATCGTCGCAGTCTCCTTCTGTGCCATGGGACCACACCACTCGCCTTCCGCAACCGAGCTGGTCAGTTGCATACCTGCTCCAGCTAAAACTTCAAATGCAGCTTCGTTTTCAGTCGATTAAGGCTTTAAAAAATGATGGAGCGTTCAAGTGGGACAAAATCATCCGGAGGTAAAATACCCTCCCGATCGGATCTCCGGGGGAGGGTGCCCACAGGGACACCTCACCGAATGTCGAAAAAACACCGACAAGTTAAATCCAACAAAACGAATTCTTTCATCTACGGCGCTTGGAATGTTCGTACTTTGAACGACAGCACTCGCACCGATCGGCCTGAAAGAAGAACTGCTCTAATAGATAGAGAACTTCACCGACTCAATGTTGACGTTGCAGCTCTCAGCGAAACTCGATTTTTGGAGGAAGGCTCTCTCACAGAAAAGTACTACACCTTCTATTGGAAAGGTCTTCCCACCAATTCAAGAAGACAACATGGAGTAGGATTTGCCGTTCGGAATCAACTTGTATCCAACTTAACACAAGTACCACAAGGCCTATCCGAGCGTCTAATGCTGCTACGCTATGAGCTATCAGATGGCAACGCGGTAAATCTAATAAGCGCCTACGCTCCCACTCTGGATGCAAGTCACGAAACCAAGGAAAGCTTCTATCAACAGCTGGAAGAAACCCTCTGTAGAATACCTAAAACGGAACGACTCGTTATTCTTGGCGATTTTAACGCTAGAGTAGGGAGAGATGCAGACACCTGGCCAGGCATCATAGGCAAGAACGGTTTGGGCAACATGAACGCTAACGGTCAACTACTCCTAACTAAATGCGCCGAACATGATCTAGTTATAACAAACACCATTTTCCGACAAAAGGATAAATTTAAAGGCACCTGGCGTCACCCCAGATCAGGTCACTGGCATCTACTGGACTATGTTATCGTACGTAGGAAGCATCTCAAGGACGTCCAAATTACAAAGGCGCGCATTGATAGCGAATGTTGGACCGATCATCGTCCTGTTGTCTCTAAAATGAAAATTGTTATGAGACCCAAACACCGAAGAACTCAAGTAAAACGTAGACCCCGTCTCTGTATTAGTAAATTGCGTGACCAACAAACCGTCGAACAGCTAAAGCAAAAAGTTCAAGAGAATTTGAGTGCACTAGAAGAAACCAATTCTGTAGATGTCGCTGCTACCTGGACACAAATTAAAGACAGTTTAAAAAGTGCGAGTGAGGAAATTCTTGGCACTGTAGCAAGTAAAAAACAGGAGGACTGGTTCAATGATAATGAAGCTTTTATACAAGAACTTCTTGACCGCAAACATATTGCCTTCCAAAACGCTATCAACCACCCCAACGACTCATCAAAAGCAGAAGCTTTTACCCAATCTAAGTATGAAACGCAACGCGAAATCAGAAGAATAAAGAACGAGTGGTGGGCAAGCAAGGCCAGAGAAATTCAAAGGTACGCCGATTCACACGACTACAGGAATTTCTTTCAAGGAGTAAAAGCAGTGTACGGCCCCAGTCGGAAAAATATGTGCCCTATTAAAGATTTAAATGGAAATCTCCTCAAAGAAGACCAGGAAATAAGAGCCCGATGGAAAGAACACTACTCTAACATTCTTAACCAGCAAAGTCAAGCCGATCACGATATTATAAATCTTATCCCTCAATACGACACCTTCGAAGACTTAGATAAGCCACTAACAACGGAAGAGATCTTAACCGCCATTGGGCAGCTAAAAAATAACAAATCTCCCGGCGCCGACTCACTCCCAGCTGAGATCTTTAAAGCTGTGTCGTCAGAGCTCATACCCTACCTCAAAAAACTGTTTGATGTCGTGTGGGAAAGTGGTCAAGCTCCGCAGGAGTTTCGTGATACACTTTTAATCAACCTCTTCAAAAACAAAGGCAGCGCTGCGGACTGTGGAAATTACAGGGGTATAGCTCTCCTGGCTGTTGGAGGGAAGATACTCACTAAAGCGATGGCAAATAGGCTAACACCTGTTATGGAAAAGTTACTTCCTGAAACACAGAGTGGCTTTAGACCAAACCGAGGCACATCGGATTTAATCTTCACACTTAAACAGCTTCAAGAAAAAGCACTCGAACATCAAGGAGAAATTCACATGGCCTTCATTGATTTAACCAAGGCGTTTGACTCGGTGGACAGGGAAGTGCTCTGGAAAATTATGTTCCGCTTAGGTATCCCTAGAAAATTTGTGGAAGTATGTCGCAGTCTACATACAAACAACAACGCCCAGGTTATGTATAATAATGAGGCAACCGAACCTTTCCAAACCCTCACTGGAGTTAGGCAGGGATGTGTCCTGGCACCCCTACTCTTTAATTTGTTTACCACTGCTCTAACAATTATTGTTGACAACAAACTGACAGTCAGAGGAATAGGTCTCAGATACCGTTTTGATGGCGGTCTCTTTAACATAGGGCGCTTTAGAGCTTTCACGAAGACACGCACACGATTCATTTGTGATCTCCAGTACGCGGATGACTGTGCACTTCTAGCCTCTACGCCGGAAGAGCTTCAAGAACTTTTAGATGTGTATGCCCAGAGCTATGATTCCTTGGGACTTAAAATCAACATTGGAAAGACTAAGATTATGTCAACTCCTCATCAAGTGAACCAAATAGACATTACACTTAACGGAAATTCTCTTGAAGTGGTGGATCAGTTCAATTACTTAGGCAACGTTGTTAATGACAAAGCAAACATGGACAGCGAGATTCGCAATAGAATTAACGCTGCATCTAGAGCACTCTGGGGTCTTAGAGAGAGAGTATTTGACAACCACGACCTTGCTTTGTCAACGAAAATGGCTGTCTACAGAGCAGTTGTCATTCCAACACTGCTATATGGGTGTGAAAGCTGGGTCACTTACCGTCGTCATGTGAAAGAATTAGAACGTTTTCAGCAAAGACACCTCAGAAGTATGATGAAAATCCGTTGGTTTCATCACATATCAAACGTGGAAGTACTCAGGAGAGCAAACAGCCTTCCAATTGAGGTGCTTATTTCAAGAGCACGCCTAAGATGGGCAGGTCACGTTCATCGTATGCATGATAACCGCCTTCCTAAATATACACTTTATGGTGAATTGCTAAGCGGTAGAAGAAGGCGTGGCGGTCAACGAAAGAGGTTCAAAGACGCTCTCCATGAAAATCTAAAATCCTGCGGTATTGCAGACGAGCAATGGGAACAACTTGCAGCGGACAGAACCGAATGGCGAGGGGTTGTGGCCAGCTATCAAGGAAATGTTGCTGCAAGAAGGCCGAATCCAAGACCTAACCAGGTCTATGTTTGTCCTGACTGCGGTCGACATGTGCTCTCCCGAATTGGCCTCTATAGCCATAGTCGTGTGCACCGTAGATGAATGGGAATTACAATAAACTACACCTGTTACTTGTTTTTTATTGTACACAATTTATCGACTGTAACATTTTTATACTCGGACTCGAGTAACGGCTAATAATAATAACCTGTGCATACTATCTATAGAGTTCACTGCCTGTGTACTGATGAATCGCTCCTCCCAGTCAGCTCTTCTGCTTCAGTATAGTCTTCGGTGTCTTGTAGATCCTCGATGCAGAAAACACGTTGATTTAGTTACGAAGCACTGTTTTATTTTTTATGTGGATTAATCACAATAAACCGTAAGTACAAAGTTATATTTTGGGTTTATATTTCAAGTGATTCCACACAAAGATGTTGTCCGAAAATGTTTTGAAAAGCTTGTCTAGCACTGTGGCTATGGACATTGTACACAATTGCGGTTGAATAACCTCTTGGGTTTTTGCTAGCACTGGATATCGAGTAGCAAATGTGCTGCAAGTTCTTGATATTACTTTATCACATTCTTTATAATAAACAAATTTAAAAAGTTTTCGTTGGTATAATTTAAACGTGCTGGCATTTTTTGACATAAGATAATAACTGATTGTTTCTAATCATGGCTATTTTGATGAAATGATTACAACAATTCATGAATTTCTAATAAAATCGCAAATATTTCACAAAATTGTAACTTTAACCCCCACAAAAAAGGAATTCAATTTTACACAACGTGACGTAAAAAAATACAGGGTGTTTCATTTGACCTAAACAAGTTTTCACGGTTTGAAGTTGACAAAATGTAACGCGAAAAACGGAACACTTGGTATGATATTATTGAATTTATTTCAGTTGTAAAACGTAATTCTCCTTGTGTTCTTTTTACGTGACAAGAAGCAAATGAGGATCTTTTACACGAAGAAAGTTATAACGGTTCTTGCAAACCGTTGCACCTGTCAAATTTTTTATAAAATGTCAAATATCTCTTAAACGGCTAGGTTTAGGTATGGGATATGACATACTTTCGACTCAGAATTTTATGCTCATTTCAAAAACCCTAAAATATATAGGATGTTCCATTTGAAATAAGCAAGTTGGTATCGACTTCCGGTATAAGCGGAAGTGCCAGCTGCTTGTAATTATTTTAGTTAGATTGGCCACACCGACATTAGTAACATCTAAACTTTCAAAATTTTCTGATGTGTACTTTTCTCTATATCGATCGATTAATTTCCTGGCGAGACACCCTATATACCTACAGACTCATCACAAAAGTATCACTTTTACTCCTAATAAAACAATATACTATTGTATTACACCAAAATGTCAAAAAACGGAAAATTTCTGTTTTTTCAATTTTTAAAATTTAATTGACCACTGAAAATATCAACTTTACGAAAAAAGTTAATGAACATTTCTTGTTGGAAATCGGTAAAAAGTATAAACAAATTCTGTTTGATTGAAAAAATATTATTTTTCTTTTTGTTATAAATAATTTTCTTAAACAGTATCGACCTACATTACCAATTGGTAATATGGATTTTTATAATCGGTACCTGCTTTCTCCTGAATTGATCCCAGCAAAAAAATTCAATACGAATTTAATTCGAAACGACTGCTCCCATACGCCTAGTCTATAAGGTGTCACTGAACATTTAAGTAGTTAATGTCAACTATAATTAAATACCAATGCAAAAACTGCAATCGACAACTCAAGCGAATCATAATAATTACAATTCGGAACCTTAGATTTCGAGAAATTTCAGAATCTGAATACCCAGCCCCGTTTAAAAAGTGGCGTGTTTACCACACACAACCTTACCGGTCCAAGGTAGATTATAATAAAAAAAATCGTTTGCTTTGTCAAACAACTCGTAGAAACACAGGTTTACTTTTTTATACATGCTGCATTTATTATTCCCAGCAGATAGCTTATCTATCGTATGCTGCGGTATATCTTACTTAATATGTGATAAAAATTATCTCTTGTATATATTTGTGGCAAGGTATCGACTGTCTCCAGTTCTTCAAGAAATAATTTGTGGTGGTAAAAAGGGGCCACTTAGGATAATCAAGATGAAGTATCTAATTGTGGCGATTTGTGTTTTAGTGACTGCAGGAAGAAGTAAGTGCCCTAACAGTTTTTTAGTCTAATTTACGTTTCTTCAAGACAGTGCATTTTGATATTTTTAATTTATGTAAAAAGTGGTGTGCGAATTAAAAGAGAAAATAAATAAAAAGAAAGCTGTATAATTTATTACATCCATCTTAATGGTGATGTAATAAAATACATATCGTATTATCAGGTGCTTTAAATCGGGGTGTAATACATAGAAGAGTGAAGAGAAAATTATTTTAAATAATTTTTATAAATTAAACTATAAAATAAACGATCTGGTCCGTTTTATACAGGTTTTTAAAAATATGGCGTCATAATTTTAATGTGATATATTGAGTTAAAATAACCAAATTGTATTGTAAAATTAACAGCGTAAAATGCACGACTTTAAGAGGAAAAAATATTTAGCTTTTACTATGTAAAGGTAATTATTAAAAAATAATAGAAAATGTGTTCCAAAAATTTCAAGCATTTTCAAATAATACTATAGAAATTTTTTGTCTGAAGAGTAGGTGAGAAAATCGTTTGTGCTCTATATTTCTTCACTGATCCTTTCGAATGGACATCTGACAATGTCGCATGAATTGACCGGTCAACAACATTTATTTATTTATTTTATTTATTTATATTGGCATTAGACTAACTGCACTTATGTTGTATACATTAGATAACTAATTACATATCAGAAATTTACATACATTTTTAACAAAAACCTTTATATTTGGAGCTTCTTTTATATCATTAGGCAGAGCATTGAAGATACGCAGTCCTTCGTGATATATGGATCCTCGTAAAAAAAATTTTTTGACAAATTCAATGTCATACTTATTTTACTTCCACGTCCAGCGGAAGTATAGTAACGTAAAAAAATTTTTTTGTTGAAATAGGCTTAAAAAATGTCTGTTGATCCGTTTGTCGGTCTATAACTTTTTGTGTGCACGCTTACTCTGGAACCGTTTATGATATTGACTTGAAATTTGGTACAATTATACATTATAATGAGATCTGGAACTAGATTTATTTCGATCTAATTCCGTTGAAGGGTTTATTAAAAGCAGTAAAAATTAAATTAGGGTTTGATGTGTATAAGAGAACCAAAGGTTTCTAAAAAAATTTTGGCATTAGCCACCCCCTCTACCACCCCCATTGTAACTCCCACCCTATTATTAAAGGGAGTAAAAAATTAAATTGATATTTAGCGTGTGTACGAGAACCAAGGGCCTTTAAAATTTATTTTGCAATTAACCACCCCCTATGAACAATCTTTTACTCGCCGAGGCGTTTTTAACTGGAGAAGTACCCATTACTGGGAAGTAGAAAATCCTCATGCCGTTAACGAAAAGCATTTTCAGCAAGAATTTAAGATTAACGTTTGGTGTGGTATCATCGGCTATCAATTATCGGGACCATTCCTCCAAATTTAACTGGACAGTCTTATCTGTTTTTTCTTAAAAATACACTTGCTGATGTGTTACACGCTTTCATGCTAGACATACGGAACAGAATGTGGTTCATGCGAGATGGAGCTCCTCCTAATTTCTCCATTGAAGTCAGGAATTATCTTGATGAGACTTTCCTTCGCAGATGAATCGGTCAAGGAAGTGAGTTTGCTTGACCACCAAGGAGTTCTGATTATAATCCTTTGGATTATTATGTGTGGGGACATATGAAGTCCTTAGCTTATGCAGATACTATCAACTCAAAAGAAGAACTATGGGATAAAATACAAAACACAGCGAATTTTATTAGAGGAGAGGAAAATGTACTTTTCAATGTAAGAAAATCTTTTATGAATAGAATTAGAAAAGGCATAGATGTAGGTGGAGACCATATCTAACATATCGTTTTTGCATGGGGGGAAAGTTTATAATGTAATTAAGTCAACTTTTACGTTATTTTTTTGGTCATCTAATAAGATTAGATCCTTATTTTAGACAATCTTTTAATACATGTATTTATCTATATACTATGAAAATAATTCATTGGTTCATAAGAAAGTGAGAAAGAGCTTACGCTGTTATTATGATTTTGTTTTCCCTTACGTTTTGTACTTTTTTGAATAAATACACCTTGTTTCATTAAATTTGAGTTTGTCTTTCAGAAAATTATTGAAAAACGGCACTATCCTCGAAAACGATTGGAGTTATCAATTTCTACCAAGAATACCTTTTATACGTTGAAATGACGCCCTAATTAGATTTTCTGCTCAGAAGTACCACAACGTTTCATCAAAAAAAAAAAAAAATGAAAAAAATTCATCATCAGATACAGGTCCTGCGACGCTCTCTATGATCTAACGTGATGTAATACATGAATTGTTGTTTCTTAAAATAAAAAAACTTCCCCTAGCAAATATGGCGAAAATCAGTCAAGAGGCTGTTATTTTCACTTCTCTTAGCATTTAATACAAAATTAATTTGGATTTTCCGTTCATATATCAGGTTTAAAAATTTTGTATACTTTCTGGGAAGGCAGAAAAGTTCAGAATATAGGAATATAGTAGTGAAAATGGCTTCTCGTATTGATTAATTCCCAGAAAATTTTATTCTACTCTCTAGTGACGAGTAAGGATAAAGATATCATTAACATGTCAGAAAAATGTAGCGCCAATGTTAATAGTTCGAGTTCCCACGGTAGAAAAGTCTACAGACAGAGCAACACTACTAAAATATTATTACTGAATTTAATAGATAATATGATGGAAAACCATCAAATCGATTGCGCTGATGTGATTTTTATCGTTTTTATTGAATTAATTAGTAGGAAAAGATCAGTATCTCGTGGGCTTAATGAAATTTATGCAGATAATAGAAAAATATCAGTTATCTACTATCATTACTATTTTTTATCTTGTAATTTTTTTGCATACCTGTCGGACATCTCCCAAAATTTTCAGTGTATTGCCTACTGTATAAAGTTACGTGTTCATGTTTCCAAATTAAAATGTGAACTGTCCTTTATATGAATATTTTTTATCATTAATTTAATCTTTAAATTATCTTCAATTTAATACCTCTGCTTTTCCCGATACCCACGTCAAAAAATACTGTAGGCTTATTTCTATTCTTTGTAATTTTGCATGTAACTTTTTGAGGTTTCGCTTTGCAGTTATATTTATCCTGCATTTAAAAATTCAGTCTCGCCACACCAACATGGTTTAAAGTTAATTCATGTCATAATATAATGAAATATAAATTCAAATCAAGTTGCCATGCTTGGATTTCGTTCTTGTCTACACACTAAATCACATTTTATTTTTTTTACTCCATTTCATAATAGTGTGGGGATGGTATTGGGTTTGATAGTGGGGGTGGCTGATGCCAAACAAATTTTGAGACCTTGACTTTTCGTACACGCCCTAAATTGCAATTTTATGGACTCTTACCTGCTTGCTTTGCCTATTTACCCTTATTTACCCCCTTTACCCCCGAATCATTCAACGAAATTAGATTAAAATACAATCTAGTTCCAGATCTCGTTATATTACATAAGTGTACCAAATTGCAAGTCAATATCGTAAACGCTTCCAGAGTAAATGTGAGCACAAAAAAAATTACAGAGGAACAGACCGACAGACAGAGATTTTTTTTCGCTCAAATTAAAAATCTCGACGTTTCATGGCATTTTAAGCCTATTTAAAAAGAAAAAAAATTGCGTTACTATAAAATAACTGTTCTGTTGTAATCATCCAGCGTTTATTTCGTCGTCAATTTCATTTAAATGCACGACATCCAGATCCTAGTCGAACAACAATTAAAAAGTGGGTACGCAAGTGTCGCGATACTACTGTGGCAGAGAAAAACCATAAGGAAGAACTGGTTCTGAACGCACACTTGAACATTATTTTTCGAGCTGTTTATTATTCTAGCGTTGAACGTGCAAATGCGCCAACATAGAGGGATGGTATATCCATAACTGTCCGTACTAGTGCGGCAGGCCGTAACCAAAATTTTCGATTTATCCCCTAATGAAAAATTCCCGCGCCAATGCTCATTTCTTTGAAAGAGGATAAAAAAGTTCAGGACTACGGAAATTTTTAACGTCGCTAAAGGGTTGAAATATATCCTTCAACATGTAAAAAATAACGGATCATCTGAGTAATCAACTAATGTTCATTTCTTTCTTTCTTTCTTGGCGTTGATAAATATGCATAGTTTGAGGAAGGAAATGAAAACGGAAATTTTTAGTGCTGCGTCAAGATGTAAAGGGTTAAAAATACTGGGATCAGGTGGAAATTTCTGTCGTCACCTAATGTTCGTTCCGACAATTCTCGTCTATTTCCAAAGTTTTTCTACGACAAAAAATAAAAACCTACGTTTTTAGGCTAATTTTGTTACTGCCTAATGCCCGTTCTCTAATGGAAATGATGTTTTATATAAAAAAACATGTACGAAAAATATGAACGGACAATTTTCAACTTGATATGTTGAAAAAAATAATTTTCCATCGCAATTCAGTAATAAGAGCGCAAAATTTCGTATGGCAATACAGCTGGGTAAAACTTCTTTCCCTATGTTTTTTGGGGCGCTTAATCGAATGCGAGTAGTCTTAGTATCCCCCACCCACCAGACGCACCTCTACGGACAAAGAAGCAGCCCTGAAACGAGAGTTTCATTAACGCCGAAGTACAAACTGATTTTTCGATGTTAGTATAGAACGAGGAATCATTTTTCCAACTAAAAAAACAACCGATCCTAATTTGTGTGAACTTTGCAGGACAACTTTGCAGAATTAAAAAAAACTATAGGCCTATTATTTACCGCTAATTAGCCGCTAATTAATCGTGGAAGTAACAATTTTACCATTGTTAATTTTGAAAACATTTTCGGGTGCTCTACCAGAACATCTACCAAAAACTTTTTTTAATTAAAAGCAGGTGGCTCAGAATTTGCCGTTTTTTAACCATAAACGAATGGTGAAAATGAAATTTTAAAAAAATAAAAATTAAGGCGGCAAAACAAAAAAAAACATTTTTTAAAATCAGCAAAACTTTCAGAATGAAAAACCCATAGGCCAATTATTTGCCGTAAATTTGCCGCTAATTAATCGTGAAAGTAACAATTTTACCGTTGTTAATTTTTTGAAAAATTTCGGATGTTCTGCTAACTTCACATGGAAGTTAGCAGAACATCTACCAATTTTTTTTTAAATTAAAATTAAGTAGCTCAGAATTTGCCGTTTTTTAACCGTAAACCAATGGTGCGAATGAAATTTAAAAAAATAAAAATTAAGGCGATAAAACCAAAAAAATAATTTTTTAGAATCGGCAAACAAATTCAGAATTGAAAGTTACAAAAGAAAACACATAAACACGAGAGAAAAATGATAATCAAAGTCTCCGCAACAGACTCGAGGGTAAAATAAAAGATTTTTAAAGGAAGAACATTAATGAGACAGGCGAAACATCGTGAAATCAGAAACAAATGATTGAATGAGACAAAACTGAATAACATGCAGAGTAAAGAAATTTTTTAAGCGATACTTGAAAAACGAGAAATAGTCTTAAACATGTTCAGTAAATACTTAGGGGAAGAAAATTAACTGCTTAATTAATAAAAAATTGGTAGATCATCTCGGCAAATTTTAAAACGTCAATTATAACTAGGGCGAAGGAAAACTGACTCCCAAAAGCCATTTTCAAACGAGCTTAATGGCCTTTTTATTGAATTTCGGGGAAAGAAAAATCAATTAATGTCCAAAAAAATTGCAAAATTATCACGGCACGATTAATTAAAGAACGGGATCGGTAGATTTCTGAAGGAATACTGAGCGCCAAAAGCCATTATCAAACTAGCTTAATGGCTGTTCTGCTGAGTTCCAGAGAAAACAAATAAAAAAATGTCAAAAGAAATTGTAAAGGCATATCGGCAAATTCGAGAACGACACAATTAATTATAGAAAGGGGAACGGCAAATTCTTGAACGAAAACTGAATCCCAAAAGCCATTTTCAAACGAGCCTAATAGCTAAAACATAATATTTTTAGTCGCAAACTCTTCTATAAAATCCTTATTTTACTATAAGGAACGTAACCAGACTGGAACCAACAGCTACTCTACCTACCTACTAATTGCATATTACTATCAAAACGCTAATACTTCGATTGCAACAAACACCAGCCGAAAGACTGATCTTACTTAAAGGATCTCTCTTGCCAGCCGTCACACACCACTTGCAGACTGCAGTTTCGAGCTGTTGGCTCTCGAGCTGCTGTTTGTTGCAATAGAAGTATTAGCGTTTTGATGGTAATATGCAATTATTACACTTAACACGCCAGACTTGTAACTTGTAATTCAGCGCTCGGCGGGGTACGTAGCCCGGAGAGTAGCTGTTGGTTACCTTCCTTATAGTAAAATAAGGATTTTATAGAGAAGTTTGCGACTAAAAATATTATGTTTTAATATTCCGCCCTCTAAAAGCACATTTGGACTGAGCTTAATAGCTGTTCTGGTGAGTTTTGGGGTAAAAAATTAAAAATTCTTAATAAAAAATTGCAAAATTCTCAAGACAAATTCGAAAATGTTATTATTAATATAAAAGCGGGAATAGAAAATTTATGAAGGAATAGTCAAACTTAATTACCTTTCTTGATTTTACCGTCTTAATTTTTATTTTTCTTAAATTTAATTTTCACCATTCGTTTATGGTTAAAAAACGGCAAATTCTGAACTATCTACTTTTGGTAGATGTTCTGCTAACTTCCATGTGAAAATTTTAAAAAATTAAGAACGGTAAAATTGTTACTTTACGATTAATTAGCGGCAAATAATAGGCCTATAGTTTTTTTAATTTTGCAAAGTTTTTGCTGATTCTAAAAAATGATTTTTTGGTTTTACCGCCTTAATTTTTATTTTTTTAAATTTCATTTTCACCATTTGTTTATGGTTAAAAAACGGCAAATTCTGAGCTACCTACATTAAATTAACTTCCATGTGAAGTTAGCAGAACACTCGAAAATTTAAAAAAAAATAACAACGGTAAAATTGATACTTTCACGATTAATTAGCAGCTAACTAACGGCAAATAATAGGCCTATGGGTTTTTCATTCTGAAAGTTTTTGCTGATTTTAAAAAAAATTTTTGATTTTACCGCCTTAATTTTTATTTTTTTAAAATTTCATTTTTACCATTCGTTTACGGTTAATAAACGACAAATTCTGAGCCACCTGCTTTTAATTAAAAAAAGTTTTTGGTAGATGTTCTGCTAACTTAAATGTAAAGTTAGCAGAACATCCGAAATTTTTTAAAAAATTAACAACGATTAATTAGCTGCTAATTAGCGGCAAATAATAGGCCTATTGTTTTTTTAATTCTGCAAAGTTGTTCTGCTAAGCTTTGATTATTACTGCTGTACAGCATGGAAAATGTCCGTTCACTTTTTTTTTTTCGATTATTTAAACCATATTTTATAATTTTAAAGTGTTTCAGCCATTGGGGAGAAACTTTTTTTATACCATTTTTTAAATACAACTTTGATTTTTATTACTGAAATTATGCAACATATAAAATTTCCGTTCTATATTGATTCTTGTTTTATTCGACATCTATAACAAGAATTCATCGAAAACGGACATCAGGGTTAAAAAAATAGCGCGTTTTTTTAACGGACGGAAATAAGCATTATAACAGTTGATTTTGGTTACGTGAAGCTCTTTCTCTCAGAAATTCCAGAACTTTTGTACCGTGAGGTTTGATTCTAAATCCAAAAACGTAATAAAAAAGTGCATTCGAGCCTTCACACAGAGACCACAACGACGAAGCCGGAGGGGATCGCTAGTAACTCATAACTAGATAAAACTTAATCTTATTATTTGTTAATACCGTTAATAATTAACACATTTTTTTCGCGCACTTAAAATATGTACTAATCTGTTTTAGTTTAAATAGTGAGTAACACAACAAATACTTAAATACTTTTATCAAAGATTTCTATTGTTTTACACGATAGTACTAAATCTTAAATTAGTAGATTAAATGATAACTTCATTCAAATTCTCGACAAGAGGCGAAGGAGTGTTTAAAATTAGTTGAGATATTAAATCTGTTTGAGCTATGTGACCCAATATAAATTTCGTTGGTTTGTAAAATTTTAATGCATTTAGCACATTTCTGAAACCCCTTACTCTGAAGGAGATATCATTTAAATTAAAAAGATTTATTTTATAATTCACTTTATTATTTCTCTACTTTATGATCTGACATTAAATGGCAGAATTTACATAATATTTTACCACATATCTGTGGACACATTTTGTTGAGGTTCCTCAAGTCTGAGCCGATAAGCTGACCTATTCTGCAAACCTCTGCTTGTTTTTATTATAGCTATAACTATAGCTATAGATTTAGATTTAGATTCTTTATTTGCCTTTTCGGTGTAATTACACAATCAGACACGTCAATATACAGCAATATAAATAAACTGCTGGCCACTCGAACTTACACATAGAGAATTTTAGGCAAAATTTAAAGTTCAATATTTTCAACAGGAATGCAAATTTTTGAACGCGGCTTGCAAATTTTAAGAGCTAGTTTTTTTCGGATTAAGCTGCATGACGTATATTTATCGTAGGAACATAAGTTTATTATATACGGGGTGATCAATGAAGTCATGCAAAAAAATCAAAAAGTTTGTATGAGTGAAATTTCCGCAAAAAATTTTTTTGGTCGTTACAATATGGTTCGCTACTAAGGTAACATCAATATCTCTAGACGGTTTTGTCAGTTTTTGGATTAAGGCCCTTAGGCCTTGTACACACTACTCAACATAAAATTTGGATACCGAAATTTTTAAAATGCTATAACTTGACATTGGATTGACGGTTCTTGATAATTTTTGCGGATTTGGAATCCTTATTTCACGTAGATTTTCTATGGTCTAAGCATTTTATTTGAGGGTTGAAATTTACACATTATGCCGGGTCGATAATAAACAGAATCGTAGGGTACGACGCGCTCAAAGGTTTGGCATTATTTAAGTTTTTGTAAAAATAAATTCTCACCTCAATTTGTTTTTATTTAATGTTCCTCTCACTGTTCTGTCCGAAACTCACACCCCAGTTTGTTGTCTTAAAGAGTCATTCAGTTTTACAGAGTTCTTTGTCCACCCCCAAGCCCATAATTATGATCGGGTGTAATTTCTACGCGACGCGTCAATTTCAAAGTAGGCATTGGAAAAACAAATTTGTTGCTATGCAATTAAAAACTTTTTACATTATTTTAGAAATAATCTGACACATTTCAATGTTATAATTTTGTAAAGTTTAATTAATATGAGGCGTTTAACCACGGCAGAAAGGGAAAATTGCATTCGACTTCTCGACGAAGGAATGTCAAAACAGCAAATTGCGCACATTTACAATGTCAGCCGAAAGACAATTTATAACTTGATCCGCCGCGTCGAAACTACTGGTGATCATATTTATGGGTATGGGGGTGGACATACAAAAAAAAATAAACGAAAGAACCGAAAGAATTTTATTGAGAGAAACTATGCGGAATAGAACAAAGAACTCTAGAAAACTAAATGACTCTTTAAGACAACAAACTGGGGTGAGGGTTTCGGACAGAACAGTGAGAAGAACATTAAATAAAAACAACTTGAGGTGAGATTTTTTTTTAAAAAAACATAACATAATGCCAAACATTTTAAATTATAGAGCCCGTCGCAGAGCAAAATGTGTGCGGTTATTACAACACCATATAGCGAATAAGCGGGCATGGGCAAATCGGCATGCAAATTGGGGTAATGCAGAGTGGAGCCATTGTTTATTTACTGACGAAACAAGATTTAATTTGTTTCACTCCGATGGCCGAATTTTAGTTTGGAGAAGGCCAAATTTGGAGGAAAATATGGACCCTCAAGAAGCATTTGGTGGCGGAGGTGTTACAGTGTGGGGAGGTATCATAAGAAATGGTAAAACCGAGCTATTCATTACCAACCAAACCATTAATGCTGCTGTTTATCAGGAGGAAATTTTGGAACCTATTGTTGTTCCTTTTGCTCGACATTACGGCCCAGAACTTCTATTGGTGGATGACAACGCTCGACCTCACAGAGCGCGAAGGATCACAGAGTTTTTGCAGGCACAAAACATCAATAGGATGGACTGGCCTGCAAATTCTCCGGATGTTAATGTCATCTCTAAAGTAAGATCTCTTGATGTACCCCCTGAAACCTTAGAAACGCTCAGTGAGGCCATTCGTGAAGAATGAGAGAATATTCCACAAGATTTTATAAATAATCTTGTGGATACTCTACCAAATCGATGTCGGGAAATAATATTACGAGCAGGAGGACCAACAAAATATTAGCTTCTCTTTTTTTTAATTAATGTACCTAATTTTAATTAGGTAATTTTAATTTAAGTTTAAATTAAATTCATTTTTAGTTTTTTAGTTAAATTTTTTTTTAATTATTAAAAATTACCAGAATTAAAATTATAAATTTTTTAATAATTGACTTTTGGCCGTTATTAAGCAATCTTGTACATTGTAGAATATAACGTAATAAACTTGTTCTTGTCGCTACGTTTTTGTTTATTATTGACCCGGCCTAATGTGCAAATTTCAACCCTCAAATAAAATGCTTAGACCATAGAAAATCTACGTGAAATAAGGATTCCAAATCCGCAAAAATTATCAAGAACCGTCAATCCAATGTCAAGTTATAGCATTTTAAAAATTTCGGTATCCAAATTTTATGTTGAGTAGTGTGTACAAGGCCTAAGGGCCTTAATCCAAAAAGTGACAAAACCGTCTAGAGATATTGATGTTACCTTAGTAACGAATCTTATTGCAACGACCAAAAAAATTTTTTGCGGAAATTTCACTCATACAAACTTTTTGATTTTTTGCATGACTTCATTGATCACCCCATATATAATAAACTTATGGTCCTACGATAAATATACGTCATGCAGCTTAATCCGAAAAAAACTAGCTCTTAAAATTTGCAAGCCGCGTTCAAAAATTTGCATTCCTGTTGAAAATATTGAACTTTAAATTTTGCCTAAAATTCTCTATATGTAAGTTTGAGTGGCCAGCAGTTTATATAAAAAGATAATATAATTTATAATAATAATTCTACACAATGATATAAATACACATTGTATAAAAAAAGAAAACATACATATAATTATAAAGTATAGAAACTTGATTATATAATCAAATTACATATCGGCAGATATGGTGTCATACCAAAATTAAAATACATAAAATTCACATTTTAGCATTTAAAAACTCGTCAAAACTATAAAAAGCCTTATCTATAAGAATATTTTTTATGTTGTTTTTAAACTGCTTTAAATTATGATTTATTATTGTATTTGGCAGTTTGTTAAAAAATAATGGCCCGTAATAATTTTTAGCTCCTCGGCTATGATTTAATCTGACGTAATTAATTTTAACGTGATAATTATTTCTGGTATTATGAGGATGCGTGTCACTTACTAGGCTATATTTATTTAAGTTCATTTTAACAAACAGAAGACATTCATAAATATAAATAGAGGGTAATGTTAAAATATGTAAATCCTTAAATTTCTCCCTAACATCCTCTCTAAAACCCATAAAACACATAGAACGAATGACGTGGCGTTGTATAGAAAATATACGATCAGTATGTGCTGAATGACCCCCAAGTAATTATTGCATAGCTAATTACCGAGTGAAAGAAACTAAAATAGGCTATTTTTACCACTTGCATAGGTACTACATTTCTTCTTAAGTACAATGTTTTATTCAGTTTTTTAACCATAGAATCTATTTGATGTTTCCAGGTAAGAAGAGGATCTAAGTACACTCCAAGAAACTTTATACACTTCGAGTTATTGGCGTTATCTAAATTACGATATGAAAATATCATGTTCGTTGTTTTTTCATTGTTTAATAATAATTTGTTTGCTGTGAACCAGTTTTGAAAATCTGCTGTTTTATTTGCCATATCGTGTAGTAAATATTTTAAGTCATTTTCTGTAGTAATTATTGTCGTATCATCAGCATATAGTATAGTACTACAATTTACATTTCCATAGATTAAATCATTTATATAAACAATGAACAGTACTGGTCCCAAGATCGACCCCTGTGGTACGCCATGATTTATTGATAACAAGTCAGAAGTTACTTTATTAAAGGAAGTACTTTGTTTCCTATTTGACAAAACTGTAATTTATGTAATAATATATCGTGGGAAATACAGTCGAATGCTTTACTTAAATCACAGAAAATGGACCCTACGTAGCGTTTATTTTCGAATCCATCCACAATATTATCTATTAATTTTAAAACAGCTAAAGAAGTTGAGCGATTTTTCCTAAAACCAAACTGGTTTTCAACTAATAACGCGTTTTTTTTCAAAGTATTCACAGATTTGCTTTTTTAGCAGAATTTCAAATACTTTCGAAATTACGGGTAATAATTATATTGGTCGGTAGTTTACTGGATCGTCTACTGCCCCTTTTTTATAGATTGGGATTATTTTGGCAATCTTAAAGCAGTCTGGATACGTGCCTTCTCTAATACACATGTTGAATAATTTGGTTAATGGTACAATATAACTGACATGCTGTGATAATAGATGAGTTTGCTTTAGTTGATGAATATGTTCACCACCCGGGAGGACCTTTTAATCTAGCACATCTCATCTCAATATGATATTTCTTTTGAATACAATAAGGTGTCCTTGATACAACTTTCGAAAGGTCAATTTTTACGAATTATAATACGCTATATCTGAAATGGGATGGAGCGACTTGTTTTGTCAAAATGGCCGTCTTCCGGTTTCGATGGAAATAGCATTAAATTTGATTTTTTAAATGGAAAGCCCTGTATATTTTATTACTTTTGGAATCTACAAACCAAATAAATTTTATTTGTTAACCTAGAAGACTATGACTGAGAGTCAAAATATATCGAATAACCCTGTACATGTTATTACTCAAGAATTATTAGCGAGTAACTAAAAATGATGAAAAACATGAACAATTTCAATGGAGAAGATGTGTATCGAATGGGTAACACTTGAAATCCGGCTTTGCCAAGTACCAGCGAGAAGCAAAATACAACTTTAGCTTTGAAATACTTCTGAAGATGCCGAGACTGCCGATAGTATGATAAGTGAAACGGCAAGACAAGTTCGGCGACCACAGCAAAACCCAGAAGAAAACTACTGCATTAGCATTTTATTGTTATTATTATTATTTTTATTACAAAAAACCAGTCACTCTACTCTGTGGCTCCGACCCTCACAGAGGGCTAAGATCTCTGCCGAATTTCGGCATGCCGGTATGATCTTTACTTCTGAAAGCAGCGTCTGTCTCATTCCACCGAGGGCTCCTATAATCAGTACCACTATTTTAACAAAATGGCCTGGATAAAACCTGCGGAGTTCGAAGAGCAAATCTCGATATTTTGTCCGTCTTTCCTCCTCTTTCAAGACAATGTTGCTCTCAGCGGAAGCTGAGAATTCCACGACATACATTGTCTTGAGTTGGTGGTCGAGGAGTACTATGTCAGGCTTGTTGGCTTGTATTTGCCTGACGGTGGGAAACGAGTAACAGGCCGACAGTAAGTGCATTACAGTCTCCGGCGCCCTGCGGCAGGCCCTGCAGCTGACATCAGGGACCTCCATACCCATGACACGACGTCGATAGACGAGGGTGTTAAATACACCATCTTGGCAAGCCATTATGAATCCCTCGGTCTCAGACTTCAGCCCCGCTGACCTTAAGAAGCCGAAGGTCAGCCTTTCGGATAAGCCGAGGTCTTCTATATTTTTATAGAAGACTCCGTGCAATGGCTTATCCTTATGAAGCTGCAGAAGGATGTTGTGTTCTGCAGCTCTAATGTGGGCTTTTAGTCGAGCGGGTTCCAAGTCGGTGACAGAGTCGGGGCTTACCCGCTCGACGTCGAAGATGAGACCAAGTTCATCGGCTGCTCTCCGTGCTGCCTTAAAGAGAAAAGCTCCTACCTCTGCATTTTCATGGTCTCGGACCATGCAGAGGAGGGGATCCAAACTCCTGATGACCTTACATGCTCAATCTAGAACCATCCTGTTATGGAGACTCAAGAGTCCACGGCCTCCCCGATGTCGTGGGAGATATAACCGTGGAACGGACGATTTAGGATGCAAGCTCCTGTTGAGATGCATCTTCTTGCGGATTACTACATCAAGTTGACGCAGCTCTTCTCTAGTCCACTTCATTACTCCGAAAGAGTAGAGAAGGATCGGAACGGCAAGCATATTTGTAGCAGACACCTTGTTCTTCTAGGTGCTGATACTTGCTGCGGAGAGCATTTTTCACTACACTCACTTCTTGGGTGGAGCGTTGCTCGACACCCAAGTAAGTGTACGACTCTCCGGCATCTAGGTGGTGTAAGATGCTTCCGTCCACGAGCTGCGCATCCTCTCCGTAGTCACCGCATCGTCCTCTTTTGAGATGGATCAGTGCGCATTTGTCCAACCCAAACTGCATACCGACAGCCTGCGTGTACTCCTGTACCACCCTAAGGGACTGCTGGAGATCCCTCTCTCCAGAGGCATAAAGTTTAAGGTCATACTATTATTATTATTATTATTATTATTATTTTGACGGGTTAATATAAAAAACTGTTTTCAACTGTAATCTCTTCTTTACATAAAGTGTTGACATTGGAAATTAAAAGAATATATTTGAGTGCAAATTATGTACAAGTGATTATGTCTAGCTAAAATTAGAATCTGAGATTAAAATACCAAAACTAGGACTAGGACGACTCGGACAATGCAGTTTCCAACTACCATCCAATGTTTTGGTTTTTAGAAAAACGATTGACACAAAAAGATTCAATCAAAAGTTCAATATCTACGACTATGTGGGCTTTTAGCTTGCCTGTCTTTATACGTATTTAGAAATATCACAAATAATTTTGGGTGCTCACACTAGACCTTGATAATGGTTGAATCACAACAATTCAATTCAATTCAGTTCATTTCACTTCTAATTCACAAAATTGAAATTTTCATTATGCAAAAATAAAAATTTTGTATAGTTTGAAAAAACTTTCATCCATGGGACGTCGTTTATTGCAGTTACTATAATGAATAATAATCTACTTTTTTATAATGTAAAAGATTTTTTATCAAAAAGCAGCACTTTAAAATTAAAACTGCCTTTAAATTACATTTTAAAATAAAATATTCAACGCATAAAGAGTTATCTCGGGGATTTACGGAAACGTAGGCGGCAGACGCATCTACAAATAAACTATTAAGAGATCAAGGATGTTTTGAATAGGATTTTAGGGCAATAAAATGTATTGTGCATAATAACAAATTAGGCTGGGTTATAACATCCTATTTGACTCCGTTGTTTAACAGCACAGCAATAAAAGTAATATAAACACTTGTATTGACAGATTGTATTAAAATGTTATCTTAAATACAGGAAGGATCTTAGGATCTACTACGTGTAATAGTAGAGTGCAATATATCTCTATCTTGTTCTCCAATAGAATGTATGACCTAACTAGAATTGTTAATTGTATTTTGTTGATAACGAATCCATTCGTTAAAAATTACGTGAGTTAATAACGGCACAATTAAAAATTTTCTGATAAATCGCACCATGCGATGGAATTTATAAGAAAGAGTATTTTTCCCAAAAATTATAATATCCCTGAATAATTTTCAATAATTTACTAATAGAAGAACTTTACTTTTGCATGGGCTTACTCAATGGTAGTGAAATAGTATATTGTTTTATTGGGAGTAAAAGCAGCTTTTACTCCGAATATGACATGTTATTTTTTCTTTAAACGTCGATTAGCCATAAAAAATAAAGATAAAAAATTTAGCTGTACGTTGAAGCGGAAGAAAAAGTACTTTTACTTCCGTTGCTAAGGGCAACGCATAGCAGTCTGAAATGTCAAACTTTAATGTCATGAAATGAGTTTGACGTTTGATGAAAAATAAAATTTCTCATTTCTTCGGTTTCACTAATGCTGAAAATTAACTATTTTTCCGCTTTGTTTATTTAGTTGTCTTCCGATGCATATGACAGAAATTAAAGGTAATTTCTATTTAAAATTAATTTCTCTCTGTCCTATAGTTTTAATCATAATAATAATAATAATAGATTAATAATCATTTATTAATTCCAATAGATTATGACATAGGACAAGTCAGAATACATTTGGGCAGACACATTGCGAATGCAGAAATTCATCTACGGAAAAAATGCATTGGCAATCAATAAAGATTTAACAGAGGAAAAAAAATTGTTAATGCTGGGTAAATTTTTTATGTTGTTACTTAATCTATTATAGAGGATAGTACCTACATAATATGGATTTGATTCCAATAATTGAAGCCTATGGATTTCATGCTGTAAATTATATCCATGATGGGTGGGATAATGATGATACGCATTTTGAAAGTTAAATTGTGATAAATTTAGCTTAACGAATTTTAATATTTCAAAAATGTATAGGCATGGTAACGTTAATATTTTTTGCCTAATAAAAGTTAACTTACATGATTCCCTATAGCCCAAGCCGAACATACAACGTATAGCTCGTTTTTGTAATAAAAAAACTCTATTAGGTGTTGTCGAGTTTCCCCAAAAAAGTACTCCGTATCTTATGTGCGATTCCATATTGGAGAAATAGTACATTTTAACAGTGTCGATACTAGTTACCTGGCTTAACTTTTTTAAAGCAAAACATTTACATGCACATTTAGAACATACTGCGGATACATGTGTTTTCCAATCAAGAGATAGGTCAATGTGGATTCCTAGTAATTTGAACGAGGTAAGTTGTTTAACTGATTTCCCATTATGAGGCATTAGCAAACTTGCATTATATCTTGGTGCAACCGGATGAAACTGCATAAGAAATGTTTTGTCTTGATTAAAAACGAGCTTTTTGTTATTAAAATATTCAGTTATTGATTGAATGTTAATTTTGAGCTGCTCTAGTGCGACTTCAGAATTGTCACCGCAAGAAATTATGGTTATGTCATCCGCAAATGAACCCGTAATAAGATAAAATAAAGTTATCCAAGTCATTAACATGCAAAATATACAAAAGTGGACCTAGCACACTACCTTGTGGTACACAAGGTACACAATAATAACAAAATTATGATAAAAAAAGTGTTTGGTAATTTTTTTTAGAAAAGTTAGGGGTGTCTTCCTAACATTTGTCGTAGAATGATTTTTTTTAAAAAACGTATTACTTTTTATTATAGTGGAGTCGGACCAACTTGCAAATATTTTGCTATGCAATGAGAGCATCTCCCCCATCCCGTTCTCGATAAATGATTGGTTTTCCGGCAAGATATTTATGATCTAATGATAGTCCTTTTCTGTCACACAAAAATTCTCATACTCCGACATCGATTCATAAACTAATAAATATTGTTTTTCCATTCAAATTACAGCGAGATATAAATAAACGTAAGCTGATTTTTATCATGATATTTTAGTATGATATCGAATAATTAAAAAATAATAAATAATGATTATATCAAACAACATATTGATATAATCAGTATTACAAGAGACCAAAAATTCCAGGTAAAAATTATAAAATGTCTAATATTAGAATATTTTACGGTAACGTTTTGCTAATAATCATAAAAAACACTTAAACCTACTACTTTGGTTAGCGGTATCAGTTAATCCCCATAAAATACACGAAGTTTATCATTTGGAAGTGAAGTGCAAAGATATAATCTTGGAAGAATTCATAGTCATATCCACAGACTCCAGAATAAGCAGGTTCTTGCATGTATGAATTTACTGGCGAAGAAATTATTACCAAGTAAAAAATCTTTGCTGGTAAATTTTGACCTATTATTTTTTTTTTATTTATTTTATTTTGGTTACGACTGCCCAGGCAGAAATCCAATTATAGGGCAGGAATTTTACAAACATAAAAAGAAAACTAAATAATAACTAAAACTAAATAGCATAACTAACAGTAAACAATTAAATAATAATAAAAATTAACAAAATAAATCTATGATTAGTATAGTCCTAAAAGTTGTAATCTCATATTTTTGAAGCTACAGTTGTTGTGCAGAATTGAGAACAACACTTCGCATTTTGGATATATTAGAATTAAAAATATCTATATTATTATATAAAGAATCATAGTTGGAACACATACGATGCAGGGGAGAAAATAACAGCAAATTTGTTCTTGATGCAGGCAAATAGAATAGAGACGAATGCGAGCGATTCTGCATTGGGAACATGAAATCTAAGGCAATTAAGAATTTCAGGGCAGTCAACAGTGCCATTTAAAATCTTAAAAAGAGAGTGATACGCCCGACTTAGTTGAAGATCACTCGTGTTGAATCTATGTAATAAGTCACAATGTGGAAAACATCTCTCTGGATAATTTCCAGAACTTTTGAAACAGAGGTATTTAAGAAAACGCCTCTGAGGTTTTTCAATGCTATATTTATGATTTTCATAACCAGGACTCCAGACTATCGAAGCGTATTCAAGTCTTGACCTCACAAATGAATTAAAGAGAAGTTTCAGTGTAGTTTCGTTAAATTTTTTACATTTACAGCTTTACATGTAGCCTAAATTTTTGAACGAATTAGCTGTGATTTGATTGATATGGTTAATAAAATATAACTTTGGATCGAATATAACTCCTAGATCTTTGAAATAACTACAGCTCTTCAGTTCTTTATCATTAATTGTATAGATAAATTTTACTGGATTTTGTGCACGAGTGTATGTCATAAATCTACACTTTGAGATATTTAACTGTAAATTGTTTACGCTACACCAAGACCATAGTTGTACAAGATCATTTTGAAAATCAACAGTCTTCTGCACTAGTGATAGATGTACAAATTTTTAGGTCATCGGCATAGTTTTTTTTTGGGGGGGGGGGGGGGGTTGGCACCAGAAAAATCTTTGCCACAGAGTAGGGAAAATGTTAAAGAGCAAAGGCCCAAGCACAGAACCTTGGGGAACATCTGATATCGCTAAGATATCCATAAACCAAAATCCACGGTATTGTACATTTAGTCGTCCATTTACCAAGTAGGGATTCAAAAATGTTTAGGAAGTGCTCAGTTAGTCCAAATTCCGTGGTCCAGTCTGTCGAAGGCTTTAGAAAAATCTGTATAAATGACATCTACTTGGCCTCCAGCATCCAAATGTTCAGCTATGAACTGAGTAATGCACACCAAATTGCTAATTCGTGTTGATTGAGACAAATTTCAGATTTGACGTGATTAAAGAGAATATCGTATATTACGTTTTCAAATAATTTACTAAAATTGCACAATATTACTATTGGCTTATAGTTTTCAATAGCACATCTATAATTTTTTTTGAATACCGGACAGATCCTAGATATTTTCTGGAAAAGTAGCAGTTTTAATAGACAACTTAAAAATACTAGCTAGAGATTTTTACAAGTAAAATGACACAATTTTTAAGGAGAAAGGCCGGAATACCTTCCGGACCTGTAGTGTTTTTGGGTTTAATTTTCCTTAAGTACGTCATTTTCGGTAATATAAGGAATGCATAAATCGTTAGTATATAGTAGAGTGCTATTTATATCACAAGAAAAGTTTGTAGATGCGGAATATGACTCTTGAAAGTATTTAGCAGATTCGTCAACTATTACTTGTGGTTCATTTAATATGGAGTCATTATAGGTCATAACGATAGGAATACTGGATATATTTTTTCTGCTGTTGACCAGAAGTGATTTGAATTGCACTTAATTTGATTCTCAATATTGATAAGATATTCTTTGTGCACGTTATCAACATCGATTTTTATGCTTGTTCTTAGAATTTTAAATTGGTTCAATTCATATGAGTTACCATCTTTTTAAAAGTTGCGCCAGTGTTTGGATATTGTCTTGATATTGCGAATGTTATTACCATTAAACCAAGGTGGGTATTTATTACTTTTAGCTAAAGTTTTTGGGGCGCTATCAATGAAAACAGAGTCCAGGATAGAATACAATATTCACATCTTTACATTGATCAATAATAGCAAAATCAATATTAGTTAAGTCCTCGTGGAGTTTATGGAAATTAGCTTTTCTAAAATTATACATGGGAGAAGAATTAACAGAATTTTTCTTTTGTTTTTGTTGTACTTGTAAATAGATATCCAGAGAAGCTTGATGATCGTCCTCAGGTAGTAAGTGATCAGTAGAATTATTTACCTCTATTTTATGATTACTGAGGACTAAGTCTGAGATATGGTTGTTTGTATTTACTATTCTATTATACTGGATAAGACATGAGAATTCATTGCATCAGTATTGGGAAAATAGCAACTTCGGTATTATTTGCGTATTAAAAATTGCCTATAGCATTTACTCGAAACTTCTATACTACCTCCTATTATTTATTAGTTAACTATTTTTGTTGATTGACCCCTGTATATTTTTTTCACTAAACTTATGAACTTATGAGGTTTCCGTGGTCTCACATTTCGTTTTTGGATTCTTCTTACGAGTAGTCCCCATACTTCTTCCACAGGGTTAAGATCTGGACTATGACTGGGCCAGTTAAGAACATTGATGTTGTTATTTTGAAACTAGTTATTTACGGTATGAGCAGTATGAACGGAACAATTGTCTTGTTGAAATATGAACTGATTATTAGGAAATAATTGTGACACTGAAGGGAGCATAATATACGTTTCACTATTAAATCGTTCCTCAATATGCCACAAAACACCAGGACCACGTGCCGATACCCAAGCTAACGGAAAATCTACAACTTTTATCATTGTTGGATATATATTTCTCATCGAATCGAGTATTCGGAGGGCGGTAAACACGAATACGACAGCTGTGTGTTGACTTGAAAGTTTTTTCGTCTGTAAAGATTACATTGTTACATTACTCGAGCTTCTTTATGTTCAGCTTTAAGTAAGTATTTCTGTGCTGCTGCATGACAGCGTAGCTCCGATTCTCGTACTCGCCGGCGACCAGTACTACTTGATCCAGGAAAATTCGTTACTTCAGCAGCCTGAATAACTGAGTAAAATGGATTTTCCACTAAAGCATTTACCAATTGCAAATCTTGTTGTTTAGTTGATATCCTTCGTCGCCCTGATCTAGGATTTCTACTAATCGTACCGTTTATTCTCCACTTTCTTAAAATGTTACACACCGAATTCTTGTCGATATTATAACGCAGTGCAATTTGTCTCATTGACCATCCATCTTCTGCTTTAGCAATAACTCCAGATTTAACTAAATCGCTTATATGAGGCATATTAGTTTTTTGCACGTTTGCAATAAATTATGACAACTAACTGACAATGTCACAAAAATTAAAGTTAGATGTACACAACTAGATTTTAACAAAATAAGACTTGTCCTATTTTTTTTTGCTCACGACCGTATACTGTACAGTGTAATCCATTTTTTTGGGGGTCACCCTGTAAAACCTTTATTTAGCGTACGATTCTTTCGTTTTTCTTTTTTAGGAGAAAATTTTAATAATTCCTATTAATGATTTTTCAGAAAAATCTATGTACGTTACTGGATTCACCAACCCTCTAATCATTTTCATAAATTTATTCTAAAAGTTAAGTTATCCATGAGTAAGAAACAACATGAAACTCTAGTAACATGGTATTATTATGTTTCTTATGCCTAGTTTTAACAAATAAAAAATGTCAATGTTTTTTATGCAATGATTTTTCAGATGGTTTTATAACAGTAATTTTTATTTCAAATAATTTATGTACCACCCTACGGATTTCGGATGAAAATTAAAGAAAACATGTATATCTTTTTAAATTGTTTGAGATTCTTCGACAGTAGGAGGGATTTTTTAAATTTTCGAATCGATATATATTATTGCATTTAGATATTTCAACTCAACATTTACATATTCATAAGTTATAAAATAATTTTCCCATTATTTTTTTTTAATTTAAGGTCTTGGGACAAAATGTGTGACCTGCAGAGGAACAGACTGTGATTTCGAAAGCCTGCCAGTAGAATGTAGTAGAGACATTCCAGAATTACCTTCCGTATTAAGCTATAACTTTGACCAAAATTCAATATATGTGGATTATGGATGCTTGAATCTTGAATACAGGACTGAAGGTAATTAATTTTTCATCATCTTGCATTTTTGTTGCTTTTCAAATTAAAGCAAAACTAAGAAATACAATTTGTAAAATTTTATGTCCGCACCATGCAATTAAAATACAAAACTTGGTTTCTGCAAGTTAATTGAAAAAAGAATACAACTGTTTTGCAAAATTTACTATAAGAAGTATTCCTAGTAAGCTTCAATAAAATGATAATGGAATATTCGAGATTTTTATATATGGTTTTTTAACTTATTTCAGATGGAACTTCCGAAAAACTTAAGCAATGTATCTTACTAACAGACAATAACGTTTGCAAAGAATTGTCAAATGGAATAGAGGTTCTAAGATGTGATGTTACTAAATTATCATTCTACAGACAATTTTTTACCGAGTTTCCTTATCTAGAAGCATTTGATAATAATACAGATATTTCCAATACTACTATCGCTCCTAATACCACAACACTTGCTCCTAACACTACCACAATTCTCCCTAATACTACAACTATAGCTCCTAATACAACCACAATTGCTCCCAACATCACTACAATTGCTCCAAATACGACGACAGTTGCACCAAATACTACTACAATTGCTCCAAGTACCACAACGATTGCTCCAAACACTACTACAGTCACTCCCAATATCACAACACCTGCCCCTATTATTACAACTGCTGCTCCCATAACAACAATTGCACCTAATACCACGACAGCTGCTCCTAATACCACGACGATAGCACCAAATACTACTACAATTGCTCCCAATACTACAACAATAGCACCTAATACTACTACAATAGCACCCAATATTACTACAGTAACTCCTATTCCAACGACAATTGCTCCCAACACAACAACTATTGCTCCCAACACAACGACAATAGCACCTAATACTACCACAATCGCTCCCATTACCACAACAATTGCCCCTAATGCAACGACAATTGCTCCTAATACAACGTTAACGACGATTGCTCCTAGTACCACAACAATAGCACCCAATACTACTACAGTAACTCCTATTCCGACGACAATTGCTCCCAACACAACAACTATTGCTCCCAACACAACGACAATAGCACCTAATACTACCACAATCGCTCCCATTACCACAACCATTGCCCCTAATACAACGACAATTGCTCCTAATACTACGACAATAGCACCCAATACTACTACAGTAACTCCTATTCCAACGACAATTGCTCCCAACACAACAACCATTGCCCCTAATACAACGACAATTGCTCCTAATACTACGACAATAGCACCCAATACTACTACAATTACTCCTATTCCAACGACAATTGCTCCCAACACAACGACAATAGCACCTAATACTACCACAATCGCTCCCATTACCACAACAATTGCCCCTAATACAACGACAATTGCTCCTAATACAACGTTAACGACGATTGCTCCTAATACCACAACAATAGCACCCAATACTACTACAGTAACTCCTATTCCGACGACAATTGCTCCCAACACAACAACTATTGCTCCCAACACAACGACAATAGCACCTAATACTACCACAATCGCTCCCATTACCACAACCATTGCCCCTAATACAACGACAATTGCTCCTAATACCACGACAATAGCACCCAATACTACTACAATAACTCCTATTCCAACGACAATTGCTCCAAACACAACAACCATTGCCCCTAATACAACAACAATAGCACCTAATACCACTACCATTGCCCCGAATACGACAACAATCGCTCCTAATACTACAACAGTTGCTCCTAACACTACAACGATTGTTCCTAATACCACGACAATTGCTCCTAATACTACCACAATCGCCCCGAATACGACAACGATTGCCCCTAATACTACAACAATTGCTCCGAATACAACAACAATTGCACCTAATACTACCACAATAGCCCCCAATACGACAACGATTGCCCCTAATACTACAACAATCGCACCCAATACTACAACAATCACTCCGAATACAACAACAATTGCACCCAATACTACAACAATTGCTCCTAATACCACGACAATTGCTCCTAATACCACGACAATCGCTCCTAATACCACAACGATCGCTCCCAATACTACCACACTTGCTCCTAATAGTACTACAATTAATCCTAATATAACAACAATTGTTCCTACTATACCAACGCAGGAGACGACGACGTTGGGAGGCGTGGTACACACCGTATCAGTATTATGTTTATTGACTATACTTCTCCAATATGTCTTCTTGAACTGATCAAGTATTCGAGTTATTTCTAGAAATAGAAATGCACCATGTGCTAGAAAGCTGCCCGTACAAAGAATTGCAGCAAAGTGTTTTCACAATGATTAAACTTTAATGCGTTACAAATTTTGATCATTGGAAGGCATAAATCCTTGTGTCCCTGCTATTATTTATTATCCCACTGCGCGTCTGATTCGATATTTGATATTTTATTATTAAAGTGTATGTACATAAATATATTTTTTAGTATTTTTATTTAAATATTGTAATTTATTATCTCTATTTGTTCTAATAAATGTTATGTTTTGTGAAGACAGTGTTTTTTTTGTGTTGTATGATATTGACACATTAGTAGCCACATGACATGACAATGATATCAATTTTACTTTTATTAAATGTAATCTATAACTTTTATTTCATTTTACACCTTTTGTCGTATATCCCTTGCTAATACTGTTAAACATTTGGCATATCATGGATGTAAAGAAGTCTATCAAATGGGGTGCTAGGGATTGATAGAGATTTTTGGCATGAAATTCCATGAACCTAGTCCCGTCTTGATTATCTGCTAGGATGAGAACGATATTTGGTTTATGATTGATCCCTGAGGTAGTCACCGGGAGAAAATGGGAAAAGCCTGCGGTTTTCGTTGTCTAGTTCGTTGAACGTACACATCACAGTTTATATTCACTATACCAATCACTAGGACCGCAAGAACTAGAGAGAAACTGGCTATCTTAATGACTTCTGCTTACGTGGTACAGGGAAAACGTATTCGCCTAAAAATTAAATCCATTCTCAGGAAATCGTAGAAATCATTTCCAGTCATATATTTACAGAAACGCCTCCATTTTTGTTATACAATCATTATATATGCTAGATTTTAGCAAAATACCGTTATAAGACTTGTCTTATTTTCTTTTGCTCACGACCGTACGTAAATGACACGTACTATTGCGGCCGAGAATAGCTAATCGACTCATTCTCCCATTGTAAATATGGTTCTCACCAGTGACGCATCACTTATAATATATTTTGTTATTTTTATTAGTGTCTTTGTGATATCCACCAATGATTTCTTATCAAAATAATTTAATTGACATAACTGACAAAAAAATCCCTATTTATGGCAAACATTTTTTGCAACTGTAGTAATGACATTGACATTGAGCTCAGACACTTTGTTTTTGATATTACTATAAAGAGACTCAACAGCAATCAAGGTTGGTAGTTGCTAATCTCTGTCAGTTACATCAATACCTTCATTCCATATTATTCATACAATAAAATCAGACACCCGTATTACCACCCCCCTTCATAGCGCTATAGAGTATGCTTAATATTTGTATAGGAGCACATTCAACTGGAGATGTAATAATTTTTTTAAAAAAATAAGTATAAATAGTACTTTTACCAACAGTGTAATAACTCGACAGAAATTATATATCAATAGATTTTTAATTATGGGTAAGAAAAATTTAGAAGGTATGATTTGGATAACAATACTCGCTGTCATTTCAGAAGAAAAGAAAGCGTACTTGTCTGAAACAAATCTGTCAAATGTATAAAAATTTTTAGTAGAACATGCTACACACATTTTTGTTATCGTTTATGGATATAAACTATCTCGCAATATTAAATACGTGGGAATTATGTAGAAGAGTCATTAACCAAAAAGTTAAGAAACATGCAACCACAAAGCAAGTTATATTTGGATGAGAAATGGTAAAAATGTGGTGAAATGGTGAAAATGAAGCATAAGCAAAAGTATTATTACATTTCGTTGTGTATATGTAAAATATATCTATAACAATATATGTTCTGTTATAATTACACTTCCCTTTGTTCTTTATAAGCCTGGTGTTTGAACATTTGGTTGTCAGTACTATAATACACATTGAAAAGAGTACAGTAGCCTAGTATCCATTAGATTGGCATCTTTGACGAGGGAACTTGAAGAGTATGTAGATGTTTTTGTCAGTAATATTTTTAGTATCCTTTTATACGTAATATTTCCATACCTTAGATGTGACTCAACAAGTGCGATTGATATATTTTAATTGGTATTAGTTCCAAAATGTATTTTACACTTTTAAATCTATATAAAGGTTCTCCTATTTTATTAGTTACAAAATTAATGTTTATCCCATGTTATCTTCGAGTCAATGATTATTTCCAAATATTTTATTTGCGTTTCAGATGCTACATTGAAATTATCATTAACAGCAAATTCATTAAATAAAGGAGAGAATGCTTAGTATAAGTAAAACGTATTATTATGATTTATTTATTATTTAAGTATACAATACGTATTAAATTACATAGCGCAATAAAAATAAATCACTTTTGTAGTTTTACGAGGATTATTCTCAACGAACATTTCATGAGTTCCTCATTTGTAAGTCCTAAGCCAACACTATCTCGGCTTCTGGTGTAATTAAAGTAGACGCGTTACGGCGAACAGTAGCATCGCTATGCCCTAGATGAGGAAAAGAAGGATGCAACGTAGTTGAATCGTTGGTAGTTTTACTTGGTGCGACATGGAAATATTTTGAACTTCCTTCTGCTTTATTATCAGAAGAAAAGTCAGTCACTGCGTTTTCAAAATCTTCAATGTTAAGAAAAATAGATAGAAACGGACTGTCTTCATTGGGTTTAGAGGAAACACCGTTGCTAAAATTAAGTCTGACTGAGGTGCTGTTTGTTGTTCCAAAATCTCCGAAATTAATCGCAGCAAATCCAAGATTATTTTGTATACCATCATTACCGACTTTTTCAGCTGATAAGAACTGTTCTTGTTTTTTTATAGGTCCCTCCTTTTGGCTCTCATTCAGCGAACTTTCAACAGTTCTTTTCAGAGCGTTTAAATCAAGAGAAATAGCTAATGATGGCTTTGGGATAATATCATCAGTATCATGAGTAGGTTCTCGCGTTCCAGTAAAGATAAACTCATGTGCAGCAGCATCTTTGTTGATATTTGAACTTCCATCTGTGTTCTTGTTCGAGGATTCGATTGCGTGTTTGATATCTTCTAAATTCAGATAAATAGAAATCAAAGGCATTTTTGTCCCAAAATGTGTTTGATTAGACAATTCTGATTTATCTTCTGTTTCCGTACTAATTTCGTCTATCATTAAGGACGTAACATTCACTTCTTTAACTCTTTCCGCCAAAGTAAATATCCCTGATTCATTATCCTTAATTCCAGATGGAGAATTGGCAAGTGGTGCCGTCAAAGGTATAACATTTTCACCAGTATCTTCAATTGAGTTAAGTAAGTTAGGAATCGGTACTTTTGCAAATGTGTTCAGATCATTCTTTCCTAAATTCTGAGTTGCACCAATAGTTGTTCCTTCAACAGTTTCCTCCAGACTGGTTTTTTGTGAGGTTGCATTAATGTTTTCGTGAGTTCGATGGCTATGGTCGTTGTTAAGTGTGAGCACAGATCCGTTTAAGACTGGTAACTGCGTTGTTGTGACTGCTTCATTTTCTGATCTTAAAGTACTTAAGCTGAGAATGAAAGGTAATGTAGTAGTTTCTTTAACTGAATCCTCTACGTTGGGTTTTTGTGATGTTTTATTAAAGCCATCATAATCTTCAGGTCTAGCAGGCCATGGCTCTCCGGGTTGTACACTTTGAGGTATAAAATTTCCTCCTGTAGCCCCCATTAATGGAGGTCTATTTGGGATCGGTAACTGTGGAACTGTTAGTATTTCATCTTCAGGTTTAAAACTGCCAAAACCAAATGCGGAATTTGTTGTTGTTTCCTTAATTGTTTGCTCTACGTTAGGTTTCTGTGAAGTTGTATTATTCTCGTAATCTTCAGGTCTAGCAGGCCATGGCTTTCCGGGTTGTACACTTTGGGGTATAAAATTTCCTCCTGTAGCCCCCATAAATGGAGGTCTATTTGGGACCGGTAACTGCGCAACTGTTAGTATTTCATCTTCGGGTTTAAAAGTGCCTAAACCAAGTGCGAAATTTGTCGTTGTTTCGTTAATCGTTTGCTCTACGTTAGGTTTTTGTGAAGTTGCATTAAAATTCTCGTAATCTTCAGGTCTAGCAGGCCATGGCTTTCCGGGTTGTACACTTTGGGATATAAAATTTCCTCCTGTAGCCCCCATAAATGGAGGTCTATTTGGGACCGGTAACTGTGGAACTGTTAGTATTTCATCTTCAGGTTTAAAACTGCCTAAACCAAGTGTGGAATTTGTTGTTGTTTCCTTAATTGTTTGCTCTACGTTAGGTTTCTGTGAAGTTGTATTATTCTCGTAATCTTCAGGTCTAGCAGGCCATGGCTTTCCGGGTTGTACACTTTGGGGTATAAAATTTCCTCCTGTAGCCCCCATAAATGGAGGTCTATTTGGGACCGGTAACTGTGCAACTGTTAGTATTTCATCTTCAGGTTTAAAAGTGCCTAAACCAAGTGCGAAATTTGTCGTTGTTTCGTTAATCGTTTGCTCTACGTTAGGTTTTTGTGAAGTTGCATTAAAATTCTCGTAATCTTCAGGTCTAGCAGGCCATGGCTTTCCGGGTTGTATAATTTGAGGTATAAAATTTCCTCCTGTAGCTCCCATAAATGGAGGTCTATTTGGCACCGGTAACTGTGGAACTATTATTATTTCATCTTCAGGCCTAAAACTGCCTAAACCAGGTGATGAATGTGTTGTAGTTGTATCTTTGATTACACCGTCCAAAGGTACGTGTGTATTATTTAAGCTCAGATCCTCTTCGGTTTCCGAGATTGTCCCCAAATCTGTTGGTACTATTTTTGGAGTAGTAGGGGCAGTAGAATTTGCACCAAATCTATTCTCAAGGCTGGACTTAGTGGAAGTCGCACTGAATCCCTCATAATCCTCTGCTTTTGACGGCCACGGTTTACCAGGTGGGATAATTTGTCCCACGTAACTACCCCAGTTGCCTCCTGTAGCTCCAGCGTAAGATGGTCTCAAAGGCTTGTATTCTGAAATAAAAATAGCGTAATGTTGAAACTTGAAACAATTGTTACACTTTCAGGAAAAGGAGGAATATGGTAGAATTTGTTATATTGCATAATTTCAAGTTAATGAGCAAATAATTATGATACATTTTCTTTATGTAGAAAACATAAAGAAATGTATCTCAATTTTTTTTTCACAAAATTTATCGTTTATATCTAAACCGAGATGTGAAACCGAGAGCGAAAAATATGGCAGATAGATCTCGCAAAATTCAGAAGTTATAGGTTATAGGGGTAGTTCAATATTCATTTATACCCGGTAGATCGCGTAGGTATTTCAATTTATTACTCTATATTAATATATCACCTATCTTAACTAGGACGAGGATGAATATAAAGCTATATATTCTCTTCTTGCAGCTTTTTTATTTTTATAATATTTAACAAATGCTAAATTTATCAAGCTTTTATGCTTCTGTGTAAATCATTTTGGTGAAGTTATAATACAAACAATAACAAAGTTTATAATCAAGTTATAGTATCTTCTTTGATGGTAGTTTAGTTGTGTTATGTTTTATGACCCTATTAAAATACCACTGCTATGGAATATTGTACTGGTCAGCAGAGAATTCAATATGTGAGACACATACACAACATCCTCAAAAAGAAAGAATTTGGGCAGGTATCATCATCAACCATATAGTTGATTAAATTTTTATCGAAGGGAATTCGACAGCTTCAAAACATTTAAATATCATCAGAGATGAAGCTGTTTCTGATCTGACAAACTTATAACCAAATGCACTACATCCGTCTCTACCGAGTGCACCTGTTTGGTTTCAACAAGACAGGGCAACACCCCCTGTAATTATATGAGAGTACATAAACGAAATATTTCCTAATAAATGGATTGGACGAAGTGGACAGCTACATCACCAGACCTTACGGCGATGGATTTTTCTAGAGAAGACTAAAATACATGCAGCAAGGACAAATAGCATCGATGATCTCAAAGAAAGAATACAAACAGAAATAATGAATATTTCAACTCAAGTTTTCGCCAACAATTAAATGTAGAACATTTTGAATGTTGCATATATTAAATTATGAAAAAACGCCCAAATAAAATCTTTCAGCAATATCAAAATGTTAATGCTTATAATTAATTAATCAATAGGTTAGTTTCTACCGTTAAAATCAGCTCATCAATGAAAATTCAAAAATATTTAAAATATACAGGGTGTTCCATTTAAATAATCCATCTCTCCTGTACTGCGCTCACACGAATCACCACGTATTATCCAAATTTCATTTAAAACACCTACATTTTAAATTGAAAATTAACCTGTTCCAAACATTCTTATAAACCTCTAAAATACCGCCAAAAACCATTTTATTCCATAAGTTGTTTCCATACTGTATAATGCATTCATTTTGCTAAGAAAACATCTTAACATTCACGTTTATTCATGTATGTAAATTTAAAATCATCAAAAATACATATTGTAACTAATATAATGGCCTATTCGTGGAAATGACGCGTTTAAATGAATGCCATATTAATAAAATGTACATATAAATAAAGCTTTTTATTCTTTTTAATGGGTAATCAATAAGATTATGGTATAAATATGAGTACAAATTTATTTTTGACACTGCCTGTATCTGTAATCAAGTATTCTTTTAATTCTGTATATAAAATAAATTTAAAATAACTAAGTCCAAGTTAAATTGTACTTAAATTGTCTTATTTATTGTTTATGTTCTCTTTTTTAAGGAGGAAAGTAAGTGAAATAATAGAAAACTCATAAGAATACTTTAGTTTCACCAGTAGTAAAAACATCCCTTCCACAACTTTCTGCTTTCCTCAACTTGCCTGTTAATCGAATCAATGAAAATTTTCACTTCTTAGTCCTCAGGGCCAGGTCCAATTTTAATGTTTTTTTTTGTTTGTTTTTATATATTACTTGAAATCAGAAACATTCCAATGTGCACAATTAAATATTTATATTGTTTAAACACAATTTATTAACTTAGAAATTAGTGTTTCTTTTTTTATTCTATATTTATTAAAAACTTTAAATTATATGAAAATTGTCAAAAAAAATATAAACAATTATAAATGATTCTTTATTATTTTACATTTAAATATAATATATAATTTATATATTTACGAAAATTTGAAATGCATTAAATATATATGAATAATTTAATAATTCATACAAAAAAAATTAGTATATAATTTTCATTCCCATATAGAGCATTGAGGACTTCATCCTCTTCAGGTTGTGGCGCGTTATCACAATCTGTTCCACTGAAATTATTAATGCATGCAGCTGAACAATTCAGACCACTTTTTCTGCATCCACACGCTGGCGCTGTATCGCATCCAGTTTTGCAAGAGCAAAATATAATTTCTAAGATGTTATTTGGTGCTGCTGGTTGACTCATTTTTATTGGTGTTAAATAATTTTTTTCTGCCAACCCCAATATTTGGGAGATATTTTAGAATTATTTTTTCATTACTGAACCTGAAGTTAAACTCTTTTGACGTGCTGTTTCGCTGCATCTTCTGTTGGTAGTAATGAACTAAGTCGTCAGCTTTTATCTTTCGACATTAGCAACTTTTCGCTGTTTTAGCACCATACAGTGTAAGAATTCAGTGAAAACCTGTGTTGTAAACCTCCTCTTCACTTATATCTTCAATCATAAAAGTTTCTGCTGCTGCATGTAATTTGTTATCAGAATTGAAAATTTTAAAAAATTGATTTTTTTCCTTTATTATAAAAAGCTGATGTAGTATCATATTCTGTGAAGGTATCGGGAAAGAGAATATGTTCTTTTTTTATGTTTGCCAACTGCTTTAATTTTTTTTCTCGTGGTGGTTTTAAAAAGAACAATTCCTTATCATCTGCGATAGAGCCATCAATAGCACTAACACATCAATGTTCTCTGCTACAACAGCTAGCTACTTGTATTGTTTATAAATGTAAGAAAACTTTTGATTTTGTTCCCATTTTCATCTGTGAAGCAACATACCACCATCAATGATGGAGTAAAACTTACTAATATCATTAACATCTTCACATTGTTCAAAAATATCATATATCAATTATTTCTTCGATTTCCTATTCCAGCATTATTAGAAAGAGCAAGAGGATAGGTTGCCAATTCATAATTAAAATAATAATAATGACACACATAATAAAAATAACACAACCAGCAACACCAAATAACATCTTAAAAATTATATTTTGCTTTTACAAAACTGGATGCGGTACGGCGTGTGGATGCAGAAAAAGTGGTCTGCATCTAGTCGAGGAAATAAAGCACTAAAAACGGCTCAACCTCCGAAATTTCCGCAGCAAGACGGATTTTAATGCGGTTTTTTGCATTCGATTCGTGAGAGCATCAGGAAATTTTGTGAACTAATCTGATGAATAGCAAATGAAAAATTGCATATTTGCATTGTAAAAATGCATTGTTCAAAGCGCATTTAGAATAATTGATTTGCAACTCGGTAAAAATTAATTGAAATGAGTCCAAATTCGTTACTCGGAGGGTTTTCGGGTTTTCGATGTCGCTGAACACGAATATCATGGCGGCAACGACCTCCGAGGTACCTGGAGCCCAGGGTGGACCTCATCTCCTGGAAATTCTTGTAAATTTGTAATATACTTAGTTGAAATTCGTTACTCGGGCGTTTTCGGGGTCAATGAACACGAATATCACGACGGCAACGTTCTCCGAGGTACCTGGAGCCCAGAGTGGACCCCATCTCCTGGAACTTCTTGTGAATTTGTAATATACTTAGTTGAAATTAGTTACTCGGGGGTTTTCGGGGTCGCTGAACACGAATATCACGGCGGCAACGACCTCCGAGGTACCTGGAGCCCAGGGTGGACACTATCTACCTCATCTCCTGGAATTATCTTGAGTATATCATCATTTTTAAACGAATTTGCATATGTTACTCTAAATTATTTATTTAAATATTATAATCTGCAATGTTGCTTGCAAAAATTGTGCTGGCTGCAATTGTTCTAATGTAGAACATTATTTAGAAGAAGAACAATTATCGGTTGGAATTGGATTTGCAGACGAAGAGAATAAAGAAGAAAACTTCAATGTGTAATTAAATAATAAATGTTTTTCATTGTATAAGTTTGTGTTATTTTTTTAAACAATAAAAGATTACAAACACAATTGGAGTTTTCAGAAATTATTTTTTAAAAATATTGTTTGAATCTACATCTTTGTTATAATATATAAATAAATAATTTTGAGTAATATATGCAAATTCGTATAAAAATGATGCTATACTCAAGGTAATTCCAGGAGATGAGGTCCACCTTGGGCTACAGGTACCTCGGAGACGTTTCCGCCGTGATATTCGTGTTCAGCGACCCCGAAAACCCCCGAGTAACGAATTTCAACTAAGTATATTAAAAATTCACAAGAAGTTCCAGGAGATGAGGTCTACCCTGGACTTACACGTTTTCATGCTAGACATATGGAACAGAATGTGGTTCATGCTAGATGGAGCTCTCCCTCACTTCTCCATTGAAGTCAGGAATTATCTTGATGAGATTTTCCCACACAGATGAATCGGTCGAGGAAGTGAGTTTGCTTGGCCACCATGGAGTCCTCATTATTATGTGTGGAGACATATGAAGTTCTTAGTATATGCATTTACTCTAAGTTGCAGCAATGGGGTTTTTGCGTTGGGGGAAAGTTTATAATGTCATTAAGTCAACTTGTACGTTATTTTTTGGTCTCCTAATAAGATTATATCCTTATCTTTTGACTTATGTATTTATCTCAATACCCTGAAAATAATCCATTAGTTCATAAGAAAGTGAGAAAGAGTTTACGTTGTTATTACGATTTTGTTTTCCCTTACGTTTTGTCCTTTTTTCAATAAATACACTTTGTTTCATTAAATTTGAATTTGTCTTTCAAAAAATTATTGAAATGTTTAACACGTTGCGTACGGTGTGAGGTGATGCGGATGCTGCACTCTTTTGCCCACTGGGCCGGCGTGTCATCAATATAATGCCATCCCAACTAGCAATTTGATGTTTTGTAGAAGCGGAAAGAATATTTATGGAACATTTTTTTATAAAACAAAATTGTTGATATAAACATTCCTAAAACGTTTATACAACGCTTATACATGCGAAATGGGCACAGTTTATAAAACAATGTAGTTCTTTAATTTATTTTATTAGGGCTCTCACAGGTGTTCTAAAATAATCGTATAAACGTTTACATATAATTTAAAAAGATAGTAGACGATAATCATAAAATAGTTTTATAGCAAATAGTTATAAAACTTAAACCAGTTTTTGTAATATATATATATATATATATATATATATAAACAAAAATTTTTAATTTCCACCAGGGATACAGTCACGGGCTCAAAAAAGAAAACTCTTTTTTAAATTCAAGCTTTCGAAACTTTATTGTTTCTTCCTCAGGAATTTAAATTGAGGTTAAAAAATGAAATTGACAAGTCATAAAGACAGAACCAACACAACTATTACAAAATAAATCACACTTGTGGACTACATTTTAATTTAATTTAAGTTAAAACCAAAAATCTTTAATCTAAAATAGTTTCAGCCACCTCGAAAACTGAACAAGAAGCAGTCAACTACGTTCTTGTTCAGTTTTCGAGGTGGCTGAAACTATTTTAGATTAAAGATTTTTGGTTTTAACTTAAATTAAATTAAAATGTAGTCCACAAGTGTGATTTATTTTGTAATAGTTGTGTTGGTTCTGTCTTTATGACTTGTCAATTTCATTTTTTAACCTCAATTTAAATTCCTGAGGAAGAAACAATAAAGTTTCGAAAGCTTGAATTTAAAAAAGAGTTTTCTTTTTTGAGCCCGTGACTGTATCCCTGGTGGAAATTAAAAATTTTTGTTTTTAACTTAGACAGTCGTCTAATATTCGTCTCTGTATATATATATATATATATATATATATATATATATATATATATATATATATATATATATATCAATTATAAAATTTTATAAGCATTGTGTTATTATTTTCATTGCTACTTTTTTGTTATGTGCAGTAACAATAACAGAGGTTATTTATTTTTTAAATGTTTTTGCAAACAATAATAATTCTCAAAATAGTTTTAAAATATTACAAAGGTAGCTAGATTCTATGTGACTATATATGGCGGCATAACTAACAACATATTTAGTGGAACATGAGATAAAAGTTAACTGATTAAGGCTTCGTTTCGCCAACAGCAAAGCGATTTTGGACTGCGAAGGAAATTTTTTTGTGAAATATGTGGTATATATACAATGAAATTTTTGAGCGCCCTAAAAATAAAGAATATTTATCAAAATTTAAAAAAATGAAGTGAAATTTTTTTTTGTATTTTATCTTTTGGTGGTGTTGCACCAATTGTGTTTCGCGGATAACATATTTCACAATAATAGATTATTGCTAAAATGCTTATATCACAATAATTTTTAGTTTTGAACTATTTTTATTTAAAGGTCCAAAATGGCTGCTATACAAATAGTTCAAACATAATAACATGATGGCGTCCATCTTATAAAGCATATTTATAATTATAAAAACACTTATAAAACAAAGATATTTTCCGAAGAACTGTTATATATCAATAAACGCAGTGCTTATGGAAGTTTAAAGAAATATATTTGCTCCGAAGAGTATCTTATAAAACATATATACAGCAGCGTGTTTCAATGTTTTACAGAAATTCTATTTGCAATACTCATAGAGCAATACATTCTGAAGCGCTTCTTAATCGAGCTAAATAAACAGCAAATTTGTATCTCAGGGATCTTTTATTCACTTGTATCTTAACAGTGGAAATAAATATAATAATTGCGTCTTTGTCTTTAACCCAGGTTAGTAAGTAATATTGTGTACCTACATATATAGTTTTAACATTAGATATGAGACATCTGTTGATGGGCGTATAAACACCTACCCATGTTTTATAAAAATGGTAACGGACATATTAGAGTCTTTAAAGACAATGTTTAGTTTATCAATTTTTTTATAAGTGTTTTATGACAGCAATGCGTGGTTCCTTTATATAACAATTGTTTAGGCAGTTACAGGAGAATACAATATGTTCCCTGAAATAATATGTGTTATGAAGAATCCTAATAAAATTGTTTTATTATTGCTTAACTAAACTTTTACAGAATAGTTTTATAGGCGTTCGTCAATTGGCCAATAAGTGCTAGGGGCCATTATTATAAATAAATTTTGTTCCGTGAGCTAAAACATCTTATAATAATTACTCTATAAACGTTTATAAAACAGCGAAAAACAAATTCTACAAAATGTTTTATAATTTAGCTGTAAGAACATTCTTAGCACTTATTTATATGATAATTCAGTTGTGAAGACTAAATAATCACTTTGGCGGTTTTAATAAAACAAAATAGCTTTTGCAGAACAGTAATGCAATAGTAATAAAATAAAATTATCCTATTAGTTTAAACGTATAGAACAACTTTGTTAGTTGGGACAAACCATATTTTATTCAAACGGCATGTGCGTCATCAGAATCTGCGCTATAATGCTAAATATATGGTAGAAAAAAAAGCGCCGGCCTACTGACCAATTCGCAATTCCGGACGGAGATTTACTAGCCTTGTGTGCCTAAAAGAACATGTCCGACGCCGGCCCAGTGACAAAAATCACTTCTTGGAGCGGCGCGGTAGCAACGTGATGCCGCAAATTAAATCTTATAGCCGGCTGTCAACGTTTTTTTTTTTGTACAGTCGTACACAACATGTTAACGGCACTTTCCTCGAAAATGGTTGGAGTTACCAAATTCTACCAAGTGTACCTTTTATGCGTGAAAATGACGCCCTCATCAGATTTTCTGGTTAGAAGTACCACAACGTTTCGTAAAAAATAATGAGCAAAATTCATCATCAGATACAGGTTTCCACAGCAACATTTTACTAAAGCATTTTTGACCCAAAGAATCTACCCCTGAACTATGGCCTATTATTAATGGTCCATCCGGTATATATTATACATCATATTTAAATGTATAATAAATAAAAAATCATGTATAATTGTTTATAATTTTTTCCCAGTTTTCATACAACTTAAATCTTTTAATAATTGTAAAATGAAAAAGAAACAAACATGTTTAACCCTTTACTATTTAAAAGTTAATAAATACCGTGAAAAAAATTAATTTCTGCATAAATTGTATTTATATTGTTTAAGCAATATAAATTGAAATGTTTCTGATTGCAGATAATATATAAAAACAAACATTTTTTAAAAATCATCAAAGTCGGATCTGTCCCTGAGGATTAAGAAGTTTTAAAGGATTTTGACGCTTCATTGACTCGACTATGTGCTAAATATATGCACACTTTAAAATAATATTGTTCTCTGAGAATAATAATATGACTGCATCATAACATGAAAAACAAATACTCACCCAAACTAGTCGTCGCAGCACACAAAACAATATAACGATTAATCACCAAAACTGTAAGTATTACTAGCTCCATCGCGAACTGTCCGTACACTGGGTCTCATTGTGGTTACCCGCGTATTCTGTAAAACTACTTAAATGGCATGTTGAAGAACGTCTATGTGGATGGAAACTCCGCTATGGCATAGAAAACAATGAAAAAAATGTACAACAGGTTTCGTGAATTTGATGGGAACGTTGGAATGCTATTTTGTTTATCTCTAGGACAGGTATTCGACATATTAATATGTTAAAACTGTATATTACAGGGTGTAGTCGAATATTTGCTTTGCCTCGAAATAGTGACATAACTGTTATTTGAGACTGCACTCACACGGTAAGTGACCTCAGTTATGTCGGATTATCAAATTATGTCGCCTGCTTACTTAGATTTCTTGAGGAAGATATACGTGAATTTTAAAAATGCATAAATTTATTATTTTTCCATAATATGTACTATACCGGGTGTTAGAAAAGCATGGGAACGGTGGAAAATCTCGAGCAGTTTACATCAAATCGAAAAATAAAAAAATACGTGTCATAAATTTTTCAAAAAACTATCTACTGAGACCAAAATGACCTCCCCACCCATCACCCTGTGGGTGGGGCGAGGGGCAACTTTAAAATTTCAAATGGAAACCAATATTTTTCATTGCGGAATCGGATTCTACCACAAAAAATACGTAAATTTGATTCCACACATTTTTTTCCGATTCTTGCATGGTGTCGCTGTAATTGCAAAAAATGAAAAGAAAACATTACTGTTTCAAGAGTAGCGTCTTGTGTCCATAAAGAAACGTCCAATTCAAAAACTGAAAACACGTATTTGTTATTTTTACGAAATCTATCCAATGACATTGGATTCGACTCTTCCACCCCTAACCCAGTGGGTGGGGCGAGGGCAACTTTGAAATTTGTAATGAAAATCCCTCTTTTAATTGCAGATTCGGATTCTACGGCCAAAAATACGTGAATTTTATATCGGGCATTTTTTTTGATTCACGCAAGGTGTCGCTGCAATCGCACAAGATTGAAATAAACCTTAAGCGTCCATAAGTTTGTAAATATTTACAAACTCTAACTACTCGTGTTGACAAAAAAACATTCAGTTTAAAAAACAATGTCTGTGATATCTTGGTTTTTATGAATGTTTTTTTTAAAGTGTTCTTATTAACAGTATTTGTTTTGTGAAGTTTCTACGAGAACGTTCAGTTTTTGTACGGAAAAAGTTATTTCATTTATCATTAGTTCTCGCGTTTTTTTTCTGCATAATGACTACTTTAACAGAGGAAGAGAGACTTTCTCTTTTAATGATGCGATATTAATGCTAGGGTGGGGCGATAAAGAATGGCCCTAAAATGAAGTTGTGATTTTATTCAACGAAACTTTCCGTGTAGATCAAATGGGAATTTCGAAGCCTACTGTGTCCCGTGCCATCAAACGATTCCTAGACACAAGCACAAATAAAAATCGCCCAAAATCTGGAAGACCATAATCTGAAACATCGGAAGCTCGACAAATGGAAGTGGCCCAGGCATTTGTTGAAAATCGAAGGTTATCAATCAGAAAAGCCAGTCAACAGCTTGATTTGAGTGCATTTTCAGTTCATAAGAATTTGAAACTTTTGAAATTTCATCCTTACTAAATTTACCTTCACCAAGAGTTAAATGAAGATGATTTTGATCGGCGAATTGAATTTAGTGAATTAATGATGGAAAGGAGTAACCAAAACCCAAATTTCTTTGTCATCTCTACTTGTCTTCTCAGATGAAGCAACTTTCAAACTCAGTGGAAAAGTTAATCGCCATAATTTCGGATATTGGAGTGACGAAAACCCTCACTGGATGCTTGAAACACACACGCAGTATCCACAAAAATTAAATGTTTGGGCAGGAGTTTTCAGGGATCGAATCATAGGACCGTTTTTCATGGATGGAAATTTGAATGGAGAAAAATACCTGGAAATGTTGACAAATCAAATAGTTCCCGCAATACAAGAGATTGCTGGTGATGAGTTCGATAATGTTTGGTTCCAGCAAGATGGGGCTCCTCCACACTATCGGGATATTGTTAGGGCCTATTTGAATGGTACTTTCGAAAATCGATGGATAGGTCGAAGAGGAACTATTGAATGGCCAGTAAGATCTCCCGACCTCGCGCCACTTGATTATTTTGTTTTGGGGCTACGTGAAGGGTAAGGTTTATTTCACTAAACCTCGCGATTTGGAAGAACTGAAGCAACGCATAATAAACATCTTTGCAGAAATACCACCTCAAATGATAAGAAGTGCTATTGAAAATTTTTACGTTCGTCTCGGACAGTGCCAAGAAGTCAATGGGCACCATTATGAACACCTGCTATAATCTTGAAATTAAAACCTGCTACTAGCAGTTAAGCTGTAAACTAATTACCTCAACTGGCCGAAATCCTCACCTTGCCTTAAATGGCTGAGTTACCTCCTTGCCTTCACGCTGGGATCAACAACTTGTCTGAAGTGGCTGAGTTAAGAGGTAAAACCATTGTTAGTTTTTTTTTAAATCGAGTTTTTTATTGCCCTGTAAAAATGTAAATTGAAAATTACTAGCTGCTAATAAATTTACAGAATGTTAATAGTTGTTGTAATTTCCGCACGTCCGTGTAAAATCACTGTTCTCAAAACAGCTCGGGAAATCATTCACTCTGAGATTAGTAGTTTTACTTTCGTATTTTTTTAAGTATGCGTTCAAAACTTTCATGTTTCCACTTGATTTTTTGCGATTGCAGCGACACCTTACGTGAATCGAAAAAAATGCCCGATACAAAATTCACGTATTTTTGGCCGTAGAATCCGAATCCGTTTTAAAAATAGGGATTTTCATTACAAATTTCAAAGTTGCCCCCGCCTCACCCACTGAGTTAGGGGTGGGAGAGTCGAATCCAATGTCATTGGCCAGATTTCGTAAAAATAACAAATACGTGTTTTTCAGTTTTTGAATTGGACGTTTTTTATGGACACAAGACGTTACTCTTGAAACAGTAATGTTTTCTTTTCATTTTTTGCGATTACAGCGACACCATGCAAGAATCGAAAAAAATGTCTGAAATAAAATTTACATATTTTTTGCCCTAGAATCCGATTCCGCAATAAAAAATAAAAGTTTCCATTTGAAATTTTAAAGTTGCCCCTCACCCCACCCACAGGGGAGTGGGCGGGGAGGTCATTTTGGTATTATTAGATAGTTTTTTGAAAAATTTTTGACAAGTATTTTTTTATTTTTTGATTTGATGCAAACTGTTCGAGATTTTCCACCGTTCCCATACTTTTCTAACACCCGGTATAAGTTGATAATATATAAAAGCCACTCATAAACAAATTTCACTTCGTAAATGTTCGACATTAAAATTTGAATTTTTATGGTAAACGAAACCACGTGATTGAAAACGCTGTGATATTTCCTTGACGTCATTAATTTGGCTTGAACTTGCTAATTCACATTGTTATTCTTAATTTTGTTATTAACTATATAACTAGGTCTAAAACCAGTGAGCAAGTGAACATAACTATTCAACTTGTGACTATGGCATTGGTGGAAGCTGCCTTATTTTGGCCACAGGGAACAAGGGGCAAAGATCATAAACCGAAGTTCGAACATCACGTAAATTATGCGCAAAAATTAGATTTTCGCGAAGGTAAAGTGGGGATGAGGTCAGTAAAAGATTATGGATGAAAACTGACAAATGATATTGGTAGCGATTGATATCAAGTTGATTAAATAAATAATATATAAATAAATAAATAATCCCGTAACAAGGCGATAACACCTTTTGGTGGAAAGAGAACTCAATAAATTCGTTAAAATTTGATAGACTTTTCCTGATATTACAACTATGAGACGAGGTAGAGGGGTTGAAATATACTTCTTTCATGGCCTAGGGAACGCTGGTTATTTGCCTAATTATTCTATTCCTCACATTTAATGAAAATTATTCCAATATGTATTTATATTATATATTATTTGTTTTTAAATTTCGTACGAATAGTTTAGTAAACTATTTCCTAAAGATCAATGCACCAATTGAAATTGCTGAGTGTTTCTTTTAAGTAGGTTACCATTCGTGGTTGTCGAATATAGAAATCTGAACCAACAACCGAGAGATCTAAATGAGGAACATGTGAATGGGGTATATTTTACAGAAATAGGATACTGAACTTTAATAATTAAGAAGTCTGAAAATAATGAGACAGATTTTGACTGATAGATATTAGATAGATAGATATTTATTATCCCATTATTTAGGTGCATTGTTATACATATGGTAAGTCAGACACCGTGATACTAATGCAAAAATGTTTCACACTAGCCCTTCCGCCGTCCATTGTAGAGAAGTTGCTCATTTTAATAGACCATTTTTGAAAAATAAATATTTCTGTCAATGATGAACATGAACTAACTCTCTAAGAAAATATTATTGTGGCCTTCCCAATGTACTAAGCGGACATCCTCGGGCGATGTTTAAAACTGAAAGCCAGTTTTGATCATCTCCCGATAATGCTAATATGCGTCAAGTAGTGCATTCCAGTGTAGTGTTCAAGTGTTTTGATATTCTGTGAAAGTGGTTCTCATACACTAAACGTACTGATATTGGCTAAAATGAGCTTCATACAAAATAGCTCCCACTTCGTGCCTGGGTTCCACATAGTGTTACTTCTTAGGAAAGAGGACTTTACATATTGACATGATATAATACGGAGACGAGCATTTTGTGAACAAAGGTGGCATCATTAGGCGATGATTCAATCACAAATATAATAGAAATCGTACCTAAATAATTATTTTTAAAACGATGCGAAAGTATAATAATAACATCAGTCTTAGTATTTCTTTATAAAATAACTTTACTGAGCTGTTTCCTATACAGGGTGTTGCATTATAGGAGGTAGAGAACGTCAGTGATAATCAAAATTTTCATAGAAATTTCTCATTGGGCCTTCACTACGAAATTACAGGATGTTTCATAATTTTTGATAAAAACTGTTTTTTGCCATAACTTTGACTAGGAATGGAATAATGAATTCATAGTTGGTATAGCTAATACAGTAACGATCCTTCAGAAGTACATGTAAGACACGAAAAAAAATCCATGTCCGGAGTCACTAAAATTTATGTTTCTTCTGTACTCTAAAAAATATGACCCTATACATATTTTTTCAAAATTTCTATACGATATGCAAAAAGAAAAATAAAATAAGCAAAATAGCCCATTTCAATGTTTTGTTAAACCCTTGTGGTTATTTAAATATGGCGTTAAATGTACAAGAATATGGATTCCAGAACGATATTAAATGAAAGTCACATGAAATAAATAATTCTGTAACTAAAATTTGCAAAAATTCTATCGGGGCTAGGTAATCCGGGCGAATCATATTTCCGACACTTTTTAAAGATCAATTTTGGTAAAAAATGTGGCCCTAATAAATAATCGGGTAAAATAATATAATAAAACATTTTATTAATTTACAACAATTTACATTTCTGATAAGAATTATTTCTAAGAAAATATCGTTAAAACAACTTGCTGATAATTTCACTGCTTTTTAAAACGGGCATTTTTCGCGCCAGAATTACGTATCTACCCGGAAAACCAATGAGATTATGGATATAATTAGTTTGTAATAGATTCTAACTGTGTGTTAAAGAAAGCTTTCCTCTAAAACTTCTCAGAATTTCAATTTGTAATGCTTGTACTGTGATTGGTCTAAAGCAGTGGACGTGTAAATATTGGCCAATCAGAATCCAGATAAATGCGGCAGTTATTCGTGAAAGCGTCGGACGTTAATATTTTGTACTGTAGTTTAGGTTTAACCTTCACCGACATTACACATCAGATGACTAACCTAAAACGTTAAATTTATATTTTTATGTTTGTATTGTTTAGAGTGAAAATATCATTTTATCAGTTTCTGGTTTATGTTTTATTAATTCTACAATCAAAATGGAATCAAGTGGAAGAGGGATATGTTAAAGGTGCTGATAATTTACCTAAAGTAGAAAAGTGCTGAGTGCTGTCAATAAATAGAGGTTATGTTATGTTAACAGAGACCAAGATTAATAAACGATCTTGAACAGAGACAACCTCTGTGATTGGATTTTAGGGTGTTGACGTCACAACGCGCCAATTTATGGCTGTTTAAAATGAACCCAATATTTTTCAAACTTCAAGTTTTTTTTGTTACTATTAGTAAAATTAATAAGATAATAAATATGCCATAAATCATTTTTTTTACATGAGTTAAATATTTCAGCAATAATTTTTTTTTCTGGGAAAATCCTATTAATTTCATGTGACTTTCATTTAATATCGTTCTGGAATCCATATTCTTGTACATTTAACGCCGTATTTAAATAACCACAAGGGTTTAACAAAAAATTGAAATGGGCCATTTTGCTTATTTTATTGTTCTTTTTGCATATCGTATAGAAATTTTGAAAAAAAATATATAGGGTCATATTTTTTAGAGTACAGAAGAAACATAAATTTTAGTGACTCCGGACATGAATTCTTTTTCATGTCTTACATGAACTTACATACTTCTGAAGGATCGTTACTGTATTAGCTATACTAAATATGAATCCATTATTCCATTCCCTGTCAGAGTTATGACAAAAAACAGTTTTTGTCAAAAATTATAAAACTTACTGTAATTTCGTAGTGAAATCCAAATGAGAAATTTCTGTGGAAGGTTCTGATTACCATTGATGTTCTCTACCCCCTATTAAGGTATGTCTCTCTCATGATGCAACACCCTGTATATTGTCGCATATTGAAATGGTATTTTAATAGTTACATCAAAATGAATTAACTACCAAATTTACTTTGAAGCAAAGCCAATCTAAGTGACACACGCCATAAATGTACAAAGCAGACAGTTTCTATATCTTGTATATCACAGTACGTCCAAAGTTTTATTAGATTATTATAAAACTTTATGAACATTTTGTTTTAAATGCGTTTTTATTAGATACAGGCGATAGGTAAAAAATTTGAAGATATTCTCAATAACTACCACTAAAAACATTCATAAATTTTTAAGAACACGTTTCAATAGTAGTTTCTGTTGCGTAGGCAACCCTTCCAGCAATAGTGCAGAGTAAGTTGTATGCAGCAAAGAACTCGCAACTAAAAACGGAGGTTCGCACTCACGATTACCCTTTTTGTATACTTAGTTTGTTGCATTTACTAGCAATAGAGTCTTCAAATTTTTGCTGAATTTGGAATTGTCTAGAAAGGTGAATTTTATTATAGAAATGAATATGTTCGGATAAGTAAAAGTTGTGGAAAAATATTCTGTTCATTGCTGACCCTGCGGAATATCTGTTTTTTAAACAATTGATTTTTAACTTAATAACATATATTCATATAAATGCATTTAGTAGTGATGTTGAACAGGATTATACAGGGTGTCTCACCGGGAACTGAATAACGCAAAATAATACTAATGCTGTAACATGCGTATTAATCGAATTGAAGATATGGCATGAACTAAAGTAGCAGAGATAAGATCAATTTAAAATATGATTTCATTTTAACTTAATAATTACTCAAAATTCCGCCCTCGAACCTCGACACATTTTTCGCACCTTCGGATTAGTTCCTCATGGGTAGCTCTTCTAATCGAATCCTGTGATATATTTTGAAATGCATTTCTTACTCTTTGCATACAGTCTTCAATGGTTGTTAATGGGCTCTCATAAACATTATTTTTAATAGTTCCCCAAATGAAACCCCAGAACTTGTAAATCGGGCGAGCGAGGAGGCCATAAGAAGGTCCATTATTTGCAATCCATTGATCATAAAAAGTTTCTTGTAAATAATTATTAATTAAATATGCGTTATGTGGGGGAGCACCGTCGTGCTGATAAAAAATGTTTCTATGTTCGGCGAGAGGTAAATTTTCTAAATAGTTATTATTCAAATTTTGTAAGATATTCAGATATCTTTCACGAAAAAAAAAACAAAAATTTACTTATACATATTACCAGAAGAGAAAATTTAATTTACCGTTTAAATTTTCCTGATAAAATTGTAATGCCACCACTCTATCGTTTCTTATGGCACAGTAAACATTGAACTGCCAACTTTCCTGAAAGTTTTGCTCTCTGAACATATGAGGATTTGAGTCACTCCAATAATGCGAATTGTGTCTATTAAAAAGTCTATTTTTAGTAAATTTTGCTTCATCTGTCCATATAATATTTCCCAAATAAGAATCGTGACCCTCAGACTCACTCACAAAAATTCTGTCTTCTTAGGAAATCTGTTTCTTTTAATCCTTGAACCATATGGAATGAAAACGGGTGAAACTTATGTTTTAATAAGATTCTGTGAATTGAATCCTTGCATAGTCCCGATTCCAGAGCAGCTGGTCTTAATGACATCCTTGGGAATGCATGAAAATATCCCAGAATGACTATTTCAATGTTTTCGTCATCAACAATAAGCTTTCTTCTTTGCATTTCTGCCTTGACAGCCATAATTTTTAAAATTTTCCAGTATGCGTTTTACAGTGTTTGGTGGCGGTTTCCGTTTTTCTGGATATCGAGTAGCGAATGTGCTGCAAGTTCATGATATTACTTTATCACATTCTCCATAAATAATAAACAAATTCAAAAAGTCTTCGTGGGTGTAATTTAAACGCGCCGGCATTTTTTGACATAAGATAATGACTGATTGTTTCTAATCATGGCTATTTTGACGAAATGATTACAACAATTCATGAATTTCTAATAAAATCGCAAATATTTCAAAAAATTGTAACTTTAACCCCCACAATGCTAATATCAGAAAAAAGGGAATTCAATTTTACACAACTTGACGTAAAAAAATACAGGGTATTCCATTTGACCTAAATAAGTTTTCGCGGTTTGAAGTTGACAAAATGTAACGCGAAAAACGGAACACTTGGTATGTAATTATTGAATTTATTTTAATTGTAGAATGTAGTTTTCCTTGTGTTCTTTTTACGTGACAAGAAGCAAATTAGGATCTTTTACACGAAGAAAGTTATAACGGTTCTTGCAAACCGTTGTACCTGTCAAATTTTTTATAAAATGTCAAATACCTCTGAAACGGCTAGGTTTAGGTATAGGATATGCTACATATTCTCGACTTAGAATTCCATGCTCTTTTCGAGAACCCTAAAATATATAGGGTGTTCCATTTGAAATGAGCAAGTTGGTATCGGCTTCCGGTATAAGCGGAAGTGCCAGCTGCTTGTAATTATTTTAGTTCGATTGGCCACACCGATATTAGTAATTGTCTAAATCTTCTAAATTTTCTAAATTTTCTGATGCGTACTTTTCTCTATATCCATCGATTCAATTCCCGGTGAGACACTCTGTATATTTGGCCTTTATTCTAATATTTGGAGCCCTCACCATTAATAAAATATCAGTATTTTTGTTAGGTATGACAGATAACAATAAAATGTTTAATTTTGCACATTTTAATGTAAGGTCTCTTTGCACAGGTTTTGATATGTGTTCAGATATTGTTAAAAAGGAATGTTTTTCTGTGCTGGGTATATCAGAAAGCTGGTTAGATTCAAATATCTCAGATGATTGTGTTCGTATGCTTTACTATAAAATAATCAGAAAAGATAGACTTGGAAAAGGTGGAGGCGTGGCATTTTTTGTTCATGATTGATTTCGATATCATTCTTTTTGGTGGTGATTTCAATGTAATGCTAAACAGTTGACTACTTTCTTAAGCAAATACAGTTTACAGCAAATAATTACACTGCTCACTCGGGTCACTGATAACTCAAGCACTTTGATGGGCCCAATTGTTATTTCTGATAAAAATTTAGTAAAAAATGTTGACGTTATTAATATGGAAGGTATATCAGATCAGTTATTAGTAAACTGCACTTTAAAATTAAAGAAAAATATTCAAACTTAAATTTTTGGTACCTTTGCGGACTACTCAGAACTTGATTATAATACATTTCTCGCAAATTTATCTCTTATAAATTGGTCAGATATATATGATCTTGAATTCTGGAATTTAAATATAAATAACATTTTTGATATTCGTGCACCTGAAAAAATTGTAAGAATTTCTAAGCTGAATTTCTAACTGATAATTTAAGATATATATGACTTGGTACCACAGCATCATGGAATTCTTATAAAGAACTAAGAAACTTAGCAAACAGCTCAGTAAAACGTGAAAAAAAGTTTTTCTACAATAAAAATCTAAAACCCATCCTAGTGAATTTTGGAAAACTTTGATTTAAATATTAACTCAAAAAGTAAAAGTTCTTTGGTCGAATTTAATGACGCTAATGAATTTAATAACTTTTTATTGATAGCATACCCCATGTACCGTATGAAGTTGAAAACAGCACAATATTAAAAAAGTATGAGGGCAAATTTCAGATGTTGACACTGAACTAAGGTTTTCTGTTTCTGTTGACAAAATTGAATCCATTGTTCGTACTATTAAATGAAATGCAAAAAGAGCTGATGGCGTGGATAAAAAAATGCTAAGGTTAGTGCTTCCATATTTAAGCGAATACCTTATTTTTACCATTAATAAATGTATCACGTCCACGTGCATGGAAAGATTCGAATATCTTACCTATTCCTAAGAATACCAACCCTGTAGAGTTATCTCATTTCAGACCGATATCTATTTTGCCGACAATTTCTAAAATACTAGAAAAGGTAATCGAGGAACAAATAAAGTTATATTGTCTGAAAGTTATTTGTGGCATTCTATGAATATTCTTTCCTATTATTTGGGTTTTCTACCACATGTACTATTATCCTCTTCAAAACAAATCACCGAATCTACAAAATAATAGAATTATTGGAAAAAAACCTCTGCGCCCGTGACGTTTACGCCAAAGGAAAAGTCAGAGGTTATGTTTTGCAAATAATATAAATCGGAATAAACACAAAAATAATGTATTTTGCTGACGTTTCGGAAAATAATCTCTTTCCGTTTTCAAAGCTATTTTTTGAAGAACTCTTAAATAAAGTTATTTCTTGATAAACAGAAAATTCTACCTGCAACTCAATCGGGCTTTCGGTCTGGGCATAGTACAACAACCGCGCTGTTACATGTCGCTTTTACAAAAACACAGTTTTAATTTTGTTAGATTATAGTAAAGCCTCTGATACGCTTTATCACGACATTTTGTGTAAAAAGCTTGAATATTTTGGTTTTACTGCTCTTGCAGTATCTCTTCTGAAAAACTATCTGACTAATAGGCGATAAAGAGTACTTATTAATGACAGCTGTTCTGATTTCATTGTTAATTCAATAGGTGTTCCACAAGGGAGCATCTTAGGTCCACTATTATTTTCGATGTATACCGCTGACTTTCACAGTTTTCTTAAACATAGTTCTATCCACCAGTATGCTGATGATACTCAAATTTATTTACGTTTCTCTCAACATGAATTTAAAGCAGATATAAATAAAATGAACGGAAATCTAGAGCCGATAGTTTCAGTATCTAATGCATATGGACTGATTTTAAACAAAAACAAAACAGAAGATTTATTGTTTGGAAAGAGCAATAAGGAAAAGGAAAGGAAAATATGGATTTTAAAATAGTGATTGATAATCGAATTCTAACTTTTAGTAACTATTGTAAAAATCTTGGGTTACTCTTAGATGTAGATTTAAAATTTACATAACATGTCAACGCTCTCCTTAAGAAATCTTATTGTAAATTAAAGTCACTGTATATGCATAGAGAATATTTATCTAATGAAGTGAAACTAAAGCTCTCTTTTTTTGTCTACTTTAGCGTATTGTGATGTGGTGTACTGGCCTGCATTACTTAAAAAAGATCAACTATGTCTATAGAAAATCCAAAACAGCTGTCTAAGATTTAGGGGGCTTATGATACCTCATTTGAAAGGTCTTTTCATTCTCTATTCAAAAATGCTATGGTTATAATATTTATTTCAAAAATGAACGGTAAAAAAATTAATAATTTAAAACGTCATTTTCATTGAATTCTTTTATTGTGAGGATATAATTACTGTATGGAGTGTCATTAGTGATATTAAAATTAGTTGGTTTGGTATAGGATTCTTGAAATAAATCAGCAAATGCATTTGATAATTCAGCTGAGTCATAAAAAATTTCATTTTTGTATGATTTTTTTTAACTCCTCCAATGTTGTCTCAAAATTTAAAAACTTTCGCAATATTTCATACCTTTTTAACTCTAGTGACTGGCCTACATGTCCTATAAAGGAGATGCCGACTGTAGGTCGAGTTTTAGTTTTCATACTGTTTCAATTGAGATCGTATAAACTATACCCACAAATCTGCAAATATTTATCTGGCAAGAACTTAGTGAACAAGTTTATTTGATTGATTCGACCTTAATATAAGTGCATATTTTCTTACATTAAATTAAAGAAATAACGTAAATTAAATAACGTAGATATTTTTTTGACAGAAATATAGCGGCTATTTAAATTAAACCCCCTTGAGTTTAAAAGCTATAGTCTTAAGTTTGAGTTGGGTCCTTGAACCTTACGATCAAGAAACCGAAAACCTCAACTACAAATTCAGGAAATTTAACCGAGAACTATTCCCACCAAAAAAATACAAAATCCTTTAAAATATGTGACGTCTTTTAAAGGTTTCATTTAAGTGTTTGCGCCTATTACGCAAACAACCCTATATAAGAACAAACAAATATGAACCGTAATAAATTGCAATACAAAGAGTTGGGGAAAACCCAGATCGTATCTAACATCAATCCCGATAAAAAATGTAAACGTAATTAGCTCAGTGTATCAATTGTTATTTCGATCACAACATGTCTTCGTGTTGATTTACAATATGCAGAATAATGAATCCTGGCAAGTAAACAAAGCACTAAAATATGTAATTTAGATTATGATGCGGATTGGAATAACCAATGTTACGATGAATGTCGTGCTTTTCCATCGTGTTCAGGTAGAACATCCTCGATTCAAAGATACTATGAACTAGGACATATTTTTATTTACCCCATAAAATATTAGGGTTACAGTAACAACTTTGTCTCGGTTTTGAATACCATATAACTAACTTCCTTAGTATCTATATTAAACACCGAATAATTACACTGTGTGGGTTAATCTAATTTAGACTCATCATATTAGTAAATTGAAAAAAATACATGAATACTGAATGACCGCATCACCAAAATAATTTGGTACCTATCCTACTATAGTTATAATTACGTTGTTACTAATAAGATTTAATCGATTTATTTTACTTAATTTCCGCCGGTGTATATCATTCGTTGGCAGCTAAAAATGTTTTAAAACATGACTAACGGGATTGTCTCTAGATGTTCCACAAAATTTATCGCAATATAAGGACATAAGTATATTAAAAATGATGGAGCTGGATGTAGTGAAGTAAAAGTATATGAAGGATAATAAAATTAACATTCTGTAGAATTTCCAACAAGCTTTAGAGAAGAACGGATACAGTCAAAGCAATATACAACGAGTAGTAAATAATCAGGGCAGAACTACAGAAGAAGAACAGCAGCAACCAACAATGTATGCATGCCTACCCTACGTCGCGGGAGTCACAGATAGGCTGAAGAAGATTTTATTAAAAAAGAAAGTAGGTGTACGGTTTCGAACCTGAAGAAAGTACAGCAGATGCTTCCCTCAGCCAAAGACCCTGTCCCCAAGCTGTTATCAAAAGGTGTTTACCAGTTGAAGTGCACATGTGGTAAGAGCTACATCGGGCAAACAGGACGGAGTATCCAGTGCAGAATCAAAGAACACCAGAGAAATAGCAGATTTGGATACACGGCAGAACATGTCCATAATAATGAGAATCATAAAATCGACTACAAGGACGTCAAGATATTAGACATATATACGCGCTATTATCCGCGAATCATTAGTGAATCACTGGAAATTATGAAAAACGTGAACAACTTTAACAGAGAGGATGGGTATCGACTTAGTAACACGTGGAGACTGGTATTGCCAAGTACCAGCACCGTTAATAAGTCACGGTCAACCAAACACGACGAATGAGCAGCGAAGCGAACCAAGCGCGACCAATGACCAGCGAAGCGAAGCGGCGCCTAGGTATATAACGAGGAGTGTAACACAACAAATTCAGTCTTTAGAATCTTTTCGAAGAAGCTGACAGGAGGATCAGTGAAACGTCAAGTCAAGTTCGACGACCACGGCAAGACCCGGAAGAAACTACTTCATTAGACAACGGCCGTGAAAACCTGCATTCTATCGTTATAAGACTTGTCCTATTTTTTCCTGCTCACGATCGTGCTTGTATTTTAAATCTACAGTTACTATTATATGGCTATCAAAAAATTTTGCACCAAGTTACCTTTGCACTTTAAAAGAGAAACAAGGTAATCGAAATGATAATTCTCTAATTCAAACTTTCAGTTAAGTATTGTTACAATGGTGTATACAAATAATGAGAAAGTTGACATGTTTCTTAACTACGGGGAATGTTACAAAAATGGAAAGTGTGCACACGAAATTTATAGCGAAAGATTTCCGGAAAGAATACATCCATTTCAGCATTATTTTAAGAAGCTGAAAAGGGAAATGCGGCGGGAACCAAGGGTATAGATCCGTAGAACGTTTTTTTGAGACAATTTTTTAGTGCTTGAACAGCTGAAGATTTGTGCTTAGGTATTCTAAAATCTCGCATGTCCCTTGTGTTTTGATCGTGATTATAAGAAGAGAACTTCCTTCGTAGGTAACTAGGCTCACCAGTAGTCATCACTTTATGAATAAGACCGTATGTGTGTTGTATACGCCTATTTTTCATATTTAGGATAGAACTTTTATTTAAATAAGGAGTGATGTGATTTCTAAAGGGAATATTGTACGCAACGCTCATGCAAGCATTTTGAATTTTTTCAATTAGACGGCAGGAACCTACACTGATAAAGTTATGACATACTCAAGAATAGAGAGGACGAGGCTGTTACACAAACGATATTTAGCAGCAGGTGACATGAAAGTTTTATATAAGTATAAACTTTTTAGACGGCTAAAAGCCAATCATATTTTAGTGGAAACATGTGATTGAAATGTAAATGCGTCATCCATGACTACGCCAAGATTTTTTGCTTCACTCAATTTAGGTATTTCATCATTATCAAATTTGACAACAAAATCAGACAGTTTATATCTAGAATGTTTTAAGCCTGATATCAATAAGACAGACTTAAAAGTAATAATTTTTAAGGTCTGATCCAACGAAAATTTTTCAATTTTCTGTAAATCTGATGAAATATTTTCTTGTGCAAATATTTTGTTATTTGGATAAACATCGAGAATGAATTGAGAATCATCTGCACATTGTATTACATTACAATATTGAACTTCGCCATTCGTGTCTGCAACTTATATTAAAAATAACAGGAGTCCTAAGATGGACCCTTGAGGTACACCTTGATGTAATGAAACGTATTTTTACAAAAATAATGCAATTATTGGCGAAACCGAAATAATGCAATTTAGAAAGCGAAAAATGTGGATTCAAAGCATCGAAAGTTTTACTAAAATCAAGTGGAACTACTTTATTGTTATCTGAATTTGGACAAATGTCACCAGTTACTTTTATAAGTGTAGTGGAAATGCCTATGATTTTTACGAAAGCCTGATTGTGTCGAGGAAGTCATAATTTTTATTGAAATAAGAAAAATTTGGTTGTGAATGTGTCTTTCCAAAATTTTAGAAGTGGAAGATAAGATACTAATAGGCCTGAGATCTTTTAGTTCTATACGATTAGTAGGCCATTCATATTAGCTTAAAAATAGAAAAAAATATATAATATTTTGTCACTTGGGAATTAAACTTGTCAAGGGATGTACTTTCAAAATAAAAAGAGTTCCCAAGCAACAAGTAGGAGCTTCATCCCTAAAACACACCCCTAACGTACAATTCGGTAGTTTTTTGCGATTTTCTCGAAAACCGTTTGTCCTGCAAGAAAAATTATACTACAAAAAATATTTCCAATAAAATTCTGCATATAAAAGTGTTTAATTCCTAAATTGTTTAGAACAGAGGTTTTCGAGGAATCAGCTATTGAAGTTAGGGGTTGCATTAACAGAGATTCACGAACAGGGTATATAATGTATTACTTATAATCTTATTCATTCATGATATAAGTGGCTGCGATACCACGTCAGGATTCTTTGGAAAAGGTAAACAACAGTTTGTACATCTATTTAATCGCAGAAAGGACCTTGATAGTGTAATTCAGATTTTTAATAATGCTAAGTCAACTCCAACAAAAATTGAGCAAGCTGGAGAAAGGTTTATATTGGAGCTCTATAAAGCTAAATCATTAGAGGGCAGTCTCAGTGAGCAAATATATGCTTATTTTAATAAATTTGTTGGCCAAGCGGGCAGTGCCGTGGTTCTTTCAAAATTACCTCCCACGTCGGCAGCAGTACAACAGCATTCCCGTCGTAGTTACCTTCAACTACAAATAGACAATATTTGCAGCCTGAGCTTTGGTGCTGGAAAAACAATTATGATGCCCTGTCAGCTGTCTATACTACTGAGCCACCCGCCCCGGCTTCTATTTTAAAATTAATAACATACAGCTGCAAACAAAGTTGTGGATACAGCTGTATTAAGGCAGGATTACATTGCACAAGTGCAGAAATTGCTGTGGCCAAAGCTGTACCAGTACAGTTACCACATATGATGTAGATACTACCGAAGACGTATTATAAATTTATTTTGACTTAACGGATTAGGTCTCAAGGAGAAACCACTTTAAAAAAAAAACGCATCGATAACTCTATCACAATGGCGGTATGGAAACGGGTGCTCTTGTATAAATCACAAAACTTTTTTTTAAATCCCTTCTTTGCTAAAATACAACCTTACATTAAATCACAGAGTTCCAAAATTATACCTAAAATACGTGAATGATTATACCATGTTCGTGAATCTCTGTTAATGCAACCCCTAACTTCAATAGCTGATTTCTCGAAAACCTCAGAATTGCACTTTAGTAGTGGGTTTTAGGGATGTAGCTCCCACTTGTTGTTTGGGAACTCTTTTTATTTTGAAAGTACATCCCTTGACAAGTTTAATCTCCAAGTGGCAAAACTTTATAATTTTTTTTTCTATTCATGCTAATATGAATGGTAGCTATTTTTGCAAGAGGCTTAACTATTGCCTTTTTTCAGCAGTATGGAAATACCTCATCATATATGGTAAATATATTTTAAATTCAATTTAATTTTAGATATTTTAACTACAGAAAAAATTAAGTTATGATCAGATATAACATCTGAAATAGGCACTGAATTCGATTCTAAGATTTCAATCAATTCTAGCTACCAAGTTAATAATCTTAAGATCAAAGGAATTTAAAAAAATTTAAAATTATCACTGTTTAATGATTTTTAGACAAATCAATGTTAAAACTCCCATGAAAATTATTCGAATGATATGATTGATGTACTTACTGATAAAATTTCCAAATTGATTAAAGAATTCACGAATATTAGAATGGTGGTTCTCGATAAATAGCCCCTATTAAAGTTTTCTACTATGTATGATACATTCTATAAATAAATTGACAAACCTATTGTCAAATTAATGGTAGAGAATGTGTAACAATTTTTTATGTACATACCGACTCCTCCGCCACGTCTAGTAATCCGATAGACTTAGTAGACGTGGTAGATCTTGTCGAATAAATTTGTATCCAGGCGGTTGGTAAACAGCGTCGGAAATGTATGGATTTAACAAGGTCTCGGAAAGTGAGAAAAATCATGTCATGTACATTCGCAAGCTGATCAAATCCAGTGTTCATAGACCGAACATTTATGTGTGCCAGTGTTAAATTTTAAATTTATTTTAAATTAAAGTTTTAAAATAATAACCGATTCCTATATTTATTTTCAGTTACATCTGTGAAATTGTACTACAAAGTTGTTTCGCTATGTAGCGCAACATATAAACATGTTGACTCAATTAACGCAGTTACGCCGAATATAGCCATTAAATTTGCCAGTTCCGTAAGTAATGCAAATTCTCTGAACTTTATCGGCTCTCTTAATTGCAATTTGCAAGTGAAAAAACCAGTGTCTTCGCATTTGCGGTACAGACACTAATAGATTCTTCCTTCAGAAAAAAGATCGATAAATTATATTGTAACTATTTAATTAATCGTAACAATAGGAATTAAATAACAAGCTCAGTTCTGGGATATTTGTATTTATTTTACGGCAAGATGAACTGGAGAACTTTGAAAAACCATCCGCGATGGGCGGTAAACTATTTTCGTTTGTATAATAATTATTATATAAAAAAAATATTTAAAAACATATTTTTTTTATTTTTTTTTTTATGCATTTATTTAACGTCGGCCTATTTCCGCTACTGAGGCCTAACACCGACGCCTGTAGACGAGCTACCCCCAACCAGGAATTTTGCCGAACCTCTTCCCTTAAGAAGAGTAGGGATCTTTTACTTGCCTAACATTTAATAGACAAGGGACCGACGGCTTTACATCCCCTCCGAAGGATGGTATATCTCCTATACAACCCTCGCCTAAGGTTGTATAGCTTCCGCGCATACACTGATATACAAGCCGCTGGAAGATGTAATATTTAAGAAAAATATTTAAGAAAAATATTTAAAAAAAGCTTTTATTTAAAAAATGCTCTAAAAAGTAGAAAATAAACTTTGAAGTAAATCAAACCCATCAAACACTCTCCAATCTATAACTGTATAATATTTTATAATAAACTGCCAGCTAATTTAAGGAACACATCAAATTATACGGTATTTAAGAGGAAAGCTAGAACATTACTGAGTAATGGATGCTAAATATTGTCTGAAAGTTATTTGTGGCATTCTTCGAATATTCTTTCCTATTATTTGGGTTTTCTACCACATGTATTATTATCCTCTTCAAAACAAATCACCGAATCTACAAAATAATAGAATTATTGGAAAAAAAGCCTCTGCGCCCGTGACGTTTACGCCAAAGGAAAAGTCAGAGGTTATGTTTTGCAAATAATATAAATCGGAATAAACACAGAAATAATGTATTTAGCTGACGTTTCGGAAAGTAATCTCTTTCCGTTTTCAAAGCTTTTTTTGAAGAACTCTTATTTTGCTGTGTATGTCAAATACACAGCTTTAAGATTCTGTTTATGTTATTTCCATAGATACTTACTACTTACACAGAATATAGAACTGATGATACTTTCTTTTTTATAATGTTGAGTTTGTTAAGTTCTTCTTTTAACATTGGTAGCCAGGTTGTACAAATATCTACAGAACAATTCGATACGCACTTATCTTCATTTAATATGATTCCTTAATTTTTCTTTTTTTGGTATCTGTTTCTTTTGTTAAAATTTTTGCCGAGTCCCAGTTTATTCTATGTCCGTTTTCCCAAGCATGTTCACAAATCTTTGATTTCTGAATTTCATTCTTTCTAATGTAATTCTTGTGCTCATCCAACCTCACACTGAAAGGTCTGGATGACTCACCCACATAACATTTATCACATTCACACGGGATATTGTAAATACAGTTTTTTGAATTCTGCTCCCTGTTTATCGGTTTTGTTTTTGTTAAAATAGATCTTAAAGTGTTCCCCGTTTGAAATACCGTCCTAACATCAAATTTGTCACCTATACGGCGTAGCTTTTCCGATAGTCCGCATACATAAGGAATTATTGCTGTATAATGATGTTCAGGTTTTTGTCGTACCTGATTGTCCCTATTTTCAACATTTATGAAAACTCTATCAACAAAGGCTTCAGGATATTGATTTTGTACTAGAACCTCTTTGATAAATTTTTTCTCGTTATTTAATATTTCATTATTAGATGAAATTATTTTGGCCCTATCGTATAGACATTTTACAACACCCCTTTTAACATTTATTGACTGATTTGAGTTAAAATTTAGATATCTATTAGTATGTGTTGGTTTTTTATAAACGCTTGTTTCAATTGTATTATTTACCCTTCTAATTAAAACATCTAAAAACGGTAGTTCATTCCTACTTTCTACTTCTAATGTGAATTTAATAGACGGTTCCTTACTATTTATATTTTCCAAAAAACTATCTAGTAAATCGACACCATGAGGCCAAATTGCAAAGATGTCGTCAACATATCTCCACCAGACAACCGGTTTGTTTATACAATTTTGAACATGTGTGTTCTCAAAGTTCTCCATAAATATGCTGCTTAAAATCGGTGATAATGCAGACCCCATAGCCATACCAAAATCCTGCTGATAGAACTCATTGTCCAATTGAAAATAGGTTGTTTTTATACACAGTGTTAAGAGTTCCATTATGCTATTTACACTTAAGTTAGTTCTAGTTTCCAAATTATTATCATTTAGTAAGCTGTCTTTAACTATTTTTAAGGTTTCATCTACCGGAACATTAGTAAAAAGACTAACTACATCAAAACTAACCATCAGGTGTGATTCATGAATATCGTTTTCATAAATTTTTTCTATAAAATGTTTACTATTTTTAATATATGAATCGGTATTTCCAGATAATGGATCAATAATTTTAAGTAAATATTTTGCGAAATTGTGACATGGTGAATTAATAGAACTAACAATTGGTCTTAAAGGAATATTTTGTTTATGTGTCTTTGGTAAGCCATAAAAATGAGGAGGCTTGCTATGATGTGGTGTAAGTTTCCTTCGTTCAAAATCATTAAATTCATGTTTGTATTTAAACAAAGTTCTGTAAATTTTGCTCTCTATTGACTTTGTTGGATCTTTGTTTAGTTTTGAGTAGGGTCCCTCATTTACAAGAGTCATGATTTTTGTGTTATATATATCTTTATCTATAATGACTGTGGCATTACCTTTGTCTGCTGGCAAAATTTTTATACTTTCATCGCGTTTTAAAGAATGTATCGATAACTTTTCTTCTGGAGTTAAATTATCTTTAATTTTGTGTTGCTTCTCTAAAGCAATTTTTGCCCGTATGCGATATTCATTACCATTATCTGTTGGCAAATTTTGAGCCGTTTTTTCTATTGCCGCTACTATATCAAATTTTGCAACAGTTTTCGGGTTTATTGCAAAATTTAAACCTTTTGATAGGACAAGCCTGTCTGAAATGGACAAAAGTCTTTTTGACATATTAATGACAGTCTTGCCAATTAAAGGATTATTATTTATACTTTGTAATTGCCTAATCTGTTTTTCCCTTATTAAGTTTCTAAATTTATGTAAATGCGTACCTTTTTGCAAATTAAAATATTTTTCGTAACTCAACCTGACATTCCGGATTATAAACTGATAATCTTGTTCTACAATGTTCCTGCTTAGTTCATTCTCCGTGTAAGTAATGTCGCCAATAGCTCGTTCTTTTTGGTACCTATGATATTGAATTCTTTCCCTAACCATGGACTTGCTTGCCTTGTCCAAAATTTTTCTGGTTTTCGCATTTTGGAAAGGTACTTTTTTTACTTTTAGGATGCTATTATAGCTCTGGCGAGTTTTTAAGTGACCCAAATATTTAATGATTTTTTTTAAAACTGTGTTTGTCATATATTTTCTTGTTTTCTTACTTAATTCATTATAGCTAAATATGCCTGATTTTTTATGTGAGCATGTATTTTTAAGATTTACTATGTGTATGTTTGTATATATGTATATGCGTCTATATATATATATATATATATATATATATATATATATATATATATATATATATATATGTATATGTATGTGTATATATGGCTGTACATATATAGACCTTTAGTTAATACCTGACAATCGACTCTGTGGGGACCCGGGCCTGTCCCGGGCCCATTGCTGTTGAGGATCGGCTCGGTTAACGGGGATGAAATTCATCATGTCCCATTATAATCTTCGCGAGGCCTTTAGGTAGATTAAGTTGCTTCAAATAACTCAAGAACTTCTTCGGCACCACGCCTGTAGCCGAAATTATGACCGGGATAATTCGAACCTCCTCTAATCTCAATACGTGTTTAAGTTCTATAGCCAAATTCTGATATTTGTTTCTCTTTTCCATCTCCGTTTTCTGCAGGTTGTTGGTTAGGGGGCATCCAATATCAATAATAGTGGCCTTCTTGTCTTTCTTTTTGATCACCAGAATATCAGGGCGGTTGTGACAAGGTTCTATCAGATTGTATTGGTCTATCCCAGTACAACAATGTTTCCTCGTCTTCTAAAACAGCTTGAGGTGTATATTTATAAAAGGGCGGTGGATTAGTAATGAGTCCTAAGTTAAGTGCCAATTCTCTATGGATGATTTTCGCCACTTCGTTGTGCCTTCCCAAATACATTCCCGTAGCCAAAGCAGGGCAGCCTCCAGTGACATGTTCGATAGTTTCACCCGCTGCCTTACACTTTCTACACACATCATTCACGCCGGGGACTTTAAGAATGTACTTCTCATAATTTCTAGTACGGATAATGCTATCCTGAATGGCTGCTATGAATCCCTCAGTTTCTGAGTGTAACATTCCTTCCTTAAGCCATAGGAGCGAGGTCTCCTTGTCGATCTCTGGATTATTTAAGGCATTGGGATACTTTCCGTGGAGTACCTTGTCCTACCATACTGTTTGAATATCCTCGTTCGTTCGGATAATTATCTCATGTTGTCGATTTTTGAGGTTTAACGGTGTATATCTATTGTCACTTTCCACTATTTTCCGAATGAGGACTCTGTCTGAATTGTAGAAATAGAGGCGCATATTCTTCTCTTGCGTTCGGCACATCTTCTGAATTCTGCTTAATCCCCTGCCTCCTTGTGTTCTTGGCATGTATAGCCTGTCAACTGCGCTCTTTGGATGATGCATTCGAAACTTTGTAAATGTAGTTCTCGTCATTCTGTCTAGGTCTTCCAGATCTGTATCCGAGTACTTTATTATTCCGAATGAGTATGCCAAACTAGGGACAGCATATGTATCGATCGCTGTTATCATGTTCCTAGCGTTGAGTTTAGTATTCAGGAGCTTATTTAGACGTTGTTTGTATTTTTCTTTGAACTCCTTCTTCAGCTGGGTGTGGTCTATCCTTCTATTCTGCAGAATTCCAAGGTACTTGTAGGTTTCTTCTGGCAGCATTTGCTCAAAGTCACGGATATTCTCCGGCTGTTGTGTTAATTTTCCCTTTGTAACATGTACTTCGGCACACTTCTCCAGACCAAACTCCATTCTGATATCATCGCTGTAGGTTTTGACATTGGCTACTAGCGCCTTCAACTGTCTTGGATTCTCAGCGTATAGCTTGATGTCATCCATAAATAGTAAATGACTGAGCCTCGAGCTTGGTTGTTTGGGGTCTATTCGGAAACCGTAGGTGGTGTCATTCAATATTGCTGAGAGCGGATTGAGAGCGAGGCAAAACCATAGTGGACTCAGTGAATCACCCTGGTATATACCTCTTCTAATCTTGATGTTCGAGATAGTGGTTCCTCCAATTCTCGTCTGGGTTTCCCAAGTCGTCATTGCTATGGTAGTAGCCGAATGATGGTGAGGCTAACTTTATATACTTCTAGCACTTTTATAAGCCAGTCGTGAGGTACCGAGTCGAATGCCTTTTTGTAGTCTATGTAGGCCATACTGATGTTTCGGCGCCTTACTTCAGCTTGTTTGATGGTTACCGCATCTATAGTTAGCTGCTCCTTGCATCCAAGTGATCTCTTTACACATCCCCGCTGTTCTGGACCAATTATTTTGTTTATCTCACAGTGTTCATTGATTTGCCTATGTATCAATAACGTGAGAAGTTTGTAGATCGCAGACAAGCAGGTGATTGGCCTGTAGTTTTTCGGGTCTTTCAGATCTTCTTTTTTTGGCAGAAGGTAAGTTACTCCTCGACCTAAAAATTCAGGAATTCTTGTTGGATCTTCAAGGATTTTATTGAATACCCGAGCAAACTGTGGAAATAGGGCTGGGAATGACTTCAGCCAAAAGTTCTGTATGTTGTCTGGTCCAGGCGCTTTCCAGCTTGAAGTATTTTGTATGCACTCTTCGACATCTGCAGGTGTAATATTAGTATCTGGCATATCTGGAAGATCACTCGCATTGCGTTCTGCTGTTTGAAGCCACGTAGCTGCTTGGTTGAATCTCGCAGGGTTTGACCATATCCCCTACGAGAATTGCCCGAAGCGATTGTGATCAATTTTTTCGGGTTCTGTATTGCTTTGGTTGTTACTTTCCAGATTGCGATAGAAGATCTTCTGCTTACTAGAGAATAAATAATTTTGCTCCTTGCGCTTCGTAGCCTCATTGTATCGCCGCAGTCTCACTCCCATAACTTTACTTTTCTGTCTAGCACCGTCGTAGTAGTTCGTGAGGGTTTCGTTGACCTGTGGATCGTTTAACTCTATTTGTTGTTTTCGACATATTTTACGAATTTGGACCGTAAATGACAAAAGTTGTCCGCCATATTGGCGCCGCCATTTTGAATTTCAAAATTTTGACCAAGAATTCATAATTGACGATCTCGAAAACCCCCAGATATAGATTTTGAGTGGAATCGGATCATAAACGATAAAGTCGTCCGCCATCTTGAAGCCGCTATATTGTTTTTTTCTTATATGAAAATGTTAAAGTATATTGTCACCGGACTTATACACATGTGTAAAATTTCAAAGCTCTAGCTTAATTAGAACTAATCGAAATTTTGATTGCAAGATTTGCCCTAAACCTATTTTTTGAATTTTTTAAATAATTCCAGAATTATTCTCTTATGGCTCAGAAACTGCCTGCGCGATTTTTTTTAAATTCGGGTGGTTAATCACTGCCCCCCAAATAGAACTTAATGACGTAATAAAATTTGAGAATCATCATTGGCGTACCTTTACATAGACTAACGTAAGGGTGGATTTCCCGAAAATGTATATTAGCGATTTTTTAGGAAAAGTCTAGTCGGATATTCTTAATCGGCACCTTTAAGAACCCCTTTGTAGAAAATTTCGTTACAATGGGCTCAAAGATGGTTGAGATATAGTCTCAAAAAAAAACTTTTTCAACGAAAATTTTTTTTATTTGCATAACGGTGCAATAATTGAAAAAAAATTCTTCATTTTTTTATTCAGAACAATGTATTTTACTGTGATTAAGATTTAATTATTAATTTTTTAATAATGCAAAAAATCTATTATTGTCACAAATACAAACCTAAGTATTATTGAAATTATAGAAAATTTGTAAATGTACTATTTATTTGTACGTGAGTATTTTTCAAATAGGTACCTAAATAGAGCAAATTTTTGTATTATAAAAAATATTTTGCGCCATTTAACGATAGAGGAAAAAATTGAGTTGGTTCTATTGGTTGGAGATAACGCTAGATTTTATAGAGAAGCTGCTGCTGAATTTAACGCATCCTGAGCAGTACTTTCCTGTTCGACATAAATTGGTGGCAAACTTCATGAATAATTTTAAAAACACAGGAAACGTACGTAAATTAAGACAAACAAAATATAAATTAGAAAATAGATAATGCCCAGACGAAGAGCATATTTTACAATATTTTAGACAAAACCCAAAATCTAGTGCAAGACAAGCAGCAGTAAATCTTAAAGTAAGTAAGGACCATGATCGGCGTTGCTTAAAAAAAATAAGTAAGCAACTTTCAAGCCGAAAATATTGCATGCCTTAGAGGATGGAGATACACAGAGAAGGTTAGATTTTTGTTTTTGGGCACATAATACAAATTTTCTTAAAAATATAATTTTTATTGATGAGGCTAACTTTACAACAAACGGGGTAGTATCCTCCCAGAATTGCCGCTTTTGGGCTAACGAAAATCCTAAGTAGATTATCAATACCAATAATATGTTTCGAAAGTCAATGTCTGGTGTGGCATATGGAATGAGCAGATCATTGAGCTATTCTTCATCCCAAGATTAAATGGGGAATCCTTTTTGAATTTGTTGCGGGACGAAATTGGCTCGTTTCTTAATGATCTACCACAAGATGTTAGAGAAAACCTACATTATCAACTTGGTGCTCCAGCTCTCAACATTGGAAGAGTATTTTTTAGAAACCAATTTTCCAGGCAGATAGATAGGTCATGGAAGTCCAGTCCAGGAGTTTTCTCCGAGGTCTCCCGATCTCACACTTGACTCCTGTTTGTGGGGTCATTTAAACAATAAAATTTACAAGAACAGAAGAATTAGAGGACATAGTTAGGCAGGCATGTGCTGAAATCACTCCTGGTGAGATTCGAAAAGTTATAGGACATGCTAGGAAAAGAATTGACTATGTATTCGTAATGATGGTGGTTTTATAGAAATGTAAAGAATTGTTTGTTTAGTTCCCTATTATTAATATAATTTTCTTGTTCTCGATCTTACATTATTTTTAAAAGTTTTTATTAAATTAGCAATATTTGTTAGTTACTTTGTTTAGGTCAAATCTTGCAATCAAAATTTCGATTAGTTCTAATTAAGCCAGAGCTTTGAAATTTTGCACATGTGTATAAGTCCGGTGGCAATACACTTTAACATTTTCATATAAGAAAAAAACAAGATGGCGGACGACTTTATCGTTTATGACCCAATTCGACTCAAAATCGATATCTGGGGGATTTCGGTATCCACATTTATGAATTCTTGGTCAAAATTTAAAAATTCAAAATGGCGGCACCAATATGGCGGACGATTTTTTTAATTTATGGCCCAAATCGATCAAAATCGATATCTGTGGATTTTCGGGTTCGCTGACTACGAATTTCTACTCAAAAATTTAGTTCAGGATGGCGACTTCAAGATGGCGGACGAATTTATCGTTTATGATCCGATTCGACTCAAAATCGATATCTGGGCGTTTTCGAGATCGCCAATTATGAATTCCTGGTCAAAATTCAGAAATTCAAAATGGCCGCCAATATGGCGAACGACTTTTGTTATTTATGGTCCAAATAGATCAATATCGATATCTGTGGATTTTCAGGTTCGCCGATTACGAATTTCTAGTCAAACATTTTGTTTAGGATGGCGGCTTTAAGATGGCGGACAACTTTATCGTTTTAAATCTAATTCGACTCAAAATCGATATCTGGGGGTTGTCAAGATCGCCACTTATGAATTCTTGGTCAAAATTCAGAAATTCAAAATGGCGGCATCAATATGGCGGACGACTTTCGTCATTTATGGTCCAAATCGATATCTGTGGATTTTCGGGTTCGCCGATTACGAATTTCTAGTCAAACATTTTGTTGAGGATGGCGGCTTCAAGATTGCGGACGACTTTATCGTTTATGATCCGATTCGACTCAAAATCGATATCTGGGCGTTTTCGAGATCGCCAATTATGAATTCCTGGTCAAAATTCAGAAATTCAAAATGGCCGCCAATATGGCGAACGACTTTTGTTATTTATGGTCCAAATAGATCAATATCGATATCTGTGGATTTTCAGGTTCGCCGATTACGAATTTCTAGTCAAACATTTTGTTTAGGATGGCGGCTTTAAGATGGCGGACAACTTTATCGTTTTAAATCTAATTCGACTCAAAATCGATATCTGGGGTTTTTAAAGATCGTCAATTATGAATTCCTGGTGAAAATTCAGAAATTTAAAATGGCGGTGTCAATATGGCTGATGACTTTTCTCATTTAGATCCAAATCGATCAAAATCAATATCTGGGGATTTTTGGGGTCGCGGATCACGAATTTCTAGTCAAAAATTTAGTTCAAGATGGCGGACGACTTTGCCGTTTATGATCCGATTCGTCTCAAAATCCATATCTGGGGATTACAGCATATCAAAAGACTAAGTAAAAAATAAAATTATATAAAAGAATATTTTTAAAAAACCTTTTATTTAAATGTTCTAAAAAGTAGTAAATAAACTTTGAAGTACATCAAGCCCATCATTTTGTTACATTATATATATTTTTTATGATATAAAAGCTTGTCGCGAGATATGGGTTTGATTTACTTCAAAGTTTATTTTCTACTTTTTAGAGCATTTAAATAAAAGCTTTTTAAAAAATTTTTTTTTACCAAATTACATACACATATCTACCGCCACTGGTTAATTGTAGAGCATGATATAATCACATATTGAGTTATCTTACCTAAGTGTACTGTACATCTAATTTGATTTAAGTTAATATAAATAAAAAGTCGATATTTTTTGGAAATTTCAACATTCCAGACCGAAGCATTTTGGACACCTGTGTATATGAAATTCTTTTTTAAAATTACTAGGTGGTTTAGCAGTAAATGTATATTCTCGAAAAGTCAGTTTTTTTAACCCTTTAACGAGTTTTCAAGCATAGGGTCAATCTATGGGAATTTTTGACATATGATTTATAATCTCAAAATCAAGAGGCATACCTAAACTCGGCTCTCGTGGACCCTTTTCAGAGTGAAACTGTAATATTTCCATATTAATCTGAAACATTCCATGCGAGAAGACGACTCTAATTTTAGATTTAACTATAAATGCGGATATAATCTTAATTTTTATCCAAACAAAGGCAAAGACAATGAAAGTATTGTAATTCACAATATAACTGTGCTTGAAGAAGAAGCAGTTTGTTCTATATTGGCACATTATTTACCGAAAATGTCAAGGTTTGGAGAACATTCTTGATGATACCATTATTGATATTATTCCTAGTAATACTATTGCAATCAAGTACACGGCAGAAAGTTCAAACGACATTGATGAAAAAAATGTTGAAAAATAATAAACGTTTCGCCTAAGGTATATCCTCAAAAGGTATATGAAATACAGCATTGAACGCTAATTAGTTATGTAAGTAATTCAATATCATGTTCGGCTAACAGTATCTTCTCATAACTAACTTTCTTTGAACGCTGTTAATCAATATATACAGTATGGTGAAAATGTATGAAATAAATTCATTATTTCATAGGCATATGGGATTTTAAAAAAATCTACAGACAAGTCGATTTTTATTTTAAATGCGCTTCTTGATACATATATATATATATATATATATATACCGCTTGTCAACGGATCATGGTAAACCCCGTTTTTATCCTTATTTTTTAGAGTATCAGAATAAAACTTGGTAGACGTATTTTACAGCACGAGGACAGCTACTAGCCCTATAGAGAAATCTTATACACTTATATACATGTGCAATACAGATGAGAATGTCATCTAATAGAATGATTGAGGTGAGGCGATCCAATGCACTGTACGCAGCCGCTGCTGTGATTGTCGATGATATGAATGGCCGCTGGACGTCCAAGAAACGCAATAACTGTTGACGTTGAAGAAAAAAATATTAGATATTGTAATGGAAGTTCTTATGATAAGTACTAGAAGACTAGGCTTAAGAATTGATATATCTCACTACTCTTTTTTACTAGGTTTCGACCTAGGAAGTTAGACTTCTACAGTTCGTCACGAAAAGCATGCTGGGACCGCAATAGAGAAGTTTAACTAGACGGTGGGAAACTACAACTTAAGTTAAATAGAACTGAACCGATTGCACTCATTACACTTAAAATCACTTTTAGAATAACTATTACGGATACCACTCGTGAAAACTTAACATACGGGTCACTGTCAATTTCTGAACTTGATTTGGGTTCGCGGTGTTCCGATATTTATACGATCAGTCCGTTTCGTTTTTCGTGCCCCGTGAGTCGAGTACAAACGTTTTTACCTACTGTTTAAAGCTAGAAATGTTACCGTCAAGTCTGGATCGGCACGATTGCGCAATATTTCACAACATTGCGCAATAGTTTTGCAAAAGTTTAAATTTCAGAATTAAAAATTATATACAAAAACCGGCAATAAATAGAAGAGCGAGTGAACCAGAAATAAATTTTGATATCGGTTGCAAGGGAAATCCCGATATCGTATGTAGTATTACGAGGGGAGATGAATAAGTAGTGAAATTTAGAATGTAGAAACGGTTTATAGAAAATTAACAAAATGATTATAAGTACGGATAGTAGTTTTGATCTTGTTGATGACCATACGGGGGCGGTATTTTTTAGGGTTTTCTTTTGTAATGTTTTGTTCTACTGTACTGTACTGTACTAATTTTTTATTAAAACTATCAAGGGTACATTAAACATTTCTACCTAGTTAGATAGCTATTGAAATAAGGAAGTTTTTATAATAATTTGTACGCGTGCTATATTCATTTTTTTGAAAAAAACCTAATAGGTAAATTTCATAGCTGATTTAAAAAAAAAATTTTAAAGTTTTTATTTCAGATGTTCACATGATCGAAATGTTTCCAGATATTTTTCATTCCAAACGGATATCTATAATATTGGACAAGTAATCCAGTAAAAAAAAATTTAAAAATGTCAAATGGATTTTTCGAAAATTAACTTTTAAGACATTAAGATCTACTTTTTTGAGAAAAACAAAAAAATTGAAATATCTCAAAAACTATTGAGTTTTGCATAATGTATGTTAGGGCTAGATTTACTCCTTAGCTCATGCCCCATCACATCTCCAAAGGAATGTATCGAATTACCAGTAACCCTGTATATATAAATGATTGAAAATTAATATTTTACAGTGAAATTTTTGTTGTTCTTATACTCAAGTATTTACATGCACCATGTGGCCATGCGCTGCTGGCAACAAGCATACCCTCAGTACAACTCAGTACAGTACAACTGGCCCGACAGTGTGTCGGGAGTAGCATCAATGCCTACCGTATGTTGGGGAAAAAATGATATCAAATCAAAATGGATGTGAGTAGTTTCCAATGGAAAAGGCATACATTTTAAAAAACGCTAATTCATTTATTTTTCAAGATATTTCCAAAGAGCACATCTTCCGAGACTGAAAACTTTCCTAAAAGTAATATTTTTTATCTTGAAACTACCCCACGGAATAACTCGAAAGAATTCACAGACAATTAAGTGAATGTGTACAATTAGGGGTTTTTCGTCAAATTTACATTATTGTTAAATTTGCACGTGCTATTTTATCTGCAAATATAAATAAATAAACAGGATAAATATCGAGATTCCCAAGCATAATAATTCACATGGCATCCTGGGGCCTACCCGGATAAATCTCACATGAATGAACCTCACGCCAGGCAGCTTTATCTATAACAAATTCCACATGCTAAATATATCCGTATGTATTCCACTATTACACATTTCTTGGACATTAACATAATGTAAGGCAAAAGGTAAGAGTAGGTGTTTATTGAACACTGAGTGGGGTCTCCCGTACCTACTCTCTATAGTTTGCTTTGAAATGTACGACAGTCACATTTTCGCTTTCACAAAACCACGGTATAGTGTGTGGTGCTAAATTTTAAATTGCAACGACACTTCTATATCAATATTTCACCCGAAACCAGTTTATACAATTTGTGTCCAGACTATATCTTTCATCTCGATTTACAGTCAGTTCTCAGATTCTGCAGTTTTGTGACAAGGTAAGTGAACAGACAAATATATTTGTTGACATGGTCATTGGTCAGCAACCCGAAGACATTTTCGATAACTTTATGTGCGTTTTCTACATTTAAATTCTCGAGCGATCGCTAATTCCTCAGCCCGACAGATTCACCGCACACGAGTGGTCATAAAAATAAATTTTTATATCGGTAATAAATTGTCTATCGGTGTTATGTAGATATATTTTCTCCTTTCAACGCAAAACACCTCTAACCTAGAAATTTGTCTTCTAACTATCTGAAGTTTTCTACTATAAACATAAGATTATATATAATTTCTTTAATCGGCTGCCAAAAGTGTATCGCTGTTGATGTAGTAGTAATAAGAATAATAATAACACCATTTCTAAGTTAAAGCTGTAACACTGCATTGATAAATAAATAATTCTTGAATAATAAGAAGATTAGAAGGATTATATAAGTGTAAAATATGTTAATTAATTTAATATTGACATCCTTATATAGACCAGGAAAATTGGACTGATTCTATTCATTATCAGTAACGAAATAAATTATTATGGAGCTGCTTTTTAATAATAATATTCTTTCCTATTATTTGGGTTTTTTACCACATGTATTATTATTCTCGCTTACGCCAAAGGAATAGTCAGAGGTTATGTTTTGCAAATAATATAAATCGGAATAAACACAGAAATAATGTATTTTGCTGACATTTCGGAAAGTAATCTCTCCGTTTTCAAAGCTTTTTTTGGAAGAACTATTATTTTGCTGTGTATGTCAAATACACTGATTGCTGATTCTTTAATTTTTCTTGTTCTGGTAAATAACGTAAACAGAATCTTAAAGCTGTGTATTTGACATACACAGCAAAATAAGAGTTCTTCCAAAAAAAGCTTTGAAAACGGAAAGAGATTCCTTTCCGAAACGTCAGCAAAATACATTATTTCTGTGTTTATTCCGATTTATATTATTTGCAAAAGATAACCTCTGACTATTCCTTTGCCGTAAACGTCACGGGCGCAGAGGCTTTTTTCCAATAATTCTATTATTTTGTAGATTCGGTGATTTGTTTTTGAAGAGGATAATAATACATGTGGTAGAAAACCCAAATAATAGGAAAGAATATTCGTAGAATGCCACAAATAACTTTCAGACTATATTGGGATAAGTATAAGTTGAAATGTAGACGTTTCCTGCAATTCATATTGAATTTGGGCAACTTATTGAGTACAGGGTCCCTGTCGAATGGTTTAGGGAAATATATCTAAGTAAAAACATTTGGTAGCTATAAATTGTTAAAGTTTATTTTCTTGTCTTCTTTTTATGGGTCTTTCTATCACATTTATCTTCTAAAAATTATCATAAAATCTAAAAATCAAGGGGTAAACCGCTAGACCCAATTTGTTAACCTGATTACCCTTTTTTGGGGAAGCTTTTATGATTTCCCCTGATTTCCTCCTAATTTCCCTTGATTTCCTCCTGATATCCTATAATTTTCTCCTGATTTCTTCTGATTTTCTCTGATTTGCTCCTGATTTCTCCTTGATTTCCTCTGATTTCTTGTCATTTCCTTTGATTTTCTCTACTTAATACTGGACTTTGAAGTTACATTCTACAACTCGTTCTTTTAATTTCTTATGACTTTTTTTCCAATGTCAAAAATTAACACATTTGATTAATGATTTTTAAATCGATATACTAACTACACCACTGAATTCAGTAACATCTCAAATGAGTAATTCCCAATCTAATATTGCCAATTGACGTGTTTTCATATTTTTTCTAACACAAAACGGAAGAAAAATTATGAACTTTATGCATTTCTTTTGGAACACAGTGTATAAGATAACTGACTACATTCATTTTTTAAAATCTGTCAATATTCAATATTTCTTCATGAATCTTAGGATTTATCCATATGAGAGCTTACTGAAATCTAGTGTTCTAATTAGAATGACAACAATCGCGAATAAATAGGCCTTGAAAAAATTGAATCATATCTAAATTTTTGTGAGAGGGTAAAGGTTTTGACGATTTATTAAAAAACCGGCCAAGTGGATGTAGTACACGCATCAACTAAGGGTTCCGTAGTGTTATAAAAAAACTGAAAATTGTGGATATCTAATCTATCTCTTGTTGACATATCTCGTCGAGTATCTTTTTTAAAATAATTTGAAAGTATTTATAAAGTACTACTATCTTGACTTTTCAGATTTTTTAATCACGTGATTGGAAAGTTAGAAGGGGGATTAATAAATTTAGGAGCTCATATCTTGCGAAATATTCACCTAAGGAAAAAAGTCACTTCAGAACTTTTATTACATTTTTAAAGACCTGTTCAACGATACCCCACACAATGGGGTGCGCTAAAATAAAGTCGAGCAAAAATGACGATCCTCTACTCGATGCTCTATAACATACTAATACTATTTATATACCAATTTGAAATCTAGAAAATCGAAAACCTTATATTTCATTATCTACAGCCACATTAGTAAGCTAATAAAACCATATATTACAGGCTGTCCATTTTATCAGGGCCCTTGAGAATATCTCAGTTAATATCGGTCGTACAAAAAAAAATATTTTTTCAAAAATTGTGCCGATTTATATCACCTACAAAATGGTTTAAAGATATTTGAAATCCATGGCTTACTTTAAGAGTTATGGCGGAAAATATCGAAAATGCGGAAAACGTCTAGGCCAAATATCTCCATTATTTGAAGAGATATGAGAAAAATTTTAAGCGAAATTTTTTAGCAAAACAAAGTGTTTCAACAAGGTTTTATCTAATTTTTTTCAAAACCGCTGAATGTTGAGATTTACTCTTCAGGCTGTTAAAAAAATTATTTTGAAACGGGCGGGAAATGGCGCTGTTAAATAGAGTATTTTCCTCCCTTTTCAACGATATATCACATGCCATATTTATTCATTGATACTACGTTAGTAATTATAAAAACATTTTTTAAAAACCAATAATTTTTTTTAACAAGCGTTATACTTGCCGTCGAGTAAGTATGATTAAATAAAACGATAAAATAATTCAATAAGTTGTTCAAATCTTTGCTATAATAAAACATTAACACAATTAAGAAGAATAAAGTAAATTCAGGTAACAAAAACAAAATAATACTCAAGAAAGCAACATGGAGCAATTATGGAAAGAGTAGTCGCAGTTATGCCAATGTATAGAGGTCCTCCATAAAAGCATCACTTCTTGCTCAGAAAGTTAAAATGTCTTTACCAATTAATTTAATTATAATATCTATTTATTTGTATTTCATGATTTCACTATTATTTCAATTATTTTAAAATAGTTGGCTATAAACAAACTTGACAATTTAATTTTTTGACAGATAATCTCAGTCGATACTTAAACTCTCACTTAATCACACTCGTTTAAGAATTTAGAATTTTCAAGAATGATTTTCACTCACATTGAGTGGTTATAATATGTTCGTTACATATAGCCAATGCAATTTTAACTCTGGATTAGCTCAAGTAGAATATAGAAACAGATTTCCACAAGCACTACAGACGAATAAAACTCTGTTCAGAAAATTAGGTACGAAACTAAAAAATAATGGTTCATTTTTAAAGAAGAAGACAAGGTTGCACAGTGTTACCGATAATGTAAATAAGGTAACCGCGTTATTAATTATGTCAGAAATAAAAATACAGAAAATTTAGAAACATCATTAAGAGAAATTCAAATTGATTGTCATATAAATATAACAAGTGCTAGTAAAATTTTAAAGAAAAATGATTACCGGTGTTATAAAGCCAAAAAAGTTCATAATTTACAAGCGGGGGACAAACCAAGGAGGACGACTTTTTGCAGGTGGCTGTTGGAAAAGATCCATTAATATGTAGTAAAATACTTTAGTCCGACGAGGCAAATTTTTCCAATAATGGATTTTTTAATCGCAATATTCATTACAAATGAACTTCTGAAAATACACACTGGCATAGACCGACTGGGTTTCAAAATCATTTTTCAATAAATGTGTGGATAGGTATTTTAGGCACCAATTTAATAGGTCCTTATGTTTATGATGGTCACCTCAGTGGTCAAAGGTACCTAAACTTTTTGAGAAATGAATTTAATGAATTCCTAGATGACCTACTTTTAGAGAATCGACACAACTTTCAATATTTTCAACAAGATGGAGCTCTTCCCCACAATTCCCAGATTTGCCTAGATTATTTAGACGAAATTTTGCCTCAACATTGGATAGGTGGATGGATTTATTCGATGGCCCCCTCGTTCTCCGGATATAACCTCAATTGATTTTTTTCTATGGGGGTATATTAAAGATAAGGTGTATTCGACGACACCGCAAAATGTAAAGGACCTAAATGCTCGAATTCAACAGGCATGTATTACAGTTACCCCCGAAATGCTGAATAATGTTTTAAATGCAGTGCCTCGCCGCGCTCGATTGCGCATAAGAAATCGCGGTGGACACTTTGAACACTTGGTATGATATCTTAAAAATTATTCTGAGGACTAGATAAATATTAATGTTCTGTGTGCTATATTCTTTTTATTATTAATTTGTTTTTGTTACCTGAATTTACTTTATTCTTCTTAATTGTGTTAATGTAAAGCGGTTTTGAAAAAAATTAGATAAAACCTCGGCATAATTTTCATAAAAATATTTTTTTTTGAACGACCGATATTAAGTGAGATATTCTCGAGGGCCCTGATAAAATGGACAGCCTGTTTTCGGTGTTCTGGAGAAACACGGGTTCGGTTAAAATGCATGGCATGCCGCCGGACAGACTTATAGTATGGACAAATTTTTCAAATTCCCTTTGAAGCAAAAGATATTAACTGAATTGCATATGCGCATAATATATTTCAACAAAATGGCAGAAAATTTCCTCCTGATTTCCTCCTGATTTCCCCTGATTTCCTCCTGATTTCCTCCTGATTTCCTCTGATTTCCCCTTATTTGTACACCTGATTTCCTCAGCGGTTTGCCCCTCGTTAGAAATGTACAAAACTAGAATTAATAACTATTCTCTAGGATTATCTAGAAGAACCGACCGATTGTGGAGTTGCTTTAAGATTCAGCTAATTGAAAGACTTAAGCAAAGAAATTTCTCATCGCTTTTCCAGGGTATAGCTTAGGCAGATCCTAATATGAAGAAATCATTAGCATATTTTTAGTTTATGGTCAACTGGACATCTACTGAACAGATTCCGGCATTGAATTGAATTTCACTTCCTCAATAGGCCAGCAAAAAAATTCTTTTGATTATTTGTTTCGCAAGTCCAGAATGCGATATAAAAAATATCATTTTTGAAGAACTCACTCGATAGGTACCTACCGATTAGATTCTGGTAGTGAATTGAAAATAACTTCTTCAATAATCATGAGAAAAAATAGTTTAGAGTTTCTTGTTTCGCAAATTCAGTATACGATATATGAAAATTTCATTTTCAGCATATTTTTGAGGTTATGAACGACCTAATAATCTACATAATCAATTCTAGAGTCAAATGTGGATGTAGTTGGTAAAAACAGATGATCAAATGCATTGTATGCTTTACGTAAAAACTAACGGAGGAGTTGTATTTGTGCTTATACTACAGAATTGCAGATGAAGGTATAAAGAAAATTTAAACATACTGTCTGTCTACTACGAGGACCACACTAAATATCTCGCTTAATATTATTGTAGAAGAAGAAGAAGGAGAAGTTTTACAAACAGTTATCCCATTTTTGTAAGCTATATTTCAGTAAAAAGAAATTTGAAATCCATTGCATTTGTGAGATATATTACAAAAACATGAAAAATAGGAAAACCACAAACGGTTATAGCTTCCTTATTTGAGGAGATACGAAGAAAGTTAAAGGGATGACGGCAAAGGCAATAAGAATAATAATGTGTCAAAAAATTCGAAAAACGCAGTTAGCTTTGACATACGCTCTTGTGCAAAAATGAAACGAACAAATCTCAAAGTAGGCCATGCATTAATTCCGTTTATCCACGACCACTATCTTAGGAGTGTTTAATACGTCTGTTTTCCGTGGAGTAAATGGCCCTTTAATAAACTAGTGGATTAGAATTCATAATACCACGTTTGTCATAGAAAAGATTAAAAGACCTTCTATTTTTTTGCTCAAAATCAAAAGATTCTTAATCAAAATAAACTTCAAATCTGACGTTTTTCAAAATCAGAATTTTTCACCTGCTCTCAAACGGTTTTCGCACCTTCGGATTAGTTCCTCGTGGGTAGCTCTTCTAATTGAATCTTGCGATATGTTTTGAAATGCATTTCTTACTCTTTGCATACAATCTTCAATAGTTGTTAATGGGCTCTCATAAACTTTATTTTTAATAGTTCCCCAAATGAAATAATCCAGAACTGATAAATCGGGCGAGCGAGGAAGGTCCATTATTGGCAATCCATTGATCATAAAAAGTTTCTTGTAAATAATTATTAATTAAATATGCGTTATGTGGGGGAGCACCGTCGTGCTGATAAAAAATGTTTCTATGTTCGGCGAGAGGTAAATTTTCTAAATAGTTATTATTAAAATTTCGTAAGATATTCAGATATCTCTCACCTAAAAAAAAAAACAAAAATTTACCCATACATATTAGCAGAAGAGAAAATTTAATTTACCGTTTAAATTTTCCGGATAAAATTGTAATGCCACCACTCTATCGTTTCTTATGGTACAGTAAACATTGAACTGCCAACTTTCCTGAAAGTTTCGCTCTCTGAACATATGAGGATTTGAGTTACTCCAATAATGCGAATTGTGTCTATTAAAAAGTCCATTTTTAGTAAATTTTGCTTCATCTGTCCATATAATAATTCCCAAATAAGAATCGTGACCCACAGGCCTTATTAGAATAAACTCACAAAAATACTGTCTTCTTAGGAAATCTGTTTCTTTTAATCCTTGAACCATATGGAATGAAAACGGGTGAAACTTATGTTTTAATAAGATTCTGTGAATTGAATCCTTGCATAGTCCCGATTCCAGAGCAGCTTGTCTCAACGACAACCTTGGAAACGCATGAAAATATCCCAGAATGACTATTTCAATGTTTTCGTCATCAACAATAGGCTTTCTTCTTTGCATTTTTGCCTTGACAGAGCCGTAATTTTTTAAATTTTCCAGTATGCGTTTCACAGTGTTTGGTCACGGTTTCGGTTTTTCTGGATATCGAGTAGCAAATGTGCTGCAAGTTCTTGATATTACTTTATCACATTCTCCGTAAATAATAAACAAATTTAAAAAGTCTTCGTGGGTGTAATTTAAATGTGCTAGAATTTTTTGATATAAGATAATGACTGATTGTTTCTAATCATGGCTATTTTGATGAAATGATTACAATAATTCATGAATTTCTAATAAAATCGTAAATATTTCAAAAAGTTGTTACTTTAACCCCCACAATGCTAATATCAGAAAAAAGGGAATTCAATTTTACACAACTTGACTAAAAAATACAGGGTGTTCCGTTTGACTAAACAAGTTTTCGCTGTTTGAAGTTGACAAAATGTAACGCGAAAAACGGAACATTTGGTATGATATTATTGAATTTATTTTAGCTGTAGAACGTAGTTCTCCTTGTGTTCTTTTTATGCAACAAGAAGCAAATAAGGATCTTTTACACGAAGAAAGTTATAACGGTTCTTGCAAACCGTTGCACCTGTCAAATTCTCTATAAAATGTCAAATATCTCTGAAACGGCTAGATTAGGTATAGGATATGCTACATATTTTCGACTCAGAATTGTATGCTCTTTTCAAAAACCCTAAAATATATAGGGTGTTCCATTTGAATTAAGCAAGTTGGTATCGTTGGTAGCTGCTTGTAATTATTTTAGTTGGATTGGCCACACCGACATTAGTAATTATCTAAATTTTCAAAATTTTCTGATGCATACTTTCTCTATATCGATCGATTCAGTTCCCGGTGAGACACCCTGTATAGATGCTAATTGAATAAAATAATAACAAAATTAAAGAACTGTCATGGAAAATGCGCTTATATTTAAAAAATAGATAATATTTATCTGCAGTGGTTTTAAATGCATTACCAACTGTGTTTTCAATATGGACATTGAATGTTAACTTTGGATAAACACTTAGGTCACGGTAAGTATCAGGTTTTTGTATGACGGTGTTGTCGAGGTGGTAGCTAAACACATGGGGGGTTGATTTATGCGTAAAAGACATAACATTACATTTACTGGCATTTAATGGCAGTTTTTTGTCTAGACATCACTGTGATAAGTGTTAAGCTGTAGGCGGTAACAGTCTTAGTACTCGTTATCACTTTAAAGATCTTTAAATCATCTACATATAGCAGACAATAAACATCTAGAATATCCATTATATCATTAATGAAAATATTGAATAGTAAGGGACCTACCACCGAGTCCTGAGGGATACCTGATGACGTCAAGAATTATAAATTATTAATTACGTAGATAATGAATTTAATCGTTACTTATAAACCTCACTGTATAAATATCAAATCGTTATGGTCGCATTACTATATCAGTATATTCACCCAGTAAAACTTTATTCAAAATTAGCCTGGTCTATAAATACGAACAAACTATTTGAGGAGCAAAAATAAAACAATAGCTAATTAAATAAATAAATTTCGTCAAAGTTTCAAGAAACAATTAATTATGTAATTAATGTTAAAATATCATAATTTAAGGCTGTGCCTAATGTTTTTATTTGGAGAAGGTTTGTTTACCTTACTGTATTTGAATAATTATTATAGTCACGCGGAGATTATTCATAGAGTTTCTTGGCTTCGAACAATATTATTTTCTTTTACATACGATCGTAGTCGATGTGGTAATTTAAAATTATTCCTTGCTTCAGTACATTTTTAACTAACTTTTTATAAACAGTAGAACAAAAAACTAAGTTGCAAAACCCACCAAGTAAAAAGCATTTTCAATATTATTTAGATAGATGCTTGAAACTCTTTGAAATTATAAAATATGGAAAACAATGCCACAATTAAACCACTTTAAATCATTCGAATTTCAACGACACCATCATGGTATTCTATGTTCAATATTTCAGAAGTTTGACTTCTCAAGAAATTTGTTGTTTTTTTTTCAAATCTTATCTGGAAAATAGACCCCACCGTATCGAATACTATGGTCAACGGTCTGCTGAATTTGTGTCTACTTCAGGTGTATCTCAAGAATCTGTGTTAGGCCCATTATTCTTCAACATCTTTATTAATGACATTGCAGTTGATTTAGGTGTCTAGTGTACTTTAGAAGCTGACAAATGAAATTGTACAATAAGTTAAATGATGAAAGTGATTGTCTGGCCTTACAAACTGCGCTAGATGAAATCAGTGATTGGTATAACTTAAACAAATTGCGTATACGTAAATTAATGCTCTTACATTTACTAACAAACATCAATAAAGAATTTAATTATTGCTTATAAAATTCAGTGCTTACACACCCATCAACATTTCGTGACCTCTGTGTAACATTTGACAGCAAACTATCCTTTATATAAATACAATCACCAATGAAAGCTTTAGAACACTCGGATTTATAATAAAGTGTTCCCACGACTATATTATAAATCTTTTGTTTGATCCAAATTGGAATATTCATCAATTATTTGATCTCCTCACTATAACATACATATACAAAACATAGAGAGCATTCAGAGGTGCTTCTTAAAAACATTATGCTATAACAAAGATTTTACCCTACTATTGATTTTCCTCATACTGCACTTTTAAATAAATTTCCATTTTCGAGGCTAGCGACACGCAGAACTATAGCACAGCAAATATTTCTTTTTAAAGTATTATAATATAACACATTGCGGCGCTACATTGAACTTATTAAATTTTCAAATACCTAGACCTGGATCTAGGCAAAATGTTCAGAAATTCCCACCACTATATAAAATGTGTGAAAATTATAATAATCTTCAAGACCGGTTTGATATTTTCCACTGCAATGTAGCAGAAATAGAAATATTAATTGTATAAATTTAAACTTAGCTTTGTTTTTATCTCTGTTTCTATTTATCCATGTGACATATTAATATTTCTACATTTCTTTGTCTTATATTTGTAAACATTTACTTGTAATTTCCTGCCCAGTAATTGGAATCTTCTGTTGGGCAGTGTATTGTTAAATAAATGAATTTATCAGGACCTGGTGTAATCCTCTTAGTAGAAATTCAGAAGCTGTCAAATCTCTTCATAAATCAACCGTACAATTATAAAAAAATTATGTTATTTGCAAATAGAAAATTGTGCAAACTATTAATTTCTCGCAGACCTTGTTCCGTCTATCAATATCGTCCTTTCTTGGCCCATAGATCAGATGTGCTTTGTAAGAACTAAATTATACCCAAACAAAATAGAAACGTGAGATACAGTTTAACTACGAGATAGTTGCCTCGAGGTAAATGCAGATTTTCTGTAGCAGCCATACAAGGATACTTTGAAAAGCTAGTTTGTTTAGTTACTCAATGTCCCGTGAACAGTATAATGAGTGATGGGGTTTATATCCGGATTTAGTTCATTAAAAATATTGCACAATTTTTGTTGTGCTCTTTTCAGGTTTCCACAGCTAACTACGATCGAACTATAGTGCATTCGGACGTTGCCGATTTTAAATGTTTGTCTGATTAATATCTACAGTGGGGCTAATGGTTCTCAAACAGTTGAGGAATAATTATATATTTGTAACAATTGTATAAGTAACCATGACAACAAGCATCCGAAAGCCGATTTTAATTTATTTGCTTAGAGATTTAGCACAGTCACTTTATTACGTGAACCTCTAAAAAATCCAACTGAAGATTTTTCAGCAGGATTATCTTTATATTGGAGTCATAAATAATTTCTCAAATGTCCATAAAGCCAATTGGTTGGCTACAAAAGTTACAGGAGGTCAATAGTGACGAAAATCAGTTTTTCTCAAATATCTCGTAAATTATCTGTTTTACGTTAATTTTGGTTACTATAAAATTTGTTCGTGATAAACAGCTGCATTAAAAAGGTCCTATAAAAAATTTACGTAGAACCAATAATTTCCGAGATATAGGGCTGAGAAAATTCGTGCCTTGCGCTGCATTCGTTTCCGCACCACATTGAGATAGAATACAAGGCGCGTTTTTTTATACATGTACCCTATAGGCCTAATCCATGGATTACAGGTTATGTTATGATTTTATTGATTGATATTTTTGCTGACTTCTTCTTCGTCTGCGTCTATTCTTCTATTTCCACTTCTTCTTCTTCTTCTTCTTCTATTTCCACTTCTTCAATATTTTCATCTACATCAACGATCATCTCAGCGGAAGATAATGAAAAATTCAGCTTCATCATCGTTGAACTCAGATTCAACGGTTGTATCCTCCGACATCGTATTGAGACACGACTGGTCCTGATAAGAACCACACACTACGAAATATGGCAATCCTATTTTTCTGCATCCGCAATTCATGCCACAACCTTTTGCGCGATTGCAGAAAATAAAATTGAGAAGTTCATTTGGTGCAGGAGGAATAAGAGTAGTTGTTGGCTCTAATAAATTATTGTTTAAAGTCCAACCCCATTGCTGAGGGTCTAAATCTTTTCCCAGCCAAGTTTGAAACTAGTAATATACCCTGAATAAGTGTTGTTGAGTAGCTGCTGCTGTGGACGGAAGTGACGACAATTGCACATGCTTATTTAGTTGACTGCATTTTGCAAAACTAAAATATCTATAATTATCAATTGAAGTTTCTTTTTTTGGTGCTCCATACATAGTTAAAATAAACAATGTGCCACTATTTATTACTAAATTTTTCGGACAGTTTTCTATTTTGAATGCCACCAATGCTTCCTGTAAATCTGGTCTTTCTTGTAATGTTTTAAATGCGCTTATTTTTCCTCTTCGAAATAAAGCACTAGTTTTATCGCAACCAGTAATGGCATGTAAAAATAGAATATTATGTTCTCTACAATCTGCTTACTTCTGGATTGCCTAGGGATTACAGACGTTTCCTTTAAATGGAGTAAAAGATATCAGCTGATTTTTGAATTATTCCCATACGTCGAAGTTGTTCCATTGCTTTAATATTTTTACTATTATCAGTATCGCAATCGAATACAACGATAATATTAATCTCATAATGATTTAGGAGATAATAAATGTACTGATCAATAACACAACCGAAAGTTGAAACTTTTTGTCAAATAACACGATGGAGAAGAAATCCTCCATCTACATGATCGTCATCTCTTTCAACACTCGCATTTCTAAGAGTTTCTAAACCGCGAACCACAGTCATAATCGTGCCATTTGACAAAGATTCATTACAGATAAAACAAGTGTTATCTGTCATTATAATCAATTACAAAATATTACGAGATGAATGAAACGTCAGAATTCTACAAAATGTAGCGTTAAACTAAAACGTGCCATATGTCATTCAATATTATACTACTATTCTATCTAATTTCTGTGGTGTTTATTTATTATTATTATTTATTATAGTATAAAATAGAAGGTTTCATAGTTTTATATCTATCTATCGAAAACTATTGGTTCTACATAAACTTTGTATAGGACCTTTTTTATGCAGATTTATATCATGAACAAATTTTATAATAACCAAAATTAACGTAAAACCGATAATTTACGAAATATTTGAGAGAAATTGATTTTCGTGACCTTTGACCTTCTGTAACTTTTGTAGCCGTCCAATTGGCTTTATGGACTTTTGAGAAATCATTTGTGACATCAAAATAAAGAGAATCCCGCTAGAAAATTTTCGGTTGGATTTTTTAGAGGTTTGGCCTTTTTTGTATAACTAACTCGTGCGGAATAATAAAAGAAAAAAATTAGGGAAAAGAAAGTTGTAAACAAAGTCGCGATGTGAACTAATAAAACAACATTTTTAGAAGGAAAATTTTCAACTTTTGATATAACTAATAAAATTTAAACAACTGTAGAAGCCAATAGGATTTGAACTGGGATGTATTTATTCAATTGCTAATTCAATTCAGTTCAACAAGGCTGTATTAGTATTAAAAAAATACAACTTGCTCTTGCCGGAATCCATCTCGGGGACCGATCATGCAGCCACCACACGAAGCGTGGAGGCTGTTGTAGGGTCGGCTAAAATAATAAATAAATAAAAACTTAACCAAACCTAACTCCCTTTGTATATAAAAAACAAATTAAGATGGACATGTCCAAGAGAGAGAGAGATCCGATAAGGAAATATTTCTTATTTTTGGCCATAACTTTTTTTTAATACATATATTGTTTAAAAAAAGTATAAGCCTACCTAAGTAGAACTATGACAGGTGTAGTGATATGAATCTCCACTCAATAATTTCAGTCATTTGCAAAATTAGTTCATTTAAAACTACAAATTATGAAGATTGGCATTAATTTTTAATTTAAATTTGCTGATTTTACAAACAACTGAAATTATTGAGTGAAAATTCATATCACTATAGTCTAGTATACTTTAACTTGGCGTGTGTATGTATGAGTTAATATTTCCGTACGATTTCATTTTCTCCCATATTGTACACAAAGTTAAAGCAATAGTCCAGAAACATTGTCTACGTGGACAATATTTCTGGTTCTTTGTGTACAAGAGAAAATGAAATCGTACGGAAATATTAACTCATACATACACACGCCAAGTTAAAGTATACTAGACTATACAACTGTCTTAGTTCCACTTAGGTATGCTTATACTTTATTTTATCAATATATGTATTTAAAAAAAGTTAAGGCCAAAAATAATAAATATTTCCTTACCGGATCTATCTCTCTCTCTCTCTCTCTTGGATATGTCCACCTTAAAATAAAATAAGTAATAACATTTCAAAATAACCAAAAGAGCTTAAAAATAATTAAAGCTTTAAAAATAGTAGATGATGTACAGTTTATCCAATGTCAGATTAAACCGATATAAAAAACAAGAGCACAGCATTATTTTGTAAACCGGCCTCGAAGGCGTGCCATCCATAGGCGCGCGTAACTTACTTTTCAAGGCAATTCATTCCCTGCGATATCGTTTATTATACACATAACTCCGTTTTGCAGACTTATTAACTAGTAAATTATGACTGAGAGTGGTGAAATGATAGGTAGGTATAGTCGAAGTCGGTGTTTCCCAGCACTCAAAAAGCGCAACAAAAACTTTACGACATAATTATTATCGCCGTGGTCCATGCGGCATGCCTGTCATCAAACAAGCCGACGCACATTAACAGCTATAAAAGTACGCGAGTCAATTTCTGATCGAAATAGTACAGATAGTTCCAGTATTTTAATGAGGTCGTAAAGTTTCTATTGCGTTTTTTGAGTGCCGGGAAGCGCTGACCTGGACTATATATGTATATTGTATGTTGGTTTGTATAAAGATTATAATATAATAATACTTATGTACTTTTATATAAACTAGCAAGAAATTTTACTCACTTAGTCAATGACATTCTCTACACAACGTAAAAATTACATTGGCTCTTAATGCAGAAAATCTTGGTATTATAAAAAAATGTCACCGTCCAGCAAAAATCAACGGGGAGATGTGAGTAGATAAGCTATGAGAGTTCTGGTGCAAAATCCCATGTTATTTCTTATGAAGGTTCATTGCAGTTTTTTAAGGTCATTCGTGTAAAAAGCCGGCTGAAGTTAGCCGCGTATGTGCATGTCTGTAGCTAACTTCACAACTTGCGCATGCAGGGCAGGAAATTCAAACGTTAGCGATCATAGGGGTACAGTACAGACCTGTTTGAAAATCGTACAGACCTGTTTATTATTCGTACAAACGTTTTTGAAAATTGTACTGTTTATTTTTCGTACATACCTGTTTTGTGACACCTCCATGGCCGCTAACGTTTAAATTTCCCGCCATGCGCGTGCAAGTTGTGAAGTTAGCTACCGACCTGCGCATGCGCGGCTAACTTCAGCCGGTTCTTTACACGAATGGCCTTGAGAAACTACAATGAACCTCCATAAGAATTGACATGGAATTTTGCGCCAGAACTCTCATAGCTTATCTCCTGGTGTGCGTAGTAGTAGTCAGGTTGGGAAGGGGAAAGGTATCTATCAGAATAAACTTAACAAACCTGATAGCAGTGATAACATTAGTAACATAATTATAATATTTAAATCTTGTTGAAAACGATAGAAATAAAATAAAACATAATTCTCATTAAAACGTCATCGTATCTCAAACAAAACAGAATTAGTTATGTTGTTTTGCCTCAACTAAAATAAAACTTCTATTAAAGTAAGAAAGTTTTAATAATAATTAAAGAAATTCTCATAGTTTCGAGAGAAAAAAGGTCACATGGTAACGCAGTCATCAGTAAACTCGCTACTAGAATCGTTCCCTCCCTGAATAACAATAGGCTCTACGGGCGGCAAAATGGGATACTCTTGTTGTTTGTTTATAGCATGATTCGCGGATTTTTTATGTCGGTTTTGTCTAAATCGGATATTACGGTTCTTATATTATCTAGAAAAACAGCGCTTAAATTCTGATTCTGATTGCATTTTCTCAACTCTTGTCCCAAATCAATTCTATTGGATTAAATATGCAGTAATATGGCCGTAAACGTAACAAACTATGGCCGTGTGTTTCTCAGATTCGGTCTACAACATATTCTTTCTTAAAATTATGTTCTTTTTCAATAAATCTTTTTTTACTGAAATTTTTATATTTTTAGATCTCATAAATTTTATTATATCATCCTTTTCCGTATTATTATTTGGCATTTTATTTGGGGGGAAATATTAGTTAACAGCTGTTCAGCGAACCATTTTTCAAACAAATCCGCGGTCATATCTTCGTGATGGTTCAGCAATCATTGGTTTTATATTAATATTCGCACCTGGATTATATTCCTTGTATTTAAAAAAATTTGGTCTTTTGTGGTTGATGTATTTCTGTTGCCCTAGTGGTTCTGTTTATAAAGGAAATATAACCATTCTCAGCGAGTACAGCGAGAGATTGACTTCATTATTACTTTTATTTTCTATATTTATATTTATATCTCCGAAGTAGATTTCGATTTTATTTTTATATATGTTTTTTAACAATTCATTCACATATATATAATTGAGTCTTTAATGATGGAGGTATGTAAGAGGCTAGAAAGCCTATCTCAGTCTTGGTTACATTTTTAAAATAATTCTTAATAAGTTGATTTCAGAAAAATATATTGTACTTACACTTACTGCTAACACTATAAAATTATCATTTTGATTATATTTGGAATTATTATAAAATATATCAGAATCGGGTTTACTAGGATGACTTTTAATTTTTATGTCATGTTTCAGATAACACAATAATTATATCTCTATTATTTAATACTTTCCTCTAAGTAGATTAAAAGTTCTTCAATTTTTTTTTTAACTTTTCTTTTAATACTTTAAAAATATATTATGTTAAAGTCATAGCTGTCACCATTTTCTAAACCTTCAGAAATACATTTCAAAAGTAATGTGTTCGTCTCGTCTTAAATTTGAATACACTTAAAAAGATAAATAATTATTTTATAACGTTAGTTTATAAGATTAGTAAGTACATGTAGAAACAAAGCTGTATCTATGATCGTTTAGAAGTAATAAAAAAAATCATTTTCAAAGCACATTCTCTTATGTAAATGCAAATTTAGTGCACTTTGGGTAAGTTTTGATGCATTAAAATGACGGGTACTGCAATCTTGCTCCATTTAAACCAAAAACAATCATAAAATAATTCTGGCTCAAGGTATTTTTATGAAAGTTGGTTATTTCATACCACGGCGTTTTAATTTAGTTATAACTTAATTATAGCCTTTCTACATTCTTTAAATTACTGCATATTTCCCTTTCAGCATTAACTGCTTACTTAAAAACAACAGTTCGAAAGGTGAATGTATTTCCTCTATTTCACGCGATTTATAATTCCCGATCCAGTTACCTTGATGCGGCCCTGTACAAAAACACGCCAAAACTGTATTACCTAATTATCTATAAAAACCATTAATATTCTCGTTAGCGATTAACCAGACAGGAAGCGATTCCCAATAAATTAACAAATTATAAATGCCTCCAAAACAAAACTACCTATGTTTTTGCTGTGGTTTTCATTTGCATTTGTATTTAATTAATGCTACGATTACAAGTACTTTGACATTCCTGCTTGAAGTATCAATAAATTTGATCAAGATTGATGGAACGATATTTATAGGAATCATAGACGAGGATAAGCCGACCTATTAATAGGTATCAAACGGTATGTTTAAGGCATTAACATTGCTACACGCTATTTTCAAGTTCAGATAATTTATCACAATAATAATTTGCATGTTTTTCAATAATTGCAGTGGTTCTGAACAAACTGGTATCAAACAAGTACTTACGTACTGCACGTTTAAACAACATAGGAGGACCAATAATTTTTTTAGAATTGGTGGGGGGACCAAAAAGTCTGGAAATTGTGAAATATCTTGAGAAATACACATTGGATGCAAAGAAGAAAAAATACGTTCTTAACAATTTTAAAAGCGCTATCCAATGACACCAAACACGAACCCCCACACCCACCCCTTGGGATGGGGCGGGGGGCAACTTTAAAAATCTTAAATGGGTACCCCTATTTTTTTATTACAGAATCGGATTCTATTACAAAAATTACGTCAAGGTTGTCTGAAACGTTTTTTCAGATTCGTGACAGATGGCTTCTTCTAGTCCGTCTTTTTTGCGTAGCTTCTTTTATCCTCTTTTTTGGTCTTTCTCTTTTCCCTCCATTTGCAAGTTTCCATTTTCAAATCTTTTGTGGTATTCTATCAGGGCCATTCTCCTCATGCGTCCATACCACAGTAGTTGATGTGTCAACTTCCATAATAATGTTTTTTACAACATCGTCTCCAATACATCATCTCCGTTGCCAATATTTTATTCTCCGTCTTTTTGATCAATGTCCACACTTCACTTCCATAGGTAATAGAGCTTTCACAAATGATTTATAAACATCCGTGTTTTTGTTCAAATGTGCTTTAGAGGGCGGAATATTAAACATATTTTTAGTCGTAAACTCCTCTATAAAGTCCTTATTTTACTATAAGGAACGTAACCAGACTGCAACCAACAGCTACTCTCCGGCCTATGTGCCCCGCCGAGCGCTGAATTACAAGTTACAAGCCTGGCGCGGTAAGTGTAATAATTGCATATTACCATCAAAACGCTAATGCTTCGATTGCAACAAACACCAGCCGAAAGACTGATCCTACTTAAAGGAGCTCTCTTGCCAGCCGTCACACACCACTTGCAGACTACAGTTTCGAGCTGTTGGCTCTCGTCAGTGCAAGGTAGGCATGTGACGACCGACACGAGGATCCTTTGGCTATTTGGTACATCCCGGCATTTTTACAATAGCGACATGTAAAACAGTAAGCAGGCGCCATCTAGCGGTCCAGTGTCTGTTGCAATCGAAAAATAAATAGCCTGACTGGGCTTAGCATAGTTCAAATGTGCTTTTAGAGGGAACATAATATTTTTAGTCGCAAACTCCTCTGTAAAATCCTTATATTACTATAAGGAACGTAACCAGACTACAACCAACAGCTACTCTCCGGGATATGTGCCCCGCCGAGCGCTGAATTACAATTTACAAGTCTGGCGCGTTAAGTGTAATAATTGCATATTACCATCAAAACGCTAATGCTTCGATTGCAACAAACACCAGCCGAAAGATCCTACTTAAAGGAGCTCTCTTGCCAGCCGTCACACACCACTTGCAGACTGCAGTTTCGAGCTGTTGGCTCTCGTCAGTGTAAGGTAGGCATAGGTTGCAATCGAAGCATTAGTGTTTTGATGGTAATATGCAATTATTACACTGTCTGTCTGTCTGTAACTTTTTTGTGCGCACGTTTACTCTGGAACCGTTTATGATATTGACTTGAAATTTGGTACACTTATGTATTGTATTGGAACTAGATTATATTTTGACCTAATTCTGTTGAAGGGTTCGGGGGTAAATGGGATAAACAAGGGTAAATAAGCAAAACAAACAAGTAAAAGTCCATAAAATTGCAATTTAGGGCATGTACGAAAAGTTAAGGTCTCAAATTTTTTTTTGACATCAGCCCCGCCCCACTATCACTCCCAATACCACCCCCCCACTATTATGAAAGGGAATAAAATAAATTAAAATGTGATTTACTGTATATACAAAAACGAAATGTCAAAAAAAAAACTTTTGCGTTAGCTACCCCCTCTACCAACCCCATTGCCACCCCCCCCACCCTATTATTAAAGGGGGTAAAAAAATTAAAATGTGATTTAGTGTGTATACAAGAACGAAACGCCTAAAAAAAGTTTAGCGTTAGCTACCCCCTCTACCACCCCCGTTGACCCTATTATTAAAGGGGGTAAAATAAATTAAAATGTGATTTAGTGTGTATATAAGAGCGAAACGTCTAAAAAAATTATTTTGGCGTTAGCTACCCCATCTACCATCCCCACCCTATTATTAAAGGGAATAACAAATTAAATTGGGTTTTGAACCAAGGGCCTCTAAAATTTATTTTGGCAGCACAAACAAACTATATTGTTTGTTTGTATCCCACTGTCCTTCATTACCTATAAATATAATATGCAGTTCTCGTCCGTGTGCTACGCTTGCTCGCCCATACATAGCCCATTTATATTGGTTTTGCAGATTTCTGAAGTATATTCCACATCCTGCCCAATCCTTCTTTTTTGATCCGTCTGTGAAGATGCTGATCACACCTTTGCCAGCAGCCTCATTCTCACTATTCGTCTGTATTATGTAGAGTCTGTCAAAGACACACCGGGGAGAAATGCCCTATGCACGCTTGTAGAAGAGGCGTCGTCACTCCTTCTAGATGTATATCTAGTGGTGGCAGACACAGCATTACCTCCATAGCTCTCGTTGGCGTTTTTCGCATAGCTCCGGTTATGCTTAGGAAGGCAACTCTTTGCACTTGGCTGAGCTTGATCTTAGCTGTAGTTTGTTTGTTCTTAGGCCATCAAACCACAGCTCTCATAGGTTATCATTGGTCTTATGATGGCAGTGTATATCCACATGACTACCTTGGGTTTCATTCCCCAGGTTTTCCCCGCGGTCCTGCAACACTGCTCATAAAAAATGTAAGCCTTCTTTAGTCTTCTATCTATGTGAAGATTCCATGTTAGTTTGGCATCGAAGGTTACCCCAAGGTATTTTACTTCACGATTTTGGTTTGTCGGGATTTTAATTTCTCGGGGATTAGTTTAAACATATCTTTACTATTACATGTGTATTACCTAGCTTTAAACTTAGCATTCTATTGGCCTCTAATTATATTTGGCTCCAAAGTTAACAGACACTTTTTTATCTGGCACAGTAAACTTATTGCGTCACAAAGACTGCGTTGTAAATAGCTTAAATAAAATGTCAATATCAATTCATTCAGTAACTTACTATTAATATTCCTTAGCTATATTCACCTATTTATTGGATTTTAAACTCGAATTGAAAAACAACAAACAAAATATAAAAACAAAAACCAATTACGTAAGGAAATGGTGACCACGCAACTATGTTAAAGAATAGTTTAAATAATTACCAAGTAATTTTTTTTAACAAATCGACTACGACAATGCTAAACGTTGTGCGCTGGGAAACGGTAATCCACGTAATACAAACGAAGGAGTTAGTTTGTCATTTCGACAAATCGACACGCCCCCGTATATGATTCGTTTTGGTTAAACGCGTTAAGGCCAAATTTATATCGAATAATTGAATAGTTTTTTTGTTAGGTAGTTTTTTTATGACGGTTATCGGTGCTTTTTCTTCAGACCACAATAAGGAAACGCCATTCGAATGCTAATCCATGCAACCGTATAGCATTGAAAAACTTGTTTATAGTGCATATAGTGGTTAATACGAACATATGAAAAGTTTTATATGAATATGTACAGGGTATCACAGTTATCGTGATAAATCATTAAAAGGGAATCGGGACTTCTGATTTCACACCTTCTACACCACTCGAGGATCTGAAAAAATTTAACATCGGAACTTTAGCTCAGTCAAAATACGTACAAGATTATCTAGAAATTTTTTAGTAGCGTTCCTTTTTGTAATAACATATTTAACCTAACCACTGTCTGTCTATTTTACGAGGGTACACCAAATATATCACTTAATATCTATTGTAGAAGAATAACATTTTAGAAACAATTATCCCATTTTTGTGAGCTATATTTCCGTAAAAAGAAATTTGAAATCCATAGCCTACTTTCTAAGATATATTACAAAAACCTGAAAAATAGGAAAACCACAAATGGTTAAAGCTTCCTTATTTAAGGAGATACGAATAAAGTTAAAGGGATGAAAGTTGACGACAAAGACAATAAGAATAATAATGTATATCAAAGAATTCGAAAATCGTGCAAAAATGAAAAGAGCAAATCTAAAAGTAGGCCATGGCACTATTAATTTCATTTATTTTTCCTCTTTCCAACGATATAAAACATGTCACAAAATTTTAATTGATAGTGTCAATATTAAATATTTTACGAAAACCATAATTCATATCATTGAATTGTAAAAATCAGCTATGCCATGATTAGTGAAAAACAATGTATACAGTTATTAACAAATTTGACAGATTGACACTGTTGTATGTTGCACTATCGAGTTCTAAGATAAGTTTTATATCAGTAATTATGGTGTACACCAATAATAACAAATTTGATATGATTAGCATTTGTTGTCAGTGCAATTTTGACGCTGAGATGGCAGTCACAGTTTACGGAGATAGATTGCCAGATGCTCCACAGCCAAATCGAACTATGTTTAGGGAGTTAGTTAAAAATCTAAAAACTTACGGTTCATTAAAAAAAAAGTGGTACGGCGAGGGCATGTTGCGGATAATATAAGAAAAGTGAATAGAGTTTTGAATTATGTTAACCAAAATGAAGAAACCTCTTTGAGACAAACTCAGAGAAACTGTGGCATAAAAAAGGACAGTGCAAGAAAAATATTTAAAAAAACAGATGCTACAAAATGAGGAAAGTTCAACTAAAGTGAATTTTTACTATTATGGCATAGCTGATTTTTACGATGCAATGATATGAATTATGGTTTTCGTAAAATATTAAATATTGACACTATCAGTCAAAATTTTTGTGACATGTTTTATTTCAGCCTGCCTCCTATCGACCTATAAGCCTCCTGCCACTAATGTCGAAAATATTTGAAAGGCTCATTCTAAATAGAATAAAAGAAAATGTACCCACGGAAGACCTAATCCCCGAACATCAATTTGGATTTCGGCAAAAACCTTCAACAATTCAGCGCTGTCACCGAATTGTAAACAGAATTATAGAAAGCCTGGAAAGAAGGAAATGTGTGCCTCCATCTACCTTGATCTACAACAAGCATCTGGTAAAGTCTGGCACGAAGGCCTCTTGTACAAATTAAAGTTACATATGCCTAGTCAAATATTTCTTCTCCTAAAGTCCCATATCAATGAGCGTTTCAAAACCAATAATTCTCTATCCATTTACCATTCTATTATATCCGGAGTTCCTCAACGTAGCGTCCTTGGACCATTCCTCTACTTGCTTTTTACTGCGGATATACCCATCACTGATTCATAATGGCTACATTTGCCGATGACAATCTTGTCATCAGATCCAAATCCTGAGAGAGCTTCTAGAAAACTGCAGAACTACCTGAACTTGCTGCAAAACTGGCTAAAATGTTGGAAAATCAAGGTCAACAATGATAAATCAACTCAACATTTACCACGGGACTATATGCCCGCAAGTTTAATTAAATAATATTCGAATCCCAGTGAAATCGGAAGTTAAATATCTAGGACTCCACTTGGACCAGAAACTTACTTGGATAAGCCACATCAAGGCTAAAAAAACACAACTGAACTTAAAAGTCAAACAAATGTATAGGTTGGTAGGTAAAAAGCCTCAGTTGTCATTGGAAAACAAAATATTTATTTATGAGATTATTCTAAGGCCAATCTGGACTTACGGGATCGAACTCTCAAGCTGCAGCAAACCTTCTAATACAAATCTTCCAATCAAATACACTCCGCATGTTAGCAGACGCTCCATGGTACGTGTCCAACGCAACTCTCCACAATGACCTTGGAATTCCCTACATAAATGATGTTATTACCCTCCACGCTAATAAAGCAAAAGAGCGGTATACTGCCCACAGTAGTCTAAATATAAATCTACTGTATCAGCTACCGTTAGATAATAGAAGATTAAAAAGAACGTGGCCAGAAGACCTAACGGACTAGATGAAAATCGAGAACCATCACTCAAGCGAAGTACAAATCAAAATATTTGCTAAATACTCTGTATATAGATTAGTGTAGATTGTAAATTTGCTATGAAATAAATAAAAAAAAATGTTTTATATCATTGGAAAGAGAAAAAATAAATTAAAATTAGTCGTGTCATGGCCTACTTTGAGATTTGTTTTTTTTTCATTTTTGCACAAGAGCGTATACCAAAGTCAACTGTCTTTAGTCAACTTTAAACCCTTTAACTTTTTTCGTATCTTCTCACATAAAGAAGCTATAACCGTTTGTGGTTATCCTATTTTTCAGGCTTTTGTAATATATCTCATAAAGTAGGCTATTTCTAAAACTTTATTCTTCCACAATAGCTTCATGGCAAAAAGATTACTGTGTGGTGTGCAGTATCCGCCTTTGGAATTTTTGAGCCTTTCTTCTTTGCGGAAAATAACTCTGCGTTTACTGTTACATCACAACATTATCAACAAGTTTTGCGTAATATTGAACAACAACTTCATAATGTTGGTGTGAATATTCGAAGAATATGGCCTCAGCACGACGGAGCACTGCTAAGGATTCTATGACAATGTTGCGAGGAATGTTTCTTGATCATGTCATTTCGAAATTTGGGGGCATCAACTGGCCGGCACGGTCACCGGATCCTCAGCTTGTGATTTCTTGTTATGAGGTAACTTAAAGTCAAAAGTGTTTTCTAGTCGACCACACTTTGGATCAACTAAAATATAATATTCAGATATGGATTAATGCAATTCCAATTGAAATATTGGAGCAGGCAATGAAAAACTAGGCTAGGCTTCAAGAGTGTTAGCAGCGTAAAGGAGGTCGTTCGACTGATGTAATATTTAAAAAATAAAATTTGCGTGTTTCTTCAAGAACTTTGTGTTTAATTTTTGAACAAAAATTTAACCATTCATAAAAAGAACTCAATTTAAAGCGAATATTTCATTCAGACTCGTTATTTAGGAACTTAATTCTGAAACACTGTATATCAGTTGCACTTATATTTACTAGTTCACTCTTCACTATAAAGGTTACTTTAGCAGCTTAAATTTCTGCAGACACCGCTGTTAATTCAAACAGTTGAAAAACATTCCCTTTCATTTGTCTCAACTTGAACTTTCAAGAACTATGTCGTAAAGATCTCGTGATATTTACCATCAAATGAACGAACTGTAGATTACACGCTACGTTTGATATTGAAGAGATGGCAGTTTAGACGTGAACTAGAAGTTGCATCCAAGGCATTGCCAAATATAAATACGCTATATACGTGACTCAAAGAACCTTTATGGTAATTTGTGTTGGCTTGCATTCTAATTTTAATAGAATGCATTAATAATTTATGGATTAGTACACTTATTTAAATGGGGATACGCGATGATAAACCTCGCAATTATTTGCTGTCTCGGTTTTGGTCGTGAGAAGATGCTGTGTGCTCCGAAAAATGTACAGTGCGAAGAAATCATAAAATGCAAATTTTTAAGGAAATATTTACAACATTCAACTTTTTTATTGTTAGGTGAACGTTACACAACATGTGTCTCAAATTGCCCTTATTAATACTATTTTTTTTAAATTCATTTGTTAGTATCCACCACGTGTACGTACTTAATTAAATTACAATTGTTGGTAAAACAAAAAGAATGTAATATAGTCGAGTTCAATTTTACTGCGCAAATAATAAAGCAACAAAAACTTGAGGAGCTCATTATTAATCCCGGCGAACCAGTCATCAAACAAGCCGACAAACCTCTGAATGTAAGTAATTCAATTTGCGATCGAGATAGCACAGAGAGTAATGGTATTTTGATGAGGTCGTTGTTGCGTTTTTTATTTGCAAGTCAAATTGAACTCGACTATACATACATACATATACCGTCTGTTTATTTTACAATGGCCACACCTAATATCTCGTTTAATATCTATTGTAGAAGAATAAAGTTTTAAAAACAGTTATCCCATTTTTTGTGAGCTATATTTAGGTAGAAAGGAATTTGGAATCTAGGGGCAGTTTGAAATACCTTATCTAACTCCAGACGAGAAAATCCAAGGGAGTAATATCTGGTGATCGAGCTGGCCATAGAATGTATCCATAGGTGCCCATCCAGCTATCTGGCATAACTTGATTTAAATAATTTGTACATATTACAGCAGTGCGACGTGGAGCCCATCTTGTTGAAAATATGAATATTTTAATCTTTCTGACACTGTTAATTCTTAAAGAAAATCTTGAAATTCGATTTGCAGGAAATTAAAGTATCTATGAGCTGTTAATTTGCAGTCATAAAAATAAGGTCCTATTACTTCAGTCCCTAAACGACCCACCCAGTCATTCGTAGAAAATCTTTCTTGGACAGCAGTCTTTCTGCATCAATGTGTATTTTCTCGTGTCCATTTATAGGCATATGTCTATTGAAAAATCCATTATTAGAAAAGTTTGATTCATCCGACCAAAAAATTTTGCTACATAACAGCGGGTCGTTTCTTTTTTTTTTATTAACAACCATCTATAAAATCTTACTCTCCCTCATTTAAAAGTTGAACTTTCCTCATTTTGTAGCATCGAAATCCGTTTTTTTTATGTTTTTCTTCGTTTTGGTTAACATAATTCAACACTCTATTTACTTTTCTTACATTATCCGCAATATGCCCACGCCTTACTAGTTTTCTTGAAAATTAACCGTGCTTAGATTTTGAACTAACTTCCTAAAACACAGTTCGATTTGGCTGCGGAGCATCTGGAGCATTCCAGAGCAGAGCATTCGACACTGTACATCACTTTTAGAAAAATTAGACCACATCGGAGTTCGAGGGGCTGCTAATGAATGGGTTGGACTCAGACTGTTATTATAGAGCAGTCTGAGTCAGAAGCTAAAAATCGTGTACCGCAAGGCTCCATTCTGGGCCCTCTATTATTTTTAATTTTTATAAATGACATTACTTATTCCTGTACTTCTTCAAACAAATTAATTATGTATGCAGATAATGTTAACATTCTTGTAGCAGAAAATAGTCTCTTAAATTCTGTACTTAGAACTAACAATTGTGCTAATGAATTTCATGAATGGTGTATTAACAGTGGACTCCTTGTAAATACAAGTAAAACCTTTTATATGTAATTTCTCGCTAAAATTGTAACATTAAACTTTAGTCCTCTCATTAAATTAAACACAAAATCAATACAACAAACTAACCACATAAAATTCTTAGGTGTCATTATAGATCAAAAAACGACTTGGGAAAAACATATCGAATAACTAGCATCTAAATTAAATACCATCAGTTTTATTTTTAGGCAATTGCACAACACTGTAACGTTTGATATTTTGAAATTAGCATACTTTGGTCTAGTTCAGTCTAGAATAAGCTATGGTTTAATGTTTTGGGGTAACTCATGCTATCATTAGCTAAAGTCAACGAGACATTACCGGGCACGATGTACTTCTATAATTATACTCATAGGACATAGTGACATCTAAAAATTATCACCAATATAACTAAATATACTTAACTACACATTAAATAATTTTTTTATTCAATTTGTTTCAGATCGGCTTCAACCCGCGGCTTCCTAAAAATGAGATATTCGAGGTGTGCTCGGCGGTAACGCAAAAATGTCTCTGCTCAATTTCAGTGCGCCGTACCTGGCTACCCCAAATCCTCCCACCACAAACTATTACCATCCCCCGCAACCGTTACCCCCACTGCCACAATTACAAGGGCCTTACTCTTACCCCCCTCCTCAAAAGCCCTTTTTAGCGGAGGAGTTTCCTCAAACCCATCAATATCACCATCAACAACATCCACAACTTCCTCAACAACCCCAGCAACCCCAAAATCAACCCACCTTTACGAAAGTGACCGACAACGGTACTAAAACTAATGTGCACGCTGTAATAGACTATGATTACGATGACGAGGAGGAAACTGGGTCTTTCCCACCAGTGACGCCGATACAAGGACCTATTTATATAAAAAATGGTTCTGTGCCCGTTGTGCCGCTCTATTCACATCCTGTGCTGAATAACGGAACCTTCGTTCAAATTCCGGTGAGTATTTTAAAATTATTTAATTTCTCTGCTTGATTATCGGACTGTACGTACTCCGATGGTTATGTTCTGACAATAAAGCAAAAAACGTTTTCATCAAACAAAATAGCAAGTATATTTATTGGAAGCAGTACTGTTTAGACAAATATTTAAGATTATATGGTCTTACCGCTTATAAGAAATGAACAGTTTACTTAACAGTTCCCTTTTTGCACCCAAGGTGTGAAGGTATCGTGCTGATATCTTCTAGTATCTTGGACTGCTGGATTTATTATAGTGTATACGACCAGAATTGGAACCGTATAAAAACCAAAAGCTGACAAAAACAATCGGCATCTCTTACGGAGGTAAATAGAAATGCTTGTCATAAAAACAACAAAAAAGATATGCCGACTGTTTTTGCCGGCTTTTAGTTTTTATACGGTTTCAATTCTGGTCGTATACACTATATCAGTAAATCACGGTGTACCGCAGGGATCAGACTTAGGACCAATACTGTTCAACATTTATATAAATGATTTAATTTATGCAAATGTAAATTGTTGTGCTATACTATATGCCTATGATGCGACAATAATTACTACGGAAAATGATTTGACGTGTGCATATAAACCAAATAAAGTAGTAGATCTTCAAAAGTGGTTCACAACAAATAAATACTAAACTACAAAAAAAACATGGTATTTTTACATCGTAATTTAGATGACGTCAAAACCACGGGTTTTACAAAATTTCTTGGAGTGTACTTAGATTCCTGGGAACGCTAAATAAATTGTATGGTTAAAATATTGTTACCTCCTTTTCCTTATTATTTATTTTTGAGAAAGAAATGAGGCAACATATGCGGACAACTAGCTGGTTTAAATCGGAGCAGAGAGCCGTGGATCCAGAGTATTCGTAAGAGTGGAGAAACTTACCCTTTCTGAAATGTACAGCATATATGACAGATTTCTGTTTAGTTCGAGAAAAGGAGATAAAGAAAAATTGATGTTAAATTGGGCACCATCTATAGTGATAATAAGTAGAATTGTCTCTTTTTCTCGAATAACCAGTCTACTATAGATCATACTAAAATTGTTGGTAAGAGAAATAAAAAGATAGTTTAAAATGAATGTTAAAATATATTACATGAATAATAGATATATCGGTTTATAAAGACTAATTGAAATTAAATATATATATATATATATATATATATATATATATATATATATATATATATAACAAATCTATACCAGGATCTTAGATTGACTATTGTTGAGGTGACTGGTTCTGGAACAGCAATCCAGCCCACAATTGTCTCTTGTTGCAAAAATGGAGTCTAAAGTTTTATTGGCAATTTACGTCTCTTAATGAACTGGAGTGAAAATCGTAGGAAAATTAACCGATTAGGTGGTTTATGAAAAGTTAACGAAATGTTATCTATATGAAAGATAAGCTGTGCAAAAGCTATGCAGGAATGAAGAAGCTATGCAGAAACGTATACAGAAATGTATAAGTATATATATGCATAAACATATAAGTACATATAAATATATAGAAATATATAAGTATATAAAAGCATATAAGAATATAAGTATATAAGTATTTAAATATCTAAGCATATATATAGAATATATAAGAATTTAAGCTGATTTCGTAAACTATAAACTGCCAAAAAAATTAAAAAGAAAAAAAATATTTTAAAACCATGTGGTACATATAGTATTTTAACTACTTATTAAATTAAAAAGAATTGACCTTGAATTTAAATTTATTATAAAAATAATTGAAATTACATCAAAGACAAAAATTGAAGATTACTTAAATTTTAAATGTGTAATAAATGAAATTTACCTGGATGTTATTGTTAACGCGGATATAAAAATGTAATATCAATTACTGAAGTCCACAGTTAAAATTTATATACGTTCGAATCAGTACAAAGGCTGCAAGCAAATGATTTCCTGGTGAGTTTTACTGATAAGGTAAGCTTTTTTTGGTCTATTTACTGCAAAATAATGCTACCAAATAAACTTGAGAAATCTAGTTCCCTAATTAAATTGAAAGCTATAAAATACAGAAATAGTACAGGTATGGCCATCTGTCAATGGTTGAGTTAAGCGCAACAACTTGCAGGTCGCAACTTCTATAATTTCCTTTACTCGCAACTAAAACAGTGGCATATAATCGATAAAAGGAATCTATAATAAAAATTTTTATTACTTCCATACCACAGCTGATTTGCCTTTGCCTCACAATTCGTAAATACAATACATAACCAAAAATAAGAACAGCCATAATAAATAGTAAAACATATTGTGAGAACTCAGTAAATATATTACATCTTATAGGATATTCATTAAAAAAATTGCCCCAAGAGTGGTTCGGAGTCCACATTAAACTGTAGGGCCTCGTCTCTCTTTGCCTAGCACAAGATCCTTGAGATCTTCCAGGGGGTTACTTCGGTAACTTGAGAGGCGGTTAAGAAAACATTTTAAGAAAACATTTTTTTAAGTAATGAGAAAAGGTAAGGAAAATAACCATATGTACTTACATAGTAAACAAAAATATAAAAATTAAAATATAGGCATCTGATGTAAATAAATGTTTTTGTAGACAATTGTTTCCTGGGATAATGCTGTATACAACGGAAATGCATAATAGTGTAAAAAAACATGACTGCGTTCCTAGGATATAAAAATATGTACATAAAACAGTGTGAAATGATTAAGCAGTTATACAAGTTCTGTTAGCTGAGAACAGTGTCACTTACAAAAACTGAATCAAAATATTACACAGATCGTGCTAAATATAAACAAAACACTAGTTTTTATATAAAACTGTTAAATGTAACAATATGGTACCTAAGCAAGAGGTAGAAACAGCTTATTTCAGTCACTTTCATTTAGTAATTAAATATGCAATAATTACTTGGGATTATTTGACACATACTGATCGAAAATTTTCTATAAAATGTAAAATTTAATGTACAAATTGTATAGAAATTGTAAGAAATTGTAGCAGTCTTGTACAGTATGTCCATTTGTATGTTATATTTTTCAATTAATTATGCGGCTTTTCTTTAATGTTCTGGCTGTATAGCGGCCCGTCAGGCCTACCCAATTATTTAAGCGGTATCCCTATTTATAGTTCTGTAGTTAAATTGTCGAGTAAAATTTTGCGATTAGTTAATTTTGGTTTAAAATTAAAAAGTTAATTATATTTGTGATAATATTTTTACTACATATTAATCGTCCCATAGACCACACATGAATCCGCTTATGCAAAACACTTTCAACTTTCGACTAGGAATGTAATTATGTACATATAATAATCATGTAATTATCATAAAAAGTTTATGACTTTTTATTCCTCCTTTTGATTTTCCATTTTTTGGATAAATTTTTTAAATACAACTTAAAATTAGAGACCTGTATTTTCTACTTCTGGGGACAGTATTGGCGCGAAAAAGAAGATTTAATAGTTTTTCTTTACATTATTATTAGTTATTTTTATTATAAATGCAGCAACGTAAAGGTCTGCCTATTTATATTTTCGTTACCTTTGTTGTGATACCGGGTGTAACAGGATCATGGTATACCCCCCTTTTCTACTTTAGTTTTGAAGATAATTGATTGAAATTTAGCATATACTACATACGTAATAAGCGACACTTTTTGTCATACAATTGATTTTTTTTCACTTCCGGTTTCGCCGGAAGTGACACTAACTATCGATTTTTAAATGAAACACCCTGTATATTATTGCATTTTTGAATTCTGCATAATTTTCTGAATCCAACGATGCCAAATAAATGACATTTCAAACATCACTTTTTTTTTTATAATATAATTTTTAGTTTTCAATTTAAGTGTGCCATGACGGTTCCGATTTATTCTAAATGACAAGTGTAATGCTACAAAAATCGAAATCCCGTTAAAAACACTTAATTATGTGATTTATGAGCAAATAAAATTCACCAGAATTGTTTTTGGGACAAAGCTCAATTTTTTCAAATGGAACCACATCGGTAATAACTTTAATTTTTGTGACATTATCAGTTAGTTGTCATAATTTATTGCAAGTGTGCAAAAAACTAATATGCCTCATATAAGCGATTTAGTTAAATCTGGAATTATTGCGAAAGCAGAAGATGGATGGTCAATGAGACAAATTGCACTGCGTTATAATAGTGACAAAAATTCAGTGTGTGACATTTTAAGAAAGTGGAGAACAAACGGTACGATTAGTAGAAATCCTGGATCAGGGCGACGAAGGATATCAACTCAACAACAAGATTTGCAATTGGTAAATGCTTTAGTAGAAAATCCATTTTACTCAGTTATTCAGGATGCTGAAGTTACAAATTTTCCTGGATCGAGTAGTACTGGTCGCCGGCGAGTAAGAGAATCGGAGTTACGCTGTCATGCAGCAGCACAGAAATACTTACTTAAAGCTGAACATAAAGAAGCTCCAGTACGATTTGCGCTTGAATTTTTAGCGCATGATGTAAATTTTTGCAACAATGTAATCTTTACAGACGAAAAACTTTCCAGTCAACACACAGCGGTCGTGTTCGTGTTTACTGCCCTCCGAGTACTCGATTCGATGAGAAATATATATCTGACAATGATGAAACTGGTAGATTTTCCGTCAATATGTGGACTTGGATATCGGCACGTGGTCCTGGTGTTTTGTGGCATATTGAGGAATGATTTAATAGTGAAACGTATATAATATGTCTACCAAATGGGCAACACGTCGAACACCTATTATAAATTTTTCTAATAAATTATTTGAGGGAACCTCTTTTTTTAAGTTTATTCTTGAATTTGACGTTTATTTATAAAACGAGAATGATTGCAATTAGCCATAGGGAAGTACTTACAAAAAATGTTCGTTTTTCATTTCCACTCCACATCGTCGAAAAATATACAGGGTGTTTAATTTAAAAAAATTGAGAAAATTCAATTTAAAATGTTCTTAATTGATAAATAATTTTTGGCCACCCTGTACATTTTTAGGAAATGAAAGTGATTCAAAAACATTAATTAGGTGTCTCGTAACTGGTACTCACATAAGTCTTTCTTAAAACCCATTCTGTGGTGATTTTTTTAATATTCATCTGCAGATTGCATTATTTCAACAAAAAAAATCATTACATCCAAGTGGTTGGGAGATATTCAATGCTAATATAGGAATGAATAGAACCTAGAAAGAGGCTTCAAAAAATATACTGATATACATAGCATTCCATTTTTAAAAGAAGCACTTGGTCCTGTAATTTCATCTTGGCTCGCCCTGTACTTCCTAAAATAATTTACAGTTATAGACTTTTTTATCCAGTTTACTTGCAATTTTTAAAAAAATTTCTAGCTATCGTAGAACTCGAGATATCGTGGCCCGACGCACTATTGCCCCACCCTGTATATATCTTATTACAATCATTAATAAACATTCTCGCCATTATTCGTCAATAAGCTATCGTAGATATATCTCTTAAATCGATTATTGTGATACAGTTATTTTTGGAGCCACCTTGTACATGAGTCAATGTTTACAATTTGCTCGCGTGTTCGGCATGAACAATTTTTAAGGGCCCGACTAGTACGTCGCGACCGACGACAGTTCCGATCGGTGCCTTGAATTATCGAACTGGCACTAGTAAATACATAAAGCAATAATAAAATGCCAATAATGAAGGTCAGAAATGCGATAGTGAAAGGAATTAACTTCAGAGAAAACCGTAACATTGTGTTATACAAACAATCTAAAAGGATTTGCACCTCCAAATTTATTTCAGAGCAGATTGATGACTAATGTCATGGTACAATTACCGGTTGAGTAGTCTTCGAATCTTCCTTAAATAAAACAATATATCCGGCAGTCTTCTATACGAGGGGGAATGGCCATGAGATAAACGAGTTTTCTTCTAATCCTTTTATTAAATTACTAACTTCTTAAGTGGGTCGATTATAAAGATTTTTGCCGGGTGCTTGCGAGACAAGAAAGTAAAAATTTGAAATTAAAGGCAAGGATATTTGGCATAAAATACATTTTTGAGCTAAGCAAACCCAACAGTACATTGCCAGGCTTAAGTGAAAGTACTGGTAACTTTTTTATGCTAATATTATCTTTAAAAAGCTGTACGTCTGCATACACTGTGTCCCAAATTGGGGGTGGATGCATCGCTATCTTTGTTATTATTAGATATAGAGAAACTGTTAAATGGTGATTTTTTTGAAGAATTTTGTGACCGTTTCGATGTCGTTTTTAAATTTGACCTAGCTATCTTCGTTTCTGAAATATTTTCAAAAAACTGAAAAGGTGCATTTTAAAAAACTTCACGTATTTGCCTAATTTGATGGCTGGTGATATTTTAATAAGTACATTGTTACGACACTTTTTTAAGGTGCTTTCGTTGACGTTACTAAAAAATTTCTACAATCATTTGTTTCTCAGTTAATGCCATTAACTTTGTTTTTGTTATGGATGCCATATTCGAGTTTTTGTGTGTTCAATAGTACTCTTAATTCCCCTTTCAATGATGTATCACAATGTCAGGAAAAAATTATTTACTAGTGTAAAATATGAAAAAATAAAGTTAGTCTAAGTAGGCTATGAAGAACATTTATTTTAAAATAATCCGATTTTATTAGCTTCAACTTAAAATTAAAACAAATTAATCAAAAACTTAGAGACAATGTTCAATATGTCGTTCTTGTTCATTAATTAACTTTTGACATCGCTTTAATATTGAACTACACGCTTGCCTTAAAGTATTTCTGTTAATAGCAGCCAAAGTATTTCTTACACGTTCTTATAAAATTTGAATATTTTCTGGTGGTTCAAATGATTAAAGTTCTTTTTTTGTATGCCCCCAAATAAAATAGTCCAACGGAGTGAGATCAGAAGACCTAGCTGGCCATAGAACCTTGTTAATGACATTGGTCAGGTTTTGAATCATTCTACGTATCTTCTTTTCGCCGATGATCTAAAAATATACAGGTCAATATCTCAAGATAGTGACTCTGACATGTTGCAGGTTGATATAAATAGTTTCTGTGGATAATGTCTTTGCTTTGAATGCTTCCAAATGCTACTGCATAACTTTTCCTAGAAGTACATCAACTACTCTATGTGAGTATAAAGTTAATGGTACTGCTCTTAATAGGGCCGAAGAAATCAGGGATCTTGGCATCATTGTGGATAAGACACTATCATCTGGAAGTCGTATCAAAAAGTTGACATCTGCGAGTTTTAGGAATCTCGGTTGGATGCTTAGAAATAGTAAAGACTAGCTCCGAATAGCATAAGATTGGTTTATTCATCATTTGTTAGGTCGGGTCTTGAATATGGAGTCCTTTTTACCAGTATGATATCGGTATGTTGGAGAGAATGCAAAAGAAGTTTCTTAGACATTATGTTTTTAGACCATCTCAAATATCACTAATATCTCTGGCGAAACGTAGATTCTGATTTCGTATTTGTGTACAAATTACTAAATGGTGACATAAATTGTCCTGAACTGTTATCAGAATTTTCATTTAATATTGGATTAAGAATAAACAAAAATAGACCATTGTTCTAGATTCAGTCACATGCAAGAAATTATGGATATAACAGTCCATTGGCGTCTGCCAAGAGAATATAACAAATACTCTTTAGATATTTTAAGTTTATTTGTTACTTCATTCAAGAAAGCATTAAAGTGCATGTCTGAACGTGAATAAAGTGTAAATGTTGACTTCTATATGACCAGTGGTCGAGAGGTGAGCGCACTTGCCTCTCACCCAAAAGTTCTGGGTTCGATCCCCGGCCGTGGCAGTGGAAAATACTGTGAGGGAGATTTTTCCACTATACATGGATATTGGGTATGTGTCCCTTGTCTCCAAATGTCTAGCCCCCTCCCACACAAGGCTCTTGTAGAGCCTTCCGGGATAAAGGGGGTCGTAATTACTTGTGGTGTTATTTATTATTATTTATTTAATGTTGATTAGCTTTAATGTTGCCTATATTTTTTATTTGGTTATATTATATTTTTGTCATATTTCACATACAAATTTTTGTACTTTAGAATTTTCTTTTTTTTTTCTGTGCTGTTAATATATTATGATCTTTTTACGTACTTTTGTCGTATTATGCTTGTGATTAATTAGCATTTTATTGTATATATAATGGATCGTTCGTAAATAAAGTAAATTAAATTGAACTAAACACAGATAAAATAAAAAAAAAATATGTTACATTTTATTTCTTAAAAAAAAAATTTTACGCGGAAAGATCGCACTTGAAAAACCAGTTTTCTCTGGCGATTTCCGATAATTATCCTTCTATAGCCTCTCCTATTCGGATCTGATGATCTAGACTTATGATATACTTATGATAATCTCCATAAAAAAATAACATACGCCATTATATGTAAAAAAGGTCCTTTACGCACAAAATATGAATATGGGGCACTTGATGAAAATGGAAAATGAAGCTATCATGTACCATTGCCGATTTAGAAGTAGTGAATAATGTAAATATTAAGTTCGACACTAGACTGGAAAATAAAAAGCAAAGTACTTGGCGACATATACAACTACTGTTTGGAAAATTATAAATAATTCTGTGAGAACAAAAACCAGAAATGTACGTCAAAATATGCTAATAAATGGCAAAATATCTTCAGACAAGCTTGAAACTGCAAATGCATTTAATACATTTTTCGTAAACTTACCTAGGCAATTGTTGCAAGTAAATAATATCCCCAGTAATACAAAAGATTATCCACTAGATTTTCCCTGTTTTCTTTCCTTCAATGACCCAAATTTTAATTTTATTTTAAATCCGGTGTCAAAATCTGAAATTATCGATGTAATAAACAGTTTAAAAAACTCCAAGTCAGTTGGTCCTGATTTTTTCTCAATAAAAATTGTAAAGAAATTTGCTCACCTATTGGCTGAACCTCTATGTCATGAACATAGTCAAAGAATGTTTCCATCATGGTTGTTTTCCTAACTTATTAAAACTTTCAACGGTTATTCCATTGCATAAAAAAGGAGACGCTACGCTGCTCTGCAACTATAGACCTATCTCACTGTTGTCTGTTTTTTCAAAAATCTTTGAAAAGCTATTAGCCAATAGAATCCTAAATTTCCTAGAAAATTATAATGCCATCTCGAAAAATCAACACGGATTTTATAAAAATCGATCAACAATATCGGCTCTTAAAAATAGTTTAAATTACGTTTATGAAAATCTGGATCGAGGAAATAAGGTAATTGCTGTCTTCATTGATTTATCAAAGGCATTCGACTGCGTAGATCATTACATTCTACTAAAAAACATTGAGTGTTATGGTCTGCGGGGTCAGTGCAAGTCTGTTCTCCAATCTTATCTAGCTAACCGAAAACAATTTGTTGAATTTTGTAATACCAGGTCAAGTGAATTAATGGTGGACATAGGAGTCCCTCAAGGAAGTATACTAGGACCATTATTATTTTTATTATATATAAATGACATAGACAGTGCCTTTTCTACTTTTATAATGCTTTTGCAGATGACATAACTATCATTGTCAGTGCCGGAAGTGAAAAACAAGCTATCACCAAGCTAAACGAAAACTTGTCTTCTGCTGCAAATTATTTTAAAAATAATAGACTTATTCTAAACCAAGAAAAAACATACTCACTACAGTTCCATCCTATTGCTTCGAATTATATATCTAGTCCTTTACTTAAGCTAAATGAAAAGAGCATTCAACAAGTAACGGAATTTAAATTATTAGGAATTTTCATTGATCTATCCCTCGATTGGAAATTTCATATAAATTTTCTTTGTAATAAGCGTGCCGGTACCTGTTTTGCGCTGAAAAGGTTATGCTAAGTTTCCAGCTCTTACGTGGTAAAATTTTTTTATTATTCTAATTTTGAGTCTTGTTTGAGATACGACATTATCTTCTGGGGGAACTCATCAATGTCAAATCGTGTATTTATGTTGCAAAAAAGGGCCATACGCTGTATGTTTGGACTCAAATACCGAGAGTCGTGCAAGTCCACATTTATTGAGAATAATATATTAACTTTACCATCACTGTATATTCTTGAAATATTAACTTTTGTTAAAAAGAATCTTGCTCATTTCAATTTTCAAAATGCTTTCCATATTTACCCTACGCGTCATGGTTTTGATTTGCAATATAATATACATCGAATGGAATTATATGAAGCCAATCCCTATTATAAGGGTATCACTTTGTATAATAAATAAACTAGATAATAGTATAAAAACCATACCCAGTATCAAAAAGTTCATATCTGCTGTTAAACAAATGCTACTAATGAAAGCTTACTACTCTGTTAATGAATTTCTTGTGTCTTAATTTTTTTTATTTCTATGTTTGCAGTTCTATGTATTTTCTGTCTATGTACATACATGCATGAATGCATGTACGGATTCATTCATGGGTGTATGTATGTATATTTCTTCTGTTTCTTACTTATATCTGTTAATATTTTTTGTATGTGACTTGTCCTATATCATTTGTATGATCTCTTGGACCAATAAAGGATTATTATTATTATTATTATACAAAATGTGTTACCTAGTGCAAAAAAAAACAGTTGGATTGATATTAGGATGTTCAACAGGGGCTGACCTAATGGCCTAAAGCCAATAAAAAACAGGACCTGACCAAACACATTACACCTTCTGAAAGTCTATTTATAATGTACATGTGGGTGTGTCAACTATGGAATAATAATATAAACATTAAGATTTATTTAGGATTGTCATTTCTTAGAGTTTTATTTGTTTTTTTGTCCAATAGTGGTTTAGGTTTTTGCTCACTTTAACTGTCCTTGTGTTTTTAAGATTGTATCTCTTGTTATTATGTTTATAATTTTTTTGAGGCCAAGTTTTTGCCTACTTATAGAATTTAATTGGTGTAAAATACTGTATTCAAGTTATCAAGGAATCACACATTATTATTCATTCTAGATCCGATGTGTTCTGTTGAGGAACGATTTAATTTTAAAATGAAACATCCTACTGCAAAAAAATTATAAAGAAAATTTCACACTTTTTAACCAATAAGATACCTTAATTTTGACTAGTTACCATGGCATTTAAAAAAAATTCCGGAAATTTTTTCGAGGCACCACGATATTTAAGTGAAAATTTTTTGACAGTTGAAAAGGTAAACATATGATCTACAACCATTAAATAATGTAGATGTACCTGTGAATAATGCAAAATTAACATTATTATTTATTATTCGCTATAAAGTTTCATTAAACAGAAAACACAAATTTGTTAAATTATTATGCATTAACAATTTATAATTCAAAAAACGTAGGATGTACAAACATAGTAAGATTTAAATGTTGCTTGAATTCTAACCCATCCTCTCTTCTTAATGGTGAATAGGAAGGTGACGAATTAATTAGATGTCTGTGTTTTAAGACATATATGTAATATTTTGAAACAATTTTGTTCAAATCTTTTTTATGCAAAAGGCCATATTTACTTGACATCTGCAGCAGACTTTCTTGGATTTTCGTAAACAAACCATTCGACTCTAACGCTTCCTGGTCGCAATCTTCCATTAAATTCGTTAAGTATATTAATCTTGGATGACATATGGCGCTTGACTCAACTCTTTGCAGTATTTACATAAATTGTACTTTTCAAAGCATTCCATTTTTCTCAAATTGTTTAACGCAAATACTTACAAGAAATGTTTTACATAAAAATATCTTTATTTGCTGGTTTACTATACAGTAACTTAATGTAATTTACCAATATAAACCTCATCTGTCAAAAGCATGGCCGCCTATATCGCGGCCACCTACTGCAACAAACCATGTTAATATTATATTTTTTAAATTAGAAGTGTTATGGATTACTTTAACAAAAATACATTTCTACCACCTTTAGTAACCTAAAATTATGAAAGGGCGATAGACTGAACTAATACCCATCTGAGTTTTAGCATTTGGTGTAACTAAAGTTGGTAATTTTTTTTTATTTAACGAAATATGGTGGATATACCTATATGATTTTTTTAGAATTTATTTCATGTTGAACTAATATCTTCATTGGCAAATCTCTAATGATATCGACTAATAAGCAAAATAATAACGAAATAAATTTAATTATTATATGTTTTATTAATATTAAAAACACAATCATTATAAATGTTTGTGGGCTGGCTTGAATTGGTGGGTTGAATCTGGGTACTTTCTGTTTTATTTTGCATTGTGCTCTGATCATGATTAAACTTGCTAGTACTTGATGAAATTCTCCTCATGGATTCAATCATCTGATGATGATGTTCAACGTCCAATTGTAAGTAAGATTTGATTGACTGACTATTACTGTGTCCAGTAATTTTAATGAGCTGTTGTTCACCAACTCCTTCCTTGGCCAATTTCGAAACAGCTGTTGCTCTTGCAGAATGATTAGGTATTTTTACTTTTTTAGTGTCAATTCCTATATCAGAGGCTGCTGATTTAAACCATGAAGATACAATGTTCTTACCAACTGGGCTATTCTTGTACCATCCTTTCGAATTGGGTTGACTCCAATATGGGTTTGGTGTTAAGAATAATCTGTCGGTTTCAATAAGATTTCCCCTTTTTTCCATCAACTTCTTAAACAAACGAACCAGACACATTTGTGGATTGTCGAAATTTGTAATCAACCATTTACTATCCGACAGTTTTTTAGAACCACCTTGTGTGGTTTTGGAAAATATTGGATTATATTTTATCCGACCTTTTGGGTTTCCGAAATTATCAGTTTCTTCTTTGAAGTATTGGATACACGCAGAATATCCTTCCCCTCCTCTCCATGCCAGCTCATGTGAAACTATGTGAAAAAATTTACGCTGCAATCCATCTGGATGGAGTATTTTCATCCCACATTTCAATAATTTTTTTGTATTCATCACTGGTTAAGGCTGAAGCACTCACTTTTCTTTTTAATGGGTCTCTCTGTAATTTTTTGCGCTTAGCATCGCGTGCAGCTCTGGCGGTCGCAAATTCCACATCAGAAAACGGATAATTTTATTTTATATTTTTCGTAATAAATTTCTTGTAACTGCTTAGCAGTAGAGTTCCACATCACTTTGACCACACTTTCCTTATAATCTTCAATTTTTTTCTTTTTCATATTAAATGCGTAGTCCTCCAATATAGTAGCCACCTGTACTACACTCATACACTCATGAATATTATACAACTTTTCGTCACAAAATTCAACAAACTGTTTCCATACACTGATTTTGATTTTCGGGTATTATCTGGTGTTATTTCTTGTCTAATTACTTGTTGATTTTCTTTACCAAATCGCAACATTTCGCTTTACACTTATTAAACTCAACGTACAAACCTTTTAAACTAGTAATTATTAAGCTTTGTGACAGAACCGGTTAAACAAAAATGACAAATCAACATATGTCAAAAACAACAATACCCTGGCCAACTTGACAAGCAGTGAAATTAATTTAAATTTGGATTAATAATTTTTTTCCAAATTATGGTGTTAAGTGGTGTGAAATTTTCTTACCGAATACCATGCAAGCTTAAATTTTTCCTGGAAATTTTCTTTCGGGCACGAATATTTTAAGGATATTATCCCTTGTCGCTTCGCGACTCGGGATAATTTTCAAAATATTCGTGCCCTCAAGAAAATTTCCGGAAATAATTTAAGTTTTGTGATATTATAAGTGACAACAGTTTTCTTCTGATTGAAACATCGTTAAATATGATGTGACGTAAGCAATATAGGCTCTCCTCTCGTTATTCAGAATTTGCGGTTGATGCTAGTGATATGAGTAGGATGAGCTTTTTAACTGACCTAAATCCCGAAAGTGATTTAATCAATCATCATTAAAATCATTCATTGCTATTGTCGAACCGGTTTTCAACAAATGCCATTAATTTTTCGAGTCATTTAACTAAGAGGAGGCAATCGTGGTATGTTCTTTAAGTGAAGATGTTCCTCGGCAGTTCATTCTTGGCCGACTCTTACTGTCAATTTGTGTGCAGCGACTGGTTCAAGATCTGGCGATAATAAAAATGAAGAAACAGAAACAATTAGCACAAACATTTACACAGACATTTATATAAATATTGCTAATTTAGAGTAACAATAGCAAACAATAGTAATAATAAAAAGGAAAAAAAATAGTATATATGATTATGCATTTATAATATAATAACTAGCTAACGGTAAATTCTTTTCAGTTGTTTAATTTTACGGGAAGAATATATGTGCCCCATCCTCAACGTTACAATGGTTAGAGATCATCTGATATAATGGAGGTGCCTTAAGTACATTGGTATTATCTGTAGAGAGACCCGGGCCGTCTAAAATACCATTAACAATTTTATGTCAAAATATAATCAGGTGTGTAGATATCAGTTTTGATAGTTCGCTTAAAATAAATCGTGATGGTAATAAGTCATGGAAGAACTCCATGCGCCATCTAGTACATATGTTCTAGATTTTAAAACTCATCTCTATATTCTTTGAAACGTTGCATATATGTAAAATACTTAGACTCAGTTCCAGACTACTATAGTTTCCACAACTCTGTCTTTTAAGTTCTGCAAGGTTGTAGGAGGTCACAAGTAAACGTGATTTTTAATGTGGCCCCAAACAAAGAAGTCCATTGGTGTTAAGTCTGGAGACTTAGGTGGTCATCCAACGGGATCATGCGTACCTATCCAATTCTCTTCAAATCTGCTATTTAAGTATTGAATTGCGACACAGTCGAGGATTTTCTTGTGCCCAGTATTTCACTTGTTGCGGTTAAACATTCCAATATTAGTGAATCTGGACACATCAGAGAGAAGGATATTTTGCTTATAATTGTTTATTCACGCTTTTTGAGCCAAAAATTAATAACAATAGTTTTACACCACGCTGATACAGCCACACAAAAAAGTGTCTTGTTAAGGTACCTCGGCCAAGACATATTTTGTGACGTAGAAGGGCCACAGTAAATTTTATATATTTTTATCTTAAATTCCGACATTAAAGTGGGAATGTAACAAAATTCCTAGTTTGGAGTTGGAAGTAAAGGAAGATATGGTATTCAAGTGAAACACACAGTGTTAGTGGTACTCTCTATTTTTAAGTGAAAAGAATGTCTTTATAGTTTGAGAGCTTTTATTTAAGTAACTTGTGGTGTGGAGGTGTTATTGGTATGGTTAAAAATTAAGATGCAGAAATATTCCTAGAATTGATTACACATGATTGTTAAGCATAAACTGAAATAAGGATACATAATTTATACATATAGTTTATTTCTTATTTGACAGACTTTAAAACAACATGAAGTTACTTTAAGTACATCAAAACCAACAGGAAGTTTCATTTGATTGTACCTTGTTTTGTTCCATGGTATCGATATTAAAATCCGTGTAAAAATGAATAAGTAACCAAACCAAACGTATTTTTAATTTACAATTTTTTCAGGACAGGTCTTATTACACTTGTGTGAGAACAGTCGAATAGGAAATTCCCTGATGTTTAAAAATGAATCATAATTCTAAATATTTATTTCGGCCACTTAGCTAGGTATAATATCTCGCTAGTTTTCATAAAGAACAAATGAACTAAATGAAGGCGTAGGTTGTGACAGAAATGCATTAAAATATAACCTGGTGCCCCTGGACGGTTGCTAGTTTTTTTCCACTTAAAGGACGGGCCAGAATCTATTAACAGTTCCTAATCAACAAAAATATTGTTCAAAGTTAAATGTTGATTTTTACATGTTAATTCAATTAAATAAATTGGCCACTTTAATTTGTATGCTTAGATAATAAGTCGATTTAAACGGTTCCCTGCACACTTCCTTATCGATAACTAAAATATTGTGTTATTGATTTTGTAACTATTGGTATGAAATAAAGGAAAAAGAGTAAATGTCTGGAGAATTTACCATATTTAAGAAAAATGAAAATGATGATGAAAATGTACTGATTGATATCTAATCGTAGTAAATCTTAAAATGGCGAAGTTAATAAATTAACTTATTTTTATTTTCAATGCTTTATTCATATTAACGTCCTGGTGGAGTCTAGCTACTGCTACTTGATCAACATTTCTTTGCATTTGGACCAAATGTTTCCAAATAAGGTTAACTTTGATCAATATTTTATACAAATTTCGGCCCCCCTGTATGTAATTCCAATATTAGCATTGCAGGTCTGTGGAGGACAATATCCCCGTAGAATAACATTCTAAAAATAGTTGTTAATAGAGATTTATATTTGTGTAAAACAATTATGATTATTACGTATTTTATTCAGTGTAAATAAAAATTAATTTAACTTTTATGACCTTATGCAAGACACTTCGAAATGGTAATCTTATGTTAAAAATAAATCCGATGGATAACGGGAGCTGTAATCCTTTTAAACATGAAAGTATTGAATTTAAATTTAATGGAGTAATCCATATGTGATTAAACGAACTCATTTAATGCATTTTAGCTGATAAAATATAACAAATAATATACGTTTGACAAGGCTCAGCACGATAATTCAACGGATAATCTAAAAAGATACACAGTAACAAAGGTACACAGTGAACACTTAAAGAACCAACAAGGACGTAGACGTAAACGCATAAAATGACAGGTACGCACGCATAATAGCGAATTGTATGTTTGTAACTTGCGAGTTTGTACGTATACCAAAAACCTGTCGTATCGAGCTGAGTAATGACGTTGTGATCACTGATGTTACTAACTGCAGATCGGTTTCGACCTAGTTTTGGGTCTCGTCAGTGCAGTGCAAGTGATACCTTCAATACCCAGAATTCGCATCTCATAGACACTTTTAAGTTTCACCGCAGTAGTGCGTAACTAGCGCCATCTCTCAGCGTCATTCTGAGATGAAGGAGGCCTCGCATCTTCCTCGTAGCATTCAAGCATTCCAAGTCATTGTATTTTAGTGATAACTGTATTTAGACGAAATACGCAAATTTAGCGCACATAAGGGGGAACAGCTGTTTTGGTTTAATCTGTTTAGTCCTCATTTATATAAGGCACTTACAGATAGATTGGAATATTATAATTCCTATATTTTATATTTTTATAAAATTTCCTTCTGCTATAAAATTGCTTATTCAATGATATTTATTTTTAGCCTATTTACAAAACTACGTAATATAAATAAAACAAGGACACCAAAGAAATATCTGAGGTTAAGCGATTAAGCTGAAGATGGCTAACAGTTTTATATAACATTCGTTGGAGTGTAATTCAGTACATACGTTACGTTTCAAATAGTGCTTTATCTCAATTTAAGTCCATGTACTGTAAGCCCTATCTGGTTGAGTGTAAATCCAACATTTTTGCAATTTCATTTTACAGGAATTCTAAACATTTCTCCCCTGTCAACGTTCCTTGAAAGAAAATAGGTCCAATAATAGTGAGAAAGAATGATCTTAATAACATTAGCAATGTCGTCTCGATTTATAACACCATGCAGTTGTAGCTTGATGCACGAATACATCTATTTTATATGGATGACCTTAAACTTTATGCCTCTGGTGGTACAACGCAGGCTGTCGGTATACACTGATCCATCCCAAGAGAGGACGATGCGGTGACTACGGAGAGGACACGTAGCTCGTGGACGGAAGCATCTTACACCATCTAGATGCCGGAGAGTCGTACACTTACTTGGGTGTCGAGCAACGCACCACCCAAGAAGCGGGTGTAGTGAAAAACGCTCTCCGCGGCAAGTATCAGCACCTACTCTGACAGATCTGGTCTTCAGAACTGTAGGGGAAGAACAAGGTGTCTGCTACAAATATGCTTGCCGTTCCGATCCTTCTCTATTCTTTCGGAGTAGTGAAATGGATTAAAGAAGAGCTGCATCAACTCGGTGTAGTAACCCGCAAGAAGATGCATTTCAATAGGAGGTTGCATTGCATCCTAAATCGTCCGTTCCACGGTTATATCTCCCACGACATCGGGGAAGCCGTAGACTCTTGAGCTTGGAGAGTCTCCATAGCAGGATGGTTCTGGATGGAGCATGTAAAGTCATCAGGAGTTCGGATCCCCTCCTCTGCATGGTCCGAGACCATGAAAATGCAGAGGTAGGAGTTTTCCTCTTTAAGGCAGCATGGAGAGCAGCCGATGAACTTGGTCTCATCTTCGACGTCGAGCGGGTAAACTCCGACTCTGTCACTGAGTTGGAACCCGTTCGACTAAAAGCCCACATTAGAGCTGCAGAACACAACATCCTTCTGCAGCTCCATAAGGGTAAGCCATTGCACAGAGTCTTCTATAAAAATATAGAAGACCTCGGTTTATCCGAAAGGTTGACCTTCGCCTTTTTAATGTCAGCCGGGAAGTCCGAGACCGAGGGATCCATAATGGCTTGCCAGGATGATGTATTTAACACCTTCGTCTATCGACGTCGTGTCATGAGTATGGAGGTCCCTGATGTCAGCTGCAGGGCCTGCCGCAGGGCGCCGGAGACTGTAATGCACTTACTGTCGGCTTGCCCGACGTACGCAGTCTCGGCTTATATTCACAGACACGACGCAGCATTACGAGTGCTTTACTATCATATAAGACACTCGTATGGGATAGACGAAACACCAGTGCTGCCTTACTCTCTAGGGGATATTGAGACCGTTGTGGGGAAGGAAATGTGTCTAATTTATTGGAACTACTCGTTTCCCACCGTCAGGCAAATACAAGCCAACAAGCCTGACATAGTACTCCTCGACCACCAACTCAAGGCAATGTATGTCGTGGAATTCTCAGCCCCCGCTGAGAGCAACATTGTCTTGAAAGAGGAGGAAAAACGGACAATATATCGAGATTTGCTCTTCGAACTTCGCAGGCTTTATCCAGGCCATTCTGTTAAAATAGTGGTACTGATTATAGGAGCCCTCGGTGGAATGAGACAGACGCTGCTTTCAGAACTAAAGATCACACTGGCATGCCGAGATTTGGCAGAGATCTTCGCCGGCAGAATTACCAGTTCCCCTCTGTGAGGGTCGGAGCCACAGAGTAGGGTGACTGGTTTTTTGTAAAAAATAAAAAAATATTTATTGGTGTATAGAATAGAAATTATTCAAGTCAAATATACAAATATCAAACATATTTCATATAGAAAAACAAAAAAGAAATATTTTGTCAAAAAAACAAAACATTGAACTATAACATATACCAAGTCAATAAAACAGGAAATACATACATAAAAAATATATACACTAAAAAAATTGGGTAAAATATAGATAAAGTCTCAAACCATAACAGTTGCCTCGCAATTTATTACACAAAATATCTATATGGTTTTCCCAATCCAAGTATCTGTCAAATGTTATGCCTAGTATTTTGACCAAAAATTGTTAAATGGAGATAGGCCATGAACACTTGCTTAGATTCTAATTTTATTCGACTTCCATGACACTTTTCTCGGTATTTTAATCATTATTCACCAAAGAACTTGTGTATTTGCGTTAACGACAAACCGATTTTCGATTTGAAGGTATCAATGGATTTGTCGTGAAAATTAGTATTTAACTACTGGGTTTTTAAAATATGTTGTTATTAGAAATCTTGACATAATTACAAATTAGTGAATTCGGAAAGTTTGGTTGGTCGTAGCCACTAAACTAATTCGAAAAATCTCACGTTAACATTTTTCTCTTATGAACGCTCATAAACTTGTACAACTCTAAATAGAAAAATATTTTAATTAAATAAATGAACAAATGTGAATAAAAGTATCAGTCCTGATTTCAGCATTCCTTACATGTAACCAATAACGGGTCTGGAGAGTTTTGGCTGAATCACTCTATGTATGTTAATTTTGTGTCACAGACTACATATGGTTACACCTACAATATAGTTACAATATAGTAAAGACCATAATCTTTTCTACGTTTTCGCAATGAAATAAAATTTTAATAGTAGACAGACGCCAGACATTATTCTTCTTCTAGAACGAAATAAAATAAATGTTACGAGGTACAAATGTTAACGATTCCCTTTCTATGTCATTAAGTACATGTCTTGGAAAAATTAATTACATTATTTAACTGAGGTATGTGGATTTTTTGCGATTTAGAAAGTGGAATATTTGAACATGGAACGGACGTTCTTTAAGAGTATATTTAACACAGAAAAAAAAACTTAATACAACGTTAGTGTTAAAATGAAATCTAATATAATCCACGATAACATTGAGGTATTACGGAAAAAAATCGTAATATAATGCAATGATTTATTGGAATATTAATAGTGGTAAGTGGCCTAGACCTTTCGCTTAAATTGAAGCAGTTTTTACAGTCACTCTCTTCAAATGTAATTCAGTGACGGCATTGAAGTGTTTCAATTAGGGTAGCATTTTTGTAATTCTGTTCTTCCGCCCACATTTTCCTTGACTAAAGATGCCAGTTTAAGGAATTTTACAAAATACATGTTTTTTCCGTTATTTTATTCATCTCTGAATATGTAGCGCTCGATTTAGAATAGAATGTTATTCTCATCTGTCGCTAATTATTAAGTTTCTCACAAAAAGTGTATCATGTTGTTTACTTTGGCGTTATTATCAAGTACATTCCAAATATTATTTTCTGAAGAATATTGACAGTATACCTGTGTCTTAGAACGTCGGTGCAAGAATTCAGGGAAGGGTAGATTGGGTGAAAATAATGCCAGTACTTTTCTTTTTCTCTACTGAGTTAATAAAATAGAACGATGAAAACTATTTTTTATTTATAACTTTTCAACTACTATCTCAAACTTCATGACTATTTGGTGGTTTACAAAGCTGTTTAATTTGGCTCTAGAAGCCTACCTCCTGGAAAATCAGTGGCCGGATTCTAAGTTCCTATCGTATCGAATCGATACGATAGCACCTAATTTCAAACACGTGTCGTTTGAAATTCTAAGTTGTTATAGAGTAAACTGTTATAACATCGTAAGACTGAAACAATAACTTCTTTGGTATCGAGCGTATTTTGTCGATTAAGAGTTAAAATTGTTGTAAGATAGTATACTTAGAACCACTAGTATCGTATCGGCTTGATACGATAGCAACTTAGAATCCCGCCGCAGGAACGGACTATGCCAAAGGAGTGATACCCCAATATTTTTATAGGGATGATGATATTTTCGAACTATAAATGTCATTAGTGGAGTGGGGTTGGGTTTTGGTTTTAGTTTTTAAAGATTTTTTATTTCAAACAATAATATTGGAAATGTACCTCTCTAGGTTTTTCATTTTTTTCTTCTAAAATCACAAACCAAAGTTTATTGTACGGTCGTAAGTAAAAAAAATAGGACAAGTCTTATAACGGTATTTTGCTAAAATCTAATTGTGTACATCTAACTTTAATTTTTGTGACATTGTCAGTTAGCTGTCATAATTTATTGCAAGTGTGCAAAAAAATTATATGCCTCATATAAGCGATTTAGTAAATCTTGAGTTATTGCTAAAGCAGAAGATGGATGGTCAATGAGACAAATTGCATATTATATATAATATTGACAAAAATTCGGTGTGTAACAATTTGGAGTGGAAAGTGGAGAATAAACGGTACGATTAGTAGAAATCCTGGATCAGGGCGACGAAGGATATCAACTCAGCAACAAGATTTGCAATTGGTAAGTGCTTTAGTAGAAAATCCATTTTACTCAGTTGTTCAGGCTGCTGAAGAAACTGGATCCTAGGTCGAGTAGTATTGGTCGCCGACGAGTAAGAGAATTGGAGCTACGCTGCCATACAGCAGCACAGAAATACTTACTTAAAGCTGAATATAAAGAAGCTCGAGTAGAATTTGCGCTTGAATTTTTAGCGCATGATGTAAATTTTTTCAACAATGTAATCTTTACAGAGGAAAACACTTTCCAGTCAACACACAGCGGTCGTATTCGTGTTTACCGCCCTCCGAATACTCGATTCGATGAGAAATATATATCTAACAATGATAAAAGTGGTAGATTTTCCGTCAATATGTGGGTTTGGATATCGGCACGTGGTCCTGGTGTTTTATGGCATATTGAGGAACGATTTAATAGTGAAACGTATATTAGAATTTTAGACAATATTATGCTCCCTTCTGTGCCACAATTATTTCCTAATAATGAGTTCATATTTCAACAAGACAATTGTTCCGTACATACTGCTCATACCGTAACTAACTGGTTTCAAGATAACATCAATGTTCTTAACTGGCCCAGTCATAGTCAAGATCTTAACCCTGTGGAAGAAGTATGGGGACTACTCGCAAGAAGTATCCAAAAACGAAATGTGAGACCACGGAATGCCGAAGAATTACTGGAAATAGTAAATAATGCATGGGAAAGTATTATTACTAATGATTATTGTATAAGGTTATTTAATTCTATGCCAAACAGACTTATAGAAGTTATAAATAGAAATGGTGCTATAACGAAATATTAATAGTTAGTTTCTTGTTAAATAGGATATCCTTTGTCCTTTGATCTAGGATTTCTACTAATCGTACCGTTTATTCTCCACTTTCCTAAAATATTACACACCAAATTTTTGTTAATGTTATAACAGTACATATTACCATCAAAACGCTAATGCCCTGCAACAAACACCAGCCGAAATACTGATCCTACTTAAAGGAGCTCTCGTGCCAGTCGTCGCACACCACTTGCAGACTGCAGTTTCAAGCTGTTGGCTCTCGTCAGTGCAAGGTAGGCATGTGACGGCTGACACGAGGATCGCTTGACTATTTAGTACATTTCGGTATCTTTGGGATAGCGACATGTAAAATAGTCAGCAGGCGCCATCTAGCGGTCCAGTGTCTGTTGCAATTGAAAAATAAATAGCCTGACTGGGCCTAGCATAGTTCAAATGTGCTTTTAGAGGGCGGAATATTAAAATATAACATTTTTAGTCGCAAACTCCTCTATAAAATCCTCATTTTACTATAAGGAACGAAACCAGACTGCAACCAAGAGCTACTCTCCGGGCTATGTGCCTCGCCGAGCGCTGAAACTTGTAATTCAGCGCAATGTAAGCCAAGGAGGAAGGTCATTTAACATAAGATTGTCGGAACATTTAAAATCATTTGAAAAAAGGAAAAGTAACTCTTTTTTAGAAATCAATCATAATTTTCCGTCCATTGCAACAAAATTCAGGAAATTAAATATATTAGAATCGATTGAAATATATAAATATAGAAATAATCCAAACATTGCGTTTCCTATTGACCAGTTAGAGATTTGAAATTCACTTTATTTGCCGCCCTGTTGTAAAAGATGCCTACTGGCAATATTCCATTATAGCCAATTAACATAATTACCTTTGTAATATATAAATATCCTCACAATTTAATTTGTAATTCATTGTGCTGTGCTTGAAAATGTAGACTAGATTCTACGAAACTGCAAACTAAAATATAGTGATATTTAACAAAAAAAATGTGTGTTCGTTATTTATTAGTTACGAATTTTGTTCAAATAAACATCTAACTTTACTGTAGTATATAGAATTTCTATGGTTTTCCTAGGCTGCCTCGTATTTTATGTTAATTGGGATGGTCGACGCAGTTACGCAAAAACTTTCACAAGCCTTGTGAATAATCGTGTATCTCGACGAAATTTATATTTCTCTTAATGTAGAATAAGTATTCTAATGTTTGTTGTCCTTCAAGAACCTGCCATTTTATGTGTTGGCCCGTTGCCATTGAATCGGTGATATAATTATTTAAAGGACATCTCGCTTAGGTGTTATTGTCACTCCCACTTAATTCTTATCTTACACGGTAGAATTTAGGTAATGGGTTTTGTCTCTTTCGATAGTAAATAGTTAATGACTTAATTATTAAACATTTTTTTATAGAGCACTTTTGTGGGTTGGTTTATTGCCAGCAATGTCGTTATTTCCATTAGTGCTTACGTAAAAAATGACATTATTTTTATCAGCATTTTTTAAATGAATTTGGCATTGTTATTCTTTCATCAGCAACATTTGAAGAAGGTTATAAACAATGGCGGACCCAGTTCTAGCCGGTGGAGGGTTTGGTGATGGACATTTGGGCCGTGGTGGCCCACGTGGTGGAAGATGCGGCCGTGGAAGGAGCCGCGGCTGGAGCAAGAAAGACCAGAAATTATAGGTTCCTGTTGGAGGCATTCATTGCCATTGGCAACAGCAAGGAACACATTGGTTTGGGTGCTAAGTGCAGTAAGGAAGTAGCAAATTGTATCCTCTCTCGACTAATCCATGCTTCTGGAATGCTGATTTTGCGACAGGCTCGTCTAATTTTAGCACAAAGTTGTTTTCGATTTCTGGACCTTGTTTTGTAACTTTATTCTTCACTGTTTCCCAGAAATAAAAATCTAGTGGTGTAAAGTATATACGACCGGAATTGAAACCGTATAAAAACTAAAACCCGGCAAAAACAGTCGGTATCTCTTTATTGTACATGGGTGGATGTAAATAGAAATGATTATCATAATAAAATGTTAAAATTGTATTCATTTTTATTATTTTTTGTTTATTAGGTTCATTTCGCCAATAACATATTTTTGAGGTATTATATCAGTTGTAGATATAAAGTGTAAATATTTAAATTTATTGGTTTTAGTTTTAAAGTTAACCCATATTATATTGATATATGTTATTGCTCAGCAAGGACCAACGAGAAGGTATGAACATATCTTGCCAGGAGGGGATGGGACAGGTTAGAATAACGAGGGGCAACGATTTTAGTCAAAAATAAAATAGAAATTTAAGTTTCTTCTAAAATAAAAACGTAAGTTTCTTGAACAAAGCGAAGAATTATTATATGAAAACAAAAATAAATATTTGTATACTTGTATAAAACATAAATAAAAACAAAATTAAAATATTTCTCTAGAATGAAGTAACTTAAATTAAAATTTCTTGTCAACTAAATAAAATATATTCCACGAAATGTAACAATAAAAAAGTGAATGAAAAAATGAAGAAAAGTTAAATGTTAATTGACGCGTCCCAATCTTCACTTTCTGAGGAAGAATCATATCCAGTTGGATTAAAATCGGCGCACTAGGGGGTAGCGTTGGATATCGATTTTCTTCTCCAATTACATACCTAACGCAATTTCTCCATAAATCAGTATTATTATCAATGTCATTTATTACTTCTCTTATATGATCAACTACTATCGCGCGGAATATTTGGTAGAAGCTGTTGAGAAAACCATTTTTCGAATAGATCGGCTGTCATGATAGTCTACAGAAGACTGCGATATTTTTTTGGCCGACAAGAGCAACGCATTGGGTACAAATCCATTTTCACTTCCCGCATGAAGTATGATAACGCGTTTTCCTCTAGAACACGGAGTATTTAAAACACAATTGTGCGAACTATCTACCCAATCATACTGAACAACATTATGCGTGTCAAACCACGTCTCGTCTAGATACACTCTATGCCTGTTTAGTTTACGATATTCTCTATTTTTTTCCAAATAATCTACTCGAAGTGAAACTACACATCGCGATTCCATAATTACCATACGACTGTCAAGTTTTTTATGTTTAAAACCGCATTCTAATAAGACATTTCGTAGTGTATCTAAAACCTATAATTATAATCAGGATAATCGCTCAATTTTTCTTGAATCATTTTTAACGTAAGAACTATATTTTCTTCATACATATTATAAATTATACGCCGTATTACATCTCTAGTGGCATCATCAAAATTTTTTTATTTCGTATTTTTTCATTTCCTCTTTGCGCTGTGATCTATAACATCGCCTTCTTGAATTACGAGATAAATTGTTGATTTTGATATTTTAGTTAATACGTTAATACGTCGTATTATTTCTTTCTCACATTGTTCAGGATTTTCGCTTTTCAAACATTCATGTATATTTTAAAATAATACGTTGACTTTGTCGTGTAAATCTGGGTTTTTAAACTCTAAATTTATTTCGGCTTTTTCGACAACCGGTCTTTCGGGATTTTCGGGCGTTATTATATTATCCTCTGTTTCAAATGGTCTCCAGAAAACCATGGTAATTAGTAAATAATTAAAATATTTTACCTTTTATACAGTAGTAAATATTTACAAATATGAACAGTAACTAACTAAACTCCTGCGCTTGATAATATAATAGGTATTTATGCACTGCACTGGCATATAGATAGCACGTTGTTAGACTTCCACGTTGGCTGATAAGAAACGATTTACGAGCTTTTTTTGTGCTAGTAGGCTGTCCGTTTTATTACCTTTAAACCAGTGCAGTCATAGATGGTTCATTCAGGCTGATTACATTGCCAGTCTCGGACTCGCCTGCACAGTTTCAACTACCATTCGAATCTCGATACCATTGCCAAATATATAGGACAAAATATCAAGTTCAGTGCGCACGGTCCTGTGCTTTAAAACTGACCAGTTTCAATTCTGGCCGTATTTACTATAATATTGGGGTACCTAAAAGACCAAAGTTCAAAAGAGCTATTTTCGTTGGGAAGTCAAGAAGTCTCGCATATTCCATGCCCTCTACAATATACTCATTGACTGGACTATATATATGAAATAGATTGTATTTTAGAACCGTTTTCTTTCTTTGTTTCACTAAAAGGATTTGAAGAATTAGGACTTCATATTTTTTTTTGCGAACTTCAGATCGTAGTAAAGTATATCCAATGCACATGTCTACGTCTAAATGTAAGTCACAGTCTATTTTTATAGAGCAATTAAAACGTACTGTTTTTTTTTTTTGGAAAATCTGCATAGGGACAGTTTACTGATGAAAAAAATCCTTTAATGGGCCTTTATTTTCTTATAATCATATACCTAATAGTAGAATGCAGGTTTTCACGGCCGTTGTCTAATGAAGTAGATTCTTCCGGGTCTTGCCGTGGTCGTCGAACTTGACTTGACGTTTCGCTGATCATCCTGTCAGCTTCTTCAGAAGGATTCTAAAGACTGAATCTGTTGTGTTACACTCCTCGTTATATACCTAGGCGCCGTTTCGCTTCGCTGGTCATCGGTCACGCTTGGTTCGCTTCGCTGCTCATTCGTCGTGTTTGGTTGACCGTGACTTACTACGGTGCTGGTACTTGGCAATACCAGTCTCCACGTGTTACTAAGTCGATACCCATCCTCTCTGTTAAAGTTGTTCACGTTTTTCATAATTTCCAGTGATTCCCTAATGATTCGCGGATAATAGCGCGTATTCCTGTCTAATATAATGATGTCCTCGTAGTCGATTTTATGGTTCTCGTTATTATGGACATGTTCTGCTATCGCCGACCTATCCGTGTATCCAAATCTGGTATTTCTCTGGTGTTCTTTGATTCTGCACTGGATACTCCGTCCTGTTTGTCCGATGTAGCTCTTACCACATGTGCACTTCAACTGGTAAACACCTTTTGATAACAGTTTGGGGACAGGGTCTTTGACTGAGGGAAGCATCTGCTGTATTTTCTTCACTGTTCGAAACCGTACACCTACTTTCTTTTTGAATAAAATCTTCTTCAGCCTATCTGTGACTCCCGCGACGTAGGGTATATGCATATGCATGCCTACCCTACGTCGCGGGAGTCACAGATAGGCTGAAGAAGATTTTATTCAAAAAGAAAGTAGGTGTACGGTTTCGAACAGTGAAGAAAATACAGCAGATGCTTCCCTCAGTCAAAGACCCTGTCCCCAAACTGTTATCAAAAGGTGTTTACCAGTTGAAGTGCACATGTGGTAAGAGCTACATCGGACAAACAGGACGGAGTATCCAGTGCAGAATCAAAGAACACCAGAGAAATACCAGATTTGGATACACGGATAGGTCGGCGATAGCAGAACATGTCCATAATAACGAGAACCATAAAATCGACTACGAGGACATCATTATATTAGACAGGAATACGCGCTATTATCCGCGAATCATTAGGGAATCACTGGAAATTATGAAAAACGTGAACAACTTTAACAGAGAGGATGGGTATCGACTTAGTAACACGTGGAGACTGGTATTGCCAAGTACCAGCACCGTAGTAAGTCACGGTCAACCAAACACGACGAATGAGCAGCGAAGCGAACCAAGCGTGACCGATGACCAGCGAAGCGAAACGGCGCCTAGGTATATAACGAGGAGTGTAACACAACAGATTCAGTCTTTAGAATCCTTCTGAAGAAGCTGACAGGATGATCAGCGAAACGTCAAGTCAAGTTCGACGACCACGGCAAGACCCGGAAGAATCTACTTCATATACCTAATAGTTTTGTAACTCTTTTTATTGTTATTTAATTCTTTTTTAATAAATTGTCGCATTCCCACGCACTCAGTGTAAGTGACAAATTTGCTTAAGTAAAATTTATTGCTCACTGAACAGATAATTTAAATAAGGTATTAAAGCATTGAAAATGTCAACCGGCACGGCGGCGTTCTAATATATCCAACAATAGACGGTGTAGAGCCCATTCTCCAGTACTAGAAGCGATTACTGTAATTGCAGTTATGCGCTGGTAGTTTTCTCAGGTACTTACATGTAATATATTTAATTATCTAATCTGATATTGATATATGACCTCGGTCTATATAGTTCCACTTACAGTTATGTATAGTCACAGATTTGCACAACTTATGAATGCTCGCAATTACGGACGCTCTTACTTTCATTAAAAAACAAAAATACGACATCTATTAACTATTAATTCAATGCATATTTGGCAATGAAGTGGGAAATTCAAAAAGTTGTTTTGGTGCGTTCTTGTTACTGCATCTTAGAATCTGGTATTCTCTTCACAGTGTTTTAAATTGCCTCGTCTAACGTAAGGAAGTGATGACTCCTTTTGTTTTAGAAAATTGTCCTGTATATTCCTCTGTCGACTTCACAGTACCTTAACGTAGTCCATCTGAATACTAAATTTATTGTCATCCCGTCTTCTGTTACACCCAATAATTTGAAAAATGTGACAAAAAAACTTGCAAGAATTTGCATTCTGGGAGGGAACACAAATAACTTTGGGACTTGGCCAAGATCAGTTAAGATAATCTACTCTTCGAATAAATTACTTATATTTTCCTGTCACCTATTATACATACTTCGACTAAATGAAAATAATGATACCAGAACTTAATTTGCATTAGAATTAATGACATACTTATAACACATGCGAAAACCAGCGTAGAACATTATTTTTTATGCCGACAAAGGGCGAGGGGTACCTACTAAATTATTTATTTATTATTATATTTTACATATGACAATGATAAAAGACATAATGAATACTTAGCACGGGCGTATCTAATGAAACTGAAAAGAATTAAGTCAGTTTCTGTGACTAGACTAGATGAATAACATTAAAGTAAATACGCACTTGATTTGATTGCACAAAACTTCATTCTTTAGCGTCGTTTAGATTCGGCATAAGTATCTGGATTTGTTCGAGATACTTGTTTATTTGACAAATCGTGATACAAATCCTCATACTGCTTGTTATATATTTTGTGTGCGCAGTAACAGTGAGTTGATTGTCCCTCATACATTGTGTATATGGAATTAATTCAATATACATGACAAATCTTCGCATACTTTTATAATTTGTGTCGGTTTTGGAAGCCATGACGTATAAAAAATGTCGTCGTGGACACATAGTTTTCTGAAACAAGTCCCATCCTCTAACATTAAGTCAGAAATTAACATGTTGTAGGCCCTTTGATTTTTCCTGTATTTCAGAAGTGTACGTTGCCACCATTTGTATTTTTGACGCTTCTTTTTAACCTCTCCACAATAAAATTGTGAGAGGTTACTAAAATTGGTTCAAAAACGAAAATTGAGATAACATCAAATCTTTACGTTTTGAGGTCCTAGGAACCCAAAAAAGTGATTTTTGAAAAATGTCTGTGTGTGTATGTGTGTTAGCACGATAGCGCCGAAACTACTGAACGGATTTGAATAATACTTTGCGTGTGCGTTTCTTTAGTGCCCCAGAAGATCTGAAAAGGTTTTGGTTGAGATCGGATTACGTTTAATGCCATTTTGACGCAACAAGTTGTTTATTTTATAATTACTTTCAATTTGCAATAGAGCCATTGAAAAGCAGTTAAAATTCTGATTTCAACGATATATCACACTTCCACCCTTTCGATTTGGTTTCCGTGAAAAAAATTAAAAACAAAGCAAATATGGCATAGATCGCATTTCGCATGATACTAGTAAAATTACTGAAATGCCAATGTTTCATTTAACAAAGACAGCCGCGAGCGATCGGATTGCAATGAGCAAATTTTGACGATTGTCATTGTCATCGTTTGTCATCCGATAACGTTGGTGTCATGTCATGTTAATAAAATTTCGGCATATTTGTAACTTTTAGTGGATTGTCACAAACTTTAAAGGTAGATATAGCAGTATCATAAGCTTTCTGTACCTTCGTTGGTGAATTTATTATAGATTATCACTTTGCCAATTTTCAAATTGTTGCTTTACAAATCTGTAGTATTTAGGATAACTAGACTTTCTTAGTCGTTCAAGTGATGTTAAAGTTGTTAATATCCTAATAGTATATTATTCAACGAGCGATAATGTAGATAATAACTCGCATAGATGATTGTAAATTCATTAAGTTGAGGGCTTTTTTAGTACCCCAGAAGATCTGAAAAGGTTTTGGATGAGATCGGATTACGTTTAGTGCCGTTTTGTCACACAATTTAATGCTCTTTTCGGCTTCAAAGATCCACCGAGTGGTGAGGTTCCAGTCGCTTCCAGTAGCTGCCGATTTTTTAATTTATAAATAATAAGAGAGCATGTACTTAAAAAGAGAAAATTGTTCGCAATTTCGGGAGTCATTGACTAACTTTTTAAATGTGTACAATGTGAGTTGTGAAATTTTTGCATTTAATGCACTTTGTTTTTATTTTTCTGTTGTTTCCCGTCTAATCGGAAGTGGTGTCAACTTTCGATTTTCAAATGAAACACTTCTTTTGGATTTCAAAACTACATTTTTTTGTGTAAATGAAGTATTAGGTTAGAGAGGAAAGTGTTTGAGATAATGCGATTTTAGGGTTTCAGGTGTTGAGGTGAGATATACGCATTAAATATCGTGTTACTCATGGAATGATTTTGTGGCAGATTAAAATTGCCATCAAATCGCGTAGTAGGCACATGTCAAGTCAACAGAAGTTTGCGTTGCCGTGTTTGAAATTAGCATTTCAAAGTTTTCTGGCGCCAGTACACAAAAAAATAGTGAAGAAAATGGAAAATGATTATACATACGAAGATTTTTTTAACATCCTTATGATTTTTAACAAAAATGGTAAAAGATATTTACCAAGTTGTCGCAGTTTCAGTGCAGAATATCTCGAGAAAAGACTTGATCGTCGATTAAAAAAAAAACATAATTACAAATTTGAGAACTTCAGGACAATTTAAAGTGAAACGAAACAGAACTTGCTATGTGACGAGGCAAGAAACAAAAGCAATTTTGGAAGCACGTGTTCGTGAAATCTACCAAGATAAACCCCCAGTTTATTGAGAACACAACAGAAAGTGTCAAGAGAAGAGCTGAAAAATGTTTAGAGCAAAATGATGGCTTATTTGAAAATCATTTGTGATAATTTCCTCGTTGTTGCAGCTTCATGTTTAAATTTTTGTTATTGTTTCAAATGAAAATGTTTATTGTTTTTTTTCCCATTTTCTTCACCAATTTTTTGTGAACTGACACCAGAAAACTTTGAAATGCTAAATTCAAAAATGATAACGTAAACTTGTATGGATTTGACATGCGCCTACTGCGCGTATTGTCCGCATTTTTAATCCGCCAAAAAACCATTCCATGGGCAACTCGTTTTTTAGTGCTTCGTATATCTTACCTCAACACATGAAACCTTAAAATCGCATTATCTCAAAAACTTTACCCTCTAAACTACTACTTTTTTACGCATTATAACTCAGAAAAAATCTAGTTTTGAAATCCAAAAGAAAACTTATAGTGTTTCATTTAAAAATCGAAAGTTGACGTCAGAAACAGCGGAAAATAAAAACAAAGTGCATTGATACAAAAACGTCTCTGATTATGCTTGCAAAATTCCAAAACTTTATCTTTCATAATAAACAAGGAAAAGATCCTGTACAAACTAAAAAAATCACCCTATATATTCATACCAAGTTTTTTAACCAAAATCTTTTCTGATACATGTATATAGATGAATCTCGATTCAAATCCAGATACTTGTTCCCAATCTAAACGTACCTCTAGAAAGATTTGTTACCTCCAACAACAAGTCACAGACATATTCTGGAACTATTTCCGGGTCCGGCTCTTGATGACGGGGGCGTTTTTGTATGAGGGCTGTCTCTCACAAATCAATATCTTTGGAATCTAAAAACCACCTTTATAAGGCGCCAATACATTTGTACACTACACTTGAATACACTTCTCGACGCGCGTATCGCTAACCATGTTAGCATTATTAGGAGACGATTAATACTGAACACCAGTCTTATGCGTCTCTCTTTTCCAATATTGTTTTGTACCCAATCGCTGCTCGTTAAGGTATGGCAGTCGAATTTTCGGATACCCTGTATAAATAAATATAATTATAAACAAGTAAATTAATAAGTGATTTATTTTGTAAAAACTTAAGAAACAGTTTGCGAATCCTTTTATGAAATATATTGTAAAGTAATTCTCAGTTTAATTACTGAAATGTTTATATCATAAATGGTATTTTTTATGCAAATATATATAACTTGAGGAATGTTATAATTTTAATCGTAACGAAGAATTCTGCACGCCTACCGGTAGTTTAAAAATAATTCTTGTCATTTGCTTATCTATGGCTCGATCTCGTTATAATTTTTTTTTATAATTCACATTTTATTAATTGTAGTACGCTGACGGAAGCTATGTTTTCCTATTTTTACCGCCAGGACTCTTAATCACGCTATGAAACTATTTAGAAACATGTATTTTAGTCATGTCTTTCTACTACAAGTTTTCAGAATAAGTAGTAGATAATATGGCATATAAAACATTAATACTGTGAGTCTCTCATTGACCCTGGAAAAGCACAAAGCGTAATATTTCACGGATTTCTTGTAGTTTATATCTTTTTTTACGAAACGCATGGATATTCTAATGATATCACCCTACATTGCCCATTAATAAAATTCACAAACTAAATTATCAACTTTCCATGTCTAACGATCACAAAATAAAGTTTTAAGAGGACTTCTATATTTTGTATGAGGAAATCTTTTATACAGACTTTATCTTTTTCCTCTAAAATTGACAACATTTTCTCAAAAAAATATTCCTAAGACTAAGGTTAATAAAAAATCGTGTATCCATATTGGGAATACATTATTCAAATGATTTCGAACGGGTAGAACACTACATAGAGTTACCCCATATCATCAAGTTCGACTTCCGGAAAATTCTGCAAAAGAATATTTTCTGCTTCTGGGATAATTATTTTCAGATAGGTAACTCCAGTTAAAGTATAATCATAAAATATAGGCCTAACAATTTTGTTTTTGAAAATTCCACACCAAACGCTAACCGTTTTCTTCCTATTTATTAGTTTGTTTTACCAATTTTTTTCTGCTGTGCTTGTTTTCTCACGACCTTCGATTTTTCTGATTAAAAACTCCTCCAGTAGAAGAGGATGATTCATCAGTCCATATTTTAGTAAAAAAAATCTAGATCTTCATCCAACTTTTAAAACATCTGGCGGCAAAAGTCCAGCCTTTTCCTTTTATGAGCCTCTGTTAAAACTTGTATGGGTAAAATTTTATATGGTCTCTAGTTTATTATTTTTTAACATAGATACGTTGGATTTTGTAATAACTTTTACCTTATTGATCGACTGCATTATTTATACTACATTTAGAATTTTCTGAATAATAAATACAATGTTTCAAAAAATATGGATGGGCTTACCTTCGAAATGAAGCAGTATATCTAGCTGTTCTTCCTGGTTTTCTTGAACTACACGCTTTTTTCTACTAAAACTGGAGGTATTATTATCTTTTGGTAAATATTTTTGAACGTATTTTCTAATGGTGTTGGACTACTTGGATACAACACCCTGTATGCTCTTTTTGCGGCACGTTTATTTTTGTTATTTTGTATATAATAAGTAAATGTTTAGACTTTTTCTTCCTCATTGTAAACTATTTTGATTATTTCAACAAAGAAATGTCACTTATCAAACATAATAATTGTCATTTTTATAGCTCACTTTAATTGAATTTTATTTTAAATTAATCTATAAAAATATATAATTAGGACTTTTTTATATAAATTATTATATAAATTTATTATACCCATTAAGATTCTAAAAAATTTATATTTTATTCTAATATGAATTATTGTATAAAATCTATTATCCTCATAACAATTTTTTACAATTTTATTATTATATAAATTACTATATAAAATTTATTATCCCCATAAAAATTCTATAAAATTAATATTTTATTGTATAAAATCTATTATGCCCATAACAATTTTTTACAATTTTTTGATTATATAAATTACTATATAAAATTTATTATTCCCATAAAAATTGTATAAAATTAATATTTTATTCTAATATAAATTATTATATAAAATTGATTATTAAATAATATTCTGTATAATCAAATTTTTCCCCTTAATTGAGACTAATGTATAAAAATTTTAAATCCAGAATTTTTAAAAAAAGGATTATTAAAAATTACTGTAAATTTATTTTATTATACATTAACAATCTTTTTTTAAAAAATTTAAAAAAGAAAAAATAATAATTTTTAGTCTTAAAATAACTATTAAAATTTAAATTTATAAATTATCGAAAATTTCAAATTAAATTGATATTTAAAAATTGTATAAAATTAATATTTTATTCTAATATAAATTATTATATAAAATTGATTATTAAATAATATTCTGTATAATCAAATTTTTCCCCTTAATTGAGACTAATGTATAAAAATTTTAAATCCAGAATTTTTAAAAAAAGGATTATTAAAAATTACTGTAAATTTATTTTATTATAAATTAACAATCTTTTTTAAAAAATTTAAAAAAGAAAAAATAATAATTTTTAGTCTTAAAATAACTATTAAAATTTAAATTTATAAATTCTCGAAAATTTCAAATTGAATTGATTTTTATTTTTTTATTTTTACATTTTTTAACTAATATAAATTTAAATAATGTCAAGTATTATCTAATAAATTTTAAAAAAATTAATATTCTTGTTCGGGGGCGAGCGTAGGTGCGTCTTTACTATGTACATACTTCGGTATGCGATGTAAAGCAACGACAGGCGCGGTTAGTACTTGGATTGGTGACCATTCCAACGGAAACCGCGTTCTCGCCTCACACATCTTCCAGCGGCTTGTATATCAGTGTATGCGCGGAAGCTATACAACCTTAGGCGAGGGTTGTATAGGAGATATACCATCCTTCGGAGGGGATGTAAAGCCGTCGGTCCCTTGTCTATTAAATGTTAGGCAAGTAAAAGATCCCTACTCTTCTTAAGGGAAGAGGTTCGGCTAAATTCCTGGTTGGGGGTAGCTCGTCTACAGGCGTCGGTGTTAGGCCTCAGTAGCGGAAATAGGCCGACGTTAAATAAATGTATAAAAAAAAAAAAAAAAAAAAAAATATTCTTGTTCATTCAAGGATTTCAAAAAATAATAATAATTATCTTTTCCAGATAAAAAATCAATACTAAGAATTATTAACTTTTTTTTTTACTCAAATATTTTCTTAAAATTTTAACTGAAATATTATCTAATGAAAAATCCATATAATTCATTCTTTTTTACTATTTATTTATTTATGAGACTAAAAAATTTTTATAAACATATTTATACTATTATATTAAAATTTCCTAAAAATTAAAAATTTATAAAAAATTTTAAGTAATAATTATATAAATTAATATTAAATGTAAAATAATACCTAAATAATTTTACATTTAATATTAATTTTATTATTTATTGATATAATTATATTTTTTATTGTAAAATTATTCTTCATTGTTAATTTTCCATATTTACAGTAACTAGTCTAACGTTTAATAACTCAAAAACGATATGTTGTAGGGGTAACATATGTTATATTTTTGACATCAGGAAAAAAGGATCATTCCAAAAATTTTATAATATACAGGGTATTCTATTAAGAAAATATATTATTTTTTTATAATGTTTTTGTTTATATTTAACATATTCTTGTACTTCAGTTCATTTGAAATTGTAATGTTACTCTCTTTATTCTACAATTGGGCACTGTGATAGCGTAATAAATAAATAAATACCTAATAAATGAATGATAGGTAGTTATTTTTCAGTTTCGTACAATTATCCGAGTACTCAACCCCATAATTAACTAGTCTATATTTTTCATTGTTGCAGGGTAAATAATTAATTTATTGTGCTTACTGAAGATTGAGCTAGTTGTTCTTGTTTCAAACGCAATTAGTTTTTTGAATGAAGTTGACCATGGAATTTACATTTAACTTCGGATATTTTACAAAGTAGGAGCTGAAAACGGTTCGAAACATGTCAAGGCTTAGTTTTGCTGATAAAGCATATTTGTGTTCTGCTTGTAAATAACTGGAGTAGTGCACTGAATGGTTACACGCTGATGTGGAACAGATAATAGTTAATCATATCAGAGGAATTTCCTTATAAATGTTGTTTCGTGTTGAGTTATATATTTTTTTAAATTCATGAATCACGTCCAATTACTAGTTGTGCAACAGAAACAGAGACAAAATAGTTATTAGAATTAAACTACTTTTGAAATTTGTCATCGGCTTGAGCAATTATAAAAATATTCAATGCGTGAAGACAAAGAAAATTATCTGACACTTATTCAGCAGTGAAAATAATAAAAATTATATATTTATTTGAAGGCGCACAGTTCGCAGGCGGAAAATACTAGGAGATCTGGATACCGGAAATACATGCACATACCTCATTGGGCACATCCATAATGTGAAACGAATAAAGAACAAAAGATTTGTTCGTTCGAGTTTCAAGAAAAGATCATTGCCATCGGCTACTAATATGCCTGTTGTTTTTGTTAAGCAAGATTTATACAAAATGATTCCAACGCCTGACTTAAAATCTTTGTTACAAGCAAAAAAGTACACTATAAATCTGAGCCAAAAACAAAGCTCATAATAACTACATTTCTCAAAGTAACAACCTAAATAAGGCAATGGGGTGAAATACCCCAATCACCTTATCTCAATTTTATGTTAACATAAATAAACAAATTGACCATTTACTTGATCGTCTAGTTTTATCAAGTTAGAACCCAAATTACGTTGTGTGAGTAGTAACCTTTTTATATTTATTTACCCAAGTTCTTAAAGCAAAGTTTAATCTTACTTATTTCTATATCAGGATTTGGTTGCCTTTATAAGCTTTAATCGCTTCATTTTAACGCTGGCTAACCTTAGGACACCCTGTGTTTCTATTAATTCTAGTTTTATTTTAGACCGGCCTAGCATCTAAGCTAGTACCATTGTGACAAATCGTCAATGAAAATCGCATAGTTAGGCAAATTTGCCTATAAAAAATATTCGTTGAGACTAATCGTCTATCTAAAAGAAAATCTAATCCGGTTGTGACAAGCGTCAAACTCGGAGGGAATAAAATAGTACTCTCAAGGTACGATTCAAATGCTCCTAGAAGTATGCTCATAAAAAACAATTTATGGCTTCATGACGTTCGTGATTACATGCCACATGGCGGAAGGAACCAGCGTAAAATCATACAACTGATGCGAGCATAATTCCCCTTATTTGAGAAACACAATGGCGGGTACCAAGTTTACGGTGGCAACCACTACAATCATTGTCGAAAAGATATCGTAGAGTGTAATAAATACATTATTATTATTATTAGCCGTTACTCGAGTCCGAGTATAAAAATGTTACAGTCGATAAATTGTGTACAATAAAAAACAAGTAAAAGATGTAGTCTATTGTAATTCCCATTCATCTACGCACACGACTATGGCTATAGAGGCCAATTCGGGAGAGCACATGTCGACCGCAGTCAGGACAAACATAGACCTGGTTAGGTCTTGGATTCGGCCTTCTTGCAGCAACATTTACTTGATAGCTGGCCACAACCCCTCGCCATTCGGTCCTGTTCGCTGCAAGTTGTTCCCATTGCTCGTCTGGAATACCGCAGGATTTTAGATTTTCATGGAGAGCGTCTTTGAACCTCTTTCGTTGACCGCCACGCCTTCTTCTACCACTTAGCAATTCACCATAAAGTGTACATTTAGGAAGGCGGTTATCATGCATACGATGAACGTGACCTGCCCATCTTAGGCGTGCTCTTGAAATAAGCACCTCAATTGGAAGGCTGTTTGCTCTCCTGAGTACTTCCACGTTTGATATGTGATGGAACCAACGGATTTTCATCATACTTCTGAGGTGTCTTTGCTGAAAATGTTCTAATTCTTTCACATGACGACGGTAAGTGACCCAGCTTTCAAATCCATATAGCAGTGTTGGAATGACAACTGCTCTGTAGACAGCCATTTTCGTTGACAAAGCAAGGTCGTGGTTGTCAAATACTCTCTCTCTAAGTCCCCAGAGTGCTCTAGATGCAGCGTTAATTCTATTGCGAATCTCGCTGTCCATGTTTGCTTTGTCATTAACAACGTTGCCTAAGTAATTGAACTGATCCACCACTTCAAAAGAATTTCCGTTAAGAGTAATGTCTATTTGGTTCACTTGATGAGGAGTTGACATAATCTTAGTCTTTCCAATGTTGATTTTAAGTCCCAAGGAATCATAGCTCTGGGCATACACATCTAAAAGTTCTTGAAGCTCTTCCGGCATAGAGGCTAAAAGTGCACAGTCATCTGCATACTGGAGATCACAAATGAATCGTGTGCGTGTCTTAGTGAAAGCTCTAAAGCGCCCTATGTTAAAGAGACCGCCATCAAAACGGTATCTGAGACCTATTCCTCTGACTGTCAGTTTGTTGTCAACAATAATTGTTAGAGCAGTGGTAAACAAATTAAAGAGTAGGGGTGCCAGGACACATCCCTGCCTAACTCCAGTGAGGGTTTGGAAAGGTTCGGTTGCCTCATTATTATACATAACCTGGGCGTTGTTGTTTGTATATAGACTGCGACATACTTCCACAAATTTTCTAGGGATACCTAAGCGGAACATAATTTTTCAGAGCACTTCCCTGTCCACCGAGTCAAACGCCTTGGATAAATCAATGAAGGCCATGTGAATTTCTCCTTGATGTTCGAGTGCTTTTTCTTGAAACTGTTTAAGTGTGAAGATTAAATCCGATGTGCCTCGGTTTGGTCTAAAGCCACTCTGTGTTTCAGGAAGTAACTTTTCCATAACAGGTGTTAGCCTATTTGCCATCGCTTTAGTGAGTATCTTCCCTCCAACAGCCAGGAGAGCTATACCCCTATAATTTCCACAGTCCGCAGCGCTCCCTTTGTTTTTGAAGAGGTTGATTAAAAGTGTATCACGAAACTCCTGCGGAGCTTGACCACTTTCCCACACGACATCAAACAGTTTTTTGAGGTAGGGTATGAGCTCTGACGACACAGCTTTAAAGATCTCAGCTGGGAGTGAGTCGGCGCCGGGAGATTTGTTATTTTTTAGCTGCCCAATGGCGGTTAAGATCTCTTCCGTTGTTAGTGGTTTATCTAAGTCTTCGAAGGTGTCATATTGAGGGATAAGATTTATAATATCGTGATCGGCTTGACTTTGCTGGTTAAGAATGTTAGAGTAGTGTTCTTTCCATCGGGCTCTTATTTCCTGGTCTTCTTTGAGGTGATTTCCATTTAAATCTTTAAGTGGGCACATATTTTTCCGACTGGGGCCGTACACTGCTTTTACTCCGTGAAAGAAATTCCTGTAGTCGTGTGAATCGGCGTACCTTTGAATTTCTCTGGCCTTGTTTGCCCACCACTCGTTCTTTATTCTTCTGATTTCGCGTTGCGTTTCATACTTAGATTGGGTAAAAGCTTCTGCTTTTGATGAGTCGTTGGGGTGGTTGATAGCGTTTTGGAAGGCAATATGTTTGCGGTCAAGAAGTTCTTGTATAAAAGCTTCATTATCATTGAACCAGTCCTCCTGTTTTTTACTTGCTGCAGTGCCAAGAATTTCCTCACTCGCACTTTTTAAACTGTCTTTAATTTGTGTCCAGGTAGCAGTGACATCTACAGAATTCGACGCGCTCCCACTTATTTTGAGAAAGGTACTTTTGTTTGTTTTGGTTATTTATTGACCACCATAATCAATTTCAACAAATTAATATTTTGGGATGGCACGAGGTAATTCGTAAATTCCTTATTAATACCAATACCTTCCGCTTCAAATACAATTACATTACTAACTGCAGCGGATCGACCAGCTGTCATGCCTATGCCCAACCATCCATTTCATATCCCCGTACGGTATGTATTTATATTTATTTTATTATGTACTCTTGACTTGTGTAAATACGTTTGTATAATACACCAACAATATACTTACTTATTTATTTATTTACTATGCTCAACTGCTTTGAAAGCAAAGTAGACCTACTACAATCCTAGCAATCCGTTTCTGACCACAACGTTACATCTTGTGGTAATGAATTAGACGGTTATGGTCCTAAACCCTTGTAAATGAATTCCGTAGCTTTAGAAACTTTAATATTGAGTTATTTATTTTGGAGGCTTCTGCTATGACTTAAGTCTTAAATACCAATGAAGACTCAAAAATACTCTACTCTTATTGGCAACTAAATTTTATATCTTAAATTACCGATAACTTATATTTTCTAAATTGGATCTAAATCATTGATACAATTAATTCACCTCTCCATTATGTACATCTTGTTATGTCTAATTTTCTATATTTTTCCAAAAGTTAATTTATGTCAAAATCTGGCAAATTAAGATGTACTTTTTCTAATTTTACCTAACCGTGTTCTTTTCAACATATGATTTATAATGGATATATGGCATCGGACCTTCTCTGGTATATACTATATGAGGTATTCTTAAATAATAATTGTTTAAAGAAAATTATTTCAGGTTGCTTTTACTTCAGAAAGATGTATCCTCAGATTAATCAATTTCAAATTCTAAAGCAAGACAGATATTGCTTGAGATGTGATGTTTCAACAATATATTCTATGTGGATTACTTCCTCTTTGCCATTGTCACACAATAAATACTTATACCTTTATACCTCTTTTATTGTTAACAGCTCAGGTATGATTTGTTAGTCTTTGTTATTGTAATAGATCATTCCTACATTCAATAGTACTATTTGATTCAATTATTAAATTTATTACAAATCTCTTATTTGCCAATGCCTGTCAAATAGTTCTTCTCAATAATTATAGGTTTTAAACCTCTCGAACTGATTTCTTGAGAATAAAATTTAGATACCGAGTGTTATAGATAGATATATTGACATGATTTTACTTGTACTTAAGATAAAGAACACATCAGGTCAATTTGAGATGTGTATTGTGAACAAAATGCATTTATTTTATTCTGAGCAAAGAGTTGCATGCATGTTTTCTGTTTTCTTTTATTTGTTCTGTTTGATAGAATATCAAAGTATTTTACAGACAGATATTTTCTATAATTACATGCAACTTTTATATTTCAATCATTAAAAACAGATAGAGATGTTTATAACATAATTTAATAGTAATTAGAATCCTTTATTTTATTTGAATTCGCTTAATTATTGTTATACTAAATATTAAAACGCTTAATAACGTCTCGAACTGTTAACGCAATTAATATGTTCGAGTAGATATAAGATTATAATTTAATTTGTGCGGGAAAGTGAAAAACTGAAAAAAGGCTTAATATCACATGATGGGAACCAATTCGTTTTGTTAAGTTGATGTCATGAAAGATTCAAGTTCGTATCAGCGAGTTTATATTTTGAGAAAAATATAAAGAAGATTGTGGAAAATTTGAAAATTGGAGATTGCTAGGGGATATGAAACAATAACAAGGAAATTGTGGAAACTGAAGGGGTGAAAAACTTTGGACAAAAGAAAAAAATGGAGGAAAACAGAAAAATAGGCTATTGTTGGTTTAATTGAAGATATGTAAAAAGAAGGAACACAACCAGTTAAAGAATTTGAAACAAAGAAATAGAAAATCGAGTTTTCGGTACCATAAGGCCGGCTACACACCATGAGTTTTAACCGAACCCGCGTTTCACCGCAACACTGAAAACCATATAATAGCGTACTAATGTGGCTGTAGAGCACGAACAATAATTATTATTTCGTAAACTATATAATATAGAAGATAAAACCAAGCACACCGTTTCAGTTTTTCTTTTTAAATATGTAAATTATTTTTAGATTATTTAAGTGCCTAAATAAATATATCCTAATACCTACTTGAATCATACATTCAAATGTGATCTCGAACGTGATATTTCAAAAAATAATTTTTACCAACATGCAAAAAAAAAATTGTAGTTTAAGAAATAGTGGTGACGTACCGAATATCTTACTGACAAATTTAAAGTAGAATCATAATTGGCTTCATTCCAGCGTTTTTTGGATAGTTCTGGAAGAATAAGAGCTACTGATTGATGGTCGAGAGGTGAGCGCACTTGCCTCTCACTCAAAAGTTCCGGGCTCGATCCCCGGTCGTGGCAGTGGAAAATACTGTGAGAGGGATTTTTCCACTATACACAGATATTGGGTGTGTGTCCCTTGTCTCTAAATGTGTAGCCCCCTCCCATACAATTCCGGGATAAAGGGGGTCGACATTACCTGTGGTGTATTTATTATTATTATTATTATACTCGGTTATAATCGATGACATGCCCTGTTAATAGTTCACTCTACAGCACAACTCTAGTACTAAGCGGATAAACCTCTGGAACGACACTTCGTTTTAGCGTGAATATTTCACTTCACTTTACCTGTTATTATTGTGCTCTTTTTTGTGTCATTGTTTTACTGTGACTATTAGTGGAGTAAATATAGATTTGCAGAGAAAATTTTACATGGAGCAATGTGACATAGAGAAGTAAATTTGTTTTGGTGAAACTAAGAATACCCTGAGTTTTCTGCTTCGAGTAGGTGGGGAATCCTTTTTTTCGCGGGAAAGGGGTAAATTAGTCATTTTTAAGGGAAGTATAATCATAAATTATTTTAAGGTCCAGAAAACAATTACTGGTGGAAACTTTATAACATTTGAAAGGTGAAAGAGTGTAGGAGATAGCAGCGGAACATCGCAAATAAGTGATACTGTGTGGCTGGAGGTATTATTGAGCTACGCGGACCTAAAAGGTTGTAATAAAATTAATCTAAATATCATGTTCACCATTTCATATTTTGGAAATAATTGGGAAATTTTTTAGTCAAAAATTTTTACAATTTTTATTAACAAATTTTATTTTATCTTCATCATTTCCAAATTATTTTATTCTAGTATCGTATTTATTTTATTTAGCTAGACAGGGAATTTTATCTTTTATTTATATCGAATATTGTTCTCACAATACGCTGTTCAGTTTGATTTGGATTTGTTTTATTGTTTGTGTTTCTAGAATTGTGTTTCTTTTAATAACTATGAACTTTCGACTTTGAGATTTAAATTTAGAATTTCATTTACTGTGATATTTACACGGCTTGCACGCGGATATCATAGCAATATGTTTATTTAACCACATTATATACATAGGTTTATTTGTAGCAAGTGATGTATGAGAAAAATTTAAATAAAAATTAAAATATAAAACACATACCTATAGAAGATTGGCACTGTTTTTTAATTTAAATTGATAGTGGAGTCAGACAAGCAAAACATAAGAAATTGTTTCCTTTGTCAATTTTTTTTTAACATGTTAGTTACATCTAATACTATACGAAATGGACATTTTCTACCTCTAGCAACCGCCGCTACGCAAGTTATCGGCCATTTTGTGGAGAATTGACCATTTTGGTCGTTATTCTAAATATTGATGAGTACCAAACACATCTAGCCCCATTAATACGGGCACAGAAAAGAATAATTAAAATTATGTTCAAAAAAGATCTCAAATGTCCTATTTCAACAATATAAAGTTCTCAATATCAGGCAAATTTATTGTAAACAAATATTAAATTATGAAATCAAAAACAAAAATTATCTAAAAAAATAACTTATATAATACAAGAACAAGAACTAATGTAATCATACCTAGGGCTAAAAAATCAATATTCACAAAAAGTTCAACACATCTAGGTCCAAGACTGTATAATCTAATGCCAGATGACCTAAGAAACACCAATAATAAAAAACACAGAGAAAAACATCAAAAACTGGCTACTAAACTTACCAGAAAATTTTATAGAAAACTTCATAAAAACAGAGCCATTGTATACATAATTTAATATGATATCAGTTAACTCTTTTGTATCTATTTCTTTGTTTTTAGCCTTTCTTTTCCCTTTATCTATAATTATGTAAATTATCCCTTTTGCTTATTATTTATTAAATTTCATAAAACATATTTTAGATACATTTATATAAAAAAAGAATTAAATGTCTACATAAACACCGACAGACAAGTCTTTCTCTAAAAACTTAGGTGGGGCTTAACTAAATATTTACCATCATGAATTCTTTTTAAGAAAAAAAAATGTTAAAACAAATTGTAACCAAACAGATGAAATAAATATTAGGTTTTTTTAATGCACTTTATGATGGTGAACAACAAAAAAATTGTGTGGAAAAAATCGATTTTCTGTATTTTTTCGTCAATTTTTTCGAAAAATTTTACTTTTTTTTAATAAAACTCAATTAATTTTTTACAATTTCTTATCTAATTTTGCGAAAGAGCATTAAAAAATATAAATAATCAATTAATTATAAAAAATTATACGTATACATATTTATATTTAGGTATAGATCAATAAAAGGACTATTTGTTATGCAAATGTATATTTATTGTATTTAAATACTGTATAAAAAAATTATAGTTTAAAAAATCTAAAATAACACGCTTAGTAGCAAATCGAAGTAAAAAGTAAAAAACAATGTTTAAATATTAAGATTCGTATTTTATTGTAAAAAGCGTAGGATGCTTGATATCAATTATTATAAACCCCACGCTTCTTACAATAAAATAAAAATTCTAATATTAAAACATTATTTTTTACTTTTTAGTTCGGTTTGCTATTAACCCTCTTGCCATTCATCCCTTGGTACGTTTCTCACCAATAATAAAATATATATTAAGGACAACGGCTCCTCCGCCAAAATCTCGACAATATAAGTCATTTTTTAAATTTTATTTTATTCTGATGATCCTGCTGAGGACGTTAGGACAAAGTTGTCAAATTATTGTATTGTCATCGGTTATTGATAAGTGTACAAAGTTTCAGTTTAATCTGACGTATTGAAATGGGTGAGGATCACGTTCAAAGATTCCTTTACGAACAAACAAACATACAGGTGAAGCTAATAAGAGCGTGTTAAAAATGGAAACATTTTACGCGAAATTGAAAATAAATATATACGTGAGCAATTATATTAATCGCCTTCGTTTTGTCTCACTTGATAAAGAATCATCAGACTGATTTTCAGTATTGTTTGAAGCATAATTATAAAATTCATCATCATTTTCATTTCTATCAATTTCTTGATCAATCGGCCTATCAGTAAATGATAATGAAGAAGCTTCGCTAACACTGTCCTCTAATTCGGTATCGGTTCCACATGTACTTAGACTTTCAGTTGCAGAAAATATTTCAGAATTATTTTCCAATTATTCATTCAACTCATTAATTTCTTCTGTTTCAGGTACCAAATCTTTATCTTCATAGTTAAAGCAATTTAAGCCTTCGCAGTACTTACATGCTACAGTGCATTTTAATCAGAGTTCTTTACAAGAACATGCTCTAGTCTTGCACTTACTACCTATTGATTTGCAACTGCTTGCAATTGATTTTATAAGTGAATCTGGTAGTGGTTTAACGTTTCTCGGAAGAGTCATAGGTAATAAGCCACTGGAGGTCATGTGCCATCCGCAGTTGCATACAGGCTTACTATTTTCTGAGAACAACCATTTTTGGATTTGATAATACACTCTTAAAGAATGTTGATTTGCAGCTTGTGAGGTGGGTGGTAACGAAATCAGCTTACATGCTGTTGATGTATATTTATGAAAGCAATTAAATCTCAATTTTTCCAAACTTATTTTTTTTTAATTGGGTTCGATCCGTATAACAGTTGTATGTAATCTACGGCTGCTGAAAATAGCATAGTCTCGGTTGCTGCAAGATCATAGAAAACAAGTGTCTTTTTTCGAAAAAAATTATATTTTTGCAAAGTAAGACAAATTTTAGTTTTTCCAATTCCTGCAAATGCTGACGTAGTAACCACAAAAAGCAGGTAAAAATAACACATATTCTTTTAAATCTGTTTTTTTTTAAGAATATTGTGAATAATATTTGTCTATCGTTTTTCCTATCATAGGTTTACAAAAATAAATATTTTCTGATAAAGATGAAGCAAAATGTGTTAATAAAACTAGCAAATCTATATCTTGACCGACAATTATATTATCGCAGAAACAGTGGTACGAATAATATTTGCATCAGCATCCTCTTTGGATATTTCATGTTCAATATTTCTATTTTTAAATTGATCACACAAAGCGGAAATAAATTGCTGCTTATTTTTACTGTGGAGTAGAAACATTTTTTTGGCTTATGGGAGGTGCTGTATGTATATCAATTATTTACTTTAGTTGAAAAATTATTGTGCAATCTCCTCAAACGTTCTGAATTTTTCATGCTATTACAATCAGTACTGTAACCATCCAAAATTATATAACAATTCATAATGGGACAAATTATTATAACTCATTATGGCGGTTTATTTGATTTAAATTATTTTTAAATGCTGTACAGTGCCGACAATTTTGAATTTCTAATCATGATAAATATTCATTTGTTTTTAATTGTTTAATTTTTTAATGCCATTTTTTCGAAAAAAAAAAATATATTAGCATATATCAAAAATGAATTATTAATACAAAAAATTGAGTTTTATCAAAAAAGTTGTTTTTCGAAAAAATGTACGAAAAAATACAAAATATCGATTCTTTTCTTATGTATGCGTAATATTCTTTTATATATAAATGACTTTTTAATGCTCTTTCTACAAATTAGATCAGAATATGTCAAAAATTAATTAATGATACAAGAAAATTAAGTTTCATCAATGAAAGTGAAATTATTCGAAAAAATTGACGAAAAAATACAAGAAATCGATTTTTTCCACTTTTTTCAAGTTTAAAATTTTTTCTTCACCGTCATAAAGTGCATAAGAAAACCTACATTAAAAAAAAAAAAAGAACCTCATACGATGCGATGCACAAAAATAATTTGCCAATCAATTTTAAAATTTGAAGTCAATTTTTGAGACTTGTATTACATATTTTGACTTGAAATTTTAGTCAATTATTGATCACATTATAAAGTATAATTTCTGAAAATTTCATCAAATTTCACTTAAAACATCCGAAGAAATCAAAATTTAGCAGTTTTTTCAGTTTCTTTTTTTTTTAGGTTATGTGTGCAGACCAAAATTTCATATTGTAACCGCTGATAGCTTATATCATAACGAATAGCCTCAATTTTTTCGCTTTATTTAGAAAGAACGACCAAAATGATAGATTTGCGGCGGTTACTAGAGGTAGACTATAACTAATTTTGCAAACAACTGAAATTATAGAGTGAAAATTCATATCACTACACCTGTCATAGTTCTACTTTTCACCAATATATGTATTTAAAAAAATGTTACAACCGAAAATAATAAATATTTCCTTATTGGATCTCTCTCTCTCTCTCTCTCTCGGATATGCCCACCTTAAGCCATAGACATAAGTACAGGGAGAATTCCTTAGCGAATTAACTGCATCAAAAACTTCGTAAGTATAGTGACTGGCCGTAGGAAAAAAGTATTTGCCATTCTAGATATTTTTTCTAATGTCCAAATCAATTTTAGATAAATATTTATTATTACATTCATAATAGGGTTTTCCCACTAATTTTATTTTAACAATTTGTGTCGTGAAAATGATATAATAAAACATTTTATTAATTTACAACAATTTACTTTTCTAATAAGAATTATTTCTAAGAAAATATCGTTAAAACAGCTTGCTGATAATTTCACTGCTTTTTAAAACGGGCATTTTTACGCGCCAGAATTACGTACCTGCCCGGAAAACCAATGAGATTATGGATATAATTAGTTTGTAATAGATTCTAACTGTGTGTTAAAGAAAGCTTTCCTCTAAAACTTCCCAGAATTTCAATTTGTAATACTTGTACTGTGATTGGTCTAAAGCAGTGGACGTGTAAATATTGGCCAATCAGAATCCAGATAAATGCCGCACAAGTTATTCGTGAAAGCGTCGGACGTTAATATTTTGTACTGTAGTTTAGGTTTAACCTTCACCGACATTACACATCAGATGACTAACCTAAAACGTTAAATTTATATTTTTATGTTTGTATTGTTTGGAGTAAAAATATTATTTTATCAGTTTCTGGTTTATGTTTTATTAATTCTACAATCAAAATGGAATCGAGTAGAAAAGAGATATGTTAAAGGTGCCGCTGATAATTTACCTAAAGTAGAAAAGTGCTGAGTGCTGTCAATAAATAGAGGTTATGTTATATTATCAGAGACCAAGATTAATAAACAATCTTGAACAAAGACAACCTCTGTGATTGGTCTTCAGGGTGTTGACGTCACAACGCGCCAATTTATGGCTGTTTAAAATGAACCCAATATTTTTTAAACTTCAAGTTTTTTTTTTGTTACTATTAGCAAAACTAATAAGATAATAAATATGCCATAAATCATTTTTTTAAGTGAGTTAAGTATTTCAGCAATATTTTTTTTTTTGGGAAAACCCTATTCTCCAGGCATCTCTAACTCTATTATCGGAATTCTCAATGTATTAATCATATACAATTTTTTTTTGCTTTATTTATAGCAATTTTATATTCTTTATGCGAATCTTTATATGGCAACATTGCACACAAGCTTAATAATAGACAAAGTATCGCGCATTTTATGTAAAGATTCATTGAACCATATTATTGGTGGCTTATTAGTAAATGAACATTTCTTAAGAGGAAAGTGCCGATCAACTAAAGGTTTATAATTATTTACAAGAAAATTTGATAAGAAGTCAACGCTATTCTCAGTATTTGAAAAAGAATTCCAGTCAATTTTACAAAGAGAAGCACGCAGTTTCCCAATTTAAATTTTCGTAATTCTCCTTCTCAATGCATCTCTGGGTAACTTACCGGCAGTTTTAATAGACATAAACTAACCTATATAAAGCAGTATATAATTAAAATATATATGCGATATTGAGAAAAGCTTTATATAAAATGTTCAGTAATTTTCTTTCAGAATGTGAATACCCCAATTTGGCTCAACTAATTTATTTAATTTTCCGGGAAGTGTTGAAAAACAATATTGTTGAATAAGTTGAGTCATTGAATAAATGGTCACTTCTTCTGTAAGGCAAAAATCTATTGAATATGATTCACGAATAATTTGAATGCTGTGCATATAGTATCAGAAAGTGGATTTCGTTGTTATTAAATTTAGTAATTTTTGCGGTTAACGTTTACTTATGTATGATACATCATCGATCAGTCAAGCTGACGCTAAGAATAACAAGCAGAGCTTCAAGGCAATCAATGTACTAATAAGTATTATTTAACCAATGAGATTAATATGTCATTATTGATTTTTATTCTTGGGGCATATTGTTGTGGCACAATTTTTGCGCAAAAATTTTAAAGGAAGACATCAGTATATCTAAATTGTAAGTTTAAATTACAAACTCCTGACTGTGCGTGTGTATACAATATTTCGACGCAATAATGTGCAATGACTCCAGCACCTTTTTTACAGTACATGTTTTTTTTATCAATATAAAGTAAATATTTCATTCCCTCCTTAACTTAATGGAGAAGTTACAAAGACCGTATTCAAATGAAAGCTGCCTTTGACGAAAACAAAAATAATAAAAATTGTAATATAGAATGAGCGGAAAATAAATTTAACAAAGTAGAGATAAATAATAAACCTTACTTTAATGACAAGGTCATTTTCTCATCGTTAAATGTTTATTACAAAGGGACAAATAGTGGAACAAACGCAATTACTTTTTCAGCAAAGTTTCGTTAAATGAATATCAGCCCGGTAGAAGCAAAGAAATTAATTTGCACTTTTTTCTAGAGCAAACAGTTTATACATTCTCATGACGAGAACCAATAAGAACTGAGAAATCTGGACAACTTTCAAAGATTAATTATATTAATTAATTAAAAATTATTTAATAACGAATTACCTACTGCTCCGATTTAATGAAAAATTGAGATATTTTTTGTAATGCCCATGGAATGATGATAAGCATGGATCTATAATTAAGAAATTAATTTGTTGGTAATTATAAATGATCTACTAGAAATTTATGAATTATATCATCTTTTAAACATACATACAGTGTGACCCATTTTAAACCTTAACACCCTCATAAAAGTTGTATTCATTAATCGATTTTGACCGGGCTTTTTTAAAAGATACAATACCAAAAACTGCACTTTTGGACAAAACGTCATATTTTATTTTTTAAAATCATGGCCTACCGCGATTTTTATAAGGGCTAAAATTTGAGAATTCGTATTATCGATTTTTTTACGTAAAGTCTGAATACATCCCTGTATTCAGCTCCCTCCTAAATGGGTATATACCAAATTTCATAAAAAAATACAAATTAATAAAATTTTTGCAGATAACTTTAAAGATGAAAATATTAGTACAGAAACACCTCCATCCCACCCCAATTAATTATAAATAAAATCCTGGTCACGTGAACCAGTGAAGTACCTGAGAAAATTAATCACTCTGTTATTTTAAATACACTGTAAGTTTGAATACACTGTTATTATTTGAGAAACCTAGTTAATGTTTTATGTTAATTAATGAGGTGTTTTATTACGCAAGATTGCACTGTACATTTATAGTTGAAGTTTGTTTTCTAATTTATTTGATTGGAATGAAATCATTTATTTAGTTTATTACTTGTGTGATGAAAAAGGTACGGTTGAAAGAAAATACAATAATTGATGGGAAAAAGTAGTCAAAAAAACCCATTTTATTTTATATAAATTGATGCGGCAAATAGCCATACATGAAATCAAAACAATCCAAATATTTGAGACAATTGCCTAAATATTATATAGGAAGGGTTACGTCGCTATAGTAATGACATAATATACATATTTCAAAGCTGGTTATGCAATAACAAGTGCTAAGGTAATACAATCGTAGGCCGTGTTATTTGTAGGTGTAATTAAAGATGCGGCAAATAGCCGATTAAAATGTAATTGGAATTTTGGTGTTAGCAATCGCTCTGATAAAATAATTTTACTGCAAAACAGAGGACAAGAACCATGTCCTGTTCGTGCATTATAGAATGGAAGTGATAATGAGACTGTAACACTCATGCAAAAGATCATAGAATGCTGGGGAAAGTTCCCTTAATTGAATAAACAACTGCAAATCCCAAATTGTATATGGTTGTTCAACAACGTGAACAGGGTCGATGTAAATCAAACAGACAAGACGTCCCGGTTCAGTACTCGACGAAAAGTATACCCCTAAAAATAAAAGCAAGTATACGGGGTGCGGGGACCCCAGTACTGACCATTGACCTGAACAGTTTGTAGTCTGCAAGGTAGAAAAGTAGTTGAGTGCAAACCCACGACCGTGGTGTTTGTACTAGAGCCAGAGAACTCGTTATTAATTTGATGGATCGTTATTAAACAATCATAGAAAACTAGGCATTCGCAGGTGAGAAATTTCTCACAACAGTTTGACTGGAGAACATTCTAGTGAAACCTTACATGTCAATCCAGGCACACGGCAAGCTTCTGATAGTAAACAACTGAAGTATAATGGAAGCTAAAGTTTCTTGTCATTGCATAAACTCTGAAAATATATAGTTCTAGAATACAAACTGGTTATTGTGCAAACGTAAATCTTCCTAGCAAAATATTCAGTATGTGAAATTTCACCTAAATTTAGGATTGAAATAATAACGGAGTAGGTTGTAATATAACTGTAACCTATTTTCTCGTTAAATAACAAAGCTAATATTTTATACAAATACTCGAATGAATCTAGCTGGACAATTGTTGTGGTGACAGAGTGTTAAGCGCTCTGTCAATATACTTCCAGTGATGACATCGCTGCAGGTTCAGTTCGAGTAAAAGACTCCACAAACTAGGTGCGTACTAAACAAGACGTCTCCGTCGCAAGTGACCATCGTGCCAAGACTAAGGGTAAATGCTCATAAGCTGCAGGGAAATTTCCCTAAAGTTGATATTAACACGAAAATCTCCGGGTTGATTTTAATTGTCTCAACAACCACTTATCGAAGATGAGAACAAACCCACGACCGCGGTATTTGAACTAGAGCCAGGGAACTCTTTGTGGTTCTAACAACAATGAAAATAAATCAAGAGATTATGTACTATTCACGTAGTTGAAGAAAGCAAACAGCCTTATAAGATTTTACAACTGTTTTTAACATTTGGGTCAATCAGAACCCCAGCTGTGCCTGTGATGACTTTATTGTAGTAAGAAACTACTGGTCACCCAACCATCTGGGGACCCGACGACTATACGGAGCGTCGAGTCAAGTGTAATGCAGTAACAGCTGATTTAAAAGTAAAAGTAATGTGTTGGGTCCGGTTCCCTCGAAATGCTCCTATTTTAGTGAGTCTTCTAGACAAACAAATGCCCACAGCAATACAGCCTGTTAGTTATTACTAAAACTTGTTGCATAAATATTATTAAAAGCCTGAACTAACCAGTAATCAATTAAAGTGTATTCACATTGAAATTAGTTGCAACGAACCTGACATAAAATTGTCCAGTAAATAATGAGTATCAAATAATCCTTTTTTTTTTAAGAAAATTCTGCTGATTTGTTATTCTAGACTTGCAAGTGAAGTTATTATTTTCTTTATTAAGCATTAAGTTGGCCATAGAAAGGCAATTGTAGAAACAATAAAAAAATATTGTTAACTATCATTTAAGGTGTGAATAAGTTTTGTGTGCTAAATATTTGTAAAAATAAGTAATATTGGTTATGGAACAAATAAATTTGAGGCACAAAATTGAAATAGTTCGTCTGGTTGGTAATAAAGCTCGTTCGATAAGAGAAGCAGTTGATGAATTTAATGTTAGATATTCCAATGGACCAAACGTCAGTAGTACCACTGTATACAATATTAGAGAACCCAATCGCGCCTAACTTCACTATGTCTTTATACTAGTTTGTTTGTGTCTATATTCACGTTATTTATAAACGTCACTATCACAGAATTAAATTAAGTGACTTCCGTATCCGTCGACGTCATATTTCCGTTTTTGAAGACACATCGTAAAATTCAAACATCGATAGCAATGCCGTAATAAGATAAGAAGTTAAAGACAGGTATTTATTTGAAAGATGAAACGATAAACAATTCATTTCACATGTAATTACCGATGTTAATGATTATGTTTATTTTATAAAAGAAAAAAAATATCCAGACGGGGCAGAAAACAATATCTTGCTGTATATGAATAAGATCCTGTTTCGCTCGAAAATTTGCTGCGAAGCCCGACCGGGTTTATTGATAAATAAAGTTTTCAATGACACAGGTGCCGTATCAAAACATATTATCAGAAGCAGAAATCACGAACATTTTGTAGGTAGACATAATGATCAAATTTTCGAATATTTTCATAATATTCCTAATTCCAGCTTAAGAAGTGCCAGTCTAGATTTAAATATACCAAAAGAAACTATTAGAAGATGTCTTGTAAAGAACCATTTAAAGCCTTACAAACAAAAGTTTTTGAATACTTTATAGCCAGGAATGAAAATAGAAGACTGGAATTTTGTTTATGAGCTCAAGGAGAATACCTCAACAATTCTAATATCATTAAAGAAATATTACCGTCGAAGCCACTTTCACCACCGGTATGGTTTCATCCCAAAATTCTCGCTACTGGTCAGTAGAAAATCGAAACTGGGTTATCAATTGTAAAAAACAATATTCACTAAAAGTAAGTGTTTGGTGCGGGATACTCCATAATAAAATTATTGGTCCGTTCTTCTTTGAAGGAAATTCAAACAATTTTTGGATTTTTGAGGAATGAATTTTCGGAAGCACTAGACAGTTTACCCATTCGTGACCGAGTTAATTTAAAATTTCAGTTAGATCAGTATCCTCTACATAATGCAGTGATAGTGAGACAGTGGTTAAATAATCATTTTAGAAATCAGTGGATAGGTCCCAATAGCCTTCTAATTGGATTTCCACCTAGGTCAGCGGATCTAACACCAATGGACTTTTTTCTTTAGGGTACTATTAAGGAAAAGGTATATAATTCGAGACCCCAGACAATTGAAGATTTCAATTACCCCTATACAATTAACAAGAGTTTCAAATAATATTAAAAAAAGATATGAAAAATGTATTACATTGAACGGTGGTTTGGTGGAAGCTTCAAAAATTTAGTGGTTTCTTTACAATATTCATTTATCACATTTTACATTTAATTTATTACTTGGAGCCGGTTATGTCCGACCACAGTGCGCAAATCATATGTTTCAATAAACTAAATGGTAGTAATGAGCAAACAAAAATGTATAAAAGGAACTTTAGTAATAAAAACAAACAAAAATATTCAAGTTTATTGAAAAATATTGATTGGTCAAATTTATATATAGAAGAAAATGCAAATGAGGCATACGAAATTTTCTATTATAACATAAGAAACTGTTTCGATTTCCCTGCTCGTTTTATAAAAACAAAATGGCTAACGCCTTGGTTCTCATATACACACTAAATCCCAGTTTAATTTTTTACTCCCTTTAATTAATAACATGGTGGGGTGGTAGACGGAATGGCTGATGCCAAAAAAATTTTTTGAGACGTTTCGTTTTTGTAGGGGGTAGTATTGGGGGTAATAGTGGAGGGTGAGTAACGCCAAAAAAAATTATGAGACCTTGACTTTTCGTACACGCCCTAAATTGCAATTTTATGGATTCCTACCTGCTTGCTTTGTCTATTTACTCTTATTTACCACATTTACCCCCAAACCCTTCAACGGAATTAGATCAAAATATAATCTAGTTCCAGATCTCGTTACAATACATAAGTGTACCAAATTTCAAGTCAATATCATAAACGGTTCCAGAGTAAACGTGCGCACCGAAAAAATTACAGACAGACCAACAGACTGAAAATTCTTTTCGCTCAAATTTAGAAATAAAAATTTACTTTACTATTCGACCAGCAACTAGATCTCGTGGATTTAAATAAAAATGACGACGAATAGACGCTGATGGGTGATTACAGCAGAATAGCTATTTTTTTAAATAAGCTTAAACCGCAAAATAACGTTGAATATTTGACCAACACTCCATATTCACAGCTAAACTGACATTTATATCCATTTATCGCAAAAATATGGTGACTTGATTTGAATTTGTCTCATTATATTATGAGGTGAATTAACTTTGAAAATGAACACTTTATTCTACCGGATCCGTTATTTGAAATCACAGAAAAAAGATCGAAAAGAATATGTAAATATATATATATATATATATATATATATATATATATTAGAAAGGTAGTGTTGACTGACTAGTTAAGGTACAAACATAAAATTTATTGAGGTTGCAGTCAGTGATAAGGTATTTTCGCCAATGAAAAGAAAACTCTTTGTTATTGTCAAGCTTTCGCTAATGTTTATTAGCTTTCTCAAGACATCTACAAAAATACAAAAGATGTCAGTAAATAAAATCAGTTAAAACAATTTATTTTTTCTACATACTAACTTGAGGTTAATTTGATATACCTGCGTCAAAACATACATGACAGGAAAATTACTTAAAATGTTACTAGTGGTCGATCCCACACACACGCGCGCAAGATTTTACCATTCTTGATTGCAATAGAATGGTAAAATCTTGCGCCTTAGCAGAAAATGTCATTACAACTGGTCACAAAATGGATTATGAAAATGTATAAGTTTTGGCAGTAGAGAACAACTATCAAAAAAGAATTTTCCTTGAAATGGTTCATATTAGCAATGAAGTTAACAGCTTAAACAAAAAATCAGACATCAACAGTTTAAGTAAAATTAAGTTGGCAACACAGTTGGTATCATCAATATCACTAAGTATTTCTATTTCTATGAAATTTAAAATGAGTTTTTACTCGAAATAAAAAATAAAAAAAACATATTTCCTCTTATCTCTGGGCTTCAGCATAGTTTCAACTGAGTCCATTTTGTAAATTATTTTAAATGAAATTTTAATCATATTTTATTAACATGTGTAATTAAACTTAAGTTAAATGTTTTATTAATAACAATAGCAGTGTAGGTAGCTATGTGTGTGGGATCGACCACTAGTAACATTTCAAGTAATTTTCCTGTCATGTGTTTCGACGCAGGTTTATCAAATTAACCTCAAGTTAGTAAGTAGAAAAAATATATTGTTTTAACTGATTTTATTCACTGATACCTTTTGTATTTTTGTAGATGTCTTGAGAAAGCTAATAAACATTAGCGAAAGCTTGACAATAACAAAGAGTTTTCTTTTCATTGGCCAAAATACCTTATCACTGAGTGCAACCTCAATAAATTTTATGTTATCATATATATATATATATATATATATATATATATATATATATATATATATATATACTGAAAACAGTACTGAGGAAGTGTTAAATATATTCAACAGCTACAACTCGAACTTACAGTTCACAGTTGAATTTGAAAGTAATAACACTATACCTTTCCTCGACATGAAAGTAATCAGGACACAACAAAACATCCTTTGTACCAAATGGTACAGAAAACCAATGAGTAACTGGTAGGTATATAAACTATAAATCGTACCATCCAGCACGTATGAAAATAAATCTCATCCGAGCCCTTAAAAATCGAGTAATTAAACTCTCACATATTCAATACAGGGACGAGTCACTGAGAGAATTACGTGGTATCCTAGTGGAAAATTCTTACCCATTACATCTATTAAACAAAATTCTCTTCACTACTAGAACCTTGTCAAATAATAATAACAACAATTTACATAATGCAAATAATAGTAATAATAATTCTCTAAATTTAAATAATAATAACGCACCTAACATAAATAATAATATCGATAATACCATACCTAACTTGTTAAATAATAATATAACTGAGCGAAACCATAACACAACCAATACGAGTCCACTTAAATATATGTCATTACCATTTATTGAAGATCTTACTCACAAGCTGATAAACTTAGTGAAACACATGGACATAAAAATTGCATTAAAAAACATATTAACTGTTGGAAAACTTTTTAGTCGGGTGAAAACCCCATTAAAAAATAAAGAAAAATCAAATGTGGTATACAGAATAGAATGTAACAACTGTAATAAATTCTATATTGGTCAAACCTCTCGTACACTTAATGGTCGTATAACTTCACATAAAAGTGATTGTAACAGAAACGTGAAATCTTGCGCATTAGCAGAACATGTCATCAACACCAGTCACAAAATGAATTATGAAAGTGCTAAGGTTTTGGCTGTAGAGAGTAACTTTAAATAAAAAAAGATCATTCCTTGAAATGATCCATATTAATAATGAGACAAATAGCTTAAATAAAAAAATCTGATATCGATAATTTAAGTAAGATTTATACATACATCCTCAAATTAGAAAAAGAGAATTTTCGCATTTTTCAAAATTCAAACCTCCCGCTGGATCACAGTTGGTAACAGTCACGTTGGAATTAATGTTCCTAACTTAATTCCTAGTACAAGCCAGCCAATTGTAATACCTTTCTGTCATTTAAAAATTTTTTGTATACAGTTTGATAAAGAAATTTAGTTCTATACTCACATGTGATAGTTATTCATGTTCATTTTGTTATATCTATTTTAATCATGGTTTTAATCCTTAATTTTAAATAATCAGCAATTGCTTACCTTAAATTGTGTACCTGTAAAGGAATTTGTGTATGAATTTGTCTACGTTAAGTTAAAAATGCGACTATTTTATAATACATGTGACCTTAACTTTTAACCTCAAGTTAGTAAGTATTTTAGCGAACTATATTATATGACTCTTATTAAATAATAATTTTATTTATAGATGTCTTGATAAAGGGAATAAATAATTTCCGAAAGCTTGACAAAGTAACAAAAGAGTTTTTCTTTTTCTGTTTTGTGGCCGTAAACTTTTCACCTCTGACTGCAACCTCAAGATACACTACGTGTGTTTAATTTTGGTTTTCTTAACTAGTCAGTCAAGACTACCCTTCATCTTTATATATACATATATATATGTATATATATGTGTATATACACAACCCTAGAAATGTTATATGAATTCTTTTCTTATCTTCAATAATAACAGAAAATAAGCGGCAATAATTCTGTACCTATAATATAAATTTTTTACTTGTAATAAAGTACGTGAGATTAAATTAAGCTGTTTCTCTATGTATACACATATAATTAATTTGGTTTATTTTTTGTGTAATAACAGCATTTCTTAAAATCGACTGCAACTTTCTAAATGATGAAATTAGTGTACATTATATTCTGCTCACAGACTGAGGTCACGAACTTCATAATTTTATGCGTAGATTGAAAACAAGATTTGAAGCCAGAAAGCAGTTTACCCTGCTACTCTAGCATAATTTTCAGAAACAAAACAAACATTTGTCGATTGCCAATAAATAGTAGGTGTTTACACATATTTTTGGTGCACTGATTGTTTCCTCATATCGCAACACTTTATTCGCATGCAAAAATGAAAGTAATGACCTAGCCTTAGGGAGAAAGTATAGAAACTGGTAAAAACTGTTCAAGGTGCTTGAAAGCACACAAGGACAGGGGACTGGAATATGAAGTTAAATTTTTGATTACCAATCGAAACAAACTATAGCATGTTCAAAGACAATATTGAAACAGTTTAGTGTGAAGTGTTTCTGACAGGGAAGCCCGCTACCAAGCGCCTTGATAATGAAGTAACAAACACAATTGATATAAACGAAAATCTCTTATCAATAGATGGCGCCGCAAATTTCTTAATTGACAAATTGGGTAGTGAACAACAAAGCTTTGACATTAGCCATAAAAGTATTGAAAACATTAAACAAAATAGTGTATTAATGAAAGTTGTGTTTTGTGATAGATACATAACTTCTTAAAATACTTAAAAAGACGAACAATTATGAAATTTTGCCTAGTATATTTTTAATAAATGGAATTTCTGAGTTTTGCATAATAGTGTCAGACAGTATATGTGAAAAGTAAAAATGTCGATTTCAGATATTTTGATAATCGTGTGTAGTACTAATCGTGTGAGGCCTTGGAAATAAGAAGAGGCCGTTTCCAAAGGTGGGCATATAATTTTATTACGTGGTTTAGATGCAATTTAAAGAGTATTAAAGAGCCACACATACACCAACAAAATACAAGTTTCCGGACCATTTTTAAAGACTATTTACTAGGTGGGCGTCTATTTTTGTAATAGTAATATTACACGTATTTGTTGGTAACATTGTGTAATAAACAGCAGCCACTTTTTATAAACGATCCAAGAGGCATTTTCAAAGTAACCCAGAACGCACAGATAAGAATGTTGCACAAGGAATATTAAGTAAATATTTGGAAAATTTTCTCAAAACAAATGATGATAACAACTTTAATTGCAAATAAATTTCGGCAGTATCCAGGAAGTGCAAAAGAAATTCCGGAGTATGAATCTTATATTGTCTGATATTTTGGCAGTAAAAGAAAATAGTCTTCATAAACTACACATTATCCAAAATTAACCATATCCGGAAGAAAAGTATCTGTTTCAACTGGACTCGAGTAATACACATAATGAGGAGGGGACTGAGGGCCGTCTCCACCCATAAAGAAGCAAAAAACAGTCTTTAATCAATATGTGTTGACAACGAAAATGACATGGCCTACCGCTAGAACTAGAATTCTTTGGCAGTACTATTTTTTTAAATATAAGATAAAATGTGGAAAACGGTACGGTCGTATGCAAAAAAATAGGGCAAGTCTTATAACGGTATTTTGCTAAAATCTATGCTGCTTTCGTTCGTGCTGATCATGGTAATCATGATTATCAAAAGGGCCAATGAAAAATGGGTATTTTAAAAAACTTATTTTCTATTGGCATATTCTGTAATCATGATTACCATGTTCAGCACGAACGAAAGTAGCTCTAGTTGTGTACATCTAACTTTAATTTTTGTGACATTGTCAGTTAGTTGTCATAATTTATTGCAAGTGTGCAAAAAACTAATATGCCTCATATAAGCGATTTAGTTAAACCTGGAGTTATTGCTAAAGCAGAAGATGGATGGTCAATGAGACAAATTGCACTGCGTTATAATATTGACAAAAATTCGGTGTGTAACATTTTAAGAAAGTGGAGAATAAACGGTACGATTAGTAGAACTCCTTGATCAGGGCGATGAAGGATATCAACTCAACAACAAGATTTGCAATTGGTAAATGCTTTAGTAGAAAATCAATTTTACTCAGTTATGCAGGCTGCTGAAGAAACGAATTTTTCTGGATCGAGTAGTACTGGTCGCCGGCGAGTAAAAGAATCGGAACTACGCTGTAATGCAGCAGCGCAGAAATACTTACTTAAAGCTGAACATAAAGACGCTCGAATAGGATTTGCGCTTGAATTTTTAGCGTATGATGTAAATTTTTGGAACAATGTAATCTTTACAGACAAAAAAACTTTCCAGTCAACACACAGCGGTTGTATTCCTGTTTACCGCCCTCTGAATACTCGATTCGGGAGAAATATATATCTAACAATGATAAAAGTGGTAGATTTTCCGTCAATATGTGGGCTTGGATATCGGCACGTGGTCCTGGTGTTTTGTGGCATATTGAGGAACGATTTAATAGTGAAACGTATATTAGGATTTTAGACAATATTATGCTCCCTTCTGCCTCACAATTATTTCCTAATAATGAGTTCATATTTCAACAAGACCATTGTTCCATTCATACTGCTCATACCGTAGCTAACTGGTTTCAAGATAACAACATCAATGTTCTTCAGTGGCCCAGTCATAGTCCAGATCTTAACCCTGTGGAAGAAGTATGGGGACTACTCGTAAGAAGTATGTGAGGCCACGGAGACAATTGTTCCGTTCATACTGCTCATACCGTAACTAACCGGTTTCAAGATAACAACATATCGATGTTCTTAACTGGCCCAGTTATAGTCCAGATCTTAACCCTGTGGAAGAAGTATGGGGACTACTCGTAAGAAGTATCCAAAACGAAATGTGAGACCACGGAATGCCGAAGAAATACTGGAAATAGTAAATAATGCATGTGAAAGTATTATTACTAATGATTATTGTATAAGGTTATTTAATTCTATGCCAAACAGACTTATAGAAGTTATAAATAGAAATGGTGCAATTGCAAAATATTAATGGTTAATTTCTTGTTAAGTGGGATATCCTTTGTCCTTTGATCCAGGATTTCTACTAATCGTACCGTTTATTCTCCACTTTCTTAAAATGTTACACACCAAATTTTTGTTAATGTTGTAACGCAGTGCAATTTGTCTCATTAACCATCCATCATTTACTATAGCAATAACTACAGCATTAAAATAAAAAATAAATTAAAGTGATATCTGTTTTATTTCGGCTACTCATTACATATTCAAATAGAGACAGATTTACATTAGAAAAAAAAGTTGTCCTATTTTTTTCTGCTCACGACAGGTCTAATATTAAAAAAAGTTATTGAAAAATATTAAATACCTTGACGTTCAAAATGTCAAAACATTTTGAATTTGCGTTTTGACGTTTCTTTGAATAATCAATTCTATCAAATGCCACAGTACGATATTTTGAACAGAACATTAATATTTATCTAATCCTCAAAATCATTTTTAAGATATCATATCAAGTGTTCAAAGTGTCCACCGTAATTTCTTATGCACAATCGAGCGCGGCGAGACACTGCATTTAAAACATTACTCAGCATTTCGGGGGTAACTGTAATACATGCCCGTTGAATTCGAGCTTTTAGGTCCTCTACATTTTGCGGTGTCGTCGAAAACACCTTATCTTTAATATACCCCATAGAAAAAAATCCATTGGGGTTATATCTGGAGAACGAGGGGGGGCCATCGAATGAATCCATTGGTACCTATCCAATGTTGAGGCAAAATTTCGTCTAAATAATCTAGGCGAATCTGGGAATTGTGGGGAGGAGCTCCATCTTGTTGAAAATATTGAAAGTTGTGTCGATTCTCTAAAGGTAGGTCATCTAAAAATTCATTAAATTCATTTCTCAAAAAGTTTAGGTATCTTTGACCACTGAGGTGACCATCATAAAAATAAGGACCTATTAAATTGGTGCCTACCTATCCACACATTTATTGAAAAACGATTTTGAAACCCAGTCGGTCTATGCCAGTGTGTATTTTCAGAGGTCCATTTGTAATGAATATTGCGATTAAAAAATCCATTATTGGAAAAATTTGCCTCGTCGGACCAAAGTATTTTACTATAATATTAATGGATCGGCACGCTTCTTTTCCAACAGCCACCTACAAAAAGTCGTCCTCCTTGGTTTGTCTCCCGCTTATAAATTGTGAACTTTTTTGGCTTTATAACACCGGTAACTATTTTTCTTTAAAATTTTTCTAGCACTTGTTTTATTTATGTGACAATCAATTTGAATTTCGCTTAATGATGTTTCCAAATTTTCTGTATTTTTATTTCTTACATAATTAATAACTCGTTTTACCCTATTTACATTATCAGTAACACTGTTGAACCCTGTCTTCTTCTTTAGAAATGAACCATTATTTTTCAGTTTCGTAGCTAATTTTTTGAACAGAGTTTTACTCGGCTGTAGTGCTTGTGGAAATCTGTTTCTATATTCTACTTGAGCTAATCCAGAGTTAAAATTGCATTGGCAATATGTAACGAACATATTATAACGACCAACAGTATTTTTAAACTAGATAATACATGTAATATAGTATCATACGCTGACGATACTGCGTTACATATCGAGGGAGACAGCTGGGAAGAAGTTAAGATAAAAACTGAACAATGTTTGAAAAATATTAAAGCTTGGCTGGACGATAATTTGTTAAAGTTGAACTACGATAAAACCAAATTTTTAACTTTCATCTAATGTAAGTGGACAACCACAATATAACAAAATATGTATACATCAATATGATTGTAACATACAAAATAATTGTGCTTGTTCGGTCCTTATTGACAGAGTAAAATCAACAAAATATTTGGGTATTATTGTAGATTGTCATTTGCGATGGGAAGAGCAGACATATGCAGTCTCTAGTAAATTAAGGCAATTAATCTACACGTTTAAAACTCTGCGACTTTATTTACTTCTCTGATAAATTCATAGTGTATTGCCACAAAACCTGAGAAATTATAATAATTTTACGTATAAGCAATTTGTTTTAAAAATTAAAGTGTGGGTAAAAGAAAACAAAAATATAATAAACACGTTATTTATAAATAATTAATATTTTCCAGAAAGTTTTCGTGGTTTCTAGTAGTTTTTAGTAATTTTTTTTCTTTTTTCTTTTTCTTTTATTTCTTCTCTGGTGAGTCTTGATCTGGTGTTTTTCATATTTTTTTACATTTCTTTTTAATATTTTTTATATAATTTAATAGTTTTTGTGTTAAGTAGGTACTCAAATGAATGAAAATTATTTGTGTTTATAATTAACTAATTAAGGTAAATATAACATTTATCAATAAATAGACTAGTAAACATAAAATACACAATAACATACAAAATAAAATTAGATGTAGCACGCACATTATTTATATTTATAATTAAAAAATGTATGTATATGGCACAGACGAACTCTTTTGAGTTCACGTGGCATATTAAGTGATTTTGTTATGAATAGTGTAGTACAGGGTTTGACATGTGTATATATTTATTTACATATTAATGTATAATGTTTGTATACGGATGTAACCTGGCAAAACTAAATAAAGATTGTGTATTATTATTATTATTATTATCAAGTTTGTTCATAGCCAACTATTTTAAAATAATTGAAATAATAGTGAAATCATGAAATACAAACAAATTGATGTTATACTTAATTGGTAAAGACATTTTAACTTTCTGAGCAAGGAGTGACGCTTTTATGGCGGATCTCTATACATTGGCATAACTGCGAATACTCTTTCCATAATTGCTCCATGTTGCTTTCTTGATTATTATTTTGTTTTTGTTACCTGAATTTACTTTATTCTTCTTAATTGTGTTAATGTTTTATTACAGCAAAAATTTGAACAACTTATTGAATTATTTTATCGTTTTATTTAATCATACTTCTCTCCACAGCAAGTATAATGTTTGTTAAAAAAAAAAAATTATTGGTTTAAAAAAAATGTTTTTATAATTACTAACGTAGTACCAATGAATAAATATGGCATGTGATATATCGTTGAAAAGGGAGGGAAATACTCTATTTAATGGCGCCATTTCCCGCCCGTTTCAAAATAATTTTTTTAACAGCCTGAAGAGTAAATCTCAAAATACAGCGGTTTTGAAAAAAAATAGATAAAACCTCGTTAAAACACTCTGTTTTGCAAAAAATTTTCGTCTTACAGTTTTTCTCGTATCTCTTCAAATAACGGAGATATTTGGCCTAGACGTTTTCCGCATTTTCGATATTTTCCGCCATAACTCTTAAAGTAGGCCATCGATTTCAAATGTCTTTAAACCATTTTGTCGGTTATATAAATCGGCACAATTTTCGCAAAAATAATTTTTTTTGTACGGCCGATATTAAGTGAGATATTCTCGAGTGCCCTGATAAAACGGACAGCCTGTATATATATATATATATATATATATATATATATATATATATATATATACATATTGTGGGGGGAGAGTTAACCAATTTTCACAAAATTTTTAACTGAAGATTCCTTGAACACCGATAATAAAAGGGTACCAAAATAAATTACAAAAAACCACCCCTAGAAATGACCAATGTACCCCTTTTTGGCGCAGAGAAGGGGTTTCCCCGCCTACTGGATGTAGAAAACTCAGGTTATTCTTAGTTTCACCAAAACAAACTTATTTTTCTATGTCGCGTTGCTCTATATAAAATTTTCTCTCAAACTCTATCTTTACTTCATTATAATATTGTTTATCGCACGGAGAATATTAACAATTTATAAACTACAAATGGAGATGAGTTTATTTAAGAAAAAATATACATTAATAATAAAACTTATATAAAAAAAACAAACAAGAGATTACAGTGTTACATTCGAAAAAGACGGAAATACAATCGGAAATAAACTACAACTAAAGTTGAGTTCATTTAACAAAAAATACACATCAATAATAAAAGTTAAATAACAACAACAACAACAACAAAGGGATTACGGTGTTGGTAAAGGGAGTGCAACATTCGATTTGCTCGGAAATCTCAAATCGGTGTGTTTCAAATTTTCTTCAATCCATTTATCAGCCCTAGAACTTAATTCTTCATCAAAGCAGTTCATCCATCCTTTAGTTTTCTTTGTCTTCGTGATTTTTTCCTCACTATTTTCCGTCAATCCGAAACGTCCGGGTATGGACATCTGCTGAATGCCAGTGTTTTTTTTCACGCAATCTTCTAGTATATCGTAGTCATCAGTGGAATAGTTTTTGCCGAATAATTCAGACACTTTTTCAATGCAATTTCGCATATTCTACAAAAATTGAGAAGTAAGTGCTTGGAATAACTCTGAAATTAATTGATGTGGGTTTACTAACAACTTAGGACCAAAAACCAGGCATTGGGATAGAACAAGCTGATTTTTTGTAACCAATAGATACAAAAAGTTCCATTAGGGAAAATTGGAGAAATATGTCCCCTATTTTGAAACATCGCAGAAAAGTGGTAGGGGTAGTACAGGATTATTTATTCACTATATATTGACCCCCTTTTATTTCTATTACTATTGAAAATAGAAAAAAAGGATTTGTATAAAAGTTGTAGAATCTTACCTATATTTTTAAAACAATATCATGTATAAGTCACGTGATACGAAATAAATATGTGTTTGTTTTTTTTTTAGATGAAACATACCTATATATTATTACATTTTCGAGAAGCCCCTTTCCCCTAATTTCAAATATATAATATTGTGCACGTCTATCTTAAATAGTTCTTGACATATTTGATATTCAAAATCCAAATGAGCTGCTTCATTGCAAGAAGAGTGAGCCATGCGAGTTTTTAACACAAGTGAAGCAAAAATAACAAGGTAGGCCACAAAAATGATTATTTTATTGTTTATTCAATTTTGACATTTCAAACCGTCATTATTAATTCTATAGCAACAACCGTAAATAGTTGTTTATTCACTAGTAAAATAAAAAGTTTCTTCTACGACTGCTTTGAAAAGTGCTACTAACTATGCACTATTAATTATGCTTGAAGATTATTGATTTCACATAGCGTGTGATAAATCTTTAACGCACGCTAACGGTCTGTGAAAACGATTTCACGTATGAAAAGTGCTATTTTCAACATGTAAATTATATGTGACTTAATTATAATCACGTGTAAATAATTAGTATGATATTCTTTCCTATTATTTGGGTTTTCTACCACATGTATTATTATCCTCTTCAAAAACAAATCACCGAATCTACAAAATAATAGAATTATTAGAAAAAAGCCCCTGCGTCCGTGACGTTTACATCAAAGGAATAGTCAAAAATTATGTTTTGAAAATAATATAAATCGGAATAAACACAGAAATAAAGTGGTCTCTTTCCGTTTTCAAAGCTTTTTTTGGAAGAACTCTTATTTTGCTGTGTATATCAAATACACAGTTTTAAGATTCTGTTTATGTTATTTCCATAGATACTTAAAACTTACAAAGAACACAGATCTGATGATATTTTCTTTTAGATAATGTTGAGTTGCTTATGTTCTTATTTTAACATCGGTAGCCAGGTTGTACAAATTCGATACGCACGTATCTTCATTTAATAAGATTATTGCTGATTCTTTAATTTTTCTTTTTTTTGGTATCTGCTTCTTTTAAACATAATATTTTTAGTCGAAAACTCCTCTATAAAATCCTTATTTTACTATAAGGAACGTAACCAGACTGCGACCAACAGCTACTCTCCGGGCTATGTGCCCCGCCGAACGTTGAATTACAAGTTACAAGTCTGGCGCGTTAAGTGTAATAACTGCATATTACCATCAAAACGCTAATGCTTCGATTGCAACAAACACCAGCCGAAAGACTGATCTTACTTAAAGGAGCTCTCTTGCCAGTCGTCACACACCACTTGCAGACTGCAGTTTCGAGCTGTTGGCTCTCGTCAGTGCAAGGTAGGCATGTGACGACCGGCACGAGGATCCTTTGACTATTTGGTACATCCCGGTATTTTTACAATAGCGACATGTAAAATAGTCAGCAAGCGCCATCTAGCGGTCCAGTGTCATTTGAAATCTGTTTCTTTTGTTAAAATTTTTGCCGAGTCCCAGTTTATTCCATGTCCGTTTTCCCAAGCATGTTCACAAATCTTTGATTTCTGAATTTAATTATTTCTAATGTAATTCTTATGTAATTAATATGATATTAGAATTAACTCCATATTTTATTTATTAAAACAGATTTAAAAAAGCCAGATCAAATTCTTTATAATAAAATAATACTACATAAGTAATCAATTAAAGAAATTGTTCAAAGTGGCCACCATTACTTTCAATGAAAAGCTCATAGCGTCTTCTTAAGTTTAGGAAAATATTGCAAATAGCGTTTTTATGGTTTCTATTTAAGTTGTTAATTTCTTTCTTAAATTTTTGCTTTAATCGCCTGAAGATTGTAGTTATGATTAAAATTGACTTTGTCTTTTAAAAACCCCCCATAAAAAGCTATCTATTTTCGTCAAATCAGGACTATTTGATGTCCATCGAATGGTCCCAGCTCTGCCTATGCAAACGGGAAATTTATTATTTAAACGTTCCCGAACTTCTAAAACGCTATGTGGAGTCGCTCCGTCCTGATGCCAAATCATTCTAGAATATACGTCCATAGGGAACCCTTGAATTAGACGATCTACTTCTGGTAAAATTATTTCGCGATATGTGTGTCGTGTCAAAAGTAAAATCATAAAATATAGGCCCAACTACTTTGTTTTGTAAAATCCCGCACCAAACGTGGATTGATTTTCTAGCCTATTTTTTATTTGCTTGACCTTTCTGTGTCTTTGGTTTTTATTCTCCTAGGAACGTCTAGTTTTTCTATTAAAAACTCCCGTCGTGAAAAAACTTGACTCATCTGTCCACACAATTTCTTTAAAAAAATCAGGATTTTCATCTAATTCTTGGAGCATGATCTGACAAAGACTCCAATCTTCTACGTTTTTAGGGGGATCAATATATAGTGAATAACTCTGTACCATCGCCGGTTAATCACTCTACTTAAGAAATCATTTCTAGGTTTGTCTGTAATTCTGTCTCGAATTTCTGAACTCTAATACCGTACCTGTTTTAAATCATCGTAGAAAAGGAACAACAAATTTTTTTCGTGCCTGAGCTTCCACGCTTCTTTCATATGTTCCCAATGGGGCGTATAATATACTGAAAAATAATTTATTACTAATATTGTCTTAATGCTGTGATGTTATATTTCCTATATCTAGAAAAAAATACAGAATTAATATATTTTATATACCGGGTAGCCACGAGTCAATGTACGCCTCCAATATATTGTTGTTGTTGTATTTAAATATTTGATTTTTGGTATACATAAATTAGACAATAATAGGCTACATTTTGACTAACAGGAATGAAAGTATCATTCCGGTTGAACCGGAAGTGACATCATCTTTTTTCTTAAATGGAATGACTATATTTTTTTTTATGGTTTCTCATTAAGCATAGATTTCTAAGTGCAACAGTTTTTTCATATGTAAAGAATTCCAAAAAATAAGTGAGATACGACCAATTTTTGAATATTTTCAAAATGGCCGCTTCAGATGAATGCGATGTAAGAAAATTACTAAGTAGGCTATGGAAATTATTAGTAAGATTGTAGACTTGTCTGTAAAGAAGAAAAGAGTTGTTTGAATTACTGATAGGTACCAGTATTTAAGGTTTTTTTAAAAAAACGGAATTTAATTTTCATTTTCATTCCCTTAGGAGTCCTATGGAAATTTTTTTAATGGAACTATGCTATTTTTTTTATATTAATCTGAAATAATGATTCATAAACTATAATTTTTTCGCCATTAATCATTTCTTAACGATATCCTTCGTAATAATAGAAGTATTTTTAAAAAGTAAACACAAATTAAACAAGAAATAATTTTAATAAAACGTTACAACCATTAATAATTTTGTGTCGAACTTTTTCTTACATATCTTGCCTTGTGGTTGGAGAAGTCATGTAGACTCTGTGTCAGGCGACCTTGCAGGCCATCTGACTGGACCATGGGTCCCAATCCAACGATCTGCAAATAATTGATTTAAGTAACTAACAATAATAGCATTGTGTGGTCCAGCCCCGTCTTGCTGGAAGTGGAACTATTATATTTTGGACAAATTCTAGATATCTTGGTCCAGTTAGAATTCCGTAAAAAAATATTGGACCTATGATATGGTCGCCCAGTACGCCTAACCAAACATTGAAGCCAAACTGCTTCCGAAACCGCCCATGTCTCATAATGTGAGGATTTTCAATTGCCCAACATCAATGACTTCAGAATAGGATAGACAAAGCATCCTTTTGGTTTGTTGTGTATCATTTATTTGTTTACATTACTTTAAAAATAAATAATGGTACTCAGCAATCTATTGGCTAAAGGCACGTGGTATATGCGCACATGGTCCCTCTCAACATGTTTTGTTTACAATCCAGTTGCAGCGTTGGCCGCCATTAAAGTGTTTGTGCTAAACCGAAGTTAAACGTTGTAATTACAGTGGAGTTAATCGATCTTTTCACAGGTAGGTGAAATTATCTCATAAGCGTAACCTCGGGTTGGAACGAGAAATAAGCAAAATTGTAAATGTTCAGTGCAATAATATTGGAAGTATAGAAAATGTTTTTGGAAACTTCGAATTTTTGAGTAATTTTTTCAGGATATCCTATTTTGGGGTCGTAGAATACGAATCTGAAATTAGTTTTGCGTGCATACGAACCTTTTGTCCAAAATAAATTTTTGAAAATTTTTCTTATGACGCACTTTTTCATACACCTATTTTTTATACACCAACAGCACTTGTATATCGCCTTTTTCTTTATTAAGATCACACTATGGCCTTTATAGAACAATAAACCCTTCAGTTATGACAGAAAACTCACTCTCTTTTGCATAAAATCATCAATCTTCAATTTCTACAATAGGTTCAGTTCTAAATTGTTGCTCCGACCGGGCGAAATAGTTTCTCGGAGGTTGTCTCCTTTCTCGACATCTCTGCCCATACAGAGTTTGTGTTCTAGTTGCATTACGTCGAGTCTCTCCATAAATAATGAACATGTCAACTTTTTCATCTCATGTATATTTTTCAGCCATTTTATATTAGTTTTCTTGTTTATAACAACTTTAATACACTTGCTTCAGAAAATTAGTGAGTAAGTCAAGAATAATGTCGAATGTCTGTCATTTTCATGGCTATCTGCAATTTTGGATTTAAATGTAGATAGGGACCTTATTAAAATGATTTGTTGGTGCTTACTTTTTAAAAATACTTCTATTATTACGAAGGATATCGTTAAGAAATGATTAAGGCCGAAAAAATTATAGTTTATGAATCATTACTTCTGATTAATAAAAAAAATTGCACAGTTCTATTAAAAAAATTTCCATTGGACCCCTATGGAAATGAAAATGAAAATTAAATTCCGTTTTTTGAAAAAAACCTAAAAATACTGGTACCTATCAGCAATTCAAATAACTATTTTCTTCTTTACAGACAAGTCTACAACCTTACCAATAATTTCCATAGCCTACTTAGTAATTTTCTTACATCGCATTCATCTGACGCGGCCATTTTGAAATAATTAAAAAATTATTCCGATCTCACTTATTTTTTGGAATATTTTACATCTGAAAAAACTGTTGCACTTAGAAATTTATGCTTAATGAGAAACCATCAAATAAATATAGTCATTCTATTTAAGAAAAAAAAAATTGATGTCACTTCCGGTTCAATCGGAAGTGATATTTTCATTCCTGTTAGTCTAAAAGTAGCCCATTATTGTATAATACATGTGTAACAAGAACCAAACTGTTAAATACAAAAACAACCAAAATATTGGGGGCGTACTTTGACTAGTGGCCACCCAGTATAGCTCACAAAAAATGGGATAACTGTTTCTAAAACTTTATTCTTCTTCAACAGACATTAAGCGAGATGTTTGGTGTGGCCCTCGTAAAATAGACAGATGGTATATCTTTGCAGTAAAATTAGACCAAGACTTAGCGTACCGCGAAACTTCTGCTCATGCGCCAATCTTTGGCGGCCTTTTATTTATGGTTGAAGTACAATCAAATTTCTTTTATTCAATTGTGCATACTTACCTAAATTTCTTTCGAAGTAGTCCCAAAATCTTCGAAAATCTCCACAGTAACGGCCACTCCTTGCAACACGACTTGCAAAAAAACATGTTACTGCAACAGCTTTTGGATTATCAGCCATATAAATAATCTAAAAGATAACAGGGCATTATTAGAATGACCTAAAAATGTATCAAGACATTTTTATATAAGAGCCCTCTCATCATGAATCATCGTTTGGTTATATTTTTAGATCAATTCAAAATATTATTGGAAAGTAAGCGATTGTTTGCATTTTTATGAAAAAAGCTTTAATAATCATTCATTCATTTATTTAAGACGCCACCCCATAATAAAAACCAATTGAGAGGTGGAAAAAATAATATACATGCATAAATGCAATAAACAATGAACAATATACACTGAAGGAATAAAATATAGGTTAAATAACAGATGCAGAGATAGCTATGCAAAGTAACATTTAATATTTGCAATGTTTGAATGAAATATAATATCAAGCTGATTCTCAATAGACATATAACTGTTGCACATAAAGTATAAAGGTGAGAATTTCAGTACGTTTATTCGTGGGGTAGGAAGGTAAAAGGTTTTGATATTACGGGTTTTAAATGCAGAGACATGAAAGTTCAGCCGCCAGCTAGATTGTGAAATAATTTGTATAAAAACAAAACAGGGCCAAGTATCCAGCGGTCTTGTAGGCTAAGAAAACCGAATCTGTTTATCAACTGTTCATGTGCAAAACCGGTAGGAATGTAAACATTACTCATTTTGAATTATGCAAGCAAATTTCAGATGGCGACGTTGAATATTCTCGATACGGCTACAGTACTTGCTAAAGTTAGTCTCAGCGTTTATAGCATGTGTACGGCTCGAGCTACGCCTTGCTTCAAGATTTGTTCTTACTCATACACATTAGCCCAGTTGCCAGGGGTTTTAAGTCGGAATTCATTGTTACCTCGCTAATTTTTTCATGAAAGGCTAGTTTTTTGCTAGTAGAAAGTGGCCCAAAAAAGTTTACCAAAAGCTACCCCCGCGAACCCTTATAAACAACCCTCTGAAACGGAAAAATTCAGTTTTTTGCTAATATCGAAAAATAATCCTTTAAAATATAGATCTCGACGCCAGCTGTCAAATGCAATTAAAGAGAAATTTTTTAAATGTAATTTTGGTTACTTTTTTGCATTCTTTTATAATTCAAATCATAACAATTTCATAACTTCGGCCATTTTGAAAAAATAATTAAATTTTTTAATCAGATCTGGTAGAGAATTTTGGAACCTTTAATTTAAAAAAAAAGATCCAAAAATTCTCTACCAGATCTGATATAAAAAAAATAATTTTTTCTTTTTGAAAATGGCCGAAAAAATGCAATTGTTGTTATTTGAGTTATAAAAAAATGTAAAAAAATAACCAAAATTATATCTAAAAAAATTCTTTTTAATTGCATTCGACAGCTGGCGTCGAGATCTACATTTTCAAAAAATATTTTTTTATTTTGGACTTAATGGCATAAAATGGCGGGCATTTCAAGTTTTAGATAACAAATGCAATTTTGGCCAATGGGTTCAATATTTTGACACCAACTTTTCAGGGTCTTTTTATTATATCAAAAAGTAATATATCTTGAAAGTTTTATACAAATTGGTCTAGTTGACGGTCTTGGGCACTAAAATGAAAAACATACTGTTTTTTCTCGTTTGTTCAGTTTTGTAGGTTATGTACGTACTTCAGAGACTTGAAACCAACGAGGATTTATTGGCAATTTTATTACGAAGAGATTGGTTTTTAGTTTTCCCCGATCCGACTTATAGAACCTGAATTATTCTCATTTTAAGCTCGAAAAACTTTAATTATTTATTTTGAAAAAGTAGCACAAGATTTTCGAGATCAAAAACTTGGGAATATACTCCACCCCACCCAAATCAGGATAAAATCATAATCTTACTGTTACCATACTGTGCAAATTAAAATGCTTTTTTTACTGCACTAAAATGGTTATTCAGACCAGGTAGAACGAAATTCTTAGATTTTTCGTATAATTTAAAATTGGGAGCATTTTCAAAATTAAATGTGATTTATTATTATCTTACGTATACATAAAGTTAGAATTCGCATACTGTTGTGCTGAAAATAGTATAATCGAAAGTATATTGTTTATTTTTTACTTGCCTTAGCTCCTACGTCCAGCAAATTTGGTGGTAGTAAACTAATGGGTAAGTGAGTTCTTATAAACCTCCGACCAGTCATTGCTGCTAGAGTTTCCATAGCTGGCCTATTCGGGTTTAGTGCAGAAGCTTGTCCTTCCTTATCGTCAGCTTCTCTAATTGGGTGACCGAATAAGGTTGTCCTGAAATTAATACAGTTATAAAACATACAGTTATTATACATAATTGCAAGTTTAAAGTTGTTTTGGTGTATCTGTTGCTCCTACCAAGTTTGGAGACTCGCACCTTGAAAACTCTAGAGCCTATGTTTTGTTTAATGATTTCGTCTGTGCCCAGTATATACTAATTTCAAAATAATCAGGTGTACGCCTGGGTCGGGTCTCATGGCCAGCCGGTATATTAATCAGCATGAAATTTTATTTATACCTTTATAAAGTTTTTTTTATATTTTTTGGACTTTTTCTAGCAACCTTCGAAGACACTTCAAGTATTCAATTATTCTACATAATAAAGGAAAATATTTTAAAATCAGTCGCATGTCCATATTTATTTATAAAAAATAGTTTTCAAGAAATGTAATGCCCCTATGCTACTATGTTTCAGCCCCTTAAATTCTTTGCTTAATTGAATTAGCTAAAATTGTCACAGAAGTTATTGACATCATTAAATTGAAATGTATTTAATTTAGAAATTTTAATTTATTGCGGTAAGGTCCGTAAGTAACGGATGAATTCATTATCTACGTAATTAACAATTTATGAGTAAAATCCTAAACCACGTCAATTTTTAATTCTAAAATGATATTTTTCGAGCATAATTTAATACCTTCCCCTCCCACCCCCTTGGAGTGACAACTACCACATTAAAAAAATTTAATGAAACCAATGGCGTGTGATAGCTCATTTGAAAGGGTTTTTTAATCCCTATCTAGCAATATAAGATTTTTTCAATTTCTCTAATTTTTTAATTGAAAAAGATTACATTTTTAATACCACTAAGTAAACAAATGAACACGAAACAGTCAAATGTTCAAACTGGGCGCCCGTAGCCTCTTGACAATAATGAAGGCGCTGCTGAAATTCCTCTAAAACACTTTGTATCATTTCAGGGGCGATTTGATTAATTTTCTGCCTTATTCTGTCTTTTAAAGCATCGAGGTTATTTGGTATGTTGAAGTAGACTTTCAATTTTAAGTAAACTCATACAAAACAGTCAAAAGGGGTCAAATCGGGAGAACGGGTAGGCCACTCAATTTCACTGCGTCTGCCGATCCACCTATTGGGAAAACTTGATTGAGATAGACTCTTACTTCCATTGAAAAATGTGGTGTAGCTCCGTCCTGCTAGTACCAAATATTTCTATTAATCTCATTATAGACCGGGGGTTAGCAACAGATTTTTGGCTGTGATTTTAGTCAGTATGTCTTTCAGAGAGCATTATGCTACGCAAATTCTCATGATAATAAGTGATATGAATCCATCCTGGTTTCTTCCTATGGAAAAACAAGTCTCCAGTTTTTCGTAAACTATGCGTTTTGGTACGATTTTAGTCAAGCTGACATGTCTTTAAAGTGAAGTTCAAGATCAAAAATTTCAAGGATAACCATAGGCATACCGTTAGCGTGGGCCCAAAGAGCTGTTATGGTCACGTAAACTTGTATTTGTATAATTTCTTTTTTCGGCATTCCTAAACAGGCTGCCAATAATAAATATACAAGTTCTTATTGTAAACTGCTGAAGAAGAAGGTGGCATACCGTTTGCGTATGCCCAGGTACAGTTTAAATTGAAACAATTTTGTAAAATTATGGGATAACTTTCCGTTATTTTACTCAGTATGCTATTATAATTTTCATACAGTTTATGATAACGTACGTATATACATGAAATTAACATATCGATTATGAGGGTAAAAACTACAGGCACACACAAAAAAAAACAGTGCAAAATAGAAACAGCAATTTCCGTGTGCTTAATCAGTATGCCACTCTGTTTTTAATGCAATTAAGATGTATTTAGGTAGAATAACAAATGGCATATCGATAGATAAGGTGAAAGGTTTGCAAACTTCGGATTCGACCGAGAAAGATCAACTTTAGAGCTTTGATATACAAATAACTATTATTTATAAACCAAGAGGCATACTTATTAAAAACACGGACAAATTTTTCACAATTTTGCAACTTCTTTTACAATTTTTTACATGTAAAATTCGCATAACTTATACGTCGTTTGTAATTTCACCTAAGTATATCCTGATTACATTATCAATGGAAAGGCATACTGATTAAATAGACAAACAAATGATTTTCTATTTTACTACTTCAATTAAATTTTTTAATATGACAAACCCACTCAACATGTATGTCATTCTACATATCAACATTTAAGGATATATATTTTACAATACAATAAATTTTGTATTGACTAAAATCACGGAAAGTTATCTCATAATTTCACAAAATTGTTTCAATGTAAACTGGACTTGGGCATACGCAAACAGTATGCCATCTTTTCTCGAGCAGTTTACAATATTATACTTATTATTGGCAGCCTGTTTAGAAATGCCGACAAAAAACAAAAAATTATACAAATACAAGTTCACGTGACCATAATAGCTCTTTGGGCCACACGCTAACGGTATGCCTATGGTTTTCCTTGATTTGATCTTGAACTTCACTTTAAAAGACATGGCAGCCTTACTGAAATCGTACCAAAGCGCATAGTTTACGAAGAACTGGACTCTCATTTTTCCATAGGAAGAATCCACCCAACTAACAAAGTTGTTCTATACGTTTATAGTTTATTTTATTACTATTGCATTACTGTTCTGCAAAAGCTATTTTGTTTTATTAAAACCACCAAAGTGATTATTTAGTCTTCCCAACTAAATTATCACATAAATAAGTGCTAAGAATGTTCTTACAGCTAAATTGTAAAACATTTTGTAGAATTTGTTTTTCGCTATTTTATAAACGTTTATACGGCAATTATTATAAGATGTTTTAGCTCACGGAACAAAATTGAATTATAATAATGACCCCCTAGCACTTATTGGCCAATTGACGAACGCCTATGAAACTATTCTGTAAAATTTAGCTACGCAATAATAAAACATTTTATTAAGATTCTTCATAACACATATTATTTCAGGGAACATATCGTATTCTGCTGTAACTGCTAAACAATTGTTATATAAAGGAAGTACGCATTGCTCTCATAAAACACTTATAAAATAATTGATAAACTAAATATTGTGTTTAACGACTATAATATGTTCATTACCATTTTTATAAAATATGGGTAGGTGTTTATGCGCCCATCAACGGATGTCTCACATCTTTAGTTAAAACTATATATGTAGGTACACAATATTACATACTAACCTGGATAAAGACAAACACACAATTATTATATTTATTTCCACTGTTAACAAACAATTGAATAAAAGATCCCTGAGATACAAATTTGCCGTTTATTTAGCTTGATTAAGAAGAGCTTCAGAATGTATTGCTCTATAAGTATTGCAAATAGAGTTTTCGTAAAACATTAAAACATGTTGCTGTATATATGTTTTATAAGATGCTCTTTCGGAGCAAGTATATTTCTTTAAACTTCCATAAGTACTGCGTCGGAGACTGTCAGTTTATTGATATATAACAGTTCTTCGGAAAATATGTTTGTTCTATAAGTGTTTTTATAATTATAAATATGCTTTATAAGATGGACGCCATAATGTTATTATGTTTGAACTATTTGTATAGCGGCCATTTTGGATAATTCAAAAATAAAAATTATTGTGAAATATGTTATCTACGAAACACAATTGGTGCCAAACCACAAGAAGATAGAATACAAAAAAATTATTTTAATTTTTTTTTTTTTTTAATTTTGATAAATATCACTCTGTTCTGACTTCCCAGCTCTGTAAGGGCCCTCAAGCAGTCCTACACCAATCTTGGGTTGATTTGCATGGAACTGATTGCTTTTATTTCCGCTTGGCTATCAGAGAAAATCGTCTGGTTAACAGTGCCTTGTCCTATTATCTCCCTTGCGCAACAGTGTATGGCGATCACTTCAGCCTGAAACAGCGTTGCGTATTTTCCTAGACTTATCGGGATATTGGCTTTTGACCTTGTCCAGTAAATCCCGGCTCCGACTCCTTGTTCATTCTTGGAGCCGTCAGTGTACCAGACTGTTTGTGCTGTTATGGGAGGACCGTTTTTTCAATCCTCCCTGTCTGGTATAACAGTCTGAAAATTCTTGTTGAAGTTATACCTTGGGGCCATTACATCCGTGGGCATGCCTAGAATGGGATCTGCCCTCATCTCCGAGTATAACTTCTGGTATTCCGTCCCGTGTTGCTGGCTAATTGGCGTTTGGCCTTGCATTAACCTGTGCACCACTGACCGAGCTTCGCCTTGTATGAATACGCGTAAGGATGGCAGGTCCAAGAGGACCTCAAGTGCAGCCGTAGGAGTAGTTTTTATAGCTCCCGTGGCGCACAGGCAAGCAAGCCTTTGTACGCCACTTAACAGCCTTATTGCTCCCGACTACACCGTCTTAGTCCACCATACCACTGATCCATAGGTTATCATGGGTCTCACTACCCTGGTGTATAACCACAGGTTCATTTTGGGATTTAACTCCCAGTTTTTTCCACACATTTGCCTACACCTTCCCAGGGCAATCATAAGTTTATAAAAATGAATATTTTCTGATAAAGATGAAGCAAAATGTGTTAGTAAAACTAGCAAACCTATATCTTGACCGACAATTATAATATCACATTCTCCATTATTATTTATTTATTTTTTCGAAACAGCCAGCGGTACGAATATTTGCATCGGCATCTTCTTTGCATATTCCATGTTCAATATTTCTATTTTTAGATTCATTACACAAAAGGGAAATAAATTGCTGCTTATTTTTACTGTGGAGCAGAAACAATTTTCGCGAAATTAAAATTAATAAATGATTTTACTATTAATAACGATTTTAGAATAAACGCCCAAAAATACATAAAATGAAATATCCAAATCAAGACGCCATGTCATCAATATTTGTCACTGTCAATCTAATGGATATTGAATTTGTATATAAATAAAATTTTAAAATCGACTTTTTTCACTTTTTTTCAAGTTTAAACTTATTTTCCTGTTCGCCATCCTAAAGTGCATAAAAAAATCTATATTTAAAAAAAAAGACCTCATACGATGCGATGCACAAAAGTTATTGGCCAATCAATTTTAAAATTTGAAATCAATTTTTGAGACTTGTATTAGATATTTTGACTTGAAATTTCCATCAGTTATATAGTATAGTTTCCAAAAAATTTATTAAATTTCACTTAAAAGATTCGAAGTTAAAACCAAAGAACCAAAATTTGGCAGTTTCTCAAGTTTTTTTTTTTGAGGTTATGTGTGCAGATAAAAACTTCATATTGTAACCGCTGATAACCTACAGGCTGTCCATTTTATCAGGGCCCTCGAGAATATCTCACTTAATATCGGTCGTACAAAATAAAATATTTTTACGAAAATTGTGCCGATTCATATAACCTACAAAATGGTTTAAAGACATTTGAAATCCATGGCCTACTTTAAGAGTTATGGCGGAATATATCTAAAATGCGGAAAACGTCTAGGCCAGGCCAAATATCTCCGTTATTTAAAGAGATACGAGAAAAATTCTAAGGCGAAAATTTTTTTCAAAACAGTGTTTCAACGAGGTTTTATCTAATTTTTTTCAAAACCGTTCTATTTTGAGATTTTTACTCTTCAGGCTGTTAAAAAAATTATTTTGAAACGGGCGGGAAATAGCGCCATTAAATAGAGTATATTTTCCTCCCTTTTCAGAGATATATCACATGCCATATTTATTCATTTGTAATTATAAAAACGTTTTTTTAAACCAATAATTTTTTTTTAACAAGCATTATACTTGCCGTGGAGAAATATGATTAAATAAAATGATAAAATAATTCAATAAGTTGTTCAAATGTTTGCTATAATAAAACATAAACACAAGAAAATAAAGTAAATTCAGGTAACAAAAACAAATTAACAATAAAAAGAATATAGCACACAGAACATTAATATTTATCTAATCCTCAAAATAATTTTTAAGATATCATATCAAGTATTCAAAGTATCCACCGCGTTTTCTTATGCACAATCGAGCGTGGCGAGGTACTGCATTTACAACATTACTCAGCATTTCGATGGTAACTGTAATACATGCCTGTTAAATTCGAGTTATTAGGTCCTCTACATTTTGCGGTGTCGTCGAAAACATCTTATCTTTAATATATCCCCATAGAAAAAATCCATTGGGGTTATATCTGGAGAACGAGGGGGCCATCGAATAAATTCATTGGTACCTATCCAATGTTGAGGCAAAATTTCCTCTAAATAATCTAGGCAAATCTGAGAATTGTGGGGAGGAGCTACATCTTGTTGAAAATATTGAAAGTTGTGTCGATTCTCTAAAGGTAGGTCATCTAAGAATGCATTAAATTCATTTCTCAAAAAGTTTAGGTACCTTTGACCACTAAGGTGACCATCATAAAAATAAGGACCTATTGAATTGGTGCCTAAAATACCTATCCACACATGTATTGAAAAAGGATTTTGAAACCCAGTCGGTCTATGCCAGTGTGTATTTTCAGAAGTCCATTTGTAATGAATATTGCGATTAAAAATCCATTATTGGAAAAATTTGCCTCGTCGGACCAAAGTAGTTTACTACATATTAATGGATCGGCACGCTTCTTTTCCAACAGCCACCTACCCACAGCCCTCCTTGGTTTGTCCCCCGCTTGTAAATTGTGAACTTTTTTGGCTTCATAACACAGGTAACCATTTTTCTTTAAAAAATTTCAAGCACTTTTTATTTATATGACAAGCAATTTGAATTTCTCTTAATAATGTTTTCAAATTTTCTGTATTTTTATTTCTTATATAATTAATAACTCGGTTTACCTTATTTACATTATCAGTAACACTGTTCAACCTTGTCTTCTTCTTTAAAAATGAACCATTATTTTTCAGTTTCGTAGCTAATTTTCTGAACAGAGTTTTATTCGGCTGTAGTGCTTGTGGAAATCTGTTTCTATATTCTACTTGAGTTAATCCAGAGTTAAAAATGCATTGGCAATATGTAACGAACATATTATAACGATCAATGTGAGTGAAAATCATTTTTGAAAATTCTAAATTCTTAAACGAGTGTGATTGAGTGAGAGTTTAAGTATTAACTGAGACGATCTGTCAAAAAATTAAATTGTCAAGTTTGTTCATAGCCAACTATTTTAAAATAAGTGAAATAATAGGGAAATCATGAAATACATACAAATTAATAGTATACTTAAATTAATTGGTAAAGACATTTTAACTTTCTGAGCAAGGAGTGACCCTTTTATGGAGGAGCTCTATACATTGGCATAACTACAAATACTCTTTCCATGCTCCATGTTGCTTTCTTGATTATTATTTCGTTTTTGTTACCTGAATTTACTTTGCTCTTCTTAATTGTGTTAATGTTTTATTATAGCAAAGATTTGAACAACTTATTGAATTATTCTATCGTTTTATTTAATCATACTTCTCCACGGCAAGTATAACGCTTGTTAAAAAAAAATATTGGTTTTAAAAAAATGTTTTTATAATTACTAACATAGTAACAATGAATAAATATGGTTGGAAAGGGAGGAAAATACTCTATTTAATGGCGCCATTTCCCGTCCGTTTCAAAATATTTTTTTTAACAGCCTGAAGAGTAAATCCCAAAATACAACGGTTTTGAAAAAATTAGATAAAACCTCGTTGAAACACCCTGTTTTGCAAAAAATTTTCATCTTAGAATTTGTCTCGTATCTCTTCAAATAACGGAGATATTTGGCCTAGACGTTTTCCGCATTTTCGATATTTCCCGGCATAACTCTTAAAGTAGGCCATGGATTTCATATCTTTAAACCATTTCATAGGTTATATAAATCGGCACAATTTTCGTAGAAATATTTTTTTTTGTTCGACCGATATTAAGTGAGATATTCTCGAGTGCCCTGATAAAATGGACAGCCTGTATACATAACGAACAGCCTGAATTTTTTGCGCTTATTTTGGACCCACACATACCGAGATATACTCATCTATATTTAGAAAGAACGACCAAAAAATTTGGCACTGGAAACAATTCCTTATTTACTAAAATTTTATGCTTGTCTGACTCCATTAGTACATAAAATAACTAGGATACATTTGATTGTATACATTTCAAATACATTACAAAATTTTCAAATTAAATTTTCTTGATGAAGAATATACAAAATTCAAAAGATAGAGAATTTAAGACCCTTTTAAATGAGCTATCACACGTATCCTCGTTCTATTTAAAAATTTTAAAGGGGTTGCCGTCACTCTAAGGGGATTGAAAGGGGAGGTATAAAATTATGCTCAAAAATTGTCATTATAAAATTAAGAAGAATTGACGTGTTTTAGGATTTTAGTCATAAATTGTTAATTACGTAGAAAAGAATTTTTCAGTTACTTATCGACCGCATTGTCTTAAATATAATTATTTTTATTAAAAACATATTTATTAGCTTCTTTGAAGGTTTGTTATATAATTCAATGTTCATAATGTATTGAACAAAAAGTATTACGTATTATTATTAAAAATATTTACTCAAAAAAGGTAAACATCTCCCTCAACGGTATATCTGCGGCCTTTTCGAAATTTACGTCATTTGCCAGGAGCCATACCATGTCTTGTATCATTATTGCACCTAAAAAACTGATAATTATTAATAAGATTATATTGATTGTATTCACAGAGAATGTTTCCAGTAGGTGTAACCTTTTGCATTAAGTTAAGTTTTGGCAACACATAAAATGTATACCTTTGAAAAGTAGTGCACATACGCCGCCGGGGAGATTGTAGCCCCCATTCTACACCCCCCAATTCAATAACTCGCAAAGTTTTCGACGAAATCGCCAAAAGTTCACATCATGGGGATTTTTGAGGGCACTGGTTACGAATTCGCAGTGAAAATTGGAAAATTCAAAATGGCGGACCTAAAATGCCGGACTTTAAGAATTAATTCCTGATTTACCCGTTTGCATTGATTTTAATGAAAAATGCCTAGAGCAAAAAAGTGTTTAGAATGCGATTTTGTATAAGAGAAAAAATTTTCCCCCATCAGTTTGTAGTAAAAATTTAGGAAAAATCATATTTTTGGGAGGTCACTCTATATTCACCACCAGTAAAGGGTTGAAACGATTAGGGTTAATTTTTTTTGGTTATTTAAATTTTATTAGTCCAATATTATCTATAATAAAAACTATAATAAAAAATTTAAAAAAAAACTTTTATCGCAATTTTTGTAAACGAAAAGGTCAGGCGTAGAGCTTTTTCAGGGGGGAGAAACGAAAGGGTTAAATAATGTAATTACCAAAATGAAGTATTCTTATGCAAAATGACATTCTAAATACTTTTTTACTCTACATATTTTTCAGTAAAATCAATAGAAACGGCGTAAACCAGGAATTAATTAATAATTTATTAAGTCCGCCATTTTAGATCCGCCATATTGGATTTTTCAATTTTGACATCGGATTCGAAATCAGCGGCCCCCAAAACCGCCATGATATGTATTTTAGCTGATTTCGCTGAAAACTTTGCGAGTTATTGAATTGGGGGGTGTAAAATGGGGGCAGCAACCCCCGGGGTGAGTGCATTAATTTTCAAAGGTATACATTTCATATGTTGTCGAAACATAATATAATGCAAAACGTTTTTAACGTTTAAAAGTCTTTACATTGAAGTAGTAACAATTAAGACCGAAATGCATTCAATTTCTCTACTAATTCGGTAGAATTGCAATAATTCTTGGTTTAATATTAATTATATAAAGTATTTATTCCTTAAAAACAGTGAGATATAGGATATTCTTTCCTTTTATTTGGTTATTCTACCACATGTATTATCCTCTTCAAAAACAAATCACCGAATCTACAAAATAATAGAATTATTGGAAAAAAGCCTCTGCGCCAGTGACGTTTACGTCAAAGGAGTCAGAGGTCATTTTTTTACAAATAATATAAATTGGAGTAAACGCACAAATAATGTATTTTGCTGACGTTTCGGAAAGTAGTCTCATTTTTATGGCTTACCAAAGACATATAAACAAAATATTCCTTTTAAGACCAATTGTTAGTTCTATTCTTTATCATGTCATAATTTGGCAAAATGTTTACTTACAATATTGATCCATTATCTGGAAATACTGATTCATATATTAAAAATAGTAAATATTTTATAGAAAAGATGTATGAAAACGATATTCATGAATCACGAATCACACCTGATGGTTAGTTTTGATGTAGTTAGCCTTTTTACCAATGTTCCGGTAGATGAAACCTTAAAAATAGTTGCTGAATGATAATAATTTGGAAATTAGAACTAAATAAAGTGTAAATAGCATAATGGAACTATTAACAATGTGTATAAAAACAACCTATTTTCAGTATTTTCAATTGAAAAATGAGTTCTATCAGCAGGATTTTGGTATGGCAATGGGGTCTCCATTATCACCAATTTTAAGCAACATATTTATAGAGAACTTTGAGAACACACATGCTCAAAATTGTATAAACAAACCGGTTGTCTGGTGCAGATATGTTGACGACATCTTTGCAATTTGGCCTCATGGTGTTGATTTACTAGACAGTTTTTTAGAAAATATAAATAGTAAGGAACCGTCTATTAAATTCACATTAGAAGTAGAAAGTAGGAATCAACTACAGTTTTTAGATGTTTTAATTAAAAGGGTAAATAATACAATAATTGAAACGAGCGTTTAGAGAAAATAAACACATACTAATAGATATCTAAATTTTAACTCAAATGAATCAATAAATGTTAAAAGGGGTGGGTGGGGTCTAATAATGAAATATTAAACGAGAAAAAATTTATCAAAGAGGTTCTAGTACAGAAATCAGTACCCTAGCCTTTGTTGATAGAGTTTTCATAAATTTTGAAAATAGGGACAATCAGGTACGATAAAAACCTGAATGTCATTATACAGCAATAATTCCTTATGTATACGGACTCTCGGAGAAGCTACGCCGTATAAGTGACAAATTTGATGTTAGGACGGTATTTCAAACGTGGAACACTTTGAGATCTATTTTAACAAAAACAAAACCGATAAACTGGCAGCAGAATTCAAAAAACTGTATTTACAATATTCCGTGCGAATGTGATAAATGTTATGTGGGTGAGTCCTCCAGACCTTTCAGTGTGAGGTTGGATGAGCACAAGAATTACATTAGAAAGAATGAAATTCAGAAATCAAAGATTTGTGAACACGCTTTGGGAAACGGACATAGAATAAACTGGGACTCACCAAAAATTTTAACAAAAGAGGCAGACAACAAAGAAGAAAAATTAAAGAATCAGCAATAATCTTATTAAATGAAGATAAATGCATATCGAATTGTTCTGTAGATATTTATACAACCTGGCTACCAATGTTAAAAGAAGAACTTAACAAACTCAACATTATCTACAAGGTGATATCATCAATTCTGTGTCAGTAGTAAGTAGCTATGGAAATAACATAAACAAAATCTTAAAGCTGTGTATTTAACATACACAACAAATAAGAGTTCCTCGAAAAAAGCTTTGAAAACGGAAAGAGGCTAGTTTCCGCAAAATACATTATTTCTGTGTTTATTCCGATTTATATTATTTGTAAAAAATAAACTCTGACTATTCCTCTGACGTAAACATCACAGGCTCAGAGGCTTTTTCCGATAATTCTATTATTTTGTAGATTCGGTGATTTGTTTTTGAAGAGAATAATACATGTGGTAGAAAACCCAAATAAAAGGAAAGAATATTCGTAGAATGCCACAAATAACTTTCAGACAATAATAAAGATGTAGGAATTTGCAGTTTCCGTTAACAAAAATAAAATAAAATTTAACATATTTTTCATATAGCTTCATTCGCCAAAAATTGTATTTTTGTCCTTCTACCCAAAATACATAGGAAGGGGTTCGCTATAATTTTCTTATTATTTCACAACGAATAAATGAATGAACATTTTGCAGAAGAAAAAAGTATGGTAGATTAGAGATTACGAGCCTAAAAATGATCAGATACATTATCTCATGAATAAAAGCAAAATTTTTTATACCGTGAAATGAATTAAAATGAAGACAACCTACACTGGCACCCTCACCACCTCCTCAAAAGGGTGCCACACAGATTTACATGTATACCGGGTGTAACAGGATCAAGGTATACCCCCCTTTTCTCCTTTTGTTTTGAAGATAATTGATTGAAATTTAGGATATACTACATACATAATAAGCGGCACTTTTTGACATATCATTTCCGGTTTCGCCGGAAGTGATATTAACTTTCGATTTTTACATAATCTTTATTGCATTTTTAAATTCTGCATAATTTTCTGAATCCAACGATGCTAAATAAGTGACATTTCAAACATCATTTTTTTATAATATAATTTTTAGTTTTCCATTTTAAGTGTGCCATGACGGTTCCGATTTATTCTAAATGACTCGTGTAATACTACAAAAATCGAAATCGAGCAATACTGAATTTTTTCAAATGGGACCATATCGGTACCGTGGTACCATTTATTAGTACTATTAGTAAGAAATTTATTCATATGTTGTATTAAAATGTGCGATACATACAAAAAAATTACAGCTAAAAGAAAATAAGAAAATACAATTTTGTGCTAATTAAATGTTAAGAAGTAACTAAGGTGGCTTTGAAAACAATGAAATATTTAGCTTGTCAAATATTTGTTGGTTTAACGGTGTTTTTAGTGTCCTTAATAATTGTTTAAAATTCTTGTTAACTGTGTTCAAAATGCCGCAAATTTGGGTATTAACAGTGGACATGTTAATTATTCATGGGAGATGTAAAAGAAATGCAATTGCGGCTACCGACCTTTATGCCCAACGATATCCTGATAGACAACGTCCAGCGAAAATTATTTTAAACGTGTTGAAAACCAATTCCGAAGAGGGCCCAACAATGATCCCGAAGAAAACTTCATTATTGACGAAAGAACGGAACGTTTTGGCTCGAATAGAAGTTGACAAGACTGTTCCTTTAAGGCAAGTTGGGTTTGAATTGGACATCAGTCACCAAACAGTAGCCGAATTTTGCTCAAATACCACTATAAATCTTTTAAATACTAATTGCACCAGCATTTGTACAAAAGTGATTACGAACGTAGGATGGAATATTACAATTGGATTTTGTATAATAACGTGCAGCCAAACAATGATTTTTTAGAGCTGATTTTATTTTCGGACGAGTCTAGGTTTACAAATTTGAGAATATTTAACCGAGAAAACACAAAATATTGGTCACAAAAAAATCAAAATTCACTACGAGAGGGTAACTTTCAAGTGCGGTTCGGTTTAAATGTTTGGCTTGGAATAATCGGTAGTAGAATCATTGGTCCAATAATATTTGAAGGACCTCTGACTGGTGCCAGATACTTGAGATTCCTGGAAAATGAGACTGAGGACATTTTAGATGAGTTACCTTTAGATTTAGGACAGGGAATGTATTTCTAACAAGATGGCGCTCCTCCCCATAATTCAAGGATAGTAATTGATTACCTTGAATGGAGATTCGGAGAAAGCGTAATTTCGACGAATGGTCCTGTGAGGTGGCCTCCAAGGTTACCTGATTTAACGCCACTTGATTACTTTGTTTGGGGTCATTTAAAAAATATTCTCTACGCAACCGCCGTCAAAACCCGTGAAGACCTGGAGCTACGAGTAAGACGAACAATTAATAGCATAACGGCCCAGCAATTGGCGAACGTTCTTCGAGAAACAGCTATGCGTGTTCAGAAGTGCATTGACGTTAATGGGCAGCATTTGAACAACTGTTATAATGTTTTGTGTTAATTTTTTGTACTCTTTGTACTTTGTGTAATTAGAATAAAATTGTATTTTCTTATTTTCCTTTAGCTGTAATTTTATTTGTATTTATCGCACAATTTAATACGAGATATGAATAAATCCCTTATTAATAGTACTAATAAATGGTACTACGGTACCGATATGGTTCCATTTGAAAAAATTGAGTTTTTCCCCAAGAACAATTTTGGTGAATTTTATTTGCTCATAAATCACGTACTTTAGTGTTTTTAACGGGATTTCGATTTTTGTAGCATTACACGGGTCATTTAGAATAAATCGGAACCGTCATGGCATACTTAAATGGGAAACTAAAAATTATATTATAAAACAAATTGGTGTTTGAAATGTCACTTATTTGGCATCGTTGGATTCAGAAAATTGTGCAGAATTCAAAAATGCAATAATATATAGGGTGTTCCATATAAAAATCGAAAGTTAGTGTCACTTCCGGCGAAACCGGAAGTGAAAAAAATCAATTGTATGTCAAAAAGTGCCGCTTATTATGTATGTAGTATATCCTAAATTTCAATCAATTATCTTCAAAACTAAAGGAGAAAAGGAAGGGTATACCATGATCCTGTTACACCCGATATACCCCAATACAAAGAAAATGCAATCTTGCATCCCATCTTTTAATTACTTAAAAATCGTAATTTTGTCCCACATATAAAAAATATGGGAAGAAACTACTCATTTAAGAATGAATTTGCACAGGGCTAGACTTAATTTTTTTTTAAATCTTCGAAGTTTATAGCTTCCGTATTTTTCAGTTATTTAAAAAAAGTTATTTGAAATATAATTTGACCATGCACAGTATAAAAAAAGACTTCAACTTATGGATCACTCTGTATATCTCTATATATAGAATATGTATTTATTACCTGATCCGGGATGTGTTATGATAAAAACGTCGTCTGGCCTGATCTCAAAATTGTAGTATTTTTCTGCGTCCTGTTCATATACGCCAGGAAGTAACCATTTCTTGGGGCCAACTTGAATGAAACCTGTTCTTTGACCTGCAATTATTGTTTGTTAAGTATCTTTGTGCATTCTTTCTCCAAACTTTTCAAATCAATTTTATTTTCATATTTTTTTTTATTTAATATCTTATTAATATTAACGTATTGATGGAGTTTAGCTATAGCAACTCTTCCACTCAACCAGGACGGAGAAATGAGATACCGGCCTCCCATCCAAATGCCAGACTCGAGCAATTCAAATCAAAACACATTTCTTTTTAACTAAAATTACCAGTCGATTAACCCCGACGTGAGTCATCACGGCGCGGTGGGTTAAAAACCGTCTGGTTCGACGGCTAAAGACAATTTAAAAGTTAACTCCTTTCGCCGCGAAGGGCGAATTACAATATTTCCGTGTAGAGGAAATTCGAAACACTGGAATACTAACACTCGTTGGCAAGAATACTTAGAAATTTGGATGGTTAATGCGGGAAAAAGGTACTAAACAAAAATATTTGTACATTTATGTTGTACTGTGGAATAACCTTACTCACTACAAAAGCTACATACCTAATATGTCCCGTGATATTAAAAAGTTAATGACAAAAGAAATTTTAATCTAACCTGTCCTGAAGAAATTAATAAATTTAACGAAACGTCGACGAAGTTAAAAAAGGAAATTTTGTTTATAGTGGAGTCAGACAAGCAAAACATAAGGAATTGTTTCCCGTATCAATTTTTTTTTAACATGTTAGTTACATCAAATACTATACGAAATGGACATTTTCTACCTCTAGCAACCGCCGCTACGCAAGTTATCGATCATTTTGTGAAGAAGCCACCATTTTGGTCGTTCTTTCTAAATATAGATGAGTATATCTCGGTATGTATAGGCCCAAAAAGAGCAAAAAAAATTGAGCCAGTTCGTTGTGATATAGGCCGGCAGCGGTTACAATATGAAATTTTTATCTGCACACATAACCTCAAAAAAAACTGAAAACTGCTAAACTCCAGACCATTTAAATAAATTTTGATAAAATTTTCAGAAATTATACTTTATAATGTGATCAACTCAACTCAAAATATCTAACACAAGTTTCAAAAATTGGCTTCAAATTTTAAAATTGATTGGCCCATTACTTTTGTGCATCGTATCGTATGAGGCTCTTTTTTTTTAAGTGTAGGTTTTCTCATGCACTTTATAATGGTGAACAAGAAAAAATTTTAAACTTAAAAAAAAGTGGAAAAAATCCTGTTCATTGTGAGATAGGCTGTCAGCGGTTACAATATGAAATTTTTATCTGCACACGTAACCTCAAAAAAAATAAAAACTTTAAAAATTGCTAAATTTTGGTTTTTTGCTCATAACTTCGGATCTTTATAATGTAATCAATAAAAATTGATTGGCCAATTACTTTTGTGCATAACATCGTATGAGATTCTTTTTTTTTAATGTAGATTTTCTTATGCACTTTATGATGGTGAACAAGAAAATTTTTTAAACTTGAAAAAAGTGGAAAAAATTGTATTTTTTCGTCAATTTTTTCGAAAAATTTCACTTTATTTTAATAAAACTCAATTAAATAATTTTTGACATATTCTGATCTAATTTCTCGAAAGAGCATTAAAAAATATAAAAAAATCAATCAATTATAAAAAAGTTATATGTATACATATTTATATTTAGATAAAGATCAAAAGTACTATTTGTTATGCAAATGTATATTTATTATGTTTAAATACTGTATAAAAAAATGGAAATTGAAAAAAATATATACGTGGGCAATTATATTAATCACCTTCATTTTGTCTCACTTGATAAGGAATCGTCAGACTGATTTTCATTATCGCTTGAAGCATAATTATAAAATGCATCATCATTTTCATTTCTATCAATGTCTTGATCAATCGACCTATCAGTAAATGACAATGAAGAAGCTTCGCTAACACTGTCCTCTAACTCTGTATCGGTTCCACATGTACTTAGACTTTCAGTTACAGAAAATGTTTCAGAATCATTTTCCAATTCTTCATCCAACTCATTAATTTCTTCTGTTTCAGGTACCAAATCTTTATCTTCACAGTTAAAGCAATTTAAGCCTTCGCAGTACTTACATGCTACAGTGCATTTTAACCCCAGCTTTTTACAAGAACATGCTCTAGTCTTGCACTTACTCCCAATTGATTTGCAACCGCATGCAATTGATTTTGTAAGCGAATCTGATAATGGTTTAACGTTTCTTGGGTAATAAGCCACTGGAGGACATGTGCCATCCGTAGTTGCATGCAGGCTTACTATTTTCTGGGAACAACCATTTTTGGGTTTGATAATATACTCTTAGAGAATGTGTGGTAGCGAAGTCAGCTTACATGCTGTTGATGTGTATTTTTAAAAGCAATTAAATCTCAATTTTTCCAAACTTATTTTTTTAATGGGGTTCGATCCGTATAACCCTTGTATGCAATCTGCGGCTGCTGAAAATAGCATAGTCTCTGTTGCTTCAAAATTATACAAAACATGTGTGTCTTTTTTCAAAAAATTATATTTTTGCAAAGTAAGACAAATTTTATTGTTTCCAATTCCTGCAAATGCTGACGTAGTGTCGCAACCACAAAAATCATGTATAAATAGCACATGTTCTTTTAAATCTATTTTTTTTTGAAAGAACATTGTAAATAATACTTGTCTTTCGTTTTTCCTATCATAGGTTTATAAAAATAAATATTTTCTGATAAAGATGAAGCAAAATGTGGTAATAAAACTAGCAAATCTATATCTTGACCGACAATTACATTTTTCGAAACAGCGGTACGAATAATATTTGCATTAACATATTTGCATATTTCATGTTCAATATTTCTATTTTTAAATGGATTACACAAAAAAGAAATAAATTGCTGCTTATTTTTACTGTTACATTTTTTGGCTTATGGGAGGTGCTGTATGGAACTGAATCGATCGATATAGAGAAAAGTACGCCTCAGAAAATTTTGAAAATTTAGATAATTACTAATGTCGGCGTAGCCAACCAAGTAAAATAATTAAAACCAGCTGGCACTTCCGCTTATACAGGAAGTCGATACCAACTTGCTTATTTCAAATGGAACACCCTATATATTTTAGGGTTCTCGAAAAGAGTATAAAATTCTGAGTCGAAAACATGTAGCATATCCTATACCTGAACCTAGCCGTTTCAGAGATATTTGACATTTTATAGATAATTTGACAGCTGCAACGGTTTGCAAGAACCGTTATAACTTTCTTCGTGTACAAGATCCTCATTTGCTTCTTGTCACGTAAAAAGAACACAAGGAGAACTATGTTCTACAACTGAAATAAATTCAATAATGTCATACCAAGTGTTCCGTTTTTCGCGTTACATTTTGTCAACTTCAAACCGCGAAAACTTGTTTAGGTCAAATGGAACACCCTGTATATTTAATTACGTCAAGTTGTGTAAAATTGAATTCCCTTTTTTCTGATATTAGCATTGTGGGAGTTAAAGTTACAACTTTTTGAAATATTTGCGATTTTATTAGAAATTTATGAATTATTGTAATCATTTCATCAAAATAGCCATGATTAGAAACAATCAGTCATTATCTTATGTCAGAAAATGCCAGCACGTTTACATTACACCCACGAAGACTTTCTAAATTTGTTTATTATTTATGGAGAATGTGATAAAGTAATATCAAAAACTTGCAGCACATTTGCTACTCGATATCCAGAAAAACGGAAACCGTCACCAAACACTGTAAAATGCATACTGGAAAATTTTAAAAATTATGGCTCTGTCAAGGCAAAATGCAAAGAACAAAGCCTATTGTTGATGACGAAAACGTTGAAATAGTCATTCTGGGATATTTTCATGCATTTCCAAGGATGTCATTAAGACAAGGTGCTCTGGAATCAGGACTATGCAAGGATTCAATACACAGAATCTTATTAAAACATAAGTTTCACCCGTTTTCATTCCGTATGGTTCAAGGATTAAAAGAAACAGATTTCCTAAGAAGACAAAATTATTATGAGTTTATTCTAATAAGGTCTGAGGGTCGCGATTCTTATTTGGAAATATATGGACAGATGAAGCAAAATTTACTAAAAATGGACTTTTTAATAGACACAATTCGCATTATTGGAGTGACTCAAATCCTCATATGTTCAGAGAGCGAAACTTTCAGGAAAGATGGCAGTACAATGTTTACTGTGCAATCAGCACGACGGTGCCTCCCCACATAACGCATATAATTAAAAATTATTTACAAGAAACTTTTTATGATCAATGGATTGCCAATAATGGACCTTTCTTATGGCCTCCTCGCTCGCCCGATTTATCAGTTCTGGATTATTCCATTTGGGGAACTATTAAAAATAAAGTTTATGAGATCCCATTAACAACCATTGAAGATTGTATGCAAAGAGTAAGAAATGCATTTCAAAACATATCACAGGATTCAATTAGAAGAGCTACCCATGAAGAACTAATCCGAAGGTGCGAAAAATGTGTCGAGGTTCGAGGGCGGAATTTTGAGCAATTATTTAATTCAAATGAAATCATATTTTAAATTGATCTTATCTCTGCTATTTTAGTTCATGCCATATCTTCAATTCGATTACAGTGTTAGTGTCATTTTGCGTTTTTGTGGATATCGAGTAGCAAATGTGCTGCAAGTTCTTGATATTACTTTATCACATTCTCCATAAATAATAAACAAATTTAAAAAGTTTTCATTGGTATAATTTAAACGTGCTGGCATTTTTTGACATAAGATAATGACTGATTGTTTCTAATCATGGCTATTTTGATGAAATGATTACAACAATTCATGAATTTCTAATAAAATAGCAAATATTTCAAAAAGTTGTAACTTTAACCCCCACAATGCTAATATCAGAAAAAAGGGAATTTAATTTTACACAACTTGACGTAAAAAAATACAGGGTGTTCCATTTGACCTAAACAAGTTTTCGCGGTTTGAAATTGACAAAATGTAACGCGAAATACGGAACACTTGGTATGATAATATTGAATTTATTTCAGTTGAAGAACGTAGTTCTCCTTGTGTTATTTTTATGTGGCAAGAAGGAAATAAGGATCTTTTACACGAAGAAAGTTATAACGGTTCTTGCAAACCATTGCACCTGTCAACTTTTCTATAAAATGTCAGATATCTCTGAAACGGTAATTTTTATGTATAGGATATACATATTTTCGACTCAGAATTTTATGCTATTTTCGAAAACCCTAAAATATAGGGTCTTCCATTTGAAATAAGCAAGTTGGTATCGACTTCCGGTATAAGCGGAAATGACAGCTGCTTGTAATTATCTTAGTTGGATTGGTCACACCGACATTAGTAATCATCTAAATTTTCAAAATTTTCTGAGGCGTACTTTTCTCTATATCGATCGATTCAGTTCTCAGTGAGAACCCTGTATATCACTTATATTTACTTTAGTTGAAAAATCATTGTGCAATCTCCTCAAATGTTCTGAATTATTCGGGCTATTACAATCAGTACTATATTTTTTCGAAAAATTAGATCAGAATATGTCAAAAATTAATTAGTAATACAAAAAAATTAAGTTTTATCAAAGAAAGTGAAATTATTCGAAATAATTGACGAAAAAATACAAGAGATCGATTTTTTTCCATTTTTTTTCAATTTTAAAATTTTTTCTTGTGCACCATCATAAAGTGCATGAGAAAACCTACACTTAAAAAAAAAGAACCTCATACGATACGATGCACAAAAGTAATGGACCAATCAATTTTAAAATTTGAAGCCAATTTTTGAGACTTGTGTTAGATATTTTGAGTATTGATCACATTATAAAGTATAATTTCTGAAAATTTCATCAAATTTCACTTAAATGGTCTGAAGTTATAACCAAAAAACCAAAATTTAGCAATTTCTTCAGTTTTTTTTTCTTGAGGTTGTGTGCAGATAGAAACTTCATATTGTAACCGCTGATAGCCTATATCATAACGAATAGCCTCAATTTTTTTCGCTTTTCTTGGACCTACACATACCGAGATATACTCATCCATATTTGGAAAGAACGACCAAAATGGTAGATTTTTCACAAAATGGCCGTTAACTTGCCTAGCGGCGGTTGCTAGAGGTAGAAAATGTCCATTTCGTATAGTATTACGACTAACTAACATGTTAAAAAAAATTGGCAATGAAAAGAATTTCTTTTTCACTAAAATTTAATGCATGTCTGACTCCACTATTATTTTTATGATCCCAAAACGCACTTTAAGATACGTTATTATAATATTCATATTGAATCACAAATAACATTCAAATTATTTATTTACAAAAGTGATTCCAATAACGTTTACCGTTAATTGTTTAGATGACATGCTAGATTTCGAGATTTCTTTGATGTTTTTTTCCCAATTTTTTCTCGACAGATTTTTATTTTTTAAAAGTAATATTTACCAGGAAAATATTTCATCAATTCCTCATGTACTTTATCCTCTACTTTGGTAATTCTGTAGGGAAACGCTGTTTTCTTTCGATTATCCTCATCCTCGTTTGGCAAAGGTTTGCGTGATTCGGCAGATTCAGCCATTATTATATTACACTAAGCGCAAAACGTGCGAACTTCTTTGACACGATCAAAAATAACAGCCCTCGAACGTACTAGATAATAGACCACTACACAGATACTAAACTAAAACATATTAAAACTTATTTTAGAATTCACCTTTTTTAGTAATACAACTAATTGTTATTTCGTATTTCTTTCGTATCTTTATTTTAAATTTTTTCAATCATTTAAGGTTTTTTCATACCATTAAACTTGATTGTCGCTGTAGAACGTTCCATATACGATACAGTCTGTAGTACTGTACGTTTAAACGATATGCGCAAATAATTTATTTTAAAGACAAGACAAACGTAATAGTCCGGGCGAAATCTTTCATCGACCGGGAAAATTTATTCAGATTGACTATTTTTGTGCCATCTTGTTCAGAATGTACTCCTTTATAAGAAAGTACAGTTTGCCAGATGGAAGTGCGGCCAGGAATTGTTTAAACAAAGTTTTTTAAACAAATTAGAAAAAAGAGACTTTTTCGTTTCGGAATAAATATTTTCGTATTTTCACACCAAAAAAAAAAAAAAATGTTCTTAGACATTTTTCTCTAAAAATGATAGATTTCGAGTAGAAAGTTCTTGAAATCTCAGAAAACGCGAAATTTAGTATTTTCAGAGCTCAAAAACTATATTAAAATTAATGTTTTTTAATGTAAGAAAAAAATTGTGTTTATTTTTTGAAGCTTATACCACAATATACTTTGAAGCTTATATCACAATATACTGTAGATATATTTTGCTATTCTTTAGCTTAAGCACAGTAGAGAATAGACCAGTCCTCCCACTCGGTCGGAACAGTGGGATAAGATTTTCAGTGCGCAAGCATGCTCCTGGGCTTAAATTATCTGATGCGCAGTGGACAGCAGTGATGTTATTGGTTTGATGTTTATTGTTTACTCGAGTAGTGTACATGCAAATGCGCGTGGGATGGAAATAGTGATGCGCAGTGGAATAAAAAAAATAAAATCGAGTACAAGAAACATCAAAAGGACCGCCGAGGAGTGAAATTACTGGTCTATTCTCTACTGTGGCTTAAGTGCTTGTTTTTTAATTGGTAAGATGTGCGTGCGCGCGCGCCCCAGTCAGCGTAGCGGCGCGCTTCACTATGATTTATATGTGAGTGTTTTTATAGAACATAGGCTTGCATTAGCTCGTGTTGAATCCACTGAAGTGGAGACCAATACGTATAAAATACGTAACGTTACAAATATTTAATATAAGTACAATAATTGTAAGTAGAGTAATACAAGATTTAAAATGTATGTTGAACTTTATTTTTTTTTATTTTATTTTAAAATACAATTAAAGTGATGTACAACTTACACATTTTTACAATAATCAAGATTACAGCCGCATATAGGTATACAAATAACGTTATTTTTTTACAGCTACGTGCATTAGTACTATAAAAAATAAAACACCACAGAAATTAGACAACCCCCAATTCCAGAAGCCAGGGGCTTGTGCGGAAAGGGGTTACACATTGAAGATTTATATGAAAATATGTATAAAACAACCCATTTTCAATTGGAAAATGAGTTCTATCATCAGGATTTTGGTCTCCATTATCACCAATTTTAAGCAACATATTTATGGAGAACTTTGAGAACGCACATGCTCAAAATTGTATAAACAAACCGGTTGTCTGGTGGAGAGATGTTGACGACATCTTTGCAATTTTGCCTCATGGTGTTGATTTACTAGATAGTTTTTTAGAAAATATAAATAGTAAGGAACCATCTATTGAATTCACATTAGAAGTAGAAAGTAGGAATTAACTACCGTTTGTAGATGTTTTAATTAAAAGAGAAAATAATACAATTGAAACAAAGGTTTATAGAAAACCAACACATACTAATAGATATCTAAATTTAACTCAAACCAATCAACAAATGTTAAAAGGGGTGTTGTGAAATGTTTATACGATAGGGCCAAAATAATTTCATCTAATAATGAAATATTAAATAACGAGGAAAAATCTATCAAAGAGGTTCTAGTACAGAATCAATACCCTGAAGCCTTTGTTGATAGAGTTTTCATAAATGTTGAAAATAGGGACAATCAGGTACCACAAACACCTTCGTGCCATACCTATGGTGGGGGTGGGTACAAAGTGTATATAAACAATTTGAGGCGGTGTAGGATAAGAATGCAATTTTATTTATCACCTATTACCTAAAATTAAATATAACATTCTGGAAGGCTTGATTGTAGTACAGCACGGGGATAGCTACTAGCCGTATAGCTGCAATGTGCGCTGGCGCAGAGTCCGTTGGGCTTAGATCACAGGTAACCTTACGAAATTTAAGTATTATTGCTTTCAAAATAATATTAACCTGTTAAAATGGATATTTATTTAACAGAAGAGAAAGTACAAATAATTAAATGATACTATGATGGGCATTCACTATCAATTTCATATCATCTCGTGATACACATGTACATAAGAATACAGCTAGCTTTTTCTAATTTTTTTATATGTGGTAGAAATTCATTATTAAACTTGGTTCCGTTGCGTTTTATGCATTTTTTGAAAGATTTTTTTATTATAAAATACTACCTATACGCGTTGCCTGCCCTAATTTTTTTCCTTCCTGCTATGTGCATATGCCATAGTAGCATGCATGTATAAACCCTCCACATCGAGTAATTGATTTTCAATAAAGATGTTTCTGTAGCTTTCTCTGCTTCTTGTTATTAAAAGTTAATCTAAAGATGTAGTTTGCGTTATCTGTAAGGGCCGTAGAACTACTTTATAAGCAGAACCCCATATTGTAATGCCATATCTAATTATAGATTCAACAGGCTGTTGTATGTGACTAGCAGAGTTTTTTGTTGAGTATTTAGGTTGTAGAATTTATAAAATTAGTTTTGTATTCTTGACCTGAACGTCATTATACAGCAACAATTCCTTGCGCTCCGGATATAAGCCGGAAAGACGGTTGAATTTGCTCTCATATAAATCATTATTTTAAAAAACGGCTTTCACTAAAAGACATTAAAAACATGTTACAATGTGGGATGATGAGAGAAAAAAAAGTATATATAAAAAAATTTTGTTTTTCTTCTATTTTCGATTTGCAAAAATAATTTTTATCATCCCACATAGGTATTATTAAAATAAACATTTTCCCTTTTGTAGAACTAAAATAAAATTAGCCCTAATGTCCTCAAGTGTGCCGAGAAATTTAAAGATTAGGTGTAATAAATTTGTCCAATGTCATATTCTATTACATCTCTATCTCTCTCTTTCAAAGCACACCGTACATTCGGCTGCGTCATTTTATTGACGTGAAGTCATTTACAATTAAAATTGGAAGCATGGATGACTAATACACTCCGAACAACTCTTAAGTATACAGATTATCGGAGAAACTACACCGTATAGGTGACAAATTTGAGGTTAGGACGATATTTCTAACGGGGAATACTTTGAGTTCTATCTATTTTAACAAAAACAAAACCGATAAACCGGGAGCAGAATTCAAAAAACTGTATTTACAATATCCCGTGCGAATGTGATAAATGTTATGTGGGTAAGTCATCCAGACCTTTCAGTGTGAGGTTGGATGAGCACAAGAATTACATTAGAAAGAATGAAATTCAGAAATCAAAGATTTGTGATCATGCTTGGGAAAACGGACATAGAATAAACTGGGACTCGGCAAAAATTTTAACAAAAGAGGCAGATAACAAAAAATAAAAATTAAAGAATCAACAATAATCTAAAATTAATTAAATGAAGATAAATGCGTATCGAATTGTTCTGTAGATATTTGTAAAAGAAGAACTTAACAAACTCAACATTATCTAAAGGAAAATATCATCAGTTCTGTATCTATGTAAATAACATAAACAGAATCTTGAAGCTGTGTATTTAACATACACAACAAATAAAAGTTCTTCGAAAAAAAAGTTTTGAAAACGGAAAGAGACTACTTTCCGAAACGTCAGCAAAATACATAATAATGTATAAATACAGAAATATTATTCCGATTTATATTATTTGTAGAAAATAACCTCTGATTGTTCCTTTGGCGCAAACGTCACATAGATATGGTAGAAAACCCAAATAAAAGGAAAGAATATTCGTAGAATGTCACAAGTAACGTTCAGATAATACTACATCATTTTTTACGTACAATTGTACGCTTTTATTTTTTTGTCATGAATACAGGTCTAAGTATATTATCTTCATATTTGTAACCAAAACGTGTTAGATCTAGTTCAATGTACGTGGAAAATATTACATTTTTCCAAATATATGTTTGCGCAGATGCTCTCAAGATATGCAAGTATAAGGCATTAAGTATTTACGCTAAAGAATAACAAAATATATCTACAGTATATTGTGGTATAAGCTTCGATGAATAGATAGAAATTTTTCTTTCATTATGAAACATTAATTTTCATATAGTTTTTGAGCCCTGAAAATCGCAAATTTTGTGTTTTTTGAGATTTAAAATTTTTTTTCTCGAAATCTATCAACTTTCGAGAAAAGCTTTTTAAGAACATTTTTTTTTTGGTGTGAAAAATGGCCAAATATTTTTTTCCCTCGTTTTTTCCGAAACGACAAAGTCAATTTTTCTCATTTGCTTAAAAAAACTTTGTTTAATGTGGGCATACCATGAGAGAGAGATCCGATAAGCAAATATTTGTTCTTTGCAGTTCTTTTTCGTTCTGGAAATTAAAAATACAAGAAAAGTATGAGTTACCAACATTTTTGCTAAAAGAAATCTTTTACATGATATTATGTTATTTCTTTAAAAAGCATTTATAAACCACCATGTAGAATGCAACCCATGCAATCTAAACCGAGTACAGTTAAAAACCTTGCAAATGTGTGAGAATGCATAATATATGTTTTTTATTTTTATTGTACAGTTAATTTTAACGTTATTAATATCATTTGTATTCCATAAAATGAATAAATTGTAATATTAATTCCTTTACTGCTCTTCCTCTTACTTAGTAATTGTAGATTTGCTTTATTTGCTCTGACTTGAAAATTTATGTAGGTAATTATATTTAGCTCACCAGCTTATAAATTAGTAAGAGTATCTACTATATTACCTCTATTTATGTGCCTATTATGGCTGTTTAGGTGTTTTTTTATTAATTATTTAAATACATTAACGTGATATTTTTATATAATTGCTTATAGTATGGATATAAAGTAAGTATTTGTATAAAATGTCTTAAAGCCAGTCAATTTCGCTTTTTCACAGACCACATTTCAGCGGTAACGTTCTCACCCGGAATGGTGGAACAGCTCCTAATGAAAGGGCATATAAAGTGACATAGTTTAAAAGCTTATATGGAGGGGACAAGAGTGCGGTTCTTATTTTCTAGATGTTCCAAAGGGCTAAGTGATAAAACCATTTTTAAAACTATTTATTATTTCAATACGACGGAAGGCAGTTATACAATATAGGTTCAAAATTTAAAAAATTGTGTCCTTTGGCCCACATTGTTTTTTAAATTTGTAAAGGGATAGTTACTTCAACCCAAAAGATTTTAGATTTGTTGAATTTATTCTTGTATTCGTAGCTTCTATCTGTAGCCCACCACTAGACTCAATCACATTTCAAGAATACCACGAATTCTTCCATAATTTTGGACCGCGATATCTCGTTGCTAGTGATTGGAATGCCAAACACCTGGGAGTCTAGACTAAATACATCAACACGGTGTAATCTCTTCCAAGTGATTCAGCGAAATAGTGCAAATAGTCGATTTAATTTATCGAAATTTGTTATTTTGCTTAAAACTGTAATTTTTTTTAAGAAAAAATTGAAATATTTTTGATTTCATATTAAAAAAATATTTTCTAAGGAAACACCCAAATGTCGACATGTCGTCAGATGTGTTTTTAGAAGGCGGAATATTAAAACATAATATTTTTAGTCGCAAACTCCTCAATAAAATCCTTATTTTACTATAAGGAACGTAACCAGACTGCAATTTCGAGCTGTTGGCTCTCGTCAGTGCAAGGTAGGCACGTAACGACCGACACGAGGATCACTTGACTATTTAGTACATTTCGGTATCTTTGGGAAACAGTCAGCAGGCACCATCTAGCGGTCCAGTGTCTGTTGCAATCGAAAAATAAATAGCCTGACTGGGCTTAGCGTAGTTCAAATGTGCTTTTAGGGGGCGAAATATTAAAACATAATATTTTTAGTCGCAAACTCCTCTATAAAATTCTTATTTTACTATAAGGAACAAGCCTGGCGCGTTACGTGTAATAATTGTATATTATCATCAAAACGCTAATACTTCGATTGCAACAAAAGCACATTTGAACTATGCTAAGCCCAGTCAGGCTATTTATTTTTCGATTGCAATAGACACTGGACCGCTAGATGGCGCCTGCTGACTATTTTGCATGTCGCTATCCCAAAGATACCGAAATGTACTAAATAGTCAAGTGATCCTCGTGTTGGTTGTCACATGTCTACCTGGCACTGACGAGAGCCAACAGCTCCAAACTGCAGTCTGCAAGTGGTGTATGAAGACTGGCACGAGATCTCTTTTAAGTAGGATCAGTCTTTCGGCTGGTGTTTATTGCAATCGAAGCATTAGCGTTTTGATGGTAATATGCAATTATTACACTTAATGCGCCAGACTTGTAACTTGTAATTCAGCACTCGGCGGGGCACATAGTCCGGAGAGTAGCTGTTGGTTGCAGTCTCGTTACGTTCTTTATGGTACAATGAGGATTTTATAGAGGAGTTTGCGACTAAAAATATTATGTTTAAATGTCCTCAGATGTTGACACATTCGAGGAAAAATAACACAAATAAGGATTTACTAAATTATAGAAATCTTATATTTTACTTTGAACAACTTACTCCGTCTAAGAACTACTATCTCAAATAAAATTTAAATTTTGTTACATTTCAATATGGCGTTATGCAACAGGTAATAGGCGTGTGTTGTTAGTGTTGCTAGTTTCATAAAAAATAAACTATCATCATACAGGGTGATTCGTGAGGAGAGGGTCGTACTATACCAAAAGATAGAGAACATTGAGGTGATCTTAAATCCCCATACAGTAATGGCTGAAGCGACCCCGTTTTGAAAATACCGGGTGTATTATATTTTGTGGAAGAATTTTCTTTTCACCATATATCTGTAATGCGTAAACGAAATCTAGTGAAATTTTGTATTTTGATTACAGTATTCATTCACCATCTAATGCCTGGGATATTAATAAACTATCAGGGCCGGACCCAGAATAAAAATATTTTTATTTTGTTAAGTTTATTAATTACACATTCATCACATAATATATATTTTTTAATTTTACCAGGTATGTATATGTGATGAATTTTTATTTTCCATATTTGCACTACCTTTTGGTAGTGCAGATAGAGGACAAAAAAAAATCGGTTTTCCGCCGTTTTCTAAGAAAGTTTTTGATTTTTTTGTTAACATTGGAGCAACGCTTTTGTGTAAATAATCTTGCATTCTTTTAATACGTCAGTAACATTTGACCTGAGTATTACTTAAGCAATATAAATGTTTCCATTTTCCATTTTTTTGTGTTTATGCTAATATATTTTTTTTTGTTGCAGGTAAGAAGTATATCTTAGTCAGTGCAAGTGGATAACTAAACAGTGTAGGTTAAGGTAATTTTAGATATTGGTTATATAGGTAAATCAATGATCAATGACCGGCTCAGTGACTCAAACGCTTACGTATTAGAAATAATATCTGTACCGGGTCGGTTTTGATGAAAGATTGAATAAATAACACACATAAAATACTATACGGAACTTATACTTATACAGGCTGTCCATTTTATCAGGGCCCTCGAGAATATCTCACTTAATGTCGGTCGTACAAAAAAAATTATTTTTACGAAAATTGTGCCGATTTATATAACCTACAAAATGGTTTAAAGACATTTGAAATCCATGGCCTACTTTAAGAGCGCTCCGGATATAAGCCGGAAAGACGGTGCAAATTACTCTCATATAAATCATTATTTTAAAAAACGGCTTTCACTAAAAGACATTAAAAACATGTTACAATGTGGGACGATGAGAGAAAAAAAAGTATATATAAAAAAATATTTTTTCTTTTTCTATTATCGATTTAAAAAAATAATTTTTATCGTTCCGCATAGGTATCATTAAAATAAACACTTTCCCTTTTGTAGAACTAAAATAAAATTAGCCCTAATGTCCTCAAATGCACAGAGAAATTGAAAGAGTAGGTATAATAAATTTGTCCAATGTCATATTCTACTACATCTCTATCTCTCGCCTTCCAAGCACACCGTACATTCAGCTGCGTCATTTTATTGACGTGAAGTCATTTACAATTAAAATTGGAAGCATGGATGACTAATACACTCCGACCAACTCTTAAGAGTTATGGCGGAAAATATCGAAAATGCGGAAAACTTCTAGGGCAAATATCTCCGTTATTTGAAGAGATACGAGAAAAATTCTAAGGCGAAATTTTTTTGCAAAACAGAGTGTTTCAACTAGGATTTACCTAATTTTTTTCAAAACCGCTGTATTTTGAGATTTACTCTTTAGGCTGTTAAAAAAATTATTTTGAAACAAGCGGGAAATGGCGCCATTAAATAGAGTATTTTCCTCCTTTTTCAACGATGTATCACATGCCATATTTATTCATTGGTACTATGTTAGTAATTATAAAAATATTTTTTTAAACCAATAATTTTTTTTTAACAAGCATTATACTTGCCGTGGAGAAGTATGATTAAATAAAACGATAAAATAATTCAATAAGTTGTTCAAATCTTTGCTATCATAAAACATTAACACAATTAAGAAGAATAAAGTAAATTCAGGTAACAAAAACAAATTAATAATAGAAACAATATAGCACACAGAACATTAATATTTATCTAATCCTCAAAATAAGTTTTAAGATATCATATCAAGTGTTCAAAGTGTCCACCGCGATTTCTTATGCACAATCGAGCACGGCGAGGTACTGCATTTAAAACATTACTCAGCATTTAAGGGGTAACTGTAATACATGCCTGTTGAATTCGAGCTTTTAGGTCCTCTACATTTTGCGGTATCGTCGAAAACACCTTATCTTTAATATACCCCCATAGAAAAAATCCATTGGTGTTATATCTGGAGAACGAGGGGGCCATCGAATAAATCCATTGGTACCTATCCAATGCTGGGGCAAAATTTCGTCTAAATAATCTAGGCAATCTGGGAATTGTGGGGAGGAGCTCCATCTTGCTGAAAATATTGAAAGTTGTGTCGATTCTCTAAAGGTAGGTCATCTAAGAATTCATTAAATTCATTTCTCAAAAAGTTTAGGTACCTTTGACAACTGAGGTGACCATTATAAAAATAAGGACCTATTAAATTGGTACCTAAAATACCTATCCACACATTTATTGAAAAACGATTTTGAAACCCAGTCGGTCTATGCCAGTGTGTATTTTCAGAAGTCCATTTGTAATGAATATTGCGATTAAAAAATCCATTATTGGAAAAATTTGCCTCGTCAGACATATTAATGGATCGACACGCTTCTTTTCCAAAGGCCATCTACAAAAAGTCGTCCTCCTTCGTTTGTACCCCTCTTGTAAATTATGAACTTTTTGGCTTTATAACACCGGTAACCACTTTTCTTTAAAATTTTTCAAGCACTTGTTTTATTTATATGACAAGCAATTTGAATTTCTCTTAATGATGTTTTCAAATTTTCTGTATTTTTATTTCTTACATAATTAACTCGGTTTACCTTATTTACATTATCAGTAACACTGTTCAACCTTGTCTTCTTTAAAAATGAACCATTATTTTTCAGTTTCGTAGCTAATTTTTACTCGGCAGTCGTGCTTGTGGAAATGTGTTTCTATATTCTACTTGAGTTAATCCAGAGTTAAAATTGCATTGGCAATATGCAATTTTATAACGATCGATGTGAATGAAAATCATTTTTGAAAATTTTAAATTCTTAACGAGTGTGATTGAGTGAGAGTTTAAGTATTAACTGAGATGATCTGTCAAAAAATTAAATTGTAAAGTTTGTTCATAGCCAACTATTTTCAAATAATTGAAATAATAGTGAAATCATGAAATACAAACAAATGGATATTATACTTAAATTAATTGGTAAAGACATTTTAATTTTCTGAGCGAGGAGTGACGCTTTTATGGAGGACCTATATACATTGGCATAACTGCGAATACACTTTCCTTAATTGCTCCATGTTGCTTTCTTGATTATTATTTTGTTTTTGTTACCTGAATTTACTTTATTCTTCTTAATTGTGTTAATGTTTTATTATAGCAAAGATTTGAAAATAATTTTTTTAACAGCCTGAAGAGTAAATCTCAAAATACAGAGGTTTTGAAAAAAAATAGATAAAACCTCGTTGAAACATTCCGTTTTGTAAAAAAATTGCAGAATTTTTTTCGTACCTCTTCAAATAACGGAGATATTTGGCCTAGACGTTTTCCGCATTTTCGATATTTTCCGCCATAACTCTTAAAGTAGGCCATGGATTTCAAATGTCTTTAAACCATTTTGTAGTTTACATAAATCGGCATAATTTTCGTAAAAATAATTTTTTTTGTACGACCAATATTAAGTGAGATATTCTCGAGTGCCCTGATAAAATGGACAGCCTGTATAATATAAATAAAAATATTTTAATTGGTAATTGGTTAGGCTTGCAACCAAGGAGTCCCCGGTTCGAGTCCTGGCTAGGGTATGGATGTTTAGTGGTGTTTTCCATATGTTATCGATTTGGTGGCAGTGGACTAGACGAGGTTGTGTGAGAGACAACAAGCTGCTAGTTTAAAAAAATATTGGTTTATGAAATTGTTTTTGTAATTACTTGTTTAGTTTCAACGAATAAATATGGCATGTGGTATATCGTTGAAAAGGCAGGAAAACATTCTATTTAGTGCCGCTATTTCTTCCCCGTTCTAAAAAAAAAATTTCTTACCCTGAAGAGAAAACTTCAAAATACAGTGGTTTTGAAAACATTTAGATAAAATCTCGTTTTGCAAACAATTGTCATCTTAGAATTTTCGTCGTATCTCGTCAGTGAAGTCAGATGATATTGTAACTCGGGAGGATAACTATCACCCTGCCTTAAACATCTTGCTGGACAATGTTCTCAGCTCTAATGCTAGGAATAACTTCCCGGTAACTGCAAACAATGGCTATAATTTTCGGAAAGCTAATTTCTCATTGCTATACAACTTACTTCTCAATACTGACTGGTCGTTTCTTAATTCATATTCTCATATTGTCTCTGCTTGTCAGGCGTTTTATGATAGACTATATGCGATTTTTGATATGTACGTCCCTAAATTCAATTTTACGCATAAAAAAACGTATCCTCCGTGGTTTAATGGTAGTATAATAAAGAATATTAAATTGATAGCGAAATACTGGCGCATGCACAAACGGAATGGTGATGTTATGGCTCATAATGAGTTCAAGCGTTCAAGATCTAAGATTAAGGTTGATATAGACATTGTTTATGCAATTTACGTACGGGAGGTTGAGAATCATATTACTTTGGAATCTGGTAAGTTTTGGTCATTTGTGAATAAGAAAAGGAAGGGTACAAATATTTCCACTCAAATGTCTTACAACGAACAACATTTTGCCCGTCGACATATTGAATGCGTTTGCGGATTTCTTCAGTAATTCTTTCCTACCGCCCTCTGATAATATTGACTCTACGTATATTCAGGCGTCGAATAACCTTGCATTCAACGTTACCTCTTTTAGTGAGGCTGCTGTACTTAATGCACTGGAACAACTTAAACCTAAGTTAACTACTGGTCCGGATGGCGTTCCCGCTTTTTTGATTAGAGACTGTGCTTGTATCTTCGCAGCTCCACTATCGGTACTTTTCAATCTGTGTATGAAAAACTGCTGTCTCCCAGATATTTGGAAATGTTAAAAAGTGTGCCCAGTTTTCAAAAAAGGCGATATAAATGACATCTCCAATTTTAGACCTATATCTGTTCTGTGCAATTTCAGTAAAACTCTTGAAATCTTACTACATGATACTATTTACTTTAGTGTTAGTGCCCAATTATCGGTGTGTCAATATGGCTTTATGAAAGGGCGCTCCACCACCTCTAATTTAACTTGTATCATCCAGTATATTTCAGAAGCCATTGACCAGCGTAAGCAAACGGACGGAATATATACTGACTTCTCTAAGGCATTCGACAGACTGGATCACACTATATTGCTAAATAAATTGTCTGATTTTGGATTCTCTTTTCAACTCATTTAATTTTTTTTACTCCTGCCTGTCAAGTAGGAAGCAATATGTTGTTTATGGTGGGTTTCGGTCTGTCGAATACGGTGCAACATCTGGTATTCCGCAGGGATCAATTCTTGGACCCCTGTTATTCAACATCTTCGTAAATGATATCGTCACACTGCAGGATAGTCTAGCGCGCATATGCAACTGGTGTACTCGAAACAAATTATATCTAAACGTATCAAAATGTAGTGTTATGACCTACACAACTAGTGCAAGGCCGGTTATTTTCGACTATAATGTAGATGGCGCAGTGCTTCAGAGACCTGATACCCTTGTAGACCTTGGCGTAATCTTCGATAAAGAGCTTACATTTGTACCGCATGTAAACAATGTTGTAGCCAAATCTTTTAAAACTCTGGGCTTTATAATCAGAATGAGCAGAGATTTCTCAAACATTTGTACACTAAAAATCCTCTATATTGCTTTTGTCCGGTCTAAACTAAATTATGCATCTCTCGTCTGGAATCCCCATTACAATATTCACATTGACGCCTTGGAGAGTGTGCAGAGACGATTTGTAAAATTGCTCTGGTTTAAGTCGGATGGAGTATACACGGAGGTTGGATTCCCGCAGCAAGAACTCCTAGCTAGATTTTCTATAAATTCTTTGGTTACCAGACGCGAATACTTTTCTCTCGTATTTTTATACAATATTGTTCACAGCAATATACACTGTCAAGATATTTTAAGTCAATTAAATTTCCGCGTTCCGAATTTGAATTCCAGAAGTTCACAAACTTTTTACCTCGGCATACCACATTCTAATGTTTTAAAATTCTCTCCTCTCCATACTATATGTAACAATTACAACAAAAACCGTGGACTGTTTGACATTTTTCACAGCTCAATCAATGATATTAAAAAACTCTTTAACCCTACTTGAACCTTTGTTTTTCCTTGGTTGGTAATTTCATTTTGTACTTTTTTGTATTTTGTATTGTGTATTTTTTGTATTCTTTCTCTATATGTATATTTTTTTGTTTATTTTGTACTTGTACCATACTGCTATGTAATGCTAAATTTGCGTATTTGTCCTGCTCTCTAAATAGGTTTACCTGTTGAGCAGTGTAAAGTATATACGATTGGAATTGAAACTGGTCAGTTTTAAAGCACAGGACCGTGCGTGCTGAACTTGATATTTTGTCCTATATATTTGGCAATGGTATTGAGATTCGAACGGTAGTTGAAACTGTGCAGGCGAGTCCGAGACTGGCAATGTAATCAGCCTGAATGAACCATCTACGACTGCACTGGTTTAAAGGTAATAAAACGGACAGGCCTACTAGCACAAATAAACTCGTAAATCGTTTCTTTATCTTGGAACGTGGAAGTCTAATATCGTGCTGTCTATGTGCCAGTGCAGCGCATAAATACCTATTATAATATCAAGCGTAGGAGTTTAGTTAGTTACTGTTCATATTTATAAATATTTACTACTGTATAAAAGGTAAAATATTTTAATTACTTACTAATTTACCATGGCTTTCTGGAGACGATTTGAAACAGAGGATAATATAATAACGCCCGAAAATCTTATCATTTTGTTATGACAAGCATTTCTATTTACCTCCGTCCATGTACAATAAAGAGATGCTGACTGTTTTTGCCGGCTTTTAGTTTTTATACGGTTTCAATTCCAATCGTATATGCTTTAACGTCAATGCTTTAACCTACATAAATATGCTGGAACAAAATGGCTTTCGTTCGCAAATAAATCAACCTACAAGGGAAAATGAAACTACTTCTTCAATAATAGATCATATTTTTGTTAAAATAAATGCAAAACTAAAAATAAACTGCTTACCCATAGTACTTCAAAATAACATAACAGACCATTATCCAACAATATTTAATATAGAATTTAACGAAACCCCACAGCAGAAACTGGAAAAAGAGAAAACCGTAATAAAAATAGACGACGGTAAACTTTTAAGATCAGTTGCATCAATAAAATGGAATGAACTGTATGAAGAAAAAAATCCCAATATTGCAATCACTATATTCTACGAAAATATTAATTCAAGTTTAAGAGAGGCAACCAATATAATTAAATTAAAAAATAAAAACAATAAGCTCAAGCCATGGATGACTATAGGTATACTTAACGCCATAAGAAAACGGGATAAACTTAAACAAAGAGTCCTCGAAAATAAACATAGCGTGGAATTAAAAGATTATTATAAAAGCTACAGGAATATAGTAACGACATTAATTAAAACGACAAAAAACAACTTCTATAAAGAAAAAATCCAGTCGGCTGGAAGCAATTATAAAAAAATTTGGGATTGTATCACTGAAGTCACAAATCACAATAAAAACCGCAAAGATAACATAGAGCAAATAATATTAGCTAATAATACACAAATCACAAACAAAGCAGAAATAGCAAGTGCCTTTAACGATTTTTTTATTGAGATAGGAGAAAACATTTCTAGAGAAATCCCGAAACACACGCAAAACCTATTAGAATACAGCAACACAAGCCAAAATCTAAATTCCATGTCCTTAGAAGACGTCACTGATACTGAAATAAATAACATTATTTGCTGCCTAAAAAATAACTCCTCTCCAGGAAAGGATGGAATAACAGTAAAAACGCTAAAACTAATATCTAGTCACATCAGTAAGCCAATTGCTCATATAATTAATCTCATTTTCAAAAATGCAGACATTCCTGAAGTTTTCAAAGAAAGTATAGTGGTCCCAATATACAAAAACGGCAATAAAAAGCACATGACTAACTACCGCCCAATATCACTGATAAACAATGTTGCAAAAATATTCGAAAAATGCTTAAACTACAGACTCCGTGCATTTCTGGAAAAAAATAAAATTCTCTCAAAAAATCAATACGGATTCCAAAAATATCGAAGTACAGAAGATCCTCTTCAACTATTAACAGACACCATTATAACAAATTTTGAAAGGAGCGAAAAAGTGATAGCTATTTTTCTAGACCTACAAAAAGCGTTTTACACAGTCTCACATAACCAACTACTGGACAAACTAAACAAAGTGGGTATTAGGGGAAATGTACATAATCTTCTGAAACATTACCTATCAAATAGACCCCAGCAAGTAAAAATAGACAACGCTTTTAGCACAAGGAAAACAATAAAAACGGGTGTGCCACAGGGCACCGTTTTAGGACCGACCCTATTTCTGCTGTTCATAAATGATTTGCTTGAGAAAAACTTTGGTTGCAAAATCATATCATATGCAGATGACACCGCACTAATCTGTTCGGGTGAAACCTGGAGTCTAGCGAGACAAAAAGCGACTGCCGCAATAAGTAAAGTTAAAACATGGCTAGATATAAACTCTCTAAAACTAAATATTGCGAAAACTAACTTCATGACATTCTCCCCAACAAAGGCAGGAATGCCACAAACAATGGAACCTATGCTGATTGACGAAGAAACAAAGAGTTACATACACAACACCACTACTATTAAATACCTTGGCGTTATCTTCGATAAACATTTAAAATGGGAAAAGTATATCAAACACTTAAATGAGAAGTTAAGGAAACTAATTTATAAATTTTACAACCTGAAAAGTGTTCTAAATAGAAAAACTCTTTTAGTGACGTATAACAGCCTATCAGAATCCATAATTAGGTATGGCATTAGTGTTTGGGGATCAGCATATAATACAACCCTCCAATCTCTCCAAATTACACAAAATTATATATTAAGGGCAATTTTTAATAAGAAAAGTAGAGATAGTTGCCGAAATATATTTGTAGAAAATGAAATACTGAATGTAAGAGGTATGTATATGCACGCTGCTGTAGTTTATACACACAACAAGAAACATATATTTGGTTCGAGTATTAATCACCGATATGAAACAAGAAATAACACCAAAAACAAATATCAAACTCCAAAATATAGCAAAGCAGTCTGCCAGAAACAAATCAAATACAATGGAATCAAACTATACAACCAGCTACCAGAACATATAAAAGCCCAGAATAAAAAGAAATTCAAAAAACAGTGTAAAAAATATCTAGTAAAAAATTATACCATATGTCTTCAACTTTTAGCCTAATTAAGCAAGTAGTTACATCAAAAACTTAACTATCCGCCCTTTGTAAATTTGTAAATATGTAAATAAGTATTAGTCAAACTCGTTTTATCTTATCTTATTTGTGTTTCTTTTTATTATTATCTGTCTCCTGTCTTCCTACCTTTCTAGCTTTAGTAAACGTAATTATAAATATTGTAATATTAAATACAAAATGCAATAAATTAGATATAGTTAAATATAAAATTATGTGAGCAAAAATGTTATACTGCTAGACACAACACGAGGTCTCCTCAGGTGTCATAACCTATACAAATAATATATTCAATTATAATGTAATAATAAGTATATAGAGTATAAACAATTGTGAAAATGTAAAATTGTAAAAGATGTTGCAGTATTAATATATATATATATATATATATATATATATATATATATACTTTATGTAAATAAATAAATAAATAAATATAACGGAGACATTTGGCTTAGACATATTCTGCATTTTTGATATTTTCCCTCATGACTCTTAAAGTAGGCCTGAATATCAACCATTTTTAAACCATTTTATCGCTTATAAAAATCGGCACAATTTTAGTAGAAACAATTTTTTTGCGCGACCGATATTAAGTGAAATATTCTCGAGGACCCTGATAAAATGGACAGCCTGCATATATTTGAATTTTCTTTACATTGGATTTGGCTGGTTCAAGAATACTTATAAAACAGCGTATACCATACTCGCCCACCGTCCTCCCAATTTCCGAACAGCTGAAGGTGGGACTAAAAATAACACTAACACAACAAAAGACGATCTTTTTCTTCCTGTCCACTGCCCCACCTACATAAAAGCACCTGCACGTACCCGTTCAAGCGACAAAAATATTGTAATTTACAAATACCTAGGTAAAAATTTCTTTACGCAAGGAAGATCACAACGATGACCTTGTATTGAACATCAGCATCGTCATTTTTAATTCCTGATCATTTCATCAATTCGTTTAGTGTTAACGTGTTACTCACAGTTACGTTACACAAAATATGTAATTTCCACGGACGCGTCTGCCACTGAAGCGGTCTCGGTGAAAATTTCAAACAAGTTTTACTGTGGATTTGTTGAGATGCCACTGTGGAAAGGGTGCCTGCCCGTTAGGATTATAGTGACTGTTAATTTATCACTGGTGAGTTTTTTTTTTCATATTTAAATAGTGCTAATAGGATCAATTTTAGCTAATTGAAGTACTCGCTTTTTTGTTTGCACAGTCTAAACGATTAGTTTCAAGTACAGGAAGAACTTATTATCGTATAACTAATGTCCAGTGATTCATAGAATGCAAATAATGAGCAATAAAAACGATATTCATATTTAATTAGTGTTGAGCGAGGTGTTAACTTTGAAAGCTTGCGTTTAATTATGACTTTTTGATGCCAAATTTGGTAACGCGGGAAATTAAGTAAACAATAATTGTTAAAATCTACATTCACACATGAAGGTTTATAGAATTATTAAAATTGTGGAAGTACACTTAATTATGAACTTCGATAAAAAAATCTGAAACCGGTCGATTTTAATTTGAAATTGCAGTTTTTTAGCATAAAGATTCACCCCTTCCGAATTGCGACTACTCACCGAAAATTTTTAATTCTAATAATTATAACTTATTTATTTATTTACATACACCCTCCAACAGCCAAGGCCAACTACTGGATGGGAAAATACAGGATTATGAACCAATATTACAAATTACAAATTAATAAGTCAAACAGAATAATATACCTGGTGTCAGAAAAGTATGGGAACGGTGGAGTTTGCGTCAAACCGAGAAATAAAAAATACGTGTCAAGAATTTTTCAAAAAACTATCTACTGATACCAAAATGACCTCCCCACCCATCACCCTGTGGGTGGGGCGAGGGGAAACTTTAAAATTTCAATTGGAAACCCCTATTTTTTATTGCGGAATCGGATTCTACTGCAAAAAATACGTAAATTTTATTTCGGACATTTTTTTCGATTCTTGCATGGTGTCGCTGTAATCGCAAAAAATGAAAAGAAAACATTACTGTTTCAAGAGTAGCGTCTTGTGCCCATAAAAAACCGTCCAATTCAAAAACTGAAAAACACGTATTTGTTATTTTTACTAAATCTATCCAATGACATTGGATTCGGCTCGAAATTTGTAATGAAAATCCCTATTTTTATAGCGGATTCGGATTCTACGGCCAAAAATACGTGAATTTCATATCGGGCATTTTTTTCTATTCTAGCAAAGAGTCGCTGCAATCGCACAAAATTGAAATAAACCTTAAGCGTCCATAAGTTTGTAAATATTTACAAAATCTAGCTACTCGTGTTGACAAAAAACATTCAGTTTAAAAAACAATATCTGTGATTTCTTGGTTTTTATGAATGTTTTTTTTAGGCGTTCTTAATAACAGTATTTGTTTTGTAAAATTTCTACGAGAACGTTCAGTTCCTGCCAACTTTTGTAGAGACAGGAGCGCACTTTTGTACGGAAAAAGTTATTTAATTTTTCATTAGTTCTCGCGTTTTTTTCTGCAATAATGGTTACTTTAACAGGGGAAGAGAGAGTTTGTCTTTTAATGATGCGAGGGTGGGGCGATAAAGAAAGGTCCTATGATGAAGTGATTTTATTCAACGAAACTTTCCATGTAGATCAAGTGGGAACTTCGAAATCTACTGTGTTCCGTACCATCAAACGATTCCTAGGCACAAGGACAAATAAAAATCGCCCAAAATCTGGAAGACCAAAATCTGAAACAACGGAAGCTCGACAAATGAAAGTGGCCCAGGCATTTGTTGAAAATCGAAGGTTATCGATCAGAAAAGCCAGTCAACAGCTTGATATGAGTGCATTTTCAGTTCATAAGAATTTGAAACTTTTGAAATTTCATCCTTACAAAATTCACCTTCACCAAGAGTTAAATGCAGATGATTTTGATCGGCGACTTGAATTTAGTGAATTAATGATGGAAAGGAGTAACCAAAACCCAAATTTTTTGTCATCTCTACTTGCCTTCTCAGATGAAGCAACTTTACTCAGTGGAAAAGTTAATCGCCATAATTTCAGATATTGGAGTGACGAAAACCCTCGCTGGGTGCTTGAAACACACACGCAGTATCCACAAAAATTAAATGTTTGGGCAGGAGTTTTCAGGGATCGAATCATAGGACCGTTTTTCATAGATGGAAATTTGAATGGAGAAAAATACCTGGAAATGTTAACAAATCAAATAGTTCTCGCAATACAAGAGGTTGCTGGTGATGAGTTCGATAATGTTTGGTTCCAGCAAGATGGGGCTCCTCCACACTATCGGGATATTGTTAGGGACTATTTGAATGGTACTTTCGAAAATCGATGGATAGGTCGAAGAGGAACTATTGAATGGCCAGCAAGATCTCCCGACCTCGCGCCACTTGGTTATTTTGTTTGGGGCCACGTGAAGAGTAAGGTTTATTTCACTTTCCTCGTGATTTGGAAGAGCTGAGGCAACGCATAATAAACATTTTTGCAGAAATACCACCTCAAATGATAAGAAGTGCTATTGAAAATTTCTACGTTCGTCTCGGACAATGCCAAGAAGTCAATGGGCACCATTTTGAACTCCTGCTATAATCTTAAAATTAAAACCTGCTAGTGTAGCAGTTAAGCTGTAAACTAATTGCCTCAACTGGCCGAAATCCTCACCTTGCCTTAAATGGCTGAGTTACCTCCTTGCCTTCGCTGGCTGGGTGCAAGAACTTGTCTGAAGTGGCTAAATTAAGAGGTAAAACCACGGTTAGTTTTTTTTTTAAATCGAGAAATCGAGTTTTTTATTGCCCTGTAAAAAATGTGAATTGAAAATTACTAGCTGCTAATAAATTTACAGAATGTTAATAGTTGTTGTAATTTCCGCACGACCGTGTAAAATCACTATTCTCAAAACAGCTCGGGAAATCATTCACTCTGAGATCAGTAGTTGTACTTTTCGTATTTTTTTATGTATGCGTTCAAAACTTTCATGTTTCCACTCAATTTTTTGCGATTGCAGTGACACCTTGCGAGAATCTAAAAAATGCCCGATGTAAAATTCACGTATTTTTGGCCGTAGAATCCGAATCCGCTATAAAAAATAAGTTCATTACAAATTTCAAAGTTTCTCCCGCCCCACCGACTGGGTTAGGGGTGGGAGAGTCAAATCCAATGTCATTGGATAGATTTCGTAAAAATAACAAATACTTGTTTTTCAGTTTTTGAATTGGACGTTTTTTTATGGGCATAAGACGCTACTCTTGGAACAGTAATGTCTTTTCATTTTTTGCGATTACAGCGACACCATGCAAGAATCGAAAAAAATGTCCGGAATAAAATTTACGTATTTTTTGCCGTAGAATCCGATTCCGTAATAAAAAAAATTTGAAATTTTAAAGTTGCCCCTCGCCCCACCCACAGGGTGGTGGGTGTGGAGGTCATTTTGGTATCAGTAGATAGTTTCTTGAAAAATTTTTGACACGTATTTTTTTATTTTCGATTTGATGCAAACTGTTCGAGATTTTCCGTGCACCTTTCCGTTTTTCGTGCACTTTTCTAAATAATAATAATAATAATGCCTTTATTCATCATCAATGAATACAAAATAACTTAATATTTTCAACAATATGTTAATTCGGTGATGAAAGGGCGAAGTTCGTTTTTGCCAGTAGAGTAACAAACTCGCTCTTTCACTTAACCCTATTACTCTATATAATATTCAAATAAAAGCTGTATCAATTCCAGAATTATTTTATCATTCAGTTAAATTATATTTACATACATAAAGAAAAATATTTTTTTTTATATATTTTAAATTTTATTTCATTATTTTGGCAAAAAACAAAGAGGAAAACAGGGAAAAAAACATTTACTGAATTAAATTACGTATAGAAAATGGTAGCCTTTTACAGTAGAATATGGGAATCGGAATTACAAATACCTGTCAGTTTTTTTTAGGTAGTCGAAAACTCATGTGAAAATATAATTTCTTTTAGTTTACTCTTAAACCTTTCATTCTTCATTGATGTTACGGTATCTTATTATAGTATTTAAAAATATTATAGGAAAATGAACGTTTATATAGGGTGGTTGAGTGTTTTGAAGGTAATATAAGTTTTGCGATTCCTTGTATTTAACTGATGTATATCTCCGCAGAATTCAATTTTTTTTATATAGATACTTGGGGATTCCACTATTTATAACTCTCTGATACAAACAGCAGCTATGTAGTACTCTCCTTTCACGCATGTCCAACCAACTGATTACCTTAATTTTCAGTGAAACAGAGTCATATTTTCTTAAACCAAATATCAGCCTGACACAGGAGCTTTGAACCTTTTGAATTCGTTTTTCCTCTATTTTGGTAATGCAAAAATTATAGACTACATCCGCAAAATCAAAATGATTCAGTACAGATGAATTACATAAAATAATTTTTGATTTTTTATCCAAAATTTTGCGAATACTATAAATAAACTTTTTTTATGCAATGATTAATATGGTCATTAAATTTTAAGGCAAAGTCTAAATATAAACCCACATTGCGAGCACAGTATGCACAATTTTATTTTTCACCATCGGTAAAAATTTGTAAATTATCTGAGCAATTAGAGCGTTTTAATTTGTTACCGAAAAGTATTACTCTCGACTTGCTACAGTTTATAGTCAAGCAGTGATTTTTTGAAGCCAATATTATTGAATCCAGATCAGCGTTTATTTTTTGGGCAGCCTCTTGTACGTTTTTAGGATCAAAGGACAAATATAATTGACTATCGTCAGCATAACAGTGGGATTCACAAAAGGATAAGTATGAATATAAATTTGAAGTAAAAATTGTAAATAATGTCGGTCCTAATACAGAACCGTGCGGAACTCCATTGCTAATACTTAATGGTGTGGAAAATATATCTTTGATTCTAACACGCTGTAGTCGATTTTCTAAATAACTACTTATCATCGCGAGTGAATCTTCTCCAAAACCATAATAGTGAAGTATTGCCAAAAGTAACCGATGATTTATTCTATCAAATGCTTTCGATTAATCTATAATTATTAAAGCTGTTAATTTATTTTTATCTGTAGCTAATAGAATATCATCAGTCACTTTTAACAACGCTGTAGAACAACTATGGCTTGCTCTAAAACCCGACTGCGTTGAGGGTAGAATCTTAAACTTATCAAGATGCTCACGTATTTGCACATTTAATACTTTTTATATTAATTTGGATAATATTGGCAATATACTTATTGGGCGAAGATCTTTAAATTCCACGGGATTTTTAGTTTTTGGTAGTGGCATAATATTTGCTATTTTCCAGGAAGTTGGAAAATATTTTCTTTCGATACAACAATTCATAATATGGGTTAAATAAGGTATCATTAAAGGACAACAAAATAGTATCATTTTTATGTTTAAATCATCTTCACCCATTGCCTTAGATTTGATGAAATGTAAAATATTAGATATTATATTGATTACATAATTTGAAATTAAAAGTATCTACCCTGGATCTAGTGTTATTTTTGTAGAAATTTAATGTTTCCAAGTCTGGTTCATCAGGGTTTAGAGAAGAATTTACGAAATAAGAGTTTATGTGCTCAACATCACATAGCTCATCAGGTATTTCAATGTTAGCAGATTTACTATATATGTTTAGGTCCTTAAGGTCTCTCCAAAACGTTTTGTAATTGTTGCTTATAGAAAGCGTTCTCTAACTCACCCCGTATGATACTCGAAACATTTGATTAATAGAGGAGATTAATAAATAAATAATAATTCAAAAAAATTTGTTAATTACAAAAATTTAACAATGGATTTACAGCAAGAAACTGGGAGGAAATCTACAATGAAAATAATATAGATACGATGGTCGACGTCTTTGTCAAAAAATTAAAAACAAATATTGAAAAAATACTAAAACAATCAAACTTAACAACAAGCAAAGAAAGAGAAAGGAATGGATGACTGCAGGTTTAATAAAATCTACTAATACTAAAAACGAAATGTACTGTCGTGAGCAGAACCTTTTTTTCTAATGTAAATCTATCCTCTATTTGAATATGTAACGATTAGCCGAAATAAAACAGATATCACTTTTAATTTATTTTTTATTTTAATGCTGTAGTTATTGCTATAGCAAATGATGGATGGTTAATGAGACAAATTGCACTGCGTTATAACATTAACAAAAATTTGATGTATAACATTTTAAGAAAGTGGAGAATAAACGGTACGATTAGTAGAAATCCTGGATCAACGGACAAATGATATCCTACTTAACAATAAACTAACTATTAATATTTCGTTATTCGCCATTTCTATTTATAACTTCTATAAGTCTGTTTGGCATAGAATTAAATAACCTTATACAATAATCATTAGTAATAATATTTTCCCATGCATTATTTACCATTTCCAGTAATTCTTCGGCATTCCGTGGTCTTACATTTCGTTTTTGGATACTTCTTACGAGTAGTCCCCATACTTCTTCCACATGGTTAAGATCTGGACTATGACTGGGCCAGTTAAGAATATTGATGTTGTTATCTTGAAACCAGTTAGTTACGGTATGAGCAGTATGAACGGAACAATTATGGCACAGAAGGGAGCATAATATTGTCTAAAATCCTAATATACGTTTCACTATTAAATCGTTCCTCAATATGCCACAAAACACCAGGACCACGTGCCGATATCCAAGCCCACATATAGACGGAAAATCTACCACTTTTATCATTATTAGATATATATTTATCATCGAATCGAGTATTTGGAAGGCGGTAAACACGAATACGACCGCTGTATGTTGACTGGAAAGTTTTTTCGTTTGTAAAGATTACATTGTTGAGTTGATATCCTTCGTCGCCATGATCCAGGATTTCTACTAATCGTACCGTTTATTTTTCACTTTCTGAAAATGTTACACACCGAATTTTTGTCAATATTATAACGCAGTGCAATTTGTCTCATTGACCATCCATCTTCTGCTTTAGCAATAACTCCAGATTTAACTAAATCGCTTATATGAGGCATATTAGTTTTTTGCACTCTTGCAATAAATTATGACAACTAACTGACAATATCAGAAAAGTTAGATGTACACAACTAGATTTTAGCAAAATACCGTTATAAGACTTGTTCTATTTTTTTTTTTATCACGACCGTACCAGAATATATTAAAAAATCAAAATGACAAAATACTGGAAATTCAATATAAAACCTATAAAAATAAGCTTACTAAGCTCATAAAAAATACTAAAATTAATTATTATAGGTCCTTAATAAAGAAAGATAAAAACAGTTCAAAAACTTATGGGATACTGTAAATAAAATTTGTAACCGTAGAGAGGGAAAGTCTACGGAAGATGCTGTATGCTTTTTAACTTCCGATATTTATAACAGCTTGGATAAAAACAAACCATATCTATGTATATTTGTGAACCTCGCCAAAGCCTTCGATACGGTGTGTCATAAAAGGCTCCTAAGCAAATTAAATTCATATGTGTTAAGAGGTAAAGTTTTATATCTTCTGGAAAGTTATTTATCCGACAGAACGCAATATGTAAAAATTGATAACGTCATAAGTGATGATAGAACAATTAAGTACGGTGTCCCTCAAGGTACGGTATTAGGTCCTCTATTATTTACAATATATATCAACAGCTTATTGTCCTTAAATATATCAGGTACCAAATTATCTTTTGCAGATGACACAGCCATTATATTTGAGGCAAATTCCTGGAAAGAGTTTTAAAAAATGACAGAAAATGAATTAAACACACTGACTTTAAACTGTGAAAAAACGTATTATTTACCTTTTACCTCATACGTCAATAATTTGCCAAATATGGGCCCACTAAATGTTGACAAAGATATAAATATACCAGAAGCTGAACCTTGGGATCATTATTGACAGACATCTGAGATGGGACCTACAAACAAATCATATTACACAAAATTTAGAGGTCTACTGTCTAGATTTAAATACCTAAAAAATTTCTTGATGAATATAGCTCACCTTAAAACACTTTACTATGCATTAGTACAATCTCATCTGTCATACGCCATTATGGGGTGGGGATGAGTTAGCGATTGCCATCTGAATAATCTAATTGTTCTCCAAAAATGGATACGGAAAATAATATATGGTAAAAACCTTACTTACTCTAGTAATGCAGTATTTAAGGCAGTGGAGTTCTTGACATTAGACAATTGTTCTGTTTCACTATTCTCAAGAACATATTTAAAAATAAAATTAAAATACAAAAAATTTCGTATTTTCATGAAACGAGATGGAAGCAGAGTGGTTGCCAGGTGCCGAGAAACCACAAGGTCATTGGTCAGAGAAACTTCAGTTACCTCGCAACCAGATTATTTAAGATTATACCGAATGAACTTAAAGATATAAATAGTTTCGGAAACATATATTGGATGCGGTAATATAAGTATTCAAAAGGAGGTTTGTAAAATATTTAATCATAACTTCCAATTCAAAGTAGTGCCAATTCCATTTTTATGGAGCCTGGTACTGAAGAAGAAGTAATATTAAAATAATTAGCAAGATGAAAGTAAAAAACTGTGTTGGTGTTGACGATATACCTATCACAACTTTAATTAACATATCAATTAAGTTTGGACAATTCCCAAATGCTTTAAAACTAGGACAAATTATTACTTTGCACAAAAAGTCAATACCCCAAATATTAGAGAGCTGCAGGCCAATCATAATTCTAAGTTATATTTCGAAAATAACTGAAAAGGCAGTTTCCACTAGACTATACGATTATCTAGAAACCAATCAGCTACTTACCAACTGTCAGGATGGTTACCGGACGCTAAGATCTACAGAATTAGCTAACCAAGAATTTATACAAAAAATGTATGCCTACCTGGACAAGGGTGATAAGGTTGCAGGTTTAATTTTTGATTTAACTGCAGCATTTAACTGTGTGAATTGAAACTTCCTTAAATTGAAGTTAAGTAATCTGGGTTTTAGGGGCCATATATTGAACTGGATAATGCCATAGATAGAAAAGAGAGAAATACTCGTTTCCATTGACTCGAAAATATCTGACGCTTATGACATGGATATTGGTGTGGGCCAAGGGTCCTTTACTTCTTTTAGTGATTGATCTCCCGTCATTTTTGACCGATTCCACTTCGGTAGTCATAAAAGCTAAACATGTGTAAGAATTAGAAACGTAGGCACATACAACAATTAAACAATTTGAAGGCTGGTGTCAGAAAAATTCACTTATGGTTAACACTACCAAGAAAATGTTTGTCCATAAATTGTGTAAAAGGCAGCCATGAGACAAAGTTTCTTGGGACGATTACTTGGTTTCTCCCGTGATATAAACAATCTATGTTCCAATTAAACATAATATTTTTAGTCGCAAACTCCTCTATAAATCCTTATTTTACTATAAGGAAAGTAACCAGACTGCAACCAAAGTTACAAATCTGGCGCGTTAAGTGTAATAATTGCATATTACCATCAAAACGCTAATGCTTCGATTGCAACAAACACCAGCTGAAAGACTGATCCTACTTAAAGGAGCTCCCTTGCCAGTCGTCACACACCACTTGCAGACTGCAGTTTCGAGCTGTTGGCTCTCGTCAGTGCAAGGTAGGTATGCGACGACCGACATGAGAATCCTTTGACTATAGTACATCCCGGTATTTTTACAATAGCGACATGTAAAACAGCCAGCAGGCGCCATCTAGCGGTCCAGTGTCTGTTGCAATCGAAAAATAAATAGCCTGACTTGGCTTAGCATAGTTCAAATGTGCTTTTAGAGGGCGGAATATTAAACATAATATTTTTAGTCGCAAACTCCTCTATAAATCCTTATTTTACTATAAGGAAAGTAACCAGACTGCAACCAAAGTTACAAATCAGGCGCGTTAAGTGTAATAATTGCATATTACCATCAAAACGCTAATGCTTCGATTGCAACAAACACCAGCCGAAAGACTGATCCAATTTAGAGAAGAGTACGTATGCCTTAATAAACCTTAATAAGGAAATAATTGAACATGGCTTATTCACAGCCTACGATTCCTTAGTTTATGCAGGACTCAGCTATAATATTATAATTTGGGGTCAGTGTTATATAAAAACGCTTAATCAGGATAATTTTCGACCTTTCTACAGATAGTCCTGGTCGTGATACCTTCAGAGTGAAAAAAATTATGACCACACCTTATTTATATATTCAAAATTCTATGTACAATAATCATAAAAAATTTGTCTTAACTCAGATATACATGGATATATAAAACTCGTGGATCAAACAGAATAAACATAGTGAACTATAGGCAGTCTTTATGTGTGAAAGAATTCATTAATAAAATGTTGTAAATGCACATTGTTTTTTGAACATAAATTATTCAAGAAATTGATTTGAAAATTAGTTTTTTATAATAATTTTTAGAAATACGAAAAATATAAAAAGTTACGAGGAAAATACTGGCAATCACCCCCTAAAACTTTCCCGTAAGCGGAAGAGGGAGCTTGACTGCTACCATGTAAATTAGTGTCCTGTGGCTAAGACTGAGATATGAATTTGATATTTTAAGAGAGTCGTAAGATATTGCAAATAAAATGAAATTTATAATCCCCTTTTAAAGGGTATACCTTCCTTATTATTCATTCTACTAATGAAAATTATTTGCGAGCAAATTAATTTAAATTGGTAGTTTAAGTAAGTAAGTAGTAAGTTTACTGAATAAAAAGCATTTTAATTAATCTAATTACCTATTAAATTGAGACATTTCGTAAGGCCCCTTTGTTTTTCGCGAGTATATTATATAAGTTTACAATAAGGCCGCCGGCAAATTTTCAGTTTACGAATATGCATTGATTGTTTTTTTGCAACACAACAAGTTGGAAACAACTCTTATAGTCCTAGTTTTATTAGAAATTTAATTTTGGAGAAGCCTGTATTATTATTTCTCGATATGGCAATCGGAGATAACAAAGAGGACAGAAAACATAGTAAGCATTGCCCAAAATCTTTCTCCGCAACCTACCCGAACTATTATTTCATTAATAAAATTCACCTTTCGAACAAATCTGTACACGGCGAAAATCCTACAACTGTTTCTTGTATGTTAATTCTTTTCCACCTGCGTACCTTTTATAACCGTATGTAAATACTTTGGCTATTTAGCATGAAAGCTGGTATTTGTTTATTTAAAATACAACATCCGACGGGAAGTCCCAATAGCAGGATACCTGCCGCAGGAGACAATATAAAGTCATTTTAGGATTATTCATGCTAGGAAAAAATCTCAACCGTCTACATTTTTGTAGATATTTATACAGTATGGAGACTACTTATGAAACAAAATTATTTTTGGCGGCATTTTATAGATTTGTGAGAGATGCCCTAAGAAGTCAATTTTTAATTTGTACGTTAAGTTATATTTAAAATATACAGAGTGACTCATATAAGCTCAGTACAACATCCATTACCTACCGACTTTGACAATGTCGGTACCGGAACCCAGAACACAGCAGAGTCAGACCAAGTGCGTTCGCCACTCATCGCGCTCAAGCCGACTGAGCTACTGTGCTGGTACCTCATTGATTAGTTAATGGTAGGCATTAAAACTATATGCTGTGGTTGAAAGACTTTATTAAACGTCCATTAAATGTCCAAACTGTTCTTCGTTTACTTGTTGGCAGTAACCTGGTCTGTAGTAAAACTCCTGTCTTACTCTCTCTAAAACTTGAATCGAAATATTCCTCATTTCTAGGTGTATTCTTTATTTGAGATCATTGACGTTATTTGGATTTGTTGCATATATTTTAGTCTTGAGATATTCCCATATAAAGCAATCCAATAATGTAAGGTTTGGTGATCTAGCCAGCCAATCAATAACACCTCTTCGTCCGTTGGATTTGTAAATTATTATAATTGAATGTAAAAGGTGCTAAATTCTTAATACAGTGATTTGTGGGAAACACTCAATAGATTTATCGAATACTCATACAAACCTTCCAATACAATAAATATCCCATACTTTATTGCTGACTCAACTAAGACTATAAATTATTTTTAGCGATCGATATGAAGGTATTCCCTCGCCACCTAGACATTTAATATTTTCCACTACAGCAATCTCTTTGTACATTAACAATCGTTTATATCATACCCTAAACAATCTGGACTATGCATCGTAATATTATTAGTGTCATTCTGGGTAGCACTTGTAACGGACAAAATCATAAATTTAGTTTTTTAACTTTGTTGTCTAACCAACAGTTTGCAATACTAAGTCCAATGGAAGCAATTTTAAGAACCTTTTACCAACTATCATTTCTAAGTATAAGTACAGTATTATGTGCATACGATATTATACTATCATTGTTATTTATTCTAATTATTTGATCCATATAAATTAGGAAAAATATTGGACCAATTACGGTACCCTGCGGAACATCTGTTTTGATTATAAGTGGTTTACTGAAAGTTTCATTAATTTTTACAAATTGTGTTTTGTCCTCCAAGAAACTTTTTAGAATTAATATAGCTTTGTCTTTTACACCCAGTCAGGCTATTTTTTTTTCGATTGCAACAGACACTGGACCGCTAGATGGCACCTGCAGACTATTTTACATGTCGCTATCCCAAAGATACCGAAATGTACTAAATAGTCAAGTGACCTTGTGTCGGTCGTCACATGTCTACTTTGCACTAACGAGAGTCAACAGCTCGAAACTGCAGTCTGCAAGTGGTGTGTGACGACTGGCACGAGAGCTCCTTTAAATAGGATCAGTCTTTCGGCTAGTGTTTGTTGCAATCGAAGCATTAGCGTTTTGATGGTAATATGCAATTGTTACACTTAACGTGCCAGCCTTGTAATTTGTAATTCAGCGCTCGGCTGGGCACATAGCCCGGAGAGTAGCTATTAGTTGCAATCTGGTTACGTTCCGTATAGTAAAATAAGGATTTTATAGAGGAGTTTGCGACTAAAAATATTATGTTTTAAAATTCCGCCCTCTAAAAGAACATTTGAACTATTACAGACCTTGTAAAACTATTTTAAAAACTGAGATTTTTCCATTTCGATAAATAAAATGTTTTATGTTAAAGTGTAGTGATATCAAAATAGGTTCGTAAAATATATTTTAAAAATTGATCCTTGTTACTGATTTTTTATAATTCCAAGAAATTCATCATACGAGAAGCAAGCGTACATATACGCATTTAAAGAGGGAGGATCCGGAAAATGAAGAATGTGGTAGAAAAAAATATTAATTATGACTATGTGAGGTAAACATATGAAGGTAAACGATAAGATGTAACACCTTGAGCAAATTCCTCATTAGGAAGTGCCTTGATAATGAAAAAATATAAAGTGATCCCTTATAGAGAGTTAAATATTTTATTTAATCATCCATTAATAATGATAAATGGTTAAATAAAAGTAATACGAAAGTAGTTTGCAAGCATTTATAATTTTAATATAAACTTGAATAGTATCAGTAAAAATTATTTCACATACAGGCTGTTCATAAATTCTGCTAACAAATAAAAACTTCAAATCCAGAATTCAATTCCATTAGTATGTCTGCCTGCCTTTTCTATATATATGTCAGTCTGTTAGCGCTAATCTAAAAACTATTTGACAAAAAAGAATATTTAGCAGATAGTTGAGTTTACTGAAAAGAAACCGGAACATTTTAGCCAAAAATACACAATATGTAGGACGTTTTTGAAAAATATACATAGTCGAAATTTAAAAATAAAATAATTAAGTACAGCTGAACAAATACCGTCATCTCAATTCGGCAAAACCTCCCCCTACCATTTATAAAAACACAAAATCATATACAATATAAATTTAATTCAACTGCCGTAACGGAACAAAAAGTCGCGAATACCCTAATAAAAATAAAAAACCTCAGGAATTGATGAACTCCCTATTTTGACCATCTTAAATATAATAAACATTACTATTCATCCATTTGTCTACTTAATCAATCAATCAATCGCTTTTTCAAGGCACTTCCCAAATTTCTTCAAAATACCAAATTTTAATGAAAACAAATACACAGAAAATAAACCGGACAGGAAAATATTATCCCTTGAACGCGGTTTCACTGTTTATTAGTGATTGCAGCTAGTGCTTACAAAATTAAAAGTAAATAAATAAAAAGTTTAGGATGCTCCTTGCATTTTGGGTTAGTAGAAGTTAATAGATGAATAATTGCTTGGAGATGTTTCAGCCGTTTATCAATTGGTAATTATTTTTTATATCTATAAGTTGGAGAATCAGATATCGTGGTTGATCATCGATCCATTTTTTTATTTTCTTTTTAAATTTATTTCCTTGAGAAGTTCATTATAAATTGTTGGTCCCAAATAGTAAAAACTTCTTTGCCCAATTATTTTTTGGGCTCTGGGAATGGTAGCGGAGTCACTTTTATACCTCGTATTATAAAGATGTTCGATAAGGTGACTACTAGATTTTATTTTATATTATTATTTATATATAAACTATTCCCTGGGTATATGCGACTTTTATTAAATATTATTCGATTATTTCTGTACAACTTCCTTGTTGCCTCTCCCTATGCGATAATGCCATATATAAGGTGTGATACAACTAAATAATGCAATATACATTAATTTTAGATGATTTACGCCAAAAAATTATTTATCTCCTGACGTGTCAAAATGACTTAATTATAGACATCATTCAGTGTCGAAATGATATACTTTATCAGACTGAGTACTATAACGATTTCATTATATTACTCAGTACTATAATGAAATCATTATAGTACTCAGTCCAATAAAGTATATCATAGACAGTAGCATGAATGTCAATTTGAAATAATTACTGCCCAAAGCTTCAAAATAAAATAAAGATATATATTACTTTTATTTTAATTAACTAATGGGGAAAAAATTCTTTTTCTATGTTAATTGTGAGAAGTTTTGATTTAAAGTATTCAATTATAGTCCCAAAATCGCGTTCCAGCTTTTCTTTTAAATTTAACCAAGTTGTATCTTTATAGAATATTGCCGTGTCATCTGCGAAACTTATATTACCAGCGATGTTTAGTTTAAAAATTTCATATACATATAGTGAGAATAGAATGGGTCCTAATATGGTACCTTGTGGAACCCCATACGTAATAGTTCTTTCATCATTCATAGAGTCATCTTTACACGTCGTACTCTTCCTGTAAGGTAGCTTTTCATTAGGTTGTATGCAATTCCGCGGATGCCAATGTTCTCAAGCGTAACTAGTAAATCTTGGTGACTGACCGTATCAAAAGCCTTGGCTAGATCAACAAAGATGCAAAGCGAAGGCTCAGAAGAATCAACTGCTTTATACATATTCGTTTTAAGATCCGCTATTGCATCTTGCGTCGCTCTACCCGCCCTAAACCCTTATTGCTTTTCTGGTGTTATATTAAATTTTTAATATAATAAATTTCGTTAACCTATTTTTAAGAACTTTTTCTAAATCTGTCATTTTTTGAGAAAACTAAGAAAACTTTAGCAACATTATTTTATAGCAATAACGTATGAATATAAACAACCTGTAAACAGTTGCTTAGTAACTTAGACACACCATAGACAGTAGCATGATAGTAGCCTACTTGACTGTCAATTTGAAATAATTACTGTCCACAGCCTCAAAATATATATTATTTTTTATTTTAATTAACTTACGCCAGAAGATAAAATTTTGTATTAAAATGGGTCATAAACAATCATTATGGTACACACAGTGTTATCAGTCCATAATATTTACGGCTAGTACCATAATGATTGTCATTATGATCCTTATAACATAAATAACTATTGCAGCCCATGAACTATACAAATTAACTATATCAAATGTCAAATGAAATACCTCTTATTGTTATTGTAAACGAAAACAGCAAAATTCGAAACGTAAAATATATTAAACTTTACCATGACTAATTATTATATCACATCGTGCCACACCTTTTAGTCAAACAAGTTTAAAAAGCTAACAATTTTATAAATAGCTATTTAACAATATATTACACGAATTCGCAGGCTCTTAAAAAGAGATTAATTTAGGCTAGACACAGCTGTGAGTGTTGCATCTTCGACAACGCTATGTATGTTATTCTATTTTGGGATTAGACATCATCAAGACTGACTTTACCGTTTAAAATTAGCAATTTCTATATAACAATTATCTATGCGGAAGTTTCGCATTCCGCAATGTGCCTTAAGGCTGTGTGTCGGCTTGCGGGCCTGGCGCTTTGTTAAGAACAGAGTAAGTATAATAGATTTTAATTGTATTAGAATTGCTCGGTACATGTTTAATGGCAAATAAAATTTATACGTGTACTATATGACTAACTGTTGAGGAAGGCTAGTTAGTCAAGGCAATATGCACATACTCTATATCTAGGTATATAGGGTTAGGGTTTTTCTTTCTGAAGGAAAGATCAGTTCCAAAACAGGTGTATGTGAAGGTTCAATATCAATCTTCTAGCTTGGATGAGAACTTTAAAGTAGTTCAAAACTGCCAGAAGGCTCTAATCCGGTTGCACAGTGATAATAATAGATTTTTATTGCCCTGTAGATTCCAATTCTGAACAACATAAGTGACAATAACAATAATAGTAACAATAGTAGTAGGGTAGTCGAATTAATTCAGATTTAGTTTTATATTAAAGCACCCAGTAGTAATTTATACTATAATTGTTGCTATTATTAAAGTACAATTATATTACAATGGATGACTTAGATTGTAGATAACTACTGCCATAAGCACCACACCGTCAGCTGGTCTGGAAATCCTCCTAAACTTACCACCTCTCCATATCTACCTGGAGAGAGAGAGGCTAGGTGGGCAACATACAGACTCCAACAACAGTCGGCAATCATCATGCCGCAGGCTAGCATCATGGAACGAAAAGGGACTGACTCATGATCTGAATAGTCACAGCATCCTAAGTATGCTTTCAGATGTGATGCCTACCGGGACCAACCACAAGCTGCCTTTTAACATCCTATTTCCTGAAAAAGATAAGTGGGATCGGAATAAAACCGACCTACAGAAGGCAGACAGCTGTTGGCTTCAAAACTCTTGAAGGAACAGGAGCTGGAGTTTATAGTCGCAACTCAAAGGTAAGAATAGTTTCGAGCCTGGGTAACAAAGCGACAATTTTTCAGGCTGAAATATATGCCATTGAACTGTGTGTACGGAGGCTGGAACGAATGCACCCTAAACACAGATCAATAAAGATTTTCTCAGCTAGTCAAGCAGCTATTAAACCACTTGGATCCTATTGCTGTACTTCTAAAACAGTGTGGAACTGCCAAAAGGCTCTAATCCAATTGGGTAGTAATAACAAACTAACTCTGCCTGGCCACTCTGGACTGGAGGGCAACGAAATTGCCGATTGCCTAGCCATAGAGGGGGCGGCATTAAAATTTATAGGACCAGAACCAGTTCTTGACATATCTTCAAGTACTGCCAAAACAAATATCCTAGACTGGGCCCAGAGCAAAACTCTCCACCACTGGCAGGAATTACCAGGATTAGCTTATTCAAAGGAATTCATTACATATCCTTTGAAATCAAGAGAATTACAATTTTAAACACTATTTAGTTTAAGAGAAAACTATTTCACTCGCGATACTTCACAACATTTGAATTACTTCTGAAACAGAACTTGCATTCGCTTGCCGCGAGAGGAATTTTTGTATGATTAGGAACTGTTGCGTTTTTACTCCCGTTTTAGGTCTGAAAAATTCTGGATATCGCTCCGTGCAGGCGAGGATGGCTCATTGTTGCGTAATATTCCGCAATATTGTGCAATACTGTAAAAAGTTGATATTTTGAAAGGAAACCTATATGAACGTGTTGGGCATAAAAGTACGAATTTTTTTATAATAGATTTATGTTCGAATCGATTTAAGTTTAAAAGTTATTGAAGGTTTTTATATCGATAAATTGAGAACATTTCGGATTACCCCGTAAAGCAGCATTAAAGTCGCGCACGTACTATTAAAGTGGATACAATTTGAGCGCCGATGCCGGCAGGCTAAACCAAGTGAACGGAAACTATGTTTTAAGAATAGAGAAAGGTTACAGATGTTGTATACGAGGGGCGATGAGAAAGTAAGGATAATAAAGATTAACTAAAAAGTGAGAAAGGCTACGAATGTCGTATACGGGGTGATGAGAAAGTAAAAATTTTTTGAAGGGAATTAAAAATATTCTGACCGGTTATTTGGAGAGTATATTGAAAGTGATCTTTGAGTATACAAGGGCGGTATTTTTAGGTGGTTATTTTATAACATTGGGGCTGTAAAATTAATGTTTGAAACTTCTTTGTGAATTTGCTGAATTATCGAATAACTGTGAAATTTTTCGGAATTTGTTTTAGAAAAATGTGGTTTTTTGCCAAAATAACTTGAACATTACCTTTTTTCATAGTTTGACTGCTTGTGATGAAAGATTAGATTGAAAAGAGATTTTTAAGATTTTTTAAAGTTAAATTTTTTAATAGTACGTGAGATGTAATAAACAACAGCCCCTGTCTGCAGTCACCGTGGCCAACTCATCCCCCACACTTGTAGTAATTATTTTGCTTCAAGATAGAAAAACCTTTTTTTCACACCTGGCCACGTTAACAATATATGTACAGTAGGTACATATATTTAATTTATGAATAATTAGTACAAGATAACTAGTGATTAGCACAGATATTAAAATATTAAACGTATAATAACTGTTTATTCAACAAGACCTGTTATAATTGCAATAATGCATGATTCATAAAGTCATAAATGTTCTCTCGTAAGGTTCCCACAGTATTATTAAGTTGTTTATAATGTTAGTGGTTTAGTTGTGTACGTGGTAAACCATGCATGCATTTCTCGATATTCCTCTTTAAACTGAATGACATTTTCTAAGCAACGGGCGGTAGGACAAGTCCGTTATCGTGATTCTGGTGCAGAGATTGCAACACAAATATAAGAAAAATGTTATTAAAATTAATTGTGTAATAAATCGTAAACGTATCGTAATTTAAATTATACAACTATTAGTATGGCATATTAAATAACGAGTAATGGTTATTTTATACGCTTCAGATGTAGCACAGATCACAATTCCCTGATGACCTCTTTGAGACTAATAATCTCTTTCATATTACACAGGAGGTTTAGAAGAATTATTCTACAAAAGTAACAAAATTAATCTAAGCCTGTGACGTTTATATCAAAGGAGCAGCCAGAGACTATTTTTGCCAACTAATACAAGCTATAACAGAAATAAGCATAAAAACCCAATGAAAAAAGGAAGGAGATATATATATATATATATATATATATATATTTGTTGTACTTCCGGTGCTCTCCCGCGTCGATGATCGACTCCTCCAGGAGTCACGGTTGTCTAAAGACGTTTCGGCAGAATCTCATCTGCCATCTTCTGGTTCTCACTGAAAGCTGCCTACTGCTGCTTCTTGTTGCTCGAACTGAACTGACTCCTGCAATCTTTCTTTTAACGAATTTTAATTGCCGTTCTCACTTGTTGCTCTCGGCGTACCGTAACATCAACGTGAATCCACTCCGCGCATCTTCTCCTCTCATCAACCTAAACCAATCGGGGAATCGGATTCAAAAATGTACCAATCATAGCCTTAGAGTTGAATACGCCGCGCGGCTTCAGGTTTTACTTTTACCGATTTATATATGACATTTTACTAATATTTTGCTAAATTTACATATGATACAAATAGACTGTTGCACTCATAGAATATACTAGAAGGGAGGAAAATTCGTCCGGAACAGCCTAGAGTGAAATGGATAAAAGGGCCAGAGGGTCCAGCACATCGGAAATCAGTTCAGTACAGTCCTGAGATGAGCAAAGTGATCAGATGAGTTAACATGTAGGAGAGTTATTACAATGTCTAGTGTTAATAGCCTTAGAAAGCCTTACTGTAAGAGAGAAAATAGAAATTTTACGTCTTGTTAGCGATAATGTACGTACTGTCGTGAGCAGAAAAAATAGGACAACTTTTTTTTTCTAATGTAAATCTGTCTCTATTTGAATATGTAATGAGTAGCCGAAATAAAACAGATATCACTTTTAATTTATTTTTTATTTTAATGCTGTAGTTATTGCTATAATAAATGATGGATGGTTAATGAGACAAATTGCACTGCGTTATAACATTAACAAAAATTTGGCGTGTAACATTTTAAGAACGTGGATAATAAACGGTACGATTAATAGAAATCCTAGATCAAAGGACAAAGGATATCCTACTTAACAAGAAACTAACTATTAATATTTCGCTATTGCACCATTCCTATTTATAACTTCTATAAGTCTGTTTGGCATAGAATTAAATAACCTTATACAATAATCATTAGTAATAATATTTTCCCATGCATTATTTGCTATTTCCAGTAATTCGTCGGCAATTCGTGGTTTCACATTTTGTTTTTCGATACTTTTTACAGTAGTCCCCATACTTCTTCCACAGGGTTAAGATCTGGACTATGACTGGGCCAGTTAAGAACATTGATGTTGTTATCTTGAAACCAGTTAGTTACGGTATGAGCGGTATAAACGGAACAATTGTCTTGTTGAAATATGAACTCATTATTAGGAAATAAGTGTAACACAGAAGGGAGCATAATATTGTCTAAAATCCTAATATACGTTTCACTATTAATTCGTTCCTCAATATGCCACAAAACACCAGGACCACGTGCCGATATCCAAGCCTACATATTGACGAAAAATCTACCACTTTTATCATTGTTAGATATATATTTCTCATCGACTCGAGTATTTGGAGGGCGGTAAATACGAATACGACCGCTGTGTGTTGACTGGAAAGTTTTTTCATCTGTAAAGATTACATTGTTCCAAAAGTTTACATCATGCGCTAAAAATTCAACGCAAATCCTACTCGAGCTTCTTTATGTTCAGCTTTAAGTAAGTATTTCTGTGCTGCTGCATGACAGCGTAGCTCCGATTCTCTTACTCGCCGGCGACCAGTACTACTCGATCCAGGAAAATTCGGTTCCTCAGCAGCCTGAATAACTGAGTAATATTAAAGCATTTACCAACTGCAAATCTTGTTGAGTTGATATCCTTCGTCGCCCTGATCCAGGATTTCTACTAATCGAACCGTTTATTCTCCACTTTCTTAAAATGTTACACACCCAATTTTTGTCAATATTATAACGCAGTGCAATTTATTTCATTGACCATCCATCTTCTGCTTTAGCAATAACTCCAGATTCAACTAAATCGCTTACATGAGGCATATTAGTTTTTTGCACACTTGCAATAAATCATGACAACTAACTGACAATGTCACAAAAATTAAAGTTAGATGTACACAACTAGATTTTAGCAAAATTTTATAATAATAATTTTTTTTTGCTCACGACAGTACAAGAGAAGTTACGACTGAATTCAATAACAGACACCCAAACAAACGAGTTAGTCGAAGTAATGTACAACTCATTATAATAAATTAATAAATTTTTCAATTAGACAAGTTGTGTTGCAAAAAACTTGCTTAGAACCAGGCATAATAGACGATTAGAGTATTGCTATTGACTACAGGGGGAATATCTATAGCCTTAATTTTAGTTAGTCATGAAGGTACATTTACCACAAACGATTGGTCCTTTCTTCTTTGAGGGTAATGTGAGTGCGATGTGTTTGTAAATTTTCTTGAGAACAAGTTTTGGAGCGCATTAGATGATTTATCACTACAGAATCTCCTTAATTTAAAGTTTCGGTTAGATGGAAGTTCTGTACGTTGTTTTGGTAAGAAGACGGCTAAACGAACATTTTGGGCGAAACAGTCTTTGATTGAGTGGCCGCCGAGATCCCCAGACTTGACTCCACTCGATTTTTCCTTTGGGGTTTAATGAAACAAAAATTTACAAATTAAGGCCACAAACTGTACATGAACAATGAGCTAAGATAATGCAAGCCTGCACAGGAATTATTCCTGAACTATGAAATTATTCCTTACTATGAAAGTGCGTAAAATTATTAACAATTGTACTAAAATAAATGGTGGATTGGTAGAAGTGACAATAGTATTGTAATTTTTGTAGCGGAATTCTCTATTTTTTTTTTGTTTCAGTTTTGTATTATAAGTTTCTGTTTCTTTTTTGACTTATTAAAACTAGGCATAAGAATAATAATAATACCGTATTATTAGAGTTCAATTTTATTGCAATTTGTGAAGAGCGTCCTACAGAATATTCAACAATTATATAAAAAATTCAACAAAACAGTGAAAAGTATATGTTCACGTCCAGTTATTTACATAACATTGATATGGATATTACGCAAGACAAACTACGGTAGTGCGTTAATTTCTTAAAGGAGCGTATTTATTTACATAATAATGAACACATTTTTTTGGTATTTATTTTAGTTTATTTAAATATACTTTAATCGTTTTTTTAATTTAACAATTATCAATTCCCACTCGAATGATTTCGCATAAAATTAAATCTGATATATTGTAAATCAGTGTGACGAATTCGATCTAATGTAAGAGAGACAATTGGAATTTGGAACCGAACGAAAACATTTCACCTTCAAGTTTAACTGAAAGTGACATCAACTTTCGTATTTTTATTGACGCGGTTCCTGGGCGACAAATCACTTGCGTTATCGTTGCATAATAGGTAGTAATAGAAAATGAAAACACTTTAATAAGGCGACATCCGAACTAGGGGAATTCGGAGTTGGATCCACTCTTAGTTTCTACACTCATCAATTGAGATGCTCAGTTAGTGTTCTCTCGGAAGATTGTGCAAGAATGACTAACTTTATAAAAAGCTTTCTTAACAAAACTTACAATGTTTCATCTTTACTACAACGTAAAATTATTTTCAATTATACAAGGTGTCACAAAAACGAGTTACACGAGAAAGCATATTTTTTTTAAACGTAACACCCTATATTTTTTGGCGCCAGTTAAGCCTCCAAGGGTAGTACACCCTAAAATATTTCGCCAATCTAATGGCGCTTTGCCAAGTTATGTTTTTTTTTCCTGTTTTTTTTTTTTGGCAATGTAAGTCTTATAACGGTATTTTGCTATAATCTAGTTGTGTATATCTAACTTTAATTTTTGTGACATTGTCAGTTAGTTGTCATAATTTATAGCAAGTGTGCAAAAAACTAATATGCCTCATATAAGCGATTTAGTTAAATCTGGAGTTATTGCTAAAGCAGAAGATGGATGGACAAATTGCACTGCGTTATAATATTGGCAAAAATTCGGTGTGTAACATTTTAAGAAAGTGGAGAATAAACGGTATAATTAGTAGAAATCCTGGATCAGGGCGACGAAGGATATCAACTCAACAACAAGATTTGCAATTGGTAAATGCTTTAATAGAAAATCCATTTTACTCAGTTATTCAGGCTGTTGAAGAAACGAATTTTCCTGGATCGAATAGTACTGGTCGCCAGCGAGTAAGAGAATCGGAGCTACGCTGTCAGGCATCAGCACAGAAATACTTAAAGCTGAACATAAAGAAGCTCTAGTAGAATTTGCGCTTGAATTTTTAGCGCATGATGTAAATTTTTGGAACAATGTAATCTTTACAGGCGAAAAAACTTTCCAGTCAACACACAGCGGTCGTATTTGTGATTACCGCCCTCCGAATACTCGAGTCGATGAGAAATATCTAACAATGATAAAAGTGGTAGATTTTCCGTCAATATGTGGGCTTGGATATCGGCACGTGGTCCTGGTATTTTGTGGCATATTGAGGAACGATTAGGATATTAGACAATATTATGCTCCCTTCTGTGTCACAATTATTTCCTAATAATGAGTTCATATTTCAACAAGACAATTGTTCCTTTCATATTGCTCATACCGTAACTAACTGGTTTCAAGATAACAACATCAATGTTCTTAATTGGCCCAGTCATAGTCCAGATCTTAACTCCGTGGAAGAAATATGGGGACTACTCGTAAGAAGTATCCAAAAACGAAATGTGAGACCACGGAATGCCGAAGAATTACTGGAAATAGTAAATAATGCATGGGAAAATATTATTACTAATGATTATTGTATAAGGCTATTTAATTCTATGCCAAACAGACTTATATAATTTATAAATAGAAATGGTGCAATAACGAAATATTAATAGTTAGGTTTTTGTTAAGTAGGATATCTTTTGTCCTTTGATCCAGGATTTCTACAAATCGTACCGTTTATTCTCCACTTTCTTAAAATGTTACACACCAAATTTTTGTTAATGTTATAACGCAATGCAATTTGTCTCATTGACCATCCATCATTTACTATAGCAATAACTACAGCATTAAAATAAAAAATAAATTAAAAGTGATATCTCTTTTATTTCGGCTACTCATTACATATTCAAATAGAGACAGATTTACATTAGAAAAAAAAAAGTCGTGCTATTTTTTTCTGCTCACGACAGTACGAACATTCTTTTGACTGCCATATCTCCGCGATTTATTAATTGTTTTTTCTAAAAATGTAGTGGCCCAATAAAATGTGACGAAATTTGTCGATATAGATAGAAATAATTCAGAGTGTGCTGAAATTTTGGGAACAGGCTTATTTTGTGATACTTTTTAACGTATCAAAAGTCCACCCGTAGATGCCGGCGGAGCGGAGGGGGGGGGGAGAGAAAATAAGTAAAAAAAATCATTTTTTCGCAAAAAACTCGGAAAGTATCAATTTTACTGTAAAATATGTACATATAAAATTTTTTTTTAACTTCGTACGACCTATTGGAGCCGAGATAGATTTTTTTGAAATTATGGCAGTTTTGCGACGCAACGGAAACGCGAACGTTTTTCGCTAAAATCTAAAAAACGGTCGTTCGGATCGCAAAATGTTTCAAATGAACGTTGTAGAGAATTCGATTACGAATAATTTTCTTTTATTTTTCATTTCCATTCGATTAATATTGGCAGAGATATGAATTTTTAAACATCTTTATAGCGCGCCATCAGAACACTTGTTTCATGATAAAATCGATAAAACGATATAGTGTATCTAATGAAAGTTAAACAGTGTCAAATATTGAATATGTTGGTGTATGTACAAAATCGTTTTGATAACGAGTGAATGGAAAACATGAAAAATTGTCATTTTCAAATGCATTTTGACAAATAGCTATTTTTTTATTGGTTTTAGGCAATAATGACACTAAAGGTTTTTTGAAGAGAATTAAATTATCTGTAAAATGAATTGTCCACGAGTTACAGCTGTTTAAAGCTATGAGCAAACATTTCTTTTTTATTATAAATTAAGATTTTCCTGCAAGAACTGTGCATAACATAATAAATTATCCACCTTTCAGGAAACTGGTTACTAATGGCTTGACGAACATTTTTACTAAAATGTGGTGGTGCATCATCAAGTTGTAACCACATATTATTTGTAATATAATCAGGAATACCCTAGATCATTTGTGGAAACGTAAAACGTATTTTGCTTAAAATTCAAGAAGACTGGTCCATTCACATTTCCCTCAAAAAAGTGAGGACCAATAACATAATCATGTGCAATTCCTCCCCAAATATTTAAACTCCACTTGTGCTGGTAATGATTTTTCTGTACATCATAAGGGGTTTTCTCTGTCATAATAATGGAAATTGTGTGATTCACGAATCCATTGAGACGAAACGTTGGTTCATCCGTGAAAAACACTGAAAAATTCTTCATTTTCTCCAATTTGATTTTGAGCCCACTGGCAAACATTAAATCTACGATTTAAATCCACATCCAAAAGCTCTTGATACATCTGTACTCGATAGGGGTGAAACTTATTTTTACGGACACATAGGAAAACATTGGATTTACCGACCTCTAGATCCCTACTTAACACACGAACATTTGCCGTAGAATTTTCGATTACCGCTAAAGTTTAATGCCAGCTCATTTTCTTCACTTAATACATTACGTCGTCTCGCCTTCTTTTCATACGCCACACTTCCAGCGCTTTCAAAACGTTTCAAATTTTCTAGAGACCTCACATTAAGGACACCTTCTATCGGGATATTTTTGACGGTACACTCTTGATGCCAATAAACAATTTCCATCACGTTCACCAAATCATCACCAAATGGATATCAAATCGTTTGACAATAATTATAATTAATTCAACTTAATCCCGATAATCTTAAACACCTTGCAGAAGTGAAGTAGATTCTTCCGGGTCTTGCCGTGGTCGTCGAACTTGACTTGACGTTTCGCTGATCATCCTGTCAGCTTCTTCAGAAGGATTCTAAAGACTGAATCTGTTGTGTTACACTCCTCGTTATATACCTAGGCGCCGCTTCGCTTCGTTGGTCATTGGTCGCGCTTGGTTCGCTTCGCTGCTCATTCGTCGTGTTTGGTTGACCGTGACTTACTACGGTGCTGGTACTTGGCAATACCAGTCTCCACGTGTTACTAAGTCGATACCCATCCTCTCTGTTAAAGTTGTTCACGTTTTTCATAATTTCCAGTGATTCCCTAATGATTCGCGGATAATAGCGCATATTCCTGTCTAATATATTGACGTCCTCGTAGTCGATTTTATGGTTCTCGTTATTATGGACATGTTCTGCTATCGCCGACCTATCCGTGTATCCAAATCTGGTATTTCTCTGGTGTTCTTTGATTCTGCACTGGATACTCCGTCCTGTTTGTCCGATGTAGCTCTTACCACATGTGCACTTCAACTGGTAAACACCTTTTGATAACAGTTTGGGGACAGGGTCTTTGACTGAGAGAAGCATCTCTGTATTTTCTTCACTGTTCGAAACCGTACACCTATTTTCTTTTTGAATAAAATCTTCTTCAGCCTATCTGTGACTCCCGCGACGTAGGGTAGGCATCCATACGTTGTTGGTTGTTGCTGTTCTTCTTCTGTAGTTCTCCTCTGGTTATTTACTACCCGTTGTATATTGCTTTGACTGTATCCGTTCTTCTCTATCGTATCGACTTAGTAACACGTGGAGACTGGTATTGCCAAGTACCAGCACCGTAGTAAGTCACGGTCAACCAAACACGACGAATGAGCAGCGAAGCGAACCAAGCGCGACCAATGACCAACGAAGCGAAGCGGCGCCTAGGTATAACGAGGAGTGTAACACAACAGATTCAGTCTTTAGAATCCTTCTGAAGAAGCTGACAGGATGATCAGCGAAACGTCAAGTCAAGTTCGACGATGACGACAAGACCCGGAAGAATCTACTTCATTAGACAACGACCGTGAAAACCTGCATTCTACCTTGCAGAAGTGACATGAAGTGACAAACAGACGCAAAACAAAGGACCAAAGCCATATTACAATTTAATGCTAAAATAAAGAGCACCAAATAATGTAAACATAAAACCTGCAATTTTTTTTAACTGATTTAACCGATCACTACACAGTTTTTTAATCTATATTATTAAACAATTAACAAAAATTCAACCCGAAATATAAGAAAAATAAGTAAGATAAACTATTCTAAATTAATTAAAATAATACGGAGGAGGCCTATACAAACTTTATAAATAAATTTAGGTCAGCAGTAGAAATGTCAACTGAAGTAATAAATATAAAAAACGGGACTTACAAAATTAGGCCTTAGATAACAACTGGCCTTATTAACTCCATAAAGTATAGAGACTCTCTTAAAAAAAGACGAATCAAAAATTCCTTAGAACTTAAAATTGAGTATACGAGAGAGAGAAATATGTTAAATAAATTAATTTAAAAAAAACTAAAATTACTACAATAGCAAAATATTAAAGGCAAATAAAAATTACAATCAAATATGGAAAATAATAAATGAAGCGTCAAACTCTGAAAATAAACAAAATCCTAAAAAAAATTCCCAAATGTCATTAATCCTCAAACTAATGACTTAATAACTGATAGTAAAAAAAGCAAACATATTTAATACTTTTTGTAACTATTCAAGAGCGGATCTAAACTGAAGTCAAGGGGGGGGGCTTCATAGACTATAGAAAGAAAAAGTATAGGCGCCGCAGGCGAAAATTTTAGATTTTTCAAGGTCAAAAGCCTAAAAGTTAGAAATCACCTTGGTGCGAAGTTAAATTGAAGGAAACGGGACTGTTCCAAACAAAATTTAATTATTTCAGAAAATTTAGTAAGTCAAAAAGAATTTTTTTATTCATTAAAATATGACACCCACATACTAATAATTAAAGGACTTTAACACATTCTTTTTTGAGGGCTATAACAACCTGTAAGTAAAAACGAAGTAATTGTATTAATTTCAAAGTTAAAGAATAAAATTACAACTGGCCCAGATGGTATATCTAGAATTTTAATAAAATCTGTACGTCAATGCTTATTAACCCCTCTTTTACATATTATAAACCTAATTTTTAAAACTGAACTTATTCCTAAGGATTGGAAAGAATCCATAGTAGTCCCGGTTCACAAATCTGGAGAAAAAGCAAATTTAACCAACTCTTTCAATCTCTTTAATAAATAATGTCTCAAAAAGTTTTGAATTAGGCTCAAGAAATAGACTTGTAAATTTCATAACAAAACATGGGATGATCAAAAATCCAGTATAATAATAATAATAATAACTCATTTATTATTTATCAATATGTACATACAAAATATTTAACAAAATAAAATTTAATTGTGATAAATAAACGGTAAAGGTTCAGAATTCTGAAATAACAGATTCTGCTCTTCCACCAATACTCGGTAAATTATAAAATACAATTTATAAAGATGGAGAAATAGGAATGAAGAAAAAGAAAAAAGACAGAGAAGAAGCAGAAGGAAGAAAGGAAGAAAAAATGAAAACGTTGAAGAATTAATGTGATCGCTGGTTTTGCAATAAATGCTTTTTAAGTTTAATTTTGACCGAATTATATGATAAGTTAAGATCCATGTCACCAATTTTGTTAATACATTTTGCAGCGTTATATGAAAAAGACCGTTTAAAAATTTCTTTGCGGTGTTGAGGAATGGTAAGTATATCTTTTCTGCGAATATTTATATTGTGCACATCAGTTCTAAATTTTAATTTATCATGTAAATAAGATGGTGATTTCAATTTTAAAATTTTGAAAAATAAGCAAGTCATGTGAAGTTGCCGCCGATTATACATGTTTAACCATTTAATATCTTGGAGTTTATGAGATATTCGGTGGCGCCTTCTAATTCCATAAATAAGACGTAAACAGGAATTTTGAAGTTTCTGTATGCGTCGAACGTCAGTGGCGTCTAAACAGGGTCCGTAAACACTATCACAGTGATTGAATTGGGATAATACAAGAGAGTCGCATAAATTTTTTTTAATATCATGGTCTAGAAAATGGCACTGTGTATATATCATTTTTAAAGATAAATATCCTTTCTGCAATTTGCTTGCAACATGTTCTTTAAATCGAAGTTTACTATCAATTATAAGACCCAAACTTTTAGAATAATTTTTAAACGGTATTATATCATTCCCAATACGCAAACTAAGATCATTGTAAATAGTATTTCTTATATTTTCAGTACAAAATAGTACGGCACAGGATTTACTAGGGTTAATCTTCAACAAATGGTTAACTGAAACGGTAAAAAGTGCATCTAAATCCTTGTTGATCAGTTGGTTGGATTCCTTTAAGTCGCTCAAATTGAAGGAACAATATAATTGTGTATCATCAGCGTAAAAGTGAAATTTACAAAATTTTAATGATTCGCAGAAAGTTGACGTATAAACTGTGTACAAAAGTGGACCTATGATACTCCCTTGAGGAACACCTGCTAAAACATTACGTGGTTCTGATGTGCTGTTGTCAAAGTGAACTTGCTGAAACCTATCCGTTAGAAAAGAGGATAACAGTGTGCAAGCACTGTCATTAAATCCAAGGAAATGCAACATAGATATTAATATAGTATGATTTATCATATCGAATGCCTTGGAATAGTCTAATAAAATTAAAATACTAATCTTATTTTCGTCGCTAGCTTTAATAATGTCATCTGTTATATCCAAGAGAGCTGTAGCACAACTATAGCCCTGTCTAAACCCGGATTGTTTAGTTGGTAATATGTTATTGGCGTTTAAGTGTACTCTAATCTGTAATTCCATAGCTTTTTCAAATACTTTTGACAAAACAGGTAAGATACTTATGGATCTTAGATCACTGAAAACAGTCGGATTGCTGACCTTCGGTAGAGCTATGACTTTAGCTTTTTTCCATTCCACGGGAAAATATTCAGTTTTTATGCATTCATTGATGATGTGTGTGATAAATGGGATTATAAAAGGACAGCAAAGTTGGATAAGAGTTATATTTAACATATCTAAGCCGAATGCTGTTGACTTTATATTCTTTATTATGTTAGCCACGGTAAATTCATTAGTTAGTTCGAAAGAAAATAAACTAGGCACACCCTGCTTAACATTGTTCAAATAAAAGTTTATTAAGTTGTCATCGGGCAAGGAATTGTGAACGGCAGAGTTAATAAAGAAATTGTTGATTGCATCAGCATCTTTTAAGTTGTCCGGTATATTGAGGTTTTTATTTTTTGCAATATTCAGTTTTTTTAGTTCTTTCCACTTGTCTTTAATATTGGAATTTTGCAGTTTAAATCTCAAATAAACCTTTTTTCCGTTTTTATGGCAGAGTTTGTCAAGTTTCTCAATTGTTTATAGTATGTCCGATGTTCAGGTGTACCTGTTTGTTTATATTTTTTTAATGCTTTGTCCCTTAATTTCTGCATTAATTTTATGTTTTCAGTTATCCAAGGTGCATAGCTATCCTTTTTAATAGTAAAAGTTTTAATAGGGGCGTGAAAATCAAACAGCTCAATAATATTGTTGTTAAAAAATGAAATTTTTTCATCAATATTGTCTACGCTATATATTAGATTCCAAGGCAAATATTCTAGATCTTTTTGAAAATTATTAAAATTTATATTTTTTAGAGGCCTGTAACAAATTTCTTTGGAATTCACTTTCGTTAAGCTTTGACTGATTTTACAATAAGTAAGTAGATGATCTGATATTTGAATATCCATAACTCCAGTTACACAAGTTTCATTTTCATTTTCAAAATTTACCAAAATTAAGTCTATTATGGATGCAGTTGTATTCGTGATGCGTGTTGGCTCGTTAATTACTTGTTTAAGGTTGAATGTATCCAAGATCGAGTTAAATTGCGAACACACATTAGAATTTATATTTAACATATTAATATTAAAATCACCACAACATATTACATTGTTAAAATTTGCATAAATATCTATTACCGTATCCTCAAAATTGTAAAAAAATGATGTTATATTAGTATTAGGAGGACGGTACACAACACCAACAGCAAGTTCCTGTTGGTTATATTTTATTTTCAACCAAATATGCTCAATGTGTTCTTGACAATCGCTTATTAAAACATTGTATTTTATTTTATTTTTTATATACATACCAACTCCCCCGCCTCGCGTTCGACGATCTTTCCTGATAAAACTGTACCGGTCAATTTTTACCATGTCACTGCAAATAACTGTAGACATCCATGTTTCCGTCACCCCTATTATGTCATAATTATACCTGCTTATTTGATCCCGAAATTCATTGAAGTTTGCTACCAGCGATCTCATATTAATATGTGCAATACTAAGATTCATCTAAAATAAAAGAAATTAAAGAAAATGGACAGAAAAGAATAGCTAATAAGAAGTTATTAGAAAAGACAAAGTTTAGAGAGATTGAACAAGTAAAGCAAAATACCGTGAAACACTACCTCATATAATATGTATATACTTGTTACTTGTTTCATTTATCTAAAGAAAAACGTAAGTATAAAAAAACAATTTGTTTGTCATAATTAGTTATTATAGGAAGTACCTAATAAAACACAATAGAAAAACCCTAGTTTACGAGAGACATGCCTGTATTAAAAATAGGTATCTCAACATAATTAATAAAATAAAATAATTTATTTCAAAACTAAAAGTAATCCAAATTATTTGTGTGTGTAAAATATATCTCACCGTATGTGTTTATTTATACTGGATTGAAAGAAAAAAAACATTACTAAGTGCAGCAAATAGCAAATCAAATAATAATAACAATTCTTATATTTTCGTAAATATTTTAAGATTATATATATTATAATAATGGTATTAATTTGGTTTAACAGTTGGAATATCGTCCTCGCTGTAAACTCGTTGCACAACATCATTGCATCTGACATATATGTTGCCGTTGTAACACCATACATCTTTTTTTTTAAATGTTTTTAACAAATTACTCATAAGAGTCAATCTATATTTCGTTAGGTCCTCTTGAATGAAAATATTTCTTGATTTTAATAATTTTCTGTTTTTTAGCACAGTTTCACGCATTGAGATATCGGTGAATCTTACCAAGATTGCAGGAGGTCGAGCGTTATCAGTGTTTACATTTTTTTGTTGTACACGATGACACCTTTTTATGGCTCCTTCATTTATGTTTTTTACCTTCATAGTATCTTGAAATAAATTTAATACAATTTTCTACAAGTCTACTCCCTCATTTTCCTGAATACCAAATATTCTTATATTATTATTTCTGGAGTATTGTTCTTGTGCATCTAGGCTCATTCGAAGTTCTTTGATGGTTTTTTTCGCTACTACCAGATCCACATTACATTGGTCGATTAATGACTGTTGCATTTTCATTGTTGCATCATATTTCTCCGTGATATTTTTTATCACTTTATCCACCAGTTTTTGAAGATTTTCTTCTGTTAAGATATTTTTGGTCTTGTTTTCAACTATGATGGCGATTTCCTCAAGGTCCTTTTTTGTCAAACCCATATTGTTATTATACGTTATACACGTTATCAACCAAAACAGAGATAAAGCAAGTAAAAAACAGTGTCTACTATAGCTTCTCTGAATGCTTTAGAATATTGTTACACCTGATATGTATTTTGCACTAATTATTAAAACTTGTAACTTGGATTTATAATGAAGTATAAGAGAGGTAGCGAGTACGTGACTTACTCATTCGCCATCTTGACACCGTTATTTTCTATGGTTTTCAATCTGGTATTGGTACTGAGCATGCCATCTTGGACCATATAAAATTATAATTACAAATGTTGATGAAAATAAAAAATGCTTTACAGTCTTTCTAGACGGCTTTTGACACTGTGTCTCATGTTGTTTTATTGGAAAAATTGGAAAATATCGGTGTGCGAGATCCTTTTAATATAAATGCAAACTTTTTTACATTAACCAAGGTAAAAAACAAGTTAAAAGACAAATCTGCCCACTAACTAAAGGTTTTAACATAGTGATACTACTGAAAATCAGCACGGTATTAAAATCTTTTAAACATGCAGCTATGCATGTCAACGTGTTAAACACCCTAAATCAATGTTAATAAGATAAGAAGTCGACTAGTTCCTGAACAACCCACGAATAATAATTAGCACACGACATTGTAAAATATTCCAGAAAAAAATATTTGTGTTATATAATAAGCATTAACATTCTATGTTATGTTATCTTAGCGTTACATTTAAATAATAATAATATAAAATATTTTGAACAACAATTACTTCCCACGCATGAAAATAGTTGTCGCTTGACCATGTAAAGTCGAAATACTACGCAAAATCGGTAGCAGGAAAATCCAACATGTTTTTTTATAACAGACTATTTAAATCAGTCTCTTATTATCCGACAAGTATCACTTGATTCGAAAAGCCTGGGCGCTAAGTGTTTGGGAGATTATCGTATTGAAACATTGACAAGTTAATCTGTTGGCACCCACAATGATAACAATCGTTCGTAGCCCACAAGAAATGAATTCAACGGGAGCAACAACAGAGAGCAGTGAAGGTTTGTTTGTACGAATGAAAGTCAATGTTCCATTTACCTTGACACACCCTTCTTAGTACCGGGTTTTGCTTTCCGGTGCCAAACTCACGCGACCGCAGGACTGTATCGCTTATGTACGAAGTCCATAGGGCACCAATTTAATAGAAACTGAACGCCTGGTTATTTGTATGCCAGATAAAATAGATAATTAAATTCAGTTGTTTATATTTTTAAAATATCTTCATGTCCACCTGAACACACCAGGAAAGGTCGAAAAACTTATCCAATAAACAAGCGGTGTGCCATTTAGATAGTTTTTACATTAGATTAGTGTTTATAGATTTGTGTAGAAAAATATTTTTTACACTGACAGATTTCAGTACGTATAAAAATGTAATAACGATTTACAAACATTTACTGAAATTTATAAAGTATTATTAATGTGGATACTATCAATGATTTTTATATTAATTCCTGAAATAATTATGAAATACCCAAAGACGAGTTAATTAATTTTTATAATACCTATGTTAAAGAAGGTATAGATGGTTTATTTTCTTTTAAATAGTAAACATTCAAAACATAAAATCAAAAGCATATGGATATGATAAATTAAATTCAACATTACTAAATTTATGCTGTCCTTATACAGGGTGTCTCACCGGGAACTTAATCGATCGATATAGAGAAAAGTACGCATCAGAAAATTTTAAAAATTTAGATAATTACTAATGTCGGTGTGACCAATCCAACTAAAATAATTACAAGCAGCTGGCACTTCCGCTTATACCGGAAGTCGATACCAACTTGCTTATTTCAAATGGAATACCCTATATATCTTAGGGTTTTAGAAAAGAGCAAAAAATTCTGAGTCGAAAACATGTATATCCTATACCTAAACCTAGCCGTTTCAGAGATATTTGACATTTTATAGAAAATGTGCAACGGTTTGCAAGAACCGTTATAACTTTCTTCGTGTAAAAGATCCTCATTTTCTTCTTGTCACATAAAAAGAACACAAGGAGAACTACGTTATACAACTGAAATAAATTCAATAATATCATACCAAGTGTTCCGTTATTCGCGTTACATTTTGTCAACTTCAAACCGCGAAAACTTGTTTAGGTCAAATGGAACACCCTGTATTTTTTACGTCAAGTTGTGTAAAATTGAATTCCCTTTTTTCTGATATTAACATTGTGGGGGTTAAAGTTACAACTTTTTGAAGTATTTGCGATTTTATTAGAAATTCATTAATTGTTCTAATCATTTCATCAAAATAGCCATGATTAGAAACAATCAGTCATTATCTTATGTCAAAAAATGCTAGCACGTTTAAATTATACCAACGAAAACTTTTTAAATTTGTTTATTATTTATGGAGAATGTGATAAAGTAGTATCAAGAACTTGTAGCACATTTGCTACTCGATATCCACAAAAATGCTAAATAACACTAACACTGTAACATGCGTATTAATCAAATTGAAGATATGGCATGAACTAAAATAGCAGAGATAAGATCAATTTAAAATATGATTTTATTTTAATTTAATAATTGCTCAAAATTCCGCCCTCGAACCTCGACACATTTTTCGCACCTTTGGGTTAGTTCCTCATGGGTAGCTCTTCTAATTGAATCCTGTGATATGTTTTGAAATGCATTTCTTACTTTTTGCATACAGTCTTCAATGGTTGTCAATGGGCTCTCATAAACTTTATTTTTAATAGTTCCCCAAATGAAATAATCCAGAACTGATAAATCAGGCGAGCGAGGAGGCCATAAGAAAGGTCCATTATTGGCAATCCATTGATCATAAAAAGTTTCTTGTAAATAATTATTAATTAAATATACGTTATGTGGGGGAGCACCGTCGTGCTGATAAAAATTGTTTCTATGTTCGGCGAGAGGTAAATTTTCTAAATAGTTATTAGTTATTTTGTAAGATATTCAGATATCTTTCACCTAAAAAGAAAAAAAAACAAGAATTTACCTATACATATTAGCAGAAGAGAAAATTTAATTTACAGTTTAAATTTTCCTGATAAATTTGTAATGCCACCACTCTATCGTTTCTTATGGCACAGTAAACATTGAACTGCCAACTTTCCTGAAAGTTTCGCTCTCTGAACATATGAGGATTTGAGTTACTCCAGTAATGCGAATTGTGTCTATTAAAAAGTCTATTTTTAGTAAGTTTTGCTTCATCTGTCCATATAATATTTCCCAAATAAGAATCGTGACCCTCAGACCTTATTAGAATAAACTCACAAAAATTCTGTCTTCTTAGGAAATCTGTTTCTTTTAATCCTTGAACCATATGGAATGAAAACGGGTGAAACTTATGTTTTAATAAGATTCTGTGAATTGAATCCTTACATAGTCCAGATTCCAGAGCATCTTGTCTTAATGACATCCTTGGAAATGCATGAAAATATCCCAGAATGACTATCTCAATGTTTTCTTCATCAACAATAGGCTTTCTTCTTTGCATTTTCGCCTTGACAGAGCCATAATTTTTCAAATTTTCCAGTATGCGTTTTACAGTGTTTGGTGACGGTTTCCGTTTTTCTGGATATCGAGTAGCAAATGTACTGCAAGTTCTTGATATTACTTTATCACATTCTCCATAAATAATAAACAAATTTAAAAAGTCTTCGTTGGTGTAAACGTGCTGGCATTTTTTGATATAAGATAATGACGTAGTTCTCCTTGTGTTCTTTTTACGTGACAAGAAGCAAATGATGATCTTTTACACGAAGAAAGGTTCTTGCAAGCCGTTGCAATTGTCAAATTTTCTATAAAATGTCAAATATCTCTGAAACGGCTAGGTTTAGGTATAAGATATGCTACATATTTTCGACTCAGAATTTTATACTATTTTCGATAACCCTAAAATATATAGGGTATTCCATTTGAAATAAGCAAGTTGGTATCGACTTCCGGTATAAGCGGAAGTGCCAGCTGCTTGTAATTATTTTACTTGGATTGGCCACACCGACATTAGTAATTATCTAAATTTTCAAAATTTTCTGATGCGTACTTTTCTCTATATCGATCGATTCAGTTCCCGGTGAGATACCCTGTATACATACATATATATATGGTATAGTGGTGAGAGGTAATTGAATCCTCTCATGTGGTCTAATGCTACTATACACCAGACATCATAGATGTCTCCGTGGTGCATAGCGACTTGCTATTTTGCAAGTACCGAGAGCTGCGACCTTCAGCCCTTGGTGGACTTAACCTATATACTGTTATTATACATGATTTGCAGGAAACAACTACTCAGCGGGCAAATACCCCGACCTGCATTGAATTACACCTTACAAATCATGAAAAATTGGTAGCCAATGTCATTTGTCTACTCCCTGACCAGACATAGACCGGTTTCGAACTTATTAGTTCTCCTCAGTATGCCATAGGTCATGGAGCAGACAAATGACAGTGGCCAACCTGCTAGTCTTATACAGACTAATGTAAATGGTATAGTGGTGAGAGGTAATTGAATCCTCTCATGTGGTCTAATGCTACTATACACCAGACATCATAGATGTCTCCGTGGTGCATAGCGACTTGCTATTTTGCAAGTACCGAGAGCTGCGACCTTCAGCCCTTGGTGGACTTAACCTATATACTGTTATTTGGGGTATTTGCCCGCTGAGTAGTTGTTTCCTGCAAATCATGTATAATAACAGTATATAGGTTAAGTCCACCAAGGGCTGAAGGTCGCAGCTCTCGGTACTTGCAAAATAGCAAGTCGCTATGCACCACGGAGACATCTATGATGTCTGGTGTATAGTAGCATTAGACCACATGAGAGGATTCAATTACCTCTCACCACTATACCATTTACATTAGTCTGTATAAGACTAGCAGGTTGGCCACTGTCATTTGTCTGCTCCATGACCTATGGCATACTGAGGAGAACTAATAAGTTAGAAACCGGTCTATGTCTGGTCAGGGAGTAGACAAATGACATTGGCTACCAATTTTTCATGATTTGTAAGGTGTAATTCAATGCAGGTCGGGGTATTTGCCCGCTGAGTAGTTGTTTCCTGCAAATCATGTATAATAACACATATATATATATATATATATATATATATATATATATATGTTTTTACTTTTTCGCGGGTGTTAAATGAATTGTTATTGTACTTCCGGATGTTCTCCCGCGTCGATGGTCGACTCCTCCAGGAGTCACGGGACGGCCATTCGGTTGGAGCAACGAGGAGCAGCAGCAGGCAGCTTTCAGTGAGAACCTGAAGATGGCAGATGCGATTCTGCCGAAACGTCGTTTAAACAACCGTAACTCCTGGAGGAGTCGACCATCGACACGGGAGAGCATCCGGAAGTACAATAACACTTCATTTAACACCCGCGAGAACCTAAAAAACAACATATATATAATTTAAATAGTACCAATTGATAAAAAAAAGTAATATATGTTGCGTCAAATTTATGGGTCGTTTGAGTGATAGTTAAAAGCTTGTCATAAGAATATTCTTCCGATACTTTTTGTAAAGAATTTTCCAGAAGAAAAAATAGCGAAACAAAAGGTGTAAAACAATTATCAAAGAGTACAATCAACTTCTTTCGCAGCATGTACCACTGATGGCTTAATTTAAATAAATAACGTATACAAATTATATATCAATCAATAGAAAAATTAATGGCCTTCATTTTTTATAACACACTTTTCTAACATAGAAGAAGGTGGAGTGACATGAGAATTCTACGCACCACTGGCCTGGAGAATAGAGGGAAAATTTACTGTGTAACGATATTTAAAATTCAAACAAATTAGAATAGTGACACACCTACAAATTATAAGATATATGTTATCCTTTCAGTATTTGTGTTTGTTTCCCATGCACAGAATAAAAAATATACTATTAATGCCATAATAAACCTAATTAAATCACTTATTAAAAGAAAAGGGAACTTTCGGATTGATTAGAATCGTATATCTACTATCTCGAGGCCTTGGGAAATATGTTTTCCTTATTAAATATATATCCCGGGGCCACCCACATAGGCGGTAGAGACTTTGTATCACATTAACCTCGGCATGACTCTCGAAATTGCACATTTCAAATCATATCTATAAATATTTACAAGATATCGATACACTCGGCAAATCATTGATAATATCTGTAAAAAAAAGAAACCTTGATAAAAAAAACGCACATAGGGTCCACCTCAATGCATTTACTTTGACAGGTTTAATCCAATCGAGGCCTTTAAAACAATGGTATTGTTTCCTGAAGTGCAGCGTTTCAATCAATTTCTTTTATTAGGTAGTCATGTGTATTAATTGTTCATTCTTTTCAGCAATAGCAACTCGGTACGAGCTCATTTCATTTGTTTGTTTTCGATTATCTCCCGTTCATTGTTTGTTGACAACTTGTTTGTTCACAATGTAGTGGACAATGAAACATGTACCAACTTCTAGATGCCTGATATTGTTTAAATTTGTCAATGGCACCACAGCCCAGTATTATTGCACCTATATTATTAATTATTCAATCACCAACTAGTACCAGTGCAGATAATAAATTTATGAAAACTAATCAATCCGCAACTAATATTATTTTTTATAGATTTATCAAATTAAATAATATGAGATCCGTTATAATCGTTGTTCGTAACTATCCTCATAGTCCAGCCAGTGAAGGATTTCGACTTGCAAAAGGTCAGACAGAAATGAAATTTGGTAGGATGGTAGAGTGATATCAAAAACATGTTCAAATAAAAAAATCGGCAGCTACTGGAAGCGGCTGGAACCTCCCCACTCGGTGGATCTTTGAAGCCGAAAAGAGCATTAAATTGTGTAACAAAACGACACTAAACGTAATCCGATCTCATCCAAAACCTTTTCAGATCTTCTGGGGCACTAAAAAACCCTCAACTTAATGAATTTACAATCATCTATGCGAGTTATTACCTACATTATCGCTCGTTGAATAATATACTATTAGGGTATTAACATCTTTAACATCACTTGAACGACTAAGAAAGTCTAGTTATCCTAAATACTACAGATTTGTAAAGCAACAAACTGAAAATTGGTAAAGTGATAATCTATAATAAATTCACCAACGAAGGTACAGAAAGCATATGATATTGATATTGTTACATCTACCTTGAAAGTTTGTGACAATCCACTAAAAGTTACAAATGTGCCGAAATCTTATTAACATGACATGACACCAACGTTATCGGATGACAAACGATGACAATGACAATCATCAAAATTTGCTCATTGCAATCCGATCGCTCGCGGCTGTCTTTGTTAAATCAAACATTAGCATTTCAGTAATTTTACTAGATTTTAGAGGAATATTTGTAGTTTAATTCTTCGATTTGTCTGTATATATATTTAAAAACGGCACTAAACGTAATCCGCTCTACTTCTAGAGCAGTGAAGAAACTCTCACACGTGAACTGACACGTGATGTGACGAGTTTCACGATGTAATCGCTACGCGCATCGATCATGTCATGCGAAATGCGATCTATGCCATATTTGCTTTGTTTTTAATTTTTTTCACGGAAACCAAATCGAAAGGGTGGAAGTGTGATATATCGTTGAAATCAGAATTTTAACTGCTTTTCAATGGTTCTATTGTAAATTGAAAGTAAATATAAAATAAACAACTTGTTGCGTCAAAATGGCACTAAACGTAATCCGATCTCAACCAAAACATTTTCAGATTTTCTGGGACACTAAAAAAACGCACACGCAAAGTTTCATTCAAATCCGTTCAGTAGTTTCGGCGCTATCGTGCTAACACACATACACACATACATACACACATACACACACACAGAAATTTTTCAAAAACCAATTTTTTGGGTTCCTAGGACCTCAACGTAAAGATTTGATGTTATCTCAATTTTCGTTTTTGAACCAATTTTAGTAACCTCTCACAATTTTATTGTGGAGAGGTTAAAATGTAGGTTATAAAATTCTGCATCTTTTTGATCGACCCATTTATTATCTGCGATAAATAGTGTCCGAGATACAGCGCGTTAAAGTTGGGGGTTGATTTGCAATTTTCACCAGAATCACATTTTCAACGCCGGTTAGTACGAAGATCGACTGGAAACAATTTTGCAATATATATATATATTAAGAGTTATTGTGGAAAATATCGAAAATACGGAAAACGTCTATGTCAAATATCTCCGTTATTTGAAGAGATACGAGAAAAATTCTAAGGCGAAAATTTTTTGCAAAACAGAGTTTCAATGAGGTTTTATCTAATTTTTTTCAAAACCGCTGTATATTGAGATTTACTCTTCAGGCTATTAAAAAATTATTTTGAAACTGGCGGGAAATGACACCATTAAATAGAGTATTTTCCTCTCTTTTCAACGATATATCACATGCCATATTTATTCATTGGTACTATGTTAGTAATTATAAAAAAAAATTTTTTTAACCAATACATTTTTTTTAACAAGTATTATACTTGCCGTGGAGAAGTATGATTAAATAAAACGATAAAATAATTCAATAATTTGTTCAAATCTTTGCTATAATAAAACATTAATACAATTAAGAAGAATAAAGTAAATTCAGGTAACAAAAAAAATTAATAATAAAAAGAATATAGCACACAGAACATTAATATTTATCTAATCCTCAAAATAATTTTTAAGATATCATATCAAGTGTTCAAAGTGTCCACCGTGATTTCTTATGTACAATCGAGCGCGGCGAGATACTGCATTTAAAACATTACTCAGCATTTCGGGGGTAACTGTAATACGTGCCTGTTGAATTCGAGCTTTTAGGTCCTCTACATTTTGCGGTGTAGTCGAAAACACCTTATCTTTAATATACCCCTATAGAGAAAAATCCATTGGGGTTATATCTGGAGAACGAGGGGCCATCGAATAAATCCATTGGTACCTATCCAATGTTGAGGCAAAATTTCGTCTAAATAATCTAGGTAAATCTGGGAATTCTGGGGAGGAGCTCCATCTTGTTGAAAATATTGAAAGTTGTGTCGATTCTCTAAAGGTAGGTCATCTGAGAATTCTTTAAATTCATTTCAAAACCCCAAAAACGGGACCTTCCCCCTCCCCCTCCCACGTAAGCTCACCCAGAGACTCCTAACGTAGTCCTGAAGTCAAAAAGTCTCGCATGTTCCATGTACTCTACATCCCTCTTTTGAGCACTCATTGACTGGAGTATTTGAGTTCTTGTTTAGTTTATGTTTTTTTTATGTTTGTTGCTAGTGTTTCTCCAATGTTGATGAAAAAATTATTTAAAATTTCGGCTTTTCTTTGTCATCATCTGTTACGAGTTTTCGTTAAAAATGTTAACATTATTTTGTTTACATTGATTATTTCATTTATTAGTTGCCAAATTTTTTTATTATTTATATTTGAGTCTATTATTTTAAATTTGTAATAATCATTTATTGCATTTCTTATAATATTGGTTCCTTTTTTCGACGTAACTTTGTATTTGATTATTTATCATCCATCAAGTTATTCCAAAAGACATTCTACATAAAAAACATCAGTTTAATTGATGTCTAAGTGCAAACATTGTACACTTCCATATAGGTCTAACAGTTCCCTGCTGAAGATTACTCATATCGGTGGTTATCAGATATTGGAAGCAATGGCCAAGTGAAGCTTGTAAAATAAGCCGCATGTATGAAGGTATTCAACGTTTATAATTTCATTTTGTTGTCTCTGAATAGGTATATAATTTTTCTCTTCCAAACTATTCAATAATAAAAGGAGTCGTATTATCCATGGCGTTTTTTAAAAATTATTATTATTAATATTATTATTGTTACTCATATATAATAAAGCAAGTCTCATATTATAATTATTATTACTATTTTATATTACGCAGTATATCATTGATATATTTCTTTTTATTTTTTTCGTACGGTGCAAAACCTGAGCTGGTTTTTCCACTACAAGGCACTCCTCTTGGTACCGGATACGATTGTTTTGACAAGACGAAGGAGCTTCGACGACAGTAGATTTTTTTTGTACTTTCGTTGAACCAAATTTCGTTAATTAATTCCTTGTATCTGAACCGGTTAATAGGTGTTGACACCGCAATATTCCTCTTATTTTATCACTGTCTATATGTGATCTACTTGCAGAATTCCTAATTAACTTACATCCGCTTTGAAAATATATATTTCTCCTATGTTAAGGTCTCTAAAAAAATGGAACAAGTTTGCTTATTTGAGAGATCTCCTGCAAGAGCAGGTTTGTCTTTACAACACTCGACTTAAGGACTGCTCCAAGTACTTATTTATTTAGTTAATTTCCATATACCCAACGGTAATAAACCAAACACAGGACAGGACAATGACAAATAGTATATAAGAAATACATAGGTATACAGAGAAAATTTTTATCAAGAACATGCACAAATGTAAAAAGCAAGACTAGAAGAAGCATGACTTAAATAGTTAGTATTTGTGTTTTAATAGATAGATAGATAGATAGATAGAATTTATTCATGCCATACTTAAAATTAGTAATGTTTGCATACGTTATAAAAGTAGTATAAAATATAAAAGTGTATATATAAAAACATAAAAAATAAAAAAATTTAAAAGACACAATAAAATACAATATGCGTAAGTTAAAAAAATTAGTAAATACACAATAATAAAAAAAAACAGTATTACAACTATAGAAAAATAAATATATACACATATACAAATATATACACACACACACATGTATACAAACACACACATACATGTTATATTAGAAATATACTATGATATATAATATCACCGAGACAGGCTTAACCTTCTCAAACATATCATGTTACAAATTGCGCAACAGCTCTTCTCTAATAACCGCTCACGTTGGCTGAGCTTAATGTTTCTTTCTTGGTAATCCCTTATCATGCTGAATTGCCAATTTAATGTTCTTTGTTCTCTTATGTTATAAATACAACCAACAGACATTTGTACCTTCAGTCATATACTCATTTTCGACCTAATACATTCTAAATTAATTATTGTTCATTATTGTACCAAGTAAATAAAGTTTTAAAAAGTGATTTCTACAATCCATTATCTAACATACATATATGTTATATAGTATTTGAGCCACTGTATACAAGACGATACGTGACTTTTGCTTCATTTCAGTTTATCCTATAATATCATATTTCAGCTACGTGCAGATAACAAATTCCCGCTATCATTTATCGCTTACAAAGTATCATATTATATTATATTACATTTTAACTTATCATGATTATGCTGAATTGCCTGCTTGCTTTTCTTTGTTCGTCATTTAGATGGCACTGCATCTAAATGTCATAAATAGAACCACGAGACATTTCTGTAGCCAGTTATCATACTCACTTCAAATTAAATACTTACATTTTATTACTGTATTATTTCTAAGAGTCAACGTTGACTCTCTACAAATAAATAAAATTGTTTTTAAAAACTTAGCTACGAAACGCGAGCTATAACATTGGCGCAGTCGGTAGGATCTGCTAAACATCCCTGGAACAAGAAGCCTAACTTGTAGTGAAACGTTCGAGAACAAGGAGAACATCTCAACAAGGGTGCCTAACTAGTGCGAGTGATCTACAAGAACAAGGAGACCTTCCTCACCAGTGGTGGCGGATCCCAATCCCTCGACGGAGGAAAGAACCTACATATGAAGATATTTACGTAAGTCATTTTTAAGAATCATCACGTTTTATTACTGCTATTTTTATTTTTCACATTTCGCAATTATTTAAGTGTATTATACTGCTAGTACATTCAACGAAAACAAAACAGTTCTGCTATCAATTTTATCCTTATTATTCCCCAAACGACATAATTAGTTCTATGTTATACGTATTATACTGTTAATACGTAATCGTGTGTATTATACAGCTAATACACTCACCGAATTCCATTTTATTTTAAAGCGACATCGAAGCGTATTATACTGCTAATACGTACTTGTGTGTATTATACAGCTAATACACAAACAGACAAGAAAATCTTTCAAATTTAACTTCAATAGTTTGTAACTAAAAGCAACAAAATGTCAGAACAAGAAGCCACCGTTCAAATCGAAGAACAAATTGAGGCTTATAAACTTTCAGAGATATTCTCGATAATACCTGAGTTCGATGGAAACCCCATCAACCTACAAACGTTTTTAAATTCTTGTACATATGCTCAAGGAATGGCAATTAATGACCAGTTGTTATTATTGACTATTCATATCAAAAATAAATTGCGTGGCAAAGCTGCCGAATTGATAAATTCTAGAAATCCGGCTACATATGCAGAAATAAAATCCTTATTAGAAGCGCACTTCGGAGATTCTAGAGACCTAACGTCTCTAATCACTGACCTACAACGCATCCATCAATTACCTAACGAATCTGCGTTAACCTTTGTATCACGGTTGCAAACGCACAATGCGAAAATGCATGCCGCAATCCAAAAACAAGCTTTGTCCAAAGAACAGAAGAAATCACAATCTGATTTAGTCGAAACTATGACGCTAAATAATTTATTAACAGGCTTAGAACCAAATTTAGGCAAAATTATACGTGCTGGCAATCCACAAAATATGTTGGAGGCTATTAATCGAATTAAAAGAGAACTACAACTCTCTTATTTTGAGTCACAAAAATTCTCGAGAAATAGCCAAGCTAAAAACCCAATTCCTCCCCAACAAAAGAGACCAATTTCAATTTTCCAACAGAAAATGTGTTCATTTTGCAATCGCATTGGGCATACTGTAAGTGAATGCCGTACTAGGCAACAACAACAATTTATGCCATCAACGTCCCAAAACTTTCAAAGACCAAACTTCCAAAGAAATTCAAACTTCCAAAATTTTTCGCAAAATAATCAATTTACTCACAGGCAATTCCCACAAAATAATCAATCTAATCTTCCACAGCAAAATAGGCCTGCAGCCATCAGACCAAACCCGAATTTCAATCAGCAGAGACCATCTGCAATCCAACCAAATCCAAACTTTAATCGTTACGATCAACAAAAGGCCCATCATTTGAACTATGAACCTTATGATAGTTACATTGATAATTCCAATCAATATGAGACCTACTCTACCGATTACTCCCCAAATTACCAACTTCAACAAGACAATTGTGAAAATTATAATTTCGAAACCAATCAAAGTTTCCCAGAGAACTATAATTCTCAGTCTGAACAGTATGAGGATTATACCGCTAATCCTCAGGATTTTTACCAAGGTTCCAACCAATTAACTCATCCTCCCAACCAGGAATCCGAACCAATTGCAGAATTGGAAACTCAGATCCAAACGATGACTCTAAAAGACAGTTTCAACCCATACCTGAATTTTCCGGAACACAAATTCATGTAAATATTCTTTCGCATGCATTGCTAACTGTCAACTCAAAAAATCTCTATTACATGAAAGACATAACCGGTAAATTTAAAATTTTGCTAGACACAGGCGCCGGTATTTCAGTTTTTAAACCTAGGACAGCTGAAAACTACAGGCGCCGATCCCCTGAAAATGTGATTGTTCAAGGTATAACGAACGAAAAGATTAATATTAATGAATCTGTTCTCATACCATTTACCACAAGTGATCCTCATAAAGTTTATATCCACGATCTAGACATAGACTTTGACGGACTTTTAGGCGCGGACTTTTTCGAACATTACGAATGCAGGATAGATTTTAAAAATAAACAATTAGTGACGAATTTTAAAACCGTACCGATATTCAAAGTTACTGATATTTTACCATCGCAACCAAGCGTAAACCGCGGTTTAAACACCATAAAAAATCGAAACTTAATTTCCATTGAACCGCGCACAGAAAAAATATTCAAATTAAAATGTGACCTACGAAATACCGAGGCTATACTGGTAGCCCAAGAAAACGAAAAAGTACGCTTACCCAACGCTATCGTCAAAATAGACAACAACGGAGAATTTTTAACATCTGTAATAAACGCAAACGCTATTCCAAAAACTGTAGATTTGTCAAACCTTAAACTCGAACCAATAGAAAAATTTAGGGCAATCTTTAATTTAAATTGTCAAAACTCAGACTACCAACAACAAATAGACAGGAATTTCGAAATTAAAAATCAATTACGCTTAGAACATTTAAACGAAGAAGAAACCGATTTAATAACAACACTTTGTCTAAATTTTTCGGACATATTCTACCTAGAAGGAGATAACTTGTCATTCACAAACGAAATTAAACATTCTATTGACACCAACAATGCCAAACCGATATTCACAAAATCTTATCGTTACCCCCAAATTCATAAGCAAGAGGTAAAGTCACAGGTTTCAAAAATGTTAGCCCAAGGCATAATCCAGCCTTCGATTTCTCCCTGGTCCTCCCCAGTTTGGGTAGTCCCAAAAAAACTTGACGCCTCTGGCAAACAAAAATGGCGAGTTGTAGTCGACTACAGAAAACTTAACGAACTGACTATTGACGACAAATATCCCCTTCCGAACATATCTGACCTTCTTGACCAACTAGGAAAATGCCAATACTTCACAACCCTAGATTTGGCCTCTGGGTTTCACCAGATAGAAATTAATCCCGAAGACGTCCAAAAAACTGCCTTCTCTGTAGAGAATGGCCACTATGAATTTCTTCGCATGCTATTCGGTCTTAAAAACGCCCCATCCACTTTCCAAAGGGTTATGGACAATATCCTACTAGGTATCCAAAACGAACGTTGCCTCGTCTATATGGACGACATCATCATTTATTCCCCAACGATTCACGAACATATTACCCGACTAAACGAAATATTCCAACGCTTAAGGAAAGCTAACCTTAAAATACAGCCCGACAAGTGTGAGTTTCTTAGGAAAGAAGTTGCCTACCTAGGACACCTCATCACCAAGGACGGTGTAAAGCCAAACCCTGCTAAGGTTGAAGCAATCCTAAACTTTCCTCAACCCAAAAACCAAAAGGAAATTAAATCTTTCCTGGGTTTAGCAGGCTATTATAGACGTTTTATCCCCAATTTCTCTAAAATATCAAAACCTCTGACCAAATTACTACAAAAAGACATACACTTTAATTTCGACAATGATTGTACGAATTCATTCAAAAACTTAAAACAAACCTTGACAACAACTCCGATACTAATTTACCCGAACTTCGACGAGCCTTTCCTATTAACCACAGACGCGAGTGCATTCGCCATTGGTTCCGTGCTTTCGCAGGGCCCCATTGGTAAAGATTTACCTATCGCTTATGCCTCCCGAGTTTTATGCAATGCCGAAACTAAGTACTCCACGATAGAAAGAGAGCTCTTAGCTATCGTGTGGTCAGTAAAGCATTTTAGACCATACCTGTTTGGCAGAAAGTTTAAACTAATCACCGATCACAGACCACTTACCTGGTTATTTTCGATAAAGGACCCGGGTAGCAGATTAGCCCGTTGGCGCCTCAAACTTGAAGAGTATGACTACGAGGTCATATACAAACCCGGCAAAATAAACAAAAACGCAGACGCCTTGTCCAGAATCAAAATAAACCACTTTAACGATTGTTCCAAATTCTATTCTAAAATTTTAGCAGCTAACGAAAACACAGACGATGACGAAAGCCTAAATGACGAAAACGAAATAACTAACGAACATATCGCTCAGGAATTTGACACATTCTCTAGACTATACAAGACAAAATCCCTAATAGATTACTCGAAGATCGAAATTACAAACAAACAATTGTTAGATCGAGAAAACAAAAACATAATTACGTTCTTTCGGCAAAATAATCTAACAGACCTTCATCACCAAATTATAGAAGATATTTTCGAAGAAAATCCCGAATTCGACAACAGTACAATCAATATTGTCTCTAGTAAATCAACCCGACATAGAAATTATTATATTATCGCTGTACCTTTCGACCCCGAATCTGTAATAGAACACTTGTTTTTAACGTTGTATAAAAATCAAAATAAACTAGATCTTTCCAAGACCTACTATGTCGAAAATAATTTGGACCTCCCAATACTCGAAATTCTCTCATTCATTTTTGCGGAAAAAGACTTAAAATTAATCATTTGTCAAAATCTAGTGCAATGCCCCGACGAAGACCAACGCCCGATAATCCTCGATCAAAATCACACTGGAAAAAATAATTTGCACCGCGGAATAAACGAGACAATACGCAGAATCAAAAACAAGTATAATTGGCAAGGGTTAACGAAAGATGTCGAAAATTTTATCAAAAACTGCGAAACATGCCAAAAAACGAAAGTTTGTCGAAAAAATTTAAGTAGTCCACTGGTAATTACAGAAACACCAAAGACACCATTCGAAAGAATTAACATTGACTTATTTGAATTCCCTACGCGCAATTATGCATTGACTATTCGCGATGAATTGACTAAATTTACACAAGCTTACGCAGTCCCCGATAAATCCGCCAAATCTGTAGTAAATACGCTACTGCTTTATTTTCAACATTATGGTACTCCATTAAGAATACATTGCGACTATGGAGGAGAATTCGATAACAATTTATTAAGAGATTTGTGTAGATTATATGATATAAAATTAACTTTTTCAAGTGTAGGACATCCCCAGTCAAATGGTTCAATTGAACGATTTCACGCCACCTTGGCCGAAATGATTAGAGCTAACAAAACGGAAAACCCGAATGAACACCCATTTACGATTTTGCCATATGCAGTAATCTGTTATAATAACTCTGTAAATAAAACTCACGGATTTACCCCATACGAATTAGTTTTTGGTCATACATCTATTCGTCCACCGGAAACGTTATACAATCAAAAAGAGTTAATCACCAAATATGTCCGAGATTTAAACAATCGCATTTCCCACTATTATAAAATAGCTCGAAGTCGAACTGAAACTCAAAAACAAAAAGCCAAAGTTCGGTTTGATAAAAACGTGCCCGAAAATCGCCCCACATATAATGTTGGCGACAAAGTATATGTTAAGGAATCTCAAATAAAGAACAAATTACAAGATAAATTCAACGGTCCGTTCGAAATTAAGGAAATTTTTCAAAATTCCGCTACGCTACTAAATCTCGAAACGAACCAAACAACCAAAGTAAACTTTGACCGAATGAAACCATATACTGAAAATTAAATTTATTTTCAGGTTTCTGCTGCTGCTCGGATCAGCACTTGCCCAGTATAAAATAACATCGATCAACAACACGATCGGAGTGTACTACCACCGAGACACAGACATAGTAATCTCTAACGAGAAATGGACTCTACTTGTACATAAAAACATATCGACTCTTAAAACAGCATTTGACAAAAACGACAAAATCTTACAAACCCTCTACAACACACTCGACCCAACATACCATTACATGAATGTCTTTTTCGGCGATGTAAAAACGCATCTCAGTTTATTAACCCAAATCTCTCAATCGATACAATCAAAATTTAACGAAGTTTACCTTGACACAAAAAGATACAGGCGAGGAATACTAAACGGTATCGGAACGATTTTCAAATCGATAACTGGAAATCTAGACGCAGAAGATGGTCAGTACTATTCTGATTGCATCAACAAGCTAAATAATGACGAACACCAACTCGAAAATTTAATCAAAAATCAAATATCTGTCACGACTTCAGTCATCAAAAATTTTAATTCAACTATTCAAAAACTACAAATCGACGAAGAAACTTTCAATAAGGATATCAAAGAAATCGAAACCTCAATTCTAGATATGACTAAGGATATCGAAAATATCCACACAAAATTAAGATTTTTAGAAATTTGCGAACAACTCATGGCAAGTTATTTATTCATTGAAGACAATTTAAACGATATTTTGAATGCCATAACATTCGCTAGACTAAAAATTATACATTCGTCAATAATAACTCCTGACCATTTAGTAACAGCATTACAAGAGATTTCTCAGAGTTTACAAAGAAACAATTTGCCTCTACCTATTAAATTATCAGCAGTCGCTCAGTATTTAGACATTATTGAGTTATAAGCTTTTCAAGTAGATTCTAACTTAGTATTCGTTCTAAAAATACCCCTTGTCGAACCTCAAAATTACAATACCTTCCGCCTATACCCGATCCCAATTCTTGATAACAGAACTGGCCTTCTGCACATTTTATCTATTTCACAAAAGTTTATCGCGAGAGACGATGATTCTTTGATGTACATACCAATTTCAAATTTAAATGAATGCAAACCACTATACTTTGGAACGAAACTATGCTCAAACCTGTTTGCATACCCTATCGATCAAAATGCCATATGTGAAGCCAGAGTCCTGAAACAGTTGACTAAACTCCCCGAAAATTGCCAGACATCCTTCATCATTGGTCAAGGATACAACGTTCAAGAACTTGAAGACAACACATGGTTAATAATAAACTCCGAACCACTTCACATCACCATCAATTGTCCAAAAAGAGATTCAATAACCGAATTAATCAACAAAAATTCAATCGTCAAACTACAACCCGGATGTTACGCCTTTGTAGGAATCACCAGAATACAAGCTAGTGCCAAAGACTTTTCAGACATTAAAGACAATTCTCATCCCATCCAAATTCCTTATGAGTGCTGTAATCAAATGCCCGACAAAATTAAATTACCAAAATTAAAACCTCTCAAATTAAACAACCTAAACGTAGAAGATTTGGACATCGCCAAAACCAAATTGGAACAATATTCGAAAGACCTGGATGATCTTATAAACGAACCATTTGTGAACAAACATGTATCTTGGTTCACGTATTTTACCATCACATTCGTTGTTTCCCTAATTCTACTTTACATACTCTGTAAGTGTAGGAAAAGACGACGTGGAATGCTGAAAATCCAACATTCTACAGATGACGCCCCTTCACCCTCTCCAGGACGAAGCAAACCATTTATGAAACTTCCCGGTTTTATCCCTCCAAGAAAACGACCCGTTATCAGACCCCAAGAAGGAGATGACATCGAGTTAACATAGACTTTCACTTGTGACTTATCATTCACATTATTAACTTAACCTTTGTATATTTTTACCTTTATTTTTATTATTTTTTATTGTATTTATTCACTATTTTATTATCCATTCAATTTCAAAAAGTTCCTGTATAACAGCAACTTTTTCATTAAGGGGGAAGTTGTTATATAGTATTTGAGCCACTGTATACAAGACGATACGTGACTTTTGCTTCATTTCAGTTTATCCTATAATATCATATTTCAGCTACGTGCAGATAACAAATTCCCGCTATCATTTATCGCTTACAAAGTATCATATTATATTATATTACATTTTAACTTATCATGATTATGCTGAATTGCCTGCTTGCTTTTCTTTGTTCGTCATTTAGATGGCACTGCATCTAAATGTCATAAATAGAACCACGAGACATTTCTGTAGCCAGTTATCATACTCACTTCAAATTAAATACTTACATTTTATTACTGTATTATTTCTAAGAGTCAACGTTGACTCTCTACAAATAAATAAAATTGTTTTTAAAAACTTAGCTACGGAACGCGAGCTATAACATATATATATATATATATATATATATATATATATATATATATATATATATATATATATATATATATATATATATATAAAATTGTCAAAAATCCAACAACAGTTAATACAGAAAGCCACAATATACAAGTTATTAGACAGACGATAAGTTAGATAAGGTGTCAAAATATTCAAAATATTCGTCATATGTATAAAACGCATTTTGCAAAAGAATATGTTTTATTTTTTGTTTAAACATGCTTACACTCATATCGACATTTTTTATGTTATTAGGTAACACGTTGAAAAATTTAAATGATTGATATGAGAAAGAGTTTTGCGATTTGCTTAGTCTATATTTTGGTAATCTTAAATTTGTTTTCGTTCTAGTATTGTGGTAGTGTATGTCCTCCTGCTTGGTAACTTTGTCGTCACTTTTTAATTTTTTAATATGACACAAACATTCATATATGAAACATGATGGCAGGGTTAAAATATTAAGACTTTTGAAGAGCGGTTTACAATGATCATCATATTTAGCATCCGCCATTATTCTTACGATTTTTTTTTGTAATTTAAAATTTTTATTTAAATGGCATGATGATCCCCATACTATCACTCCATATGTCATTATACTGTGGAAAATTGCTAAATAAGCTACTCTTAAGCAATCTTTTGTTGTTTTATTACTAAGTTGCCTTATTACATAAATGGAAGTTGATAGCCATTTTGACAAGTTTTGAATATGGGATAAAAAATTTAATGACGTATCCAAATACACACCGAGGAGTTTAATAGGTTCAATGTATGCTTCATTATTTTTTGTTGAAAATGTAATGTTTTAGTTTTATTATCATTTATAGTAACATAATTACTCCTCGACCAATGTTTAATTAGATTATCGGATTCTTTACTACTAATACACAAGTTAGCAAAATGTGGCATTGTCAGCATATATTATTGGTAGTACTTCAGGAGTCAAATTGAATGATAGATCATTAATCAAAGGCCCTAGGACAGACCTCTGTGGTACCCCGTAATTCACATTTGAAAGTTTGCACACTTTACCGTTAAATTTAATACATTGTTGACGGTCTGCAAGATAAGACGTAAATATACTTAAGGCATTTCCTCTGATCCCATAATAATCTAATTTTTGTATCAAAATACTATGGTTGATAGTATCAAACGCCATGGATATGTCATAAAATTTAGCGGAGCATAATTTTCGCTCTTCAAAAGCTTCTATAATGTTTACATACATTTCACAGATTGCGTTAACAGTGGATTTCCCTTGTCAATATCCAAATTGAGCACTAGTTAGTAGATTATTTTTTTCAAAATATTCTAGCAGTCTATTTTGTAGAACGATTTCAAATATTTTGGAGATGACAGGTATAATGGAAATAGGCCTATAACTGTCTGTATTATTAAACTGTCCTTTTTTGTGTATAGGAGTAACTTGCGATTTTTAAAAAATTTCCGGATAAATTCCACATTCAATACACATGTTTATTAAATGTGCAATAGGCTTTGCAAGTACATCACCAACTAGTTTTAAAACCTCGCTATTAAGATTGTAAATATCTTTAGATTTACTATTTTTTAAGTGTGATATAATAGTTTTGATTTCCAGATCACAAACTGGAAATACAAAAAAAGATTTGTTTGCCTTAGGTGCGTTCTTTACAAAATCTGAAAACTTTGTGTCATCAACATTATCAAAATTAATCATTAAGTTGTTTATAACATCGAAGAAGAAGTCTGAGAAATCATTAGCCGTTAAGTCAGAAGTTATATTGGTATTTTTATTTTTTCTATTTTTATTGATAATATCCCATGCTGCTTTCTGTTTGTTATTAGAAGTTAGAATTCGTTTACTATTAGATTTTAATTTAGATTGTTTTATTTTATTTTTATAATCTTTTTTTAGAGTATTATACACCTGCAGATCGTTTTCATTTTTTGTCGTACAAGCAATTATATGGACAGCGTCCAAGGTATCTTTTAATTGTTGTATATCATTATCAAAAACAAAGTCGATATTATCTAATTGGATTTTTTTATTAGTTTTTCCCGAAAACATTGATTATAAAATTTTGATAAACTCTCGACTAAGAAGTTTGCAGATTCGTCAGGATTTTTTATTTCATAAAAAGCATGCCAATTTATATTATTTACACATTCAATAAACTGTTGCTTACTCCTTTCAGTCATAGGTCTACATAATATAAAATCGTCTTTTATTTTATACTCGATATCTATAGAGAAAGAAATACCTTTGTGGTCAGACATATGAGGTTCAATTACTTTCACGATCATATATATTGGTAAAGAGATTATCTATTTTTGTTGCGCTAGTATTAGTTACCCGTGTGTTTTCGTGAATTTGTTCTTCTAAATTATATGACAACAAAATATTTACACATTCATTTACATCTATATTGTCACAAATATTAAAATTGATGTTGAAGTCGCCAACCACAACAATTTGTTTATCTAAAGATATCTTTTCAATTACGTTATTAAGTGCATTAAAAAATATATCAGTGTCCCCCGTAGGAGACATATAAGTGCATAAAAAATAGATTTTCTCATTAATCAGCTCAATTAAGGTAAATTCAGCATGAACATCTACACAGAATTCATTAATTTCCTTACTTTTAATTTTTAACAGTTCCCTAGCAAAAACACACATTCACCACCATGAGCTGATGTTTTCCTACAATAATACGATACTAGTTTAAAATTAGGAATAACAATATTCTGAATTTCTGATTCAGATACCCAGCTTTCAGTAAGAGACAAAACATCTATCTTATTTGTATGCAAGAAATATTCTACTTCACTAGTTTTGTTACCTAAACTTTGAATATTTAAGTAAAAAGCATTAATCTTATAAATACCTTTTTTTCACAGTTACCCAACTTCATTCATCATTTTGACTATATTAGTCTGTTGATTTTTATTGATCGCTGCAGGATGCTCTGTAGGGACGTCTATGGGTCTAATATCAGTTGTGATAGATGTGGATATAAAAAATTATTCCTATTCTCAATTGTTATGTTGTCGTCATTACAGCATACCTCTATTATTGTTGTGGAGGTTGGGTCACTATTTTGATGGTGTTCTTCAGATATTTTAATAAATTTTTAATTTTTTATTTCATTAGGTTTGTTTATTACATTTATGATGTTTTCAATTATAGTTTTATTTATTTTTCTGCTATCGGTCTTCTCTCCATTTATTTCCAAGTACCTTGTTTGTCCTTCGACATATTTATTAAACTTACACAAAAAGTCATTTAAAAGTGCATTGTATTTATAGATTTGTTTATTTTTTATGTTACTTTTACAGAAAGGAACAGAGGAGAATATCACATTAGTATTTGTGCATAGTTTTAGTTTCTTACAAATAAAACTAAAAGAAGGTATGGTTCCACTCTTAATGTCATTTGAGTCAGCTAGTATTACAACACAGTCATTTAGCGTAAAGTTTTTTATTAAATCCTCAATATTTTCTAGCACTTGGTGGAGCCGTGCCCCGGGCTTTACTAAACCACTTATATTATACGTCCATTTGGAGAGCTACAGATGTATTAAAAATATCAACAATGCCTTATACTGATGTGTAATTGCTACACATTCTGAAGAATGGAGACTCTTACAGGAGGCCTGTTCGAGGAGTGGACAGTTTAAATGTATTTTGATGTCTAAGTGTGATACGTAATACTAACAACTGCCAAACATTAATGTTAAAACATGATAATCAAATTATCATAAATGAAAATCAAATTGCAGAAACATTCAATGATTATTTTATAAATATTGGAAAGGAAATGGCAGATAAAATAAAAGTAGATAAAAAGTTAAATGATAGAGATATTTCTTACAATAACATGTTTCTTAATCCAGTAAGCGAGGATGAAATTTTAAGGAATATTAATAATCTGAAAAACAATGCTGCCTCTGGTTATGATAAAATATCAGCAATAACATTAAAAAAAATTGGCGCATATATAGCAAAACCATTAAATTATATCTTTAATCTATGTTTTGAGGAAGGAATATTCCCATCCGATTTAAAAGTAAGTATAGTTACTCCCATTTACAAGAAAGATGACAGGACTGTAGTAGGTAATTATAGACCAATCTCCGTAATTAATAATTTGGGCAAAATCTTGGAAATGTGTATCAAGAGTAGATTGGTGGAACACTTAAACTATAACAAAATATTATCTAATAAGCAGTATGGTTTTCAAGATAAAAAAAGTACAGAAGATGCAATATACGAGGTCACCCAAACACTATATAATTCAATTGAAAATAATAAAAAACAAATAGCGGTATTTTTAGACTTGGCCAAGGCCTTTGATACTGTGTCACATAGTAAATTAATAGAGAAACTTGATAATTATGGTATTAGAAGTGTACCTAATAAACTATTTGCTAATTATCTCAAATCCAGGAGACAATGTGTAAAAATTCGGAATCAAAATAGTTCTTTAAGGGAAATAAATATGGGCATACCTCAAGGAACTGTCCTTGGACCGCTCCTATTCATCATTTACGTCAATGAAATGCTATTTCTAAACATCAGTAGTAAAATCATTGCATATGCCGATGACACTGTTCTTCTGGTTGAAGGAGATACCTGGCAAAATGCTATGGAAAAAACCGTAACTGAATTCGCAACATTGCAGCAATGGCTCTCAGAAAATTTATTGACAATTAATCTTGATAAAACAAAATTTATATGTTTCAGCATTTATGATAGAAATTCACCAAATATTAATACATTAAAAGTACATACTGTTAATTGTCTTTTACAAAATAAAACCAATTGCGACTGTACTGGCGAGTTAAAAGCAACAGATAGCATAAAATATTTGGGAATCACTATAGACAAAAATATAAAATGGAATGAGCAAATAAATAACTTAAACAATAAAATTCGAAAATTAATATATAAATTCTACCATCTCCGAAATATAATGCCTAATTACATATTAAAAACATTGTATTATGCCTTGGCCCAATCTATAATCCGCTACGGGATAACAATATGGGGAGGAACTTACCGCTCTAATTTAGAACCCTTAAAAATTTCGCAGAAATATTTAATTAAAGTAATTTTAAAAAGAAACAAACAATACCCTTCCGACGTATTATTTAATGAATTTAAAGTTTTTGACATTGATATGTTGTATGTGAAAAGTGCCCTCATATTTACTTTTAGAAATAAAAGTTTATTACACACCACGGCCAATCATGATTACAGCACCCGCAATAAAGTAAATTTAAATTTCAATCTGCCACAAATATCACGCTCAACCATCCAAAGATCAATTATTTACTATGGCCCTAAATTTTACAACCTCCTCCCTATTACGATAAAAAAAATTAACAATATCAAGTTGTTTTCCAAGAGGTTAAACACATTTATTGAGGAAAATAAATCTACTTTTATTCGAATTCTTATTAATGCTTAGAATATTTATATAAAATTATATTATTTCATTCATAAAATATGTTTTTTGTTAAAAGATAATATCTATGCGATATGTACAGTATACACACACAGGCTTCTCGCCTAGAGTGTATAAACCCGTAACTATTAAGTATACAGATAGATTTAGATTATAATATTTCTTTTGGTTCTTTTGATGATGTATCTGTTAAACCTATGTTCATACCGAATGATAAATAAATTTGATTTGATTTGATTTGATACGCTGAGTTCAAGCCTTATGCAGAATGTCGATACATTGCATATATGAATTTAAGATTTTAAATGAAATAGTACTTGAGTGTATTACGTGTACACACCCTCCAGTAAACACCCCCAAACGCAGGTCCAATAATTATAACGATAAATTTCACTAACCACTAATTTATTAATCACTTAATTATAATAATAAGTTCTTACAATCATACACTAATTATAACTTTAATCTACTATAGATTCATTACTTTAATTCACAACTCGTTACTGTTCCTTATTTATCTTATCATTCGCTCATCTAATACCTCGCTGAACTGAACTGTACTCTTTCACGTGCATCGGATCCGCCTCTTATACATCCGTGGCAAACGTACTCGAATTCCCTATCTCATTCCAGATTATTCGGACAATTTCTCGATTTTTCTGGTTAACCATTTTCGAACATCTCCATCATTCGGGTTCGGTGGCAATGGCCATTCGCCAGTTGTCTCAGAGATGGCGCCAAACTAGGTAGGCTTCCTTTCACCCTGCTACCGGGATTAATTAAATCTATCTCCGTTAGAGGGAGGCACATAACAAGTATAGTTATTAAACATAATATTTTTAGTCGCAAACTCCTCTATAAATCCTTATTTTTACTATAAGGAACCTAACCAGACTGCAACCAACAGCTACTCTCCGGGCTATGTGCCCCGCCGAGCGCTGAATTACAAGTTACAAGCCTGGCGCGTTAAGTGTAATAATTGCATATTACCATCAAAACGCTAATGCTTCGATTGCAACAAACACCAGCCGAAAGACTGATCCTACTTAAAGGAGCTCCCTTGCCAGTCGTCACACACCACTTGCAGACTGCAGTTTCGAGCTGTTGGCTCTCGTCAGTGCAAGGTAGGTATGCGACGACCGACATGAGAATCCTTTGACTATAGTACATCCCGGTATTTTTACAATAGCGACATGTAAAACAGCCAGCAGGCGCCATCCAGCGGTCCAGTGTCTGTTGCAATCGAAAAATAAATAGTCTGACTTGGCTTAGCATAGTTCAAATGTGCTTTTAGAGGGCGGAATATTAAACATAATATTTTTAGTCGCAAACTCCTCTATAAATCCTTATTTTACTATAAGGAACCTAACCAGACTGCAACCAACAGCTACTCTCCGGGCTATGTTCCCCGCCGAGCGCTGAATTACAAGTTACAAGCCTGGCGCGTTAAGTGTAATAATTGCATATTACCATCAAAACGCTAACACACTGGACACTGGACACTGGACCGCTGGATGGCGCCTGCTGGCTGTTTTACATGTCGCTATTGTAAAAATACCGGGATGTACTATAGTCAAAGGATTCTCGTGTCGGTCGTCGCATACCTACCTTGCACTGACGAGAGCCAACAACTCGAAACTGCAGTCTGCAAGTGGTGTGTGACGACTGGCAAGGGAGCTCCTTTAAGTAGGATCAGTCTTTCGGCTGGTGTTTGTTGCAATCGAAGCATTAGCGTTTTGATGGTAATATGCAATTATTACACTTAACGCGCCAGGCTTGTAACTTGTAATTCAGCGCTCGGCGGGGCACATAGCCCGGAGAGTAGCTGTTGGTTGCAGTCTGGTTAGGTTCCTTATAGTAAAATAAGGATTTATAGAGGAGTTTGCGACTAAAAATATTATGTTTAATATTCCGCCCTCTAAAAGCACATTTGAACTAAGTATAGTTATATTAAAATGAAAAAATATCACTTTAATACCAAAAATTTTTTATTGAGAAAACAAGTTGACTGTAGAAGACTTAGCGAAAGAGTGATATATCTATTTTAACAATACAAAAGCAATAAAAAGCAGTATCAGCATTCTAGAGGGACTCTAATGGCGAGCGCAGTAACGAGGTGTCCAGCACAGTTTAGGGGCTTACATAACGGTGTATGTGTGTTTAGACTACCTTGAACTCAGTTAGCACGAGGTATTGGGAGTATCCTATAGACAGATATTGCCCGTTAACTCTAAAAACGATGCATACTTTAGAAATTTTCTTTGCATATTTTCAAGTATATGAAGTTTCAGGATACCAAATGATACGGCAGTATTCTAGTACAAAGGATGAATAAAGAGATAGAACTGTATAGCTTGAATGAAGTTCTCTAGTATTGCTCATGATAAAACCCATACTTTTATTAGCCTTGGCAATAGTCGCATAAATATGGTCATTGAAAGAAAGTTTGGAGTCGAATAAGACACTAGATCATTAAAGGTTTTGGGGCATTGGAGACTACAGCCATAAATGCTGTAGAGAGATATAGTTGCGTTCCTTTTGCGAGAGAAGGATAATACACTGCATTTTTAATTTTGAGAGGTAAGTCATTCAAAACACACAAATCGTCTATAGCTTGAAAATTACGTTATAAGATTTCACAATCGTTGAACAATAAAGTACATGCCATCAGCATAAAGTAAGTAATTAACATCAAGTATAGAAGTTATATCATTAAGGTCGCCATATCCAAGAGAGAGAGAGAGAGAGAGATCCGATAGAGTAGTATTTACTATTTTTGACCATAACTTCTTATTCTAAAACACATTGCAAACAAACTATAAGACTGCCTAAGTAGAACTATGACAAGAGTAGTGTTATAAATTTTCACTCAATAATTTCAAACATATGCGAAATAGTCGGATTTAAATTTAAGAAATACGAAGATTGGCATAATTTTTAAAATTAAATCTACTATTTTGCAAACAACTGAAATTATTGAGTGAACATTCATATCACTACAACTATCATAGTACTACTTAGGTAGTCCTATACTGTTTTTACCAATATATGTATTTAAAGAAGTTATGGTAAAAAATAATAAATATTTTCTCATCGGATCTCTCTATTTCTTGGATATATCCACATTAACATAAATATTAAATAATAGCGCCCCCAATAGCGAACCTTGGGGCACTCCAGATAAACATAGAAATTGTTCTGAGCGGTACCCCTGACATTGCACAAATTGCAGTCTATTATTAAGATAAGATGTAAGTAAAGCCAGTAATATATTAGACACCTACTAGGTCTAGTTTATTAATAAGAATATTAAGATTCAGCTGATCTAACGTTATAAATACTTAGTATTATGATATAGTAGCGGCAATAGAAAAAACGGCTCAAAATTTGCCAACAGATAATGGTAATGAATATCGCATACGGGCAAAAATTGTTTTAGAGAAGCAACACAAAATTAAAGATAATTTAACTCCAGAAGAAAAGTTATCGATACATTCTTTAAAACGCGATGAAAGTATAAAAATTTTGCCAGCAGACAAAGGTAATGCCACAGTCATTATAGATAAAGATATATATAACACAAAAATCATGACTCTTGTAAATGAGGGACCCTACTCAAAACTAAACAAAGATCCAACAAAGCCAATAGAGAGCAAAATTTACAGAACTTTGTTTAAATACAAACATGAATTTAATGATTTTGAACGAAGGAAACTTACACCACATCATAGTAAGCCTCCTCATTTTTATGGCTTACCAAAGACACATAAACAAAATATTCCTTTAAGACCAATTGTTAGTTCTATTAATTCACCATGTCACAATTTGGCAAAATATTTACTTAAAATTATTGATCCATTATCTGGAAATACCGATTCATATTTTACTAATGTTCCGGTAGATGAAACCTTAAAAATAGTTAAAGGCAGGTTACTAAATGATAATAATTTGGAAACTAGAACTAAATTAAGTGTAAATAGCATAATGGAACTCTTAACACTGTGTATAAAAACAACCTATTTTCAATTGGACAATGAGTTCTATCAGCAGGATTTTGGTATGGCTATGGGGTCTGCATTATCACCAATTTTAAGCAACATATTTATGGAGAACTTTGAGAACACACATGTTCAAAATTGTATAAACAAACCGGTTGTCTGGTGGAGATATGTTGACGACATCTTTGCAATTTGGCCTCATGGTGTCGATTTACTAGATAGTTTTTTGGAAAATATAAATAGTAAGGAACCGTCTATTAAATTCACATTAGAAGTAGAAAGTAGGAATGAACTACCGTTTTTAGATGTTTTAATTAGAAGGGTAAATAATACAATTGAAACAAGCGTTTACAGAAAACCAACACATACTAATAGATATTTAAATTTTAACTCAAATCAGTCAATAAATGTTAAAAGGGGTGTTGTAAAATGTCTATACGATAGGGCCAAAATAATTTCATCTAATAATGAAATATTAAATAACGAGAAAAAATTTATCAAAGAGGTTCTTGTACAAAATCAATATCCTGAAGCCTTTGTTGATAGAGTTTTCATAAATGTTGAAAATAGGGACAATCAGGTACGACAAAAACCTGAACGTCATTATACAGCAATAATTCCTTATGTATACGGATTATCGGAAAAGCTACGCCGTATAGGTGACAAATTTGATGTTAGGACGGTATTTCAAACGGGGAACACTTTAAGATCTATTTTAACAAAAACAAAACCGATAAACAGGGAGCAGAATTCAAAAAACTGTATTTACAATATCCCGTGTGAATGTGATAAATGTTATGTGGGTGAGTCATCCAGACCGTTCAGTGTGAGGTTGGATGAGCACAAGAATTACATTAGAAAGAATGAAATTCAGAAATCAAAGATTTGTGAACATGCTTGGGAAAACGGACATAGAATAAACTGGGACTCGGCAAAAATTTTAACAAAAGAAACAGATACCAAAAAAAGAAAAATTAAGGAATCAGCAATAATCTTATTAAACGAAGATAAGTGCGTATCGAATTGTTCTGTAGATATTTGTACAACCTGGCTACCAATGTTAAAAGAAGAACTTAACAAACTCAACATTATATAAAAGAAAATATCATCAGTTCTATGTTCTGTGTAAGTAGTAAGTATATATGGAAATAACATAAACAGAATCTTAAAGCTGTGTATTTGACATACACAGCAAAATAAGAGTTCTTCAAAAAAAGCTTTGAAAACGGAAAGAGATTACTTACCGAAACGTCAGCTAAATACATTATTTCTGTGTTTATTCCGATTTATATTATTTGCAAAACATAACCTCTGACTTTTCCTTTGGCGTAAACGTCACGGGCGCAGAGGCTTTTTTTCCAATAATTCTATTATTTTGTAGATTCGGTGATTTGTTTTGAAGAGGATAATAATACATGTGGTAGAAAACCCAAATAATAGGAAAGAATACTTATTATATCAGTATACCTTACGCCAATTTATCCTTGGTTATCTATTTTTTTCAATTATATATTGGGTTATGCACAGCAAATCAGTACCCGTAGATTTATCTTTCATAAAGCTATATTGATATGGGCTAAAGATACATTAATTAGAATCTCAAAAGCTTTTGGCAGGTTTGATGTGATAGTAATTGATCTATATGAAGCTTGACACCATTTTGATAAATTGGACAAATTCAGGATAAGTTTTACCCTTTGAGAAAAGTGTTGATGACTTCTTGAGAATACATTTTTCCGCCTTATCTCCAATCCTTCATGGCAAACCTCGTTAAGAAAACCATACACTCATTTCTCGGAAATATTTGCTTTGAAACGGCCATCGCAGAACTGGTGGATTTGTTTTTGGAATTAACATGTGGCAAAAAATTGAGGTTTCCTGAAGATGCATGCGGTTATACAAGGCCAAGTGCAATATTTTGTTTTTTAAAAAGTTATTTGTATGTATGTATTTGACATACACAGCTAAATAAGAGCTCTTCCAAAAAAAAAAAATTGGGGCGAGCGTAGATGCGTCTTTACTATGTACATACTTCGGTATGCGATGTAAAGCAACGACAGGCGCAGTTAGTACTTGGATGGTGACCGTTTCAAAGAAGACCGTGCCCTCGCCTCACATATCTTCCAGCGGCTTGTATATCAGTGTATGCGCGGAAGCTATACAACCTTAGGCGAGGGTTGTATAGGAGATATACCATCCTTCGGAGGGGATGTAAAGCCGTCGGTCCCTTGTCTATTAAATGTTAGGCAAGTAAAAGATCCCTACTCTTCTTAAGGGAAGAGGTTCGGCAAAATTCCTGGTTGGGGGTAGTTCGTCTACAGGCGTCGGTGATAGGCCTCAGTAGCGGAAATAGGCCGACGTTAAATAAATGTATAAAAAAAAAATCTTTGAAAACGGAAAGAGATTACTTTCCGAAACGTCAGCAAAATACATTATTTCTGTGTTTATTCCGATTTATATTATTTGCAAAACATAACCTCTGACTATTCCTTTGGCGTAAACGTCACGGGCGCAGAGGCTTTTTTAATAATTCTATTATTTTGTAGATTCGGTGATTTATTTTTGAAGAGGACAATAATACATGTGGTAGAAAACCCAAATAATAGGAAAGAATATTCATAGAATGCCACAAATAACTTTCAGACAATATTTATTTATTTATTTGAAAATTATTCAGTTCTATAAAACAGGTACAAAATGAAGCGATATTCTTCTTTGGTCACAACAAATAAATAAAATATTCTTAATGAACTACCATACCGGGTGTCAACGGATCATGATAGACCTTATTTTTAAGAATATCGGAATGAAACTTAATATGACCAAGAAGACACTAGAAATGACCCCAAATTTTGAATTTTAAACAGAACACCCTGTATATTATTATATTTTTGCAATCTTTGAAAAATTTTGACACACACAAGTGACATTTCGACTCGATGAAAAAAATTTGACTTAAAATTAAAAAAAAAAAAACAAAAAAATTAAAATAAGAAAAAAATGCTTTTGGGCATATCCACCGATTCCTTCGAACATCCGCTATTTTATGGTAGTACTCTGCCATAATGGTTCCACAAAGTGTCTTCTTGGACCAAGTTTCATTCTGATATTCTTAAATATAAGGGAAAAAAGGGGGGTCTACCATGATCTGTTGACACACGGTATACTAAAAAGTTAAAAGAACATCATCCTCCTTTATTTTTTGGCAATGAAAATATTTACGAGATTTTCAATACCGTTATTGCCGTTAGTTCAAGAGAATTTGAGTGCACTAGAAGAAACCAATTCTGTAGATGTCGCTGTTACCTGAACACAAATTAAAGACAGTTTAAAAAGTGCGAGTGAGGAAATTCTTGGCACTGCAGCAAGTAAAAAACAGGAGGACTGGTTCAATGATAATGAAGCTTTTATACAAGAACTTCTTGACCGCAAACATATTGCCTTCCAAAACGCTATCAACCACCCCAACGACTCATCAAAAGCAGAAGCTTTTACCCAATCTAAGTATGAAACGCAACGCGAAATCAGAAGAATAAAGAACGAGTGGTGGGCAAGCAAGGCCAGGGAAATTCAAAGGTACGCCGATTCACACGACTACAGGAATTTCTTTCAAGGAGTAAAAGCAGTGTACGGCCCCAGTCGGAAAAATGTGTGCCCTATTAAAGATGTAAATGGAAATCTCCTCAAAGAAGACCAGGAAATAAGAGCCCGATGGAAAGAACACTACTCTAACATTCTTAACCAGCAAAGTCAAGCCGATCACGATATTATAAATCTTATCCCTCAATATGACACCTTCGAAGACTTAGATAAACCACTAACAACGGAAGAGATCTTAACCGCCATTGGGCAGCTAAAAAATAACAAATCTCCCGGCGCCGACTCACTCCCAGCTGAGATCTTTAAAGCTGTGTCGTCAGAGCTCATACCCTACCTCAAAAAACTGTTTGATGTCGTGTGGGAATGTGGTCAAGCTCCGCAGGAGTTTCGTGATACACTTTTAATCAACCTCTTCAAAAACAAAGGGAGCGCTGCGGACTGTGGAAATTACAGGGGTATAGCTCTCCTGGCTGTTGGATGGAAGATACTCACTAAAGCGATGGCAAATAGGCTAACGCCTGTTATGGAAAAGCTACTTCCTGAAACACAGAGTGGCTTTAGACCAAACCGAGGCACATCGGATTTAATCTTCACACTTAAACAGCTTCAAGAAAAAGCACTCGAACATCAAGGAGAAATTCACATGGCCTTCATTGATTTAACCAAGGCGTTTGACTCGGTGGACAGGGAAGTGCTCTGGAAAATTATGTTCCGCTTAGGTATCCCTAGAAAATTTGTGGAAGTATGTCGCAGTCTACATACAAACAACAACGCCCAGGTTATGTATAATAATGAGGCAACCGAACCTTTCCAAACCCTCACTGGAGTTAGGCAGGGATGCCCTGGCACCCCTACTCTTTAATTTGTTTACCACTGCTCTAACAATTATTGTTGACAACAAACTGACAGTCAGAGGAATAGGTCTCAAATACCGTTTTGATGGCGGTCTCTTTAACATAGGGCGCTTTAGAGCTTTCACGAAGACACGCACACGATTCATTTGTGATCTCCAGTATGCGGATGACTGTGCACTTTTAGCCTCTACGCCGGAAGAGCTTCAAGAACTTTTAGATGTGTATGCTCAGAGCTATGATTCCTTGGGACTTAAAATCAACATTGGAAAGACTAAGATTATGTCAACTCCTCATCAAGTGAACCAAATAGACATTACACTTAACGGAAATTCTCTTGAAGTGGTGGATCAGTTCAATTACTTAGGCAACGTTGTTAATGACAAAGCAAACATGGACAGCGAGATTCGCAATAGAATGAACGCTGCATCTAGAGCACTCTGGGGACTTAGAGAGAGAGTATTTGACAACCACGACCTTGCTTTGTCAACGAAAATGGCTGTCTACAGAGCAGTTGTCATTCCAACACTGCTATATGGATGTGAAAGCTGGGTCACTTACCGTCGTCATGTGAAAGAATTAGAACGTTTTCAGCAAAGACACCTCAGAAGTATGATGAAAATCCGTTGGTTCCATCACATATCAAACGTGGAAGTACTCAGGAGAGCAAACAGCCTTCCAATTGAGGTGCTTATTTCAAGAGCACGCCTAAGATGGGCAGGTCACGTTCATCGTATGCATGATAACCGCCTTCCTAAATGTACACTTTATGGTGAATTGCTAAGCGGTAGAAGAAGGCGTGGCGGTCAACGAAAGAGGTTCAAAGACGCTCTCCATGAAAATCTAAAATCCTGCGGTATTGCAGACGAGCAATGGGAACAACTTGCAGCGGACAGAACCGAATGGCGAGGGGTTGTGGCCAGCTATCAAGGAAATGTTGCTGCAAGAAGGCCGAATCCAAGACCTACCAGGTCTATGTTTGTCCTGACTGCGGTCGACATGTGCTCTCCCGAATTGGCCTCTATAGCCATAGTCGTGTGCACCGTAGATGAATGGGAATTACAATAGACTACACCTTTTACTTGTTTTTTATTGTACACAATTTATCGACTGTAACATTTTTATACTCGGACTCGAGTAACGGCTAATAATAATTGCCGTTAGTGTCCATAAGGTTTGTCACAACCTCTTGCTCTTTAGTCATAAGGGCGCAAGCACTCAACCTCTCTTGCCCCATAGTGCTTTATAGATAAGTTTTCAACCGTTTTAGTGTAGAGCGGTTGCTTACAATACGCGAATCAAACAAATGAACTCGGCAAGGATTTATTTTGGATACACATTGGATTCACGTATAGTAGCGGAAAGCTTTAATTAAGAAAGGAGATGTGAGGTAAGACACTAAGAAGGCAGGCCCGGACTTAACTATATTGTGTATATCTATTTATTTATTTATTTTTTTATCACTGAAATCACTATAACTGTCATTTCATATTCATAATCCATCGATCGAATTATTTTTACAATAAATAATTTACATACCAGCAAAAAGACAAATATAAACTATTACGTATTAATATATTAATTATTATATTTACCCGTACACCTTACTTCGCCATCATGACTGCAACCACTCTGGGTAAATTGTCCGAATGGGCTTACAAAAATCCCAGGTTCGTCATCGCTCGATTAATAAGGTCTTCATACTACACAAAACAGTCAACACACTACAATTATCCTTCTGAGAAAAGTAAAAACACACTTTTGCGCACTTTTATCATAGTAAACTGTGCTTTTCTAATGCAGATGCCGCTGGTACTGACATACCCGTATTTTGTGCCTTGCGACGTCACACCAATACGAAACCCGTTTTTAGTCACGTGGTTTTGTTTACATAAAAATTCGAATTTTAAGGTCGAATATTTATCGAGTAAAATGTTTTGTTTTATTATATTCTCAATTTACTTTTTGGTTTTTCTTAAATAAGATATACTATCAACTATATTAAAAATTACGTACAAGGCTGAATAAATCTCATCCATTAAAAAAATGTTCATATAAATCACCATCTTTGAATGTAAACATACATTAGGAATTTTAATTGCAGACATACTAGGTTTTTATAAGTTTTTTTTAATTATTAAAAATTAATTTAATAACAATAATTACATAAATTAGCATTTGCTATTATTAAATATGACATTTTCGAGTTTAATGAAAGTTTAATAGCAACGAATAAAATACAGGTTAATAACTGGATTTGTTCGCCAACTATTAACTGTAACCAAATTATAATTAGTAAGAAAAAACTGCATATAATATGGGGACACCACATAAAATTAGCTGGTGCAAAATTTAAAGTTGACGTGTAATAACTAAAATGTTATATTTTTAAAATGTATTTTGTTAGTTACAACTTGATTATGTATTAATGTAATATACAGGGTTACTGGTAATTCGATACATTCCTTTGGAGATGTGAGGGGGCATGAGCTAAGGAGTAAATCTAGCCCTAACATACATTATGCAAAACTCAATAGTTTTTGAGATATTTCAATTTTTTTATTTTCCTAAAAAAAGTAGATCTTAATGTCTTAAAAGTTAATTTCCGAAAAATCTACTTGACATTTTTTAATTTTTTTTTACTGGATTACTTGCCCAATATTATAGATATCCGTTTGGAATGAAAAATATCCGGAAACTTTTCGATCATGTGAACATTTAAAATAAAAACTTGTAAAAATTTTTTTTTTAAATCAGTTATGATATTTATCTATTAGGTTTTTTCAAAAAAATATTAATGTAGCACGCGTACAAATCATTATAAAAACTTCCTTATTTCAATAGCTATCTAACTAGGTAGAAATGTTTAATGTACCCTTGATAGTTCTAATAAAAAATTAGTAAAGATAATGCTGGTGGCGGAATTTATTAAACGACTAATCTTTTCATTTAAGTCAGTCAGTCCTTGACTTTGACGTTTGTGCATATATGCCATTAACTGACATTCTTATATCCGTGTCCCTTAAGTTTGTTGGTCTTGTTAAATTAGTTATCGAAGATTTTGATTTTTCTCGTAGTTGTTGTTATTGTATTTTCTGTGCCATGGCCGCGTATGCCAACGCAGAATACGCTGATATCTTGTTTGTCTATGGATACTGTGGCGGCAACGCTGCTGAAGCTCGCCGAGAATATGGTCTTTGGTACCCTAACCGCCGCTTACCAAATGCACGTGTATTCAGTACGGCATATCGAAATATCGCTGAAACTGGCTCCGTGAAATGTAGAAGAAGTGACGCTGGTGCTCCTCCCGTTTATGAACCAGATGATGAGGAAGAAATATTGAGGTATTTTGAGGAAGACCCAACTATTTCAACTAATAAAGCCGCAAGACTAACCGGAGCGTCACAATGGAAAGTTTGGTCTACGATACGTAGAGTTGGATGTCATCCTTACCACTATACCCCTGTCCAAGGCTTGGAGGAAGGTGATCCTGGAAGGAGAGTGGAATTCTGCCGCTTTATGTTAAATTCAGATGCAGAAAGTGCAAATTTTTTAACAAGTATTTTATGGACGGACGAACGGGTCGAAATTTAATCGCGAGGGTATAACAAATTTCCACAACCTACATTATTGGGCAGAGGAAAATCCCAAGTTAACACGTGATACCAGTTTCCAAATGAAGTTTTTTATTAATGTGTGGATGGGAGTCATTGGCCACTATTTAATAGGGCCACACTTTCTTCCTCAAAATTTAAACGGGGAAATCTATGAAAGTTTTTTAAGAAATGATCTGGCCGTGATTTTAGAAGATGTTCCTCTCGCCGTCAGACAGCGAATGATGTTTCAGAACGACGGTTGTCCAGCACATTATTGGCTGACAGTACGACAGTTACTTGATCAACGTTTCCCTAACCGTTGGATTGGAAGAGCGGGCCCAATACCTTGGTCAGCGCGAAGCCCTGACTTAACACCCCTTGATTATTACGTATGAGGTCATATGAAGGAGATGGTCTATGCCACACCAGTCAATACTATAGAAAACCTTAGACAAAGGATAGTCGATGCTGCCCAACACATAAGGCATAACCTGACAACCAGAGTAACAAGGACGGAAATAAGAAGACGCTGCCGTGTCTGTATACGGAATAGGGGCTCCCATTTTGAGCAAGACATAAAAAATAAAGTACAACTTTGAAATTAATGAAGAATTAAACTCTACTTTTAAAATGTTTTTTACTGTTTATCTAAAAATAAAATTCGTACTACTTGTGTTATTTTTACTAGTATTTTCTTAGAACTATTAATGGTACATTGAACATTTGTACCTTGTTAGATAGCTATTGAAATAAGGCAGTTTTTATAATAATTTATACGCGTGTTACGTTAATATTTTTTTTGAAAAACCTAATAGGTAAATTTCATAGCTGATTTAAAAAAAAATTTTTTTAAAATTTTTATTTCAGATGTTCACATGATCGAAATGTTTTCAGGTATTTTTCATTCCAAACGGATATCTATAATATTGGACAAGTAATCCAGTAAAAAAAAATTTAAAAATGTCAAATAGATTTTTCGAAAATTAACTTTTAGGACATTAAGATCTACTGTTTGAGAAAAACAAAAAAAAATAAATATCTCAAAAACTATTGAGTTTTGCATAATATATGTTAAGGCTAAATTTACTGCCTGGAAAATACTAAATGATAAACGTAATAGTAGATTTAACTCCTAATCAATTTGCTGATTACTACACTGAGGTTATTGAGGATATTATGTCTAAATTTAAAAGTATGAGTAGCACTAATTACCTTAGCTATCTAACAAAGGTGCCTAATCCTAAACATTCTTTCTTTCTGTATCCAGTTAGCAGGAGCAAGTTCGATATATTATTAACAAACTAAGAAACTCAGAATCCAAGGATATTTATTGCTTAAGTTATTAACTCATAAAACTAGTAGGTGAAACACTATTGAACATATTACGGACCTGATTAATTGTTGTATTATTAACGGTGTTTTTCCAGAAACTGTAAAGATTTCACTAATAGCTCCTATCTATAAGAAAGGTGGACTATAATGAACCATCTAGTTTCCGACCAATTTCAATCATGCCGGTTATTGGAAAAATATTTGAACTAATTAAAAATCGATTAATAGTTTATTTGAAAAGCATAAATATATTAGCAAGTCCCAATTTGGCTACAGATCTGGCAAATCAACTGTACTGGCACTGTGAAATTATTGAAAATGTTTTTGAAGATTTTGCGAAGAAAGAATTTTGTACAGCAAAATTCTATGACTTGTCAAAGGACTCTGATACTGTTGACCATAATATTTTATTAACTAAACTTGAGTACTAAGGTGTACGAGACATTACACTAAATCTTTTTGCATCATATTTATATAACAGATCTAAGCTTATTAAATGGAACAATGCAGTATCTAACCAGAAATATATTAAATTTGGTGTTCCTCAAGGATCGGATTTAGAACCTGTTCTTTTTATTATTTATGTCAACGATCTCTTCACAAATATTGATGATAACAGTCTTCTTGTTATGCTGATAATACAACTTTGTTGTTTAAAAGTAAATCTTCAAATGAAATAATAAATAATATTATTTTCTGAAAATCTGTTACAAAAATGGTGTTCTAGCAACTTCCTAAGTTTGAACTTGGATAAGACTAATACACTTGACTTTGCAGTGGTATCTTCTAATGTTGTAAATAACGATCCTGTAAAGTCATTAGGTGTTTTTCTTGATAGCTCCATAACTTTTGCATGGATTATTAACTTTAATATTTCTTCTTAGGCAATTACAAAATGAACTTAGTGCTAATAATTACTTAAAGATTTCTTATTTTTCAATTTTTCATAGTGTTATGGTGTATGCTACTATTCTATGGGGTAATACTTGCCATGCTCAACAGGTCTTCGTATTACAGAAGAGAGCAATACGCGTTTTAGCTAAAGCCAAGCTTACTGACTCTTGTAAGGACATGCATATATTATCATGTCTTATTTATTACTGTCTGCATACATTAAAAAGAGAAGTATACTGGATTATATTCTAACTCAGGAGGATGTTCATGGTTATAATACTAGAGAGAAGAAGAGCTTATGTCTGAGAACTGTATGCTTGACAAAGACAAAAAACTCCTTTTTATAAATAAATTAAATAATAAATAAATAAACACCACATAACTCAGACAACCCCCAATTCCAGAAACCAGAGGCTTGTGCGGAAGGGGGTTACACATTGAAAAAACGCGGACATACAACTATTTCCTCCGACAGTGCCGGAGCTGGGATTCGAGCCCGGTGGCGCGATACTCATGCGATTAATCGTGATTGCCACCTCGCACCTTAACAAACGCGGCTATCGACCTTCAATTCATTATCTATCTGACTTCTAGCCTACCCAGAACTTTATGTTTGTTGTAGATTTGTCTGTGATTTACTTATGTATATTATTTACTTAATTGTCTTTATTATATATTTTTATGATATCCGCGTGAAGGCGTGTTAATATCGCAGTAAATAATTTTCTAAATTAATTCTCAAAGTCAAAAGTTCGGAGTCATTAAAAGAAATTCAATTCTAGAAACACAAACAATAAAACAAATCCAAATCAAACTGAACAGTGTATTGCGAGAACAATTTTCGATACAAATAAAAGATAAAATTCCCTATCTAGCTAAATAAAATAAATACTATACTAGAATAAAATAATTTGGAAATGATCAAGTTAAAATAAAATCTGCTAATAAAAATTAAATAAACTGTCAAAATTTGTAATTTAAAATATTCTCAATTATTTTCAAAAACATTAAATGGTGAACATGAAATTTAGATAAAGTTTATTACAACCTTTTAGTCCGCTAGCTCAATATAAACTTCAGCCGCACAGTATCACTTATTTGCGATGTTCCGCTGCTATCTCCTACACTCCTTCATCTTTCAAATGCTATAACGTTTCCACCGGGAATTGTTTTCTAGCTTAAAATAAATTATGGCTATACTTCTATCTCCTACTTGTCAAAATCTTGAAAAACTCGATTTTCTATTTCTTTGTTTCAAATTCTTTAACTGGTTGTCTTCCTTCTTTTTACTTATCTTCAATTAAACCAACAACAGTCTATTTTTCTGTTTCACTTTAATCTTTTCTTTTCTCCAAAAATTTTCACCCCTCCAATTTTCTCAATTTTCTTGTTATTCTTTCATAACCTCCAATTTTCAAATTTTCCACAATGTCCTTTATAATTTCCTCAAAATATAAATTCGCAGATACCAACTTGAATCTTCCATGATATCAACTTAACAAAACGAATTGGTTCTCATCATGTGATATTGAGCCTTTTTTCAATTTTATCACTTTCTCGCACAAATTAAATTAAATTATATCTACTTGAACATATTAAATGTATTATTAAACGTTTTAATATGGCTGTGCTAAGTATAAAGATGCATCTACGAAATTTGTCCAAAATATTATTAAAAATTGTGATATCATAGCTCCATTTAATTTACTTAGCCTGTTGGTGATAGGATCAAATAAGATATACAACTGCATTGTAGACTTTATAAAAGAAACCAAAGTTAAGTTATAGGTTAAATTCGTACACCCTATGTTTTTTCCTGTGTTGGTTATCCCTACTTACCGAGGTCTACCCAGTCTTGTCTCAGTTACAATAATGTCCTTATCGACACCTGGACGAGAAACGTGTGACCCTGACCCTGTCTTTTCCTGTCGTTTTTAACTAATATCTCTATCGGTTTGAGTTAGGTTTAGTTGTAGGTACAAAAAAAAAATTCTTTGTTTTTTATTTTTTTTTATTGCATACTCAAATTGTTATTGGCTGCATGGTTTACGACCCAAAGCCATTGGAAAAAAACGTTTTAATAATTAGAATAACAATAATTAAGTGAATTTAATTAAAATAAGTGATTCTAATTACTATTAAATTATGTTATAAACATATCTATCTGTTTTTCGTGACTGAAATATAAAAATTGCATGTAATTATAGAAATATCCGTCTGTAAAATATTTTGATACTTTATCAAATAGAACAAATAAAAGAAAACAAGAAACATGCATGCAACTCTTTGCTCAAAATAAAATAAAATGCATTTTGTTCATAATACGCAATTCAAATTGACCTGATGTGTTATTTAGCTTAAAAACAAGTAAAATCATATCAATATATTGTTTTTTTATGACTTAGTAAGTTTGTATGCCACTTAATTTATTTTTGTTTGTTTTGTTCTTTTGACGACTGTATACACATTGTGTGAAAATGAGAAATATATTCTATCATATTCTAGTATAACGTCAAACTCGTTTAACAAAATTAAAACATGTACAGTATTCTAATTTAAGCATTTTAATTAATCTGAAATTCATTCATAATTATTATTAATTCCTGTCTAAATTTATGTTTAAAATATGTAATTATGAATAATCATAAAACAGTTTTTTTTAACGGCGGTTGACGACTTAGATATAACAGCTGCGATATGAGATCTTACCAAACAGGCTGGAGAGGTGTGCGATAGCTCACAGTGAAACAAACGCATTTGCCATTTTTTCCTAATAGGTTATCACCAGCCATATTTGTCAAAATTGTCTCAAAATCCTAGGCAATTTTTGTTCCGAAACAGATTTCTTTATCAATCCATATTCCATATAAATAAAATAAATAACAATTTTGTTTCAAAAAACATTCTATTGCAATAACGATCGCTTTGGCGTAATCCCTGTATGCCAAAGGATCACTGTGGATGTGGCATCCATTTTATTATTAGAGTAGAATTTTCCTGAGACCTGTGATTTTGTGAGCACCCTGTCCATGACACCTTAGTTTTGTTAACGGTTACTTACCTCCACATCTCTAATAGATCTAATTATTATATAACAAAAAGTGGAGTCCATTATAATTACTATAAAACTTTGCGAAATTACGCCACTCTGGCCTGCAAAAATAAAAATAGGCGTACTTTGAAAACAGGTTGATGATAAGGTATTAATAAACTCTGGAAAGATGTGTTAAACATTAAAAACCGGGGGGGAAAATATACTAAATGCCTTGACGCCATTAATAGTTACTTCATCAATAGTATTCCTAATATGCCATCCAATTAAAATGTAATTGAACAATATAATAATACCGTTAGATATTGTATTATTAATACCTTTGAATTCCATCCTCCATTTTAATATAAGGTCCAAACATTTTTACACAATATTAAATCAGAAGCACAAGGCTTAGATGGGTTTAACATTAAATTTCTATTAATGTATTGCCCTTTTGTCTTACCATTTGTCACACATATTATTAACTTTTGCTTACTGAATGGTGTATTTTCGGAAATTTGGAAGGAAGCTATAGTACTACAACCGATTCACAAAAAATCGTGTGCTGAAAAATTTAGAGATTTGCGTTCCATTAATATACTGCCAGTTTTGTTGGAGGTACTGGAAAGAGAGGTAGACTCATAATTCCGTCAGTATGCTTCAAAATTTCACATTTTACCTGAGGTACAATCTGTGCTATGAAACAGCTCTGCTGAACATCACTTATGACATATTGAGGGGGACTGATAAAAAAAATGACTACAGTGTTAGTGCTTTTCGACTCTTCGAAAGCATTCAACATTATCAATCATAAAATATTTTTACCTATATTGAAATCTATCCGTCTAAATAACAATGGTGTCAGATTCTTTCGCAGTTTCCTATCCAACCGAACGGAAATAGTTAAAATTGACAACAATGTGTCTGCTCCCCTCAGTATGTCGTCGGGAGTTCCGCAGGGACCACTGCTATATATTTTATATACTTCAGATTTATAAAAATAGTTAAGCACTGTTACGTTCATTTTTATGCTGATGACATGCAGTTATACCTCTCTTTCTATATCAATCTAGACATTGCGGCTCTAGTAGAGACATCTAAAAATCATGCCTTGAACATTAATGCCGATAAAACTGCCATGCTTATTTTTGGGCTTCAACATGTAAGGTCAGTTCTAGCAGACAGAGCAACTTCAAATTAATGTAAACGATCACCATATTTGCCCTCTTAATCCTCAAAGAGTCTAGGCCTAATCTTTGGTACGATGTTGAGATTCAAACCTCACATTAACAACTGCATTCGCACAGCATATATGAACTTAAGAATGCCATTTCTTAAATAAAACAGTTAAAACAATATTATGCGAATCTCTTGTTTTATCAAAATTTAACTTTGCTGACTCGGCATATGGTCCATGTTTAGATTCTTAAGGCTCCCGTAGACTAAAGGTTATTCAGAACTCCTGTTTAAGGTTAATTATCGGTGTCCGGCGCCGGCAGGGTATTTCACATAAACTTAATGAAATTGGATGGCTTACCATGGTTAAACGTCGTTTCTTACACTCGGGTTGCTTATTTCACAAAATCATTATAAATAAAGTACCAAATTATCTACATATAAAAATATCGTACAGGTCAGATGTTCACAACTTCAACATTAGATTTAAAGGAACTCAAACACCTCCCACGCCATTCACTGCACTGAATTATTCAAAAGTTCATTTACTTAGCGAATTTCCAAAATGTACAATTCCGTACCATCTCTTTAAAAACAAATCATTATTCACATTTAAGCATTGTATTAAAAACTATCTCTTTATGCAAATATACTCGAAAATACTGGAAAAAGAGAAAAGAAGAAAAGAGAAAGGGAGAAAGACGGAAAAAAGGAAAAGAAGAGAAAGGAAAGGAAAAAGAAAGGGCGGGGAAAAATGAAAAAGGGGGAAATGGCACATTCTCTATTCTCGCTTTCCTGTATTGTTATTGAGTTGTTGGTTATATTTGTATGTATCATTGTTTATTTGTTTATAAGTTGTACTGTTCTTATGAGTTGCGTATGATATAGTTACTATTATAGTATGATATATGCTTAAGATGGATAGTGTCACTTCCCTACAATCTGATCTTCGGCATTTTTCCATTAGGTCATCTTAAATGTTATATGTATGATATTTGTAATGTATCTGTACTTGCTTAATGGAAAATAATAAATATTATTATTATTATTATTATTATTATTATTATTATTATTATTATTATTATTATTTATGAAGAGGAGGGAACTTTTTATAAAAAATCGGCATTTCATAAAATACGAAAACCAGCTTTCTCTCTTCTTAATATTTATATTTTTAATATTTTATTATTTGCGTACCCTGTACATAAATAATGAATAACTTTACAAAATCAACTAAAGGGTGTATACTTTCAGATTGATAAAGTATTCATGAAGTTAATTATTCATATCTGAAAATCTGCCTTTATACTTATATAAATCTGTCTGACGTGTATTTCACCTGGTGACTTCAACGAGCGGTGAGGACAGGAAATGTAACTAAACGTTTTTGAAAGGAATGGTTACGATTTATTAGAAAGAAAGACAAACACAAAATATTCTAATTTCTAAAGAGATAATTCTACGTGAAAAATTATACTTGCAAGGGAATAAAATCAATCGTTTGGATATGTTTAATGATTAACAGTCAACTGAATACTACGTACCACACATTATTTTCGTTATTTCCATCAAGTAGGCTTATATCAAATCTTACAGTGTTGAATTTTGATAAAAGCATCTACAGCTAATGATTTGTTTTTATTGTTGTATTGTTATTGTAAGGTAAATAATTTAAATGTGTGATACAGAAATAAGAGACATGATTTGTGTTTATAACCAAACACGTTCTTGTAGATGCACGGCATCATGTAAATCTAAGACAACCTAACCGCAAACTATTTAAAATTCTGTATGGCTTCCTAAGTGAAACAGGTGCCTTCATTCTATAATGGGCATCCAAAATATATTTGTCTATGATGAAGAAATTTAAGTACGTATTATCTGGAATCCTGAAATTCTTACTCGTTGGTTACCTGTTGCTACAGGAGTAAGCCGGTTAGGCAGGGCTTAAGTAGCTTCAGTGGAGAAAGGGTAATGTCCGATGGGTCGGTCAATAGCGGAAATTAGACTTTTATCATAAACAGGTTACTTCATCACAATATGTGCAATATTTTATGTAAGAAATGTAATACTGACCTAACCTTCTTTAATAAAATTTTATTTACAGATTAAGCTATTTTTACCAGAAATTTTCAATTGGGATAACAATCATTTGTGGGATTCCCAGAACTTGCACGCCCTGAAAGAAACACGGTTCCAAAGTGAATTTTAAGTTAATGTTATGTGAAATAATTGGTGACTCATACATGGGTCCATTTGAACTGCTATCTAATCTAAACGCTTCTTCTATTTAATGATTCCTGAACAAGAATTAAATAATATGCTTATAGAGGATGTAAACCTCCATTACATTTTACACTACCATTACACCATCATTTCAGGTAACACATTACCACACATGACCCACCCTGTATGTGCAACAGTGCAATATGTTTTGTTTTGTAATCCAGAGTTAAACGAAATTGAATTTTTTGCGGTCACCCACTAACCGAGGTCAACTAAAACTAATGCAAGGTAGGCCTAGACCTCAAGGTTGAAAACAAACGCATTTTGTTTTGTCCGATACACACACGATAAATTAACTCTAAATGAGGTTAGGCGATGTTTAAATTGAAAACTGTAATCTTATTAAAAACGGTTATCAAGCTTCACAGTATGACAGCAGGAATCACGCCATTCGTTAGGTGGGATGGCTGGAAGGCATATATAGCCAGCGGCGCAACAAGACATTTTAAGGGCGCTTTTCCTTAGAAGTTCAACTTTGGATACATATTTGTGGGCGTTTCTAAAGGACAAAGTTAATTATAATTTTAATCAGAATATTGAAATAATTAAAACTATAATTAGGGAAACAATTAACGATTTAAACCAGAACAATAATCGCTCTGTTTCAAACTATCTAAATAATTAATAAATAATAAGAAAGGTATATGTTTTGTGTTTAAATAATGGAGGCAATTTTTAACATTTTCTATAGTTTCTGAACCTAATGCTGACGCTATTGTAAAATGTTCGTTGTCATTTTATGTCATATTATTGTTCATCTCAGGCATTTTGTTTTATTCTTACTATATATCAAATTTTCCTACTTTAGTGTAACCCATTTTGATGAAATAATAATACAAAATGTCAAACAATAACGATGTTGTCATAGTATCGTCATAGTAATTAATTACAGCGCTTCCATCAGAAATCCATATACTTGGCAGGCCCAAAGATCGTTTCGTCGTCTGAAGAAATATGCCTCATTGGTGTGACTGGTGGTCGAGAGGTGAGCGAACTTGCCTCTCACCCAAAAGTTCCGAGTTCGATCCCCGGTCGTGGCAGTGGAAAATACTGTGAGAGGGATTTCTCCACTATACACGGATATTGGGTGTGTCCCTTGTCTCTAAATGTGTAGCCCCCTCCCACACAAGGCTCTTCTAGAGCCTTCCGGGATAAAGGGGATCGTAATTACCTGTGGTGTTATTTATTTATTATGTATTGGATGGGTCAGAAATTCCAGTGGCTCTCAAACAGTTCATGAATGATAACTGCGATTCAGTCGCTAAATAATTATAAAAATATTAGATGTGTTACAAATGTTAAGAAGTACTGATTTACTAACTTCATTGGTTAGTATAATTGGTGGTTAAGGTGGTAACTGGTTAGGTTCCTTATAGTAAAATAAGGATTTATAGAGGAGTTTGCGACTAAAAATATTATGTTTAATATTCCGCCCTCTAAAAGCACATTTGAACAAAGTTCCTAAATGTTTATGGGTATTTTCGAGTGAGGAGCCTAGAGTTTCGTGATGATAAGCTGTCCAATGCAATTTCTTAACTTTTAACAATTTGCATGTTTCATTTAGTATAGAAACTAAAAATTCTGTATCACGATCTGAAACAATTTCTTCAGGAATTCCATACCGTAGAATGAAGTTTTCCACATAAACTTTGGCTACCGTGGGACTTTCCCTATTTTTTAAAGGATATTCCTCTACAAATTTACTTAAGTCGCACTGCAATGCCGAAATATACCGATTACCTTTGCAGTCTTCATCTATGGGCCCAACAAGATCCAAATATATCTTTTGAAACCCGGAAGAGGCTGTGCTAATGATTGACATATATAGGTTCTTTATTTGAAATGGAATATTTAAGTCGTTGACATTCGTCGCATTTTTTGACATACCCTTTTTGTAAGCTTGTCCAGAAATAACGTTTTTTTATATTATTGTACATACATCTTATTCCGCCATGTTCTCGATAGGTAATACATGATAATCATTTCTTCATGTTCATTCTTAATTATAAATATTTTCGAAATTTCATATTTTTCATATAAAATGTTCAGGTCCCTCAACGTTTTACCTAAGTTTAACGTTGATCGAAAGTCTGCATCTCCATCTACGTTGTCTTTCCCTTTGATATATTTTACCACAAAGTCGTGTTCTCCCAAAATTAATCTAAATTTTCTTAATCAGCTTGATGGATTTGTTATTTCGAATAAATAAATAAATGGCCTGTGGTCTGTTATGATTACATATTTCCTAGCAAATAAATAGGGCCTAGGTTACAGCCAAAAGTTCTTTGGAAATATCACTGTAATTTTTTTCGGCTTTATTAACGGATCTGCTTGCATATGCTATTAGTTTAACATCTGAATTTGAGATTGCAGCACCAATGTATGATGCCGAAGTATCAGTCTATAAGATAAATATATTGTCTTGTGAAAAAATTTGATATTGTAATAGAAGAATGCTGACATTTATCTGTCCATACAAATTTTTGTCCATTCTTTGATAAATTATTTAAAGGCGTAGCAATATATGAAACATTTTTAACAAATTTCCTATAATAATTTGAAAATGCTACGAATCTCTTTGTTTCGTTAGAATATTTAGGAACTGGATAATTTTGAAGGGCTTAAATCTTTGAAGGACCTAGAGAAACCATTCGTTCAATCATGCAATAAATTTGCCAGTTGCCAGATTTGTCATGTTATTGTTAATGGCATATTAAAATAGAACAATTACAAATAAAATTAAACAACTAACTTACAGAGCGTAAAAATATAGTTTACAGTAAAATAATTAATTTATATTAGACCATCATTTTTTTGCCAGGAAACGAGATGGTATATTTGTAGGGGAAAGGATATTAGTAAAATAAAATATTTCATTTAATAACATTCATTAGAAGTGAAGAATAATTTAATTCCAATATGAAACGACTTTTAACCCAAATAAATAATAGATCATAATAACGAATATAAAGCTTGACAAATCTTTACAGTCTGAGAATCGTTGAAGTTATGGAAGGATAATGTATTATTTATCTCTCTCTCTATTTAGTGTATATTTCGTATTTCCGTCTCTCTTTAGATGAGAGAATCTTGTTCGACATACGTGAACAATATATTCCTGTAATTTTGTGTACAAGAGAAAGTCGTACGCGAAGTGTCAGTTCATACACACGACGAGTTAAAGTTTACTAGACTTTACGAAACTGTTTTATTTCCAATAATAGCAGAAATAAGAGTGAATAACCCTGTATAAAACTATTGTATTTTTCATAAACAACACAAACAAAAATAGGTAGGAGCAGAAAGGAATTCGGATTTTCAATCGTTTAATCAAAAATTTCTTTATTTATTTCTATACATTTAACAATAGGTTCATTTCTACGCCACTGTCACCTCCACAGCACCACTTTTGTGGGCGGTATCAACTACAACAACTAAACATTATAGTCTAAACGATGCCATTAATATATACCAGCTTTTTCACACCTACTATAACGCATTAAATAGTACCTCCAGCTAAGTCTGGAAGTATGCATTTGGTGTATTAAGCACTGAACATGCATTACGCAAATGTTCATACACCCCAACTCTAAATAAATGGGGAAAGTGGGGTAACAGTTTGAAACATTTTTTTTTATTATATGTTGAAAGAACGTAGCGCATAATATTAGAGATTATTATGTGAACTCCTTCCGGGTTATTGGCTTGTTATTGCGTCTTTGACAGGCCCATAAATTTTTAAACGAGTTTTATAGCTATTTAATGTAAATTCCATAATCAGAAAACGTGGCTTTTGTGAGCAACATTAATTTAAAAAAGTTTGAAAGAAATTATTCACAAGCCTGTAGAAATGTGTTTGTTTGTGTCAGTAATATTGACAACTATTAATTGTTTATAATTTCCATGACTATTTAAAACAGGTACACTGCTCGCTAATATTTGGAATAAAGTGCAATATCAAAGCACACCGAATGATAAATCCATATAATTTACAACAATTAGCGGTATCTTGCGTAGACAATTCAAGGCAAACTTATACTGGCATTTTTAATTCACAAGTTACTTATTATTTCTCACTAATCTCTCATCAAAAACAAATTCAAATCAAACTGAACAGTGTATTGTGAGAACAATATTCGATACAAATAAAAGATTAAATTCCCTATCTAGCTAAATAAAATAAATACGATATTAACATAAAATAATTTGGAGATGATTAAATTTGTTAATAAACATGAAATAAATTGTCAAAATTTGTAATTTAAAATATTCTCAATAATTTCCAAAATACGAAATTATAAACGTGATATTTAGATAAAGTTTAGTACAACTTTTTAGTCCGCGTAGCTCAATATAACTTCCAGCCGCACAGTATCACTTATAGTCAGGTAAAGTCTAACTTGGCATGCTATCTCCAAACTCCTTCACCATTCAAATGTTATATCGTTTCCACCAGGAATCGTTTTCTGGACCTTAAAATAAATTATGATCATGCTTCTTTCTCCTACTTGTCAAAATCTTGAAAAACTCGATTTTTTATTTCTTTCTTCCAAATTCTTAAACTGGTTGTCTTCCTTCGTTTTACTGGTCTTCAATTAAACCAACGACAGTCTATTTTTTCTATTTTACTCCAAACTTCTTTACCCAAAATTTTTCAACCCTTCAATTTTCACAATTTTCTTGTTATTTTTCATATCCTCTAGCAACCTCCAATTTTCAATTTTTCCACAATTTCCTTTATATTGATTCTCATCACCCGATATTGAGCCTTTTTTCACTTTTACCATTTTTCGGCACAAATTAATTAAAAATCTTATATTTACTTCAACATATTAAATGCGTAAACAGTTCGAAATGTTTTAAACATTTTGGTAATTAGTATAACAATAGTTAAGTGCATTTAAATAGAATAATTGATTCTATTTACCATTAAATTATGTTATAAACATCTCTATCTGTTTTTAATGGCTGAAATATAAAAGTCGCATGTATTTATAGAAAATATCTGTGTTCTGTAAAATACTTTGATATTTTGTCAAACAGAATAAATAAAATAAAACAGAAAACAAGCAACTCTCTACTCAGAATAAAATAAGATGCATTTTATTCACAATACATAATTCAAGATGACTCGAATATATATAGTAAAAATCATATCAATATATAGGTATACAGGGTCCGCCAAAAAGTCTGCATCATATGGAAAAGTTTTTTAATCAACTGTTTTTTTAACGGTTTTCAGCATTGATTTGAACATGATTGATAACCACAAAATTAACAAAAATATTTGCCATATCAACTCTACTATGACGCCTCCAAAATGTCATTAGAAATTATAGATATAACAAAAAAAAGAGAAAAAGTGAGAAAAGAGAAAGTAAGAAGGATACAAATATAATATAAGAGTAGTAAGTTGCAGTTATTAAAGGAGGTAAATGAGAGTAATTTGCAGTATTTTATTTTTATTTTGACTATTGACATTACTTACTTATGGCCCCATATTAAATTATTATCTATAAATACGCCGAGATATTTGATATTCGTTGCATGATGTATACTATAATTTGTATTTGCGATTTGAAGTTCAGTATACGTTCGTACATTCTTACTGTACTGTATGACGTAAAAGCCAGATATTTGGTTTTATCTATATTAATTGATAGAGCTGGTAGTTGAACCAGTCTTTTATAATTTTTAAGTTTTTATTTATACGAATGTTTATTTCCTCACATGTATCTGCTTGAAAAAAGATTGCCGTTTCATCAGCGAAAGATATTGTCCTGCCTTCTATTTCTAAGTTGAGTAAGTTATTTAAAATTATAGTATATAATATTGAAGCTAGGACTGTACCTTGTGGTAGGCCATAAGTGACATTCCTGGATTTACTTACCTCATTCTCTATTTGAACGTGTTGAATTCTATTTTGTAAGTAGCTCTTCATTAATTCATACATTCTCCCTCTAAAGCCTATATTCCATAGCTTCCCCAACATATGCCCATGGTCTATTGTATCAAAGGCCTTTGCAAGATCTATGAACACTGCAACACGTGTTTTTTTATCGACGCATTCATAGATCCTGCCTGTTAGTGACGCTATGGTATCTTCAATACACATACCTTGTCTGAAACCAAACTGATTCACATTTGGTAAATTATATTTACTGAAAAAAATTTCGATTTTACTCCTTACAGCTTTTTTATTTGTTCTTTATCCCCACATTTAAATAATGGTTTTATGATCCCTATCTTAAAATGTGATGGACATATGGTTGTTTTAAATATTTTATTTATCAAGTTAGTAAGTATTACAACAATACTTCTTTACAATGTATTATTAATTCAGCTCAATATTATCGTAGCCTGGACTTTTAAAGTTTTTGAAGCTTTGTATATATAAGACAATATCTGACTCTTTTACTGGTGTTGGGTAAAATGTTTTTTCAAATGCAGTTTCAAGGAATATTTGTCCTGTTGGAATAATTTTATTAGCCATTTTTGGTCCTATTTAGGAGTAGTGTTTATTGAACTCGTTAGCCATCTGCTTTTTATTTTCGATTTGATTACCATCTACATTAATTTTGTTGATGGTATTATTTTTTGTGTTTTGGTCATTCGTAATATCATTTACTATTTCCCATACTTTCTTTGTGTTATTTTTGCATTGATTTAATTTTTTTCTATAATAATTATTTTTTGCATCTTTTGAAAGCTACGTTATTTAGATTATTTTTATATACGCGATATTTTTCTTTTAAATCACCGTTATTTGGGTTTTTAGTTAGTTCATTATATATATGGTCCCGAATAGCTATCGAGTTCAATAAACCATCTGTCACCCATTCTTTTGGTTTTTTATGCTTGATTTTTTAGTCTGTTCATTAAGATATCTGTTGCATTTTCAGGGTCCTCACTAGAGTAGAAACTGTGCCGGTTTGTATTTATTAGACGGGATTGAAAGTATCTTTATTAAATTTGTAGATGTAATCATTATTATTTTTATTTGTATAAAGTTCAAATTAGAGTTTATTTCAGTTATAGCCATAGTACAGTAGTGATCAGTAAAGTTTGATTTCAGAATACCAGATTTTATAGAGTAGTTAGGATTTTTTGATTTAATGAAGATGTGATCTAAACAACTTTTGCTTATACCTTGTATTCTTGTATATTCGTTTATCAATGAGAGAAAACCATACTCATGGAGATGATCTAAGTATCCATTTGCGTAATCTTTCAAGGACTTAATGTCAATATTCATATAGCTATACTTAATCTCAGTTTTCTAAGTTTTTTAGGTAAAGATTAAGTGCTGTATTAAAATCATTTAAATTTGTATTTATTTGCGCTCTGTATATTGAGTGACAATAAAAACAGTGTTCAAATGGTTTAATTTTATTTTTATTGTTGGGTATAATAATAGCCTTGTTATTGTATATGGGTTGTGTTGATGGGAATAGGCCAATAAATTATGGAAAACCAATATCTGATGATTGTCGACGTTTCGATTTATTATTAAATCATCCTCAGGACTCCGTGGATACAATAAATAGTACATATAACTTGTGGCCAATACATTAAAAATCTATCTAAAAAAAATGCTTTTGAAATCGACTAAAATTTGACTAAATTATAGTTTAGTAATGAAATTTTAAACTGAGAAGGATTAAAATAATTAATAAATAATTACAATAATTGTAAAACAATTACTTATATATTATTTTTTGATAAACAATATAACACACCACAAAACAAAAAAAACATAACAAAATAAGCTACTCACAATCAGGAAGGTTTTCCGTGTTATGGTTGAATAAATAAATAAATTTACAAACAAATATTTAGGTACAACAAAACAAATAAACGGATAACAGTAGAATATGGTCAAATTCAGAATGACAGGCGTATTTGGTTGTTATCAGTAAGTTGTTTCTTGCAGCGAGAGAATATTATAAAAAACAAATAAAAACAATTTTGCGTTACGAAAAAATAATAACATTAGGTTATTTTTATTTTATCAACTAAGTTAAAGTAACTTGAGTTTAGATTCTCTACATCCGATCTTTTATTAACGGAATTTTTTATAGATATCATTTCATTTAACAATCTTCTTTAATCTTCAATCTTTTTAAAATTTGTTGTTTACCCACAATTTTTGTTTCATAAAAATTAAACTGGCGAAGATTGTTCAGGCTATGTTCTGCCAATGCCGTAGGATTAGTTTTTTTCTTAGGAGGGTTATATATATTTTGTTCATCATTTTTGTATTCTTTTATCCTTGTTTTTAAGTATCTACCCGTTTGACCTATATACACCTTTTCACAATTGCTACATTACTAATTTGCACCATTTCTAGCTATATTTCATTGTCTCTCTGATATATATGATCCACCTATCACTATGATTGACATTACCTTGATTGTAGTAGATAGGTATCATATCCCTTTATATTAAAATTATGTATATTTTCGATATTCCATGTTTCTGAAAGACAGATGCAATCAAAGCAGTTTTTAATTCTGAAATATAAATTATAAGTTCATCGAAATTTTTACCAATACTTCTTATATTCGCATGAAATATTGAGAAGTTATTTTTATATTTTATATTATTTATATAATTTCTGCATTGTTCTATACTATTAATAATATGTGTAATTATTAATAATATGTGTATTTCTTCCCTATAATTAAAGTCCCTAACAAATTGATTCATAGCTTTTTGTTGGCGTATAAGAAAGGAAGATTTTTATTTTTTTGGATGTATTAGTGTGTTGGTCTCTTCGATTTTGTTTCACTTGCGTATTATTGATGGTTCGCTGCTTCGATGTAGATGGATTATTTTCAATTCGATGTTGTGTTTCGGTTTTGGCCGTTTTTATTTGTTTGATATATTTCAATTGCCTTAGTTCATCTAATGTACAAGAGGTGTCATTAATTACCACCTTATTTTGTTTAATTTTTGCTGTAGGTTCCTGCTCTTGCGCTTTTATCAAATAATCTATTAGCTCATTTCTTGTTTCAAGTTCTTTTTGTGTCAGGTCATTTGCTATGGAATAATTGGAATTATATATATTTATATACATGATTTATTTCTAATTTGTTTACCTGGACTTTTACTTTTTCATTAATGAATATTACCACAGCTTCACTTTCGGTCTCTTCTAGACCAAAAATAATTTCTAGAGTCTAGAGCGCAAGAGAGCGTTTCAAGACAGATATCCCTGGTGGTGTTTTCTAAGTGATCGATATTTTGGAAGGATCTTCTATGGTAAGCTTTATTTTTCAAATAATCCCATAAAAAGAAATCTATGGACGTTATGTTCGAGGATCTTACTGGCCATGGGTATTGTGAATATCTGTCAATCCATTTGCCTCTAAACAAGTTGACGAGATAATTTCTTACATTAATAGTACTACGAATTGAAGCGCCAGTGCCAGTCGTCACACACCACTTGCAGACTGCAGTTTCGAGCTGTTGGCTCTCGTCAGTGCAAGGTAGGCATATGACGACCGACATGAGGATCACTTGACTATTTAGTACATTTCGGTATCTTTGGGATAGCGACATGTAAAATAGTCGGCAGGCGCCATCTAGCGGACCAGTGTCTGTTGCAATCGAAAAATAAATAGCCTGACTTAGGCTTAGCATAGTTCAAATGTGCTTTTAGAGGGCGGAATATTAAAACATAATATTTTTAGTCGCGAACTCCTCTATAAAATCCTTATTTTACTATAAGGACGAGAGCTCCTTTAAGTAGGATCAGTCTATCGGCTGGCGTTTGTTGCAATCGAAGCATTAGCGTTTTGATGGTAATATGCAATTATTACTCTTAACACGCCAGGCTTGTAACTTGTAATTCAGCGCTGGGCGGGGCACATAGCCCGGAGAGAAGCTGTTGGTTACAGTCTGGTTACGTTCCTTATAGTAAAATAAGGATATTATAGAGGAGTTTGGGACTAAAAATATTATGTTTTAATATTCCGCCCTCTAACAGCACATTTGAACTACTCTATATAGTTGTTTGTAATTGTACTGTTTAGCTCAGTTTTCAATAAACGTATTATATTATACTGTATATGCAATATGGTCTAAGAAAATGAGAATCAAGGAGCAGAGAGGGTTGAAAATTTACACAATGTTGTCGTTTATATTTTTTTTCATGAGTTATAAATGTTATAAACTTTTAAGCGCCTTCCAGTTCACTTGAATGACCCTCTTAAACCTAGACTTGTGTTAGTAGGGGAGACGGGGCCCTACAGTTTATAGTGGGATCCGAACCACTTCTTGGGGGTAATTTATAATTAAATATTACTTTACAGTAGGTGGGGGCTAGGTATGCTTAGAGTGAAAGCTGGTAAAGAATCTAAAATATTGGAAAAGGAAGTCGCAATTAGTTTTCTGAAATGCAACATATATAAAAAAAAAACGGCTAAATAACGTTGATTTTATACAATATCTCTAACTTTTAAGGAGCAGCTTATACACTGCGTTAATTCATCTTACATCTGTTTACGCTGACCCATTAAATCATTACCTAATGGTCTAGATTTAAAAAGCACGTCCAATTAATTTCGACCATTAAAAAAATTTACGACTCGATTGCGGTAATGGTAAAATTCCTGGGAGCATGTTCATACATTTTCAAAGGACATGAGATGATTCACCGCTAATAAAACACAGCATTCATAATCCCTAAATGTCACAATCTAGTTCGCATATTTTATTATTATTTTAATCATTTATACAACCTTGAAGGTATTTTTAAGCATTGTCTACGGTTTATTGAGAATAACTCGTATTAGCTGACATTTATTAAACCGGCATATTTAGAACTACGGATTTGATTGTCAAAATAAATTGTTATTGGACACAAATGGATGAATTATTGTTAAGTGATCTTATTTTAAATTAAGTGAAAGAAAACACACGCTAATGTAGTATTTTAAAAGTTATAGCTTACGCTGATGTTCCCAGCGCGTTCGCCATTTTCTATATTCATCTTTCAAACACAAGTGGCCATGTCCCAGGTAGTCCAGTCAACGAATTTTTCAATATGGGGGTATAGAATACATGGAGGGCGGAAAAATTATTGACGGATGGGTTTGGGGTAGTTAGGAGGTAAACGTCCTAAAAGTCTCCGACACTAGGAAGTGGGCCTTGCGGAGGAGGGCTTCCGAAAGGCCTTAAATTTTGATTTTTTTTTGATTTTCGCTAGTAAGTTGGAAACTATTGGTCCTAGAAGAAAAGTTATTCTTATCTTTTTGAAAACTGACAAAATTTCCTACATTTTTAAATTCACTGAAAAGTTTCTATCTTCAACCGTTATTGAGTTACCCGCTACTGAAAGTCGCCGATATCCGGAAAACGCTGTTTCGGATCACATTTTTCGTCATACTCTACTCCTAACGTACCAAATCTCCTTTGTAACATAAAATACAACCAAATCAAGTAAAGAGGATTAAATTGACTTAAAAGTTGTATATACTACATATAACTAATGGCTAAGATGATGGACTTCAAGATTATTTGCTTTAATATGATAGGTTGAAATCATACCTACATTTTATTGCATTCATTTGGCTTTGTTTTAAACTATTTATCATTGTAAGTTGTTGCATTTGGTATATTTAGTCAGTTTTCTCTTCAGTAGCTGTGATAGGCGAAGATGTAGACTTGGCAGTGGTGTTGGCGAAAACCCCTCCCCAGCGTGACATATTCCTCGTGAAATCTGCCAAAGAGTATGCACAGCAACATATTCTTCACAAGAGCTGCAGCAGCTGGGGCTGAAGCAAATTCTGTTTCTACTGTCGTGAACAGAAAAAAATAGGACAACTTCTTTTTTCTAATGTAAATCTGTCTCTATTTGAATATGTAATGAGTAGCCGAAATAAAACAGATATCACTTTTAATTTATTTTTTATTTTAATGCTGTAGTTATTGCTATAGTAAATGATGTAAACGGTATGATTAGTAAAAATCCTGGATCAAAGGACAAAGGATATCCTACTTAACAAGAAACTTACTATTAATATTTCGTTATTGCACCATTTCTATTTATTGCTTCTATAAGTCTGTTTGGCATAGAATTAAATAGCCTTATACAATAATCATTAGTAATAATATTTTCCCATGCATTATTTACTATTTCCAGTAATTCCTCGACATTCCGTGGTCTCACATTTCGTTTTTGGATACATCTCACGAATAGTCCCCATACTTCTTCCACAGGGTTAAGATCTGGACTATGACTGGACCAGTTAAGAACATTGATGTTGTTATCTTGAAATCAGTTAGTTACAGTATGAGCAATTGAGCAGTATGAACGGAACAGATATTATATATTAGAGGACCAAGAGCAAGCAAGCGCAGGGTTCTGTGCTCTGTAGCCCACTCCGCCATGCTGTACGCTGCTCCAGTATGGTCGGAAGCTGTGAAAATAGCAAGTACCAGGCAGCAATTGGTTAGGGTACAGTGACGTTTGGCAATCAGGGTGTGCAGCGCTTATAGAACCATCTCCTGTGAAGCCGTACAAGTGATTGCTGGCATACCTCCAGTTGAACTGGAAACACCCGGTAAAAGCCAGTGTGTACAAGGCGTGTAATATCGGACGAGAAAAAATGGACTGGGAGAAGGCATGGTAAGGTTGATTACCATCTAACGCAGGCACTATCTGGGTATGGGTGCTTTCGCGATTAGCAGAAACTGGCCTGATGAAATGCGAAAGCGGTACCAGGCGGAGTCTCTGAAGAGAGAAGAGGAGAGGTTTTTTTAGTGGATACGCTGTCCACAGAGCATACAGAAACTGTCACACTGCCGCCCCGTCCACCAAGGCGCGACGCCCATAAAGGGATTTTTCCCGCTCCACCAAAAAAAAAGTATGAACGGAACAATTGTCTTGTTGAAATATGAACTCATTATTAGGAAATAATTGTGATACAGAAGGGAGCATAATATTGTCTAAAATCCTAATATACGTTTCACTATTAAATCGTTCCTCAATATGCCACAAAACACCAGGATCACGTGCCGATATCCGAGCCCACATATTGACGGAAAATCTACCACTTTTATCATCGTTAGATATATATTTCTCATCGAATCGAGTATTCGGAGGGCGGTAAACAAGAATACGACCGCTGTGTGTTAACTGGAAAGTTTTTTCGTCTGTAAAGATTACATTGTTCCAAAAATTTACATCATGCGCCAAAAATTCAAGCGCAATTCCTACTCGAGCTTCTTTATGTTCAGCTTTAAGTAAACATTTCTGTGCTGCTGCATGACAGCGTAGCTCCGAGTCTCTCGCCGGCTACCAGTACTACTCGATCCAGGAAAATTCGTTTCTTCAGCAGCCTGAATAACTGAGTAAAATGAATGTTCTACTAAAGCATTTATCAGTTGCAAATCTTGTTGTTGAGTTGATATTCTTCGTCACCCTGATCCAGGATTTCTACTAATCGTACCGTTTATTCTCCACTTTCTTAAAATGTTAGACACACCGAATTTTTGTCAATATTATAACGCAGTGCAATTTGTCTCATTGACTATCCATCTTCTGCTTTAGTAATAACTCTAGATTTAACTAAATCGCTTATATGAGGCATATTAGTTTTTTGCATACTTGCAATAAATTATGACAACTAACTGACAATGTCACAAAAATTAAAGTTAGATGTACACAACTAGATTTTAGCAAAATACCGTTTTAAAACTTGTCCTATTTTCTTGCTCACGACCGTACGTGTTGATGTTTTGATTGGTTAATAAAGTAAGATATATCAATCGGCAGTGAATTTGCCTCACAGATCTTTTTTTTTAAATTTTTTATAGTTTTTTAATTGAACAAAAAATAAAAAAATGAGTGCTTCACCCTGTACGGCGAGACAAAAATCGTCATTACCTTTAAGATACTGAACTTGACCTATTATACAATTGATATCTTATACTTCATCTTGAGATTGTTTTCATTTTATCTAGATAAATAGTACTTTGCTTAACTCCGTAACTACTGATTTTTAAGTCGATACACCATAGTAAGTAGTAAGATGTATATCTTTATACATTATTACAAATAGGTACATATTTATTTATCAAGTAATACAATAAACAACTTGTGTTATCTCTTTTAATCGTGAATTTTAAACTATCCAACTTGTTATATCGGAGTGCCAACATGAAACGCCTCCAGTGCGTGTGAAGTGAGTTCTGACAGTATTTTAGATGAATATTTACATTAATAATAACAATAATAATTATTATTTCTGAATGTATATAGAAATTAGCAAATTATGTTAACATAAAAACTAAACATTCTTATGAAGGATTTATTGCGGCTAAAAATAATTTCTACATAGGTAATTTCGATAAATAAGATTGGTAATGGTTTGGAACGCCAAGAAGGTTGAAAAAAATAAAATCCATGTCCTTCCTTCTTTATCTCTAACTGACTAACGGCCCCGGTATCATTTTTGTATGATTTCTTATACCGATACAATGGACATAAGTTGGAGAAGTGTTTAACTCACAATAGAACAGGGGGAGTACTAATCTATATCAAGAAATGATTCCAGTTTAAAGTAATTGGAAATGAAGTAAAAGAATATTATATATGGATATAGGCATTGAGATTAAAATTAGTAATAAAATAAATCAACTTGTAATAATATATTACTCCCATAAAAATATTGTAGAAAATATTGAATGTAAAAGTATAGTCCAAGTAAGGACTTCTTGGGACAAAGAAAACTAAACAAAACCTTTACGACATAATTATTATTGCCGTAGGCCATGGCGCTAAGTTGAAGTAAATACATCCCAGTAAAAAAAACGCAACAAAAACTTTACAACATCAAGCGCCAAGCCTGACATCAAATAACGACCCGAGACCCGACGCACATTAAAAACCTGTAAAGGTAAGCGAGTCAATTTGCGAACAGCACTAAAAAAGAGTACCGGTATTTTAATGTGGTCGTAAAGTTCTTCTTGGGTTTCTTATGACTCAGGATTTTCCTACTTGAACTATATAATACAGTTGTAATAACTGGTGATTATAATATTGATTACTCTAATGATACATTTTATAGAAAGAAAATTAAAGATATATATCAAAATCGTTTATATCAGTTAGAAGACATCCCAACAAGGATAATAAAGACGAGCTCTACATTAATAGACTATATAATTACAAATGAGAAAGAATTAAATCATAAAAATTGGCTAACTCCAAAGATAAGTGAGCACAACATATTGATAATTAAAATAAATACAAAAAATGACAATGACCCAAACAATAGTCCAGTAGAGAGTTTTGCCCTGCAAACGGTGGGGTAGCAATAATGTTTAAATATGTTAAGTTTTCGACCTTGGGGGGGGGGGGACCGCTCGCGTCGTCGTCTTGATTGAAAGAAAGGGGTACAAAAAGTTTGTTTTTGGAAAATAACTTGGCAGCGGTTGATCCAACGACGAAAATATCTTCAACAAAGTTAAAGAAGACGCAAAAAATAATAAAGCTTCATTTTTGGCGGTAAATTTAATAAGAACAAATTTCACTTATTTTTAATGTGTTTGCCATGTGTTTACAATAAGATTATGGAGTGATATGTATTTCAAATTACAGTGATTTCTCTTGTTACATATAAATTTTCTTACTATTTGAAGTTCCTTTCTAGTTGGTGGAACAGTTCTAGTGACATATATCAGTGTATACGAAGAATCTTAGGCGAGTATTGCGTAGTAGATATACTATAACTATATAACTATACTATAACAGACAGAGCAAAATTCCTGATTGTGGGTAGCTCGTCTCCTGCCGTCGACGATAGGCCTCAGTCGCGGAAATAGACCGACGTTAAACAAATGTATAAAAGAAAATCCTAAAACACTTTTTTTAATGTGTGAATTTCACTGAACAATGACGTTCCATTCCACAAAACGCCACTCAAGTTCAAAGCATACCGTATCAGTTAGCAAACAATTACTATAAATCTTATTTTTTTACAATGAAACGCAGCTAATTAAATATGTGCGTGGGAATATATATATGATTTTAGCTGAATCACTGGGAAACTTATGACACAGAGAGGAAGCGCCACACATAGCTAATTGTTATTGTTATTGGTAAAAATCGATTAATGCATTTTGATTCATAGCATAGTTCCTTCTTATCACATACATCCTCTGTATGGGTATTTATAAGGTGAAAAGTATTTTTCCACTGAAATATTATTATCCTGTGTTGCGGTTTCGCGGTGACTAAAAGTAGTTTAGAGAAAAATAATAAAGGATTTCCCAGAATTTATCTAATCTCGTTCAGCATAGTTACGCAATTATTTTAATAATTTCTTTCTATTGGTATCTAAGTGAATAATCACCCAGGTTATTCTAGAAACCAACAAGAAGTTACTAATCAAAGAGTTTTCTTGATATAGTTAGTCTATTGATTATGTCATAAAAAACAGGGAAATAAGGAACTAAGACGTTCAAAGGTTTTTATTGCATAAATCATTCAATTGGTCATTTAAGATGAGAAAACTGCGGAGGGCTATTAAATTAGAGGGTGCAAATTGGAGATTGGGGTGAAAATGCAACCCTTTCAGTTTTTTGAATACAACTCGAAAACGAAGAAAAATTCAGGTATAGTTAATAGGAAAATTTTTGTAGAGAATTTTTTTGTGCGAAGAGTATCCAAAAAAACAATTTAAAAAAAAGCCAAAAATCCGATATTTTGTTTTTTATAACTTTTTTGCCTATAACTTTTTTTTGAGCAGAGATAGATATAGGCAAAGCTGATGACATTTCCTTTAAAATGGTGGTCTCAAATAATTTTTCGATGAAAATAGACTGTGCTTAAACTTGGTCATTTTTTTCGATTTTTAACGCGTTTACCTTGATATTATTTTAAATCTTATTTTTTATAACAAAATAGATTTTTACTCAATAAAACAATATCTTTTTAATTAATCTGTTAATAATGAATGATACTACGTCTGCATTTTTCAACATTAATAAATAAACAAATAAACAGCACAGAAATTAGACAACCCCCAATTCCATAAGCCAGGGCTTGTGCGGAAGGGGGTTACACATTGAAAAAACGCGGACATACAACCATTTCCTCCGACAGTGCCGGAGCCAGAATTCGAACCCGGTGGTGCGATGTCCATGTGATTAATCGCGATTTCCACCTCGCGCCTTAACCCACTCGGCTATTGACCAGACGATAACGAAACGGCTGATGAATCCTGTAGCGTTGTAACCCCACTTGAAAGCGCCCTAGATTAAGTTGATTTAATCAATACATATAATGGACTTGATTAACAGTGATTATATTTTTTCTTGTATTAATAAGATTATATAAGTTATTTCGTATTTTATATGTAGTAAATAAGTCACTGTGTTCATTTATAAAAGTGTTATGGCTGATTTAATGTTATAAATAAAATCTATTTGCAGTTCTGTATTTATGATTTTTCCACATGAATCCTACAGACACAGTGTACGCCGATTTTTCCTGTTTGACATTTAATCCAGAGACATATTAGTTGCATGTAGTACGAAAGAATAGATGATTTCCTTGCATCTCCTATACTTCGCATACACAGACATCCGTCAATGTAACGGTTTTTTGCCGTTTGATAGATGGACTCATCTCAGGTGAGATTTTCAAGGTTGGCATCGGTCTCAGCATCCTCGAAAACGGGGATAAACCGGTGTTTGTCCGACGGAAGCGCGCTCCTTTGCGTCTCACCCCAATTTGGGGGTGTTTTTGGCTGTTTGGGGGGTGGGTTTGCATCGGGAATGATTTTCAAGGCTGGCGTCGGTCTCAGCATCCTCGAAAACGGGGATAAACCGGTGTTTGTCCGACGGAAGCGCGCTCCTTCCCGTTTCACCCCTATTTAGGGGTGTTTTTTAGCCGTTTGGGAGTTGTGCATGCTTAAAGAGACTTTTGCCCACCACCATCGTTTTCAGCATCCTCGAAAACGGGAAGGGAAGGTGGTCTGGTCGCGTCAGAAAATACTTAAGGTACGGACTTGACGGGACGGGCGCGCGACACGCACGCGACACTCCAATATTCCTAAGTGTGGACGAGGAGTGCGAACGGCGCTAGCGCGGCCTCTCCGAGGCGCGCGCTACCCATCTATTGTCGGTTTTTCGACGGCAGATAGACCAGTAATTTCACTCCTCGGCCGGCGGTCCCTTTGATGTTTGTTGTACTCGATTTTATTTTTTTTATTCCACTGTGCATCCACTATTTCCATTCCACGCGCATTTGCATGTACACTACTCGAGTAAACAATAAACATCAACCCAATAACATCACTGCTGTCCACTGCGCATCAGATAATTTAAGCCCAGGAGCATGCTTGCGCACTGAAAATCTTATCCTACTGTTCCGGCCGAGTGGGAGTACTGGTCTATTCTCTACTGTGGTGTGGACGGACACAATGTAGGAGCGTAGCAATCGCGCTAGAAATCAGTTATTGAGATGGAGTGGAGCTAAGAAGTTCAGTTAGAGCTTATCGACTTATATAAATTAAAACAAGTTTTGTGGAAATCCTGAAAAAATATTGTAAGCTGGTATAGGAATCCCCCGTCGCTAAAAATCTTAATGTGACAGCTAATCTAAAAAATATATATAAATTAATAAAATACCTACTGGAATTTTTTGCTAGTGAATACCTATCTTGCGCTAAAATTGGCTGCCTCATGTGTGTATCTTTTTTGAAAATTTTTGGTCCGATTTTTTCCAATATATTTTCAGTCAGTTGGACTCATTCTTGTGAAATTTTTGTAATGACCACTAATGTACTGGAAGCTCAAATCATTCATTAACTCCTGACCGGCTCTTCTTTTGTACAGTTCACTACGCTACCATCTAGGTTTCTTTTTTAATATTAAATGAGATGCAATGAACATCGCACCACCGCATAACAATAAACATGCTACAGCTTTCTACTCGTTCGACATGTTTTCTACGCCTTTCGTACCTACACTGATCCTACTGATCCAACTTGCTGGTCGTGTGACGGGCGCGTCTCTCTACATGGCTCGCAGCAGGCGCGCGAGAGAACCGCGGCCGCCGCTTGCGCGTAGCCAGCGCGTCGCGTGCGTGTCGCGCGCGCGTCCCGCCAAGTCCGTATGCACCTTTGCATGTTCGTCCGACTCACAAAATCCACTATTTATTAGATGAATGGGAATAACAACAAACAAAAATAATGAATAATTTAACAGCAATTATTAACAAACGCCAAAAACTAAACAACATCAAGAACATAAAATGATTGGTTGTATAATGGGGTTTTAAAAATCAACCATTAGAATATTCCATTTAAATATGGCGCACTTTTTTGGGGAATTGCTTAACTATTTCTATTCAGCAAATTGAGTATAGTTAGTTCTTTTGAATACTCGTGTATTTTGATTCAATAAATATTCTATTCTATTTCTTGCAGATATTATGGACAGCATTGTCAGTGGCATTAGGCTTAGAACTGCGTGGCGAATACATCCGAGGGGTGCCCTGTATAAAAAAGAACCAACAACTATACTGCCCAACAGCCGGAAATTCATACCCATTGTAAGTAACAGCAAGCCATATAATTTTGAATATACCTTCCAGCATTGTTTTGCAGAGATCGAATAGAGTTGTTCATAGACGAGAATAAGGCGCTAATGAAACGAATGTATGGCGAGTTTGATATGCCGGATTACGGTGCTCGATCCGGTTCTGGAACAAAGAAGAAGAGATCGACGAAGCCTGGTGTTCCCGATTTGCATTTCGATCCTGGACCTGATCCTATCAAAACTACCGAATCTCTATTTAATAAGAACCGAAATCCTAGGCAGAATTTTAGGAGCAACCAGAGCTCGGAAAGTGCTAGGTAAATATCGGAAGAATTTAAAATATTTATTAAATAGTTATTTAAAAAATATCAGCACTGACTTTAATGAAGTCAGTGTGTTTTTTCGAAACTGATGTTGATGCAGTAATTTTTGAGTTAAAACGAAACAGACAAATTCAACAGACGGAAAAATATTTTTAAATTCTATTTTGTGCATTTCAATGTTATTCGTGTGTATACCGTCTGTCTATTTTACGAGGGCCATACCAAATATCCCACTTAATATCTATTGTAGAAGAATAAAGTTTTAGACACGGTTATCCCATTTCATGTGAGCTATATTTCAGTGAAAAGAAATTTGAAATCCATAGTCTACATTGTGAGAAATATTACAAAAACCTGAAAAATAGAAAAACCACAAACGGTTATTCTTCCTTATTTGAGAAGAAATGAAAAAAGTAAAAGAAATGAAAGTTGATGGCAAAGACAATAAGAATAATAATGTATATCAAAAAAATCGAAAAAACGCAGATGGCTTTGACATACGCCCTTGTGCAAAAATGAAAAGAGCAAATCTAAAAGTACGCCTTGACACCATTAATTCCATTTGTTTTTTCTCTTTCCAACGATGTAAAACATATCACAAAAATGTTAACTGATAGGTCAATATTTAATATTTTCCGAAAACCACAATTCATATCATTGAATCGGAAATATCAGCTATGCCATGATTAGTGAAAAACAATGTGTACAGTTATTAATAAATTTGACAGATTGTCACTGTTGTATGTTGTATGTTGCGTTGCCGAGTTCTAAGACAAGTTTTACATCAGTAATTATTATGGTGTACACCAATAATAACAAATTCGATATGCATTTATTCTTAGTGCAATTTTGACGCTGAGATGGCAGTCACGGTTTACGGAGGTATATTTCCAGATGCTCTGCAGCCAAATCGAACTATGTTTAGGAAGTTAGTTCAAAATATAAAAAGGCACGGCTCATTTTCATAAAAAGGAGTGAGGCGAGGGCATGTTGCGGATAACATAAGAAAAGTGAATAGAGTATTGAATTATGTTAAGCAAAATGAAGAAACCTGTTTGAGACAAATTCAGAGAAACTATCGCATAAAAAAGACAATGCAAGAAAAATATTTAAAAAAAGCAGATTTCGATGCTACAAAATGAGGAAAGTTCAACATTTAAATCAAGGAGATAAGCCAAGGAGAGTAAGATTTTGTAGTTGGTTGTTAAATAAAAAAAGGAATGACTCGTTAATATGTAGCAAAATTAACCCCTCATAGATACCTTAATTTCCTGCAAAACGAATTTCAAGATATTCTTTATGAAATAACAGTGGCAGCAAGATTAAATTATTCATATTTTCAACAAGATGGGGCTACACCTCACACTGCTGTAATATGTACAAATTATTTAATTCAAGTGATGCCAGATAGCTGGATAGGCACTTATAGACCCATTCTATGGCCACCAGATATTACTCCCTTGAATTTTTTCGTCTGTGGAGTTACATTAAAGGCAAACTGCCCCTGAAAATATTGAGTACATCAAAACTATAATAAGAAATGCATGTGAGGCAATTACTCCTGAAATGCTCCAAAATGTAATGCGTGAGGTGCCTCGTAGAGCACGTTTATGTTTGAGCATTTAATAATAATAATACACGTCTTTATTATTTTTCAGGTAAATATTACATCTTATTGACTTTATCGTACAATATAATATGAAAAATAAATAAGTTAAGCGGACACAATTTTAAAAAATCATGTATGCTTTTCTTACACTTAACCACAATCTGTTAGAGATGCACAAACTCGATGCTCTTGCTTCGTATATTAAGTACAAGAGAAGCGAAGTTTATACATCTAAAACAGAACAAAATAACAGTATTAGATTCATTATATAGTAATAAGAAAAGAGTTAAAGCTGTAAGATTGAAATATACAGCTTCAAGTATATTATTTGTAGTTAGAAAAACCGCTGCCCAAAAAATCGCTACTTCTACATCCAGATCTAGTATCCAAGTCTTATACACACTAAATCCCAATTTATTTTTTTATTTCCTTAAACAATAGGGTGGGGGTGGTGGAGGGGTTAACTAATGGCAAAATAAATTTTAGAGGCCCTTGGTTCTCGTACACATACTAAATCCCAATTTAATTTTTTACTCCCTTTAATAATAGGATGGGGGTTAAAGAGGAGGTGGCTAATGCCAAGAAAATTTTAGCGTCCCTTGGTTCTCGTATACACACTAAGTCCCAATTTAATTTTTTGCTCCCTTTAATAATAGGGTGGGGGTAACAATGGGGGGTAGTAGAGGGGTAGCTAACGCCAAAAAAATTTTTTCAGACGTTGCGTTCTTATATACACACTAAGTCACATTTTAATTTTTTTTACTAGTGTGGGGTGGTACTGGGGGTGATAGGGGGAGGGGGGGGGGCTGGTTGATGCCAAAAGAAATTTTGAGACCTTGATTTTTGGTACATGCCCCAAATTGCAATTTTATGGACTCTTTATCTGCTTGCTTTGCCTATGAACCCTTATTTACCCCATTTACCCCCGAACCTTTCAACGGAATTAAATCAAAATATAGTCTAGTTCCAAATCTCGTTATAATACATAAGTGTACCAAATTTCAAATCAATGTCATGGTTCTAGAGCAAACGTGCGCACAAAAAAAAGTTATAGATAGATCGACAGACAGAATTTTTTTTTCATAATAATTTAAAATCTCTACGTTTCATGACATTTTAAGCATATTTCAGCAAAGAAAAATTATTTTATTTTTGCGTTACTATACTTCCGGTGAACGTGGAAGTAAAATAAATACACACATTTTCTTTTCAGTATGATTAGGTCATACATAGTTTCTCGTTTTTTGTATGTTCATTTTGTACTTGTATTTTTATTTATGAGATATTTGTTTGTTTGTATTTAATTGTAATAAATAATTACTAAATTATAATTATTATAAAGTGAATTTTTAGTATTGTGGCATAGTTGATTTTTACGATTCAATGATATGAATATGGTTTTCGTAAAATATTAAATATTGACACTACCAGTTAAAATTTTTTTGACATATTTTATATCGTTGGAAAGAGAAAAAATAAATGAATTAATGGTGTCATGGCCTACTTTGAGATTTGTTTCTTTCATTTTTGCACGAGCGTATATCAACGCCAACTGCGTTTTTCGAATTTTTTTATACGTTTTTTTTTATATATACATTTATTTAACGTCGGCCTATTTCCGCTACTGAGGCCTAACACCGACGCCTGTAGACGAACTACCCCCAACCAGAAATTTTGCCGAACCTCTTCCCTTAAGAAGAGTAGGGATTTTCTACTTGCCTAACATTTAATAGACAAGGGACCGACGGCTTTACATCCCCTCCGAAGGATGGTATATCTCCTATACAACCCTCGCCTAAGGTTGTATAGCTTCCGCGCATAAACTGATATACAAGCCGCTGGAAGGTGTGTGAGGCGAGGACGCGGTTTCCGTTGGAATGGTCACCCATCCAAGTACTAACTGCGCCTGTCGTTACTTTACATCGCATACCAAAGTATGTACATAGTAAAGACGCACCTACGCTCGCCCCTTTTTGGTACGTATTATTATTCTTATTGTATTTACCGTCAACTTTCGTCCCTTTAACTTTTTTCGTATCTCCTCAAATAAGGAGGCTATAACCGTTTGTGTGTTTTCCTATTTTTCAGGTTTTTGTAATAATATATCTCACAAAGTAGGCTATGGATTTAAAATTTCTTTTTACTGAAATATAGCTGACAAAAAATGGGATAACCGTCTCTAAAACTTTATTCTTCATATATTTTAATCTGAGTATTTATCTAATATTAAGATCAATGCCACTATTCAAATATAAAAATTTTGAGTTTAGAGACGATTTAGATTCCCCTTTTTCGACGACCACAACGTGAGTTCATTTATTACAGATTTGCCAACTCTGCGCAGGATGGAACTATAAATAAACTGACATGAATCAATATGTTGAAAACCATGGCTTTAAGTCTGATCAATTTCTGGCTACACCTGAAGTACCTCAAGGCTCAATTATTCTCCTCTATTATTTATCGTATTTATATAGTTACTTCTGTTGATGTTAACTGTTTGCTATATGCCGATGACATGAAATTGTTTTGTGCTACTGATACCTATGTGTATTGCGTACTACTTCAAAGGAATCTAAATGATGTAAATAATTAGTGCCTTCGGAATAATCTACCTTTAAATATCCCCAAATGTAATGTCTTGTCTTTCAGCCGGAAAATTAATCCAATAATATTCGACCATGAGTTGAACGGTACTGCCCTAAATAAATCGGATGAATAGGGTTTTCCCACTAATTTTATTTTAACAATTTGTGTCGTGAAAATGATATAATAAAACATTTTATTAATTTACAACAATTTACTTTTCTAATAAGAATTATTTCTAAGAAAATATCGTTAAAACAACTTGCTGATAATTTCACTGCTTTTTAAAACGGGCATTTTTACGCGCCAGAATTACGTATCTACCCGGAAAACCAATGAGATTATGAATATAATTAGTTTGTAATAGATTCTAACTGTGTGTTAAAGAAAGCTTTCCTCTAAAACTTCTCAGAATTTCAATTTGTAATGCTTGTACTGTGATTGGTCTAAAGCAGTGGACGTGTAAATATTGGCCAATCAGAATCCAGATAAATGCCGCACAAGTTATTCGTGAAAGCGTCGGACGTTAATATTTTGTACCAGATGACTAACCTAAAACGTTAAATTTATATTTTTATGTTTGTATTGTTTGAAGTGAAAATATTATTTTATCAGTTTCTGGTTTATGTTTTATTAATTCTACAATCAAAATAGAATCAAGTGGAAGAGGGATATGTTAAAGGTACCTCTGATAATTTACCTAAAGTAGAAAAGTGCTGAGTGCTGTCAATAAATAGAGGTTATGTTATGTTAACAGAGACCAAGATTAATAAACAATCTTGAACAGAGACAACCTCTGTGATTGGATTTCAGGGTGTTGACATCACAACGCGCCAATTTATGGCTGTTTAAAATGAACCCAATATTCTTCAAACTTCAAGTTTTTTTTTTCTGTTACTATTAGTAAAATTAATAAGATAATAAATATGCCATAAATCATTTTTTTACGCGAGTTAAGTATTTCAGCAATAATTTTTTTTTCTGGGAAAGCCCTATTAAGGAGTTGGGTGTTCTTTTTGATTTGAAACTGAATTTTAGCAAACGCATCAATAGTATTGTTCTGTCTGTGTATAAAAGTCTGGATTTCGTGATTAGAAATTCAAGGAATTTTAGTGATAGGTACTGAAACGTGTAGCTAACACACTTGATTAGACTATCTGTCGTGTTCTGAGTTAGATGTCTAGCTCTGTCACTGGCAAGTCAGTAGGTGAAGCATACTTCTGAGTTTTTCAAATATGTAACCGCCTTCTGGGCAGCCTTGACTTTGGATTTAGGCGTTGTCTACTATGTGGTGTACCTACTTGTTTTTCTTGAATTCGTAAAGTTTCCCATTTCCATATAGACTTCTAGTGAATGTATTTCACAGTATTCAAAATAGTCGCTCAACCAAGGGCCGCTCTAGACGGTGGGCATAGTGAGCGGCCGCCCAGGGCGCCAGAATTATAAGGGCGGCATTTTGGGCGTAACGATACGAATATTTTAAGAATCGCAAATCGTCAAGAAAAAAGTGAAAGTCACTGGAGAAGTAGTTTCAAAACCTCATGAACCCCAAAAGGGGAACCACATTGACTCAGCTATCTACCATATGTCTCGTTACATAGCCAGCTATGTTTTTAGGAAATAATCCAGGTCCGAGATTTTATTTTTTCTAAAAATTCCTCAGTGCATTTTGTGAACGTGATAATTAGGAGAAAAATAGTGGGAGTTAGATGTATATGTTTTGGAAAGAAAATTTTATTTGGAACATGTTGAATAAAGGGCATGAATGTGCCGAAAACAGGATTTATCGTTTTCGATGCGAAAGAAAAAAAAAATTTTATACAAAAAATACTAAGCAATAGCTCGTAAAAAGACGAAAAAAATGAGTTTTTGACAATTGAAATCGGCCAACAACTTTCTGCACAAAAAATTAAAAACCGCTAAATATGGCCATTTTTTACTATTTAATTACAGGGACTGTAATTATCGCAGGAAGTTGTTTCGGAGCTTAAATTGTAGCTTTTGTTAGTACCTACATACTCTAAAAATTTTATGCAAAAATATTAATAACTTTTAGCGGAAATAGTGGAGATATAAAAAAGTGTTCCCGAAAAATGGCGGGGAAATGGTCAATATTGGTCATAGAACAATTTTTCAAAAAGTTATTTGTTCCTGACGAAATTACCCTATAACCTTATTATCTTTAAATTTTCGTAAGGTTTCGTTTAGTACGGTCGTGAGAAAAAAAAATGGGACAAGTCTTATAACGGTATTTTGCTAAAATCTAGTTGTGTACATCTAACTTTAATTTTTGTGACATTGTCAGTTAGTTAAATCTGGAGTTATTGCTAAAGCAGAAGATAGATGGTCAATGAGATAAATTACACTGCGTTATAATATTGACAAAAATTCGGTGTGTAACATTTTAAGAAAGTGGAGAATAAACGGTACGATTAGTAGAAATCCTGGATCAGGGCGACGAAGGATATCAACTAAACAACAAGATTTGCAATTGGTAAATGTTTTAGTAGAAAATCCATTTTACACAGTTATTCAGGCTGCTGAAGAAACGAATTTTTCTGGATCGAGTAGTACTGGTCGCCGGCGAGTAAGAGAATCGGAGCTACGCTGTGATGCAGCAGCACAGAAATACTTACTTAAAGCTGAACATAAAGAAGCTCGAGTAGGATTTGCGCTTGAATTTTTAGCGCATGATGTAAATTATTGGAACAATGTAATCTTTACAGACGAAAAAACTTTCCAGTCAACACACAGCGGTCGTATTCGTGTTTACCGCCCTCCGAAGACTCGATTCGATGACAAATATATATCTAACAATGATAAAAGTGGTAGATTTTTCGTCAATATGTGGGCTTGGATATCGGTACGTGGTCCTGGTGTTTTGTGGCATATTGAGGAACGATTTAATAGTGAAACGTATATTAGGATTTTAGACAATATTATACTCCCTGTTACAATTATTTCCTAATAATGAGTTCATATTTCAACAAGACAATTATTCTGTTCATACTGCCCATACCGTAACTAACTGGTTTCAAGATAACAACATCAATGTTCAATGTTCAATGTTCAATGTTCTGTTAAATGGCCCAGTCATAGTCCAGATCTTAACCCTGTGGAAGAAGTATGGAGACTACTCGTAAGAAGTATCCAAAAATGAAATGTGAGACCACGGAATGCCGAATAATTACTGGAAATAGTAAATAATGCATGGGAAAATATTATTACTAATGATTATTCTATAAGGTTATTTAATTCTATGCCAAACAGACTTATGGAAGTAATAAATAGAAATAGTGCAATAACGAAATATTAATAGTTAGTTTCTTGTTAAGTAGGATATCCTTTGTCCTTTGATCCAGGATTTCTACTAATCATACCATTTATGCTCCACTTTCTTAAAATGTTACATAACAAATTTTTGTTAATGTTATAACGCAGTGCAATCTGTCTCATTAACCATCCATCATTTACTATATCAATAACTACAGCATTAAAATAAAAAATAAATTAAAAGCGATATTTGTTTTATTTCGGCTATTCGTTACATATTCAAATAGAAATTTACATCAGAAAAAAAAAAGTTATTCTATTTTTTTCTGCTCATGACGGTACCTTAAAAACGCATTTGAAAATCGGACTATTTCTGAATTTTGGAGGTGGGGCCAGCAAAATGCTATTTCGCCCAGGGCGGCAAAAGAGCTAGAGCGGCCCCTGAGCTCAACATTTTTATATACTTACCTAACTAAATAATAAATGAGAATTTAACGAATTTGTTTTTAGGGTAGACTCTTGCGAGAGCAAAATAGAAATCGTGACGCCGTACTGGGCAGTCAATTCAGCTGGAAAAGTCAGGGCCATCGTCAACACGCAACATTTTGAGCAAGCCATACATCAGGAAGTTTGCGCGTAAGTATAATTTTTGCAAAAAACCTATTCTATAAGCCGTGATTCTTATTAAATCATGATTTCACTAAAATGTACTATTAGTACAGGGAAAGTAGGCAAGTTTATGCGGAATAGAAGAAAAAAATTATAATAAGCTGAAATTTCTATAATAGTTAGCTTATGTGTGTAAGAATACATATCAAAAAAGTTCCCACTCCTAGGGGGTAAGCTCCATCCCTATCTCACCCTCTTTAGGGACATCGCACTGTTTTTTTTACAATATCTTTTAAACGCTTTATCTTACGGAAAAAACATAAGTATAGAAAAAGGTTTGTCACAAAATTCTCTACAAAAAGGTGTTATATATCGATATTTTTATTACTTTTTATGTTATTAAATCTAAAGATTTACAGTTGTCAAATATCCTTAAGAACTCAAAAAACAGTTCTTTTTGCTCATGCTTTTAGTAGTAGGTAATGACACAACGTCTGCTTTTTTGGAAAAGGCAAACTCCAAACTATAAATTTATTAAACTCGAAAACAAATTTACAAGAAGTTGTTAAAACCTTTAACAAACCAAATGCTACAAAACAGGATATCACTGAGGCTGGGGGAAAATTTTCTCTTGCACTATCTAAAGCACAAAAAAATGAAACGTCAATAAATCATCAGAGGAATGTTCTATTTAACACCTCGGTTGGCAATTCTAGTCAAACATTCGTTGCAGGTTTACCACCAAATTCAGGTTTGGCATGGTAATGTTTTAGAGCCAGAAAAATGGGGATGGAAGAAATCAGATGATATTTTAATACCTGTTTTGACTACTGAAGCAGCAGCTCCCTTGTCAATTTTAGAGCTAATTTCGTGTGCCTGCAAAAAGGGCTGCGGAAAGCGATGCGGATGTTTAAAGGTTGGTTTAAAATGTTCGGCAATGTGTATGAACTGTCACGCTTTATTGCGGAATGGACCGATGAAATTGAATAAAGCAAGAATAAAGCCTTTAGTGGATTAGGCATCAAGAGGACCACCTAAAAAAAAACGCACCGACAAACTCTATTCCTGGGTGGTGTGGAAACGAGTTTGGTTTAGAAATGGCTAATGACTGTTTTTGGTTATTTTTTTAATTAAATTCTATATAATTTATAAGAAGTTGTTGAAACTGAATGCTACAAAACGGAATATTACAAGGCTTGTGTTTCCATCGAAAAGCGTTTTTGTTACCTACCCCAAAGTTTGCGGTTAACGTAAACACTCTTAATAATCTACAAACGACCTATACGACATGTTTTATAGAAAATTTAATTCTGAATATTTTTCAATACCTCTATTTTTGTCGTAGAACATCACATTTTCAAAATATTATTGAAAAACCAGCACGGTGTCATTATAAGGGTGAAAAAGGGATGAAGCTCACCAGTTAGGGATGGGAACTTTTTGATCCTGTATTCCTACCCCTATCAACTATCGTTTCAGAAAATATCAGCTTATTATAATATTTTTCTTCTATTTTTGCTCATTTCCGTGTACTATATAGGGTGTCTCACCGAGAACTGAATCGATCGATATAGAGAAAAGTACGCATCAGAAAATTTTGAAAATTTAGATAATTACTAATGTCGGTGTGGCCAATCCAACTAAAATAATTACAAGCAACTGGCACTTCCGCTTATACCGGAAATCGATACCAACTTGCTTATTTTAAATGGAACACCCTATATATTTTAGGGTTTTCGAAAAGAGCATAAAATTCTGAGTCGAAAATATGATATCCTATACCTAAACCCAGCCGTTTCAGAGATATTTGACATTTTATAGAAAATTTGACAGGTGCAACGGTTTGCAAGAACCGTTATAACTTTCTTCGTGTAAAAGATCCTCATTTGCTTCTTGTCGCATAAAAAGAACACAAGGAAAACTACGTTCCACAAGTGAAATAAATTCAATAATATCATACCAAGTGTTCCGTTTTTCGCGTTACATTTTGTCAACTTCAAACTGCGAAAACTTGTTTAGGTCAAATGGAACACCCTGTATTTCTTTACGACAAGTTGTGTAAACTTGAATTCCCTTTTTTCTGATATCAGTATTGTGAGGGTTAAAGTTGCAACTTTTTGAAATATTTGCGATTTTATTAGAAATTCATGAATTGTAATCATTTCATCAAAATAGCCATGATTAGAAACAATTAGTCATTATCTTATGTCAAAAATTGCCAGCACGTTTAAATTATAAAAACGAAAACTTTTTAAATTTGTTTATTATTTTTGGAGGATGTGATAAAGTAATATCAAGAACTTGTAGCACATTTGCTACTTGATATTCACAAAAACGCAAAATAACACTGTAACATGCGAATTAACCGAATTGAAGATATGGCATGAACTAAAATAGCAGAGATAAGATCAATTTAAAATATGATTTTATTTTAATTTAATAATTGCTCAAAATTCCCCCCTCGAACCTCGACACATTTTTCGCACCTTCGGATTAGTTCCTCATGGGTAGAGCTCTTCTAATTGAATCCTGTGATATGTTACATATGGTACATTTTTTACTCTTTGCAAACAATCTTCATTGGTTGTTAATGGGCTCTCATAAACTTTATTTTTAATAGTTCCCCAAATAAAATAATCCAGAACTGATCAATCGGGCGAGCGAGGAGGCCATAAGAAAGGTCCATTATTGGCAATCCATTGATCATAAAAAGTTTCTTGTAAATAATTATTAATTAAATATGCGTTATGTGGGGGAGCACCGTCGTGCTGAGAAAAAATGTTTCTATGTTCGGCGAGAGGTAAATTTTCTAAATAGTTATTATTCAAATATTTTAAGATGTTCAGATGTCTTTCACCTAAAAAAAAAAAAACAAAAATTTACCTATGCATATTAGCAGAGGAGAAAATTTAATTTACCGTTTAATTTTTCGTGATAAAATTGTAATGCCACCACTCTATCGTTTCTTATGGCACAGTAAACATTGAACTGCCAACTTTCCTGAAAGTTTCGCTCTCTGAACATATATGAGGATTTGAGTCACTCCAATAATGCGAATCGTGTCTATTAAAAAGTCCAAAAATTAGTAAATTTTGCTTCATCTGTCCATATAATATTTCCCAAATAAGAATCGTGACCCTCAGACCTTATCAGAATAAACTCATAAAAATTCTGTCTTCTTAGGAAATCTGTTTCTTTTAATCCTTGAACAATATGGAATAAAAATGGGTGAAACTTATGTTTTAATAAGATTCTGTGAATTGAATACTTGCATAGTCCCGATTCCAGAGCAGCTTATCTTAATGACATCCTTGGAAATGCATGAAAATATCCCAGAATGACTATTTCAATATTTTCGTCATCAACAATAGGCTTTCTTCTTTGCATTTTTGCCTTGACAGAGCCATAATTTTTAAAATTTTCCAGTATGCGTTTTACAGTGTTTGGTGACGGTTTCCGTTCTTCTGGATATCGAGTAGCAAATGTGCTACAAGTTCTTGATATTACTTTATCACATTCTCCATAAATAGTAAACAAATTGAAAAAGTCTTCGTGGGTGTAATTTAAACGCGCTGGCATTTTTTGACATAAGATAATGACTGATTGTTTCTAATCATGGCTATTTTGATGAAATGATTACAATTCATGAATTTCTAATAAAATCATATTTCAAAAAGTTGTAACTTTAACCCCCACAATGCTAATATCAGAAAAAAGGGAATTCAATTTTACACAACTTGACGTAAAAAAATACTAGGTGTTCCATTTGACCTAAACAAGTCTTTACGGTTTGAAGTTGACAAAATGTAACGCGAAAAACGGAACATTTGGTATGAATTATTGAATTTATTTCAGTTGTAGAACGTAGTTCTCCTTGTGTTCTTTTTATGTGACAAGAAGCAAATGAGAATCTTTTACACGAAGAAAGTTATAACGGTTCTTGCAAACCGTTGCACCTGTCAAATTTTCTATAAAATGTCAAATATCTCTGAAACGGCTAGGTTATATTCTCGACTCAGAATTTTATGCTGTTTTCGAAAACCCTAAAATATATAGAGTGTTCCATTTGAAATAAGCTGCTTGTAATTATTTTAGTTGGATTGGCCACACCGACATTAGTAATTATCTAAATTTTCAAAATTTTCTGATGCGTACTTTTCTCTATATCGATCGATTCAGTTCCCGGTGAGACGCCCTGTATATATGATTCTGAGTTAAAGCTCTATCGAAAAGTATTTGTACAACAAAAAATGACTCGCTGTTTCTTAGTAATCAAGTTATTACTTCATTTAGAAACAATTATATTTACTATATACGGTGAGGTCCATAAGTAACAGATAAATTCATTATCTACATAATTAACAATTTATGAGTAAAATCCTAAAACACGCCAATTTTAAATTCTAAAATGGCATTTTTTGAGCATAATTTTATACCTCCCCCTTCAACCCCCTTGGAGTGACAGCTATCACTTTAAAAGTTTTTAATGGAACGAGAGTGCGTGTGATAGCTCCAAAGGGTTTTTAATTCTCTATCCAGAAATATAAGATTTTTTAATTTCTCTAATTTTTTTATTGAAAAATATTACATTTTTAATGTTATTAAGTAAACAAAAGAACATGAAACAGTTTAAATCAAATGTTCAAACTGGGCACCCGTAGCTTCTTAACAATAATGGAGGCGTTGCTGAAAATCTACTAAAACATTTTGTATCGTTTCCGGGGTGATTTGATTAATTTCTTGCTTTATTCTGTCTTCCAAATTATCAACGTTATTTGGTTTGTTGAAGTAGACTTGCGATTTTAAGTAACCCCATAAAAAATAGTCAAGCGGGGTGAAATCGGGAGAACGGGCAGGCCAACCAATTTCATCGCGACTACCGATCCACCTATTGGAAAAATGCAAAATGTGGTGTAGCTCCGTCCTGCTGATACCAAATATTTCTATCAATTTTATTAGGATGGTCATCATCTGGGGAAAATATTCTTAACTCTGGAACTAAGAAATTTTGCAAAAAATCCAACTGACGCGCGCCAGTTAATGTGCTCTCAAAGAAATATAGTCTGATAATTTGAGAATTTATAATTTCAGCCCAAACGTTCACCTTCTCAGGATAGTATTGGCCTCCATCATCCAATGTGGATTTTCTGTACTCCCCTATCTATACAGTTCTGTTTGTTGACTGTTCCATTTAAGACGAATGTTGCTTCATTAGAAAAAAGAATGTTTTTTTATAAATAACGGATCATCTTGGCATCTATTTGACATGATCTCGCAAAATTCCAGTCAGAGATCAGGGTCATCGTCGTTATATTCTTGGACCAAATGAATTTCATATGGGTGGTGTTTTTCATGTTTTACAAGACGCAAATTAAGCATTTTAAAGTATATACGACCGGAATTGAAACCGTATAAAAACTAAAAGCCGGCAAAAACAGTCGGTATCTCTTTATTGTACATGGGCGGAGGTAAATAGAAATGATTGTCATAATAAAATGTTAAAATTGTATTCATTTTTATTATTTTTTGTTTATTAGGTTCATTTTGCCAATAACATATTTTTGAGGTATTATATCAGTTTTAGATATAAAGTCTAAATATTTAAATTTATTAGTTTTAGTTTTAAAGTTAACCCATATTATATTGAAATATGTTATTGCTCAGCAAGGACCAACGAGAAGGTATGAACATATCTTGCCAGGAGGGGATGGGACAGGTTAGATTAACGAGGGGCAACGATTTTAGTCAAAAATAAAATAAAAATTTAAGTTTCTTCTAAAATAAAAACGTAAGTTTCTTGAACAAAGCAAAAAATTATTATATGAAAACAAAAATAAATATTTGTATACTTATATAAAACATAAATAAAAACAAAATTAAAATATTTCTCTAGAATGAAGTAACTTAAATTAAAAGTTCTTGTCAACTAAATAAAATATATTCCACGAAATGTAACAATAAAAAAGTGAATGAAAAAATGAATAAAAGTTAAATGTTAATTGACGCGTCCGAATCTTCACTTTCTGAGGAGGAATCCTTATCCAGTTGAATTAAAATCGGCGCACTAGGGGGTAGCGTTGGATATCGATTTTCTTCTCCAATTACATGCCTAACGCAATTTTTCCATAAATGAGTATTATTGTCAATGTCATTTATTACTTCTCTTATATGATCAACTACTATCGCGCTTACCGTTGGAGAGTTATTACATTTTCGTAAACGTACTTTTAGTGTTCCCCAAACCATCTTGATAGGATTAAATATGCAATAGTATGGAGGTAACCGCAAAAGTGTATGACCGTGTATATTGGATAAGTTATCAATAACATATTCCTTTTTGAAATTCTGTTATTTTATTCTTTTCAGTAATTCGCGTTTTATTGGAACTTTTACAGGAATTTCCATTTTTTTTTCTCATGAATTTTAAAATGTCTTCCTTTTTCGTGGTTATTTGGTATTTTATTTAATATACGCGAGTGATAAGAAGCATTATCTAATACAATTACCGAATTTGGCGGAATATTTGGTAGAGAAGTTTGTTGAGAAAACCATTTTTCGAATAGATCGGCTGTCATGTCTTCGCGATAGTCTGCAGAAGACTGCGATATTTTTTTGGCCGACAAGAGCAACGCATTGGGTACAAACCCATTTTCACTTCCCGCATGAAGTATGATAACGCGTTTTCCTCTAGAACACGGAGTATTTAAAACACAATTGTGCGAACTATCTACCCAACCATACTGAACAACACCATGCGTGTCAAACCACGTCTCGTCTAGATACACTATATGCCTGTTTAGTTTACGATATTCTCTAATTTTTTCCAAATAATCTACTCGAAGTGAAACTATACGTCGCGATTCCATAATTACCATACGACTGTCAAGTTTTTTATATTTAAAATCGCATTCTAATAAGACATTTCGTAGTGTATCGAAAGACCTATAATTATAATCAGGATAATCGCTCAATTTTTCTTGAATCATTTTTAAAGTAGGAACTATATTTTCTTCATACATATTATAAATTTTATGCCGTATTACATCTCTAGTGGCATCATCAATATTTTTTCATTTCGTATTTTTCCGTTTCCTCTTTGCGCTGTGATCTATAACATCGCCGTCTTGAATTACGCGATAAATTGTTGATTTTGATATTTTAGTTAATTCGTTAATACGTCGTATTATTTCTTTCTCGCATTGTTCAGGATTTTCGCTTTTCAAACATTGATGTATATTTAAAATAATACGTTGACTTTGTACGTGTAAATAAATCTTGGTTTTTAAACTCTAAATTTATTTCGGCTTTTTCGACAATAACCGGTTCAACTATTTCGGGATTTTCGGGCGTTATTATATTATCCTCTGTTTCAAATGGTCTCCAGAAAGCCATGGTAAATTAGTAAATAATTAAAATATTTTACCTTTTATACAGTAGTAAATATTTATAAATATAAACAGTAGCTAACTAAACTCCTACGCTTGATATTATAATAGGTATTTATGCACTGCACTGGCACATAGACAGCACGTTGTTAGACTTCCTCGTTGACTAATAAAGAAACGATTTACGAGTTTTTTTGTGCTAGTAGGCCTGTCTGTTTTATTACCTTTAAACCAGTGCAGTCGTAGATGGTTCATTCAGGCTGATTACATTGCCAGTCTCGGACTCGCCTGCACAGTTTCAACTACCGTTCGAATCTCGATACCATTGCCAAATGTATAGGACAAAATATCAAGTTCAGTGCGCACGGTCCTGTGCTTTAAAACTGACCAAAATTTTGGCCGTATTTACTATACTAACATCATTATCGGGCGTCTTGTAGGAAGAATATACAAAATTCAAAAAACCTTATATTGCTGGATATAGAATTAAAAAACCTTTTCAAATGAGCTATTACACGCACCCTCGTTCCATTTAAAAATTTTAAAGGGGTAGCTGTAATTCCAAGGGAATTGAAGGGGAGGTAGAAAATTATTGTCAAAAAATTTAATTTTATAATTAAAAATTGACATATTTTAAGATGTTAATCATAAATTGTTAATTAAGTAGATAGCGAATTTATCAGTTACTTATGGACCTCACTGTATATAAAACGTTTAGCTCTGATTGTTATATTTCAGAAAAAGCAGCACAAAGAGGTGTGCCGGAGATTGCGGCTGCGAACAGAAATACAAGTGGCATCGACTGCTGTCCTACGATCCAGACAACGACTGTAAAGGCATATTCATGGACTGGTTCTTGTTCCCTTCATGCTGCGTTTGTAGATGCAATCCCAGTTAATTCCGATTTAGTCAGTCATTCAATGACAGATCCAGCGACAGGGATACCACGGGGATACCCACCAAATATCTCAGTCGTGAAAAACAGCCTCTTAATAAGCCGTTTTTTTTTTCCTTTTTTTCCATCGCTAGATTTGTTTGGAGAGAGCTCAGAGGGAGCCGTATCAGGCCCCAGAATTTCTGCCGCCGGACCTGTTCAATGCTCATGGAAAATCCAGAGAGAATCTCATTTTAAGGAATATTACGCAAAACATATCAAACATTACTTTCCAATTTCTATTTAGTTTAATTGAGTTCTTAACTTAAGTTTTTTAAGTGCCCTTGTGTTAAGTAAAAATATTTTATCTACAGCCGTGTAGTAACGTGGAGTTTACTACATCATCCTGAGTGTGGTAAGCAGTGCTTTATTACACACAGTGTGGTAAAGTAATTTTTATCGCATCGGTCGGTTTTAAGTGCGATAAGTAGTGCTTTTCCGCGTGAAGTAAAGTGATTTTACCGCACCAGATGATTTCTACAGTAAGCGTAAAAAGTTTTACAGTAATTATATGTAATTAGTGAAATACATTCTGTATTTTTACAAATTATTTCACGGTTGTAGATATAAGGTTTATATAATACGATTGATAACGTCTTTACCACTTTTGAGTGATGGCAAACCTCGCTTGTGGCTCGATTTGCAAATTTCACTCATGTGTGGTAAAGACCTAGCAACTCCTCATATTATCTAATGTACTGTTAATGTATTAGTCTGTATAAATTGAAGAATTGGCATGGCAATATTGACATAATACTCTTATTTATCGTGCGCGCGTATATGTGTGTGTATGCATGGGTGTGTATGATCTGGTGATTAAAAATACACCCGAAAACTTATCCACTTGAACAGCATAATACAGAGAATACTCAATATCGTTAGGAATATATTAACCACAGTTAATTATACCATTTATGTACACTATTATACATTCTTCGCCTAAATTGGCGCCTAATGTGGGGCACTGCCCAACAATAGTCCTCCATACACAAAGATATTTTTGTCGGATTTTGTCCGTCACAAAGTAACATCGGCAAGGATTCCTCTTGTCTATGGAGGAGCTGTCTCTTGAAAATTTCAATATTCTATCCTCATCGAACAACTAAAATAACTATCTATTTTTTAAACTAATATTTAAGACATAAATTTATATATTTGTATATAGCAAGGCTACAAATGTGTGTATTTATTAGTATTATATGGTACTTACTTAATTTTAGAAGTTTACGTCTTAGTGTAGTTGTAGGAGTTAGATGAGACATGCAAATGCATGTTTTGCATAAATTTTATTAGAGAAATTAATAAATAATTTAGATCTGTAACTTTGGTAAACTCTACGTAGATAATAGATTCTAATAATTCTGCAAAGTGCCAAATTGTTTAACATGATAAATACTTTGGTTTATCAAAGAATCAAGGAATTAAAATTTAGCTTGTAAGGTAGTTTTATAGCTTGTAAAAATTTTGCACCATGTTTCAATGTTGACTATAGAAAGTAACGTAATTTTATTGTTTACTAAAACAATAAGAACTACTAGCTGCAAGAATCGTAATTAATTTTCAATTTTCCAGTATCTGATATCTGTAATCATCCGACAGCAAAAGGAGTTTGCTTCCACCACTTGCTTGTAAAATATCGATTACTTTCTTTTCATTTTGATATACTCAGGCCTATACACTATATACATAGTGTATCCTAAATGCTTGGCTAACTTCCAATGGTAAAATTTTTGCTGAGACATACTTTTCAATATTCTACTACCGAGCTAGGTGCGGGAGATGTCGAATGTATAGAAATATATGTTCAACTTTTATTTACCGCCTCTATGAAGTGAAGTATGGAATTAATGGAGCCAGAGGTGGCTCTAAGTTTTACGCAACCGCATGATACGGCGAAATTTAAAAAGCATAGAGCCGTCCCTGGCGTTCGAAACAAGTATTTGGAATGTTTTTAAACCACATTAAAACGTGATGGAACATTTTTTCAAAATAAATGTACTTATCTTTTGTATAATTTATATAATTCTACATAGAATCAAAGTGAGATGTATACTAGGTAAGTTTACTATATAGAGTGTTTTCGAAAACCGTACCCATAATTCTTACGTTGATTCTCCATGCGAAAATATGAACAAACTGCCTGTGAGCATGGATATGTAGCTTTCTAAGGAAGTTATAAAACACTTTAAAGAGAACGCCCAAAACAAAATTTTTTTCTATGTGAACTACTCTTATTATCTATGAGAATAACACTCATTCGCTTGTATCGGCTAACATGAACTTAAACCAGAGGCGTACTAAACAAAGGTGGCTTCTATTTTTCGGGCAACTTTTTTGTTTCTTATTTTCTTAACATTCTGTTGCCGAATTACAATTGACTAATCTGTTCCCTTCAAATCTACCTTACAAAGTATTTACGAGACCCATATGTCAATCTTGTCTTGAAAAATTAGCCCAAGAATTATGGGCATGGTAGCCGGATACACCCTGTATATATGTTTATTAGATATATTTTATTATTTAGTGTGACTGATTTTGTTATTTTTAATTTTGTGTAATTTACCTAAATAGGGTATTCGATTTGTTACCAAGATGATTTTTTAAATTAATGCTAAATAGTTACCATCAACGTAGGTATCATATCGTAATTTAAGTAATTTTATTTATATTAGAGCTAAATATTGTATTACAAAGCTGCTGCCATCTTTATAATCATTTTATAATAAATATTAAATTATTTTTCAAATTAGCATTATTGTTTTAATTGATACATATCACCAAAGTACTTCCACATACAGGGTGTCTCACCGGGAACTGAATCGATCGATATAGAGAAAAGTACGCATCAGAAATTTTTGAAAATTTAGATAATTACTAATGTCGGTGTGGCCAATCCAACTAAAATAATTACAAGCAACTGGCACTTCCGCTTATACCGGAAATCGATACCAACTTGCTTATTTTAAATGGAACACCCTATATATTTTAGGGTTTTCGAAAAGAGCATAAAATTCTGAGTCGAAAATATGTAGCATATCCTATACCTAAACCTAGCCGTTTCAGAGATATTTGACATTTTATAGAAAATTTGACAGGTGCAACGGTTTGCAAGAACCGTTATAACTTTCTTCGTGTAAAAGATCCTCATTTGCTTCTTGTCACATAAAAAGAACACAAGTAGAACTACGTTCTACAACTGAAATAAATTCAATAATATCATACCAAGTGTTCCGTTTTTCGCGTTACATTTTGTCAACTTCAAACAGCGAAAACTTGTTTAGGTCAAATGGAACACCCTGTATTTTTTACGTCAAGTTATGTAAAATTGAATTCCCTTTTTTCTGATATAGCATTGTGGGGGTTAAAGTTACAACTTTTTGAAATATTTGCGATTTTATTAGAAATTCATGAATTGTTGTAATCATTTCATCAAAATAGCCATGATTAGAAACAATCATTATCTTAAGTCAAAAAATGCCAGAACGTTTAAATTACACCCACGAAGACTTTTTAAATTTGTTTATTATTCATGGAGAACGTGATAAAATAATATCAAGAACTTGCAGCACATTTGCTACTTGATATCCAGAAAAACGGAAACCGTCACCAAACACTGTAAAACGCATACTGGAAAATTTTAAAAATTATGGCTCTGTCAAGAGAGAAATGCAAAGAAGAAAGCCTATTGTTGATGACGAAAACTTTGGAATAGTCATTGTGGGATATTTTCATGCATTTCCAAGGATGTCATTAAGACAAGCTGCACTGGAATCTGGACTATGCAAGGATTCAATTCACAGAATCTTATTAAAACATAAGTTTCACCCATTTTCATTCCATATGGTTCAAGGATTAAAAGAAACATATTTCCTAAGAAGACAAAATTATTGTGAGTTTATTCTAATAAGGTCTGAGGGTCAGGATTCTTATTTGGGAAATATTATATGGACAGATGAAGCAAAATTTACTAAAAATGAACTTTTTAATAGACACAATTCGCATTATTGGAGTGACTCAAATCCTCATATGTTCAGAGAGCAAAACTTTCAGGAAAGTTGGCAGTTCAATGTTTATTGTGCCGTAAGAAAGGATAGAGTGGTGGCATTACAATTTTATCAGGAAAATTTAAAAAGCAAATTAAATTTTCTCTTCTGCTAATATGTATAGGTAAATTTTTGTTTTTTTCTTTAGGTGAAAGATATCTGAATATCTTAAAAAATTTGAATAATAACTATTTAGAAAATTTACCTCTCGCCGAACATAGAACCATTTTTTATCAGCACGACGGTACTCCCCCACATAACGCATATTTAATTAATAATTACAATTTAATTAAATATGCAATTAATTTACAAGAAACTTTTTATGATCAATGAATTGCCAATAATGGACCTTTCTTATGGCCTCGTTCGCCCGATTTATCAGTTCTGGATTATTTCATTTGGGGAACTATGAAAAATAAAGTTTATGAGAGCCCATTAACAACCATTGAAGATTGTATGCAAAGAGTAAGAAATGCATTTCAAAACATATCACAGGATTCAATCCGAAGGTGCGAAAAATGTGTCGAGGTTCGAGGGCGGAATTTTGAGCAATTATTAAATTAAAATGAAATCGTATTTTAACTTGATCTTATCTCTGCTATTTTAGTTCATGCCATACCTTCAATTCGATTAATACGCATGTTACAGTGTTAGTGTTATTTTGTGTTTTCGTGGATATCGAGTAGCAAATGTGCTGCAAGTTCTTGATATTACTTTATCACATTCTCAATAAATAATAAACAAATTTAAAAATTTTTCGTTGGTATAATTTAAATGTGCTGGTATTTTTTGACATAAGATAATGACTGATTGTTTCTAATCGTGGCTAATTTGATAAAATGATTGCAACAATTCATGAATTTCTAATAAAATCGCAAACATTTCAAAAAGTTGTAACTTTAACCCCCACAATGCTAATATCAGAAAAAAGGGAATTCAATTTTACACAACTTGACGTAAAAAAATACAGGGTGTTCCATTTGATCTAAACAAATTTTCGCGGTTTGAGGTTGACAAAATGTAACGCGCGAAACGGAACACTTGGTATCTTATTATTGAATTTATTTCAGTTGTAGAACGTAGTTCTCCTTGTGTTCTTTTTACGTGACAAGAAGCAAATGAGGATCTTTTACGTGAAGAAAGTTATAACGGTTCTTGCAAACTGTTGCATCTGTCAAATTTTCTATAAAATGTCAAATATCTCTGAAACGGCTAGGTTTAGGTATAGGATATGCTACATATTTTCGACTCAGAATTTTATGCTCTTTTCGAAAACCCTAAAATATATAGGGTGTTCCATTTGAAATAAGCAAGTTTGTATCAACTTCCGGTATAAGCGGAAGTGCCAGCTACTTGTAATTATTTTAGTTGGATTGACCACACCAACATTAGTGATTATCTAAATTTTCTGATGCATACTTTTCTCTATATCTATCGATTCAGTTCCCGGTGAGACACACCCTGTATAGTAAAACACTCAACGGTATATTTCATCTACAAAGTTAGCGTTGTCAGAGCAGTTTGTGCCAACCTTTTGTAAAACAAAGTTTTTTTCTCCTTTTTGCATTATAATTATGAATATTTTGAAATATTTCTGATATATTTTCTAAATAGGCAGGCTCTTCCCCTAATCTAATTTTATGTATAAAAGCCAACGCGTTGAAACTCTAAAAAGCACGAGGAAATCACTACAGTTCAAGTCTGTGGTGTAATGGCTATAATAATCTTCTCTAGCGATTCTTCTCTCTTGAAGAAAAGATTACTGGTGTATGGCTCTCTAGTATTTTATCGGCATTAGACTCTAGCTTTCATATAGCAAAATTAATTTTGAAGGAAAACGACGGACTACGACATAAACCATTTATTAAAATAAAAAACAATTTAAGTATAAAATAATACAAGATATGTATATAAAATCAACATACATACATACTATAAAAACAAAATACATAAATACATCGAGACAAAAAGTCATTCAGTCTTAATTTAACAGTTCACAGATTTACAACAAGACATCGATTTCTTTTGGTTCATCTGACGGTTCAGATTGGTCAGTAATGACTATTTTAGGGGTGTCGTTGTTTTCGCATCTGTCAGTCTCAGTTTGTGCTAATTGAATTTTTTTCATCAGTTCCATGCAGTTTATATTATTCTCGTAGTTAAAGTCGTGTGACACGGGCTGAAAAACATCGAGAAACTTTTGGAAATCACCCATAAGCTCGAATTTCATGCAGTTGACCAGAATGGAGGGAATGTCCGACGTTGAATAAGGAAATTTAAGGATAATTACGTCTTTCTCAGGAGTTGACTTCTTCATTTCAGCTTTCAAGAAATTGTAGGTCATGTAGTCCAATTCGCATTTGTTCTCGTCATTTTCAGGCGGTGCTATATAAATGATATACGTCGCTAGAATCAAATTGTCACTACACCATTTGTCTGCATTCTTTGGCTTGGCTTTGTTCAAATTTACAGGGTCCGACATAACCTCAATGCCCGTCAAATGTTTGACAGTTTTTGCCAAGGTAGTAACGACATCGTTGTGTTTGTCCGAGGAGGGTTTGAACAGGATTAGAATTTTTTCAACTGTGTCCGGTAGGCCACCTAAAACAAGAATAAATATGTATGGTATACATACACTTGGTTATAATTTAGAGATATTCATACCTCGACTAGTAAACATTGCAACATACTGCCTCAAACACAATTTCCACAAACACCAAAATACATGAACCCTACTTTACTCGACACGTGTTTCAACGACCACCTTGGCATCATATGGTATTGATGACCATCTCCGGATGATGGCAGTACAGTTGGTGAAACACGCATCAATTAGGGTATTCGTGTGTAGTGTTCGAGTATTCTAGTATTTGTGGAAACTATATCAGAGATAGTGTCACATCAAAGGTTTCGGCTCTAGGGGCTAAGGACTAAGGAGTGAGGAATCCAGGACTTCAGGTTTGTCACATAATGTACACAGTTGTTTTTTTCTTATCTATTAGTTAAATTGACTATTTCCATCTATTTAAGAAAAAATTTAAATGTATCAATAAATTTTACATCCTACCCAAGTAATTTTACAGGGCCCACCCGTGTATTTTATTAAACAATATTGAATAAAAATATGTTCCATGCATTTTTTCCAGTGCAACTATAGTAGCAATAAATTAAATATTAACGTGGGCGAAAAAATACATTTTATACTGATTACGTTCAACTTAACGAAATAAAACGACTACATACGCAAACTGCAATCATAGGTGCCTTTGGAATTCTCTATAAACAATACTGACAATATTAACATTGCTTCACACATTGTTTTAGTTTTTTATTGTCAAATGATGTGTATTTCTGTCACTGAATTGAGATATATAAATACTTATTTAAAATTAAGTCCAAAGCTGTTGGGTCAGACGGCATACATATTGATTTCATTCATTTATGCTGTACTTTTATTTTCAAATATATTTGCCATATTGTAAATTTCTGTTTAATAAATTCGGTTTATCCTATGGTATGTAAAATGGCGCATGTTACCCCCCTTTCTAAAACAATAATCCCAAACATTTTCATGATTTGAGACCGATAAGCATTTTGCCCATTTTATAAAAAATTATTGAATATATAGTGAAGCTTTCAACACAGATTTTGAAATTCATTGGATTTGACGCGACTGCAGTAAATTTTATTTTATTATCGTTATTTAAATGGGAGACAACAAAGGGTGGTTCTTAAAAATAAATATTCCAGTCCTATAGACATTTCATGTGGAGTGCCTCAGCTCTGTATTAGGACCAGTTCTGTTTACTATTTACACCTCATCTTTTCCAACATTTTTAAACAATTGCAAAATACAAATGTATGCAGACGACGCCCAATTGTTCCATAGTTTTGATCCAAATGACCTCCAGAATAGTTGTACAATTATTAATAATGATTTGGAAAGACTTTATAAAATATCTCTAGAGCATTCTCCGAGGTTAAATCCTATCAAGCGTGCAGCAGTGTTTTTTGGCAGGCAAATTGACAGATCACGTCACTTACAAGATGTTAATGTACCAGTAAAGGATGAGATGAAAGTATTAGGTTTAACTGTACATTCAGATCTTAGATTTAATAAACACATATCGAACTGCATAAAGAAAGCCATCTTAAGGTTAAAAATTTTGTATAATTCCAGACATATTGTCAACGTTAAGCTTAAAATAACGTTATGTCAAACTTTGGTTTTGTCTATTTTCAATTATGGTGACACAGTTTATGGTCCATGTTTAACAGCTACTACAGCTCAACGCATACAAAAAATCCAAAATTATCGTCTAAGGTTGATATATGGTATCAGAAGACAAAGTCCTGTTAGTTACAAACTGAAAAAAACCTTATGGCGAAATATGAAAAATGTGCGTCTATTACATCGTGGTACCCTTTTTATAAGAAAATTATTTTAAATTGCACTCCCCCATATCTCTACCATAAAATTCGATTTGGGACTGATATCCTTAATTTAAATATCTGGTTTAAGGGCAATTCGACCACACCTTTTCATAGAATTGCACTGTTTGAAAAGTCTTCTAGTTATAACATAGCTAACTTCCATAATTCTCTTACAACATCCCTCAAATCCCTATCGCTCAGTAATTTAAAAGAAAAATTTAAAGATAAACTTTTAATTTACCAGTAAAGCTCAGATGTCATAGGTTTTAATTTTGTGCTTAATTTAAGTTATACAAATACTTTCCTTAAAAATAAACAAAAAATAATAAACCGTTTATATTTTGGTCAATTTGGTAATTTAATAGTTATTAATTTTTTCACGCTATTGTATTGTATTATTTTTATACAAATACTTATAATCTGCTAATTTTTTCTTCGAGTTAAGTGAAAGAACAGATGTGCAACTTCGCCTCATAATATATTATGTTATGTACAATTTCATAGTTGCTGAATAAAGTGTATTATTATTTAATTCTTGTTTTTTGTTAAATTGTTATAAAACATTGTACTTCATACAAACTGGGATGAATTAAACATGGTTTAAAATTCTTGTTAATTGTGTTCAAAATGCCGCAAATTTATACAGGAGATGAAAAAGTGGACATGTTAATTATTTATGGGGAATGTAAAAAAATGCAGTTGCAGCTACCGACCTTTATGCCCAATGGTATCCTGATAGACAATGTCCAGCGAAGAATTATTTTAAACGTGTTAAAAACCAATTCCGAAGAGAGCCCAACAATAATCCCGAAGAAAACTTCATTATTGACGAAGGAACGGAAATTAATGTTTTGGCTCGAATAGAAGTTGATAAGACTGTTTCTTTAAGGCAAGTTGGGTTTGAATTGGACATCAGTCACCAAACAGTAAGCCGAATTTTGCACAAATACCACTATAAATCTTTTAAATACTAATTGCACCAGCATTTGTACGAAACATAGGATGGAATATTGCAATTGGATTTTGTATAGTAACGTGCAGTCAAACAATGATTTTTTGAGACTGATTTTATTTTCGGAGGTTTACAAATTTGAGATTATTTAACCGACAAAATACAAAACATTGGTCACAAGAATTTTTTTTTTTTTTTATACATTTATTTCCGCTACTGAGGCCTAACACCGACGCCTGTAGACGAGCTACCCCCAACCAGGAATTTTGCTGAACGTCTTCCCTTAAGAAGAGTAGGGATCTTTTACTTGCCTAACATTTAATAGACAAGGGACCGACGGCTTTACATCCCCTCCAAAGGATGGTATATCTCCTATACAACCCTCGCCTAAGGTTGTATAGCTTCCGCGCATACACTGATATACAAGCCGCTGGAAGATGCGTGAGGCGAGAACGCGGTTTCCGTTGGAATGGTCACCATCCAAGTACTAACTGCGCCTGTCGTTGCTTTACATCGCATACCGAAGTATGTACATAGTAAAGACGCACCTACGCTCGCCCCGAGGTCACAAGAAAATCAAAATTTATTATGGGAGGGTAACTTTCAAGTGCGGTTCGGTTTCAATGTTTTGCTTGGAATGGTCAGTAGTAGAATCATTGGTCCAATAATATTTGAAAGACCTCTGACTGGTGCCAGATACTTGAGATTCCTGGAAAATGAGACTGAGGACATTTTAGATGAGTTACCATTAGATTTCGTACAGGGAATGTATTTCCAACAGGATGCCGCTCCTCCCATAATTCGAGGATAGTAACCGATTACCTTGCACAGAGATTCGGAGAAAACGTAATTTCGAATGGTCCTGTGCGGTGGCCTCCAAGGTCACCTGATTTAACGCCCCTTGATTTCTTTGTTTAGGGTTATTTAAAAAATATTATTTATGCAACCGCCGTTACAACCCATGAAGACCTGGAGCTACGAGTAAGACAAGCAATTAATAGCATAACGGGCCAGCAATTGGCGAACATTCTTCGAGAAACAGCTATGCGAGTTCACAAGGGCATTGACGTTAATGGACAGCATTTTGAACAACTGTTATAATGTTTTGCGTTAATTTTTTGTATTCCAAAACCACCTTATGTGTAACAAGGTAATTAGAATAAAATTGTATTTCCTTTTGGCTGTAATTTTATTTGTTTTTATCGCACATTTTCATACGACATATGAATAAATTCCTTATTAATAGTACTAATAAATGGTACCACGGTACCGATATGGTTCCATTTGAAAAAATTGAGTTTTGCCCCAAAAACAATTTTGGTGAATTTTATTTGCTCATAAATCACGTAATTTAGTGTTTTTAACGGGATTTTGATTTTTGTAGAATTACACGAGTCATTTAGAATAAATCGGAACCATCATGGCACCCTTAAATGGAAAACTAAAAATTATATTATAAAAAAAAAATTATGTTTGAAATGTCACTTATTTGGCATCGTTGGATACGGAAAATTATGCAGAATTAAAAAATGCAATAATATACAGGGTGTTCACGAAAGTTAGTATCACGTCCGGCGAAACCGGAAGTGAAAAAAAAAATCAATTGTATGTCAAAAAGTATCGCTTATTATGTATGTCTTAAATTTCAATCAATTATCTTCATATGTGCCAATAACTTCTAACACCGATATAAATTTGACTCAAGATAAGCTGGAAAACTCTGCATGTCCAGCAGAAAACGCCTTTGCACTATCTCCAAAAAATGGCCCTGAATACATCAAGTCTAACGAGAGAAACGAAGAGAATAATTTTTTAGTGAAGGCCCAAACTATAAAAAACTACACATAGTCCATCAAAATGTGCAATGTATGAGAAACAAACTGTTAGAGTTTGAAATATTTTTATGTGATATTGACTGTGATATTTTTTGTGTAACTGAGCATTGGGCGAACGATACTCAACTTCCTTCACTATATATAAAAGGGTATTATATTGGTAGTTACTATTGCAGAAAAATTCAAAAAAATGGTGGTGTTGCAATTTTTCTAAAAAAACACATACAATATGAGAAACTTGAATATGTCAATTCTCTTGCTATTGAAAAGCACTTTGAATGTGCTGCACTAAAATGTTATTTTAATGCAAATGACTTTGTGATTATAATTGTAGTATATAGAAGTCCTGATAGCGACTTAAATATCTTTTATGAAAATTTTACCATTGCACTTGACTTGATAGTAAGTAAATACAAAAACCCTAAAATTATAATATGTGGGGACTTTAACATAAATTTTTTAACAATAAATAAGAGTAGTTCAGATCTCTTGGATTTTTTAAGATCATATTGTATTGTACCTACCATAAATGAACCAACAAGACTCCAAAGCTGTATTGATAATATCTGTGTAAATATAAATTGTGAAAATTATGAAAGTAAAGTAGTAAAAAATGCTTTATCTGATCATCATGGGCAGATGTTATCTTTGGAGGCAAAAAATGAAATAGCGAATAACAAAAAAGTAAAATGCAGAGCATTAAATAATGAAAATAACATCGACTATTTCTGTTCCCTGTTACGTGATGAAAACTGGGAAGATATGTATAACGAGTATAACATTAATGCTAAGTTTAATGTTTTTTGTGAAACGTTTTTATTTTATTTCGATCTTGCTTTTCCTGTAAGAATAAAAATTATAAAAAAGCTCCATAAAAACACTAAGTGGCTGACGAAAGGTTTACATGTATCGTCGAAAAAATTGAAAGACCTTTATTTGTTGACCCTGACCTCAACAGACATAAATTTAATATCATATTATAAGAGGTATAAATGTATTTACAGAAAACTTCTCCGAAAAGCAAAGAAAAACTATAATAACAGCATTTTAACAAATGCTAGAAATAAATCCAAAGCGGCATGGAATATTATTAAACCTAATAAAAAGAATCAAGAAAATAATTTAAAACTAAATATTGATGATAAAATAATAGATGATCCAGTCATTTTAGGAAATACTTTTAACACACATTTTAATGAAGTTCCTACTAAATTGTTAGAAAACATCCCACTTAGCAACTCTGACCCGTCAAATAACATAAAAAATAACCCTTATACGTTCTTCTTTGAACCTGCAACTGAATCTGAAGTCTTTGATATTTTACTTAACTTGAAAAATTCCAATTCTGCAGGAATAGATGAAATCAGCTCAAATCTCTTAAAGAAATGTAAAGATTATATCACGAAACCATTAACTTACTTGATAAATAGTTAGCTTAGTGCTGGGGTGTTCCCTGATAAATTAAAAATGGCAAAAATAGTACCCATTTTCAAATCCGGAAAGACTGATGACATCAATAATTACAGGCCAATAGCAATATTAAACACTTTTGCAAAAGTTTTTGAAAAATATGCAGCAATTAAAATCATAGTTTTTTTCGCAAAACACAAACTAATTAATGAAAACCAGTTTGGTTTTCGAAAAGGACGATCAACATCGAATTGGGTAAACAAATTTTTAAACTTACTTTATGATAAAATGGATAACGGCGAGAAAACCATTGGTATTTTTCTTGACCTTAGTAGAGCGTTTGATTTAGTCTCGCATAAAATTCTACTAGATAAGATGGCTAGATATGGGGTTAGAGGACTAGCACTAAACTGGTTTTTTAGCTATTTAGAAAATCGACCGCATCTGGTTAGTATCAATTCCCATCAATCGGAATCGCTTTATTCTACAGTTGGTGTCCCACAAGGATCTATACTAGGCCCTTTTGTTATTTATCATTTATATAAATGACCTAACTGCCCATAACATATTTCTATTTGCTGATGACACATCTGTGATTGTAGCTGATAAAAACTTAAATAATGCTGTTCGTAGGAGTAATGAGGAATTAGAAGTAATTTATAAATGGCTAGTGAGCAACAGGCTTCTATTAAATACAAAAAAGTCGGTCTTAATTAATTTCAAAAATACTCTGCCAACCTCTGATAGCAGCCAATATATAAAAATCTCACACAAGTCGCTTATACAGGCTGATTCAATAAAGTTCTTAGGCTTATACATTGCTGAAGATTGTAGGTGGGGGACCCATATTGAACAGATGTGTAAGAAATTGGCTCCGGTTTGTTACTGTATCAAAAACCTGAGGGATATGTTGTCATATATCAGTATATTTGTAATTTTATTTGTGTACTTTTAATTTTATTTTGTGTACCTGTATTTCATTATTTGCATTGTATTTTACTGACTTGTGTAATGATTGTATAATCAATAACACCAATAAACTCTACTCTACTCTACTCTACTCTACTCTACTCTAAGCATTGATATCTTAAAAATGTACTACTATGCAAATTTTCATTCAATTATGTCATATGGAATCACTGCTTGGGGGTTTTCAAATGAGAGTTTAAGAGTGTTCAAACTTCAGAAAAAAGCAGTTAGATATATGTGTGGTGTAAAAATGCGGGATAGTTGCAAAGAGCATTTTGTAAATTTAAATATCCTTACGTTGCCCTCAACATTTATTATGAATATTCTCACATATGCTAAAACTGAAAACTTTCAAACTCTAAGTGAGTTTCATAGGTACAATACAAGAAACAATGAACTTCTAGAAATACCTCATCACAGAACCACGCTTTATGAACACTGTCCAAAATATCTGGCCATTAAGGCTTACAATAGACTACCAAATGAACTCAAATTATTAAATTCTAATCTTTTCAAAAAGCGTATAAAAAAACTGTTCATTGAAAAAGCATATTACTCGATCAATGAGTTTTTAAATGACAGATTGTGATTTTATTATAAATTACAATTTACTACCCCACATATACTTGTATCACTTGTATTGTATATACGTATATTATATACTATATGTTTTATGTATTTACTTAATATCATATATGTCTTTACACTTTTTTATCTTTATATACTTATATTTTTTTATTTTTGACTTGTCCTATATTATTGTTTTAATGATCGATTGGACCAATAAATATTATTATTATTATTATTATTATTATCAAAACTAAAGGAGAAAAGGGAGGTATACCATGATCCTGTTACACCGGGTATTATGCTGGTACTACGGCAGTAAACAAAATAAACAAAAACCTACCTTGAGGTTTGAATCTATGATTCCACATATGGAAAATAAACAACACAAATGGAATAATGAAACTGGCACCAACAATGCCAACAACCAGTGGGGTTCCTTTTCTGTCTGTAATCAGGAAAAAAATGTTAACTTCCAACGAAGTAAATCTGACATAACCAAACTTACGCATATATACTTTAGCAGTAGTGGTCTTCTTGCAATTATCTTGGAGGCAATTGCGACAAATCGCCGAAATGTCAAAAAAATAATGGCCCTCTCCATTAGGCGGTTGATACTCATAGGTTATCAGCTCATTCTCTATATAGGCCGGATTCAAAAATTCAGTCAACAACAACTCCTTTGCATTTTTCTCTCCTCTCTCCCTATAAACCTCAACTTTGTAACGGGCGACATTGTAAAATTTCGGTAAAGTTTGTATATTCACAACGATTTCTTGGATGTTTGTAAAGTCTATGTAGGCAAATATTGACCTATTGGAAAGAGGAAGCGCATCACCTAAAATTAAGACTTTTGTAACAAATTTGAATATGAATTAAATTATATACGTTTTTCTGTTATTATAATAGCAATTTTTATTATTAATCTCATTAAAACATTCATAAAGTTACATTTCAAAGAGTACAATTTTAGACGTGTTTTGTTGTGTTGGTGTGTATGTTTTATTCTGAATTTGTGTCAACTTATAATCCGTATGTATATTAGGAATTCTTATTTAAATAAATAATAAATAAATAATAAGAGTAATAATAATATATTTATTAACCATTTGTATAATACAATATATGTATGTTTGTCGCTAAAATATTTAAAATGGTTGTTTGAATCTCAAAATCTTTCAAACGAAAGTTTGTTACGGTTCAGTTTCTGAACACGTAACGATTTATATATCAATTCAGTACGCTATCTCGTACTCACTCTGTATATGGCAGCGCCAAATTAAGATCCGCGATGGGTGTATTGTTGGTTGCCCAGCATTCGATACAGAAACGAGTAAAATTAAAATAAAATTCTACCCGACGATTGTGCTGGAACGCAGTGATAAGTTTTTCTGAGGAGGCCGCAAAAAAAAGAAGATAAGAGAGAAAGAAAGAAATTCAGGAACGAGGTTGTCGAGTTCGAGGAAGAGAGAGTTGGATGTTACGCCTTTTGTATAGTTTTATATATATTGTGGCCCAATTTTGGGGATTTTTGGCGTGATCCAGGGGAGAGCAGGAATAATTAGTGGTTGATGTATTATTCTGTTCCGAAAGCAGTTGGCTAGATCTGGAAATCTCTTCTTGTCTTTTCTGAGAGTGAGACCACTGAAAAACCGTTTAATAACTTCAAGTTTTTTTTTGACACCCCCGAAGTTGCCAGCGTTGAGCGGTGTATATACGAGGGGCAATAACGAGGTATTTAGCGAAGTCGTTCCAGGCCAGGGTGGATGCTGAGACCGCGAGGCCGGCGTGGACAGGCAAAGAACAGCTAAGCATACGCTTTTATTCATTTCTAAAAATTGGGGTTCCCATAGATGTTTTGATCCTTTTTCCCGAACACCATCAGTGAGCAGTACGACTTAATGCGTTATTAACTTTTTTTAGGCAGGGAAATTAATTCCCCAAATAATTTAGCAACCTTACCTCCACAGGATTAAGTGAGACATTTTAGCCCTTCGTATTGTTTTTGTGAACGGCTTGTACACCTTCGTGCAATAACTTTATAATGTTTTTTTATCTATATTAATGTCATATACCTACCTGCATGTTCAGAGAGACACACAAAGTTTAGTTATTAATATGTTCGTCATTTAGCCATGTAATATGTGTACAATTTTGTGTATTTTTTTGTATATATAGATAATTTTGTCCCCTTTACATTTTTTTTATAACTGCTTAGTTTATAGTGCGTTGTTTATTTAATATTAATTGCCTTATCGTTCTGGTCAGTAGACTATTGAACATATTTTCACCAAATTTAATGTAAAATTCGTATCTCGTTGTGTTGTATTTTAATCTAACATTTTGTTATACAGAAGGCACAAAAATATCTCTGTACTAAACAGTACATATATGTATGTTATATTGTAGTCGAAATATCAACTTTTGGAATAAATTGGTGAAAATCACGACATCTTTTATATTGCGCAAACCACCATCACTACCCAATTCATCATATTCACCCTTAAAAGCGAACCACAACCCCCGCAAGAATCCAGCTAGCCAGTGTGCCTATCTCCTCTTATAAGTCCTTCTGGCTCCAGAGTAGGCACACTATAAATAAATATTTGTGATCGACCACTGTACGGGGTGAGTAACTTAAACCCCGATCCACCTATAACAACCGGACCTTGACGCGAGCCAGAATTGTCGGGTTACAAGTTGTAGACAATTCGATTACGAACAATTTTCTTTTACTTTTCATTTCCATTCAATCAATATTGGCAGAAATATGAATTTTAAAACATCTTTATAGCGCACTATCAGAACATTTGTTTCATGATAAAATCGATAAAAACTCGAAAATGGTAGATCATACGCATATAGTGTATCCAATAGAAGTTATAGAAAATCTAATTTTGAATATGATGGTGTATGTACAGAATCGTTTTGATAACGAATGAATGGAGATAAAAGGGAAAAACATGAAAAATTGTCATTTTCAAGTGCATTTTGACAAATAGCTATTTTTCGATTGACTTTAAGCAATAATAAAGGTTTTTTGAAGGGAATTAAATTATCTGTAAAATGAGCTCCAAGTGATCCTTCATATGATAAATGGTTGACGAGTTACAGTTGTTTAAAGCTATGAGCAAAAATTCCTTTTTTATTATAAATTAAAATGTTCCTGCAAGAACTGGGCATAACAATTTTTTTAAAATATGGGCCCAGTATGAAACGACTCAGAAATGCTCACAGAATAACTTCTGATACTTCAAAAAGTTAAAAACTATTATTAAATGTACTTTTTGTACTTCAAACGTGACGAAAATTGCCCGTTTGCTAAAAATTAAAAATCAAGCGCATGACAAAGTTTTTTTTGTAGAAAATTTTGTAAGCTTTCATTTAGGTCTTATGAAATTTTGTCGTAAAGTCAAAAGAAATGATGATATATACAAAAAAATAATTAAAAAATAATATTGGTTCAATTTTTCTGAACAAAAATCATTTTCAAGAGCCTTTTTTTTAAAGAAAATATACCTTGCGAATGATTTATGCTATTACATTACTATAGAAGTATATAAACTAATAAAAATAGGTCAAAACTAATTTTTAAGAAATTGTTATGCACAGTTCTTGCAGGAAAATCTAAATTTATAATAAAAAAGAACCATTCATCGTATGAAGGTCACTTGGAGCTCATTTGACAGATAATTTAATTCTCTTCAAAAAACCTTTAGTGTCACTATTGCCTAGAGAAAATCAAAAAATAGCTATTTGTCAAAATGCACTTGAAAATGACAATTTTCCCTTCTATCTCCATTCACTCGTTATCAAAATTGATATTTTCTGAGTTTTTGCAAAAAACTGATTTCTTTAACCTATTTTCTACTTTTCTACCCCCCCCCCCCTCCTCCGTCGGAATCTAAGGGGGGGGACTTTTGATATATTAAAAAGTACCACAAAATAAGCCTGTTCCCAAAAATTTCAGCCCGCTCAGATTTATTTCATCCTAATTTTTCCATTTTATTGGGTTATATACTGTTGTCGAATCATAAAATTCATAAATATAATTCAATTAAATAATATTTTAACCACTACTCTGCACAAAACACATCAATCACATCATCAAAACATGCCAGGGGCCTTCCACAACGTTCAATACTCCAGCCGTCCTAACGTCTAGACTCCCGTCCGGTTCGACTCGTCGCATCAGTCCCAACACCAAATCAAGCCAGAGGCCGTCCACAACGTCCAATACTCCAGCCACCCCAGACATCCAGAGCCCCGTCCGACCCGATGTCTAATTATATGAAGCAAGGTTTCTGCGGCGGCAGTTCTTCCGCAGTTCTCGTCGCTACAACATCAACTACAACCATCAGTCCAGTGAAAGCAGATCAACAAGAAGCAACCAGTCCAGCCCACCAGTGTATACTCGACGAACCAACCCTCAATACGATGCTTTGTCTGCCGCCAGCGCACGATCCAAGGCTCTGTTGATGTGGAGAAGAGTACAAACAGTGTACAGCGACAGTCGCGACTTGTAAATGTTTCATCGGTGTATAGTAGTGCAGGAAAAATTAAAATCAAAAATTGTCAACATCTCGGGAAGCTTGGCGCTGTAATCAGTCAGTCTGGGCTCTCCCGCCATCGTAGAAGCCACTAGAAGTCTGGAAAACTCTGACGTCATAAGCAACACCATCATGCAATTGGAGTCTCATGCCATATCTATAAAAATCGACCCTGAGAGCCATAGTTCGTCTTCACCAGCTTATCGGAATCTTTAATTAGACTACTGGCGCCCTCTATCAAACAAAAAACATAGTCTCAACCCCTATTCACGACAACAATACATACCTCTTTGGGCACTTTGTCCCTTGACATAAGATTTCCTTAGAAATATTCAATTCCAGCATCTTTTATTTTTTAAATCTGAACGTGGATTTTCAAAAAATATTTACCTATGTCAGAAAACCAAAACACTGAACAGGTCACTACAAGCAAAAACTGCACACATAAAATCAAATATTCAACTTTAGCAGCTCGTACTTCTTAAAATCAGAACACAAGTTTTCAGATACATAGGTATAAAGAAATTCAAAAATCTCCGAACAGATCATTTACACATTTACAAACAATACAGATGATACTCATTTCCCAAGGATTGTTAAACAGTCCTTGACTAATGAAGTAGATTTTTCCGGGTCTTGCCGTGGTCGTCGAACTTGACTTGACGTTTCGCTGATCATCCTGTCAGCTTCTTCAGAAGGATTCTAAATACTAAAGACTAAGATTCTATTTTGGATGGAAAGAGGTAATCGACTGATTTTCCCGTTGTGGCTGTGATTCTGTTCTGTGACGCATCAATTACGATATTTGTAGTCTTTAGAATCCTTCTGAAGAAGCTGACAGGATGATCGGCGAAACGTCAAGTCAAGTTCGACGACCACGGCAAGACCCGGAAGAATGTACTTCATTAGACAACGGCCGTGAAAACCTCCATTCTAGTCCTTGACTGTTTCCAACTTTTTAAATTTCCTTTGCATATAGCAACCTGTTGTAACTTCAATCATAATAAAAACAGTCATCAACAAATGGTACACACTGTAGTAGCATATATAATCACACAAGTTTTTAACATTTCACTCGTGCCCCCAAAAATACACATAATTTAGTGACTTAGACAACCAGTTAAACACTACCTGCAACAAGTGAAAGGGAACAAACACACCGTACACTTTACTTTTTAAAGTGTGATATTACCTACTGAAAATATTATAAAGTATGTTATTTCAAATGCTCTTCTAAGTTAAATACCTATACACTTACATATCAAATGTCTACATATTAATAAAACGTGAATCTACTTACTGAAGTTATTAGCATCAGGCACATTAAAAAGTAGCTTCCTGTACATAATCTTTTCCATATGATCTGACTTATTGGTAGCCCAATACTCAAGTAAATAAGGGCTAGCTCCCAAACTCCTTCTTGCTGTGTCCCATAAACAGGAATCGTAGAGATTACCATCATAAAATTCACTCATTCTATACAATTTACAAACATTGTTATTCTTATTGTTATCCTCAGAAAATCTCATATAGGATTCTAAAAATAAATACTTGCTTTTAATTATGCTTTGCACGAAGACGCATAAGTGTACGGCAAAAAAAATAGAACAGTAAAACCATATTTAACTTACCGTTCCATTTTACATTTGAGAATGATAAATTCAAAAACAACTGTGTCTCTGATTTATGCTGCAGTTGCAAAATTAAATTTCCCAAATGACTATTCAACTCGTTCTCAGGGACTTTAATTTCTGAACAATCTCGAGAATCAAAGCTTGTTGATTTCACTTTACAATTATCCAATACATGCTAGGAAAAAGACAACAATATTTATGTGTAAAATATGCATATCAATATAATCCAGATCTTGCCTATAGCAGAGCATTCTTTTTAAGAAAATAATATACAAACCCTTTCCGAGCACATATTATCTTGTAGCTGTAGATTACACAAATCATAGACATATCCATAATTAAATAACGACATAAAAAGTAGCAATGCTAATTTCATCTTGTTAGGCCTTTTATCACAAATATTCTTGATCCTTGATCCAGTTACATCTTTCAAATCGCTTCTTTCTAAATTAAAAAATGTTGTCAGTTGCCCAAATAGCTGCCAAACCACTTTAAATCTTACACTAAAATGAGAATGTCTCGGTTACTTTATTAAGATCTGTGCTATAAGTACAAAGAAGATCAAGTAAACAAACGGTTCCCGGTCTCTCTACTCTACTGTCTCTGTCCCCCGAACACCGAATCCCAAATGTTTGACAACTTGACAAGCTGCAACCAAAAACACCGTTTTTGTGCTGCGCCACAGACTTTGCCAGATGTAAATTGTATTCTTTGGTTGTACTCGTTGTAATCTTGGTTGTAATCATCTAATAAACTGGGAGTTGCGCTTTGGGCTGTCAAAAGTTAACCAAAAATGTTTGTAGGGTCCTTAGATAGGGTCCCTTCTCAGAACTATGACTGTCCCCAACGGCAGACCGTTTAAGCCAATGACGATCAAGAGTTCTAACTTCCCTGAAGGAGTATTGAAAACTGTTGTTCCCTATTGGATTAGCGGTTCGTCGTTGTCGAACTTACGACAGCTGTGAGCAATTTTTAGAAGGGGCACTAATGAACAACTACCACAGACTACCAGACTGGCAACTTCCCTGAGAAATTTATCCGGTCAAGGTCGAGGCAACAGAAGCCAAATTCAGATGTCGCTCTTAACGCAAATGTCGTTTGAAACGTCAAACGTCGTCCATTGTTATTATGTTATTTATATTGTGTACTGTGCTGGTGATATTATTTTTGTAGAAACTTGACTTTTTAACATAGAATACGTAGTTTTTAGTGCCCTTTAAAAAATTCTATTTCCAAAGAGGAGTTGGGTGAGTGTTATTGTGCAAATATACATTGGATTACAGTAATATATAATATTGCATTTTACAGATTATTTCTTAAAATGTCTTCTGCCTTCTGCATTGTTTGTGAAACTGAAGAAGTTGATGTGCAAAAATTGCACTATTTTCCCAGGAACCTTCATAAGTAAGTGTGCATTTGCTCCAGTCTTTGTTTTTAGTTTTTGCACAGTGCAATATATATTTCTAAATATCGTAAGACTACTTCAAATTATTGTTCTGCCTTACCACAGTATCTACTTCAAATAAATAAATAAATATTATCGTTTTCAGATCGAAAATTTGGCAGGACTTAATGGGAATGAAAGTGTCAGAAAATACTATACGCCATCTTAGAATTTGTAATAAGCACTTCACAGTAGAGTCATACTCAAATGATACCGATTACATCCTCAATAGAAATGCAGTTCCTACCCGGTATCCATGTGGAGACACAGTAGAAACACAAAGGGATTGTACACCTGTACCCATACAGGTCGAGGAACTCAAAGAAGATATATGTCTACCATCGACATCACGTGGTCTTCGTGTTTCTTCTGCACATAATGAGGAATTAGAAAACCCGCATCCAGACACATCTAGTAGTGTGCCAAGTACTCCAGTTGATCGTTCATCAACACCTCTACCATCGTATACCAAATCTGGGGGATTCAGAGGCCAAAGTTCAATTTTTAAAAAATTGTGTCAAGAAGATACAACCCCAAGGAAGAAAGTTATGTTTAAGGTAATTTCAAAAAAGGCAGATCACATACGAAAATTAAAAAAGTTGTGTAAAGAGCGAGCAAATAAAATAAAATAAATGTGTGACCTGAGTAATTCTGATGTTGTCAGAAATATTTTTAAGGTCCTAAAGTCAAGTACTGTTGACTTTTTAATATCTCAACTACACTGTGCAAAACCATATATTTCATCAGGTCCAGCGGCGGGATTCTAAGTTGCTATCGTATTAAGTCGATACGATACTACTGGTTCTAAGTACGTATCTTATAACAATTTTAACTCTTAACCGACAGAATACGCTCGATACCAAAGAAGTTATTGTTTCAGTCTTATGATACTATAACAGTTTACTCTATAACAACTTAGAATTTCAAACGACACGTGTTTGAAATTCGTTGCTATCATATCGATTCGATAGGAACTTAGAATCCGGCCACTGTAGTCATGTTTGCCTTGAGTTTTTTTTATTGAGGTACTAACCTCATCATCACTGAAAATTCGAATTTGGAGAACATTGTTATCATGTAAGAGGTTGCAAGGCTACTCGCCTACAATTAATAAATGCACACGAAAAGAAATTAGCAAGAGAGTTATTGTAAAATATAAATATGGTTCTTTTGATATTGATAATTTAATTGAATATAATAAAACAAAAGTGCCTTAAATATTAATATTAGTAATAAACTGTCTTTATTTGTGGCGGAGTTCAGCAAAGCTACTCTTCCACTCGACCACATAAAAATACAAGTTTTATGATGTAATTTTTAAAGTATCTGTTTAGGTTAAGGATATGTGTGTTTTTAATTCTTATGCTTTCTTTTACTATGTATTTTTCCTTTGTCATACTTTTTATTACATGTTTATTTATGTCTGACAAAATAAAGTTCTATGATGTATTACAAATTTGACTTTTAATTTCCTATAGTATATATATAATATGGCGTATTTGACATTGAAATTTGTGATCAAAGATTAAGCATGAAACGGCATTGCACTTTGATCACAAATTTTAAATGTCAAATATGTACATAAACAAGTTAAAGTAAACAAATGGTCAAATCTCCCGCGTCTGCAACTGTGGCGCCCTCTGAATTTGGCTTCTGCAAATCGGAGAGAGAGAGAGATAGATTTCTGGACAAAAATTTAACATTGAGTTGCCAGTCTGGTAGTCTGTGCAACTACCAAAACGGTGAAATGAAACAAAAAACTTTTCAATTAATTTCAAGTATACAAGGTTATGGGTGGTAATTTAGTTATTGATCTTGGGTAATCATTTCATGTTGGTTGGATCAACAATTAAAATAAATTGTATCGTGAAGTAAACGAGTACGAGAAAGAAAACAACAAAAAGTCGGATATACTACTTCCAGCAGTTGCACACTTCCTAAAATATTATTTTTATTACCTTGTCGTGTGTATCAACTTAGGGCATCGGTATTGTCGCGACAAATGGTATAGTGTAGAGGTCGAGAAACGTTCATTCGATCCCCACTAACATAGCAATCTTCTGTCTCGCTTTCACGTAAGCGATTTTTGTTTTCTTTCTCGCAATCGTTTATCAGTATCAGGATGTATATACATATAAAACTACATTTGCCAAATCTGTATATGTATGCGTTTTGTAGTTTTACTGGATTTAGTTTTTCCAATTCTGTCTCAAAATGATCTTTTGAACGTCATTTCAGTTTTCAAGTAAGTCTTATTATTTTTTAAAGAAGAATAGCTCCACCATAGTAATAAAAATGGTGAGCGGGTAATAAATAATTGTAAAGGAATTAATAGCAACTAGACTGTACTACACAATAATGATAGCATCAAAAAAGTGTCTTACTATTATCACACTGATGCGATAAAAGTACCTACCACAGGGCATCCGGCATTTGCATATGCGTCGTCACATTTTTCAAGGTCGCTTTGGAGATGAAACAAACAACTCATAAATTTGATGCAGTTCCTTGTAATAAATATCTTCCCTTAAACATATAACTATTATTACATGTATACCTTTAATTACGTTTTAGTGAAAATTAAATTAAATTGAATTTCATTCCATTAACTGAACGTTTATAGGTTATGATCCTTGATATTCCTTGATTTGGCAACGACCTTGAAAGATTTGCAGATGCCTTAATAGATGTTATCACGTCACGATAAAAATAAGCCAATATATAAATATAATTATTACTGCATAATGATGCTTTAATATTGACAAAAGGTTGCATCACAGATAAAGTAACCACAGAGTACAGTAACTAAACAGAGACGAAGACAAGCCTTCCCGCCAAAACCTATTTCCGTGACCTTACGTACCAGTTGCGTCTACACTGAGAGAAATGTGTTGTTAATTTCTTCCTTTAAATTGTGAAAATATTGCTAGGGCCCAACACAATCGCAAATATGCGCCGGAGTATAACCAATTCAAATGGTAATATTTTTATACCCACTTCAAAATACTTACACCATTTTCAGGTGAATTTCAGAATTTAAAGAAATAAATTAACAACACATTTCTTTCAGTGTAGACGCAACTGATACGTAAGATCACGGAAATCGAGTCATCAAAACTCAAAGGTGCCGCCTTCTGTTTTCTTAATCACCTCCCAAGTTATCGAAGTAACCCCCCTCTTTTTAATGAAAATTGTTTCTCCTTGCGGGAATCGAACCCACTTCGCTAGGCAACTCAGTTTGCTAGCTTTAACACACTGAGCTACCGTCCCCGTACTCCTCTGTATAGTTACTGTACTCTCTGATCTAACTATTAACCAATTCAATTGAGTTGATGAATCGAAAACGCCTACAGAACTTTGTAATAAAGCAACTCATTACTCTATGGCTGACTGATTCATTTTCGTAATTATCTTCAAAATTTAAAGGCTAGATAAATAAAAGTGGAACTTTCCATCATGTTGGTCAGTTAGACAAGACACCCGTAAAATAATATATATCGTTTATTTACCCGCCACCCCCGCACTATTTGCAGTTAAGTGCCTAAGCACTTTGCGCCTGCGCATTACGAGAGTGATCATTTTAATTTGTTTTTAGTGGTGGTGAAATAAAAATAGTTCGCTGTTTATTGAATTCAAACCAAAGAAAAAAAGTGATATATCGTTATATGTAAAAAGCGTTAATAAAAAGGATTTACGCAGCTACAACAGTTCTTGTTTAAAAAACATGGAGGAGACTGGCGATAAAAAAGCCGAGGAAGACTCGGAAAACGTACGTTTATATTTAGCTTTTGCTTGTCTAATGGCTTAAATTAATATCAAGACATTTCTGATTCATTGTAATAGTTCAGTTTTCACGTATTCATATATTTTTAAACGACAAAATAGTTACTTTTGTTAGGACTTATTTAGTTCTTGTAATTCACGAATAAATCTAAACATATTCAAATATTTGTTGTAGAATTCAAAGAAAGCTCAAGCTGAGACAGATGATTCTTTATCGTTGTCATTGACTCCACCGATTCCTGAAGACGACAAGAAAGACAATGAAAACTCTGATGCGAGTATTTCTGAACACCTAACCTCTAATAGTACTAGTGTAGAAAACGATCGTTCCTATCAAGAAATAGAAATTTCGAATAGACCTTCAAACATTTTGTTTGACTTGCCATCTTCAGATGAAGAAAAACACCTCGAGCAACAAAGGCCTCGCTCTTTAGAAGCCAGTTTGTGCAGTGATAATAGTATTATAAGTTTAAATTATTTAGATATGATTAATGTTAGAAACATGGAAGTAAGCGGTAATGTTCGTAGTATTTTAGAAGAGATTTTAAACCAAGAACAGTTTAACTCGGGCAGTGAGGGTTCAGCCTCTTCAAATAACTCCAAAGAAGAAAGCCTAGATATTTTTGCAAATGTTGTACTAGATGATAAGAGTTTAACTAATTTTAGAAATAATGATAACAGTTTTAAAGAAAAGAATTTGTTTGGAAGCAATTTCGGGTTACCCTTAGTGAGGAATGAAAGCGATCTTGACAAAAGGATTAAAGATTTCGAGGAAATGTTAGCTATTAAGGACACTACAATTGCCGCCCTGACATCGGAGCTGGATTCTTTTAGGGAAACAAGTAACACGAATTCTGGTAGTATGGTATCTACAACCGAGTACAAGCAGCTTCAAGAAGAGTGTAACAGTAAGGTAAATTATCTAGTTGCCTAATTAGTTAAAACCTTTACACTGCAAATAAGGATAGCTCCTATAGCGATTTTGAAGTTAAAAAAAATCGTAAGGAATAGTCCGAGCCAAGAGTAATAAGATTCCGTAAAAACTACGCGGCTACAATCAACCCCTGTCACCCCAAAAAATTCAAATATTTAAGGGTAGAGCTCCCGTAGCGATTTCGAATTTAAAAACAAATCTTAAAGAATAGTCGGAGTCGAGAGTAATAAGATTCTGTAAAAATTATACAGCTTCGATCAGCCCCTGCCCTCCAAAAAATTCAAATATTTTAAGGGTGCAGATAAGGGTACCTCCCGCAGCAATTTCTAAGTTTTAAAAAATGTTTAAAAATACTCATACTCGAGACTAATAAGATCATATGTTTCATTCAGTAACCTATTTTAAGGGGATGATATTACTTACACCATTACATACCTGATTAGGGTTTTTTATAACAAACTCTTGCTGTTTTCTTGTCACCCCATATATTTTTTTTTACAGAAAAATTTTTTGGTAAATTTTAACGTTGGAAACTTCAGACATCAATTAGCTGATACGACATAACAATGTGCTATTTGAATCTACCATTTAATTGTAGCAAAAACGAATATAATATCCCTCTAGTGTGCTTGACAACAAAGTATTTTAGACATTTTTGGGATTGTCATCGTCTTTTGTTCTACTACTTCTCCCCCCTTCTCTCTTTCTACCTCACATTTTTCTTCCACCCCTACCTCCCCCCAGCATAACACCGTTCCCTCTGCTCTCGCTCCTTCTCTTTTATTCTTTCTCTCTCCACCTCCCTCTCTCGCAAACATGCTTTAAAAATGTGTCAGTCTTTATGTCTTGAAAGTACAATGGTATTTTTTTTTGTAGTTGCTGGAATACAACAGCGCTATCATTTATAAAAACGATCTTATTCAGCAATTAAGTGAATCGTTAGATCAGTCGGTGTCTGAAAGGAAAGAGCTCTTAACACAGGTTAATTATTTCAAAGATGAAATAGCACAATTGCAAATACAGTTACAGGAAACAACGAAAATGGTGAATGAACATAAGTGTAGCAGTGACAGGCATGACGCAGAAAATGAGGCCAGCGATAAGGGAAATGTGCAAGAATTTGAAAAGGTTTGTGTAAGTATTTGCCAATTACTATTAAAGGTCATTATTTTTTTTGTGTTTTAGGATGTTGTTGAAAAAACGGAGAAATCAGAACCTTTGATAAATTTGGATTTGGAATATTCAAATTTAGAGGAAAACTTGAGCCTACCGCAGAAGAATTTGCTGAACGACTTAAAGATCAAAATTAATGAATTTGTAAAACAAAATATCATGAAAAATAGGAGTCTCTATGAAGAGGAAATAAATAAATTAAAGGTAGATAATAATAATAGTAATAGCTCTCTATTGGTAAAATACAAAGAAAATACCAATTAGTCTTCAACCAAAGTCGTTTATTTACATAAACTGCAATAACAGTATGCTGGCATTGCCAGTTGGTACATACTGTACGACTTATTACCTAATATTATTGTTCTGTCAGATACCATTAGCAGCGGACATAGATACCAGAGGTATCTTTTTAAATGTAAAAATAATAACATTAAATAACTAACTACACTCACATGCAAAAAAAACGCAACAAGTTAATATTTGGTAAAATTTGAGGTCTTATAATTTTTTTATTTTTAGTTCAATTTTGATACATTTTTAGCAAACTGTAGATGAAATGACTAATTTCAACTTGCATATCCAGTCTTTTGTTAAATGCTGGTGTATTAGTCATTATACAGGGTTAATTAAAAATTCGTTGTATAACCCTAACTTTAAAACACCCTGTGGAATAATTTCGTTGCCAAATTCTTACAAATTACCAATTTTTGTTAAGAATCATTCCTTTCCTACATTTCATTTTTTGGTTCATGTCTTTAGGTGCACTGGTTCATTTTTAAAAGCGAAATGAACTTGCCACCAACAGTTTACTTTGAGAAATGTTATTTTTTGACGAGCCGGCTTTGCTCATTGTTGCTCTAATGTCGTATTGACAGTAATTTTTGTTACGTAAGACCTGTTATACTACTACTATGGTTTCAAGTGCGGAAAATTGCGCAAAAGCTGTTGCTCTTGTTGAAGATGGACGTAATTATGAATATGTTGCAAGAACCCTTCATGTTCATCGCTCTACCATCAAAAGAGTAGTCGAACGTTTTAGACAAACTGGCAGAAATAAACGTAGGGCAGGTTGTGGCAGAAAACGGAAAACTACTGCTATGGATCACAGATTTATTCACATTAACACTCTGCGGGATCGTCATTTAACATCAGTGCAGACAAGAAATCAACTCCAAGAGGTCCGAGGTACTAATGTTAGTGTGTGGACAGTTCGCCGAAGATTGAAGGAGTTTGGTTTGAAAGCTTGCAGACAAGCAACTGGACCTAAAATGCTTCCTCGTCATCGAGTAGCTAGACTGCAATTTGCCACTGAACATTTACCTTGGAACTTAGGGCAATGTAACAATGTTCTTTTTACTGACGAATCCAGATTCTGCTTACATTCTCCAGATGGGCAGAAAAGAGTATGGAGAAGGGCCGGAGAAAGATTTGCAAAGTGCACGTTCAGTCCCCGTCTAAGCTATGGAGGAGGTTCGGCAATGGTGTGGGCAGGAATAACCCGGGAGGCCTGCACCGATTTGGTGGTCATCGATGGATCCTTGACGGCCCACCGATATATTGAGGAGATATTAAGCAATTACATTGTACCTTTTAGTGGATTTATCGGCGATGGCTTTATCCTAATGCAGGATAATGCGCGGCCACATTCAGCATTGCGTGTTACACAATACCTCGCGGAAGTTGGTGTTAACAAAATGAACTGGCCAGCATGTTCGCCCGATCTTAACCCCATAGAGCATGTGTGGGACATGCTTGGTAGGCGGATCAGAGATCGCGAAGTAGCTTCGGCTACGGTAAATGAGCTTCGTTTAGCCCTTCAGGAGGAATGGCAAAATATACCTCAAAATACTATTCGTAACCTTATTGACAGTATGAACCGACGTATGCAGGCAGTTATAAGGGCTAGAGGTGATAATACAAAATATTAAGTTAAATTTGTTGTAAAAAGTACGTTTCTTTAGGTTAATTAAGTTACAGTTGAATTGTTTGCATAAATAAATTTTCTTATTTTTCTTTCTTTTTATGTAAGTTGTAATAACTAAACAATATATTGTTGCCATTTCATTACTAGATTTATAAACTAAGCTGTCAAACTGACGTTAGAGCAACAACGAGCAAAGCCGTCTCGTCATAAGGTAAACTGGTGTTGACAAGTTCATTTCGCTCTTAAAAATGAACCAGTGCACCTAAAGACATGAACCAAAAAACAAAGTGTAGAAAAGAAACAGCTCCTAACAAAAATTGTTATTTTGAAAGAATTTGACTACGAAATTAATCCACAGGGTGTTTTAAAATTAGGGTTATTAAACGAACTGTTAATTAACCCTGTATAATGACTAATACACCAACATTTAACAAAAGACTGGATATGCAAGTTGAAATTAGTCATTTCATCTACAGTTTGCTAAAAATTTATCAAAATTGAATTAAAAATAAAAAAATTATAAGACCTCAAATTTTACCAAATATTAACTTGTTGTGTTTTTTTTGCATGTGAGTGTAGTAATAGTAATAGATATGCCACAATATTGTCCTCTTAAAAAGAAGCAGTCAAACATTCAAACAATCAATGGCGAATTTTTCTTTACGGAATACCCTATACATTTTTACATTTATGAATTCAGCGTAAAATTATCTTTTCAAAGACCTCCGGATTTTTGGTTTTTGACGTGGCATTGCCGAGTTATTCGAAAAAATACGAAAATTTTGGTTGGAAAAAGGTTTAACAAATTAATTTGCTGTGTGTATATTACTATTAATTAAGAAGATTTATTTTGCAATTATAATAGACAAGAGATGTACTACAACGACACAACCACCAAATATTGATTGTAAATATACAGGGTGTATTTTATACTAGTGCTAATTCAGGACATTTCAAAGTGAATTTTCTCAATATTTTCAAATGGAACACTCTGTATATTATTGTATGTTTGAATTGGCATGTTAATTCTCTACGATTTTTGTAAATAATATCCTATACCTAAAATCAATATTTCCAGATATTTTTACTTTTTCATTAAAAACCGTTAAATTATGATACTTTTCATTTCGAACTGATCAAGTAGCCATGATTTAGACGTAGTGAGAATAATTGAAAGTAGTACTAAATTTTGTTCTAGGTGCGTCTTGGTTGCCCCAGTAGTATTTTTTCACAGTTTAAATCACATTTAAGTCTCTTAAAAATTTATAAATAATTGTTTAATATTACAAAAAAGTTGACATAAATAATAGGAACAGAACATATGGCATTAGGAACTATTTTAAAAATTCAAAATTATTTTGAACCTAATTTAATAAAACAAATAATACCTATTGTTTATAGGAACAGTTCAAAGTGGCCTCCCAGTACATCTATGCATTTCTGTAGATGATTTTCGAATGATCTACCGACATTTCTTAAAACAAAAGAAGATTTTGGTCAAATCAGGGCTTCTGGCAGGCCAACTATGGGGTCCTCCTCTTCCTATCCAACCATTTGGAAAAGCGTCTTTAAATGTTCGTGAATAGCTGCAGTGTGGTGCACAGGTGCTCCATAATGGAGGTACATTCTCTCCCTAACGTCCCTGTGGACATCCTCCAGTAATTCTTCCAAGCTGTCTTGCAAAAATTCCAAGTAAATTTGACCATTCACATGTCCATCAAAAAAATGTGGTCCTATCACATAATCCCCCAACAATTCCTCCCCAAACATTCATCGACCATCTTGTTTGGCTATTTGTTCATGAGATGTAAGGATTGATTGTGTCATAATAATGAAAATTATGATGATTAACACGTCCATTTTTATGAAACGTTGCTTCATCGGCAAACAAAACAAAGTCAAAAAAATTTGTCCTGTTTTTTGTTTTACCCATTGACAAAATTGTATTCTGTTTTCATAATCCCTATCAATCAGTTCCTGCATTAGTTGAACTTGGTAGGGATGAAATTTGTTTTTTTGTAGAGTTTATATCGTTTTCTCTTGCCAATTCTCTTATACTGCGATAAGATCTTCAATCACGCTCAAAAGTATGACTGTGTTGTTTTCTACATTTGCTACATTTTTGTTAATTCCTTTTTCTCATATTCCACTTTCCCTGTATTGTTAAATCGTTCCATCAACCTCTCAAAGTATTATTGTTTTTAACTTTTCTACTGGATGATTTCTGATTGGAATTGGTAATTTATTATAGATCTTTATTATGGAAAATTTCACATTTTATTGCAAGTAAGTATATTTCATTCTGTCACTAATCAAGTCAGACTTATTTCTGGTGTTGTGGCTGTGCCGCCTATCACAGTTCTCAAGAAGGTCCCTGTTATTACAGATAAATATCACAGATTCATAAATCTAAATGCATGGTATGGTAAGTATTTTGTTATTTCTAAAGTATATTTTACAGGATTCGCGATTTTGTAATTTATAGATATTTCTTATACACCTCTTTTGTAATGTAAAGATACGTAACATATCTGGAGAATTAGCCCAGAAGATGATTCCATATCTTATTCTGGATTGTATATAAGAGTGGTAAGCAGTTAGGGCTGATTTGGCATTAATCATGTTTGAAATCACTTTCAGTGCATAACAGTATCGTGCTAGGCAGCTGGCAAGCGTTTCGATATGGCATCGCCAATCTAAGCGAGAATTAATGTGAATCCCCAAGAATTTCACACTGTTTACAGTAGTGATCTGTTTATACCCATTAGAAACTATCAACTCATTATTTTTCAGACCGTAATCAAATTTTATTAATTGGGTTTTATTTGTGTTAAGTAAAAGATTATTTGCAGCAAACCAACTTTCTAGTGTTTCAATTGTAGAAAAAATATTTTGATCGAGATTTATTGTTGATTGGTCATTAAAAATTAAAGAAGTGTCATCGGCAAATTGAATCACATCCTCATTAATAGCGCAAGAGAGATTGTTGGTGTAGATAAGGTAAAGGAGGGGGCCCAGCACAGAATCTTGAGGAACACCCCTTTTAACAGTGATGCTCTCTGATCTTATGAATACTCCATCCTTATCACGTTCAACCACTCTCTGTACTCTATTTCGAAGATACGACTCCATTAATTGCAGCGATACCCCTCTTACCCCATAACATTCCAGTTTGTTTAGTAATATTGAATAATCAACACTGTCAAATGCTTTAGATAAATCTAAACACATTAGAAATGTAGTTTGACACTTATTTTGTGAGTCAATACTTTTACACAAAGCTTGATATATAGAGGTGATTTTTGATTTATTTTTCCTAAACCCATGTTGTTTGTGTTGGGGATAAAACATTAAAGTGATTAAAAAACATATTAATCTGCTGTAAATAATTCTTTCAAATATTTTGCTGATGTTTGATAGCAATGCAATTTGCCTATAATTGGAGACCAGATTTTTATCTCCTTTTTTATATAAAGCGATTATTTCTGCTACTTTTAACCTATCTGGAAAGTAACCTGTATCAAAGGTTAGGTTTATAATATGTACTAAAGGTGGAGTTATTTCAGAGGCTATCACTTTGAGAAGTTTTACAGGTATTTCATCCTCGTCAACTGAATTTGTGTTCTCGAGTGACATAATTTCATTATATACTTCAATAAAGTTAGTAGGAAATAAAATTAATGAGTTGATATTTCTTTGAATATTGTACAGTGCATAATTTTCATTTTTAACAATTAAATCTGGACACTGATTACTAAAAAAAGTATTCACATTGTTGAGAATGTCTTTGGGGTCTTTATGTTCGCCTTTCAAATTAATAAGAATAGAATTTCTATCAGTTACATGTTTGCCTGTATAATCTTTTACCAGTTTCCATACTGCTTTACTTTTATTCTGCGCATTTTGTATATAATTCATGTTAGACAGTTTCTTTGCTTCTCTGACTACCTTCTTAAGAATGCTGCAATATAAGTTGTAATGGTCACAAGTAACTAAACCCTGTTCTTTTTGTTTAAATAGATGTCGTTTTTTTTTACTAGATATTCTAATACACTTTGTAATCCAACTGTTTGATCTTTTATTGTTAACAAGTTTTTTATTAAAGATTATTGACATTAAACTAATTAATTTATTAACAAATATGTTGTAAGCTTCATTTGACACATTTGAATTAAAGACTTCAGACCAATTTTCAGTTTGTAGTTCATATTTGAAATTTAGCATTTTTGTATCTGAAAATACTCTTCTAAACAGTTTATCATTGCAAATTTTATTTGGTGTCATTTTAATGTATATGGTTTGACCATAGTGGTCGGAGATAGCTGTTGGCAAAGTTTTCACAAAAATCGTAGAGAATTATCGTGCCAATTCAAAAATACAATAATATAAGAGAGTGTTCCATTTGAAGAAATTGAGAAAATTCACTTTGAAATCTCTTGAATTAGCACTACTACAAAATACACCCTGCATAATTATAATCAATAGTTGGTGGTCGTGTCGTTGTAGTACATCCCTTGTCTACATAATTGCAAAATAAATCCTCTTAATTGATAGTAATACACACATACAGCAAATTAATTTGTCAAACCTTGTTCCAATCAAAATTTTCATATTTTTTCAAATAACTCGGCAACGCCACATGAAAAATAAAAAATCTGGAGGTCGTGGGAAAAGTAATTTTACACTGAATTTATAAATGTAAAAATATATAAGGTGTTCCATTTAAAAAAAATGACCTTGAAGATGCTTCGCTGTAGCGAGTCACCCTGTATATTTCAAAATAATTTTAAAATGTGCGCCTTTTGACGCTATATCACTTCCATAAAAAAAATATTTTCCAAAGTCTTCTAATAAGAGCGATATTGAACTTTGACCCACTATTGGGACAGCCTGTATATATTTTTATTATCAAAGTATATTTTAGGTATAGCAATTATCTGCCTTATTTTTTGTTTTTTCTTACAAAAACTGTATTTTTAGGATAAACTTGTACTGGAAAAAGATGATTATGAAACCGAATTAGCTCGATTAAGAGAATTGCTGGCAAATATTAAATGTGGTTCAACTGAAATTATGGAACTTAAAAACGAACTAGAGGCAAAACACTCGCGAGAAATGGAAGAACTGAGAACCTATTTTGAAAAAAAGTGTGTAGATTTGGAAAAGAAGTAAATGCAATTTGGTAATTAAATGCTAATATATGTAAACGTATTTTATTTTAGTTACTCCGAAGAAGTCTTTAGCCAGCAAAGCAGGAAAATGTCGGGGTCAACTTGCTCTGAGGCCGAATTGAATTCCGATGTGCTCTTCTCGCATTCTCCCGGACCTGACGGGGACATACGCTATGAGCTGCAACCTAACATTACCAAAAAGGACTTGACGAACTTGAAAAACGAGTTAAATAGTGTTTTAAACAAAATAAACCGGTACAATTTAGACAATATCGCCGAAGACGACTTCAACGCTTTAAAGACTGAAATCAGCAAGTGTAATTTGAACAATTTGCTCAAATACGATCTGGCAATTATTAGAACCGATATTCAGAACAAGTACTATGCAGAGCTGGAAGTGCTGAGGGAAAGTAATGAGAACAAAGTTGATTTGTTAAATGTCGAACATGAAAACAGGTTGAGGAGTTTGGAAAGCAAGTATCTGGAGGAAATAGAGAACTTGAAGTGCCAGTTAGACGAGCTGGCAAGGCAAAACGTTAATATCAGTTCAGCGGTGCAGGAAGTGGTGAGTGTTTTTCTATTTTTATAAAATAAGCAAATTCTCTTTTTCGTGTCTCGGTTTATGTTTTTCAACGAATTGTCTATTTTTTTATGTTTGTTTTAATATGTCTCGTTTTGTTTGTTCTCTAACCGCATGCTACCAGGCAAGTTCTGGGGAATTTGAAATCAGTGAGGTTGTACAAAGCTACGAGCGACGATTGCAGCAACAAGTCACTCTAGCTAAGATTGACCTTATTTCAGCGCTTGAAAATCAGATACAGGTATTTTTTTATGTTACGTAGTGTTTACTCCTTGTGGGGTCTGTTTCTTAATAATTGATATTTTAAATCATGTTTTCTTTATTTCTTTCTTTTATTTTTTTCATTAATTAAGTATAAAGTAATGCACTTTATCAAGTGTTGACGGACATTAGAATTGACGATTACGATTCTTTTAGTTGGTTGCGACAAAAAATACAGGCAATAATGTGAATAATATTTCGGCAGCCCGTAACCAAAATTTTTAGTTTTAGTTATCCCCCTAAAGGAAAATTCCCGCGCCAATGCTCATTTCTTTGAACAAGGATATAAAAAGTTCGGGGCAACGGAAATTTTTAACATCGTGATAGGGTTGAAATGTATCCTTGAGCATGTAAAAAGTAACGGGCCATCTGAGTAATCACCTAATGCACGTTTACTATTTCTTGGTGTTGGTGGTGTTGTTAATAAATATCATGGTGTAGTGTATTAGGTGGTCCGACACACGGCACTTGCCATGTTAATCAACGGCTTCATAAGTGCTTGGTTTTATTTAATTCAGTAGATGGCGCCCGGAATTTACCCCTACAATTACCTAGGCATAGATAGACGGATTTCCTTTGGTGCATGCCGTAAGTAAGTAAGTAAGTTTGTTTATTGGTGCTAATACAATCAAAAGTTTACACAGGTCCAATTACATAGCAATACAAAGACAATTTGAAGTAAAAAATATTAATATATAATACATCAAGTTGCACATTAAAATAAGATCAATCAGTGATTTCAATTATTATTAAAAATATATTAAAATAAACGAACATTAAATTATATACTTGTGTCATTAAAATCATTATTAAAATAATCGTCTAAAAAATAAAAACATTTCTGAAGTAAATAATTTTTTATCGCTGTTTTAAATTTAGTTAGTTACTGACAACGTCTTCATGGTAGGAGGCAAAAGGTTGAACATTTTTGGACCAAAATAATTTATGCCTATTTTTGACTTACTTAATCTGTGGTAATCTACATATATATTTGTTCTATTTCGTGTTTCATAGTCGTGTATTTCCGTATGAGAAATATAATTTGTGAAGTTCTGTTTTACATGTATGAGACATTGCAAAATGTATATAGACTGTGAGAATTTTCATCTGGATGTAACTATCCCTACAGGGATCTCTATAGTTTAGCCCACTTAATATTCTTACAGCTTTTCTTTGCAATGCAAAAACTCTGCTGGATAAAGATGCATGACCCCATGCCAATATTGCATATGAAATTTTAGATTGAATCAAGGCATGGAATACCGTTAATAGAACACTTCTAGACACTTTATTTGATAAGTTACGAAGAACATATATGGATGATGATAATTTGTTACAAACTTTATCTATGTGATTATACGAAGTTAATTTTTGATCCAAATAAATTACAAGAAATTTTACACATTCAGGATTTTTTATAGAGGATGTGTCACGTAAAGAGAAATACATCGCTTGGGTTTTAGAAACATTGAGACTTAATTGATTGGCATGAAATCAGTTTGTTATCTTCAATTGTGCATCCGCTAGTGCTATATTTAATATATTTATATTTTTATTAGTATGTACAGCAGTAGTATCATCAGCGAACATAATGAAGTCAGTGTTGGGATCACAGGATGATATATCATTAATATAGATTAAAAATAACAGAGGACCCAACACTGATCCCTGAGATACTCTATATGCAATGGATCGAAGTTCAGAGTCACTTCCTTTAAAGGATACAAGTTGTTGTCTGTCATTTAGATATGATTTTATAAGCTGGATACTGTTCTCAGAGAAACTATAATATTTTAATTTATAAATTAATATACTAGAGGATACGCAATCGAAGGCTTTGATTAAGTCACAAAAGAGCGGCTGTATAACTGCCTTCTTCATACCCTTCATTAATTATTGAAATTAATTTGTTGACAGCTGCTGTACTAGATAATGAGTTTCTAAATCCAAACTGATTTTCATTGAAAAGATTGTTATTTTGAAAATGTTCATACATTTTTGCCTTTAATAATTTTTCAAATAACTTTGCAAATATATGGGTATCAAGGATATTGGCCTAAAATTTGACACACCATTGATATTTCCTTTTTTATGTATTGGGATAACTCTTGAAATTTTAAGTACCACTGGAAAGGTGCCCTCTGTAATACATAGATTAAAAAGTTTCATCAATGGTACTGCAATTAAATTGCCAATACACTTCAGTATTTTAGTGTTAAATCCAAATATATCTTTACTGTTCTTATTATTTAACTTAAATAATTCATCTCTCACCTCATTTATAGTAAATTCTTGAATTTCAAAGAGAGGAATATTATCAGTTCTTATGTTACTAAGAAAGTCATCACTGCTCAAGTCAGCATCGGGGAGATCATTGAGAATGGTTTGCACAACATTAACAAAAAAAATTATTAAAATCCTCACTAGCCAATTTAGTTTCTTGATAATTTAATACGTGGTTTCTATTTTTATTAACTAATTGCCACATTAAGTTTTAGGTCTGCCTATACCTTAATCTATATTCTTTAACCTGCTGTCTTAACTCCACAGAATCTGTTCCAATTAAGGCTTCTTGCATAAAAGAAAGGGTTTTTTACATGTTACAAGTGTGGCAAGCGGGAAAATTTTTTATCTTTTGGATTTAATTATTTTACAACTTTTTTCACATTTCTTCCTGTATTTTTTATCTGGGCCAACCGAAGGACCAGTAATTTTCTGTTCTATTGAGGGGCAAGTCCTTTAACACTTCTGCTAAAGTGCCCTTTATACCTCCAAAAACTTTTACTCCAAGTATCGTAAGACTATCCTAACCACTCTACTATTTACTTTAATGATTCTTAAAATGCTTTTACAACTTTTTTTCTGGATATAGCTATGTTATGTGTAAAAAAATACAACCTAGACTATAGACTGTTTGGAAATGTGACAGGAATCGGTTAGTTTGTCCTTTTGGAGAAATTTAATTGAAAATACACGTACTATGACAGTTTTTGGGTGAAATTCTACCTGCTTATGTTATAGAAATTTAATCCGTGGCAAATTGTCCTTATCCTTGCTGCTGTGAACCAAATCTTCGATCTCTTTCATTTATCCAGAAAATGCCCCCGGAAGTTTTAAGTAGGACACCCTGTTTATACTGTGTAATGTAATTTCTATGAATGCGAAGAAAAATAGTTGTGCACACATGGCCAGTCTGTATCTAATTGTTTTATTATTCTCTCCCATTTCCAAGTAGACTATAGACAAGCAATTAAAATAAATCTTTAAAAAACAGACCTCATATAAAATGTATATTTTTTAAAATCACGCGGCTAATCTAAATATGTGTGTTCCAGCGTTTAGTAGCTAATGAATCTGACGACACGGAATGGCCATCGGAGCTGCTCCAGCTGAGAGACAGGTTTACCGATAAATATGAAAATGAAATACTACAGCTTAAGGACGAGCATCAGAAAGAAATCGAGAGGCTGAAGGAGGAACACATGAAAATGTTGAACGGGGCTCTGGAGAGAGCGAGACGACGGAGTCTGAAAGATAGCGACACTTTGAGTAAAGGAGATTTAGAAATTTTGAAGCAAAGGTAAGAAACATTAGTAAAACCATACGAGTTCAGGGGTGTCTAGTGACTGGGAAAACTGAGAATTATACGGGATTTTTATAGTGCCCTTGAAATATACGGGAAATTTTGGCCGAATTGCATAAATAATCTCCACCTCCTTAAAAACTACAGAAAAACGAGCACTTACATCCGATTTTGTAAATGAAAGCGTTAAAGAAAGTGTTGTGATAAAATTTTAAAACATTAGGCAGCTACCTGGCTGCATCAGCCTCATGAGTTCAAGTGTTTTGGATGTCATCCTTATGCGCCCAATATTTAAAAAATATTTCGACTACTTGCTTTATAGCTTGTTAAACCTGACATCAGTGGTTGGAACTTACAATTAGTCTTATATTTATTGTCTGTAGTTACAGAATCAAATGGTTTAGAGTCTGAATATTTGTATGGTGCACTGTAATGCCATAAACTTCACAGTAGTGTCTCATTAAATTCTATGGCTTTATAAGTACACAGTGAGTTCTTTTATTTAGTATTTGTCTGATGTATTGATACATACGAGAACATTTTAAATTCCACATGTAGGACACCGATGCTTTCAGGAAATGTGCTTAAAAAAATGACCATTTTTATGACTTCTGGAACTCTGGCTAGACCGACGTACACGATATTTTTATTTTTCAGCATAGTTGTACAAAACTGATCTTATGATAGTATAAATGCAAACAAAACCCCAATTTCTTTTTAGTTTTTGAATAAATGCGAATCGAAAGTGTCTTATTAAGAGTTTTTCTCAAAAGTGTACTTGGTAGGTATTTATAATATTTAATTGATAATGTGGATAATAGATCTGCCTTTTACATAAATGGGGGCAGTTTAATTAAACATAAGTTGTAAACAGAGCTTTTTGATTTTTTATAAAGAAAGGAGGGTTATTAGCTTGCTTGATAAGCTAAAACTTTTATAGCACCTACCTAGAAAACTGAAGAGATAGATTTAAATATCTAAGAATAAAAGTGCACCATTATATTTTGCCGACAATATACGCCGAGCAGTAAACAAATCTACAGTGTGTCCTAATTTATGTATTACCCTTGATATTCTCTGTATTTTTTAGATAAATTTTTAGTTCAGGATCCAGTCTGGCTTAGTTTTTTCTGTGATGCCGTTTAAAAATAGACATTAATAAAAGTTATGGCTGAAAAACCGAATTTTTAAAATAAGTCAGAATTGACGACATTTGCATGGTTTTAATTGATCCATAGTGGTCTTCTTCTGAAGCGAAGTGAAGAAGAAGACCACGACAAGTTGGTCGAATCGTCAAATATTCAAAACTATCCACGCGGAAGAGAACCCGGAAACCTAACTATATGGATCAGCATCAGCTCCGCTAAAACCTTAGAACCAAAATGGTTTTAATTGACTATAAAAGGGAAGCCAAAACATGCATGTGAAATTTACACGGAAATGACGTTATTTTTTCCCAAATAATAAATTTAAAATTGAAAAAGTTCATTTTCAAAAAGCCTATTATTATTAAATTGTTGAAACTTTTGAAATATTTGGAAGAAAATAGGCAATAATATTATAACTTTCTCACAAAATATCAATTTTACATAGCACTTTTTTACTAAGATTTGTATGATTAATGTGATGGTTGAAAAAAAAATGGAGTTATAAAAAAAACGAAACTTTTTAAAATTATTTTAATAGCTTTTATCATTCTTTCTTTTTGTAGTAAAATGCTTGACTCGTGAAGGACTTGTTCTTGTTTTCCTATAAAAATATTTTACATTTCTATTCTCATTTTCAATGTATTTTAATATTGTGATGAAAAAATATACGGGAATTTTTTAAAAACTACCTGGAGTATGCGGGAAATATATGGGAATTTCTAGATTAGGATTCGCTAGACATCCTGGAGTTGTTCAGAAACATTGTCTAATAGTCGAATGATTAGTTAGACAAAAACAAATTTGTAAATGCTGTTTCAATATTATTGGACCTCATCAGTCACTGAAAGGTCCAATATTGCTAAAATAATACCTATTTTGAAATTTAGCTGCAGAACAGGATCTTATTAAAAATGATTTTTTTTATTATTAAACAAAAGTATAAAAGAAAACCTAGTATCTAAAATTTAAAAAATCTCTGTCAAACCTATTTACAAGAGTAAGATTTGAATTTTTAACTTGGCATAGCTTAGCCTAGCCTCATCTTTGTTCGTAATTTTTTCAGGGACAATTTGAAAAAACAGGTGTCTTCTCTAAGGAACCTCCTCGGCGAATTACTGAAATATTTCACTCAATGCGAAGACGAACTCAACAACACCCTTGTCGACGAGTTGCTAAAGCAAGGCTTTGATAAAAATTTATCTCAAATCGAGGAAGAGCTCAACCTGAACGATTCCAGTACTACGAATTCTAGCAAGACTGGCGACAGTTTAGCTAATGTTACCAGAGTTCATTTAACACCGAATTTCAACGACTTGATCAACTTAATCGAAAACAACTCGCAAGAGGATTGTGAATCCAGGGACATATCTATAGATTTGAAGAACGAGCTGGGCGTTTGCCTGGAAAAGCTGAAGCAGGAGGCTAACGCCATCTTAACTTTAACGACTAATATTCCGCGGCAGGGCTCCGCCGCTACGAATAATTCACCCAAAAATAATTCACTAGAAGAAAAGCTGTCTTCTTTGACGAGGCAACTAATCAACGAAGCACAGGTTAAAGAAAAACTTAAGGGAGAGCTTACCGAGGCCATGAGTTATATTGTGACTTTAGAGAAGGACAAGGAAGCAATGGAGACAAATTTAGACCAGATCATCGCAAAAGGGAATATGTTGGAGCAGGATCTCCTTCAGGCAAGGAATAAGATAGCGGAGCTTATCGAGAACGGGCACAAGGAGACTGTTTCGGAGGGTTACGGCGAAGAGGGCCAAGCTGGGATGCAGAATATGGGTGAGTCACTTATTATCTCACTACCATCTTTAGTCGCACTTTATTTTTGTCTTTTTTCCAGCCAGATTAAAAACTAAATATAAAGGGCTTTTCTTAAATTACTTAACACATTTTTTCGGTATTTTTATTACTGCATTATCAAAACTATGTCATCTATCTATAACGATCTCTCAAAAAAATATCCCCAATTCATCAAATAGAAAAAAAAAAATTCACAAAATTTATTATAATAAACTTTAAAATGCAAAAAGACTATACTATGATACACAGATCAGTCAAGCTGAAAACAAATAAAACCAGATGTGGAAAATAATATCAAACTTGCAAAATAAAACACGCTCTAACTAACATAGAAATAATTGAAAATGACTTAATCTTGACAAATACAGACTTGGTAAATTGGTATAATCAATACTTCTCTACTATACCACCTCGAAGTACCAATAACGATATAGCCTTTTTGGAGTCGAATGTACCAATGATAAATAACTTTCTATTTTTATCGCCATTAGTGAACTCTGACATCGTTGAGGTAATAAGTAAATTAAAATGCTCGAATTCAAGTGGTTTTGACAGTATATCCAACAATACCTTCAAAAAGTGTAAGCATCTAATTTGCACTCTGTCATTCATAGTTAATCTAATGTTTCAACAAGGAATTTTTCCGTCCAAACTTAAATTAGCAATTATAAACCCATTACACAAAAAGGGTGATACAACTATAATTTTTAAAACATAATGTTTCTACTATAAGGAATGTAACCAGACTGCAACCAACAGCAACTCTCCAGGCTATGCGCCCTGCCGAGCGCTGAATTACAGGTTACAAGCCTGGCGCGTTAAGTGTAATGTAACAAATAGTCAAGGATCCTCGTGTCGTTCGTCACATGCCTACCTTGCACTGACGAGAGCCAACAGCTCGAAACTGCAGTCTGCAAGTGGTATGGGACGACTGGCACGAGAGCTCCTTTAAGTAGGATCAGTCTTTCGGCTGGTGTTTGTTGCAATCGAAGCATTAGCGTTTGGTTGGTAATATGCGATTATTACACTTAACGCGCCAGGCTTGTCACTTGTAATTCAGCGCTCAGCGGGGCACATAGCCCGGAGAATAGCAGTTGGTTGCAGTCTGGTTACATTCCTTATAGTAAAATAAGGATTTTATAGAGGAGCTTGCTACTGAGATATTATGTTTTAATATTTCTGCCCTCTAGAAGCACACTTGAACTATACTTTGTATCTATAGATCTATTAGTCTTCTCTCGAGCTTCTCCAAAGTTCTAGAAGTTGCAATAAATGATCGGTTAATTTTCATCGTACAGAAAGTTGCTATTAGGATATTAGTAGATTTAGGTTATTGTGATTCCTGTAGAGATGCTTTCGCCATCTTCAAATTCTAACCGTTGCTGGCACTTACATTTATGAGGTATGTTGTTATGTTTTTAAAAACAGATCTATATTTACACAGAATGCAGCCTCTCACGATCACAATACTCGTCATAAGTCAGAACTTCGACCTGACCCTCATGTCACATCTTTATATCAAAAAAGTGTTCAATATAATGGCTGTAAGTTATTTAATCACTTACTACAACAAATTAAGGAATCACCAAACCAGTATATCTTCAAAAGGAAACTTAAAAAAATTTGTTATAAAAATCTTGTGCATTGAATGAATTCTTTTTTTAAAAGCTTTGATTTAACTTGCAATGTTTGTTTGTTTGTTAATTTGTTTAGGTCAAATCTTGCAATCAAAGATTCGATTAGTTCTAATTAAGCTAGAGCTTTGAAATTTTGCACATGTGTATAAGTCCGGTGACAATACACTTTGACATTTTCATATAAGAAAAAAACAAGATGGCGGCCTCAAGATGACGGACGACTTTACCGTTTATGATCCGATTCGACTCAAAATTGATATCTGGGGGTTTTCAAGACCGCCAATTATGAATTCTTGGTCAAAATTTAGAAATTCAAAATGGCGACGCCAATATGACGGACGACTTTACAGTTTAAGATCCGATTCAACTCAAAATCGATATCTATGGGTTTTTTAGGTCCCGGATTATGAATTTTTAGTCAAAATTCAGAAATTCAAAATGGCGGCGCCAATATGGCTGACGACTTTTGTCATTTAGGTCCAAATCGATCAAAATCGATATCTAGGGGGTTTCGGGGTCGTGGATTACGAATTTCTAGTAAAAAATTTAGTTGAAGATGGCGGACGACTTTACCGTTTATAATCTGATTCACCTCAAAAACGATATCTGGAGATTTCAGCATATCAAAAGACTAAAAAGTAAAAAATAAAATTATATAAGAAAATATTTTTTTAAAAAAGCTTTTATTTAAATGCTCTAAAAAGTAGAAAATAAACTTTGAAGTAAATCAAACCCATCATTATAATAATTTTTTTTATGATATAAAAGCTTGTCACGAGATTTTCCTGTGTGAAGGAGATTGCTATATACGAGTTGAAATAAAGCTATCTATGCAAACAAGATTGTTCGAGTAAAGGGGATCTATTTTTAAGAACTAGATTAGGGTTTTAGTAACATGATGATTATCCAATAATTTTATGAACATATGCTAAAAAGAATAAAATTATTGATTTTGTCATGATTTCAAAAAAAAATTATCTGATTCAATATTTAATTTTGCGTATATCTGTGGTATATACGTGGAAAGTGTAAATTGTTACATGACATCAATAAGCTCCATATTTATTTTAAATTAAAAATGAGGCCTGTATATGAAAATTTAAGTGGTGGTTTAAGCACATATAACTGAATAACACAATAGCTCGATCTCTGATCAATTGACCAGTCAGACATTTCCATTGTCTCTATTATTATACCAGACAGTTTTATATACACAAATATAGGGTCTATAAAGCCATTACTTGATCTAGATATCCATGTGGGTTCATTATTTGTGTCAATGTGAAAGTTGCAGTGATATTTAAACAGTTTCTATATTTGTTTTTGTTTAGAAACTCTAAATTTAAGTAGCCTGAAAGGATGGTATAGTCAAACTAAAATTTCTATGGCGGCGCTTGGAAAATTGTCATTTATAAATTGTTTGGTGTTATAAACATGTGTACCTGTTCTATTGTAGACCTCACAGGCATAAAGGGATAACTGGGCTACCAAACCATCTGTCAAAACAGTGGTTCTCAAAAGTGTTCTAGTGCAGGTAAGGTGGAGCAAGGTTTCGTTTTTTTTTTTATTAAAAATCAAGACACAAGTCGGAATCTGTCCTGTATTTTAGAGTAGCAGTATTAACAAAAATACTCAGCAATTACAAAACTATGAAAAACCCATTAAAATTTGTTCAAAATCAGCTTTAAGCACACGTTAAAATGTAACGTGGATGTGCCTTTTTTACCATACATAACCTGTTTTAAATTTAATATATGCAACCTTAAACACAATTTAAAATTTCTGTAATTTGGGAAGAAATCTGAGGAAGACTGATCTAAGTTAGATAGGTTAGATGTGGAAGTTAACTAAATTAATCTTATAATTAGCAAAGGTTAATGACAAAAAAAATGTAATAATTATGGGGCTAACAGTTTGTTGCAAAAATTATTCTGGCCATTATTTTATCTACCTCTCTTTTCTTTTGATGATTTTTCAGCACAGGAGCTTAGACGTTAACTATTAAATATACACTACTATAATACATTTTATCATTAATTTAAAAAAATTTGGGTATACTTAAGAAGTAATTAATATTTAAAAAATCAAGAAAACCATAGATATTATATTAATCACACGGATATCGCTCCACCGGGTTCGAATCCCAGCTCCGGCACTGGCACTGTCGGAGGAAATGGTTGTATGTCCGCGTTTTTTCAATGTGTAACCCCCTTCTGCACAAACCTCTGGCTTCTGGAATTGGGGATTGTCTAATTTCTGTGGTGTTTATTTATTTATATTTAAAATGACGAACCTATGGGAAAAACAGGTTCCAAGAGCTGGATCAGAATTTATTTACCCGGAGATTAAAAATAGTTCAGTAATATTTTTAATTTATACATAACGTAAGAGCCGCAGAAAAGTGGGTCTTAACAAAATTCCAGTGGTGGAAGGTTATGTTGTGACTTTATCAATTTTTATACCATCTTAGATACGCCTTCACTGGATTCCTTTATACACAACATCGAGAAGTAACAGAAGCAAATATACGGTTTGGTACACTAAAAATATTATGAATGAAATTCCCGAAAAAGGGAAGTATACTAAAAAGATACAGGCTAATGACATCCAGTACCATAACGAGTTCAAATTAATTCGTGCCAAAATAAAAAAAAAACAGTATATCCGAAGCATATAGGCAGCACCTAATCAGTATCGAGCAGTATATCCACCTTTATCCAAAATCATTTTGGTCATATATAAACTCCAAAAGAGATAATACTAGAATTCCTGGCACTTCCAGAATGTAACTTACATGAATCCCCAGGACCTAGTTAATGCTTTGCCCAGTATTTTTCTAGTGTCTTTAGGCAATCTCACCCCTTAGATGTTCCAGTAATTAAATCTTATGCTGTGCAAAACATAAATCTTCAGAACATCTCTGAGAATGACATCATGGCAGCAAAAAAACTGAAAGAAATGTTTAACTGCTGACGATGATGGAGTGCCCAGTTTCCTAGTGAAAGACTGTATAGGTACTTTGGTTTTCCATCTTTGTATATTGTACAATTTAGTATTAGAAACATCTACTTTCCCAACTATCTGGAAAATAGCTAAGCTATGTCTTGTTCCCAAAACTGGTGATCTAAACGATGTAAACAACTATTGTGCTATATCTATAATTTATAACTTCGCCAAATTATTGGAGATCATATACAGGGCTATATGTAGTAGCATACGAAATATCCTATCTCCCTGGCAGCATAATTTTATGGGGAAAAGGTCCACTATTAGTAATTTGGCTAGTTTTGCTGAGTGTACCGTTGAAATATTGGACACTAAAGGTCAAGTTGATGTTATTTATACTGACATTCGGAAAGCAATTGGGCAAATCAGTCACTATATCTTGTCAGAAAAACTCGATAGAATTGGTTTAACTTAAATCTTTTGGTGTTATTAGAGTTATATATATTGGACAGAGAGAAATATGTTTATTTACAACAGTTTTAAATCAAATATATTTATATCAATATCTGGGGTTCCGCAAGGATCTAACCTTGGGCCATTACTATTTCTTATATTTATTGATGATTTATTTCAGTTATTAGACAGTAATAGACTAATGTTTGCTGATGATTTAAAAATGTATTCCTCTATTTGTACTGCAGACGATTGTCGATGCCTGCAACTTAATTTAATTTAGGTAAAATTAATCGATGATATAATTTGAGTAAACTGATTTTAAACATCTCAAAATGTAAAATAGTAACTTCCACTCGTAAAAGTATGTCATTGTTATACAACTACACAATTAATAACAATTCTCTTATAAGATGCACTGGGATTAAGGATCTGGGCGTATACTTTGATTCATCACTGTCATTCTGTACACATATTGATCAGATATGTAACTCTGCATCAGGAATGCTGGGATTTATCATACCTACCTCTCAATCTTTTATTACTATAGATTGCCTAAAAACATTATACTTTGCTTATGTTCGATCTAAGTTGGAATAAGGCTCACTAATCTGGCATCCAATTTATGACTGCTACATAAATAGAGTTGAATCGATCTCCTCTCTTTTATCTTTTGTTTTACTCTGTAATTGGTTTTACTATTGGGTAATAAATAAATGTGGTTTCCACTCTATTACATAGTGGCTTGTTTAAATATATGTAACTTCTCAATCGTTTATGCTTCAGAGACGATTTTTTTCCGTAATGTTTTAAATTGAGTGATTAATATTTTTTGTGATCATACATTTTCTGTTTACTAGTTTTTGAGAAAATCTCATTTGAAGGTATATAATCAATGTTTAATTTTTTAAAATTTAATTATAACTATAATTGATTGAAAATCTAAGCAAGTTATCAAAAAATGCTAAAGAACAAGAAAGTTGTATTGTTTAATGAAGATTAAGAAAATGTACAATAATGTTTGTTTCATTATATCGCCTTGGGAGTATATGAGTGATATCATCTTATGTATCCACTTCCTCAAGGTAATATATTATTATTTCTCAAGATTATATAATTTTACAGTTTACCATATAAACCAACCAACAACACGCATAACTAGTCCAAGTAAAGCTAGTAGAAGTATATGGCGCTTTTTCACCACCCCCTTGACTCTTGTGGTCACTCTTGATGGACACATGCCATCCAGTTCATGATATCATTGAGTATCCCATTGTTGTTCTACTGAGTGGTCCAGAAGCGGCTTTGCTTATGTACTGGTCAAAAACTCAGAAATGTCAATAATATGCCTAATTGAAGAATCCTGCTGAATATTATCTTTCATGTACCCATTGTAAGGTGTAGCCATGTTTATGTCTCTATTGGTTAGATAATGGTACTAATTGGTACTATAATAATTGAAAACTAAGCATATATTTAGTTGATATGATGAATAAACATAAAACATATAAAATAGAGGCCTTGTAACAAATCCTTGTTGAATCTCAGGATCTAATATAAATGTATTGACATGAATAATGTTTGGGCTGTTTGAACAACACAGCTAAATTTTCAACAACAAGAAAAACAATATTCTCAGATATTGATATGAATTTCGGGGCATTTCAGAGTAGAAATATGGGTATACTTCGGCTGAAAACTCTAGTCAGTAGGGCCAGGGGCGTGCGGATTTACGAGTTTTGTAAATTTCCTAATATATGTTTACGCTGTTACCTATTTATTTTCCTTAAGTTTGGAGAATTTTGACGAATAACATCAATTTCGAAGAAATGAAAGTCCTTGGATTGAGTTAACTATGCATGAACTACCATATCGTAAATTTAAAATATGCTTAAATCTGGCAACATTTTCCACGTATTCAGCGGTGTTTGGTGTGTTAAACCGTTATAACTCAGTTTAAAATCAGTGTACATAGAGTGCGGTCGTTTATCAGTTGGGCGGTATTAATTTGTTGTTTATAAATTACGTATTTGTGGTCTCATAGTACCTTAAAATTTTATTTCGTGTGAAATATTTATAGTGTGAATTGTTTATGAATTGGACGGCATTAATTTTTGTTTATAAATTACGTACTTGTTGTATCACAGTGCCTTAAAGTCATATTTTGTTAGTGCTTTAGTGAAAATAAGTGTAATTGTGTGATATCGTAATATTTTTAAAGTGCAGAAATTGAAGCGGTTCCTGGTTGTTCAAAAGAAGTGGTAAAAGTTCATACCCCTAGAAAGAAGAAAATTATTTTGAATGTATATCATGTATTGGAGAAAGATCATCCCATGGTACAGAAATCAGCATCAACAGGTTGAGAAGATTGAACCCGTATCTGTCGTTATTATGGCTAACACCCTGTATCACAGTCTATTACTGGAAAAATTACCAACCAGTGCATGGCATAAAGAGCAAATTCAAGAATGGTTAGATGGTAAAGGTATCCTAGTTGATCGTGCTTCGCTGAAAGCCGAACTGCCCTAGCGAAACAGCATTCGCCAATATATAAGAAATATATTGTGGATGAAATGGCTAAAGCTAGAGGTATTGAGGTATAACGGGTGCCGCCTTACCAGTGTGAACTCAATCCCATTGAGCTTATCTGGGGTGAAGTAAAGGGGAATGTTGCAAGAGAAAATATAACTTTCAAATTAGAACATGGGGGCGAGCGTAGGTGCGTCTTTACTATGTACATACTTCGGTATGCGATGTAAAGCAAGGACAGGCGCAGTTAGTACTTGGATGGGTGACCATTCCAACGGAAACCGCGTCCTCGCCTCACACATTTTCCAGCGGCTTGTATATCAGTGTATGCGCGGAAGCTATACAACCTTAGGCGAGGGTTGTATAGGAGATCCTTCTAAGGGGATGTAAAGCTGTCGGTCCCTTGTCTATTAAATGTTAGGCAAGCAAAAGATCCCTACTCTTCTTAAGGGAAGAGGTTCAGCAAAATTCCTGGTTGGGGGTAGCTCATCTACAGGCGTCGGTGTTAGGCCTCAGTAGTGGAAATAGGCCGACGTTAAATAAATGTATTAAAAAAAAAAAAAATTATAACATGTAAAAGGCCTTCTATCCAGTGCATTAAAAAGAGTTACAGCTGGAAAAAATGCATAGGGCACGTTAAAAAAGTTGAAGAAAAAATGTGGAATACGGATATTCGAATTGGCGCAGTGATTGAGCCAATAATAATAAATGTAGAAGCCACCAGTGATAGTGACAGTGGTGAGTGAGTGATAATCTGTGACAGTGTCATGTAGTGATTGTGATATTATGAATTATTTATTGTGGAAAATTATTATTGGTAAGTTTTGGTTTTTATTATATTATTTTAACGAGAACGTTTATTTATAAATAAATATAAATAAATAAACACCACAGAAATTAGACAACCCCCAATTCCAGAAGCCAGGGCTTGTGCGGAAGGGGGCTACACATCGAAAAAACGCGGACATACAACCATTTCCTCTGACAGTGCCAGTGCTGGAGCCAGGATTCGAACCCGGTGGTGCGATGTCCGTGTGATTAATCGCTATTGCCACCTCACGCCTTAACCCACTCGGCTATCGACCAGACTATGTTGTTATAGAACGGTTATTTATTTTTAAATTTGGTATGTTTTGTTTTTAATTATTCTAATTTAATAAGAAAGTTTATTTATGCTGTTAGAACAGTTATTTATTTTTAAGTTGTAAGTCTATTTATTTATTTTCTTTTTTAACTTGTTACTCCCTAATTAACAACCCTGTCACCATTCTTTCCCGGCAAGGAATATGCTCATGCCTCCATGTTGGTCCTTGCTGAGCAATAAGAACAACTAGCATGGTTAACATTTTTATAAACATCAAGCATTCTACAGTTTTAATGTCGGATTACGTAAGTATTCCACTCCTAATAAAATTATGCCTGCCGTTAAGAATTGTCTTAAAAGAACTCCGGTTTTTCCTTTTGACTGAGTTAAGCGTGAAAACAAATTTAATTATATTTATTTTTTATTTTATGAAATATTTTATATATACCTACATAAATACGTATGCGGCGCCACTGAGTGCCCGGGATATTCGATTTCTTTCTTTCTTTCCAAGTTTGTTTACGACTGAATAATTAGTCGAGCAAATTATTGGGTATAAAGGCGGCACGTTAAATCATTTACTCTATGCGGTCGACTAGGTTATTAAAATTGTTTGTGGTAGTCGTGATTTCCATTTCCTTCTTAATATATTTCTCTCGATTCAATGGGATTATGTGGTAGAATAAGGTGCCGCTTTAGTATCAAATAAGAGCTACAATCTTTTGACGAGAATGCCTCTTATTTTTTACGTTACTGACTCGAGTTTTCGGCCGAATGATAGTACCGTGCAATTCTGAAAACAGGTTAAAATATTCTTTGCTATTTAGTTATGTTTCCACAATCATCCTCAAGAAATATTCTATAGGAAATTCCTAATGAGTTTATGACCCTTAGAGGTATTGGGATAATTATATTTTTATTTACTTAAATAGCACTGCCTTGTTTACTTTCTAAATTATGTTTATTTTATTAATATCTGTACTTGTACAATAGATAGTATTTCTTTATTTTATAAAATCGTTTGCCTGTGTAGAAATGTGCAGCAAATGCGTTTTTTTTCTGATACAATGGTTGGTTTTTCGTAAAATATTTACATATTAAGCATTTTTTACATAACAAAATCCATTTAACACATTTTTATTTTGATATATTATTAATTTAAGATGTAATAGATAATTAAATCATCATTAATATTAGAAACTATTCATTAATTTAAAATCAATGGAGGAATACGTGTTTCATAACTATCATTTATTTCTTTTTTTATTGTTTCAGGCGATACAATGACAATTTTGGCTGAATTACAAGAGAGAGCTAGAAATATGTTGGTGCAATCACGAGCTAGTGCCAATCCTACACTGCTACATCTTATTGAGGAGCTGTGCAGGGTTGGAGAAAGAATTAAGGAGGAATCTCATCGAGAGCGATTCGACCTACTGCAACAGGTGTGTGAAAATGTTATCATTCAGTGGATTAATTTTCTTCATGCAAGGTGTTTCATTCATTCCCCTTTTTTCGGAATTTCATCCGAAATTCTGTTTGACTTTTGTTGACTTCCAAAATCAAATTCCAAAAAATGGGCGTAATTTATAAAACACCCTGTATACGAAATTGTACAGAACATGTAAGTATGTTACTTGAAATTACTATAAGTTCTGTATTCTCTTTTTGGTTAAAAATTCTTGAGATATAAAATATAACCTATGAAACGCTGCATTATATAGTATGCAATATTTTGTAGGCAAAAGATATAGTAGTTCGCATCTGACTTTTATTTTCTGCTAGGTAAAAGAGAAAATATCCTCAAGTAGTGGTGTAAAGGTAAATAAAATCACTGTCTGAAATGTTGGGAATGGGAAGGTGGAACGGCCAAATGGAATAAATTCAGTATTTCAATTATTGTGCATATTTATAAAAAATCCCGAGACACGTCGATTTTGGATTCTGAAATGACATCCTGCAACGTACAAATTTCATCCCTAAATTCAGCCCCCTTCGAATGGCAGTTGCAACCCCTAAATTTTTAATTGGGAACTAGAGGCTTGTGATACCTCATTTGAAAGGTCTTTTCATTCTCTATTCAAAAATGCTATGGATTTAATATTTATTGCAAAAATTAACCGAGAAAAAAATTGATTCATGTGCCTGTTATAATTCACAGCAGTAAACTAAAATTTTTATGTAATAAATATTAAAAATGAGTTCCTTGAACGTCTTGACAGCAACCTAATTGGAATTAAAAATATCTTCTACTGTTTTCCAACATCTATATAGCTATATCGCGTGGCTAAGTTTTGTATACCATACTTTTCGCATATCCTCATAGAAAGAAATCTAAGGGTATAAGATCAGGAGAACGTGCTGGTCATTCTAGCGATCCTCGCCTCCCCATCCACCTATTTGGAAATGTTAAGTCGAGATATTGCCAGACATCGATTCGGTAATGTGGTGGTGCTCTATCCTGCTGGAACAATATTACATCTGTTGGAACTTGTGGGTTTGCTTGAGCAGGATATAAGTTTGCCAAAGCTGGCACGACATTATTTTGCAGCAGAGTTAAATAATTATCTCCATTCAAATTGCCATCAATGAGAAAGGGACGAATGACATGGTTTCCAATTATCCCCACCCAAACATTAATCTTTTTAGGATTTTGCGTATGTAATTCTCTCATCCAGTGAGGATTTTTATTAGCCCAATAGCGACAGTTTTGAAGATTAACATGGCCATGAAGAGTAAAAGTGGACTCATACTAAAACAATTTTTTTTCCAGTTGGATAACATTGTTATCTAGCCTTTGCACCAATTATAAGTCTTAATTTTATTTAACCACATACTCAATATTAAATTGCTAGTATAGGTATTAAAAATTTGTCGGTTGCACACCTAAATGTACGGTCACTCTTTACTGGTATCAATGAATTTCAAAATCTTATAGTCGATAATAATTATGACAGTTGCTGTAATAGAAACGTTTCTAACTAATAACATACCATCTGATATAAATTTAAATGGTTACAAATTTGTACGTAGATATAGAAATGGCTGTAGAGGTGGTGGCATAGCTTTCTATGTTAAAAATCACATTAAATTTAAGATAATACCGTTGGATATACAAAATAGTAATGAAATTGACAATCTTTGGATAGAAATTAAAATAGGTCTCTTTAGGCTCGCTCTAGGCGTGGTATATCGTGTTCCGAACTTCAGCGTTGACCGAAATATTAATATATTCGATGAAATATCGTCACACATTGTACAGTCTAATGAGAATATTATAATGCTTGGAGATGTCAATGTTGACGTGTTTAACTTACACGATAGATTATCTAGTTGTATTGATTCCTATGGTTTTACTCAGATTGTTAACGAGGCCACCCAGATTACAGATCATTCAGCTACTTTATTAGATCCAGTCTTTGTTACAAATAATAATATTGTTAATAGTTCTGGTACTCTTAATGCAGATGTGATATCGGATCATCAATTAGTGTATTGTAAAATTAAAGTCCCTTCTTATAATTTTAGTCGAAGATTTGTCACTTTCAGAAACTTTAATTCCTTCGATGAAGAGCAGATTTTAATTCATTTGAATAATAAACAATGGAATGAAATTTTTTATATGGATGATATTGAAGAAAAAATGAGATTCTTGTCGAATATTATTTTAGAACTCTTTGATATACATGCCCCACTCTCTACAGTACGTGTTAGCAACCCCATGCGCTCTGGTTGACAAATGCAGTTAAACGAATTATGAAAGAAAGATTTGGCTCATAGGATATATAAACAATTTAAAACTCCTGCAAATTGGCAGCACTACAAAAACCTAAGAAATTCTACTTAAACAGCAATTAGACATGAAAAAGAAGCATTTATATGCAACTCCCAAAACAATTCTGCTCAGTTGTGGAAAAATTTGAAACAGCTGAATATTCAAATGCAGAGTAATAAAGCACTTCCTCATAATCTTTCTGAACCAACAGAAGTCAATGAATATTTCTCTTCAGTTTATCATAAAAGCGATCAATGTTTAAATACGACACAGTTTTATAATAATTCACGTTTCGATGATGCCTTCTTCTCATTTACTGTGGTAGATAACCACTTTGTATTGAAAGATTTGAATGAAATTAAATCCAATGCACATGGAAGCTAAAAAATTGCTCCAATTATGTTAAAACTTTGTCTACCATGATATTGCCCCATTTGACACACATTGTTAACTGCTGCATGGAAAGAGGCTATTTTCCATTATGCTGGAAAGAAGCTGAAATTCTTCCAATTCTTAAAGTTCAAAATCCTACCACTCTCCAAGACCTACGTCCCATAAGTCTCCTAAATGTTCTATCTAAAATTTTAGAAAAAATAGTCTTTTGGCAAATAAACGCTTATTTCTCAGATAATGGTATGCTGCCTAAGCACCAGTCAGGTATCCGGTCCTCATATAGCGCAACAACTGCCTTGCTTAACTTAACAGATAATATTCTAGCAGCTTCTGATAAACAGAATGCCTCAGTATTAGTTGGTTTGGATTTCTCTAAAGCTTTCGATACTATCGATCATGAGCTACTTGGTGCCAAGTTATCTTATTATGGTTTTGATTTACTGTCACTAGCTTTCTTTCACTCATATTTAAACAGCCGCACACAGACAGTTAGAATAGGCAATAATGTTTCGCAAAGTATAGCAGTGTATTCAGGTGTTCCACTAGGTTCAATTACGGGCCCATTGCTATTTCTAGTCTATACAGTTGATATGTTCAAATGTATCAATAATTGTCAAGGTGTAAAACTCTGCATGGCTAGCATTGAAGGCGTGGGTGAGACCAGTGACAATCAAATTAGAGGGATGATTCAAGATTGGTTGAAGCTTGCCAAAAACCGCTATAGTTACAATAATAACAATAATAATAAATAGAGTCTATTTTTGGATTTTAGTAAAGAGTAATGAACAATGGTGTGTTTTGTTATCGTTGTCAAACATCCTAGGTCCCCAAGGGTGAAATAGTAAATGATGAAATAGTCTTGTATTCAACCCATCCCGCAGGATAGGTAAAGCTTAATATAATATAAAAAAGCTAGTACTAAATAATAAATATTTTTAAAAATTTACTATCTGCATACATATATACAATTGAATTATTTTTCGTTGATATCAGTAGTTATATATAGGTAGGAGGTTTAAAATATGTACTTTTAAAAAATTGGAGATCATTATAATATTAACTTTCGAATTTAAAAACGAGTACCTTCTATCTTTTTTATAGTGTTGTAGACCGATCAATTCTAAATAATTTTGCAAAGGAAAATGTATCGCAAGTCAAAAAAAACTTTAATTCTAATTTCCCTGTTATAATTAAAGAAAAATTAATATATTTTACAAAATAAGACACTTAGAAATTAATTTGTTTCAATGTCATCTTATTATTGTTATGCAGCAATATATTAACAATTTTATCATAAGTAGCAAATGATTTCTGATTTAAGACATGATTTGACTTGCAAAGTTATTTGAAATTGATTAGCCTATAATACTGTATAACAGAATTTCCCATTTAAATTTTGAAAGTTAAGGTAATTTTGGTAAAAATAAAGTGATGGAAACTATTTAATCATTTATTAAACAAGCTCTTAGTTTATAAAACAATATAAAAAATGGTGTAAAGAACTTATAGCGTATATTCATTAACAAAGATACAAGGGTGGATTCGCTTTAAAAAATCTCTCGATATTTTACCTATATCTTTTTATTCTAAATTTTTTATGATGTTACGTAAATTTTGGCATTGTCAAAAAAAGTTTGATAAGCTGAAGCAACACTATAAAAAATGACTTTCTCAAAAAATTGAAAATAAAAAAGTTTGTAAGTATTAGATATTCCATACAGGGATACCCTATGTATGTATGAATTACAGTGGATAATAAAGGTTCATTACACGTATACCAGCAACTGGAGAAAAGGTTTTTCACAACCGTGAGAAAACCTTTACATCGTACGTATTATCGACGTATATGGAATACGTTTATTTGAGGTTCCACATAAATGTATATATCTCGTATATGATGTGACAACAATATAACGTTTTCTTAAGACGTATATATTTAGAATATGATGCACATATATATACGTTTTTTTAAAACATCTGTATTTAATATATGATAAGACAAATATATACGTTTGTAGCGCGGACATTCGAACGTTGAATATAGGTTGCGTTAAACATTATATATACCAGTCGTATAAACAAAATCAAAACGTTTATTAAACCATTTGGTGTTGCTTGGGGGAATGGGAAACATTCAATGCTAACCTGCTAGTCGACTTGAATTATGTGAGTTTTCTTCAAACTCGAGTAGTATATCTAATTTGGCATCGTTACTTATTGCATTGAAAGCTTCTTTCTTTTTATCTGCCGTACATGTCCATTTTCACGAAACTACTGTTCAATTTTGTTAATTGTACCTTGGGATATATGTGGCAAATCAGGAAATTTTTCTTGAAATAGGCGAGCAACTTTTTTCTGTGATTGCATTCTATCTCCGTAACAAGCCATCTGTAAAATTATTATTTTATGCATTTTGTTTAAATAGACCATGGTTAGAAATTGCAGTTAGCAAAACAAACAATATGCAAAACACTGACAACTATTTATTGCTGTCAATAGCCATGGCTTTTCAATAAAACTGGCAATGCCAGCTATGAAGAATTTTGATGTTTTTATGTTGAAAAAGAACTGTGAAATTGTTTTTGTTAGCCTACAAGAACATAACGTAAGTTTTTATGTTTTTTGTTTGTTGTAGCGAATTTCCTCAAGCAGACCATTATTTTTTGCGATAAATATTAAAACCATAGCATTTTTGAATAGAGAATGAAAAGACCTTTCAAATAAGGTATCACAAGCCTCTACTTCTCATTATAAAACTTAGGGGTTGCAACTGCCATGCGAAGAGGGTTAAATTTAGGGGTGAAATTTGTATTTTGCGGGATGCCATTTCAGAATCCAAATTCGACGTGTCTCAGGATTTTTTATAAATATGCACAATAGTTGAGATACTGCATTTATCCCATTTGGCTGTTCCGTAGTGTATCTTGGGCTTGCCTATCTTTAATATTGACTAACATATCATTGCTTATATGCCGTCTTAAGTAAAATGGTACCGTCACAATCTAACAACAATATAAAAATCTATTTCTGTAATCACTGACAAATTTTTATTTTTTTATATCTGAACTGAAAGAAATAAGTTAAGGTGGGCATATCCAAGAGAGAAAGATCCAAGAAGGAAATATTTATCGTCTGTGGTCATAATTTTTTTTTTAATACATATCTTTTTTTTTAACAAAGACTATCTAAGTAGAACTATGACAGGTATAGTGATATGAATTTTCACTCAATAGAATAGAATAGAAATTTATTGATGCTAAAAGTATAAAAATACATGCACAAGTCAAAGTATATATATAGTCAGTATATAAAGTAGATCACAAACAAGTAGGATATATTAAATGCGGGATTTGTAAAAGACAAACATCGTACATCAATATATGTATGTTATATTAGAAATATACTATGATATATATGATGAAATAAAATTCTTGAAGTAGAAATGCTCCTCAAACACAATAAATTCAGTTTTGTTTGTTTTAATGAACACTGGCTAAAACCAAATGAAATAGCTCTATTAAACTTAAATGGTTTCTCGGCCATCTCTAGTTTTTGCCGAACTATACACATACATGGTGGGGTAAGTATATTTGTTGATAATCGTCTAAACTGTACACCTTTGAATATAAACGTCAACAATCTCTGTGATGAAATAAACTGTGAAATCTCTGGCATGCTATACCAGAATACCCAAATAATAACCATGTATAGGTCTCCTCAGGGTGATTTCAACATATTTATTGAAAAAATATCTACTCTTTTGGATAGACTCGATATAGAAAATCCTATTATAATAACAGGTGATTTTAATGTGAAATTTAACACCAATGATTCAGATACATTGAAGCTAATCAACCTGTTTGAATCATATGGCCTAATACAAACCATCAAAGAAAACACTCGTTTTAATTCGTACCTTGATAATATATTTACGCACCTCAACACACAATCTTTTTCAACAACAGTTTTAAATACCCACCTGTCAGATCATCTAGGGATATCTTTTCACTTTCATGCTGAACTTAAAAATTATAAGAGTAATGCACGTATAAACTATAGGCCCATAACTGAAATTGGGCTATTTTAAATATATAATTACGTCGAAGGATTAAATTGGCATTTCATTGACGATTCTAGTATCGATTTAGAAAACAAATTTCAAATATTTATCGACAAAATTACCAAGGCAATTGAAATCTGCTGCCCTTTAAAGTTTAAATCCATTAACAGCTTTAAAAGTGATTATAAAGATGACTGGTTTAATGATGAACTGAAAAAAATGAGAGAGACATTACAACTGTTATGTGAACTAAACCAAAGAAATATTAAATTAGTGCCAAATACCGAATTAAAAAACTTTAAAATAAGATATCGCCAAGAAATTTATAATGCAAAACGTAACATGAATGATGATTGCATTAAAAACTCAAAAAATCTGCAGTCAGCTATGTGGAATATAATCAAAAACAATAATCCAATGACAAATCGTCCCGACAATGTAAATATAAATGCCAATGATTTTAATGACTTTCGCGAATATCTCAGAAAATATTATAAAGGACCTCGCTAAAACTGACATAAATCCGTTGAATTATATGAATGAGATAAACCTATTAAACAATTTCACTTTTAAAGAAGTGACATATAATGAAGTTAGAGGTATAATCAGTAAATTAAAAAACACTAAAAGTAAAGACCCTTATAATTTCACAGTTAAAATCATTAAAAGTTTAATCATTCTGATCCCTCTAACAAAACTAATAAATTTGTGCATAAGAAATAGTTGCTTTCCTCAATGTTTGAAGATTGCAAAAGTAATTCCAGTTTTTAAGAAAGGGTCTAGTGATGATCCAACGAACTATAGACCTATTTCACTTGTTCCGCTATTCTCAAAAATATTTGAATGTGTTTTAAAAAATCAGATAAATATATATTTTGAAGTAAATGAAATGTTCAGCCCAAGTCAGTATGGCTTTAGAACCAATCTGTCTACATCTCTAGCTATAAACAGTCTCACCCAGAATGTCCTAGATGCATTCGAAAACAAATTTTACACTCAGGTTTCTTTTTTCGACCTAACAAAAGCCTTTGACTGTGTGTCCCAGTACATTTTATTAAAGAAACTGACAGTATATAATTTCGATAAAAATAGTATTGAGCTAATAAAATCTTACCTCACAGAAAGATGTCAATATGTATATTATAACCAAAACCAGTCAACTCAACAAATTTGTAAACATTGTGTACCTCAAGGCTCTGTGTTGGGTCCAACACTCTTTCTAATTTACATGAACGATCTGCCAAATTTCATTCCTTCCATACTATTTGCTGACGACACCACAGTTATCAATCAAGACAAATCATTACCTCAAATACATATTAAGGTAGCCGACACACAGTCAAAGATAACTACTTGGTTTCTTTCAAATTCATTGCTTGTTATTGACGACAAAACTCAATCCTTACTTTTCACTCTCCGCAACGATCAAGAACATAAAAAATCCAATTCTGTTAAATTCCTAGGTGTCTACTTGGATTCCAAACTGACTTGGGAGGAACATATTATATATCTTTCAAATAAACTCTCTAAAAGTATCTTTCTCCTTCGACGTTTAAGTTCGATTTATAAACTATTCCGCTGCAGTTGCGGTTGCAGTTGGAGTTGCCGCAGCAGTATCAGTTGCAGTTCACGAAAATTCGTCATTTATAAACTCTTGCTGCTGTTGACGTCGAACGGGTTGAAAACTACAATTTCATTGGCTATCCGCTGGTAATTCCGCAGCGGTTGCCGTTCAAGATAAAAGTTGGTTATCTACCTGCGGAATATGAACTGCAACCGCAGCGGCAGCGGACTTTATAAATGGAAACATTCGTTTCGTATTCTTCATAAACACTACAGGTGCGGCAACTGCAACTGTAACCGCTGCGGCTAGTTTATAAATTCACCTTTATCCAAAACAGTGTCACAAAAAACTTTAATAACTGCCTACTATGGATGTTTTCATTCTAAAATGAGTTATGTAATCATAAACTGGGGTCACTCAGCTCATGCTTATAAAATATTTGCAATTCAAAGAAAATGCATTAGAATAATTGCACAGATTGGCTACAGGGAGTGTTGTCGAGAATATTTCATAAAATTAGGTATACTTACTTTCCCATGTGTGTTCATTATGGAATGCCTGTTGTATATAAAAAAGCAAGAATTCCAATACACAAAACACAAAGAAGTACATGATTATTCAACCAGAAATAATGATAAAATTCTACCTAATTTCTGTAGACTGGTAAAAATTAGAGATGGCCGTAGTTACTATGGAATAAAACTCTTTAATGTCCTACCAGATCTAGTAAAAAATCTAAATTCAATCTCTTTCATACAAAACTTAAAGCAATATTTAAAAAATAAAGCCTTTTACAGTCTTGATGAGTTTCTCAGAAACAATTTTGTTGATTGGGCTGCTTTATCTAGATCGATTTAGCCATGTAGTTTTATAGTATTGTGTTATTAATTGTTCGTTACTTTTTCTCCACTGGATTTTAATTAACTTTTACTACTTTAATATGTCAATATTTAATGTTTTTTATTTACTATTTTTAACTTTTATACCTTATTGTACGACTTGTGTAAATGCTTTGTGCATGTTGACACCAATAAATGATTATTATTATTATTATTATTATCACCGAGACAGGTTTAACCTTCTCAAACATATCATATTACAAATTGCGTAACAGCTCTTCTCTAATAACCGCTCACGCTATCTGAGCTTCTTTCTCAGTAATCTGTTATCATGCTGAATTGCAAATCCAATGTTCTTTGTTCTCCAGATATTATAAATATTACCCGCAGTCATTGTAAACCTCAGTCTTATACTCACATTTGGTCAAATACATTCTAAATTTATTATTGTTTTTAATTGTACAAAGAGTCAAGCTTGACTCCAACAAGTAAATAAAGCTTTTAAAAAGCTATTTCACGAATCCAAAATCTAACATGTATACATATAGTATTTAAGTATAAAATGGCCTACATATTTTTTAAATCTCTCATTATTTCATCCATACTGAGAAGTAGTCAGTCTTTAGGAGAAACTCTTTTATTTTGTTTTTGCAATTTGTTGGGGAAAGTAATTTTACATAGTTCGGAATTTCATTGTAAAGCTTAACACCATGATAGGAGGGACCCATTTGGCCTCGAGATAATCGGGTGTAATCCGTGTATAGATTGTTTCTATTTCGTGTGTTGTAATCATGGATATCAGTATGTGTATGGAAATTTTTTAGGTGGTTATGAACATATATTAAACATTGTAGTACATAGATACTAGGGAAAGTTACGTATGTAGTTGTGTATACAAAACTTGAGTGTCATCGCGGTACCCAGCCCCACCTACAATTCGGACAGCCTTCTTCTGCAGACCAAAAAGTCTTCGTTTTCCTGTAGCATGCCCCCATGCAAGAATGGCATATGACAATCTAGAGTGGCATAGAGCAAAGTAGGCTGATCTAAGTACTTCTTTCGATACCGAATTTGAAAGTTGCTGTAGGGCATAGATATTTTTCGTCAGAATATCTGATATATAGTTAACGTGAGTATCCCATTTTAAAGTCGGGTCTAGAAATACACCCAAAAATTTGGTGCTAGCAGGGTCGTTCACAACATCACTGATATCACGTGTGGATGAAATCTTTACTGTTTTAGTTTCATTTAATGAGAGCTCATTTGAGGCAAACCAAGTTTTAGCAATTGACTGTCCCTCTTTACATTGACTTTCTATATGCTCCAGGTTGTGATGAGACATCGAAAGAGTTGTGTCGTCAGCGTAAAACAAGCAATCAATGTTTCCAAGAGCGTTTGGTAACTCATTAATATACATCAGGAAGAGCACAGGGCCCGGAATCGAGCCCTGAGGGACACCCGCCTTGACATACAACTCACTCGAGTTCACACCCTCTAACCGTACTGATTGTTTGCGATTTTCAAGATATGAATTGATCAGTTTTATACTAATTGCGTTAAAGTTAAATGTGTTTAGTTTTCTTAGTAATATGGCATGTGAGACACAGTCAAAAGCTTTGCTAAGGTCGCAAAACAGTGAGACTGAGTACTTACCATTTTCGAAGCATTCTAAAGTATGTTCCGTAAATCTTAAAATGGCGTCAGATATTGACAATTTTTCCCTAAACCCATACTGATACTTATTTAATATCTTATGTTTTTCCAAATATTTGACAATTTGGTTTTTTATTGCCTTTTTGAATATTTTTGAAATTATTGGGAGAAGTGAGATGGGTCTGTAATTACCAAGATCATCTTTATCGCCTTTTTTAAAAATAGGTATAACGCATGCTACCTTTAGGATATCAGGAAATACACCTGTTCTAAAGCTTTCATTTATGAGCTTAGTAAAAGGAGTAATTAATAGATTTTTAACAGTTTTTAGGAGGGTAATGTTTAAACCATATGTATCCCTGCTATTGTTGTTTTTTAAACTGTTAATAATATCTGGAACCTCTATGTAACTGACCTCATGAAAACTAAATGGCTCATTGGTGTTAACGAATTCCGTTTTTAGGTGAGTTTATAGTTTCAGTTGTTTGCAAAATTAGTTAACTTGAAACTACAAGATATGAAGATTGGTACTATTTTTTAATTCACATTAACTAATTTTGGAAACAACTGAAATTATTGAGTGAAAATTCATATTACTACACCTGTCATAGTTCTACTTAGGTAGTCTTATACTTTTTTTACCAATATATATATATATTAAAAAAGTTAAGGCCAAAAATAATGATTATTTCCTTATTGGATCTCTCTCTCTCGTAGATATGCCCACCTTAAGTGATTCCTTAAGGGAATAATTCCAAGAAAATGTACTTTGTAGTCGTCAGCAAGTTCGTGTTTTGCATCCTACAAGAAACTGTACAGTGTTAACTCGTCTACTGGCATAAAAGTTTCTCTATTCTTATTTTTCTTGATTTAGTAATCTCTAAATTTTCCTAAATATTACGCCTAGGAGTTTTATTGCACCCTGTATATTATTTAGAGCAATTATCTCGATTCTGACTGCTTTTATCACTCAACCAACTCATTTAACAGCTTGATATTATTTTGATTGGCCTATACAAGTAATTTGTGACAACCTTGTACACTTTACAAGCAAATAAATAAAACATTGTAAATTGTAAATAAACTTTTTGTAATTCTTTAAGATAATTTTTTTATAGCTGTGTCAGAAAAAGATATAAACTTTTCTTTCTGCCAAACAAATCAAGCTACTTAATTTACCTAACAATTACACTTATTATTTCTAGTATTTAGAAATTTCAGCGATGCAGAAAGTAATTGACAATATTATAGCAGACTTATATAAAATATGTAATTTTGTCCTAATGCAAAGTGGTGATCATCTTTATTTACACTATATTGTGGTGGTGTTTTGTCTCATTTTTTGCCTCCTGTGCATGAACATGGTAGGAGTCTTTTTATGTCTCATCCTCTACTTAACCAACACAAGCTTACATAACCATCGATGTCATTATTCCTGGGGCTTTTCTGTCCGTTTTTGCTACCTAATCGCTTTCTATGTAGATCGCAGTGGCCGATAGGAAATGCAGGACCACCCAAAAATTCTTGGAGGAGCAGGCCGCCGAGAGGGAGCTCGAGCGGGACGAGGCCCAGAAGAAAATCGATCAACTGCACGAGCAACTGCGAGAGAGGGATAAAGACAGAGCAAATTATGAGAGACTCATGGCTGAGGTGAGTTGGGATGCTTACAGTTCCATAATGTTGTTTTGCTTCACATTGACACGTTTTAACAGCTTAACATCACTTTAACACAAATATAATATAAAAGAATTTTAATCGATTTAATACACTGTATCGTTCCAAAGTATTCATAAATATTTAATGTTTACTTGATATGTATCATAAATTTTAGAGTTCTTTAATGTTACTTGTTTTTTATCCATTTATTCATAAAACAACTTACAGTGGAGGCCGGATAGACCCAAAAATATCTGAAAAGGACACAGCTGATTTCTTTATATTTATTGAGAGTATCAAAATAAGTCCACAGTTACGTTTTGTAAAATGAAATCAATCGAGAACAGTACAATTTTAATTTCAAATTAGCATTTTTTGTGGGTATTTATGAAGGTATCTGGGCATCATGTATGGGCTAGTATAAAACAATACTTGACAGCAATTTTGCATGTAAGTAAAGCTAATTGCCATCTACATGCCCAATGTAAAAATTGTATTTTTTTGTAATACAATATGAAGTACCCAAGCAACACCAAATGGTTTAATAAACGTTTTGATCTCGTTTATGCGACTAGCATTTATAATGTTTATTGCAACCTATATTCAACGTTCGAATGTCCGCGCTACAAACGTATATATTTGTCTTATCATATTGTTATGTGCTGCCCTCTAACAAGGAAAGATGTGATTAAGTTCATGTTCAAAGTTTTCCTCAGAAGCTTAGTTACTTCCCTGACTAGTAGGGTGGCGCCGTCTATGAGCCAATTGACGAATAATCATCTATTACATGGTAGAAAATTATGGAGAATTCTAGAAAAAAATTCTAGAAGGATTCCAAGTGTGTATATAAAGAGGTGACTCCAGCAGATGGGGGAACAGTTCAGTTGAGTGAAGTATGCAGTTTAGTGAAGTAAACAGACAAGAGAGTTTTTAGGTTAGACAAGAGTTGACAAGTTTAAGAAGAAAAGTAAAGTGCTTAGTGTTTTAAAAGTAGTGAAATTATATTAGATTAAGTTATTATTAGTTGTGTGATTTTTAAGTATTTGCTAGTGTAATTTTAGTGATTAATAAAATCAGTGGTTAGTGAAAATTCTTGTTGCAAGTTATTTAAACCCACAGAGTGTTTACTGAAAATGTAAGCACGTAACAATATATTAAATATAGACGTTTTAAAAAACGTATATATATATGCTACATCATATCTAAATATATACGTCTTAAGAAAACATTATATTGTTGTCACATCATATACGAGATATATACTTTTATGTGGAACCTCAAATAAACGTATTCCATATACATTGATAATACGTATGATGTAAAGGTTTTTCTCATGGTTGTGAAAAACCTTTTCTCCAGTTGCTGGTATACATGTAATAAACCTTTATTATCCACTGTAATTTATACATACATAGGGTATCCCTGTATGGGATATCTAATACTTACAAACTTTTTTATTTTAAATTTTTTGAGAAAGTCGTTTTTTATAGTGTTGCTTCGGCTTATCAAACTTTTTTGGCAATGCCAAAGTTTAGGTAATATATTCGGAGAATGTAAATATCTGACTTCGCGTAAGGTGAACATATTTCAAATTAAAAATATAGAAGTTTCAAAGCCTCATAAAGCTGGTGAACTATAATAATTAAAAGGAAATTTTATTTTATTTCTTATAATTGTTTTTATTTAATTTTTTTTTCTTTTGAAAATCTGAAGAATTTAGTTTTTCTCAAAAAATTTAGAATAAAAAGATAGAAAATATCGAGATTTTTTAAAGGGAATCCACCCTTGTATCTTTGTTAATGAATATACATTATAAGTTCTTTAGACCTCTTTTTATATTATTTTATAAATTAAGGGCTTATTTAATAAATGATTAAATAGCTTCCATCACTTTATTTTTACCAAAATTACCTTAACTTTCAAAATTTAAATGGGAAATTCTGTTATACAGTATTATAGACTAATCGATTTTAAATAACTTTGCAAGTCAAATCATGTCTTAAATCACAAATCATTTGCTACTTATGATAAAATTGTTAATATATATTGCTGCATAACAATAATAAGATGACATTGAAACAAATTAATTTCTAAGTAAATAATGAATAATGAATAATTTTGTAAAATATATTAATTTTTCTTTAATTATAACAGGGAAATTAGAATTAAAGTTTTTTTTTGACTTGCGATACATTTCCCTTTGCAAAATTATTTAGAATTGATCGGTTTACAACACTATAAAAAAGATAGAAGGTACCCGTTTTTAAATTCAAAAGTTAATATTATAATGATCTCCAATTTTTTAAAAGTACATATTTTAAACCTCCTACCTATATATAATTACTGATATCAAGGAAAAATAATTCAACTGTATATATGTATGCAGATAGTAATTTTTAAAAAATATTTATTATTTAGTACTAGCTTTTTTTATATTATATTAAGCTTTATCTATTCTGCGGGATTGGCTAAATACGTAAAACTATCTTATCATTTACTATTTCACCCTTGAGGACCTAGGATGTTTGACAATGATAACAAAACACAACATTGTTCATTACTCTTTACTAAAATCCAAAAATAGAGTCTATTTATTATTATTGTAACTATAGCGGCTTTTGGCAAGCTTCAACCAATCTTGAATCGTCCCTCTAATTTTATTGTCACTAGTCTCACCCACACCTTCAAGACTAGCCATGCAGAGTTTTACACCTTCTGTGATAAAAAAATGCAGTTACTATGAAATCGCTCATATAAACAATAATTCTTACCAATCACAAGTTGGTTCACTTGTAACGTTAACGCACTACAATGTGATAACACAAGCATAAGGGCGGCTCATCAACATAACACTTGTCGAATTTCAATAAATAATGTATACGCAAAAAGAAACAAGTAAATATTATTTGTTTCAATCACAAGGCCACACTACTAAGGTTGACTACCACCACACGAAACAGCAATTAACACGACGATCCGCGGTTGCTCACCAGCTATACTATTGAGACAATAAGAGAGATGCATATATTTATGAGAAATGTTTGTGTATTCGGCAACAAAGACAACAATACTAACCGGGTTACTGGAGACTGCGCAATCGATGCAGATTGATATAAGTTTAAAAACCGTATATTATAAACTGCAATATTACTGAACAAATATTTTCATTCATCATCTATCTATAACAAATTTTGATTAATGTAAATATTTTACTCATATTTCCAGATATTGTTATAATCTTCGAACTTTTAGTTGCAATTGTTTATGACATGCCTATAAAAAGTATAGCGCAAATACATATTTATCGTATACATTTAAAAATCGTATATTAAAAACTCTAATATGGCTGAAAAAATGCATTTAGTGTCAAGTTTACAAATTTACAATTTAAACATTTGACGGAAGTGTAGCCTCAACTCTCAATTAATTATTTCTCAAATATTCTGCGTTACTCCAAAAATTTTCTTAGAAGTACATTATTTATAATATACGTAGAAAAATCGTTTATGAAATAAACGCTTTTCATAGACATTGATTAAATATACGATAACGAAATTTAAACCGTAATTTCAAATAATAAACGTTTATTAAACCATCATGTGTTGCTTGGGATGTGTTACAAATTTGCAGCTGATCACCATTGTCTATTGATATTCTATAAAATTCAACTATTAACTTACTTTGATGCCCTGAATAAGTGTTATGAAGCCCAAGCTCGTCTAAGTCATTTTGCAGCTAAAAGTTATCTTGCCTCCGGTATTAGGCCATTGAAATTCTTTTACAGTATAAAAACATTGCACTAACCATCATTACTCACTTTGCACGTGTTTTGGGTATATTACAGGTTAATGGTGTTTGCAGTAGAGACAATAGGCGTGACGATTTACAGGTAATTTTTAATGATGTTAACATTGTCTGTGTCTTTTATTATTTGTCAGAAATTTTTAAACTGTTACGCACCTGAAAAATATTGTAATCGAAATCTATGCCTTTGTTCGTCCCAACACACCCTCCATCTTTATTGCTAATGGAAATACGTGTAGGGTTGTATCTGAGAATTTTAGCCGAATGAAGAACTATTAAAATATATTCAATTTAGTAAAGGGAACGTGTTGGATAAGCTATTATACAGGACGTTGATGTAAAGTTCTTGTAGATTTTGTTGGAAAAGCTTCGTTTTCAAGATGCTGAGTGCTTTTTTGATACTTCAGGAATATTTGTAGGCAGATATCTGAATTTTTTTAAGAAACTAGAAACTATTTAGAACCATTATTATTAACCTACTTTAACATGTCATGTATGAAGTAGTGTTTAATAATATCATAATGTCAGTATTTTCTTGCTACTGCTCTGCTATTATTTTATTATGTTTTTGGTGGTGTCGTGAGCAGAAAAAAATAGGACAACTTTTTTTTTCTAATATAAATCTGTCTCTATTTGAATATGTAATGAGTAGTCGAAATAAAACAGATATCACTTTTAATTTATTTTTTATTTTAATGCTGTAGTTATTGCTATGGTAAATAGTGGATGGCTAATGAGACAAATTGCACTGCATTATAACATTAACAAAAATTTGGTGTGTAGCATTTTAAGAAAGTGGAGAATAAATGGTACAATTAGTAGAAATCCTGGATCAAAGAACAAAGGATATCCTATTTAACAAGGAACTAACTATTAATATTTCGTTATTGCACCATTTCTATTTATAACTTCTATAAGTCTGTTTGGCATAGAATTAACCAACCTTATACAATAATCATTAGTAATAATATTTTGCCATGCATTATTTACTATTTCCAGTAATTCTTCGGCATTCCGTGGCCTCACATTTTGTTTTTGGATACTTCTTACGAGTAGTCCCCATACTTCTTCCACAGGGTTAAGATCTGGACTATGACTGGGCCAGTTAAGAACATTGAAGTTGTTATCTTGAAACCAGTTAGTTACGGTATTAGCAGTATGAACGGAACAATTGCCTTGTTGAAATATGAACTCATTATTAGGAAATAATTGTGACACAGAAGGGAGCATAATATTGTCTAAAATCCTAATATACGTTTCACTATTAAATCGTTCCTCAATATGCCACAAAACACCAGGGCCACGTGCCGATATCCAAGCCCACATATTGACGGAAAATCTACCACTTTTATCATTGTTAGATATATATTTCTCATCGAATCGAGTATTCGGGGGGCGGAAACACGAATACGACCGCTGTGTGTTGACTGGAAACTGTTTCATCTGTAAAGATTACATTGTTCCAAAAATTTTGTGGCCGCCCCAAAAATTTACTACACCAAACGACCTTGCCTAAATAATAAAAAGAAAAAAATACCAAAATTTAGCAAAGTCACTACCAAATAATAGCTAAACCTATATTATTCATAACCCCCTTCGCACACTGACTTGGTTGTCCCTAGCTACAGTGGAGACGGGTTGGGTCAAAGTCAATGTAAAGAAAAAAAATATATATGTATGAATATGGGCGCCACGAGGTTTAGGCCAGTCAGTGTGGTTATTTAAAAAAAAAAGGATCAAATCAAGTTATCCACAAAAAAAAAACTCGAAATAGTGATAAACTTGGTGGTTTCGGAGGGAGCTATGACCTCACGAAGAAAATAATTAAAAAAAAATTCAAATTCAAACTATACCTACATTTATTTTAAAAAAAGTCAAATATATAGATTTATACGCACATATATACATATACATATCTAGAAAAAAAAAAAATTATGTCTCCATAAACCAAATTTACGCGCCCCGGAGTATAGCTATACCATAGGTTCACAGGTATTATAAAATGCTTAAACTGCTAAATATTGTGTATTTTTTAAATATATATACAAAATAACTCTCCTCCAGATTGTTTAATATAATTTTTAATAAACTTATCAGCATGTGCGCCGGATGTCATGTCCCACCAATCTATAGAATGGTTAAAGGTATGAGGTGGGGTGAGCATTCATTTACCCGTGACTATAAAATAATCTTTGACTTTTCTTGGCTCACCCTGTATGTCTAAAGTTCAATAATTTATAGCTATCAAGATCTTATTTTTGTCTTTTAAGCCAAGGAATTGGAAAAACATACTAATATATATACGTACACATAAATATAATAATGAACAAAACTTAAATGAGCTTAAAAAAAAACCTGAGTAACTGGGGATCCTCGTGGCCCTTCTTGTTAGCCCTGCACTTAACCAGACGATCTACGGACTGGTTCAATATTTGCACCACCTCGCTGGGCGAAGCTTTAACCACCGGACAAATCCACCAAGTTCTCTTCTCCAAAGAAACTCAAAACATTCGGGAAAATATACCCAAGGAAAAACAAAATTCACCATCCAGTGAAAATCAGCCTCCGGGAGGAAAACCCTAAATAATTCATAAACATTAGACATTTGTCCCAAAAATACCAGAACAGATGGACAACACAACACTTAGATGAATTATTTGGCTAATAAAAATAACATATCTACTGCCCTAAGAAAAATTATATACAAAAAACAGCATTACCTTTTCTCAAAGGGTTTTTCTCACTAACGTCACCAAAAATGTGGATGTTTCCCCGACTAAATGTATTCTCATTAATTTGCTTGCTCTTAGATGTATGGCAATGATTATAATCATTCAGGTACTGAAAAATTAATCCCAAAAGGAGCGATTCCCACTAAAATAACTGCAACAACACAAAGTCCCATGCATCAACAGTGGAAAATCACTATTATCGCAACCAAAGGATTTATCCCTAGACTGATGATTACAAAAATCTATTTTGTCCTTTGGCTGTCCCCTTTCAGTACTGTCAAAAATGAATATCACCCTCCTCCTATGGAAACTCCAGAAATGTCTGGGTAGGTGTCTTTAATATAATACCGAAAAATTATAGCTTGACTGCAAAACAGGCAACAACACCTAACAAAGTTTCCAAAAGGACGTCATTATTAGCAATTATTTAATTAAATATTCATTGAACAATAATAAAGTAAGAAAATCCATGACGACAGATTTCTTTATCAACCATGAAAATTGTCAAGCAAGAATACATTGTCTTTTCTGCAAAGATTTAATGATCAACAATTAATTCGGAAGTAAACTTTAGATACTCAACCCTAGGTGGCAACACAGTATATCGGACCACAGTTATCTACATCCTAAGCACGGACACGAATTAATTGCCGCTACCGAATTCTAGGTCCAAAATCTTGCTTACCTGCTACCTGCATATCTCTTCAAAAGTTATGAATTTAAGCTAAAACTAAACATAAACCGAAAAGAAACAAAATCAACAAAAACCCACAACAAGGCACCATTTTTTTTTTCCTTTCTTTTAAAATTAACGAAATCATATATTACCAATTATTACATACACACTAAACGTAGCCTTTATTTATTGCCAAAAGTACCCATCTACGTAGCGTTTAAAATGGACCGTTACAACTTACATCATGCGCTCAAAATTCAAGCGCAAATCCTACTCGAGCTTCTTTATGTTCAGCTTTAAGTAAGTATTTCTGTGCTGCTGCATGACAGCGTAGCTCCGATTCTCTTACTCGCCGGCAACCAGTACTACTCGATCCAGGAAAATTCGTTTCTTCAGCAGCCTGAATAACTGAGTAAAATGGATTTTCTACTAAAGCATTTACCAATTGCAAATCTTGTTGTTGAGTTGATATCCTCCGTCGCCCTGATCCAGGATTTCTACTAATCGTGCCATTTATTCTCCACTTTCTTAAAATGTTACACACCGAATTTTTGTCAATATTATAATGCAGTGCAGTTTGTCTCATTGACTATCCATCTTCTGCTTTAGCGATAACTCCAGATTTAACTAAATCGCTTATATGAGGCATATTAGTTTTTTGCACACTTGCAATAAATTATGACAATTAACTGACAATGTCACAAAAATTAAAGTTAGATGTATGTAACTAGATTTTAGCAAAATACCGCTATAAGACTTGTCCTATTTTTTTTTGCTCATGACCGTACTAGATAGAAATGAGTTTGACTTTTGCATCTTTTAAGCATTGCTCCCATAAATTTAATTTTGCTTCTGTTCATATTTACTTGAAATTGGGTAGAACATCTTGAATAACCTATATTCAGTGAGCACGCCCATGTTGAAATAAATTCTTTAAAATCATTACAAGGCAAGTGACAAAAATTTGCTCAGACACGTAGATTAAATAAATGCATTTCTCAATTTGTTTATCCAAAAAAAAAGTCTACAAACATTTTTTAAAGAGTTATGACGTCATCGGCATTTTTTAAATGACAACTTCCATTTTTAAAATGTCATTTGAAATAGCACATTTTTCTGCATACAGTACATTACATTCTATTGCATATTGTATGACATTATCAAGAAAAGAAATCATTTAACGTTATTAGCATACACATGCATTTCTTATGGTCGAACCCTAATGAAAGAACTTTTTACGACGCTTTTTTCGTGTTGACGTTTTTTTTTTTTTCCTTAGCAATACGGACCTAGCTGTAACACGTTAGTCTTTGCTTGTCACATTGTTTTTAAAGTTCTAATAATGGAACGTTAAGTGAGACAACGAATTGAAATTTTGATGATGATTAGCTATGCGGACAGGCCCTGAACACAAACTCTGGTTTGTGAATTATTTAACCCTTTCGCACCAGGAAACGGACGAATCCGCAAAATTTTTTCGCGATGTGTAGCCGGGAACCGGATATCTATGCATGACAAGAGATGTAGTTAACTACTGGAAACATACGTATCTATCTATTACACATTTTTGGTTCAACCCTGTTCTTACTCCTCACACCGTTAGTTCTAATTGGTTTATGTTTTGTTTTTATGTTATTCTTTTTTTTTTTTTTCAATGTTGGTTTTTGTCATTTTTTTTATTACGACTATATATTTATAATAACACCACAGGTAATTACGACCCCCTTTATCCCGGAAGGCTCTAGAAGAGCCTTGTGTGGGAGGGGGCTACACATTTAGAGACAAGGGACACACACCCAATATCCGTGTATAGTGGAAAAATCCCACACAGTATTTTCCACTGGCATGACCAGGGATCGAACCCGGAACTTTTGGGTGAGAGGCAAGTGCGCTCACCTCTCAACCACCAGTCATACAATTTATATTTTATTTTGGTAAATAAAAGTGTTAAATATTTCTAATTATTAGTGCTTTTTATTGACATTTCTCCTAAATTCGAAAAAGGTGTGGTATAGTTCGCGGCTACAACCGAACCAATCCGTGAGCGCCTTCCACTGCGGTCTATGCAGCGTGATGTGCTAAAACCGTTGCCATCCTGAAAGGGTTAATGGCAAATACCCTGATCGACCTATTATACAATCACCTGTTAGCAAAATAGAAAAGAAGTTCCGAGAATGACCACCAAATGGCCATCGATCGAGGTCCTTCGGTCAGTGTGAATTATACATTTCTATAGTTTATTACAATATTTACAATGTGTGCTTTGTGTTTATAATACGTTACATATGTTTGTATCTTGGACTAACTTCTGACCTAGGTATTAAAAGTGGTTCTACTTTTTTCATGTTGTGTGTTTGATTAGCAAATTTGGTAGTTAGTATTGGGAGTCTTTGGGTGATCGGCTGAATTTTGGTTTTATTGCAGAGTAACCTATTGGATGGGTGATGTAGTGGATTTGCTGGATGTCGAATTTTTGCGATAGCTCTAAGAAAAGATGTTTCTGCTATATTCTTTAAAACCGGGTTTCTGAAGTTCAAATAAATCGTGTGTCCATTTATTCTAGGATTGGTCTGCAAATTGATTTATATACTTTGGAGGCAGCAGCGATATTGATACATTTATTTTTGTATATTAGAGTCCTAAAGTGTTTTGCTCTGGAAATTGCTTTTCGTTTTATAATTTTCGTATGTAGATTCATGTTTAGCTTATTGTCCAAGTTAATTCCGAGATATTTAGCATTTGATACTGGGTGAATTGTAATATTGGAAATAATTACTGTTGAAGAGGTGTTCGAAGGTGTGTGATTAAAAACCATCAACCATTGGATTGATCTGTAGCCGCCATTTATTATACCATATCAGAGTATCATCGCAAAGCATTTGTAGTTTATTTATTGCTTTTCTAGAGAGACATTTAATTTAATTAATTTGTGCTGTATTCATTAATTCTTGTATTTTTGTTTCATTACATTGTTATAACTAGTTAAGATTTTTTTTTGGCGATAATTTCATCATGCACTAACAGTTATAATTAATGAATGTTTTGCTCAGGGTGTATTTCTGGACGCATTAAAAATCTCGAAAGTCATACCATTGTTTAAAAAGGGTAATGGTAATACACAACTGGTTGATAATTACAGACCAATATCTGTTATTCCTATATTTGTTAAAGTAATTGAAATCATATTAAAGTCCATACTTACCCAGTACTTTGAATCAAATTCACTCTTGTGCTTCTGCCAATATGGCTTTAGGAGAAATTGTTCAACAACCAAAGCCGTAATGCAGATAGTGTCAGAAATAGTTTGTGGTCTCGAGGAAGGTAAACATTCAGCTATCACAATGTGTGACCTCACCAAGGCATTTGACTGTGTCGCACATGACTTCTTAATAGACAAATTATATCTATGGTATTAGAAGTTTACCTCTTGGACTTATTAAATCCTATCTTAACAACAGATCACAGTGTGTAGAAATCGACAATAAGCAATCAAAACTAAATAAGATAAATCATAGTGTTCCCCAGGGTTCTGTTCTGGGGCCATTATCATTTATTATTTATATGAATGATTATGTGATTTCATGTTGCCTAAAAATTGTGTGTTGCGTGCAGATGACACAACATTAATAAATTCTGACAAAGATATAAATCATCTAATAGATTCATCAAATGACACTGTCTCTCGAGCTGAAGATTGGTTCATCGCTAATAAGCTAAAACTAAATTAGCAAAGAACTCAAAAACTTATATTTTCTTCACACACGGATATTACGCAAGGTTTGAGTGCGAAATTACTGGGTATCGTCCTGGATGACAAACTTAACTGGTCCGGTCATGTAGAACAATTAACCCACAAGCTCGCCAGTGTGATCTTCCTCATTCGTCAGTTGAAGAATTTATTGAATTTTGATATTCTTAAATCTATATACTTTTCCTTATTCCACAGCCATCTAACTTATGGCACTGTACTTTGGAGAAGTTCATATACAGTGCACAAACAATTTTTCGTTTGCAAAAAAAAGTGGTGAGAATAATGGCAGGTGCTGAGATAAGGGATCATTGTCATCTTTTTTTTGTCAGTTTTGGTATAATGCCTCTTCCATCTGTTTTTATTTACTCCACTTTATTAGATATCCATAAAAACATTAATGACTATGACATACAGTCAAGTTCTCATAAGTACTGGACAAGATCTGGTTTTCTATTAAAAAAGCCTCGGTTTAGATTAGCGATGTCAGAGAAAAACTCCATTAATTTAGATTTATACAATAAACTGCCTTTTAAAATGAGATCCTTGAATTTCCACTGTTTTAAACGTACATTAAAATCGTTTATGTTAAGAAACTGCTGAAAATTTTATTGAATTAATATGAAGTTCACCTCTTCTGTATTTAATACCTATGTTATTTTATATGCCTATTTTAAACGTATTTGTTCTATTTTACTTGTTTCTGCTTGCATATTTTTTACTCATATTTTAATCTCAAAAAATTGTTTTCTTCTTTTTTATTTTTGTTTGTATGTAATATTGCTGTGTATCGTGTATTTTTATATACTGTACTGTTCTTTTGACCTACTACAAATTTATTCTGTATGTAATGTAGTTAATAAAGTTCTATTCTATTCTATTCATGCAATATGCCATAGAATTTAATGTACTGTGTGCAGAAAAGTGTGCTCTTTCAAATGACATTTTTTTAAATGGAGGTTGTCATTTAGAAAATTTGTCAATGTCGTTAACTTTTTAGAAAATTTTTGTAGAAAAAAAAATTACATAAAAAAATTAATAAATGCATTTAAAAATCGACGTGTCTAATCGAATTTTTATTGTCACTTGTTTTGTAACGATTTTAAGGAATTTATTCCAATTTTTACGTGCTCACTGTATATACAAATTCTGTGACTATACTCTACTACTACATACACTACTTTAAAACCATACAGTCTAGAGTATTATATAAAAAAAATTACAAAGATGAATTTAAAAAGTTATTTCTCATTAGTCATTACCTGGTTTATTATTTTTTCTTACCCATTCACAATATTATTGCCCTACAGTTTAGAAAATGTTGATACAAATAATGAAATTGGGGAAAATAATTAATGCAACTTATTAACAGTTTCTTGCCATTTTGCAAATTATCCCCTACTCCTCCCTTCACAAAAAACCAAAAGCAACGTTCTACCAGACATGGTGTTTTAAGTCTGAGACCTGTAATAAAGAGACCTAAATTAAAGAGGTTATATTTAGAATACAGGAAGTGTTATTTTGCACTTTTTACTACTGGACCTGCCTCTGTGTGAACCATCAACACAGAGATGTTTATTTTTGTCACAGTTATTTCTGTATATCACTGCTTGATATTGTTTTAATGTCAATATTTTAGTGCAGTTTGTTTCATTCAAACAAGATTTAATTCACCGAGCTTAGCAATGGATCTGTTTGTTTGCATGACATCATTGTGAGTTGCAACTGTCTTTTGTTTTTTATACAGTCCCAGAGATATCCTAATGTTATTGAAAGAAAATCAGTTATTAATGTTTACATGTCAAGAATTCAAAATAGAAGTTTTGATTTTATTTGTGTATTTGATTGGTTTTCTGTTCTTTAACCAACAGAGAAGCAATGAAACGATAAATATGACATTATTTAATGTTATTCTTAGGATCTAATTTTTTCCTTAGATCAAGGGTAGTGTACATTTATTTTAGCTGTGCCCAAGCATTTTTGCCCCATTTATTAGTCCAATGTATTTGAGACTCAGAGCTTTAATTGGACTGGTGTAAATACGCAAATATTTATACAAGACTAGGGATAGAAGAAACGGTTAAATTTTATTTTCTTACCTTCATTCAGGTTGAACAACTGGAACAGCAGCTCCAGGAGATGACGCGTCTCCACTTTGAAGAATCGAAAAAATGCAAAGATCTAGAGGAAGAACGTAACGAGGCTGTAGATAAAATCAAGGTCCTCCGTGAAATAATCCGCGAACTTGAAACTCAAACAGAAGCGAAATCCAAAGAGGTCCAGGAGTGCCTGCAAGCCATCGAGAAACTAGAATGTATAGTTGACCAACAAGAAAGGTCCATTAATGACTTAAAACAAAACAATTCACTTAAAGACGTTTCAGATATACACGAATTGCGCATGCACATCGACAGTTTGGAGACTGAACTGCAACGGTCGAGGGTGAACTCGGAACTAGCGGGCAGCGAGGGTGTTCTTAAACAGATAGGAGTACAGGTTAGTTATTCGTTTTTAATGGACCTCACTGTATAAAATATATGATATGATCCTTAAGTCTAGTGAGAATTAATTGTTTTGTTTGTCCAAACTTTGTCCGGATCTGTCTCGGTGTATTTCTCTAATAGTTCTTTTCAAATTTATCCTAAACAACTTTAATTCTTCTTTCAGTTCCTTCATGTTTGAATTACTTCACGATATGATCCTTAATCCTAGGGAAAATTAACTGTCTTATGTGTCCAACCTTTTTTTTACTTTACATATTTTGTACTTAAGTATGTGGAAATGTTTTACTTTTTGCTATACATGTGTTTAATTAAATTTAAATGTAATTTTCATCAGCTTTTCGAAATTGAAGCTTCTCTGGACAAAAGAACTAGAGAATTGGAAGTTCTACATTCAACGGAGACCAATTGCAGTTCCCCATCTGAAGATATATCCGCCAGAGACTTGGTAAGCAGCCTTGTGATATAATATCGGAAATAAAAGTCATCATAATCAATTGTAGATAAGACCTGCAAGTCCCAATATAATGGAAGAGTGCGAGGTGCCCTTGCAACAATTGGCCAGGCTCAAAGAAAAGCTGATCCGACACTCTAGAGCGGAGGATGCGGCGATAAAGCGCATCCGAGATCTAGAAATGCAAGTTTTCAGTTTAAAAAATGAGTTAGAGGTAAATATTTCTTAAAAAGTGTCCAGCAATCCGTGCAATGTGTGTTTTTTAGGAATCCAATGGAGAGAAAGAGTACATGAAGAAACAAGTACAAGAGCAATTGGTTTTGATATCCGATTTCCAAATAAGGCTCGACGAGCAGAGAATCCGAGCCGATCACATAGAAAAACAGACGAATACATCACTAGAATTAAAAATCTACGATCTGCAGAACGAGATCGTTTCGTTGCGTGAAAAGTTGCAGAGCAAAGATAAGTCAGTCAACTATCATATGACGTTGCTTGCTGAGACTCAGCAGCGGTTGAAATCTTTGGAAGATGAAATAAATTCAACCAAAGAGGACGAGCTGTTTGTTGTAACGCAGAAAGAGTTAGAAATGTTGCGTGCTGAAAATGCGAAATTGAAGACAAAAATGAATACCGAGGCGCAAATAGTTCCTAACCTAGTAGAGAATATTATTTCCGACAAGAATATCGACATAGAAAAGTTGAGGGAGAAGCTGGAAGAAACCGAGAAGCTGCTAGAATCTTACACGTCGCTCAACCTAGACAGGAATGATCTGCAAGCATTGTCAAACTTGAAGAGTGAAGGCACCTCTATAGAAGAAGTTCTCAGCATTCTTGAACTTAGTCATGCTGAACAAGTGCGCAGAGCCGACAGCAGAACCGACAGCGATGATTTAGATATGATGTACAAACAAAATCCCAGCGAAATTCACCTTGGCAACACCTCGGTCCCTGAGATATCCAGTATTGAAAAAGTGGGGCCATCAAATTTCCGTTATTACGTCCTGGCCCCTTTAACCAAACCTAATTCGACTGAGACTCAAAAATCAATGGAGAAACGCGTGCGCTTTGAGAACACAGATGACGAAGGATTGAGGAAAGAAATCAGTGCGCTAAGAAGCGAACTGGAATCCAAGGAAAATGCTGTTGGAGAGTACAAAGAACGGTTGAAGATGCTGCACAATCTAGAAGAGAAAATTGGAAAGCTTCAGCTGTCTTTGGAAGAAACAGAAAAGGCTCTTGCAAATGCCACGCAGACTTTCGAAAAGGAACAACAAGCACTCCGTGAAAGCGAGAAGAACTTGGGAATCGACCTAGCTGAGAAAAAGCTTCAATTATCGGAGAAGGAAAAGAGGATTAAAACTTTGGAGCAAGACTCAATCAGGAAGGACGAAATGTGCCTGAAATTAACACGAGAAAAGCAGGAATTGGAGCGTGCTTTGAGCGCAACGAAACGGGACAGTTTCAGAAGCTTGGACAGCGCCATCAAAGAGAAGAACAACGAAATCGATAGGTTACAACTGTCCTTACAAAGCAGCCACAGCGAAGAACTGGGAAGCTTGAAGCAAGAACTGGTGGATAAAAATATGGAAGTGTTTTCTTTGCAGTCCGAGAAGGAGCAGTTGCAAACCAGATTGGACAAATTAAGAGCTAGCTACAAGATCGTAGAAGCGAAGCTCCGAGAAACAAACGAGGAGAACGCCAAGCTTAAAAAGGAACTACAAAACAACGCAGCACAGCTGGAGACGGTGACGGCAGAAATGAACAGCCTCAAGGAGAAAGTTACCAAGAAGAGGAGAGCAATAAAGGAACTCGAGGACGTTATTCAGAAACAGGAGAGGTCTCTTGGAGAATTAGAGAAGGAGGTGAAAAAACAGAAGGAGATTATAGTCGATCGAGAGTGCGAGATTGAAATTGCGAATGAGGACGCGAGGAGATACCAGAACGACCTGGAAGATCTAGAAGAGAAAGTCACGAAGCTGGAGAAAGAAGAGCAGCGAGTGACTGACGATCTTGTTAAAGAGAAAAATGACAAAATAGATGAACTTTGCAAGGAGAGGCTCCACTTGCAGGATCTGCTAAACGAGAAGGACAAAATTATCAATCAGATATCGGAGGATAGTCATAAGTTGCATGTGAACTTAGTAACAATACAAACCAAGCTTAAGGAGACCGGTAATATCATCGATTTGGGTAATAAACTGAAAGAGGAACAAAAGAGAACGGCTGAACTACTCGAGGAAATTCACGATCTCAAAGCGCAGCTGATGCGGCATGAGATGATGAAGAGGAACACTGAGATGTCCAATTCCGTGGACGAAATAACCGATCAAGTGAAACGGGAACTGGTCTACTCAGCGCAAATCGACTCGAATATAATTAGTGCCGTGAGCGACCAAAGTCTAAATTCCATTTCGGAGAGTCAGGACGTGGAAATATACAAGAAGGCCCTAGCCAAGGACAAATCCTCTAGACAACAATTAGCCCAGGAGCATGAACGGCTAAGAAATGAAATAATCGAACTGGAGAAAAAATGTACTGCTTTGCAGTCCGTCATCAATGAGCTGAAAAGCTCCCTGGAGAAAGAACGCTTGGTCCTGCACCAAACTCAAACTGCAGATGCAAAGTTGATAGAGCAAATGAGAATTCAACTGGATATGGTCCTCGACAGCGAGGAGGCTCTCGGTAATTTATTGAGGGAGGAAAAAGTTGCTCGGAAACAGCTTGAAGAGGAATTGGAAGCCCTTAAAAAGAAAGTTGCTAGTTCGAGCAGCGGCTCCAAAACCGATTCGACTGAATATATGACACTACCCAGCAAGGAAGCGTTAGAGTTGAAGCAGTTGCGGAAAGACCTGGAAGAGATCCTCGAGGAAAACAACAAGTTGATGAACGAGGTTAAGCAGCTGAAACAGGCAAATAGTGAAATAGAGACCGATTTCAAGTACACGAAGGACATGTTGAATTTGGAAGTTCAGAACAGGAAGAATATGGAGGACAAGGTTCAGGAGTTGATGAAAACTGAAAAGGAGTTGCGGGAGTCTTCGCTGGAGAAGAAGGTTGAATTGGAGGCAAAGGCACGAGAAATAGAACACAAAAGGATTGTCTTGGTGAGTATAATAATAGTCATACTTTTTAATTGGCATTATATTATAACAGCATGTATATTTTTTATTGATGGCCATGCATAATCTCATAATGCATGGGCAAATTTGGACAATCATCATTTTAGATAAATTTAAAACTTTACTTTCCCAGCATAAAGTTAAAATTTTGTAGTTCTCCCCTATAAGCAATTAATTTTTATGATGTTAATATAAGCAACCACATTCCAAAGGGCTAGTCAAGATACTTGTAAATATAATTCCCACAGGAAAGACGAGGTTTTGATACTTAACTTGAGCCGTTTATGTTTTATAAACATGAATATTAGGGCCGTGTGCAATGCGATTCAAAACACTGGTAATGCTTAGAAACAAGGGGAATTTGTGATGTTTATGGTCCCTCTGGCCATTAAAAAGAAGGGAAAACTCGATTTTATTTCGCTCATCATTCAAGCTTTAAATCTATGGTGGAGCATCGATTAAGTCCTTTATCCTTTGAATTATTGTTGAAACAGAGTTTTCAATTTGTTCCACATGATAGAAGAAGCTTATGGCTCTATGAAACACTCTGGAACTATTTTAATCTATATATTCATCAAAATATATTCATTCTGTGCAAGTTTAGCTACAAAGCTTCAGAATGATTCATATTTTACATTTCTGAACGTAAAATGAAAAACTACACAAGCATGCATATATGAGGTAGAGATCTGGAGAACAACTTAGAAATTTATGCTGGCTCAGGTAACTTCGTTAACACTACTTTTAACATGATTTCTTAACATAATAAGTTTCAAAATTTAATTTACCTAATGTATTTTATTTCAGGACTTTGCTTCGTAATTTAAATATTGAATTTACGTCCTTTTTGGGATAGGAAATTGGCAATTTCTCGAATGCGTGGTATCAAGATAACCAAAGATAATTAGAGTTTGATAAAACATTTTATTTGAATTTAATAACAAAGTAGTGTACATTTTATTGCACTATCAGATAATTTAAATTACTTTCAATCAGAACAATGAAGCTAGTTAAAATTTCACTATTTAGAATAATTATTGGTTGAGTGTGTTCATTTTGGTATTTTATTAGGGTCATGTATGTTTGCTAATATGCAATTTTCGGTCTCATAGATCGCATATGGTTCAGAGTTATGCGAAGTTTTATTATTTTTCTAACGTTATTTTAACTGTTTTTTGCAAGGATTAATTTCCAATGGTGTATATTATTTCAGGATGAATTGGAACAAGAAAAAGCCCAACTAAATAAACAAAAACAGGAACTTGTGCAACAATTGAAAGTACACGTCTCGAACGAGCCTCAGGTCACCTCAAATTCACCTGTCCCCGATGTTTTACTCAATAAAATAAAGGAACTGAACAACGCTCTCTTAGACAATAAGAAGTTGGTGGATATCATCCAGAGAATTTCAGGCGAAAAGAGGATTTTGGAGGGTCAAATTGCGGAAATAAAAGAACGAAGGACAGCTAACTTACCTTTCAATGACCTAGTGGCCAGGGTAAGTGCAGATAGTCTGTATATTTCTTGATTAGTAGGTAAAACGGTTAAATTTTAGAGCGATTACTTGTTTGCGAAAACCCTAAAATTAGAAAGCATAAAGAAGGCATTGATTTGGCAGAAACGTTATCTCTTGGACTATCTTCATGCGCACCAGAATCACTGCATGATCGAAGCCCTTCCTGATGCAATCCAATATAGAGACAATCACAGAGCGAAACTTCCACCGAGACTACGATTTAGGTAAAAGACGACATATTTTGTGGGAAGTTTTTATACATTTTTAACAATATAATAATCAAATAGAATCGGTAGGCGTAACGAATTGATGTGTCTTTTTTAGATCCATAGTGTTTGTTGTCATCTCCATTTTAAGAATGAAATATCTGGTCCGAAGGTGGCACACTGGAGTGAGAATTGCAGAGAAAGTCAATTCGCGCCATTACAAACATTTGCAGTCAAAGACGGAAAGTTCTGCCCCTACTCAGTTCCATGTGGGCCAACCCGTGTCTAGTCAATTGTTTTCTAATACCATCGGCGGTCCCTTCAACACGAAAGGTGCTAATAATCCATTTAATTTCAACCAGGATGATTTGGAGGAGAATGCATTTGGTTTCTATGACGATGGGAGATTATCGCCAGCTAGTAGTAGACATAATGCACCTTGGTCTGGAAATACCCCCCCTTCAAAAGAGGGTACCAGTAAAAATAAGTTCAGGATCGGGTATGTAGTATATTAATAATCGGTTTAATTTGGCACAAATGTACGTTGATTGTTCCTTCTCCTTATAGTCAAATCAATGAAGCCTAAAAATCATCAAAATTTTAATGAAAATTTCTTATACGATATTACTTGAAATCAGAAACATTCTAGGGGCGAGCGTGGGTACGTCTTTACTATTTACATACTTCGATATGCGATGTAAAGCAACGTAAGGCACGGTTAGTAGTTGGATGGGTGACCGTTCCAACAAAGACCGCGTCATCGCCTCACACATCTTCCAGCGGCTTGTATATCAGTGTATGCACGGAAGCTATACAACCTTAGGCGAGGGTTGTATAGGGATATACCATCCTTCGGAGGGGATGTAAAGCCGCCGGTCCCTTGTCTATTAAATGTTAGGCAAGTAAAAAATCCCTACTCTTCTTAAGGGAAGAGGTTCGGCAAAATTCCTGGTTGGGGGTAGCTCATCTACAGGTGTCGGTGTTAATAAAAAATTTTGAATTCTAGTTTTGAAAATTCGAAATTTTTGCATAAGTTTTGAATAATCCATACAAGTCTGATTTTTCTTTTTTTTTTCTTTTAGTATATTGTTACGTGTTTACAGTCTTCAGTAAACACTTTGTGGATTCAAATAACTTGCAACAAGAATTTTCACTAACCACTATTTTATTAATCACTAAAATTACATTAGTAAATACTTAAAAATCACACAACTAACAATAACTTAATCTATCATAAATTCACTACTTTTAAAACACTATTTACTTTTCTTCTTAAACTTATCAACTCTTGTCTAACCTAAAAACTCTCTGTCTGTATACTTCATTGAACTGAACTGTACTGCATACTTCACTGAACTGAACTGTTCCCCCATCTGCTGGATTCACCTCTTTATATACACACTTGAAATGTACCAGAACCCTATTCCATAATATTCTGGAATCCTCCATAGTTTTCTACTATGTACTAGATGATTGTTCGTCAATTGGCTCATAGACGGCGCCACCCTACTAGTCAGGGAGTAACAGAATAACAGGTTTCCCTTCACCTTGAACAGGGACTTAATCACATCTTTCCCCGTTAGAGGGCAGCACATAACAATATTGTTTGTAATAATTTGAGTGGACATAAACTTTTTATCATTATGTAATCTGCTGCCCAGGACTGGTTTATTGCTAACAGGCTAAATTTAAATGATAGTAAAACTTTTCATGTATTTTTCTCACATAGATCCACTTATGAGATTAATAATCCTATTACTGTAATGTTTTTAGGTGTTATGTTAGATCCGAAGTTGAATTGGGGACAGCATATTGAAATTTTATATAAAAAGTTGTCAAAGAATATATTTGTAGTAAGGAGCCTCTCGAAATTAGTTCCCAGACAGGTACTACTAACTGCCTATCATAGTTTGATAGTATCTCAGATATCTTATGGTCTAATAAGTTGGGGTCATGCCCCTTGTACCTGTAGAATTTTTGATCTTCAAAGAAGGGTCATCCGTATTATAACCAATATGGATTATCAAGCAGATATTAGACAGACATTTGTCGACCTACAATTATTTACTTTTCCTTGTTTGTATATATACACCTGTCTCATGCATGTCAAAAAAATCCATGAACAATATATTACTCAAAAATCGCTACATGACCATAATAATCGTAACGGAAATGATATTAGAATGAGCTATTTAAAATTAAAATCTAGTAGGTATGGTCCTAATTATTATGGCCCCAAGTTTTTCAATAAATTACCTAATTCAATTAGATCTATCTGTACCAGTTAATGTTTTTAAGAAATGTATTAAAAAATTCTTATTATCCTTCTACACTATTAATGAATTTTTAGACTGTAATGTACCTGATACCATTTAACTTTAATATTTTAATGTGTTTTTATTTATTGTATGTCTTTAAGTTTTATATTTATATTTAGTTTTAATTATACATTATTCCGATAGAATGTATATTATTATATACATTGTATATCTGACGTGTGTAAAACATCTTGTTGCAAGCACCAATAAATTAACTATATCTAAATTTTCCATGAATCTTACAATTTCAATTCCCCTAATAACTTCTGCGAATTTCTCTGGATGTTTTTTTTTCAAGGTACTCGGTATATCTGTACCCTCTGATTTTTTGCAATGCAGCAAAGATTTACTGTAAAGTCTACAAGTGCCTTTCTTGTTGCTGGTTTTGCAATATAAAAATTAAAAGTTGTTAGCAAATCTTTGAAATGCGTATAGAGAGAGTTGAAACTTTGAGAATCTGTAGATCAATACGCAAAAAATTTGTTGTTAATAAAATTAAATAAGGGTTCCATAATGACAAACAATTATTAACTCTTGTAGTAGAGAGCTCGCACCTCAAAATTCCTCTGAAAATTGAAGTCTGTGGGGGTTTCGATAGTAAAATCTGCAGTTTTATTTGATAGCTTATAATTATGTTTTTATGTAAACTTGGATAAAAATTGGCCTGGGAAAAAGAGCGTTATTCCAAATTTTCGAAATATTGATATTGAGCGATGTTACAAGTAAATATTTTGGCACAAAAATATCGAAAAGTCTATAGGCATTGCTCTAAGACAATATATTTAATAAAAGATGAAGTATTGACGCTTATGGCAATTTAAAACTTTGAACATCTGTATCTCGCTTCGAGAACCTTAACAAATCGTAATTTTTCGTTGTATTTTGACGTTCCACAACCATTATTTCGAAAACAAGCACTTAAATCGAAAAATACCTCCCTTACAATATTGTAGACTAGAGTTTTCCGCTTACAACAGTAGAACTTTTTATAATTTTTTAACGTAAGATAGCTTAGGAAAAATAATAAATATAAAACAATCCATGAATTTATTTACATCGCGGCAGCCGACCGTCGAACTACCTCCCGCATCCTCACGCTGCAGTTGTCTATGTTCTGTGTAGACTAAATAATTGTTTGATTATTATCTGCGTTTATATTAATGCCCATAGAGAATATAAGTACCTATCACAACTTAAATTACATCTTAACCCTTTATTTTGGATCATCTGAAGAGTATGAATTCATTATTGCTAAACATATACATAATCGTTGGACAATAAGCAAAATGTGGTGCGATATAATTTTATACACTAATAGTTTTGCCCATGTGCTTAAAAATTTACTCATTTGGGAAAGAAAAGATGCCTTTTTCGATACTTTTTTAATTACATATTCACAGTGTCGAGAAAAGCTCAAGTTTGTGTCAATGATGACTCCTAGTTATTTAAATTCGGCGACATTCTCAATTGCATGATTATTTATGACAATATTTAATGATTGGCTATCACAGTATTTATTTTGGAGCACCATAAATTTAGTTTTCTGTAAATTTAAGTTTAAGCTGTTTTCTCGTAACCAATCATAAACATTTTCCAATTCATTATTAAGTATACCATTAATAATATTAATGTCACCCCCAACACAGTACAACAGAGTATTGTCAGCAAACATTTGAATTTGACATTCCTGCACTACATTAATTATATCATTTATATACAAAAGAAACAATATAGGGCCCAAAACCGAACCTTGTGGTACTCCATATTGCACCTCTTGCGAACTTGATGTGATATTGCCATACTTTACTGCTTGTTTCCTATTAGTCAAGTAATATCGAAACCACTGTAACACCGTTCCCGTTAAACCTATTTTTTTTTAGTTTTTTCTCTATCAATTGTCTCGAATGCACGTCGAAAGTCAAGGAACACCATACCCACATATTGTTTATCATTTATTACACTTTTCCACTTTACTAGCACTGACTGAAGTCTCGTTTCACAGGATTTACTTTTCTTAAAACAGGCCTGATGTTTTGTCACTATATTATTGTTTTCTATGAAATTCAGTAATTGTTTTTTTACAATAAGTCCTAACAGCCTTTCATATGGTGGCAGCATGTTTATTGGACGGAATTCGTAGAATAGTGTTAGGTACAACAACCGATCTTTTCCAGCTTTTAGGAACTGTACCTTTTTGTAGCGAGAGATTAATTAAATCTAGGAACCTGTTACCTATTGTTTCAACGACCAACTTCACTATTTTTATTGTTAGACCATCCGTACTACTTCTTTTATTCGGCATACTATTTATATTTTCTCAAAGTTTAGACAAGTCTACCATTTCAAAATTATCCCATGTGCTATCTATCGGTTGTATATTATTGTTACGTGTTTACAGTCTTCAGTAAACACTCTGTAGGTTCAAATAACTTGCAACAAGAATCTTCACAAACCACTATTTTATTAATTACTTAAATCACAATAGTAAATACTTAAAAATCACACAACTAATAATAACTTTAATCTAATATAAATGCACTACTTTTAAATCACAACTGTACTTTTCTTCAAAAACTTGTCAACTCTTATCTAACCTAAAAACTGTCCTACCTGCTCAACTTCACTTCTTTATATACACCCTTAGAAATTACCAGAATCCCATTCCATAACATTCAAGAAGGGGTTGGAATCCTCCACTTTTCTACTACATGCTAGATGGCGGTTCGTCAATTGGCCCAGAGATGGCACCACCCCACATACTGGCCATCAACAGAATAACAGGCTTCCCCTCACTTTGACCAGGGACTTAATCACATCTCTCCCCATTAGAGGACAGCACATAACATTATTTAATTCACTGTTGTTTGCATAATTTTTAGGTATACTTTCTCTAATAATAATATTTGATAAAATATGTGTTAAACTCCTCACAAATGTCTGCTTCCTCTATAATAATATTGTTGTTAAATTTTATTTCCTCTTTCACCTTCATCTGCTTTCCTCTTAGTAACTCTTTTAGTGTGTTCCACATTTCACTGGAATCTCCTCTAAACGCCTCTATTTTGACCCTGTAATATTCTGTTTTACATCTTCTTAACTTACGCCATCATTTTGTGCCCTCTTAAAAGCTTCCTAGTCCTCTATCTTTTTTGTAATTATAGCTCTTTTATACAATCTGTCTTTCTCCTTCAGTATATCATTTAATTCTTCACACCACCATCCTTTTGGCTGAGTATTTGGTTTTACCCATGTATTTACTATTGGAGCATGTTGGTCCAGTGTCTTCAATATACTTTCTGTGAGGTTATTTGCCATTACATTGACGTTATACTCGAATCCCGTTCCGCACTAATTAAGTCAAGCTGAAAGTCTATGTCTCTAAAATTTTTAAAGCTTCTGGATGCTTTAAAGTAGCCTTTTTTCTCTTTTGTTTCTTGAAGGTCCATTGTTATTATAGAATTGTCTGTGATCTTAGGTGTGAGAAAAATTGTAAATATTATATTTTTTTTATTTGTTATTATGGGTAAATCATCATACTACTACTGCTTGTAATTCTTGTAAATTGAAAGGAGGGAGGTCAATGGTCGGCTGCTGCGATGTAAATAGATCCGCGGTTTGTTTTACATTTATTTATTTTCCTAAGCTATCTTACGTATAAAAGTTATACCGTTGTAAACAGGAAACTCTAGTCGACAATATTGTAAGAGAGATATTTTTCGAATTAAGTGCTTGTTTTCAAAATATTGGTTGTGGAATGCCAAAGTACAACGAGAAATTACAATTTGTTAAGGTTCTCGAAGCAAAATACAAACATTCAAAGTTTTAAATTGCCATAAATGTCAGTGTTTTTTCTTTTATTAAATATTTTTTTTTTAGAGCAACAGCTACGGGCTTTTCGATAATTTTTATGCCAAAATATTAACTTATAACAATCTTTCAGCATCGATATCTCGAAAATTTTGAATAACGCCCTTTTTTCCAGACCAATTTTTGTCCAACTTTATACATAAACACGATCAATTAAGGGCTATTAAATAAAACAGGTCGCAGCTTTTACTTTGAAAACCCCCAGAAAGTGACACACATTACTTAGCCCCGTGCTCTCTACTATTATATGCAAACAGGTCTCGAACAGAAAATAACAAAAGAAACCTTTTAAAAACTTCTATATAATAATGTGAATGTGTTTTTAATTCGAAAAATACGATTGCACAGGACCAAGTGCCATTTTTTTTTAATGGAATGCTATAAATTTTAATTTCTAGCTTTCGTAGAACTCGCAACTATCGAAGACGGACGCACTATTGCCACACCCGGTATAACAAATTATGTCTTTTTAATAATGCAAATAAAGGTTAAAAACTTATCTAACGCTTTTTTGGCTTCTTTATTTTTTATCTCCTAACTATGCTTTATGCAGTAAGCACTGGGCAAAATTTGTTAATTTTTGCCTTTAATTAGAATACTTGAAGCTTTTTTATAAATACAACAATATTAGAGAGAGCTCCCTCCTTAAAACACATGCATACCCTACAATGGTATAAAAGGGCAATAATAGTGGCACATATGCAAAATAACATTCAGTTTTTGTTTTATTTTCATTTTCTTTGCATGATGTAAACTCTGCAAGAAACAAAAAAATTGTATATGTTCAACTCTTTTTTTTCAGATCACATGTCTTAAATAAGGAGGATATGACGCCTCTCAAAGCTCCTCAACTACTTGCTCAATTTGTGGAACGATTCGATCAGATCCAGGATAAGTTAGGTGTTGTACTAAACACGAACACAACCTAGCGTCCCCCCATAATTGTTATTGCATTTTGTATATAAGATTAAAAAAGTTGTATATTCCAGTAGTATTTATTTTTAGAAGTTTGTTTCTGTTGTAGCGTCTAGTCAGTTTTTTGATTTTTTTATACTGAAGATGATTCTTTAGGCATGTCGTTATTATTAATTTTCTACTATTGTAAGAATAGTACGACCTAATAGGTCTTGACCAGTTTTGTTTGACGTTTAACGTAGGTTGTAGTTTTTTTGTAGTTACCAAATAAACGTAATATGTGTGCCTTTGATTGTGTGCCATGTTATCGTCTAAGTGACTTTTGAGTGAGAATTATATTTTAAGTGTTTATAGGGTGGAGTGTTCGTGTAGGCAACTCTGAATTATATTTACTACCTTCGTATTTTTTGTACTATTGTTTATTAAAGCACAGTTTAATAATTGTTTGCGGTATTTATTTTTTAATGTTATTTTTACAGGGATTAATATATGGGACTTGCGAATTATGCTAGAAGATACAGCATAATGGCACATCGTTTTAATTTGATGTAACTGAGGTGACAGTGTTGTGTAAGGTACCCAACACTCTTCAAAATTATGGAAATTATTAGCGAATAATGTTTTCGTTGAGCCTTTTTATTAGACAGCGCAAGGAGGTATAAAATGACATCAACACCAAAGTTGGCTCTAGATGCATTAGAATTTGTAGTTTCAAGTGTTTTAGAGGCGATCAAGTGTCCGCGCATTACGTAATTTTCCTCCAGTGCACCCACTTAAATATTTGCAACCTTCTAAACCTTAAATTTGTTTCATTTTTATTTTAATTTTTGTAGTTTTTTTTTGTAAACTACATACAGTGACCCATATAAAAGTGGGGCACCTCTCTAAAATTTTTATTTATTGATCGATTTAAAAGATTTTTTTTCAAGGATAGAGCTTCAATGACTCTACCGTGGTGTAAAATTTCAAATCGAAATTCAAAATTTCAAGGCCTATTTCGATTTTTTCAAGGCCAAAGATTAAAAAAAGTGTTCGCAATTTATTTATCTCGAATTTGACTACGCCACTGGGTTTAGGATACCTTCAAATGGATGTGACCGAAATCTAACAAGAAAATATTGGTTTGTAACAGAAATATAGCATAATTAAAATTTATATTATGTTATCGAAATAATTCGAATATTCATTGTCTAATTCACTCGTTTAGATCGGTATCAGTTGAATTTTAAAAGTTATAACCATCATTTATTCAATATTGCTTTCTTTAAACATGCTCCATGTTGAGAATAATTATTTTCATTCACAATTTGCCTCGAATTTATGGGAAGACGATTAAATATTTTTTTACTATTATAAAAATTGAGTTTTTAACTGAGCAGAAGATAGAATAGGGAGTGTGATGGAGCTAGTCGCGCGTAGTAAACCAGATTAGCATCTATGTCACCAGTTTGGTTATTAATAATTTGGTCGTCTAAATGTACTTCATTCAGATTGCACTTAAATGTATAATAATGTTATAGTTTTAGATACATTAAATAAATAAACACAAAAATTAGACAACCCCCAATTCCAGAAGCCAGGGGCTTGTGCATTGAAAATACGCGGACATGTAGCCGTTTCCTCCGACAGTGTCAGAGCCAGGATTCGAACCCGGTGGTGCGATGCCTGTGTCATTAATCGCGATTCAATTCAATTCAAAATACATTTATTATAATTAACTGGTACATAACAGTTGCCTAGCCAGGATCTGCCGCGAGGTCGATCGTGCAACCACCGCGATGGCGGGTTGCAGGATCGGGCGGGACAGTCTGGGTCGGCGAAAACAATAATTGGGAACAACTAAACTTAAACACCTTTTGTACAATGGACAAATAAAAAATAGGTAATACAATTAAAAAATATCAAAAAAACAGATTTAACAAAACTTAAAAACTACACTACATTTAGGGAACTTTCGCACAAGACACTTTTTAATTTCGTAGTTGACACTAGCACCTCAAATTAAAACGAGGAATCTTCCGCGAGGTGTGTAACGTCGGGCTGCGCATAGGCTGTGATTTTAAAAATTTGGATTTCAAGAAAGTTATAATTTATTTGAAATTTTGATGGAAACAAAAATGTACAAAAAGAGAAAGAGAAAAACAAATGCGACAAAAAGGGTACAAACAAAAAGGAAGAAGGGGACAGGAAAGATTTAAAGATAGACAAAGGTATGAAATATCAGTAAAGGTGGATAGTAAGCGGAAGTTATAGTTGGTGCGATTGCCACCTCGCGGCTATCGACCGTGCGACACCACTCTTTAATTATTCCTATATCAATACTCACAATCTCATGGAGTTCATCGATATACTTGCCATGCCAGAGTATTGTGGTGTCATCAGTAAAAAAGTGAACTTTCCTTGAGTTTTAACAGAAATCAGATCATTGAAATATGTGAAACAGTAATGGCCCAAGAACGTAACTTTGTGGCGCATCGAGCTTCTGGTTGTTTTGATCCTTTACAATTAAAAATAAGATTTTGGTAGGAACTAGATAAATATGACTGAAACCAATTTAGTGTTTCACCTCCTAAACCCATAAGTTTCTAGCTTCCTCAGTGGTATCCTGTGATTTACGCTAACAAATGCTTTGCCCAAATCACAGCACAGCTGCGGCCACCTCACCATCGTTAAGTTGAAGATATAATTTCTCTAAGAAAGCAAATATGGCATCATTAGTAATTTTTGAGGCATGAAAACCAAACTGTTCTGCACAGAGTACCTTACTCAGATGCAAAAAATTTAGAATTCATTTCTTAACCAGTTTTTCTACTATTTTCACCAACTTAGGTGCAATGACACTGGTCTATAATTAAAGGGGATTCATGATCTCCAGTTTTAAAAAGCAGAACAACATCTGCAATTTTTAAACACGACGGAAAATCTCTAAAACTTCCACAATATAGACAACCAACTATACACAATGGTATTGCACTAAACAGAAATACCCTAAATCCATTGGCGTTCTAGTTAAAGGTAAAAAATTTATGATAATTCATTTATTCATCAAATTTAAGATTTTTTTAATATTAAAAGCAAATTTAAATGGGATGCCTTTTATCTGAATTAAAAAAATGTTCCCAAGAAATAAATTGTTACACCTAATTCAAAATAATCTTTATTTCCACAGACAATATGAATATAAACATTCGAATCGAACAATCCACAGTAAATAAAAGAAATTACATAATAAAAACTTTTGTTACATGAGATTTAAATTAGAAGATGAGTGAATACATTTTAATATGAAATGCCAAGAAATTATAACAAATGCTCAAAATGGCTGCCTTCAGTTTTTAAACACACATGGACTCTTCGTTTCATATTTGCGAATACGTTCTGTAACTGATCAACAGTAATATTGCGGATTTCTCTTTCTATTGCCTCTTGTAATTCGTCAATGGTATGTAATCTATTTTTAAAAACATTGTTCTTCATGTGTCCAAATAAGAAATAATCACAGGGCATTAGATCTGGAGACCGTGTAGGCCATAGTCCCTGGCTGACTAATCGGTCATCTTAAAACTCCCGTAAAAAATCAAGTGAAGCTCTTGCTGTATGGGCAGTAGCGCCGTCTTGCTGGAAATAACCATCTTGCAGTTCATCATCATGCAACTGCGCCAGAAATGGCTCTAAAATAAGAGTTTGATACCTTTGGGCATTAACTGTTTCACGAAAAAAATATAGGGCCTATAATTCGCCTTCTGGATATTGCCACCCATACACCAACTATTAAGGGGTGTACACTTGTTTCTACGTGTGTGAGGGTTTTCTGTTGCCCATGTCCTGTAGTTCTGACTATTGATATAACCTGTTAAGTGGAACTACGCTTCATCAGTAAAATAGGTTAAATCCAATACATTGTTGTTATTTAAATTTCCGTTGAACCAACGACAATATCTTACTCGACTTTCAAAACCCGGGGGTAATAGTTCTTGAACAACGGTTACCTTGTATGGATGCAAATGGAGTTTTTTGAGTGCTTTATGGGTTGTTCCAACTGAAAGACCTAAAAAAAATAAATTTCGTTGATTTGTCGTTTAGGTATATTAAGACATCTGAAGAGAACCGATTCCCGCCAGTTTTATATATTTTTTTATTTGCATTCAGGTTTTATATATAAACAAGAGTTTTAGTAGGTATCGTTATTAGTTGTTGATAATAATTTTCACTAATAAAGAAATTCATATTTTATATTTTCAAGAAACTAAATTTAAATGGTATGTAACGTATTCAGTAATTAAAAAATTTAGTGTAAAAGTACCTACCTGTTTGAGCGGACAACTTTGGTATGGATTTTGTCGGGCTTTGATTCATTCTTTCTCGAACGTCGTTCATAACCACTTCAGTTAAAACAGTTGGCCTACCAGTGGATTTTCCCTTGCAAAGGCAGTGTGTCTTTGCAAAACGATCAACGAGTACATATTTACGATTTGAAAATGTGTCATATGGAATATTTGCGTCAGGAAATTTTTCCATAAATTGTTCGATGCATGATTGCATGAAGAACGTTGAAGTTCCACTTTGAAAATGAGCCATCAAAATGAAGGCATCTTGCTCTGGCGTAAAAACCATGGCAAGACAGGACTAGAATAAAATTTAAAAAACATTACTTAACCTAACATTCTTTTTCTCTTTATCATTACTCACCAGAAGATAACTGATGTAAATTATGTAGTTCTGAAAAGAACTGATAAGTACTCGCAAATAATAATTAAAACAATTCAAAACCCGTGAAAAAGAACTGATAATTATGCAATATCCACCAAAACACTACTACTACGTCTATGATATGATATTACAGATTAAAATAAATAGTTAAATAAATATAAATAAAAAATAAATAGTTAAATGTTATGCCTACGGCGCTAAATATTCTGCGTAGACAAACCGTTGTCTTATTGGTTCCGCTGTGCGTGTTCAGCTTCAGAGCCAATTAAACCGTGCGTTCCGTCGAGATTTCGTGTAACTTCCTCGAAAAAAAAAACCACCAGCAAAGATATCTGAAAACGCACCCTTAGATACATACGAATTAAAATATCCCTAGTATGGAAGGCTCTAACATGGCTAAAACATGACAAGCCTAAAAAATGAACTAAAAAATCACGTGAAAGCTCTGTATAAGGTATTAGACAGCCAACATTTAGTCGCGTACTTGGTTGCATAAATCATAGATAATTTGAAATTCTTCAGGTTAAAAATGTGGGCGGGGTTTTCTGGTTGTAACAGTTGGCAACAATCCGAACAAACAGTAGTGCCGTTTCAGCGCCCTCTAGTCTGTTGTTAAGTGTTAGTTTAAAAATTCTATTGTATATTTATATTTTTTGTGAATAATAAACTTTCTTTCATTACATTTGTTTAACTCAACTTAGTGAATATGGTGAAATCCTGTTTATTTCCGGATAGCGTGTACATAGGCAATCCTCTGGTTTGACGTTTCACATGTAAGTAAAAAAACTCGGTAAAAAACCATGAGAAAAATATAGTCTCCTTTAGTAATGTAGACAGATTTCAAGTCACTTTAATAGAATTAATTTTAATCAAATATTTATTTAGTCTCCTTATTCGATGTTAAGATTATTTATTTACCAAAATGCATGGCATTTTGCATTTTCATGTATCATTAATACCCATGCAATGAAATATTTCTGCATATAAGTTACCTATAAAGCTATTATTATAACTTCTTAAATATCATAACTGCATAATTTACAAATATATAGATTATAGAAAAATCTTTGTGAAATGCCAAAGCGCCACTGCATATAATCTAAGCCTGACTATTTTCAGCCTAAGCAAAGTTTAATTCTGACCCCCCCTCTTTTCAAATCGTTTTATAAAAAAGGTCAAAGAGCAAGACAATAACCTATCAATGTTATAATTTTAAGTTATCATTCATTAATTTCAAGAGGCATTAAGAGTAAAACTTAAAGTAAAACAAGGCAAGCACTTTGTTTTTAAAATATGTTTGAAATGAACCAAAAAAAAAAACAAAATAACTTCTTCTGTAATTCATACTGGACAGTGTTGTCGGATTTTTTATTTTTTGCTGATTATTTGATACAGAAAGCATTTTGATATTTTTAATTGACTACCCGAGATTTGTTTGGCGCCCCTAATCGTGTGGCGTCCTAGGCAGTTGCCTGAATCTATGACCAGCCCTGTACAACAATTCATGGCTTAAATGGCGCTTGTAGTTTCTGAGAATGCTGAACCTAAAACAAAAATTACATTCATCCTTAACCTGTTTTAATAATATTCTAATGCTTAAAAAAAGAGTAGGTAATTAGTCATTAGACATTATAGGCATAAGTAATAGGTATACTTTGATAATAAACTTCATACCAACAACATGCGTCGAATTCATAGAAAAATAAATATGGAGTAATTATTAGATAGGACGTCCCTGAAGTTAGCTTCAGATTTAGATTTACTTTTTCCTCAGATTCATTTTATTACAGTCGACCAATCAAATAATTGTGAAAAATATAAAACAACGGTATTTATATCCCCAAACTATATAGTTACGAAAAATAATATATAAAATGAAACAAAAAAACCTGGAATCACAAATCAAAACAATGAATTAATAAACAAATATAAAACATTGGCACCTATTCAAGTAGTTCCATCAATAATCAGTTGTTTGTTCAGTATGTCGCCAATTGAACAGTAGGACATCGTTAGAAGAATAATATAGCGAGGGAATTCAATGCTTATAAAACATATATTTTTTAATTACATAAATTACATAACTCGCTAATTGTTAGAATAACGCGCTGGTCTCAGAGTGAGTTATGGGGGTCTCATTGCTCATGCATCCATAAGTATTTATATCGATATATCTGTGTCCTTGAACTACTATGATTATGTAATATATTCCATAGTTAGTCTATTTACGGCTTGCGAAAGTAAAATAAATGTGTATTAGGTTTACCGGATACGCCAAAATTCGGGGAGTGATATTATAATTATAAAAATACAAACTCATAAAAACAAACCCGAAAATTAAGTTGATTTAAAAAATTCCTTTTCGTTGTCCACCATTCTGATTAACAGCTGCTAATTGTAATAGATATACTTAATTTAATGTATCAATGGCAATTCCCAAATAACCGTCCGGGCGGAAATATCGACCGCTATACAATTTAGAAATGAAATTGACTTAAAAAAATTTCCTTTCGTTGTCCACTATTCTGACTAGCAGCGGCTAATTGCAATAGATATACTTAATTTACTGTATCCATGGCATATCCCAAATAACCGTCAGGGCGGAAATATCGACGACTATACAACTTAGAAATGAAATCGATTAAAAAAAGTTTCTTCTCGTTGTCCACCATTCTAACTAACGGCTGCTAATTACAATAGATATACTTAATTTACTGTATCCATAGGATATCCCAAATAACCGACAGGGCGGAAATATCGATTTGAAATTTTTATTATTGATGTATCACCAGATCCTCCGCCATTTAAAAAAAATATTTGAAACTACCAATAAATTTAGAAATGAAATCAATTAAAAAATTTCCCTTGCGTTGTCCACTATTCTGGCTAGTAGCTACTAATTGTAATAGATATACTTAATTTAATGTATCAATGGCAATTCCCAAATAACCGTCCGGGCGGAAATATCGACCGCTATACAATTTAGAAATGAAATTGACTTAAAAAATTTCCTTTCGTTGTCCACTATTCTGACTAGCAGCGGCTAATTGTAATGGATACACTTAATTTACTGTATCCATGACATATCCCAAATAACCGTCAGGGCGGAAATATCGACCACTATACAAATTAGAAATGAAATCGATTAAAAAAAGATATAGAGAAATAGATATAGAGAAATAGATATAGAGAAATACCTGATCATTGTAAACATTTGAAATGGGATTATTCCACTGCGTTTATAGGTTTAGACTCGTCTGTAAAAATATGCAAAATTATTCGGAAATGTTTACAAATTTTCGACGACAAATTTATATCTTTTGTTTTATTAGGTTGCATCAACAATAAAATATTTTATAAATATTACGGTCTACCTGAAGACGCCGGCCATATCAATATATTCGAAAAATATCGTATTTTATATGAAGCCGACAATTTTGACTTCACCTATCCATCCCCGTATACACTTGATGTAGTGCTATCTGAATTGTCTAAAGACACCAATTCAATTCAGTAAAAAAATATTCGTATAATATGAATTCGATATTTCCGCCCTGACGGTTATTTGAGAATTGCCATTGATACATTAAATTAAGTAGATCTATTACAATTAGCAGCTACTAGCCAGAATAGTGGACAACGCAAGGGAAATTTTTTAATCGATTTCATTTCTAAATTTGTTGGTAGATTTAAATATTATTTTTTTAAAATGGCGGAGGATCCGGTGATACGTCAATAATAAAAATTTCAAATCGATATTTCCGCTCTGACGGTTATTTGGGATATGCCATGGATACAGTAAATTAAGTGTATCTATTACAATTAGCCGCTGCTAGTCAGAATAGTGGACAACGAAAGGAAATTTTTTTAAGTCAATTTCATTTCTAAATTGTATAGCGGTCGATATTTCCGCCCATACGGTTATTTAGGAATTGCTATTGATACATTAAATTAAGTATATTTATTACAATTAGCAGCTGTTAATCAGAATGGTGGACAACGAAAAGGAATTTTTTTAAATCAACTTAATTTTCGGGTTTGTTTTTTTATAATTATAATATCACTCCCCGAATTTTGGCGTATTCGGTAAACCTAGTACACATTTATTTTACTTTCGCAAGCCGTAAATAGACTAACTATGGAATATATTACATAATCATAGTAGTTCAAGGACACAGATATATCGATATAAATACTTATGGATGCATGAGCAATGAGACCCCCAAACTCACTCTAAGACCAGCGCGTTATTCTAACAATTAGCGAGTTATGTAATTTATGTAATTAAAAAATATATGTTTTATAAGCATTGAATTCCCTCGCTATATTATTCTTCTAACGATGTCCTACTGTTCAATTGGCGACATACTGAACAAACAACTGATTATTGATGGAACTACTTGAATAGGAGCCAATGTTTTATATTTGTTTATTAATTCATTGTTTTGATTTGTGATTCCAGGTGTTTTTGTTTCATTTTATATATTATTTTTCGTAACTATATAGTTTGGGAATATAAATACCGTTGTTTTATATTTTTCACAATTATTTGATTGGTCGACTGTAATAAAATGAATCTGAGGAAAAAGTAAATCTAAATCTGAAGCTAACTTCAGGGACGTGTTCAATTTGCGTTTGAGATTTTGTTTTTGTATATTAGGCGATGCGTTGTTCGGGATTGGATATTTTCGGTTTCATTGCAGATATTAATATTTTCAATATGGATACCACGAATTGTGCTATATTTGACAGACCGATGCCGCTTGATTCGCTTGATGTTGAACATGTTGGCTCTTTTTTATTTTCAAATACATCTGAATTAGAATCTAACGCTAATGGAGATTGCTTAACTTCGAAAAAATCAGTAACTTTAGGTAATTTTTATATATTTTGTGTGTGTAATTCACGTGAAAAAAGCTTCAGCTGTTTTACTTTCGAAAATTATCTGATTTTTTATGAAAAAAATTAAAATAATGATTAAAGAATTGGGTTCAGTGGAAAATCAGTGTTTTTTTCTTAGAATTCACTGAACCTGTCCCTTATAAATAATCCTACTTAATTTTAAAAACAAATTATATTATACAGGGTGTTTGGCAGATGGTTTGCCAAACGGTAAAGGTGGACAGGTGGAGCAATTTGGAACATATTTAACCTCAATGACCTTTATACAAAGTCGCACGGCTATCAAGATATCATTTTTCTTTGTTATTTTCGAAAATTTCCTAAAATTCAATCTTCCAGCTTTTATAACTCATTTTTTATGGTTCTAACAACTAAAAATAATTTTAGTTTTTTAACGTATGTATGTTCCAATGAAATAGATAATTAACGCGCTGATAAATAAGAAAAAAAAAGTCCTATTAAATTTTCCCCAATGCAGCTTAGAATTCCTTAAAAATAACTATCACCGATTTCTTCAAGTTATTTAAAACTTTGTATGAAATATGATATTCCAATAGAAAGAGCATAAACTAGAGAGCATTTGAAAGCATTTGATCGTTTTAATCGCTTTTAGTTTATCTTTTTAAATGCAATATGGAAAGTTGAATTTTAAAACAATGTCTACCCATTGTCGAAAGTCTGTTAGCTCACAATTTTTTTCTTCTTTATAAGCGTATTATCGATTTCATTGGAACAGAGATACGTTAAAGATACATATATAAAATAGTTTTAATTGCTAAAACTATAAAAATATGAGTTATAACAGCTGAAAGGTTGAATTTTGGAAAATTTTCAAATATAACAAAAAAGATGATAATACGTCGAAAACCGTTGCATAAAAATCATTGGAGCTAAATATGTTCCAAATGGCCCCACCTATCCACCCTTTCTGTTATTCTTTACAGTAAACTATAACTACAGCAAACATAATTTAATAACATTTACAAAACAAATATCTATTGCGTTTAGCAGAATCACTAAGATATTTTCTATTGTGATTTGACATTTTCTAACTTTATAGTATTTTCAAATAAACAATACAACAATAATAATAACTATTATCTTCGATTACATTAGACTGTAAGGGCTGAGTAACTATTCAAATTTTAACTCATTTACTGTTATTATTAACCGAACTGCAACTGTAAAGTTCACGCTGGCGGGATTTTACCCTCCGCCTCGCAGTCCTCAGTGCCGGAATGCCGTGTTAAATAAGTAAATATAATTTTACAACAGTTCAAAATACCAGATGTAATAGCACAGAAATGATGGTTGACGAACCCAAAACTTTTAATTTAGTATCCTCTGTTTACCTACTATTGACAATAAGGGTTTAAAGTGCCGAAACACGTGTAGAATTTCAATAAAACAATTTAGAAACATTCCATTTCATGTTCCTAAAATTCAATATTTATTTCACTGTATGGTCTATCGTTACAGGGTAGGTATGCCAAACGTTGACTTTTGATACTCCGGATTGTTTTATAAGCTACACTGTTTTACAAATACTGACGTTTTCATTTCATTTCACATACTAAGTAATTCTTGCTTTATTCCTGATTCGCATTGCATTCGAGGTTTTAAAATATGTAAAATTGTCAGGGGCCCTAACCATAATAGGGCCTGGGGCTATAGCCCCTCCAGCCCCCCCCCCCCTTAATCCGGGACTGGAAACACTGGCAATAATGCGCGGAGCTGTATTGAAAGATAGTCGGGGAAATCCTTAGATCATTTTCAATGTGCTACTTACGCTATAATGGACTTGCTCATTCGTATATCTTTCAATGTGCTGAAAATATTACAATTTTAGAAAAAGCACATGATACTGGTTTAGTTCAAATGTGCTTTTAGAGGGCGGAATATTAAAAACATAATATTTTTAGTCGCAAACTCCTCTATAAAATCCTTATTTTAATAAAAGGAATGTAACCAGACTGCAACCAACAGCTACTCTCCGGGCTATGTGCCCCGCCGAGCTCTGAATTACAAGTTACAAGCCTGGCGCGTTAAGTGTAATAATTGCATATCTGGTTACATTCTTTATGGTAAAATAAGGATTTTATAGAGGAGTTTGCGACTAAAAATATTATGTTTTAATAATATTGGTTGTTCCTTGTTTTCACGGAACTGCTTACTGAGTTGCGCTTGAAATTTGGAGGAATATATTTGGTGGATGATAAAAATAATATCTTTATTTTCATAGAGCCTTATTAGCCCAATAAAACGGGACGAAATTTGTCAATTTAGATGAAATAATTCAAAGCGGGCTGAAATTTTATGAACAGACTTAAGCATGATACTAAGAAATAAAGATATGCTCAGTTGGTAGACACAGTTTAGAAACGGCCGCGTATGACGTCACTGCGTGACCCAACGAGCGGTTTGCGTCCTTATGCAGCCATAGAAAATCAAGCTGCTCGACTTTCGTGCAGGTAATATTGTAATATACGAGTATAAGGGACGAGTTCAAATTGTTCTAACATTATTCTAAAGTTTCAGACAATATTGGGAGCCAAGGTTTAACTTTTTATACATCAAAGCACATTTAATTTCAATTAATAGATCGGCTTTATAATTTCAATTTTCTGAATTTTTCAGTTATAAATATGGAAATAAATTATTTTGATGGTGGACAGGGAAGTGCTCTGGAAAATTATGTTCCGCTTAGGTATCCCTAGAAAATTTGTGGAAGTATGTCGCAGTCTACATACAAACAACAACGCCCAGGTTATGTATAATAATGAAGCAACCTTTCCAAACCCTCACTGGAGTTAGGCAGGGATGTGTCCTGGTACCCCTACTTTTTAATTTGTTTACCACTGCTCTAACAATTATTGTTGACAACAAACTGACAGTCAGAGGAATAGGTCTCAGATACCGTTTTGATGGTGGTCTCTTTAACATAGGGCGCTTTAGAGCTTTCACAAAGACACGCACGCGATTCATTTGTGATCTCCAGTATGCGGATGACTGTGCACTTTTAGCCTCTACGCCGGAAGAGCTTCAAGAACTTTTAGTTGTGTATGCCCAGAGCTATGATTCCTTGGGACTTAAAATCAACATTGGAAAGACTAAGATTATGTCAACTCCTCATCAAGTGAACCAAATAGACATTACACTTAACGGAAATTCTTTTGAAGTGGTGGATCAGTTCAATTACTTAGGCAACGTTGTTAATGACAAAGCAAACATGGACAGCGAGATTCGCAATAGAATTAACGCTGCATCTAGAGCACTCTGGGGACTTAGAGAGAGAGTATTTGACAACCACGACCTTGCTTTGTCAACGAAAATGGCTGTCTACAGAGCAGTTGTCATTCCAACACTGCTATATGGATGTGAAAGCTGGGTCACTTACCGTCGTCATGTGAAAGAATTAGAACGTTTTCAGCAAAGACACCTCAGAGGTATGATGAAAATCCGTTGGTTCCATCACATATCAAACGTGGAAGTACTCAGGAGAGCAAACAGCCTTCCAATTGAGGTACTTATTTCAAGAGCACGCCTAAGATGGGCAGGTCACGTTCATCGTATGCATGATAACCGCCTTCCTAAATGTACACTTTATGGTGAATTGCTAAGCGGTAGAAGAAGGCGTGGCGGTCAACGAAAGAGGTTCAAAGACGCTCTCCATGAAAATCTAAAATCCTGCGGTATTGCAGACGAGCAATGGGAACAACTTGCAGCGGACAGAACCGAATGGCGAGGGGTTGTGGCCAGCTATCAAGGAAATGTTGCTGCAAGAAAGCCGAATCCAAGACCTAACCAGGTCTATGTTTGTCCTGACTGCGGTCGACATGTGCTCTCCCGAATTGGCCTCTATAGCCATAGTCGAGTACACCGTAGATGAATGGGAATTACAATAGACTAGACCTTTTACTTGTTTTTTATTGTACACAATCTATCGACTGTAACATTTTTATACTCGGACTCGAGTAACGGCTAATAATAATAATAATATTTTAAGAATGTATAATAATTCAATAAATTCAAATTGAATTAGATATATTTTATTATTATTCAAGGGATCAGGAGATATACAGATTAGAGACAAGATCTATTAGTAAGTTCCAATAATGATAATAGCTGAGACTATTTTATAAATAATTGTACCAATTATTTATAACAGATGAGGTAATAGGTCCAGGAGATGATTTAATTAATATAGGTAGGAGCAGAACTGAACTAACAAAAAAATAAAGGCAAATAATGTACTTTCTTAATATTTATTAAAAATTGACAACATAAAAAATATATAATAAAAACATAAACTTAACGGAAACTAGGTGCTCCTTAAAACGGAGAAAAAATTCTTTAAAATCAATATTTTTATATCAGATCTGAGGGAATAACTTTGATTCAATATGATCTAATAAATAAAAAAATTTAAAAATAGAAATGTGGAAGAAATATAAAATACAAAAATTTTTAGGTTGTAATTTTGACGAATTTTCTTTTCCTTATCTTAGAATCCTCTTTTATTTTATTATTTAAAATTCTAATTCTGAAATACATTTTACATTTGTAAAATAAAAATTTAGCATCCTGACTTAAATCAACATGTTCTGAACATTTTAAAAGATTTGTTATATAGTTACTACAAATTTTCAATGAATCTCCATTCATTTTTTTAAAAATAGAATCCATTATCTTACATTTCATGAGAAAGTCGTCTGTAGGTTTCATTAAGCCACCTTCAGAAAGATGATCTACCCATGAAAATGAAATCTCATTTGTATTTGGAATGTATCCAAGCTGTTCTTTCTTCGTAATTTAAATGCAATAAATCCGGCTAAATTTTCTAAACCATCGTATTGCAATTCTGACATTTCATCAACAATAATTAAATCATCAACATGATTATTCGCAGGTACTTCTAAAGTACTAAACATATGGCCAGTATGGCCAAATGGTATGTTAGTATATATTTTATATTAAAATCCCTTTTCATATCGCTAAACAGTGATTTCAATGATGAAATACTAAATTTATGCTGTTGATAGCACTTATGTACCCAGGCATCACAAATAGTCTTGTCTTTGGGAAATGAAAAATGTCGATAATCCGACTTATAATTTTTGCTAGTTATTTTGTTGTTATTAGAACAACCTACTACAGCACAATATACCATTTTTAAAATGACAATATAAAACACAAAATAACCCACTCACTAAACAAGAAACATGCGACAGTTCCATAAACTGACGGCGGTAACCAGCTTCCCAGGTCACCGACTGACGTCACCAGCTAGAATGAGAGGAAATTCAACATGCGCGTGAGCTTATCTTATTAGTCATAGTATCATGAGACTTAAGTAGTTTGTGGTACTTTTTAACATATCAAAAGTCCCCACCCGTAGACGCCGGCGGAGGGGAGGGGAAAAAATAGGTTAAAAAATCAGGTTTTTCGCAAAAAAGTCGAAAAGTATCTATTTTACTATAAAATATGTACACATGAAAATTATAGATAATAAAAATCCGCACAATTTCATTTTTTTAGGCCGAGATAGGTTTTTGAAATTTTGATAATAGTTTTGCAACGCAATGAAAACGCGCGCGCTCTTCGCTAAAATCTCAAAAATTAGATTTTACTACAAGAACTGTGCATAACAATTTTTTAAAGATTGGTTTTGTCATATTAACTAAAAAACCGCTGTTAGGTGCTATTCCTTTTATGACTTCTATTTAATTATTCAGGTTTTTTTCGATTCATTTCTTGTACATAATTTAGTTCTGCACAAGATTGATAACATATCTTAGTGTATGATGAATTTATAGTTTAGAAGATTTTTTTAAAAAACATTTTTATAACCTTTGACGGGCTGTAGCTCGAAAGTTTAGAAGATCCCTTGTCTGTGATCATATGATATATATATATTACAATATTAGAGTTATGTATATACCTACCGCGCGAGGTATCTTCTCGGAAATATAAACGAACTCAATACAGAATTATAATTCCAGTACATTTCTGAAATTCTTTGCTCTCATTGTGCAACACTAGAAAAGCTCCAGGTAAAAATTTAGTACAATAAAATTTTGCAACAATCTAAAGGCTAAAGGGATCGTGAACGGGAAGAACTTAAACACACAGCAAAGAATACAATCATGTTAACCGGCTAGTCTAAAGACGTGGCTAGCCTTTTGAATTTAATATATATACCGGGTGTTAACAGGATCATGGTATAACCCCCTTTCTCCTTTAGTTTTGAATAAATTTACAAAAAAATTTTATTAAAAAAGTTTTAATTATATTTTTTATTAATAATTTCAGAAAAACAAAAATTAAATCGAATTAATAAATAAACTCCAGCTGTTACTAAAGTTGATGTTTACGATATACTACATACATAATAAGCTGTACTTTTTGACATACAATTGATTTTTTTTCACGTCCGGTTTCGCCGGAAATGACACTAGCTTTCGATTTTTAAATGGAACATCCTGTATATTGTGATATTTCAAACATTAATTTTTTTTTACAATATAATTTTTAGTTTTCCATTTAAATGTGCCATGACGGTTCCGATTTATTCTAAATGACTCGTGTAATGCTACAAAAATCGAAATCCCGTTAAAAACACTGAATTACATGATTTATGAGCAAATAAAATTTACCAAAATTGTTTTTGGGGCAAAATTCAATTTTTTCAAATGGAACCATATCGGTACCGTGGTACCATTTATTAGTGCTATTAATAAGAAATTTATTCATATGTCGCATTAAAATGCGCGATAAATATAAACAAAATTACAGCTAAAAGAATATAAGAAAATACAATTTTGTTCTAATTAAATGTTAAGAAGTAACTAAGGTAGCTTTGAAAACAATGAAATATTTATCTTGTCAAACATTTGTTGGTTTAACGGTGTTTTTATTGTGTTTTTAAAAATTGTTTCAAATTCTTGTTAATTGTGTTCAAAATGCCGCAAATTTATACAAGAGATGAAAAAGTAGACGTGTTAATTATTTATGGGGAATGTAAAAGAAATGCAGTTGCGGCTACCGACCTTTATGCCCAATGATATCCTGATAGACAATGTCCAGTGAAAAATTATTTTAAACGTGTTGAAAACCAATTCCGAAGAGAGCCCAACAATGATCCCGAAGAAAACTTCATTATTGACGAAGGAACGGAAATTAATGTTTTGGCTCGAATAGAAGTTGATAAGGTTGCTTCTTTAAGGCAAGTTGGATTAGAATTGGACATCAGTCACCAAACAGTAAGCCGAATTTTGCACAAATATAAATATAAATCTTTTAAATACCAATTGCACCAGCATTTGTACGAAAGTGATTACGAACGTAGGATGGAATATTGCAATTGGATTTTGCATAATAACGTGCAACCAAACAATGATTTTTTGGGACTGATTTTATTTTCGGACGAGTCTAGGTTTACAAATTTGGGATTATTTAACCGACAAAATACAAAATATTGGTGACAAGAAAATCAAAATTCATTACGGGAGGGTAACTTTCAAGTGTGGTTCGGTTTCAATGTTTGGCTTGGAATAATCGGTAGTAGAATCATTGGTCCAATAATATTTGAAAGACCTCTGACGGGTGCCAGATACTTGAGATTCCTGGAAAATGAAGTTGAGGACATTTTAGATGAGTTACCTTTAGATTTAGGACAGGGACTATATTTCCAACAAGAGGGCGCTCCTCCCCATAATTCAAGGATAGTAATTGATTACCTTCAACGGAGATTCGGAGAAAACGTAATTTCGACGAATGGTCCTGTGAGGTAGCCTCCAAGGTCACCTGATTTAACGCCCTTTGATTTCTTTGTTTAGGGCCATTTAAAAAATATTGTATATGCAACCGCCGTTACAACCCGTGAAGACTTGGAGCTACGAGTAAGACGAGCAATTAATAGCATAACAGCCCAGCAATTGGCGAACGTTCTTCGAGAAACAGCTATGCGAGTTCAGAAGTGTATTGACGTTAATGGATAGCATTTTGAACATCTGTTGTAACGTTTTGTGTTAATTTTTTGTATTCCAAAACCACCTTATGTGTAACAAGGTAATTAGAATGAAATTGTATTTTCTTATTTTCTTTTAGCTGTAATTTTATTTGTATTTATCGCACATTTAATACGACATATGTATAAATTCCTTACTAATAGTACTAATAAATGGTACCACGGTACCAATATGGCTCCATCTGAAAAAATTGAGTTTTGCCCCAAAAACAATTTCGGTGAATTTTATTTGCTCATAAATCACGTAATTTAGTGTTTTTAACGGGATTTCGATTTTTGTAGAATTACACGGGTCATTTAGAATAAATCGGAACAATGATGGCCCATTTAAATGGCAAACTAAAAATTATGTCATATAGAAATTAATGTTTGAAATGTCACTTATTTTGGCATCGTTGGATTCAGAAAATTATGCATAAATCAAAAATGTAATAATATACAGGGTGTTCCGTTTAAAAATCGAAAGTTAGTGTCACTTCCGGCGAAACCGGAAGTGAAAAAAAAAATTAATGTTATGTCAAAAAGTGCCGCTTATTATGTATGTAGTATATCCTAAATTTCAATCAATTATGAGATACGCAGGAAATGTATAGCTTTATATGAGTCATATGTACACGGCTAGAATATGTACAGGTAACATAATAAATTAAAATATGTTGCCGCAGATAGTCTTACTGTAAATTTACATAAGATAATCTCAAAAAATAAAGGGCCTCACCAATAACTACATTTTAAAAATAAGTAATTATCTATTAAATTAATTAAAATATTTTTTCGACGTTGTTGACTATTATGCTATGAGCGTCGCAACGCCTAGAAAAAATTTTTAGATGACAGGAAGTTTGAACATATGTTATTTCAGTATTTATGCTTGTATTCTGTCTTTGAAATCATCGATGTTTTGTGGCTTTGATGCTTTTAATCTGAGTTATCCCCATATAAAAAATCCAACGATATAAGGTCTGGTTTAAGTGCGCTCTTAGTATCATAGTATAATCATAAAACACCAAGTATCTCGAAAACCATCGATTTTATAGGGTAAGTTAGGGGTGTTTTGAACTCAAAAATTTTCATTTCATTATATCCGTTTAGATTTAGGACACCCTGTATACATATGTCGAATGCCATATGAGCGGTAAAAATGGGCTAATTTCTATACACATTTCCCAGAATACAGATAGGTTGAAAAAATATTCTGTATAAACTGTACAGCTGATACATTGGGTCAACATTTTTCAAAAAACCCATTAATTTTTTATGTGAAATTTTGATCCTTTTTGCTTATATTCAAATTGTAATTATTTCTAAAACAAGGGAAAAAAAGACAAACAGAACGTCAAGATCAAACAGAATTTCCCTTTATTTTCACTTCTAATTTACTAAAATCCTTGGAACATAATACACAATTAAACAAAATATTTTGTCAGGTTTTTTGTTAAATATAAATAAGTGAAATAAAACAATGAGCATAATCTGTCATGGATGTGTAATTATTTTAATTTAAATAATAGCATTAAATCCATATAATATATATACGATTAAATCAACTCGATATAATCGGAGTCGCCCCAATGTAAATATTATTCAAAACTAATACAACCAATTTTTCTTCTCACGAACTGCCCGACTTTTTACCTTGTTATATTAGCAACTTAAAAATTTCTACCTGTAATGTACTTTCTTATATTGTCTGAAAAGGGCATGAGTATTGAGAATTGCTGCATTTTCCGTGAGAAAGAACCCTCGGCCGATATTACACACTTCATTGTTTGAAAGGAGTTACTGACCGAAATCTCGTCCTCAATAAAAAAACCCTTCCATATGTTGTTTACAGTTATAAGCTTCTTAAATTTAAATGGTACTTGAATAATGGTTTTAGGAAACTATTGAAAATGTCGGCGGATTTGCGCAACGTGGTAACATCTTTACAAAAGTATGAATGCCTTTTAATTTAGGGCTTTGAGTACTTATTGGACAAAGTCACATGTGACCGGAGAGAAAAAGTGTTTGCAAAAAATAATTATCCTCAAAAAGTCGCTAAAATGTATGGAATTTTTTCTACCGAAAAATTAGGTATAAGGCTTGCTATGTTTCTAATTCAAGTAAGACGAAATAAATTTCCGGATAAACAATGAGTTATTTGTTAATGATTTAGTTTTTAGTGTTAAATGAAAATAAAACTAGACATATCGGATATCGTCGTATTCGAAATAAAATGTTCTACACCGTCTGTCTATATTGTAGAAGAATAAAGTTTTAGAAAGAGTTATCCCATTTTTTGTGAGCTATCTTTCAGAAAAAAGAAATTTGAAGTCCATAGCCTACTTTGTGAGATATATTACAAAAATCTGAAAAATAGTAAAACCACAAATGGTTATAGCTCCCTTATTTGAGAATATACGAAAAAAGTTTTTTTTTTATACATTTATTTAACGTCGGTCTATTTCCGCTACTGAGGCCTAACACCGACGCCTGTAGACGAGCTACCCCCAACCAGGAATTTTGCCGAACCTCTTCCCTTAAGAAGAGTAGGGATCTTTTACTTGCCTAACATTTAATAGACAAGGGACCGACGGCTTTACATCCCCTCCGAAGGATGGTATATCTCCTATACAACCCTCGCCTAAGGTTGTATAGCTTCTGCGCATACACTGATATACAAGCCGCTGGAAGATGTGTGAGGCGAGGACGCGGTTTCCGTTGGAATGGTCACCCATCCAAGTACTAACGAAAAAAGTTAAAGGGATGAAAGTTGACTGCAAAGACAATAAGAATAATAGTGTGTATACGCAGTTAGCTTTGACATACGCTCCTGTGCAAAAATGAAAAGAACAAATCACAAAGTAGGCCATGACTCCATTAATTTCGTTTATTTTTTCTTGTTCTAACGATATAAAACATGTCACAAAAATTTTAACTGATAGTGTCAATATTTTACGAAAACCACAATTGAAGACATAAGTGGATAAAGGTGTCATGTCACATTTTTAAAGTTTCGAGTAAATTAACAAAACGTGTTTTGAATTGAAACTTTATTATTTCGTTTTTGATTTAAATGAGTAATATATCTCATAAAATAGATCATTTTAGGTTATTCTCTTTTGTTTACCCTAATATTAAATAAAAACACCAAACTGTCGTGAAACTAGATTTTTGTGTACATAATACCTTTATCCACTAATTTTAAACTCAAACTGTGATATATTTCATCGTGAATAAAGAAGTCATGTAGCTTTAAACTAAAATTTATTTTAATATAGAAATGGTAAACACTCACAAAATGAAGAAAAATTACTAGCACGATTTTTCTTGAAAAATTATAAACAGAAGCACTATACAAATGCAACAATAAACTAATGTTTTTTTTTTGAATTCCAGTATTTTGTTCTAAAATATCTCATAGGACCATCTACGATCTGCATCAACAAACTTCAGTTGTTGAGCATTGTTTCAATGACTAAACACATTGGGTAAAGCACTTGGAACAATATCCGCAGTTTGAACCTCTCTAGCACCTATTTTGTGTAAACCAACTTGGAAAAATGGGGTAAAAGGATTGGATTTAGTCAATAAAATCCAAATCTGTCTACTCTGATCTATCTGGCACTATTTCGTGGACAATTTTTTTCAATAATAGTATTGTTCACTTTCTTATAAAATGAGGTTTGGCTGGAAGCTCTTCAAAGTTATAAAAGAAATGTTCAATATTTAAACCTGCTAAGCTATTTTCAGTACTTGCGGATGTAAACATTTCCCGATATTGGTTTGGACTGAAAACGTTTTGCCATTTTCTTAGTACTATTTCAATGCATCCAAAGTTTCTGTCGGAATGAGGAAAACTGTGTCCAACCAAGGAAAATATATATAACATAACATAGCACAGCATAACATAAACATCACATATAGTAAACAACCCACAAATCCAAAGCCAAAGGCTGTCCGAAAGGGGGGTACACATTTGAAAAAACGCAGATTGCCAGTGTTGGATACTGGGAATCGAACCCAGAGTACCGCAGAGCCTGTTGACCAATACAATTACAATTTAAAATTCTTTATTTACATATAAGTGACATTTCATTTTTATATTGTAATAATATATCATTATTTTATTAGTGTTTACATTCTTATAAAACACCCGGCACGTTACAATTTTCTAATAGCAAAGAAACGGGGCGGGGGGCTGATGTCATGCCAGAGCCTGTTGACTAGAGTGAATTTGCCACATAACGCGCTCTAGCCCACTGAGCTACCGTACCAGTGATATGATGGAACTACTAAAAAAATTAAACATTGCTAAAGATAAAGAATACAAATACAAATTTATTTTGTCCTCTACATGAATCAGACCAAGTTATTAAATGATCAATTTCAGAATTATCTTCTTAGAGTAAGTTGCAAAATTATGCAAACAATTTACTGCTTCTATTGGCAATGTCTTCCATCCAGGTACAACAACACTTTTATCCACTAAAAATACTTGTTGTATGTGTGACATGGCACTTTTATCATCAAAAAATTTCTTTAAAATATTACAAATTTGGAATTCACCGTTTATTAGGGGTTAGATCTATACCAGAAGTGTCCAAAAATTGCATAAAATAATTATTTTTTTTATTGCGACATGACACCTTTATCCACCATTTATGTCTTCAATTCATATCATTGAATCGTAAAAATCAGCTATGCCATGATTAGTGAAAAACTATGTATACATTTATTAACAAATTTGACAGATTGTCACTGTTGTACATTGTATGTTGCGTTGTCGAGTTCTAAGACAAGTTTTATATCAAGTTTTATATCAGTAATTATGGTGTACACTAATAACAACAAATTCGATATGATTAGCATTTATTGTCAGTGCAGTTTTGTTTAGGAAATTGGTGCAAAATGTAAAAACGCACGGTTAATTTTCAACACAAGCAGTAAGGCGAAGGAATGTTGCGGATAATGTAAGAAAAGTGAATAGAGTATTGAATTATGTTAAGCAAAATGAAGAAATCTCTTTGAGACAAATCCAGAGAAACTGTCGCATAAAAAACAGTACAAGAAAAATATTTAAAAATCGGATTTCGATGCTACAAAATGAGGAAAGTTCAACATTTAAATGGGGGAAATAAGCCGAGGAAAGTAAGATTTTGTAGATGGTTGCTAAATAAAAAAAGGAATGACCTGATATGTAGCAAAATTGTTTGGTCGGACGAATCAAATTTTTCTAATAATGGATTTTTCAATAGAAATATGCATTATAAGTGGACACGAGAAAATACACACTGGTGCAGAGATACTGCTTTCCAAGAAAGACTTTCTACGAATGTTGGTGGGTCTTTTAGGGACTTTTTATGATGACAAATTAACCGCTCGTAGATACCTTAATTTCCTGCAAAACGAATTTCAACATTTTCTTTATGAATTAACAGAGGCAGAAAGATTAAATTATTCATATTTTCAACAAGATGGGGCTCCACCTCACACTGCTGTAATATGTACAAATTATTTAAATCAAGTTATGCCAGATAGCTGGATAGGCACCTATGGATTCATTCTATGGCCAAATCCATCACCAGATATTACTCCCTTGGATTTTTTCGTCTGGGGTTACGTTAAAGACAAGGTATTTCAAACTGCCTCTGAAAATAATGAAGACTTCAAAACCAGAATTAGAAACGCATGTAAGGCAATTACTCCTGAAATGCTCCAAAATTTAATGCGTGAGGTGTCTCATAGAGCACGTTTGTGTATTAGAATGCATGGTGCACCACAATTTGAGCATTTGTAGTTAGAAAAATAAATACACACATTTTCTTTTCAGTATGGTAGTAGATAGTACCTACTTATTATTCATAGTTTTTCGTTTTTTTTTTTTTGGATGTTCATTTTGTACTTGTATTTTTATTTATGAGATATTTGTTTGTTTGTATTAAATTGTAATAAATAATTACTGAATTATAATTATTATAAAGTGAATTTTTACTATTATGGCATAGCTGATATTTACGATTCAATGATATCAATTGTGGTTCTCGTAAAATATTAAATATTGACACTATCCGTTAAAATTTTTATATATTATATATTATTATTATATTTTATATATTTATATAAATTTTTATTATATTTTATATATTATATATATTTTATATTGTTGGAAAGAGAAAAAATAAACGGAATTAATGGTGCCATGGCAAGTTGTACCAAGTGTACCTTTTATACTTGGAAATGACGCCCTCATCAGATTTTCTGGTCAGAAGTACCTCAACGTTTCGTAAAAAAAAAATATGAAAAAAATTCGTCATCAGATACAGGTCCTGCGGCGCCTTCTATGATCTAACGTGATGGAATACATAAATTATTGTTTCTTAGAATAAAAAAAGTTCCTCTAGCAAATTTAGCGATGATCGGTTAAGAGGCTGTTGAGTTATTGCAAAAAAACGAAAAAATAATTTGAACTTTGACACCCTGTATCTTTTTCCACAGGGACATTTTACTGAAGCATATTTGATTATATCCTCATATTTTGACCCAAAGAATCTACCCTATTATTAATAATCCATACTGTAAACATCGGCACAATTAGCGGAGAAAATTTAAAAAATTAATAAAATCGCAAATCATATACTGTGTACAGTAAAATTAATAATTTACAAATCACTACATTTTATTTAAACTTTAAAAGATACATAAAATAAAACGATATTTTACAATATCAAATTAATTGTTGCCTCCATTAGTAAAAACCTCTTGCAAAGAATAAAAGGATTTATTTATTAGGTGTTTTATTAAGTTCTTTTTGACAACTGAAAAACTCTGTGGATCTTTTTCTACAGGGACTGTATTTTAAAAAATGCTGGAGTAACAAACATACGAACTTTTTTTAATGTGAATTTATTTCTGTCGTGGACTACATTAATCGGTAATATTTGCTTAAGATTTCGTATAGCAAAAAAGTACAGAATGTTTTTTACATAGATATTCTATTCTGTATGGTTTATCCAAGCGAAATTTTCGCATTAATTGTCGTCTTTTGTGAAAGGATAATATGTTGTTTTAAGTTTAATATCAACTGATTTCATATACACTATGATGAAACTGCTTCTAGTAGGTAGTAGTAGAATTAATTATTTCTGATGAATCAGTCACAAACCCATTTGTAACGTCATCAGTGCATAAAGCCAATTTAATGTTTTTGCTTAAACGAGTTTCCAAATTATTAATCAAAATTATAGAGAGTAGAAGAGAGAGGACTTTATTTTGAGGCAAGCCAAAGTATCCCGTTCATGTGAGTTATTGTTATCAAATACAATTTTTCTGTTCACTTACTAAGGTTTTCTCGAATTCCCAGTGATTTTTTTTTTATTAAAAACTTATCTAGACCGTCGAAAGCTCTGTTTACATGTGTAAAAGTATACTTAGTAAGAACATATTTATTAGCATGCAAAGATTTGTAAATATATATGATTTTATGTTGGCTATTTGAGTTTATGCAAAGTGCCTTCAATCCAATTAATAGGCATGTTACAGTGTTTAGTGTTATTTTCCGTTTTTGTGGTTATCCAGTAACAAATATACTACAAGTTCTTGATATTACTTTATCTCATTCTCCATAAATAATAAAAAAATTCAAGAAGTCTTCGTGGGTGTAATTTAAACGTCCTGGCATTTTTTGACATAAGGGAATGACTTACATTACTGATTGTTTCTAATCATGGCTAATTTGATAAAATTTTTACTAAAATTCTTGAATTTCTAAGAAAATAGCAAATATTTCAAAAAGTTGTAACTTAAACCCCACAATACTTATATAAGAAAAAAGGAATTTAAGTTTACATAACTTGATGTAAAAAAATATAGGGTGTTCCATTTGACAAACAAGTGTTCGCAGTTTGATATTTACAAAATGTAACGTCAAAAATGGAACACTTGATATACTATTATTGAATGCCAATCAATTGTAAAGTGCAACTCTGTTTGTGTTCTTTCTACATGCCAAAAAGCAAATGAGTATCTTTTTGACGAAGAAAGTTACAAAAGTTATTGTAAATTATTACATATGTCAAATTATTTTTAAGATATAATATATGATTTGCAGGAAATAACTACTCAGCGGGCAAATACAACGACCTGCATTGAATTATACCTTACAAATCATGAAAGAATGGTAGCCAATATCATTTGTCAATTCCCTGACCAGACATAGACCGGTTTCGAACTTATTGGTTCTCATCAGTATGCCATAGTTCATGGAACAGACAAACGACAGTGGCCAACCTGCTAGGTTTATACAAACTATACTAAATTAAGTAGTGGTGATGTCTCCTCGGCGTATAGTGACTTGCGATTCTGCAAGTACCTGAGAGCGGCGCACTTTTAGTCCTAGGTGGACTTAATCTACTGTTTCCCGCAAATCATATTTTATAACAGTAGGTTAAGTCCACCTAGGACTAAAAGGTCGCCCGTGTTTTTTATGGAAGATATCAATTTTTTCTTAATCACTTGAAAAGATGCACTTATAAGAATGCACTTTTCGATGCAGCATGCAATTTCACAAAAGTACAAGTCCATATGGCACAAAGTTTCTAGACGAGTTAACGAGGCGAATGCAAAAACTCGATCTCAATCCGACTTATTGCAAAAAAAATTGAAGGTTGGAGCTATTTTTGTGTTATATTTCCTCGCCTAATACGCTATGGAGACATCTATGGTATACAGGGTGGGGCAATAGTACGTCGGATCTCTATATCTCGAGTTCTACGATAGCTAGAAATTTTTTAAAAAATTGCAAGTAAACTAGATAAAAAAGTCTATAACTGGAAATTATTTTCGAACATACAGGGCGAACCAAGTCGAAATTACAGGACCAAGTGCTTTTTTTAAAATGGAATGCTATATATATCAGTACATTTTTTTAAGCCTCTTTCTAGGCTCTATTCATTTCTACATTAGCATTGAATATCTCAGAACCACTTGGATGTAATGAATTTTTTTGTTGAAATAATGCAATCTGCAGATGAATATTAAAAAAATCACCACAGCCACAATTATGGGTTTTAAGGAAAACTTATGTGAATACCAGTTACGAGACATCTAATTAAGGTTTTTAAATCATTTTCATTTCCTAAAAATGTACAGGATGGCCAAAAGTTATTGTTCAATTAAGAACATTTTAAATTAAATTTTCTCAATTTTTTCAAATGGAACACCCTGTATATTTTTCGATAATGTGATGTAGAAATGAAAAACGAACATTTCTGTAAGTACTTCCCTAGGGCTAATTGCAACCAATTTCGTTTTATTGAGCAATAATTACAAAATTGAAAAATAAACTTAAAAAAATAGGTTTCTTCAAATAAATTGTCTTTCTGCGTGTCGTCAACGTGTCATTTTGAAGAATAATATTTAAAACTTTATGGATACTATTAGGGGCGTCCCGCAGGGCAGCATTCTGGAACCCTTACTGTTTTCTATTTACACAGGTGATTTTAACAGGTATCTGTATCTTAAATATTTTCAGTGCCACCAATATGCCGATGATACCCTCCCTCTTAATGGCGGTATCTAAATTAATGAGGATTTACAAATTATATCAGACTCGTCAGCTCACAGTCTGATTTAAATGAGTCGAAAACTCAACTGTTGGTATTCGAAAATAAAAATGAAAGCACTCTAAGGGATCCAGATTCTCTAAGCAGATTAATTACCTTGTTCAAAAATCCTATACTAAGTTGAAACTGTTGTATGTTTTTAAAGATATTCTTAGCGCTGATGTAAAATTAAAGTTGTGCGATTCGCTTATCTTATCATCCTTAACTTATTGTGCCATTGTATATTGGCCCGCTCAACTTTATAAAAAGAAGGTTAGTTTGTAAAGAATCCAGAATACGTGTTTGAGGTTTAGTTATAATCTGCGTATATATGACAATATTACAACCAGTTTTTTGGCATCTAATTATCTTAATCTGGCAGAAAGATATAAGCCACATGTCTTGTATGATGTATAAACTCTTGAAGTATCTTAAACCTGAATACTTGTTGATTAAACTAGTGATGAATAGTGATTTACACACAGGTTCCAGTTCCACTCTCCCGTGTGATCTTTATAGAATCCCTAAGCATAAAATAGCCCCAACGTTTTTTATTATAATGTGGCAAAAATCGTCAATGCCTTGCCCAACAATGTCAGGTCAGTTTATTCTCTACATTCTTTTAAAAATAATTTATGTTATTTGTAATATGTATTGTTACGTGTTTGTAATCTCCAGTAAACACCCTGTATGTAGATTCAATAAATTGCAACAAGAATCTTTATAAACCACTAATTTATTAATCACTCAAAATTACAATAATTAATCCTTAAAAATAACAAAACTAATTATATTTTTATTATATTAGAAAAAATTCTAATAAATGTTCCACATGTTGCCCATTTTGATTGATACACATCTTTATGCGCTTTTGAAATGAGGTTCCCACTGTTCCTAAAACTGCCGGTGTGATAGATGTAAAGGTCAGTTATTATTCTTCCCTTCATATTTTGTACTGTTGTTGGCGTGTCTATACTCTATTTCCTCACGTACCCCCATAAAAATAAATCAATTTTTGTAAGATCTGGAGATCTAGCAGACTATTTAGTGGGTCCATTTCTTCCAATCCATTGATTAGGGTAGGTATTATTTAAGTGGTCTCTAACTGCATGTAAATAATGTAGCGGAGCACCATCTTGCTGAAACCACATCCTATTTCGAATTCTTTCAGGGAGATTTACCAATAACTGTGGCAGATAGTTTTCCAAAAAAGGAAGATAAACAGCTCCAGCCAATGTACCATTAAAGAAATGTGGCCCTATTACATGTTCTCCAATAATTCCTGCCCAAACATTTATAGACCATCTGTGTTGGTTATCAACTTGCATAAAAAAGTGAGAATTTTCCGAAGCATAATAATGGAAATTGTGCCTATTAACAAATCCATTTTTATGACAAGTTGCCTCATTACTATTATGTTGTTCACCTCTGGCCCAATTACAAAATTGTAGGCGCTTTTGAAAGTCGTCATCGGGTAATTGCTGGTGCATTTAAATATGATATGCATGCAACTTATTTGTTTTTAAGATTCGACCCACTACTTATTCCTACTAATGAGCTTACTTCTCTTTGACTAACATGGGGATTCTCAACCGTTGCCAGCACCTCAGAAATCTCATTTTCTTCATTCACAACACGTTTTATTCTTTCACTTTTTTTATATTCAACATTTCCAGTTTACAGAAATCTATCGAGAATGTTTTGGTAGCTGCTAACATCAGGAATCCTTCTTTCAAGATAACGTTGGTGATAAATTCTATTGGCAAGTAAACAATTTCTGTCTAACTCGCCCAAAACAAGTCACGTCTACAAGTTCCGCTTTATTAAAATTCATATTGTAAAATTTCAAATATTTTAAATTCAATACAAATCGTAATGACCGATAAGTGTGATAAATGCTCCTTTGTACACGACAATTTGTACCAAACTGAGGTTTTATTGCTTGTCGAATAACGAAAACAGCAAAAAAATGTACAAAAAACATTATAGTAAAGGACAGGTTAAATAACTTTACTCATTTCAATGGATTAGAAGAAATGGTCCCAATAAATGACATCATTTCAAAATTGCATAAAGACGTGTGTCAATCAAAATGGGCAACACGTCGAACACCTATTATAAATTTTTCTAATGAATTAATTGATGGAACCTCTTTTTTTAAGTTTATTCTTGAATTTGACATTTATTTATTTATAAAACGAAAATGGTTGCAATTAGCCATAGAGAAGTGCTTACAAAAAATGTTCGTTTTCCATTTCTACATCACATCGTCGAAAAATATACAGGGTGTTCCATTTTAAAAAATTGAGAAAATTCAATTTAAAAAGTTCTTAATTGAAAAATAAACACTTATTTATTTATAAAACGAAAATGGTTGCAATTAGCCATAGGCACGGTGTAGTATATTAGGTGATCCGACACACGGCACTTGCCATGTTAATCGACGGCTTCATAAGTGCTTGGTTTCTATTTAATTCAGTAGATGGCGCCCGAAATATACCCCTACAATTACCTAGACATAGATAATGGCATAGATAGACGGATTTCCTTTGATGCATGTAGTGTTGCATATATACACAACTAAACGGCAAAACTAAGACAAAAAGAACGAACTATAAGGCTCTTTAAATATAAATAAAACAAATTTACAGAGCATTAACTACTGTACCTATGTATGTAAACTGTATTTCTAATATTTCTATGCGTAAGTAACGACGAGACTTTATTTGTCCTGCCATCTATTGCATTACATACAACTAAATATCGAAGCCATTCGTACGGGTCTTGTCGCATCACCTAATGTACTACGCCGTGGCCATAGGGAAGTACTTACAAGAAATGTTCGTTTTTTATTTCTACATCACATCGTCGAAAAATATACAGGCTGTTCCATTTGAAAAAATTGAGAAAATTCAATTTAAAATGTTCTTAATTGAAAAATAATTTTTGGCCACCCTGTACATTTTTAGGCAATGAAAATGATTCAAAAACATTAATTAGATGTCTCATAACTTCACATAAGTTTTTATTAAAACCCATAATTGTGACTGTGGTGATTTTTTTAATATCCAACTGCAGATTGCATTATTTAAACAAAAAAATTCATTACATCCAAGTGGTTGGGAAATATTCAATGCTAATATAGGAATGAATAGAGCCTAGAAGGAGGCTTCAAAAAATGTACTGATATACATAGCATTCCATTTAAAAAAAAGGCACTTGGTCCTGTAATTTCGTGTTGGCTCGCCCTGTACGTTCGAAAATAATTTCCATAAGTGCAAATAGACAGTATTTGCAAAAAATTAACCTTTGGTGCGGAATACTAAATGACAAAATAATTGGTCCTTTCCTCTCTGAGGGTAATGTGAATGCGAATGTGTTTTTAAATTTTTTTTGGATTTAGTTTACATGCAATTTTTTAAAACATTTCTAGCTTTCGTAGAACTCGAGATACCGAGGTCCGACGCACTATTGCCCCACCCTGTATAATGAGAGAATTTCACTTACCTCTCACCACTATTTCTAAGATGTCAAATATTTCTGAAACGGCTGGGTTTAGGCATAGGGTATCCTACATGTTTTTGACTTAGAATGTTATGCTCTTTTCGAAAACCCTAAAATATATAGGGTGTTCCATTTAAAATAAGCAAGTTGGTATCGACTTCCGGTATAACTGGAAGTGCCAGTTGCTTGTAATTTTTTTAGTTGCATTGACCACACTGGCATTGGTAGCTCCCCAAATTTTCAAAATTTTCTGATGCGTACCTTTCCCTATATCGATCGATGCATTTCCTGGTAAGACACCCTGTATATATACTGCTGTTATGGTTGAATATTTAGGCCTGAAGTCATGTTGATTCTCATTTAAAAAATTGAACCATGTTAATATTTATGATAAACTTTGTATAACATAATTTAATTGTTTATTAAATTCACGTCCGTTCCTGTTAGAAAAATCTGCTTTTCTAAGCAAAGGGCAACAGCATAAGGCTGGGAGGATCACCTCTGGCGTCTCCTTTTTAAACATCTGCCGCTTTAGTTAACAAAGAGTTCCGGTGGAACAGATGGCTCGGCACGTGGCTTGATCCGCGAAGGGGGAAGCCAATGAAGAAACATGATAAATGTTATAAATATATAGGTAACACATGTATCGTTTTGATAAGACTGCGTCTAATTCTGGCCTATCTTCTCGTAATCTGTTTCAGTTCATACATTTTCAGTTATAAGACAAAATATTTGAACAGGGTCTTACAAGCCAAATATTACTTTAATATGGCATTTTATGATAAAAACATGTAAAATTCTCCCTAATAGCAATTTTCTATTATGACTTGGTGACAAGTTTGACATTTATTGAGTTTCTTTTTTAACATCAATACTATTAATTAGTTTTTTAATTGTATTTTGCGACATTGAGTATGTCCCTAAGTGGTTACTTATATTATTCTTATTTAATGCAAGTGAAGGTTAAAAATAGCCGGTGGTTTGTTTATTATCTGAATAACATAAACTCATGACTCTTAATGTAGGCAACTAGAAAAATTTGATATTATAGAAAATGTCACTGTCCAGCAAAAACTAACAGAGAGGTGTGAGTAGTTGTTACCAGGAGGGCGGAAGAGGAAAGGTATATAATAAGTAAGGTAGGACGTAAGAATAAACTTAACAAAGCTCATAACAGTGATAAGATTAATAACATAATTATAATATTTAAGTCTTGTCAAAATCGATAAAAATAAAATAAACCATAATTCTCATTAAAAAGCCATCGTATCTCAAACAAAATAGAATTATTTATGTTATTTTAACTCAATTAAAATAACCTCTATTTAAGTAAAAAAGTTTAAATAATAATAAAAGATATTTTCATAGTTTCGAGAAGAAAAATGGCTACATGGTAACGGAGTCATCAGTAAACTCACTAATAGAATCATTCCCTACCTGAATAACAATAGGCTCTACGGGTGGCAAAATGGTCTTTGTTTATAAAGTGATTCAGGGATTTTTTCCATATATCGGTTTTGTCTAAATCGGATATTACGGTTCTTATATTATCTAGAATTACAGCTCTTACGCCCATATTTACCATCGTTAGTTAAACAGGTAACAAACTGTTAAAGCATTAACAACCTGTTAAATATTTGTGAACGTATTCACCAATCACAGTTAGGAGATAACACCCTGTTAAAGTTAACAGGAAAATATTGGGCAGTTAAGCTCTTAACAGAGCGTTTTGTTGAGATTATATGATGTGCCAAAGGCATATAAATTTACATGTAGATATTAAATATTATTGAAAGTGCCATTTTAGAACGAAATTTTAAATAGATAGACTCGATTTCCATCCAATGATGACGACGCATTACGAAATTCGATCAATATACCCAAAACAGAGGGATGAGGAACATATAAGAAAACAGTATGTCATTGTATTGTTATCAGAAAAGCGTTGATAAATACAACTTTTAATTAGAATGTACAATATTACAGTCATATGTATCCTGCTAGTAAAAAAATTGAAAATTTTATAAATTTTTTATTAACTATACAATTCTATATACAACATGAATCATATATACTACACAAAATGATGCATTCACAAATTATGAAAACAATTTATATCAAATTCTTTATATTTTCAATACTAATAACTCTCTTTTATAATACATTTTATTTTATCCTTATTTTTCCTCTTAGATTTTCTAGTTCTGTCCTCCCCCGACTATATCATTTTTTAAAAATTTTTCCAAAATTATGCCTAAAATACTCTAGTGGGAGTGTGGGAGGACTATTTTACATGTCGCTATTGTAAAAATACCGGGATGTACCAAATAGTCAAAGGATCCTCGTGCCGGTCGTCACATGCCTACCTTGCACTGACGAGAGCCAACAGCTCGAAACTGCAGTCTGCAAGTGGTGCGTGACGGCTGGCAAGAGAACTCCTTTAAGTAGGATTAGTCTTTCGGCTGGTGTTTGTTGCAATCGAAGCATTAGCGTTTTGATGGTAATATGCGATTATTACACCTAACGCGCCAGACTTGTAACTTGTAATTCAGCGCTCGGCGGGGCACATAGCCCGGTGAGTAGCTGTTGGTTGCAGTCTGGTTACATTCCTTAATTTGTTTTCTATTTATGCTAAATGAATGGCCTATAAGAAGTGTTGTCCATAACGATAACTCAATTTGGGAGAATGTTAGGTAACAGCGGTTCAGCGAACCACTTTTCAAAGAAATCTGCGTCATATCTTCGTGATAGTCAGCAGAACGCTGTTGTATATTTTTGGCTGACAAGAGCAGTGCGTTGGGTACGAACCCATTTTTACTTCCGGCTTACAGAATTTATAATATGTTTTCCTCTTGAGCATGGCGCATATAAAGTACAGTTTTCAGTCGTGTCTACCTAACCGTAATAGTATCGTGAGTGTCAAACCACGTCTCGTCAAGATATATTACCGTCCTATTTTATTTGGGGTACTCTTTTATTTTACTCCTGTCGAATTTCCGCAATAAGGCTGAATTTTTACTATTTTTTTTTTTTATCGGCATCGACATCTTTGGTCATTAGCCGCTTTGCTCTCCTATTGGATGATTATATTTTGCGCAATAGATTTGTTTGTCTTAGATAACTAATCACTTTTATCATATTTCTTCCATTGGTCAAGCATTCAATTAGTGAACCTGGTATTTGCAGTTGGTCGCGAATATTATTGTAGTCCGGGCAATTCAAGAGTACGTGTTTCACTGTTAATCTGCAATGGCAGGTTTGGCATCTGGGCCGTGCTGTCCCCAAAAGCAGATGGCTAGATGTGAGGTGCGTATGACCTATTCTCATTTGCGTAATGGCTACTTCTTCCCTTCGAGTTAATTTACAGGGGGAAAGCCATGGTTCTATGGATGGTTTAATTTCTTTTAATTTGGATTCTTCCCTGTTCCATTCATTTTGCCATATTACCTTCAGTTTGGCTTTAAAGTGGGCTTTTACATCACTTGGGCTTATCTCTATGTGGTCATCTCGCTCTTCACTTATTGCATTCTTTGCTGCGTGGTCTGCTCTTTCATTGCCAGTTATTCCAATATGGCTTGGAATCCAAATGAATATACATTTTTTCCCCAATTCTTGCAAGCTGTTTATTTGTATAAGAATTTTCTGGACTAGTGGGTCAAATGTAAATATATTTTTGATCGCTTGGATGGCGCTGAAAGAGTCCGTGCATATTAATATTGTATTAAATACAGATCGCTCAGAAAATATCAGCCCCTGCCATATTGCATATAGTTCGGCAGTGAAGATACTGGCCCAGTGATGGAGGGTCCATGCATGTGTTTCTCCGAGGTTTGAGAAGGCACTTCCCACTCCTTGATCGGTTTTCGATCCATCGGTATAAATAACCATTGAATTGGGATACTGGTTTATGATTTCGTGAAATTTTGACCAGTAAATTATTGGATTTGTGTCGCTCTTTTTTATGTTCTGTATTATCTAGATGGAATACCGGGGAACCTAAATTCCAAGGCGGAATTTGATTAAAACTTAACTGATATACTGGTGGAAAGCTGTGGCCAATTTTATTGAGATATTCTTTTATTCGTATCCCTGCTGGTCTTGTGATGGTAGGTCTCACCTCAAATATTTCGTCGTTTTCTTCATTGAACAATACGGTATGATTTGGGTGTTCAGGTTGGGCCCATATATTTGTTCCATAATTTAACAGAAGACGAGATCTTCTTATATGTAATGGAGGAACTCCCGTTTCACTAAATAATGAGATTAGTGGGCTGGTTCGAAAAGCCCCTAGAGCTAGCCGCAGACCTATACCATGGATTGTATCAAGTTTTTTTAAATGTGATTTCCTTGCTCCTGCATACACTACGCATCCGTAGTCCATCTTTGACAAGATCATGGATTTGTATATACGTATTAATATTTCACTACTAGCTCCCCAATTTATGTTTGCTAGACATCGAATGATGTTTAGAGACTTCTTGCACCTAGCCGCCAGGTCTTCAATGTGTGGTCTCCATGTAAGCTTTTTGTCAAATATCACACCTAGAAATCTTATTTGGGGAACTATCTCTATGTTTCTACCCTCAAAGGTAAGATGAGGGTCACCATGGGGAGTTCTCAGTCTACAAAAGTGGACACATCTTGTTTTTGCAGGTGAGAGACGAAATCCTCTACACTCGGCATTATGTGCAATGATATTTATGGCCGCTTGCAGCCTTTCTTCTATATACTCCATGTTTCTACCAGATAGGTAAATGGTGAGGTCGTCTACATAAAGACCGGTTCCGATTTCTGGATCGACGTTGATGGCTATGTCGTTAATGGCAATTGCAAATAATGTAACGCTAAGTGTAGACCCTTGTGGTATTCTATTTTCTAGAATTTTTAAATATGAAAATTCCTTGCCTACTCGCACTTTGAAGTATCTTTCTTTCAAGAAGCTTTCTATAAATCTTGGCAGATTTCCACGTATTCCCCAGCTATGTAGAGTTTTTAACACTCCGAATCTCCAAGTCATGTCATATGCCTTCTCAATGTCGAAGAATAAGGCCACCACATGGTTACGTTTCGCAAAACTGGTTTGTATTTCGTGCTCCAATTGGACCAGTTGGTCTGTTGTAGATCTGAATTTTCTAAACCCTGTTTGATGATCTACAAGTAGCCGATGTTTTTCAAGGTACAACATAAGCCTGGTATTTACCATCTTTTCCAATAGCTTGCTCATACAACAAGTTAGGGAAATGGGACGGTAGCTTTCGAGATGGTTTGGTTCTCTTCCTTGTTTGGCAATGGGGACAATAATGGCTTCTCTCCACTTATCTGGATATTTATTTTCTTGCCAGATCCGATTGAAAAGTTCTAGGAGTGCTGTTTTGTGTGACAGTGGGAGTTGGCGTATTAATTCATACGGTATGTTGTCTACTCCTGGAGAAGAGTTTCTGATATCTCTAAGAGCTTCCTCAAATTCGATCATAGAGAAGGGGGAATTATAGGGCATTGGATTGAATTTTTTAATATTCAAACCTTTCAATATTCAATACCTTTTAAAGTTTCCAAAGATTGATAATTATAATCAGGGTATTTCGCGCAATTTATTAGATATCACTTCCAAAGTAGGGACTTCATTTTCTTGATAAAATTTTAAACTGTTCTTCGGATAGCGCCTTTTGAAGGATCGTCAATTTTTCTTAATTGTTTATTTTTCCGTTTTCTTTTAACATGCGGCAACTAGCAATTTGGTGTTTTGTAGAAGCTGAAAGAACGTTTATAGAACATTTTTATAAAACATTTCTAAAACGTTTATACAACGCTTATAGACGCGAAATGGGCACAGTTTATAAAACAATGTAGTTCTTTAATTTATTTTATTATGGTTCTCACAGGTGTTATAAAATAATTGTATAAACGTTTACATAGAATTAAAAAAAAAAATGGTAGACTATAATTATAGAATAGCTTTATAGCAAACAGTTATAAAACTTAAACCTGTTTTTATAATATATCAATTATAAAATTTTATAAGCATTGTGTTATTATCTTCATTGCTACTTTTTGTTATGTGCAGCAACAACAATATTGGTTTTTTGCTGACAATAATAATTCTCAAAATAGTTTTAAAGTATTACAAAGATAGCTGAATTCTATGTAACTATATATAGCGGCGTAACTAACAACATATTTAGTGGAACATGAGATAATAGTTAACTGATTAAGACTTCGCTTCGCCAATAGCAAAGCGATTTTGGACTTTTGTTAAAATTTTTACAAAAGAAGCAGATACCAAAAAAAGAAAAAATTAAAGAATCAGCAATAATCTTATTAAATGAAGATAAGTGCGTATCGAATTGTTCTGTAGATATTTGTACAACCTGGCTACCAATGTTAAAAGAAGAACTTAACAAACTCAATATTATCTGAAAGAAAATATCATCATTCTATGTTCTGTGTAAGTAGTAAGTATCTATGGAAATAATTTAAACATAATCTTAAAGCTGTGTATTTGACATACACAGCAAAATAAGAGTTCTTCCAAAAAAAGCTTTGAAAACGGAAAGAGATTACTTTCCGAACGTCACCAAAATACATTATTTCTGTGTTTATTCCGATTTATATTTATTAAAACATAACCTCTGACTATTCTTTTGGCGTAAACGTCACGGGCGCAGAGGCTTTTTTCCAATAATTCTATTATTTTGTGGGTTCGGTGATTTGTTTTTGAATATAATAATACATGTGGTAGAAAACCCAAATAATAAGAAAGAATATTCGTAGAATGTCACAAATAACTTTCAGACAATATATGTGGTATATATACAATGAAATTTTTGAGCGTCCTAAAAATAACGAATATTTATTAAAATTTAAAAAAACAAAGTGAAAATAATTTTTTTCTATTTTATCTTTTTGTGATGTTACACCAATTGTGTTTCGCAGATAACATATTTCGCAATAATAGATTATTGCTAAAATGCTTGTATCACAACAATTTTTATTTTTGAACTATTTTTATTTTAAAGTCCAAAATGGCCGCTATGCAAATAGTTCAAACATAGTAACATTATGGCGTCCATCTTATAAAGCTTATTTATAATTATAAAAACACTTATAGAACAAAAATATTTTCCGAAGAACTGTTATATATTAATAAACCGACAGTCTCCGACGCAGTGCTCATGGAAGTTTAAAGAAATATATTTGTTCCGAAAGAGCATCTTATAAAACATATATACAGCAACATGTTTTAATGTTTTACAAAAACTCTATTTGCAATACTTATAGAGCAATACATTCTGAAGCGCTTCCTAGTCGAGCTAAATAAACGGCAAATTTGTATCTCAGGAATATTACAGTTAATAATTATTATTGTAGGTAAATATGACAGAAATAACACTGTTTTTTTTATTTAAGGTCAAATAAACGTACGGCACTGCCCGGTTCCACGAAAATAGTTTCCCACAGCACTTTCTTGTTTTAGAACTAGTTATTCCGAACATCAGCTTGAATTCTTTACCGGCCGTTCGCATCGGTACAATTATACATCTGCTCTACTACATCTCACATACGAGGGGATAATTTATATCGATAACGCGGCGCTGCCTGCTGTATACCATTGTAGAGAGGTATAGCAACGAACATCCCTGATAGAGACGCTGAATTTATAATATTTCAAGCTGGCATTGGATAAACTACACCTAGTTAGTCTAAAAATGGGAATATAATAAAATAACAAAGTAGTAAATTACTTCCAAGTCCAGTGGAATTAAAATGTCATGAAACGTCGAGATTTTAAATTTGACTGAAAAAAATCTGCCTGTCGGTCTGTAACTTTTTTTGTACGCACGTTTACTCTAGAACCGTTTATGATATTGACTTGAAATTTGGTATACTTATGTATTATAATAAGATCTAGAGTTAGATTATATTTTGATCTAATTCCATTGAAGAGTGCGGGAGTAAATTGGGTAAATAAGGGTAAATAGGCAAAGCAAGCAGGTAAGAGTCCATAAAATTGCAATTTAGGGCATGTACGAAAAGTCAAGGTCTCAACTTTTTTTTGCATCGGCTACCCCCCACCTCCACTATCACCCCCAATACCACCCCCACACTATTATGAAAGGGATTTATAAAATTAAAATATGATTTAATGTGTGTACGAGAACCAAGGGCCTCTAAAATTTATTTTGTCATCGGCCACCCCCACCCTATTGTGTAAGGGAACAAAAAATTAAATTGGGATTTAGTGTGTAAACGAGAACCAAGGGCCTCTAAAATTTTTTTGACATTAGCCGCCCCCTCTACCATCCCCACCCTATTATTAATGGTAGTAAAATATTACATTGGGATTTAGTGTGTATACGACTTGGATATAAAATTTGGATGTTGAAGTAGTGATTCTTTGGGCAGCGGTTTTTTTCTTTTATTACATAAATCGCCATGTACAGTGAATGAATATTCTGCACGGCGGGGCACATACCCCGGAGAGTAGTTGTTGGTTGCAGTCTGGTTACGTTCCTTATAGTAAAATAAGGATTTTATACAGGAGTTTGCGATTGAAATATTGTTTTAATATTCTGCTCTCTAGAAGCACATTATTTGAACTAAAACTCTACGGTTTCTATAAGCAGGTTGTGTTAGATTGATGAATGTAGATTCTATTAATATATTTAAAATATGTTTAACTGAAATACATTGGATTGTCTTCAACGACGACGAATCAATATTTCCCAAATCACTAATTTGTAGTTATATCAACATTTTCAAATGGCAACATCTTTTAAACACCCATTTTTTGAAAGCTTTTGGCAGCGTAAATCATGAAATATGCTTCAAAAACTTTTGTGCTATGGTTTTAGGGGGCAACCCTTTAATTAGAATAAATCGTACTTGTCTCATATGTTTCAAATTGGATTTTTAAACATTTTCTTTCCCGAAACTTTGTATGCACCCGAAAATCCAAAAATTAAAATTTAAGCCAATTATTGGTATAGTTACATATATCTGGATACACTCTGTATTTCAACAAGTATAAATGTTGTGTATTATCGAAAATGGACGAAAAATTAATATAGAGGTTGAACGCAAACTCGAATCGCTTTGCGCCCTTCAAAAATGGATTCAGCAGAATATGCTACATAAACCAATCAAATTTAATTTAAAAATAAACATACATTTTAGTCTGAAAGAGAACTGTAAGTAATAACACTACAAAAGTCCATATTTTGGAAAATACACACCTTATACTATAAATTTATATAAAGTATTGGTGCAAACGGCTCCCTATAATATCCGCTTAATTCATTCCCATGTTGAGACTGGCAGTTGTGTGAAACGTTTCAAGGTTTAAAATTGAACCTTGCTCAAAATACTACTCATTCAGTCATTCATAACAACCGGCAATCTCCTCTTCGTACCTACTTGTATATACTATAATACCAGTTTAAGGTACGTATAATAAAGCGCGATATAGCTGTAACAATAATTACAATTGCTAAAGCAACATCATTATTATTTTTGGTACGGGTACCTATATTTTATCCATTTTGTTTATTGTGGTTTTGAGCTTTGTTAAGAGAAAAATAAATCACTTAAAAGTGGAAGCTAAAAGAACCGATATCCAGAGTTGGTCGTCACTATAAACTTAAATGATAACAGGGCGTTTAAAAGCTACAATAGGAATGGCCAACAAAACGTTTCACAGCTGAAAGATTATGAAATTATGTATTAAACTAAAAAAAGATCTCGCCAGTACCCAGAGCTGTAACCAGTACTCAATGAAAGTACTGGCAGTAAGCAGTATCAAACAATGTCTCTTTTATTAGCAGTATTAAGTACCAGTACTCTTCAAAAGTTCTTGAAACATTCAGTAATGTACTTAAAATTAAACATTTATAGTACCTAGTAGTATTAAGTAAAGCACTTTTCAAGTATTTTTAGTATTTTGAATACTTAAGAGTATTTTATAAAGTACTGCAAGTAGTTTTTAAAACAGTAACCTCAGTGATGTACAGTTTTTTAAAATTATTTACAGTATACTTGTAAGTACTTTTTTAAAAACAGTACTAAAATCCGATAAATATTATTGAAATTGTTTTTAAAACATAATATTTTTAGTCGCAAACTCCTCTATAAAATTCTTATTTTACTATAAGGAACGTAACCAGACTGCAACCAACAGCTACTCTCCGGGCTATGTGCCCCGCCGAGCGCTGAATTACAAATTACAAGCCTGGCGCGTTAAGTTATTCAATAATATCATACCAATGTGTCGAGGTTCGAGGGCGGAATTTTGAGCAACTATTAAATTAAAATGAAATCATATTTTAAATTGATCTTATCTCTGCTATTTTAGTTCATGCCATATGTTCAATTCGATTAATACGCATGTTGCAGCGTTAGTGTTATTTTGCGTTTTTGTGGATATCGAGTAGCAAATGTGCTGCAAGTTCTTGATATTACTTTATCACATTCTCCATAAATAATAAACAAATTTAAAAAGTCTTCGTGGGTGTAACTTAAACGTGCTGGCCTTTTTTACATAAGATAATGACTGATTGTTTCTAATCATGGCTATTTTGATGAAATGATTACAACAATTCATGAATTTCTAATAAAATCGCAAATATTTCAAAAAGTTGTAACTTTAACCGCCACAATGATATCAGAAAAAAAGGGAATTGAATTTTACACAACTTGACGTAAAAAAATACAGGGTGTTCCCTTTGACCTAAACAAGTTATCGCGGTTTGAAGTTGACAAAATGTAACGCGAAAAACGGAACACTTGGTATGATATTATTGAATTTATTTCACTTGTAGAACGTAGTTCTCCTTGTGTTCTTTTTACGTGACAAGAAGCAAATGAGGATCTCTTACACGAAGAAAGTTATAACGGTTCTTGCAAACCGTTGCACCTGTCAAATTTTCTATAAAATGTCAAATCTCTCTGAAACGGCTAGATTTAGGTATAGGATATGCTACATATTTTCCACTCAGAATTTTATGCTCTTTTCGAAAACCCTAAAAAATATAGGGTGTTCTATTTGAAATAAGCAAGTTGGTATCGACTTCCGGTATAAGCGGAAATGCCAGCTGCTTGTAATTATTTTAGTTGGATTGGCCACACCCACATTAGTAATTATCTAAATTTTAAAAATTTTCTAATGCGTATTTTTCTCTATATCGATCGATTCAGTTCCCGGTGAGACCACCAAACAAATCAAATGCTGAACGAGGTTCAAACTGTTGAAAATGTGTTATAGAGTTGACGCCAATCGCCAAGCAAGCCACAAAGGGATTTAGCGAAAATTACTTAAATTATCAAAATAAAATATTCGCTCAATTTTTCTTAAGTACTTGGAGTAGTTTATAATTTTACAGTTTTTATTATCACTGGGAGTACTTAAATAAGGTACTTTCAGTAGATTATGATTTTGCAGTACTTTTTTAAGTAACAAGCAACATTTCATCAAAAATTGTTGAACGTAAGTACCCAGTACAAGTACATTACAAACATGTACTGGAAATTTACAATACCAGTGCAGAAATATTAAAAGTACTTAATGTAAAGTACTTAGAGTATCTAAACTATTGCAGTACAAATTTACAGTACATTTTTGTACTGAAGTACCCAGCTCTGACAGTACTTGAATAAACAATTTGTCAAATCATGAAATGATTATTATACAATCAAACTACTCTTCCTTGACGTGAGTGTAGTAGTTCAAAATGTTTAATATCCATTTACAAAGATTTAGCCTAACTTGAACGTTCTATCTATGTCACAACGATAGATTGGGAGTGAACTGTCGTCGCTGTCCTTCAACGTTATCTAAGGATTTATCAAAATGAAGACTACGAGATGAAGGTTTTAGATTTGAAAGATATGAATTCAATAATTTTATTTGTCATTTGTTGCAGGATCGCGACTGAAATGAGAGCGTGGGATTTAAAAAATCAACCAATAAAACAATATTGCGCACTTTTTTGGGGAGCGGCTTAACTATTTCTATTCAGTAAATAAAGTATAGATGTAAAAATAAAAATGGCCCTGGAAAATCAAGTAGCCTGATTTTTTTTAAAATGCAAATGCACTTAAAATGGTCTCTGAAATCCAAAAATATAAGAATATACATGGTGTTCCATTTAAAATTTCAAAGTTGGGGTCATTTCCGGAGAAACCGCGGGAGATTGAAACGTGTCAAATAATGAAAAAGTGACAGCTTTTGGTATATATCACTCTTGCCAGGTTTGAGTCCTATGCCTTGAAAATTCTAGAAATTATGGCGCTATAATAATTTTAAAGTTGCATGATGTTCACTATTACACCAATTGCTTTCCAAATCACAATTCGAGGTTGAATTATTAAGATTATGAACAAATATTGTTTAACAAACATGTCTTCACTTAATTAATTATTATAGTTGAATATAATTTAAATAAGTTATAAAATAATTCGCTCATTATTGTTCATTTTTTGTAGAATTGCTCTACATGTAAAACTACATTCGATTTCACATTCTTTACTAGAAAATTATTTCGAAAGAAATCACGATTAGAAGTCCTTAAATTAACATAACATACTGGGTTAGACAGAGATCAGGTGCTTCCCAATTTTTTAAGCCTTTGTTTTGTAAGGGATACACCTGGAAATTTGCCCTATCAGCATGACCATGAAAACGTCTTTTACGCAATTATGTCTCGGGTTTCGGCCCTGGCATTCCTCCTGTCAAAAACAGTTTCGAACTTAAAGTATTGCATCAAAATGTGCGCCCGCTGAACTCCAAAACTACGCATTTGAATAATGCTTCAGCCACGTTTCACTACCATATGTACACGCAAATTAGATTAAAAAACAATCAACAAAAGAGCTAATTTATTAGAGATGTATGCTCACGATAGGAATAGAAATCGAAAAGTTCCCACTCCAGGAACGGAAAGTCCCTTTTTTGCAGATAACTCTGGTTTTTCACAAAAATGTCCTATTGACCTTGTACCTTATCCCCACCGATTTCGCTGTAACAGCGTTCAAATTCAAAACGTTTTTAGTGTACAGGTAAAAATCAATCTTACACACGAAGTTTCACAGCGAATATCTCAAAACTGGTTACTTTAACGAGAAAAATGTCCAAGAATGAATTTATAGAGCGGATGTCTAGTGGGTTTTAATTGGGAATTTTAAATGAGATCTTGATTGGACCATTTTTTATGACACTTTAAATAGTGTGGGATTCCTACATTTTTTAACACATGAATTTCGAGATGCCGTTCAAAATATACCTTTAGCCGTACAACAAAACCTCTATTTCCAACTAGATGGATGGGGGCTTCCATTCATAATGTAGTAATAGTTAAAAATTGGCTAAATAACAACTTCCCTATGCGTTGGACTGGAAGAGATAGTCCTTTAAATGCGTGGCCACCTAGATCACCAGACGTCACCCCTATGGATTCTTATTTTTGGGGTACCGTAAAAAATAGAATCCATTAAAATAGACCACGAAATAGAGCGAAACTATGAAACAGAATTAGAGAAGCATGTAATGAAGCAACAGTTGAAGAATTAAGAAAAGTTGTTAAAAATAATAGGAAGAGAATTATGCGGGTTAAGCCGGAGCAAGGAGTCGTAAATCCGGGGTATTCGTAAGAGTTGTGAAACTTACCCTTTTCGAATGTATAGCATAAATGACAGATTTTTGTTTAGTTCTAGAAAAGGAGACAAAGAGAAGAAATTGATGTTATATGGGCACCATCTATAGTGAAAATCATTAGAGTTGTCTCTCTATCTCGAATAACCAGTCTCCTATTATAAACCAGATTGAAATTGTTGGTAAGAGAAATTAAATAATAATTTATATATATAAAAAAATGTATTACAATAATAAATTAATTTTTACAATATGAAGAATACGAGGATATATGAAGTTTGAATAGAATTTTATGTACAATTTTATGTTTAATAAATTGTCTTAGAGGAAAAATCTAATATATAGAATAATAGTGGATATAATACCAAAGTCCTAGGTTTCCGGATTGAAAATGTTTAAAGGTGTGGCAGCCGATGAGGACCCAATTGTCTTTGAGGATATCCAACCTAAGTATCATTGGTAACTTTAAGTTGCAAAACAGCGTTTGAATAAAATGTAATTTAAGTGTGAAATTGTAGAGTTGATCGAATGTATCTAACTTGGGCAGCTAATGTAGAATTCAAGACTTAAATGCCTTAAGAAAGGTAATGAAAAATTATCCAACCTTGTGGCTTGGATTGACTTAATCGCCTTTAAATTGCCACAAATTGCAAACGTAATATTATCTGATTTAATTTGCGTAAAATGTTTTAATTCTTTGCTTAGTATGATTTAAGATGCTGATTTGTCAAACAACTATAAATTTGCTAAAAACAAAACAGAGAAAAATATTTTATATACTTTGCTACCATGTGGTCACATGCGATGTTTCAACTAATTATTAAAGTTTAAAAAAAACGATTTATTTAATTAACTAATAAAATTGTATTAATGAATTAATTGAAAATTATTAGAATTTAAATGTTTAAAAACTATACTTATATATTACCTGGTAGCTAAACACTTATAACGTGGATACAAATATGTAATATGAATTACTGAGGTCGTACAATTAAGGTTTGATAAATCTGAATCAGTTCAGAATCAGCAGGCAAATGATTTCTTGGTGATTTTAATTAACAAGGTAAACTTTTTTATCTCAGCTTCTGTAATATAATACCAATACAAAAACTTGAAAAATATAGTTTTACTAATAAAAATGGAGAGTTGTAAAATGTATGAAATAATACAAGTATCGCCATCTGTGGTTGGGCGACTTAAGCACACAACCTGCAGGTTTACTTAGGTAGATTTCCTTACTAAAACAAATTACAAAATCGATAAAGGGAATCTATAATTACTATACCAAGCTTGATTTGATAGTGAAAATATGACCTAAGAACGAACTGCCCTATTAAGTAATCTATGTATTAAATAAAGTGTTGCCAATCGGTGGACAATAGTCCGATTTGCGGACTTTTTTAGATGTTGCGGACATTTTTCGGACTTTAAAATATTTAGGACTTTTTCGGACATTTTGCTTGTTCTGGGGTTACAGAGTACGTATTGGTTAATATGAGAGATCCGAATAAGTGTCACTTGCAAAAACTGAATATGCTATACAGATAGTGCCAAATATAAATAAAATACCAGCTATTATATAAAATTGTTAAATGGACATAGGCCATGTAACAACTAGTGGAGAAAGATTATATTAATATTTACTTTTTAAAGTTATATTTTTGTTTAAGTAATAATTTTAAATGTTGTTTAAGTTACAATGATTTTACAAAAATAAAAGTTTAATTATTTGATAGGGCGAGCGTAGGTGCGTCTTTACTATGTACATACTTCGGTATGCGATATAAAGCAACGACAGGCGCAGTTAGTACTTGGACGTGTGACCATTCCAACGGAAACCGCGTTCTCGCTTCAGACATCTTCCAGCGGCTTGTATATCAGTGTATGCGCGGAAGCTATACAACCTTAGGCGAGGGTTGTATAGGAGATATACCATCCTTCGGAGGGGATGTAAAGCCGTCGGTCCCTTGTCTATTAAATGTTAGGCAAGTAAAAGATCCCTACTCTTCTTAAGGGAAGAGGTTCGGCAAAATTCGTCGTCGGTGTTCGGCCTCAGTAGCGGAAATAGGCCGACGTTAAATAAATGTATAAAAAAAAAAGTATTTGATATTTTCTTTAAAGAAAAAATGTGTCCTAATGCGAGTTTTGCGTCATTATTACACGGCTACCAAGTTATGTAAATATCCGATAATAAATAACTCGAATAGTTGGGTGATTATTATTGAAATCTTAGATATGTTTTTTTTTGTAAAATAATGAATATTTTTTTATGAAATTTGGTATACAGGGGTTTTAGGTCATGCCGAACAAACTTCTGTGAAATCAAAAACCCTATCTCAATCGCTAATATAAATTCCTAATTTTTGCCAATTTCCTTTGATCATAGTAGGCGTATTTAATTAAAAAAAAATTAAATATCTTTTTAGTCACAATCTGACACACAAGAAGTATACAAATTTTATATAAATCGAACAACAAATGGCCGAGATATTGGGGTGCAGTGATGAAAAGTGAAACACACTGTATAAGATGTTCCACATTTCAATCGTTTATATTTAAAACTAAAGGATAAAAGCGGGTGTACCATAATCCTGATACACTCGGAATTTAAATGAGTTTTTGCTGCAATCTGCAATGTACAATCATGTATCAGGGTTGCTGTCTACTGATCAACACGGTTTTATGAAAGGCCGATCTACAGTTAAGAATCTTGCGTGTAAAACCCAGTTTATTTGTGAAAAACTTGATCAACATAGTCAAGTTGATGTTATATACACAGAATTTTCAAAGGCGTTCGACAGATAGACCATGGTATTTTGCTGAAGAAATTAAATTCATTTGGTTTGTCTTCAGGCTTAATAAAGTTGTTTGCCGATTACCTACACGATAGATATCTGTTTGTTCAGTACCATGGTTTTAAGTCTGTTAATTTCCATCAAAGATCCGGGGTTCCGCAGGGTTCGATACTTGGACCACTATTCTTTGATATTTTTATAAATGCCATAACATCTGACTTGGATGTACATTGCTTGATGTATGCGGATGACTTAAAATTGTACACCTAAATAACATCTTTAGCAGACTGCGAGCGTCTTCAAGGTGCCTTAAATTTGATTGAATCTTGGTGTAGCAGTAATAGCCTACCATTAAATGCGTCTAAATGCAATGTAATGACATTTTGCAGAAAATCTAGTCCTGAAATTTTTGAATATAACTTGGGTGATGCGCTTTTGCAGCGACCGGATACTATCAAGGATCTCGGGGTCATTTTTGACAAAAAACTAACCTTTACTAATCTTATTGAGGCCACCACGTTAACTGCGTTTAAAAGACTAGGTTTTGTACTTCGTGTACTTTATGTGTCTCTTGTAAGATCTCGCTTGGAGTATGCATCAATAATTTGGAATCCTATCTATAATATACACATGGCATCCTTAGAAAAAATTCAGAGACGTTTCTTAAAGTCAGCGGTATATACCCTGGATGGTGAAAATCCACCCAGAGGTATTTCTTAGGAAACATTGCTAAGTCGTTTTAATCTGACTAGTCTTGGAACTAGAAGGTGTATGCAGTCAGTTGTATTTCTTTATAAATAATAAGCTGGACCGTACAGCCCTGCTGAATCTAGTCATGTATCGTGTCCCTAGAATGTCTTCACGCCATAATAATATTTTTAACATTCCTATTCCTCGAACCAATATATTAATTGCTTCGCCAATTTATCAAATGATTACAAACTACAGTTGCCTCGAGGACAGTATTGATATATTCCATTCCAACATATATCAAATTAAGAGAACTTTCTTAAATAGCTGAACTATGTTTTAATTTGTTTACTTTAAAATTTTTAAAATTTGTGCTGTACCTATGTGTAAATGGTTATATATGTTATATTCACTTAAATTTATTTACGTATACCTATGTATGTTTGTTGTTGTATATTGCTGTATACTCTTTTTATGTATATTACTGTATACTTTCTTTCTCTGCCCTATCCTGTAACTGAGCGTTTGCCTGTTGGATCTGTATTGAAATAAATAAATAAATAAAAATTGAAATCAAAAGCTGTTTAAAATTCGAAAATATGGCGAATTCGCTGGTCAGAATGAATTGGTTTTCAATTGATAATAAATAATGGTCATTTTTTATTACGCATGCAAATATATTCTTTCAATATATAGAAGCTAAATAGGATGAGACCGCTAAAAGTGTAAAAAATGAACATATTACGAAACCAAATAAGGCATTAAGTCGATTCAACCTGCAAACAAAATATTCTTCATTTCAAATCCTGAGATAATAATTTTGATGATGTGAAATTTGTGATGTGTGCATTATAGGTATAGTTGAAGTAAATAGTTCCCGGAAAATAAAAAACGCAACAAAAACTTTACGACCTCATTAAAATACCGATATTCTTTGTACTGCTGTTCGCAAATTGACTAGCTTACCTTTATAGATTTTTAATGTGCGTTGGGTTGTTTCATGGCAGGCTTGGCGCCATGGCCCGCGGCGATATAATTATGTCGTAAAGTTCTTGTTTAGGGAAGTCCTTACTTGGATTATACTGCACATCACTTCTTCATCTTAACATTGTACAATCTCTTGTTATGGTTTCAGTAGATAAACCGCCAGCGGAGCAGAACGAGACATTTATTTCCTCGCAGCCCGGCTACCGTGGTCCAAACAGCGTGACCCAGACGAAACAACCCATCTGTAGGTAGCTGACTGCCGATTGGAAGGAAGAGGGTTTGCCCAAGGCACCGGCAAATGGTACCCACCAGACCATTGCACACATGCACACTACACCGGTCTCCGCGGCATTTGTTGTTCGTTAGAGCGCACAGCGCGATTTGTTTCTCGTTTCGTTTCCCAGTTCAGTTTCGAACCTGGCAGGATGTGGATACCGGCGTTTTAGCTCGTACACTTTTGGCATAAATATTTATAACAGAACGCCAGTGTTTTTTTACGCCCATTTCGTTTGCTATTGGTATCTCGTTAATTTCTTGTCGGCCGGATAAACAGGCTTGTTTCATTCATTGTTCCTCGGTTTGTGTAAGTTCTGTGGTGTATTTACCAAGGATAATGATAGGTTCTCTTTGCTGAATTGGATTATAATTTATTTAATTCGGAGGCAGCTCGGTAAGGATACATTTACTATTTATTCTACCATAGTGCATAATTTAGTCACCATATCGAGTATTTTTTAAGATAAATGTTTTTCTTAAATCATTTATTTCGGTGGTTAAAACGGAGCCTTTAATTTTGAATTCTGACATGATTGGAAACCCATATATATTTTTTAAAGGTGCATAAATTCACTAAATCGCTTTACATTGTTAATAGTTGATTAAATTCACAAATAATGTTCTAATAGTTTTTATTATACTTCCTTCCGAAGACTCCATATTTTTTGCTATTTTTTACTCAAAATTGCAATTTTCAATTTTTTTTTTTTGTAAAGGTCGTTCAAAACCGTGTTAAAGTGCACACAATTTCCGATGAGTTAATTTAATAGGGGTCAAGTTGAATTATTTCTCTAAAGAAAATGGGCAAATTCTAAAAAAACTTACAAAATACTCTCCTATTAAAATTTAAAATCAGAATAGGTATTGAAACAGCTGAAAACCGTAATTATTGATAACATTTTACACCATTGTGAGATTCTGCCATCGAAACCAAGAAATGTGCGTGATACAGACATTAAAATATCTGGGAAAAAATATATTTCAACTTTTGACCATTTTCTTTGGGTTTAAAGAATTTTTGAATTTTTTTTCTGGGTGCGTCTTGGTTGCCTGTCAGCTACATCTTTAATGCTTTCATGATAAAAGTTGTTAAAGTTTTCTTCCAATGTTTGTTCCATTTTATTTATATTTTAGTACTGAAATATTGTTCTCTGATCAAAATTACACAAAAAAGTCCTCTTCGATAAACAACGTAGGACCAACCTTGAGGGGATATATTTTGGGAACTAGCTACTATTAAAACAAAACATTTTTTAAGTTTTGTGCAAAATTTCATCATATTTCAACTTAATGTAACTAAACTGCTCATAAAACTATACTAACACCTCGTCTTGATCTTAAACATGTCCATTAAAATGTCGACTTCAAAGGAGTTCAAGGTTTAAAATTAAAGCCGTTGTTGTTTTAAAACTAAACATTATTATCTAAGGTAATCTTGAGAACTAATTCTATATTCATATGAAGCTCTCGACGATGTTTTATCAATATTTACAACCGGGTACAGGTAGTCAGTTAATTAAAAACCAGTTTGGAAATGATCGATACCCAACTAACTAATAATTTTCCAAATAAATTGGTGCAGGTAGTTTAATAAGCAATAAGCATGCATGAAAGGAATCGTTTTATTACTTTTATTTGCATTATTATATTTATATTATGTAAATACATGTTGGTAGCGATACTGATTTGATGGTAAAAGTCTTAAGATATTTTTAAAATGGGTGGCTATTCGAATTTAATACTAAAAATGTCAAAATGTCGAAAGCGGTGGTACGCATAGTTGTAGCCTTGATTCACTTTTTAATAACAGACTGAAAAAAGGATTAGCGTTTTTATATGTATATTTTTGTATGTGTGTATCTTTGTCCTCGAATTTTTCCGAAACTACATCGATATTAGTGAAAATTGTTTCACTTGATTTGATATTCTTCAACTTAGGGAACAAATTATATTGGTTGAATAGTTTTGAAGTTATGGCAAAATAATGTTTCTAAGGTTTTATATATTCGACAAATTGGCGAATGCGCTGGTGTGCAGCCGTTAGTTTTCGATTTATCAAACTATAGGATACCACAATAGAAGTAATGTAACTTCTATTGTTGGAATAAAATGAATTTCTATTATAGTACAATCAATGAACTGATTCACCTCCGAAATCTGATCAACTTAACCGATTTGTTTGAAATTTTGACAGTAGCTCAAAAATGATGCAAATAACAAACCTGACTTAGTGCCGATATGTGCTTCCACCCCGAGGGTGAATGCCACCCTTTCTCGGGGGTGGAAATTTAAAAATTCAAAATATCGATAGAGGATCAAATTTTAAGAAGAAAAGGTAGTATAAAGTTTTTTCTACAACCTAATAATTTCGCGATTGAAAATTCCAATGAAAACACGTTTTTCAACAGTTTTTCGTGAATAACTCGAAAATTAAACGTTTTCTGGAAAAAACTATTCTTATCAAAATTGAAGCTTATAAAAAAACAAAGCGATTCGTCGTTCTTCTTTAATGTTTTAGGTCATATTAAGCGACTTATGAGTCATTGAAGACGAATTTTTGTTTGTCGTAAATTTATCTAAAGATTTAAACTCAAATAACGAAAAAATGAGTAATTTTTCAGAGAAAATGTTCATAACATTTTTTAAAGTGCTTTATTAGACCTTTAAAAGAAGCTTTCAAAAAAGCCTCTAGCATGAAAATTAAGGAAGTTATGACGAAAATAAGTTAAGTCTCTGGAATTTTTGAAAAAATATTGACAATAAAATTGGCGCCATGAGCGGCAAAATTAAAATTAATCGTATCCCATGAAAAAAACTTTATTTATGTCCCAATAACACGTTCCAAATGTTTGAATGGTTTAGAGAATGTACATTTTGAAATAAGTTGTTTTAAGTAATTTTTTTTTCAATTTTTCAAAAAATACGTTGTTTCTTCAAAATAACTCAAAAAATAATGGTTTTACAAAAAAGTGTTCTCAACGAAAATTTAGCTTTCTTTTTACTGAAAATTTTGCTTTTTTTAAATTCATTTAGCTTAAAAATTAAGCGAGATATGGGCATTTAAAGCTTTGATTTCTATGCGAAGGAAACCTCTTTTTAGCCCTTCAACTTTAAAATTCTCTGAACGAAAGGGTGTAGAAATATTGCAATCATCATGACTTTATAGCTTATGAAATTCCCTACAAAATGATGTGTGGGTGAATGCAAAAACCTTAAAAGGAAGCCGAGGTATCGTTAAAAAACTAAATACATTTTTCTAGAGATAACGTAGGAAATTTGAAAATTAATATTAAATTATTAATATTCACTTTAAAAATCATCTTAATATTGTAAAATAAATATTCTTATTATAATTACAATGTGAAGTTTTAAGAGTTTAATTTCCCTGAAAGGGATGTTTTTAAGGGATGAAAATTTTAGAAAAATTTCATTATATCATGAGCAGCAATTTATTTTAATTTTTTTACGCATTCCACTACTTGGAGCTTTCAAAAGGATTTTTTCGCTAATTTTTATTATAAGGGGTGGTTTTTAGGGGTTGAATCATATTGAAAAATGATGTATCAGGTCGTTTACACTTAAAGAATATATTTTTTCTATTCAAGATCCAAAATAAAAAGATTTTATGCTTTTTAAACCGTTTTTTAAATAATTGTGTGAGGGGTAGATTTTAAGGGTAGTTACATAGTAAAATATCGAAATATTAGTTACATTATAAAAAACAACAAATATTTAACATATTTGAACATAATGATAACCTATCACTGCCTCCATCTATTAGTTTTCAATTTTTCCTAAGTTTTATTGTTAGGGGTGGCTTTTGGGGGTTGCATCATTAAAAAAATGAAGTATCAGATTTCTTATACTTAAAGGGAAAAATTCTCCTATTACGATCTAAAATAAGAAGGTTTCATGCTTTTTAAACACATTTTTTTATTAATTTTCGTGTGAGGGGTTGTTTTTAAGGGTAGTTAAATAGTAAAATATTGAAATATTAGATCCATGGTTAAAAACAATTGATATTTAACATATTTTAACATAATTATAGCCCATCACTGCTTTAATTTATTAGTTTTCAATTTATTGGAGTAAGGGGTAGTTTTCACCCCTTAAAAACAAAAAGCACACTTTGCGACCAAGTCAGGTTTGAAGAGGAGGGTAAGATGAACTTGATTCTAAATTTTCAAGAAGATCGGAGCAGTACTTCAGATTTCGGAGATTTGGCCCCTTTTTAACGTTGAATGACTGTACTATTAATCTTTTTACAATGGTCATTATTAATAATCAGGTTATTTGCCATTTCATTATAATCTCGCGCGTCGAGTAGTATCCCAGCAAACATTTGGTTTAATTTAACGTCGAGACTACCTAAATTATGTATGATAAAATTAGTCGCAAAATTAGATGTAACCATATTTAAGTAAAATATACGTTGACGCGACGTGGATTCGATATAAGTGAAGAATAGGACTACGTCAAAATTTGGTTATATTCACCAAAATATGTCTCGAAAATAGATAAAATTACATCTAAATCCAGATTGCAGTAGCCCAGTACGTTTGGTTAGTAACACCTGTCTATGCATTTTTGACATCGGTTTAGCGTCGATTCGACGTTGATTTAACTAGCTTTAAGTAGAAACTACGAACATATTTGTAGATGACGTGTGACTCCACCAACCGCTAAAAAGGAGAATTTTATCGAATTTTATACTTATTTGGTATACTATACACAACTAAAACATATAACCTAGTCCACAGCAGAGATTCAAAATGAATAAATGTTGGTGGCAAAAATACATGCAATGTAATTGCTACATATCTGCAGTTCACGCTTGTTGAAATTAATGCGAAGGAAATTTTGTCGTGCTTGTTAACACTTCTACTTTGAGAAATAACAATGCCCCTCCATATACTCTAATTAGAAAATTTCTATTATCGGGTAAAAATATTATAATAATATTCCGAGCCTCGTTCCGAGCTAAAACTGTGTTACATTTGTTGTGTATGACTTTAAAAAACATTTATGTTTTTTTGGGATTTTCTCCGTTTGTTCTAGATAAGTTCATTTTGAAAATTTGAATTTTGGAATCGTACTCTAATTATGCATATGGTGTGTTGTGCTAATTCTACGTAAAAGTTAATATGACTATGGAATTCTAGGTATTTTACAGGTAGCTTTTTATTAAGTTGAATTACCTTAGTTTACGACATGTTAGTTAATTTTTCTACACCGTAAATGAGCTCAATGAGGTAAAAACTAAAGAAAATCCAACAACTATAACAACAGAAAATGGTACCGTTTCGGATGCAAAAGAAATTACTAACCTATTCAATACAAAATTTGCAAATGTCGGCACTGAGTTAGCTAGTAAAATTAAAATCAAAAATAATCAACGTAATTCTCGAATTGTTAGCCAAAACTCTATCTTTATAGCCCCAACAAATCCTATCGAAGTTGGCCAAATAATTTTACAATTAAAAGATAAAAAATGTGTTGGAGTTGATCATTTAAAATCTGAAATTTTAAAGGCAGTAGTTGATGATATAAGAGAACCACTTTCATGCATCTTCAATATGCCATTGAGAGTGGCTACTTTCCAGCCGCCTTTAAAACTTCAATAATCATTCCAGTTCACAAAAATAGTGATAAAAACAATATAGGAAATTACCGCCCCATCTCACTATTAACAAGTTTATGTAAAGTTTTTGAAAAAATAATTAAAATAAGACTAACACGCTATCTTAACAAATATAAACTAATTTCGGACAATCAATTTGGTTTTAGAGAAAATTTATCTCCACGGAAGATGCTATTCTGAATCTTACATCTAAAATATACTCTGTTCTAGACAAAAAAGACCACTGTTTATGTCTATTTATAGATTTGGCAAAGGCATTTGATACTGTCAGCCATTGCTTACTTCTCCAGACACTAGAAGATATAGGAATGGTAATGATATCAGTGCATCTGAGGTTATAAAATACGGTGTACCGCAGGGCACAGTATTGGGCCCCATTCTGTTCATAATTTATGTGAATAGTCTCTTTTCATTAAATGGTGAAGGTGATATCATCAGTTTTGCTGACGACACTGCTATATTTTATAAAAGTGATTCATTGCAGCATTTAAGGGAAATTGTCGAGAGAGATATGGTGAATGTTAAAAGCTGGTTTGATTCAAAATTATTAACTATAAATTTTGGAAAGACCCTGTACATACTAAATACTTGTAACAAATCTATAATACCGCCTTTTAATTAATTAGACATTAACAATTAAGGGGAAATGTTCAGGGTCCTACCTGCTACTAATATTAAATATTTGGGTATTTATATAGATCAGCATATGAAATGGGATATGCAAATACTATACTTAATTTAGAAGCTGCGTTATATTCTTTATAAATTTAAACATCTAAATAATTTCCTGGATTCTAAACAGCTTTTAACATTATACTATTCTCTAGTTTAAAGTCATCTTACGTATGGTATCACAGATTGGGAAGTGGTAGGAAAAACACCTTTATTTAACCAAGAGGTTCTCCAGAAAATTTTTTTGAGGATAATATTGAAGAAAACTGTCTCATATCCAAGTAATTTATTATTTACTGAAAGTAAAGTCCTAGATGTCAGACAATTATTTTTTCAAAGTGTGAACATAAAGCAATATGTAAGTAAATCAACTTTACTACAAATAGATCATGATTATAACACAAGAAAATGTAACCAAGAATATATCCTACTTTTAATGAAAAAAACAATAGGACAACGAAGCTACAATTTTCTTGCCCCAAAATTCTTCAATGTACTTCCAGAACAAATAATATATGAAAGAAGTTTTAGATTGTTTAAAAAGCTATTGAGAAATTTTGTTCTGGAAAATACAAGACATTTTATACATCATTTAATAGATGGAAATTTAAAAGAAATCTGCGCAAATGACGTAGCACTATACTGTAAATTAATCGTTTGTAGTTCATGGCTTTACATCACATTATTATAAATACTTGTAAACGGTTACTCATATGTTATAACAATGTTCATAAATTCATCATTCTATTCTTAAGTTGTACAAAATCAATTCATGCTATTTCCATAAACATTATCACTTTACAATTTAATTTCCAAATGTACGAGATCCTGACTGACTGTCTGCCTCTCTATCTGAAATATTTATGTGTTACCTAGCAAATTGTTTGTTTGTTATCAATGTTGTTTTAATTTGTAATTAATATTAAGTTTTTAAGTAATGTATTTGTTTGTTTATATTAATATTATTGTTATTACTACATGTACTATAACCCAAACACAAGCGAAAGCTTCATGGGATGTTTTTTTAATTATTTACCTGTATATTGTCATTTCGCGTAAATTTTCTGTATTGCTGACTTATCTGGTAAATAAATAAATTATTATTATTATTATTATTATTATTATTATAATATAACATATTTAGGTCACCCTATTTTTGAAAATGCTACCTATTGGTAAATTTCACCTATTAACTGTAAATTTTTATGTGACGTGTATAGAGGAGCTCTTTGTGAGTGGTAAATATATTTATACGATTTATTGTTTTTCGCACTCATTTCTCTATCTACACCACGAGTGAATCAAGTTTACGACTGTAATGTTATTTTAAATTGGCCGAAATTATCAAAAATAATGACGAATACAATATCTAAAGAACATATTTGTTAAAATAACCTGAATAATATAAATTTTACAAATAGGTCATGTATGGCTAGTTTTTAAATTGGGGGTTGATAGTCAAGTTTACTTTGTGATAGATTTCCCAGGTAATTGCTACAAAAAAGTTAATAATTATTTCTACAAGATAACTTTTAGGTCAACTAATATGAGTAATCCACTATTTGGTTGAAATTAAGTAAATAAATAAGGTAAACTTTTTCTACGATATCGACCTAATATTTACTTTAAAGGAGAGTAAATAAAGCCACCAAATAGGTTACTAGGGAGGTATAAAATTATGTAGGATTTCCAACCAAATCTACCTAGTAGAATATTCTAATCTAAAGACGATTTTCAGTTGCCAAAAAGGTAGATATTACCTCACTATGGTACCTAATTTTTCTTCAAGGGAAATTTACCCTTGGGGTATTTTTTTTAGTAGTTTTTGCCTTTCTGATTTGGTTAAAGTTACTTTTAAGCAGATTCGTGTATGAAGTAGATTTCTTGGTATAATTTACGTAAATTTAAATATAAATTAGAACCATTTGGTAAATTTAAATCGGAGTTATCTTCTTTTTTTTGTGTTTTGCATAATATATACCTACCTTAATAAGTAAATTCGACTTTTACCAAGTCGAGTTAAAGCTGATTTTATAGATAATGTTTGCTGGTATATTGATCATTAGTCGGAACAGTAAAAAATGGATAAAAGTGGATAAATATTTCCTGCACACCTTTTACTTTTGAAAACCCTGTAATAGATATATATGAAAATGATTTACCGAAATACCAAACCAAGTCCACTTAATTAAATTCTTTTTAAATTATCTACCAGCTTTACAAGAATTTAAAAACAAACCAGAAAAAATTTATTAAAAAGTAAGGTATATCATTATTTTTATGAATTTATATCCATATTAATAGCTAATTAATGTAACCAGGTGTGTTCTTTAATATTATCAGATAATTTTGTCACGATTTTTTTTTAAATTCCCATATTTGTGTTAAAGATGTACATACCTACCTATTTTTATTTTATGGATCGAGAGAATCAATGGTTGTGGCCATGTCATAGCTTCCAGAGCAAGGCTCATTAAAATGATAAAGAATCTACAGTTTCGTTAGATAGGAATGTGAGAAGCCAGACACTAATATTTTTAACTAACCGATTACTCATTTAAAACAGGTTGGTTTTAATTAGCCGAGCGCAGCTTTAAATGGAAATGCCTATATCGAGCTTTTCCAAGAAATTTTCAAGGCTCTAGTTTTGACAAGATTACTCCACCCACCTTACCTGTTTCTGTATTTCTATCACAGATCCTTATTCATCTGTCTCTATTTTAATCGGTTCACTTTGAAGTTCATCTAATCCGTTTAAAGCTACTAGATTACTGATTATTTGTTACTTATTGGATTTATCTGTTGAAGTGTGTTAAGTATGTACGAGGTGCCGTAAATTTTAAGACCATCGTAACTTCTGACAGGGCAGTGAGTCTATGCATTACCAAAAATTAAAACCACAACATGTGAAGCCCTTTTTAAAGTCAAGGAATGGAAACTGTATTATAAAAAATTGTTTACACCAAATTTTTTTTTAACAAGCATTATACTTGCCGTGGAGAAGTATGATTAAATAAAACGATAAAATAATTCAATAAGTTGTTCAAATCTTTGCTATAATAAAACATTAACACAATTAAGAAGAATAAACTAAATTCAGGTAACAAAAACAAAATAATAATCAAGAAAGCAACATGGAGCAATTATGCAAAGAGTATTCGCAGTTATGCCAATGTATAGAGGTCCTCCATAAAAGCGTCACTCCTTGCTCAGAAAGATAAAATGTCTTTACCAATTAATTTAAGTATAATATCCATTTGTTTGTATTTCATGATTTCACTATTATTTCAATTATTTTAAAATAGATGAATGAATGAACAAACTTGACAATTTAATTTTCTGACAGATCATCTCAGTTAATACTTAAACTCTCACTCAATCACATTCTTTTAAGAATTTAGAATTTTCAAAAATGATTTTCACTCACATTGATCGTTATAATACGTTTGTTACATATTGCCAATGCAATTTTAACTCTGGATTAGCTCAAGTAGAATATAGAAACAGATTTCCACAAGCATTACAGCCGAATATAAAACTTTATTCAGAAAATTAGCTACGAAACTGAAAAATAATGGTTCATTTTAAAAGAAGAAGACAAGGTTGAACAGTGTTACCGATAATGTAAATAAGGTAAACCGAGTTATTAATTATGTAAGAAATTTTTTTTTTTTTAAACATTTATTTAACGTCGGCCTATTTCCGCTACTGAGGCCTAACACCGACGCCGACACCGACGAATTTTGCCGAACCTCTTCCCTTAAGAAGAGTAGGGATCTTTTACTTGCCTAAAGGAGCGTACGGACTTGACGGGACGCGCGCGCGACACGCATGCGACACTCCAAAATTCCTAAGTGTGGACGGGGAGCGCGAGCGGCGCTAGCGCCTCCTGTCCAAGGCGCGCTGCTACCCATCTATTGTCGGTTTTTCGACGGCAGATCAAAGAAAGAGTGTGGCGCAGTGTGGACGGACACAATGTAGGAGCGTAGCAATCCCGCTAGAAATCAGTTGTTGAGATTGAGTGGAGCGAAGAAGTTCAGTTAGAGCTTATCGACTTATATAAATTAAAAACAAGTTTTGCGGAATCCTAGAGATAACGGTTATTTAAAAAAAAAACAAGAAATTAGATGCGTGGATGGATCATTCATTAACTCCTGACCGGCTCTTCTTTTGTACAGTTCCCTACGCCACCATCTAGGTTTTTTTAAAAATATTAAATGAGATGCAATGAACATCGCACCACCGCATAACAATGAATATGCTGCAGCTTTCTCCTCGTTCGACATGTTTTCTACGCCTTTCACACCTACACTGATCCAACTTGCTGGTCGTGTGGCGGGCGCGTCTCTCTACATGGATCGCAGCAGGCGCGCGAGGGAACCGCGGCCGTCGCGTGCGCGGGGCCAGCGCGTCGCGTGCGTGTCGCGCGCGCGTCCCGTCAAGTCCGTACGCACCTTAACATTTAATAGACAAGGGACCGACGGCCTTACATCCCCTCCGAAGGATGGTATATCTCCTATACAACCCTCGCCTAAGGTTGTATAGCTTCCGCGCATACACTGATATACAAGCCGCTGGAAGATGTGTGAGGCGAGAACGTGGTTTCCGTTGGAATGGTCACCATCCAAGTACTAACTGCGCCTGTCGTTGCTTTACATCGCATACCGAAGTATGTACATAGTAAAGACGCACCTACGCTCGCCCCCTATGTAAGAAACAGAAATACAGAAAATTTGGAAACATCATTAAGAGAAATTCAAATTTCTTGTCATATAAATAAAACAAGTGCTAGAAAAATTTTAAAGAAAAATGGTTACCGGTGTTATAAAGCCAAAAAAGTTGACAATTTACAGGCGGGGGACAAACCAAGGAGGACGACTTTTTGTAGGTGGCCGTTGGAAAAGAAGCGTGCCGATTCATTAATATGTAGTGAAATACTTTAGTCCGACGAGGCAAAGTTTTCCAATAATGGATTTTTTAATCGCAATATTCATTACAAATGGACTTCTGAAGATACACACTGGCATAGACCGACTGGGTTTCAAAATCATTTTTCAATAAATGTGTGGATAGGTATTTTCGGCACCAATTTAATAGGTCCTTATTTTTATGATGGTCACCTCAGTGGTCAAAGGTAAACTTTTTGAGAAATGAACTTAATGAATTCTTAGATGACCTACCTTTAGAGAATCGACACAACTTTCAATATTTTCAACAAGATGGAGCTCCTCCCCACAATTCCCAGATTTGTCTAGATTATTTAGACGAAATTTTGCCTCAACATTGGATAGGTACCAATGGATTTATTCGATGGCTCCCTCGTTCTCCAGATATAACCCCAATGGATTTTTTTCTATGGGGGTATATTAAAGATAAGGTGTTTTCGACGACACCGCAAAATGTAGAGGTCCTAAAAACTCGAATTCAACAGGCATGTATTACAGTTACCCCCGAAATGCTGAGTAATGTTTTAAATGCAGTGCCTCGCCGCGCTCGATTGTGCATAAGAAATCGCGGTGGACACTTTGAACACTTGATATGATATCTTAAAAATTATTTTGAGGATTAGATAAATATTAATGTTCTGTGTGCTATATTCTTTTTATTATTAATTTGTTTTTGTTACCTGAATTTACTTTATTCTTCTTAATTGTGTTAATGTTTTATTATAGCAAAGATTTGAACAACATTGAATTATTTTATCGTTTTATTTAATCATACTTCTCCACGGCAAGTATAATGCTTGTTAAAAAAAAAATTTATTGGTTTTTAAAAAATGTTTTTATAATTACTAACGTAGTACCAATGAATAAATATGGCATGTGGTATATCATTGAAAAGGGAGGAAAATACTCTATTTAATGGCGCCATTTCCTGCCCGTTTCAAAATTTTTTTAGTAGCCTGAAGAGTAAATCTCAAAATACAGCGGTTTTGATAAAAATTAGATAAAACCTCTGTTTTGCAAAAAATTTTCGCCTTAGAATTTTTCTCGTGTCTCTTCAAACAAGGGAGATATTTGGCCTAGACGTTTTCCGCATTTTCGATATTTTCCGCTATAACTCCTAAAGTAGGCCATGGATTTCAAATGTCTTTAAACCATTTTGTAGGTTATATAAATCGGCAGCATTTTCATAAAAAAAAAAATTCTACGACCGATATATTAAGTGAGATATTCACGAGGGCCCTGGTAAAATGGACAGCCTGTATATACAAAACAAGAGCGCGGCATTCCTTTGTAAATCGACCTCGACGTGTGCCATCCATAGGCGCACTTAACTTACTTTTCAAGGCAATACATGCCCCACAATATTTTAAAAATCGTTTATTGTACACGTAACACAGTTTTTCAGACTTATTAACTAATAAATTATGACTGAAAGTGGTAAAATGATAAGTAGGTATATGTATATTGTATGTTCGTTTGTATAAAGGATTATAATATACTAATACCTATTGTTATGTGTTTAGACCCCTCAGTAAACACCATGTAAGTAGTTTCAATGAATTGCAACAAAATTTTTCACTAACCACTACTTTATTGGATACTTAAATACAACAATTAAGTCCTTATACACATTAATATACCCTAATTACAAGTTCCATCTATTATAGTCTCACTACTATAATTCAAAACTTATTACTATTATTATTCCATCTGTTCACTTGTTCGTCTCATATCAAACTTTCTTCAGTGCGCTTGGATCCACTCTATATATACCCGCGTCGAATGTACTCGACCATTCTAGAATATTCCAGTCTATCATTCGAGATCTTTCCAGTCCTTCTAGTATTTTCTATGAGGCAGTGGCGTAGGCGTGCACATAACACTATATACTTTTATATAAATTAACAACAAACTTTACTCACTTAGTGCCGGTTTATCAGTGCAAGGTTAACTGGTAACCAAAGGATAAATATCAAACAAAGCGATAGATGCCCACTGTTTCAATTGAGATTTATCCTATAGTTAAGTGTTAACCCTGTATTGATAAACTGGCCTTAAGTCAAAGACAGTTTCTACAGAAAGTAAAAATGTCATTGACTCTTAATGTAGGGAACTGGAAAAACTTGATATTATAAAAAAATGTCACTGCCCAGCAAAAACGAACGGGGAGGTGTGTAGTTCTTGCCAGGATGGGAAGGGGCTTAGAAATATGGTTTCTGTTCGTAGTTTAGTTTAAAAAATCACTTGTAGTTAATGCGCGGAGGCAGGTTGAGCTTACAAAGTCTGAAAAATTCACTTAATTTATTGCGCGAGAGCAGAGTAGATTTGTTTGTTAAATTTTCTTAAAGCTTGGGCACTAGGTGCGAATTGGTTTGATGCGCGAGGGCAGAATAGATTTAATTATTGAAATATACTTAAAAACTATGACACTAGGTGCGGGAAAGACAGAGAAAGAGACGTTTTTGACTTGGTGACGCCAAGGAAGTTGTTCGGAAACACTAATTTGTTTAAAAGGAAACTATTTCACTCGCGATACTTTAAAACACTTGAATGTTTTCCGGAACAGAACTTGCATTCGTTTGCTACGAGGAGACTTTTATATGTTTGGGAACGGTTGCGTTTTTCGCGCCCCGCGAGTCTCGTATCCCATTTTAAGGTCTGGAAAAGGCTGGATATCGCTCCGTGCAAGCGAGGATGACTCATCGATCGCGTAATATTGCGCAATATTGTAGAAAAGTTGAAATTTTGAAAGGAAACCTACATGAGCGTGTTGGGAATAAAAAGACGAATTTTCTATAAAGAATTTATGCTGAAATCGATTTGGGTTAAAAAGTTATTGAAGGTTTTTATATCGATAAATTGAGAACATATCGGATTAGCCCCTAATGCAGCGTTAAAGCCACGCACAAACTATTAAAGCGCGTATTAATTTACGTGCCGGTGCCGGCAAGCTGAATGAAGTGAACGGAAAGTTCAGAGGTATCAAAATCTGCTAAGAATTTAGAAAGGCTGCGGATACTGTATACGGGGGCGATGAGAAAGTAAGGGCGATGAGAAGAATTAACTACGAATGTTGTATACAGGGGCGATGAGAAATTAATTAAGAATTGGAAAGGCTGCGAATGTTGTCTACGGGGGCGATGAGAAAGTAAGGAAAAGAAACATTATCTAAGAATTCAGAAAGGCGGCGAATGTCGTATACGGAGGGCCACGAGAAAGTATTGCTTATGAAAATGAAGTGACGAATATTACATACGAGGGGCGATGAGTAAGTAAATTTTTTTGAAAGAAATTAAAAATATTCTGACCGGCTGTTTGGAGAGTATATTGAAAGTGATCCTAGAGTATACGGGGCGGTATTTTTAAGGTGATTATTTTTAATGTCGGGGCGGTAAAATTAATGTTTGGAACTTCTTGGTGAATTTGCTAACAGATTATGATTATTTGAGAATGATCGAGTAACTATGAATTTTTTCAGAATTTGTTTTAGAAAAGAAAAGAAAAATGATCATTCCTTTATTTCATAGTTTGGCTGTGTGGAGAGAAAGATTAGATCAAAAAGTGATTTTTAGGATTTTTCAAAGTTCATTTTCTTATAGTAAGCTAGAAGGTTTGGATTTGGTCGTTTGTTGTAGCCCTTTCGACCACCAAACATGGAGCCAAGGTATTTTATCGTATCACGCATATTAAGAGAGATAATTGCAAGAAACTATAATTTTATAATTTTCAGTCATTTTTTCAATTCAAAAAACGGTGGTAGCGGTATTTTTTTGAAATTTTAATTACTTTAAAGCAGATAAGCTCACAAAGTAGCTCTCGTTTAATTTTTTTAAATGAAAAATCTGGCGCTTGGGTTAATTATAATATTTTTCAGTCGCGATGAGGAATAAAAAAATGAGTTTTTTATTCTGATTCTTGTATAATTTGTATATTTACTTTATATAAACTAATATTTATTCAAAGTTAGTCAAGAGTGGTGGTTTTAAACTTAATATATCACTACTCGTTTATATAAAAAATTATAAAATTACAAGAATGGATAATAAATCGATAATAAATTATTTTAATCGTGGAAACCAGAATTTATTAACACAGCAATGGGTAATAATAAGAACCGTAGGCATTATGCTTGTTCTGTATTGTTAATTGAAAATCAGATAGCGTAAAGTGCGTTGTACAAAACGTACAAAGAAAACCAATTTATTGTTTAAATATTTATGAAAATACAGAACTCGAGAATTAATATTAAATCGTTGGAAAAATATGTTGATCACGTCGGCGTTGGTGCGATGGGCTGGTGGAATAATAGAGTAAGCAAGAAACCACAAATAAACTTCTGTATAGGGTGTCCATGAAAAATTTGGTGTTAATCACTAATTCAACTAATATTAATTCAGTCTGTATCAAGCAGGTGCGCTGGTAACATAATAATGAACAACATGTGCATGTGATCATGTTTCTAATAACCTAATAAAACACTTTAATTTCTGCACTTATGGAATCACGATTGTTGCCAAAAAATGCTGTTATCATGCATCTACTCTGGTAAATTGTCCGCTTGCAAAAATCCTGTGACCTTCATCGCTCAATTAAAGCAGTCTTCAAACTCCACAAAACAGTCAAAACACTACAATTAGTCCTTCTTGGATAAGTAAAAACACGCACTTTTATCATAGTAAACTGTGCTTTCCTAATGCCGCTTCTATTGACATGCCCGTATTTTGTGACTTGTGACGTCACACCAATAAGAAACCCGTTTCCAGTCGCGTAGTTTTGTTTACATAAAAATTCTAATAAAATAGAATAAATATTCGAATAAATATAGAGTAAAATTTTTTTGTAAGTTTTCTTTATTATATTCTCAACTTATACAGGGTGTCTCACCGGGAACTGAATCGATCTATATAGAGAAAAGTACGCATCAGAAAATTTTGAAAATTTAGATAATTACTAATGTCGGTGTGGCCAATCCAACTAAAATAATTACAAGCAGCTGGCACTTCCGCTTATACCGAAAGTCGATGCCAACTTGCTTATTTCAAATGGAACACCCTATATATTTTAGAGTTTTCGAGAAGAGCATAAAATTCTGAGTCGAAAATATGTAGCGTATCCTATACCTAAACCTAGCCGTTTCAGAGATATTTGACATTTTATAGAAAATTTGACAGGTGCAACGGTTTGCAAGAACCGTTATAACTTTCTTCGTGTAAAAGATCCTCATTTGCTTCTTGTCACGTAAAAAGAACACAAGGAGAACTACGTTCTACAAGTGAAATAAATTCAATAATATCATACCAAGTGTTCCGTTTTTCGCGTTACATTTTGTCAACTTCAAACCGCGAAAACTTGTTTAGGTCAAATGGAACACCCTGTATTTTTTTACGTCAAGTTGTGTAAAATTGAATTCCCTTTTTTTTCTGATATTAGCATCGTGGGGGTTAAAGTTACAACTTTTTGAAATATTTATTGGCCACACCGACATTAGTAATTATCTAAATTTTCAAAATTTTCTGATGCGTACTTTTCTCTATATCGATCGATTCAGTTCCCGGTGAGACACCCTGTATAGTACTTATTATGGAAAAATAATAAATTCAACTATTTTTTAAAATTCATGCATCATCCTCATTATTGACGATTTTATTAAAATTTTGTACTTCCTGTGTATAAACCTTCCGCAATAAATATTTACACAATGTTGACATTCTTAAACAAAATAGTCGGCACTGCTTCATTCCAACTTGTTAGAACTTGTTAATTACGACTTTATGTCTGGCAATGACCGAGCTACTTTATTAATTCCTAGTTTACACCATAAATTTATAAACACTTAAATATTATCTATAATCTATTAAACATTTACCTCCCAAAAAGAACCCACTTAAACTGTCTAGTTATACAACCATAACAATAATTTCGACATAACTATTTTTTAATAGTTTGTTTAAATCTAAAATAAACGAACCTATTGAAGATATAAAATACTATAATACGGTACTAGGCGTGAAAACGCAGGATACCAATAACTTGAGTACACTCATTAGCATGCAAGAGATAAACTAAATTTTATTTCCATTTACCATCGAATATAGTCGCGTAACAAAACACTTAACGAAGTTACACTAAGCGGACATTAATTTTTAAGATTAATTTTAAATATACATAGGGGGGACTGGAACAAACAGCAGCCGAACCATTCTGAGATCTTTCTGTTCTACACTCATTTTCCTTAAAATAAGTAGTTTTTAGATTACAACAATATTCTTTATCAAGTGTCATTAATTTTTATAATTATATTGAAATAAAATACAATACAAAAATAATAAATGTGTAGTAAAGTAAAACTACCTACTACTAAAGTCCGGTATTCCACCGTTTCCTATGAAAGGAAATTGATTCATTACCACCAATCAAGGTGCACAATGGGTCTTAGGAAACACTGGAATACTGGACTTTAGTAGTAGGTATTTTTACTTTATTACACATTTATTATTTTTGTAATAATTTATCCACTTTGCGTTGGCTTATATATTTTGTTAAATATAACTTAGTCCGTGTTTTTCGCCAATTTTGATTGCAATAAGTCGCCACCAAATGGAGCTATCGACAAGTTGGGGACACCTCTTGTCTGTAATTTGTGAATTGTTGCTGTGCATTCGCACATGTCGTACTGATGAGAGCTAACAAACTCGAAACTAGTCTAGGGCTGGCGATACACAGCAACCCTGCACTGTAGTCCTTCCTTTAGGATTAATCTACCTTCTCGAGGCTTATTGCAATCAGGTTTTATTTGCGTTTTACGATTGAAGACGTAGTATGTCGCAAGTTATAGGACATTATTTTCAATTGAAATGGAAGCGCACATTGTGCACCTTGATTGGTAGCAATGAATCGACTTTCTTTCATAGGAAACAGTGAAATACTGGACTTTAGTAGTAGGTATTTTTACTTTACTACACATTTATTATTAAAAACTTTTATTTAACAATGTTTGTTTGTTAGTTAGTAGTCAAATCTTGCAATCGAAATTTCGATTAGTTCTAATTAAGCTAGGGCTTTGAAATTTTGCATATGTGTATAAGTCCGATGACAATACACTTTAGCATTTTCATATAAGAAAAAAACAAGATGGCGGACGACTTTACCGTTTATGATCCAATTCAACTCAAAATCGATACCTGGGAATTTTCGAGATCGCTAATTATAAATTCTTGATCAAAATTTAGAAATTCAAAATCGCGGCGCTGATATGGCGAACGACTTTTGTCATTCATGGTCCAAATCGATCAAAGTCGATATCTGGTGGTTTTCGAGTCCGCCGATTACGAATTTCTAGTAAAAAATGTGGTTCAGAATGGTGACTTCAAGATGGCGGACGACTTTACCGTTTAAGATCCGATTCAACTCAAAATCGGTATCTGGGGTTTTCTAGGTCGGGGATTATAAATATTTAGTCGAAATTCAGAAATTCAAAATGGATGCGCCAATATAATAAATAATAAACACCTCAGAAATTAGACAACCCCCAATACCAGAAGTCAGGGGTTTGTGCGGAAGGGAGTTACACATTGAAAAAACGCGGATATACAACCATTTCCTCCGACGGTGCCGGAGCCAGGATTCGAACCCGGTGGTGCGATGCCCGTGTGATTAATCGCGATTGCCACCTGGCGCCTTAACCCACGCTCCTGTCGACCAGATATGGCTGACCACTTTTGTCATTTAGGTTCAAATCATGAGTAAATAAGGGTAAATAGGCAAAGCAAGCAGGTAAAAGTTCATAAAATTGCAATTTAGGGCATGTACTAAAAGTCAAGGTCTCAAATTTTTTTTGGCATCAGCCACCCCCCATTATCACCCTCAATACCACCCCCACACTATTATGAAAGGGAGTAAAAAAAATAAAATGTGATTTAGTGTGTATACAAGAACGAAACATCTTAAAACATTTTTTTGGTGTTAGCCACCCCCATTGCCACCTCCACCCTATTATTAAAGGGAGTAAAAATTAAATTGGGATTTAGTGTGGTTACGAGAACCAAGGGGCTCTAAAAGCGAGCAATCTCCTTTACACAGGAAAATCTCGCGACAAGCTTTTATATCATAAAAAAAATTATATAATGTAACAAAATGATGGGTTTGATTTCCTTCAAAGTTTGCTTTCTAGTTTTTAGAGCATTTAAATAAAAGCTGTTTTTTAAGAAATATTTTTTTATATATATTTTTTTGTAATAATTTATCCACTTTGCTTTGGCTTATATATTTTATGAAATAAAATATGTATCCAATTATAGGGAAGGAGTATAGAATTTCTTACCCAAAGCATTATAATTTATTATATTGTTACATGTTTATGTTATTGAGCCTATATTTGACTTTTATGGCGGATTGAACCGCTGCAGATTTGGGAAATAAGAAAAATCTGAGACACCTGAGAATTTTAAATCCGCTCTTATTCGGTTGTTTGTGAAAACTAAGAAAAATTTTTGGTAGCAACATAATTTAGGTTTCCATTTCAAAATTAAAATTTAACGTGAAATAAAATTTCAAAATGGTGTAACTATAAAAAATTAATATTTTTGATAAAATTAAAAACATGTCCTTATACTTTCTTCCTTGTTCTGTAAAAAAAACACCGCCATATTTTTACTAGTACTTTCCTATGGGCAATGTACTTTTTGAAAACAAATTTCACAAATTCCAATCAAATATTTTTCAATATTCCATGATGTTAGGCGTGGATCTCATACTGCATTAGTAAGTTATAGCCGCCATTGGGCCGAGATATTGGAACAAATCTATTTGCGTCGACAACTCGGCAAGGTCCGAATGCTATTTTTATTATTATCAAAATATGCATAACGCCAAGAGCATTTTACTCCGATTTCCCTAAAAACGACTTCCTCCGAATGAATGAGAATTAATTCACTCATTATTAAGGACAAGACGGTTATAAACCAGTTTCAAGTAAATATAAAAAGGAAGTTATAATTATTATCCACAGAAAACGCTTGTCGCCTCAGGAATGACATATGCAAAGAAGTAAATGGATATATCACTACGGGATACGTAAAAACGTAGTTTGTTTATTTACAAAGGAATACAAACTATCAAATATGACGTTTTAACAACAAGATAACTAAAGTAATGACGCAGAATTTGATTTTAGTGAAATTTGAAGACGACATTTTTAAATTGAAGGTCGTCTAAAAAGTATAAGAAAGTCTGAAATTAGATAGCTGATTCTTTAAGATTTTTTCAAGTTTAATATCTATGAAACTACCTTTCATTTTAAGGGAAAATAACATTTTCCCCTGTACCAATTTACACAACAACGTGAGAAATAATACAATTAAAGAAAAATGAGTGCTAATGCTTGCTTACAACGCGCCAGCTAGTTGCGAAACCAGGGAGTCAGCAAAAATCTAATATCGTGTATTACAACTAATTCTACATAAGAGAGTATCTAAATAAGTGTGAAGAAAGATAAATAAAATAAAATATCAGCGAAACTGAATCGTTAGGACTACATATTATATATACAGGGTGTTTGCTCCTTCACACAAGTATATGTCAGTAGAAGTATTTTTTAAGCGATTCGGCCTATTCAATACGTGTCCCGTTCATACAACTTTTCTAGAAATCTACTCTACAAATTTTTAACAAAAAGCAGTAATTTAAAAGAGCATGAGATTTGATGGTGTGTAGAACTAAGATTTGTAAGTGGGAAATTTAAGTCATTGGGAAATTCGAATTAGACTTTTTCCTTTTTAAGTGCGCAAAAGTTATTCCATGCCTGGGCTCAGTATTCAAACCAATTTTTATTGTTAATGAGTATATTTAAATATCATAGTCACTCTCATCTCAAGAAAAATGTTTGAGAGGGAGGGGTAAAACCCTGGTTACAGCCTTGCTGTATCTCACAGTTGATAGGTGCTTATTTCTCTTTGTAATGAGTAAACATACTGAACAAAAGACATACTTCTTTTTTACTAAGAAAATTAAGAAAAATGATCTCTGAAAATCCAAATCAACTCAACCCAGTTCATAAATATGAGCATGGATATGCTGAATCTAGTCTAAGCGAAGGCAGTGGCACTAGAAAAAAAATCCGAAGATATAATTCAGATTCCGTGCAAGTTAGAAATAGAGCCAAATCCTGCAAAATATGCGGGTGACGTAGACATAGAATATTACATAAGTAAAAAAACTATCCTTACTGATATGGAAAAATTTATCATCTTACAAAATGCATTTGTTCCGTCCGCAGAGTATAATTTTCCATATTCGGTTGTAAATACCAAAAACGTTTTCTATCTAAAAGACATTTTAACATTTTGTTTAATTTCTTATGTTAAATGACAATGAAAGTTTGAAATTTATTTTCAAATACTTATAATTTAAAACCTATCTTTTTAATTTTTCGTATTAGCCCCCCCGCACAAGCAAAATTTATTTACGCCTCTGCGAGAGTTCCCCAACGCAGCGCACTTGATCCCATTTTATTTGTGAACAATATTGTGGATATGTTTGTCATGTATCACACGGACAGCAAAAGAACCCTTTAAACATCCGATGTCAAATTTCAATTCAAATTTAGTAAGGAACATGACCGCTCCGATCGCCCCCAGCTATGATCCCCTATTTTCCCCCGCCCCCTGCACCTTTTGGAAAAAAAACTATCAAAAGAGCTAGTTAGAGACATTTTTGCAGCCGTATCACGGTCTATTAGGCAATTTTTATTGCCCACTTTCCATATGTGCTCTACTATTGATATTCGATACTTTTTGTAAATCAAATGAAAATAAAGTATTATTATTATAAAGATGGGGATATCACCATTAATTAGCTGTAATCATGTAATTTCATCTTTTGTTCTAATTTTTATTGTAAAACATGCCTAGAAATAAAGAAGTATTATTATTAATATTATTACGCCCCTTTGGAAGTATGATCGGTATGTTTCACCAATTTTTCGCAAAATGATTACTTTCAAAGTCATTAGTGGTTTATTTTGGTTGAGACGTCCAATATTGTAGGTCAGTTTTACGCTGTCATTTATATACCTTGTTTGCAGTATTAGTTAAATTAGTTTATCTAGTTTTTTTTCTATAACTGAGCGATGCACCTGTTGAATAGGACAGCAAGTAAATAAATAAATGCCCAAAACGGAAGTGTCGCCGTAAACTATTTTGCACCCCTTACAGTCAACAATAACGGGCTAACTTGAAACGGTTGGTGGCCGAGCATTATTATACTACAATCTAGGCATTATGGGAAAATAATAACTTTTTGCCTTTTTATATCCTGCCCGCCAGCAGGAAGTTGCGCTAGCTAAGGCTTACTTATGGGAACACAATACACGTTATTTAATTTTTTATAGACCTATTGTTATACATCCAGGTGGTTTCTGTTTAATGCAGGTCAGATTCAAGATAGACGGATTTGTTCACATATGAATGACCGTTGTAAATATGGAATAATGGTCTTTTGGTTAGCCGGACGATAAATTACATCCTGCGTCAACTTCTTTTTATGAAAAATAATTTCCGAGAGGAAGAGATAGAACGGACGGCATACGAAAAATATGGCTAAATAAAATTATAGAACGTCACTTGTCAATTATAAGAGAGTTAGGGTTTTTCATAACGGTTATATAGACAACCATTAGACTTACATATGATAATAATAATAATTACCATATATGGCAGACTGCTCAAAGACTCAACAATGAAAATTTGCAAAAAGGATGTGAACTAAATAGTAATTAATCTAAACTAATCAAAAATTTAAATATGGGTTCATTTATATATTCATTTATTTATTTAGGCAATTAAAAATCCCTTCTTAACCTTAATTTATCTATTGTCTGAAAGTTATTTGTGGCATTCTACGAATATTCTTTCCTATTATTTGGGTTTTCTACCACATGTATTATTGTCCTCTTCAAAAATAAATCACCAAATCTACAAAATAATAGAATTATTGGAAAAAAGCCTCTGCGCCCGTGACGTTTACGCCAAAAGAATAGTCAGAGGTTATGTTTTGCGTTTCCGTTTTCAAAGAACTCTTATTTTGCTGTGTATGTCAAATACACAGCTTTAAGATTCTGTTTATGTTATTTCCATAGATACTTACTACTTACACAGAACATAGAACTGATATTTTCTTTTAGATAATGTTGAGTTTGTTAAGTTCTTCTTTTAACATTGGTAGCCAGGTTGTACAAATATCTACAGAACAATTCGATACGCACTTGTCTTCATTTAGTAAGATTATTGCTGATTCTTTAATTTTTCTTTTTTTGGTATCTGCTTCTCGAGCTGCTTCTTTTGTTAAAATTTTTGCCGAGTCCCAGTTTATTCTATGTCCGTTTTCCCAAGCATGTTCACAAATGTTTGATTTCTGAATATCATTCTTTATAACGTAATTCTTGTGCTCATCCAACCTCACACTGAAAGGTCTGGATGACTTACCCACATAACATTTATCACATTCGCACGGGATATTGTAAATACAGTTTATTGAATTCTGCTCCTTGTTCATCGGTTTTGTTTTTGTTAAAATAGATCTTAAAGTGTTCCCCGTTTGAAATATCGCCCTAACATCAAATTTGTCACCTATACAGCATAGCTTCTCCGATAGTCCGTATACATAAGGAATTATTGCTGTATAGTGACGTTCAGGTTTTTGTCGTACCTGATTGTCCCTATTTTCAACATTTATGAAAACTCTATCAACAAAGGCTTCAGGATATTGATTTTGTACTAGAACCTCTTTGATAAATTTTTTCTTGTTATTTAATATTTCATTATTAGATGAAATTATTTTGGCCCTATCGTATAAACATTTTACAACACCCCTTTTAACATTTATTGACTGATTTGAGTTAAAATTTAGATATCTATTAGTATTTGTTGGTTTTCCATAAACGCTTGTTTCAATTGTATTATTTACCCTTCTAATTAAAACATCGAAAAACGGTAGTTCATTCCTACTTTCTACTTCTAACGTGAATTTAATAGACGGTTCCCTACTATTTATATTTTCCAAAAAACTATCTAGTAAATCGACACCATGAGGCCAAATTGCAAAGATGTCGCCAACATATCTCCATCAGACAACCGGTTTGTTTATACAATTTTGAACATGTGTGTTCTCAAAGTTCTCCATAAATATGCTGCTTAAAATTGGTGATAATGCAGACCCCATAGCCATACCAAAATCCTGCTGATAGAACTCATTGTCCAATTGAAAATAGGTTGTTTTTATATACATTATTAAGAGTTCCATTATGCTATTTACACTTAAGTTAGTTCTAGTTTCCAAAATTATTATCATTTAGCAACCTGTTTTTAACTATTTTTAAGGTCTCATCTACCGGAACATTGGTAAAAAGACTAACTACATCAAAACTAACCATCAGGTGTGATTCATGAATATCGTTTTCATAAATTTTTTCTATAAAATGTTTACTATTTTTAATATATGAATCGGTATTTCCAGATAATGGATCAATAATTTTAAGTAAAAACTTTGCCAAATTATGACATAGTGAATTAATAGAACTAACAATTGGTCTTAAAGGAATATTTTGTTTATGTGTCTTTGGTAAGCCATAAAAATGAGAAGGCTTACTATGATGTGGTGTAAGTTTCCTTCGTTCAAAATCATTAAATTCATGTTTGTATTTAAACAAAGTTCTGTAAATTTTGCTCTCTATTGATTTTGTTGGATCTTTGTTTAGTTTTGAGTAGGGTCCCTCATTTACAAGAGTCATGATTTTTGTGTTATATATATCTTTATCTATAATGACTGTGGCATTACCTTTGTCTGCTGGCAATATTTGTATGCTTTCATCGCATTTTAAAGAATTTATTGCTAACTTAAATTGTAAAAAACTGTATTTACAATATCCCGTGCGAATGTGATAAATGTTATGTGGGTGAGTCATCCAGACCTTCTAGTGTGAGGTTGGATGAGCACAAGAATTAATTAATCAAAAATTTGTGAACATGCTTGGGAAAACGGACGGAGTAATTATAAAAACATTTTTTTAAAACCAATAAAATTTGTCTTAACAAGCATTATACTTGCCGTGGAGAAGTATGATTAAATAAAACGATAAAATAATTCAATAAGTTATTCAAATCTTTGCTATAATAAAACATTAACACAATTAAGAAGAATAAAGTAAATTCAGGTAACAAAAACAAAATAATAATCGAGAAAGCAACATGGAGCAATTATGGAAAGAGTATTCGCAGTTATGCCAATGTATAAAGGTCCTCCATAAAAGCGTCACTCCTTGCTCAGAAAGTTAAAATGTCTTTACCAATTAATTTAAGTATAATATACATTTGTTTGTATTTTATGATTTCACTATTATTTCAATTATTTTTAAATAGTTGGCTATGAACAAACTTGACAATTTATTTTTTTGACAGATCATCTCTGTTAATATTTAAACTCTCACTCAATCACACTCGTTTTAGAATTTAGAATTTTCAAAAATGATTTTCACTCACATTGGCCGTTATAATATGTTCGTTACATATTGCCAATGCAATTTTAACTCTGGATTAGCTCAAGTAGAATATAGAAACAGATTTCCACAAGCACCACAGCCGAATAAAACTGTTCAGAAAATTAGCTACGAAACTGAAAAATAATGGTTCATTTTTAAAGAAGAAGACAAGGTCGAACAGTGTTACTGATAATGTAAATAAGGTAAACCGAGTTATTAATTATGTAAGAAATAAAAATATGGAAAATTTGGAAACATCATTAAGAGAACTTCAAATTTCTTGTCATATAAATAAAACAAGTGCTAGAAAAATGTTAAAGAAAAATGGTTACCAGTGTTATAAAGTTCACAATTTACAAGCGGGGGACAAATCAAGGAGGACGACTATGGCTGTGGAAAAGAAGCATGCCGATCCATTAATATGTAGTAAAATACTTTGGTCCGACGAGGCAAATTTTTCCAATAATGGATTTCTTAATCGCAATTTTGATTACAAATGGACTTCTGAAAATACACACTGGCATATAGACCGACTGGGTTTCAAAATCGTTTTTCAATAAATGTGTGGATAGGTATTTTAGGCATAGGTCCTTATTTTTATGATGGTCACCTCAGTGGTCAAAGCTACCCAAACTTTTTAAGAAATGAATTTAATGAATTCTTAGATGACCTACCTTTAGAGAATCGACACAACTTTCAATATTTTCAACAAGATGGAGCTCCTCCCCACAATTCCCAGATTTGCCTAGATTATTTAGACGAAATTTTGTCTCAACATTGGATAAGTACCAATGGATTTATTCGATGGCCCCCTCGTTCTCCAGATATAACCCCAATGGATTTATTTCTATGGGGGTATATTAAAGATAAGGTGTTTTCGATGACACCGCAATATGTAGAGGACCTAAAAGCTCGAATTCAATAGGTATGTATTACAGTTAACCCCGAAATGCTGAGTAATGTTTTAAATGCAGTGCCTCGCCGCGCTCGATTGTGCATAAGAAATCGCGGTGGACATTTTGAACACTTGATGTGATATCTTAAAAATTATTTTGAGGATTAGATAAATATTAATGTTCTGTGTGCTATATTCTTTTTATTATTAATTTGTTTTTGTTACCTGAATTTACTTTATTCTTCTTAATTGTGTTAGCGTATAATTATAACAAAGATTTGAACAACTTATTGAATTGTTTTATCGTTTTATTTAATCATACTTCTCCACGGCAAGTATAATGCTTGTTAAAAAAAATATATTGGTTTTAAAAAAAGTTTTTACAATTACTAACGTAGTACCAATGAATAAATATGGCAGGTGATGTATTGTTGAAAAGGGAGGAAAATACTCTATTTTATGGCGCCATTTCCCGACCGTTTCAAAATAATTTTTTTAACAGCCTGAAGACTAAATCTCAAAATACAGCGGTTTTGAAAAAAATTAGATAAAACCTCGTTGAAACACTCTGTTTTGCAAAAAAATTTCGCCTTAGCATTTTCTCCTATCTCTTCAAATAACGGTGATATTTGGCCTAGACGTTTTCCGCATTTTCGATATTTTCCGCCATAACTCTTAAAGTAGGCCATGGATTTCAAATGTTTTTAAACCATTTTGTGGGACACATAAATCGGCACACTTTACGTAAAAATAATTTGTTTTGTACGACCGATATTAAGTGGGATATTCTCGAGGGTCCTGATAAAATGGACGGCCTGTATATTTTTTGGAAAAAAAATTAAAAACTAAAATATTTAAATTTTCAAACCAAACTTCACATTTAGATTCTTAATGTAATTACAAACAATTTTTCCTTATGGTACTTTTCCATGTTTTAATAAAAAGTGCATTTCAAGCCATTTTAAAATTTCCAATGATATTTTGTCATAGTTGTGACATGACATGGTAAATATGTTTGGCAATTTTGTGGCTGTCAAACATGCTGAAGCTAATGCTGAAAACTATTTCAAAAAATAATTGAATAAAAAGTCCATATGGTGTAGACTTTTTGGGGTGGACACCGTGCAAGAAAAAAATAATTATGTTAGAACCACTCATTCATTGTCGGGCTCATTTTTTACTCCCAACACTCCTAATATTTAAAAAAAAACAGTTTAGATTGAAAGCTACCTGAGGCGAATAAATTGTTTATTTTTCACAGTGAATACGGTGATTTTTAGAAGATTTTCTATTAAAATCTATTCTAATAATAATTTGAAACACTTAATTCAACAATACTTTAACAGGCATTGCTATTCCAGCTGTCGCGTAAAAAAATTTCAATACAATAAAACTGCTCGCTGTCTGTTCGTTTCCCAAGAAGTCTGGTTAATTGTTTAAAACCAAATCGTGTAAGTTGTACCGTACTGAATGCCTGCTGAGTCATGGTTTCGCGTTGAGGTGAATCCTTAATTTGTATTCCATTGTGAATGCATATCAGGAAAAAAGCATGTAGAAGGTGGTAATTTATATGAGAATTAATGTCATTATACTTTAGACCTCTATAAATAAAATACTCTTTAACTTCTCTGTAATGAATTGTGTAATATAGGCAGTAGAAAGAGTGCACGAAAGGGTAGAAAATACATTTTTTAAATAAAAAATAAACAAAAGTATAAAAAATTTAATTCATTATTCAAATACTTACCTAGATATTTTCAAAAACAAACTCTAAATTCATTTATTTTCAATATTGATAGAGTTTTTGTTTCCACCCCGAAATAGTATCTACAATGTATGCGCATGTTTTGATACGTAAATTTCATGACTTTTAAAATGCAAGTCATCACCAATTTTGAACTTTTAAACTTTTTATTTTCATATAACATATCCGGAAAGATGAAAATGGGACAGTTTTGCGGAAGTATAGATGCGAACTAGCCCCAGCAGTCCATCTACAAAAAGTTCTTGTAAAAGACCACTCAAAAGGAGTAGGGCTACTCAAAAAGCCCGATGGCGAATACACAGAGAGGAAAACAAGAGTACTTTTAGGTACTCACTTCCCAGGCCCTCTCATAATTCAAGGTTAAGTTCCACAGGACTATCTGGATGAGAATGCACACCGTCCTACCACAGAAGGAAGACGTCTGGCTGGAAAAATATTCACCCCCAACAAAATTAAATGGGCGGTATCTACCTTCAAGCCCTTCAAATCACCGGGCAGAGATGGCATTTTCCCTGCCCAACTTCAACACGGAATTGAGGAGCTTACCCCATGCCTGAGAAGTATATTTTTGCCCAGATATATATACTTAGATATATACTCCAAGCTTAGAGGGAAGTTACGGTGGCGTTTATACAAATCCTATCACCCCATTAGCTTAACCTCATTTCTCCTAAAAACAATGGAGAAACTATTAGATCAGCACATCAGAAGCGAAATACTTACAGGAATACCGCTTCATTCTAAACAATTTGCCTATCAACCTGGCAAATCGACAATAAATACTCTACATCGCCTGGTTCAAGACATTGAAGATATTCATGGCTAAAGAAGTGGCTACGTGTGCTTTCGTAGACGTAGAAGGTACTTTTGACAACTCCTCCTATGCATCCTTACAAAAATCCGCCGAGGGGGATGCAGTCACCTACAATTAAATGGATACAATCCATGCTCAGAAGCTTAGAGTCCTATCACCCTTGCTATGGTCAATGGTGGTCGATCATCTCCTCCATAAAATGAGTAATTCAGGTTTCAACGTCCAGGGTTATGCAGATGACTTGGTCGTGACTGTGAGAGGCAGAAATGAGGTTGTGACCTCAAACATACTTCCTTTGCGCTTGCATGTGAGGAAGGAGGCAGCACCTAGCGCCCTACGACTGCATCAGGCACATAAATTTAAACCAGGCAATCTAGTTGGCCACTTAAGGATTCTGAGTTGGAATCCATGACGAAACTCACTGACTCATTGCCAATCAAACAGGACTTTGACTGTCCGTTTGACGTACTGATTGAATGTCGTCAGACAGAAATTTATGTTATAGATCTGTATGCCCAGGAATGTCTAAATAAAGACACTCGAAGGGAAAAGATCTATATACTATCAGATAGCCAGGCAGCATTAAAAACTCTAAGGTTCTATACTGGCCAACAACAACAAGGTTACCTTGATGTGGATACCGAGGCATGAGGCAGTACAAACTAATGAACTTGCTGACAGCCATACGAAAAAAGGAGCTGAAGCACAATTCATTGGACCTGAACCGTTTTGTGGCCTGGCCAAGGGACAGATGGGAAAAGGATCAGATAAAGTCCTACTGGAGGAATACTCCAGGCCAAAGACAAGCGACAAAGTTTACAACTCATTCGACAAAGAATGATACAAGGCTTTTCGAACTAGAAAAGTCCGAATTAAGGCTGATAACAGGCCTTCTAACTGGCCACTGCCCCTTGAGATATCATCTCAAGAATATGGGCAAGGCAGTAGACGACAAATGCAGATATTGCGATAATACTGCAACTCAATCATATACTTTGTGAATGCAAGGTATTAATCCGCACTAAGCTGAATTTCCTACAGCAGGCGGAATTAACGCTTGGAGACAGGGAAATTAGCCCCCAGGAAAATCACAAGCTTTGTAAAGAGTCTTGGATTCCTGGGCAACAACTAGATGTAGGGAAAATCACAAAAGATCATTTGGGTCGAAGTGAAGTAAGGCTATTAAGAGCCAGGCGACCCATGAAACAATCTACAAGATGAAATGAACTTCATCTGACATCAACAAACAATCAAAGATATTCGTGTTTTCGGCAAATAGCCCTTCGAAACCTTAACAATAATCTATTATATTCTAGTCTAGTCTAGTCTAGTCTAGTCTAGTCTAATCTAGTCTAGTCTATTCCATTCCATCCCATTATATTCTATTGCAAACCAAACTAACATACTTGCTGAACTACTGGCATCAATGTTAATATACCGCTTTCCTTCATGTATACATTATTTTCCGATTTATATTTCCTTCTATCGTATTATACGATTAAAGTTTTGCATAGAAGTGTATGCAGCTAAATAATTCTAGTGCTTAAAGTGTGCGTTCTTTTTCTGTGTGTATGTGCCCTCTGACAAACTCACACCAATTTACATATTCATTCCATTGATCATAATTTACTTATAACCTATTCTATAACTCTATTCCTTTTGTTTCAGATGATGCCACTTTGAACCGCGTCTGCCCACCTTCAACATGGCGCACAACTGGACGGTCTACGTACTGTTCGCGACCGTTCTACTAAAAACGGCCGTCAGTGCCGCCGAAGACTTACTAGACCAATATGTGAAACATGTGGACAGCGTGAACAGAATAGGGTACAACTTAGATAGTGATTTCAAAACGAGCCAAAGGTACAGTCGGACACACGGTAGAAAGTCCAGACTCGCGAAAAACGAACATTTAACTCGAAATCTTAAGTCGATAGAAGAAGAAGAGTTCGGAGAGGGAAAAGAAGAAATATTTTCAGTGGACTTATCGGATTCTCTAAACGCCGGAGAGTCGAGTGCGGAAAGCGTCTATCGCAAACGCAGGGAAGTGTCGAGTGATATTCAGTGGACACATTCGGAGGTGTTGGACAAGAACGGACATGTAGTTTTGAGATGGCAGCCGAGGCATCAGGAAATATTATTCAGGGTTGAGGCGAAAACCAGAGGCTATGTAGGGATCGGATTTAGCCCGGACGGAGGAATGGAGAAAGCGGATATCATCTTGGGATGGGTGGATGATCGGACCCTCAAGGCTGTTTTAATGGTGAGTTTAATACAAGCAAACAGAACAGGCGTATGCCCTTACAAAGTGAAAAACGACTCTAGAGCTTAACTGAATTTTAATAAAAATACAACCTGGATTATTTTGCCGGACCCTAAAATCGTTCCAGCACGCGCCTGAAACAGAAGCGTAGATCAAGTTCTGTCATTAATAGTGAAAGATACGAAAAATAAGGTATAGTTGAAGTAATCAGTTCCCGGCTCATAAAAAACGCAACAAAAACTTTACGACCTCATTAAAATACCGGTACTCTCTGTAATGCTGTTTGCAAATTGACTCGCTTACCTTTATAAGTTTATAATGTGCGTCGGTCGTTTGATGACGGACATGCCGCCATAGCCCGCGGCGATAATAATTATGTCGTAAAGTTTTTGTTGCGTTTTTTGAGTGCAGGGAAGTCTTTACTTGGACTATGCCAACGTAAAAAACAAGTTTTTTTTACGGGAATCGTAAACGGTTAAGCATCTAGAGCTGTTAGTTAACGTGTGTAATTATTATGTTCTTCCATATCAATCAGGTTCTATGTAACGTGACTTCTGTCCAAGCAGCACCTTATGTCAGAATTACGTAATGCAGACTTCATTTAGATCTGCTTTGCACGTTGAATCTGACTTAATTAACTTAACATTTACGTAAAATATAGGTAAAGGGGGACATGAGTCGACGTCGGTAATAAGTCTTAAATAAGGCCGCTTAGTCATAATGACCTATTACTTATAGAACTTATTTTCCTGAACAGGTAGTTTAAACGTAAATATTGCGTCCCTCTGTGGTCGTTCGTAATATCTACTGAACTAGTTCTCTTTCAATTGCAGTCTGTCTTTCTCAATAATATTAATAATAATAATAATAACACCAAACGTAATTGCGACCGTCTTTACCCCGGAAGGCTCTAGAAGAGCCTTGTGTGGGAGGGGGCTATACATTTAGAGACAAGGGGGACACACTCAATATCCGTGATAGTGGAAAAATCCCTCTAACAGTATTTTCCACTACCACGACAGGAATCGAACCCGGAACTTTTGGGTGAGAGGCAAGTGCGCTTACCTCTCGACCATCAGTCATATATAATAAGTTCAGATTCATTAAGTTCTGAGACATCCTGTATAAAAAGGGAATTAAAAAAATCTTAGTCGAACCTATGGTATTCTATAAAAATATTCTATAAAAATAGAGTAAAGATTGTAATATGTTTAATAATTATCAGAAGTTTAAAAAAAAATCTTCAAAATCATCATAAATAGGTTAACAACTTTGTCGATGAGCGCATTTTCGTCTCCTCCCTCCCCTTTTTACGCTGTATTGACTGAAAATACAAATAATGTTTATTCTAAGCCGACCTTGATCAATCAACATTTTTTAAAAGTAGGTATCTATATTATAAAGAGGACATTTCACACGGCCTGGGACATTACGATGGCCAACCTACTAGAAAATACCAAACCGCAATCTCATCTATAACTTTTACTTTGTGGTTTGTTGTACCGCGACGTCCATTTTTCTTCAATTTTTTTTTGTCATTGCCATGAAAGAACACATTACCTACCTACGTTACTTATTGTAACGTTTTACGTGTATTGAAGTAATGACGTTTCAAACCACATATTTATCTTTCAACATTTCCAGCGAACTTTTATTATATATTTTCAATTGAAGCGAATATTTCTACGAAACTAATTGTTAAAAAAGTTTATAAACAAATTTAAGAATAGTACATCTAAATAAAAATAATCTGAATTTAATAAGAAGAGTATGATTCTTATGTCCTTCCGTCATTCAACTATGTGAAAAGTACGAGGAAATTAACAGGATCATCTTATTTTTAAGATTTGGTGGAGTACATCTACCAGATTTTTATAATCAAAAAGGAAAATTTTTAGGGCAGGCTAATTTTTTTAAGCTTATTGTGAACATCAAAGGCAACCAAAAAATGCGTTTCCTGATTCCGGAGTGTTCCGAGCATCGTCTCACGCACGTTACCTATACAGGGTTGGGCAAATGCGTGGAAATACCTGATTTCTTACTGTTGTCGAGGCCAAAAAAGGCCCTTTAAAACAGTTAAAATTAATCAAGAAGTCACAATTTGTAACTTAGCATCATTATCCATTCATATCTCAGCTCTAATAAAATACAACGCAATAAACGCGCTTAGGGTATATCGACGTTTAGATTCCCGTCCGCCTCGGCATGACTGGGCGGGTCCGACACGACGCAGCAGGCGGCCCCAGCCGCTCATCCGGCACAAAACGTTCCAAACGCCAGCCGACCTGACGTTCAGAGCTCCGTCCGCCCCGAAAGTTACAGTATCGCGGCGGGGTTTCGACAGCGGCAGTTCACTCCGAGCCTTCATCGAGTCAACATCAACCAGCGAATCCAGCAGTTCAGCCTACTACATCTACAAGCTTCCAGAACTTCAGCATACCTGACGAACCAAGACCTGTACGGCGTCGTAGTTGCCAGTGCATCTACACCCTACAGCGTGGAGGAGAAAGGCCAGCCTACAACAACAGCAACCTACAATCGTGCCGCGACTTTTAACTCGCTTCGAAATAACCAGTGTTAGCTCAGTATTGTTAGGGATTAAATTCATAAAACAAATTGTGCATCGACCAGCGCAAGAGTTCTGCTTAGAGTTACATATTTTGGTATCTCTGACTTTTATTTATCATCGACGACTCTTACCAGGCAACAGCGCCTGTCTACCTACTCAAAAGTTGGGGTACCTGGCACCAAAAGCGGTGCTTGTGTATATCAGCCGGCGAGACAGTAAAGGGGGTAGTAGATGTACCCACCGATACTCTAAAAAATCGTTAACCAGTCTACAAATTCCAAAAATCGACCCTGAGAGCTCGTTCAATCACCAGAGCTACGAGAACACCACCTTCGAGGCTGCTGGCGCCCATCAACTTAAAAAATTTGCAGTCTCCGAATAAAAACATTTTTATTTTTCACAAACTCACCCTAATTTTCGTAGACATTGCTAAACTATAATTTCAAATAAAAAAATACCCTTAACAAAAGTTTTTGTAGTATTTTTATTCTATTCGGTGACGTACTTTGATTCCAAACAGCTACCCTATTTTTCGAGATATGACGTCATCGGTATATTTTTTACATTTTCAGATAGACACTTTTTCATCAATTATAATGATACAGGGTTTGGTGGGTGTGCGTTTTGTGGTTTTCTAAATATTAAATAAAATAATATAAAATAAAGAGATGGCTGTTTACATCTTAATTATCAAGGCTATCTGATAAAAATTTTCTTTTCTTTACAACTTTTGCGCGAGCAAATTGTTCCAACATTAAATCGTTTATTTCCAAACCACGCAAATCCTGAACGACTCTCAAATGGGTATCAGCAAGATGCAGCTCCGTCTCAATGCCTAAATGAAATATTTCCACAGAGATGGGTAGGTCGAAGAGGACAAATATGTCATTCAATAGAACGGCCACCGCGATCGCCAGATTTCAGTTCATTAGACTATTTTCTTTGGGGTCATTTAAAATCCGTTGTCTATAAGACCAAACCTCAGTCGATAGAAGAGTTGGAAAATCGACTTAGGAGGGCTGTTCAAGAATTATCATAGCATGAATGATCGATTAGGATATTGTCAGGCTGCTGAAGGTCTCCAGTTTGAACATTTAATATGAATATTTTCTTTTTTTCTCAATATTACAGTGCTCAATATTTTGTAATAACAAATTTAAATTTTATTAAGTAATAAATATTATTACTCTATTTCATTATTCTATTTAATATTTAGGAAATCACAAGACGCACACCCATCAAACCCTATATCATTATAACTGACGAAAAAGTGTCTATCTGAAAATGTAAAAATATACAGGGTGGAAATTAAAATACGTCACTGGATAAAATAAAAATACTAAAAAAATTTTTGTTAAGGGTATTTTTTATTATAAATTATAGTTATATAGCGAGAAATTAGGTATTTCCACACATTTGCCTAACCTATATAATGTTAGCAAGCCACTGTTGGCAAAATGCAAAAAAATTAAGTTACTTTTTTGTTGCTATTTTGTACCACTAAAATTAATTTTGTACCTTGAATCATTTTTGACAAAAACTAAAAACTGCCAACGTTAATCTAACGTTACCAGTGACCGTGACATTTCAGTGTATAGCTATTAAGAGCGCTCCGGATATAAGCCGTCAAGAAGCTTGGATATAAATGATTATTTTAAAAAACGGCTTTCAGTAACAGAAATTATAAACATGTTACAATGTGGGATGATGAGAAAATATATATATATATATATATATATATATATATATATATATATATAAGAAAATATAATTTTTTTCTTCTATTTTCGATTTGCAAAAATAATTTTTATCATCCCACATAGTTATTATTAAAATAAACATTTTCCCTTTTGTAGAACTAAAATAAAATTAGCTCTATATGTCCTCAAGAACAAATAGAGATTTAAAGATTAGATATAATAAATTACGACAAAAAATTTTTCCAGACGTTTCGTTCTTGTATACACACTAAATCAATTTTTAATTTTTTTTATTACCCCTTTCATAATAGTGTGGAGGTGGTATTGGGGGTGGCTGATGCCAACAACAATTTTGAGACTTTGACTTTTCGTAACATGCCCTAAATTGCAATTTTATGGACTCTTACTTGCTTGATTTGCCAATTTGCTCCCGAACCCTTCAACGGAATTAGATCATTATAGTTCCAGATCTCGTTATTATACATAAGTGTACCAAATTTCAAGTCAATATCATAAAGTGTTCCAGAGTAAACGTGCGTACAAAAAAGTTACAGACAGACAGATAATGTTTTCGCTCAAATTTAAAATCTCGACGTTTCATGGCATTTTAAGTCTCTTCAAGAAAAAAATAATAATAATTTGCATTACTATACTTCCACTTGACGTGGAAGTAAAACGGTGTCAGAATTTGTTACTTTTAAAGTGCTTTCAAATACCAAGAGTGTATTTTTGATTGGACCAGTTTTTAGCCAAAAATTTTCCAGTAAATATTTAAAGAACCTTAAAGGTGTAATAATAAAACCACATTCAGCAAAATGCGAAAAACGATTGGACATTTTGTTATTTTCTGGATGCTATTTTGTACCGCCAAAATTTATTTTGCACCTTGAATAGGTGTCTCCCTTTAACAACTTAATGACTAACAATAAATGGTTTATTAACTCAGATGTTAGAGAAAGAATAGGCAATAACTGACCAAGCAAAGATATCAATAAACCAATTTTTATATTTTTCTTGTTTTATTAGTTACTTTAATCTGTAATGTAGATATTCATAATCGAATACGTTTACAATTAAGTTTAATGTTTTATAATTGCTACTGATTAATTAAAGTTATATTTAGTTATATTAAGAGTTAATAGTTTGGAAACTATTTGAAAACTCGATTAGTGTGTATACGAGAATCAAGGGACTCTAACATATTTTTGGCATTAGCCATCCCCACCCTATTATTAAAGGGAGTAAAAAAAAAATTGGGATTTAGTGTGTGTACGAGAACCAAGGACCTTTAAAATTTATTTTAGTATTAGCCACCCCCTCTACCACCTCCACCATATTATTAAAGGGAGTAAAATATTACATTGGGATTTAGTGTGAATAAGACTTGGATACAAAATCCGGATGTGGAAGTACTGATTCCTTGGGCAGCGGTTTTTACTTTAGCGTTAATAGCTGCTGAGATACCGCGGTTACTGCTAAAGTTAGTTTAATGTCAGCAATTTTAGTTTTCTCGAAATGGTTGAAGGTACAAAATTAATTTTAGTGGCACAAAATAGCAACAGCTGTACTGCTCGGGCAAATCCTCGTAGTATTTTTTCTAATTGTACGATTTTTTATGTACTTTTTGATGGAGGAATCTGTTTTTTACATAACCTCAAAAAAATATAAAAAGTTTCGATTTTTTTAAGAAGATAATTCATATTAAAATCCTAGTATTGTAGAATTTTCATTTATTGGGCCGTTTTAGAGTTATAGCAAACATATAGGTTGCTGGAGGGCTCTACCCGTTTCTCTCTTGTTGGGGAGTATATAAGAAGAAATAGTGAAATATGGAAGAACAGTCTTTCCTATTATTTGGGTTTTCTACTACATGTATTGTTATCCTCTTCAAAACAAATCACTGAATCTACAAAATAATAGAGTTATTGGAAAAAAGCCTCTGCGCCTGTGACGTTTACGCCAAAGGAAAAGTCAGAGGTTATGTTTTGCAAATAATATAAATCGGATTAAACATAGAAATAATGTATTTTGCTGACGTTTCGGAAAGTAATCTCTTTCCGTTTTCAAAGCTTTTTTTTGGAAGAACTCTTATTTTGCTGTGTATGTCAAATACACAGCTTTAAGATTCTGTTTATATTATTTCCATAGATACTTACTACTTGCACAGAACATATAACTGATGATATTTTCTTTTAGATAATTTTGAGTTTGTTAAGTTCTTTATTAACATTGGTAGCCAGGTTGATACCACAATTCGATACGCACTTATCTTCATTTAATAAGATTATTAGTATCTATGGAAATAACATAAACAGAATCTTAAAGCTGTGTATTTGACATACACAGCAAAATAAGTGTTCTTCCAAAAAAAAAGCTTTGAAAACTTAAAGAGATTACTTTACGAAACCTCAGCAAAATACATTATTTCTGTGTTTATTCCGATTTATATTATTTGCAAAACATAACCTCTGACTTTTCCTTTGGCGTAAACGTCACGGGCGCAGAGGCTTTTTTCCAATAATTCTATTATTTTGTAGATTCGGTGATTTGTTTTGAAGAGGATAACAATACATGTGGTAGAAAACCCAAATAATAGGAAAGAATATTCGTAGAATGCCATAAATAACTTTCACACAATATGGAAGAACAGTCTTATACAAAGTTTTTTGCTGTATCGAATAGCGTCCAGATCACTTTACTCTGTAATAACAAATCTTGATGCATTCCTAGTTTTATAGATTTCCTGTATGTCTGAAGCATTTTAATGATAGAACTTTAATTTGTTAGTTGGCGACCGCGCCAAGTAAAGGAAACAAAATATCAAATAGACTCTAATTGCCATAATTCCTTTCCTGTTGTCACAACTTCTTATTGACCGCTGTTCCACTAATGAAAACATTAAATTATTTGGAAATGTAGGCCCCATTTAATTAATAATCTAATTTTTTAAAGATAATTTGAAGGAAGTTATAAAGACATCCTGAGATACGTTAATAAGCACTAATTTAAAAAAGTCCCGTGATGTCTCGTACTAGTTGGTTTAATTTTGTAATACTCTTATTTTATAGCCGTACAAGCCACTCTTGAAATCATTCAATAGTCATCGACGATTAATATTTCATTCTTTCGAACCCTCTTGAATGTCCCATTGTTACTTTTTAACCATCTGGTTCGGGCGTTTGAAATTTCTAGGCTGTTCCCCTATATGTACACATACGTGCTGCTGACAATTGCGCATAACTCAATCGGTTATTCACCACATATTGAACTATTGCTTCCGCTTTTTTACACAGATCACTAGATTAGATATTTACGGAAATATTGACTTAATTCCCCTAGATTCGTCGGATTCATATCCTGCTCCGATAGCCTAGAGTCCTTAAAATATTCCACACAATCGAGTTACAGTTGAAATATATTTGCTTCAGATACCTTTATTTGCTTTGTTAAAGTCAGAAAAGCTATTCTTTTTACCAATTAAATAAAGTATGGTAACTCGAAGAATTAAAAACATTTTAAATTAAAAAACGTTAAAAAGTTCTTTTGACGGGACCTTATATAATAATGGTGATGAAATGCCAGATCTATTAAACAAATACTATATAAGCAGTATTGGGTGTATAATTACAAACATTGATTCCAATAACGTAGATAGCAACACTATTTTTAATACTATATCTCAATATGAGTGTACTGTCGTGAGCAGAAAAAAACAGGACAATTTTTTTTTCTAATGTAAATCTGTCTCTATTTGAATATGTAATGAGTAGCCGAAATAAAACAGATATCATTTTTAATTTATTTTTTACTTTAATGCTATAGTAAATGATGGATGGTTAATGAGACAAATTGCACTGCATTATAACATTAACAAAATTTGGTGTGTAACATTTTAAGAAACTGGAGAATAAACGGTACGATTAGTAGCAACCCTAGATCAAAGGACAAAGGGTATCCTACTTAACAAGAAACTAACTATTAATATTTCGTTATTGCACCATTTCTATTTATAACTTCTATAAGTCTGTTTGGCATAGAATTAAATAACCTTATACAATAATCATTAGTAATAATCTTTTCCCATGCATTATTTACTATTTCCAGTAACTCTTGGGCATTCCGTGGTCTCACATTTCATTTTTGGATACTTCTTACGAGTAGTCCCCTTACGTCTTCCACAGGATTAAGATCTGGACTATGACTGAGCCAGTTAAGAACATTATGTTGCTACCATGAAACCAGTTAGTTACGGGATGAGCAGTATGAACGGAACAATTGTCTTGTTGAAATATGAACTCATTATTAGGAAATAATTGTGACACAGAAGGGAGCATAATATTGTCTAAAATCCTAATATACGTTTCACTATTAAATCGTTCCTCAATATGCCACAAAACACCAGGACCACGTGCCGATATCCAAGCCCACATATTGACGGAAAATCTACCACTTTTATCATTATTAGATATATATTTCTCATCGAATCGAGTATTCGGAGGGCGGTAAATACGATTACAACCGCTGTGTGTTGACTGGAAAGTTTTTTCGTCTGTAAAGATTACATTGTTCCAAAAATTTACATCATGCGCTAAAAATTCAAGCGCAAATCCTACTTCAGCTTCTTTATGTTTAGCTTTAAGTAAGTATTTCTGTGCTGCTGCATGACAGCGTAGCTCCGATTCTCTTACTCGCCGGCGACCAGTACTACTCGATCCAGGAAAATTCGTTTCTTCAGCAACCTGAATAACTGAGTAAAATGGATTTTCTACTAAAGCATTTACCAATTGCAAATCTTGTGTTGAGTTGATATCCTTCGTCGCCATGATCCAGATTTCTACTAATCGTTCAGTTTATTCTCCACTTTCTTAAAATGTTACACAATAACTCCAGATTTTACTAAATCTCTTATATGAGGCATATTAGTTTTTTGCACACTTGCAATAAATTATGACAACTAACTGACAATGTCACAAAAATTAAAGTTAGATGTACACAACTAGATTTTAGCAAAATACCGTTATAAGACTTGTCCTATTTCTATTTTTGCTCACGACCGTACATTGTCAACTTTTAATAAAATACCTTTGCAAGATTTATATAAATTTACTACTAGCCAAGTCAAAAGTTTCAGTACTGATGAAGTTAGTCCACATATTGTAAAAAAACTCGTTTCATGTCTTAGGATATCCTTTTCTAAACTTGATCAATTTAAGTTTAGAAAGGGGATTAGTGCCTGAAAGCTTCAAATCCTCAACTATAATACCCATACCTAAAGTTGTTAACACAAATCTTGCTGAAGAGTTACGGCCAATAAATATGCTTCCCTTTTGCGAAAAAATCCTGGAATTATACTAGTGTTTCAGCAAATCATAAAATATATAAATAAACACCACCACAGAAATTAGACAACCCCCAATTCCAGAAGCCAGGGGCTTATGCGGAAGGAGGTTACACATTGAAAAAACGCGGACATACAACCATTTCCTCCGACAGTGCCAGTGCCGGAGCCAGGATTAATGTGTAAGGCGGAGTTTGTGCAGTATTTATCAATTTGAAAAGGGCATTCGAAACTGTAGATCGAGATATATTAATACTGAAACATAACAAGTATGGATTTTTAAAACATAATATTTTTAGTCGCAAACTCCTCTATAAAATCCTTATTTTACTATAAGGAACGTAACCAGACTGCAACCAACAGCTACTCTCCAGGCTATGTGGACATTGTATGGATTTACTGGAATTGTGTTAAAGTGGTTTGAAAGTTACCTTTCTAGCCGCTGTGAATGTACAAAAATAGGGAATAACAAATCGACATTGGAAATAAATAACTTCGGATTTCGAAGTGCTTGTACCACTGTTATTCATATTATATACAGGGTGATTTACCTAAATATGTGGAAAATTATTCAGTGGGTTGTCCCCACCAAAAGGACTTAATAAAATTAAAAAATTTGGAAAAAAATTACCTTATTTTTTTTTATAGAAGTGCGCCGCCTATGACTAACCAATCTGACGTAATACGGTGCATCGAAATCACTTCTTTTCTTATGTGGTACGGGTAAAAACGATTTTCGCGTATAGGGTACTTATTGAAGGGTCTTGTTCTAGTAATTTAACTTCTTCGTCTACTTTAACAGGACGATTTACTACACGTTCTCTATCGCCTGGTAAACAAAACCCGGTGTCACGAACTCGTTGCACTGCACTTAAATTTTTTCTCTCATTAGGTTTGCGCCTAGGGGGAAATTTTCTCCCGTATTTTCGTACAGCCCCAGCAAGACTTTCATTCATTGCACCATATGTTAATATCATGTCGCAGTACTCTTGCGACGTGAACTCTGCCATAATCGATATTTGCGAATACAGTTTAAAATTTAACAAAAATGGGAAATGCTCTAAACGGAAGTCGAAGAGTCACTGAACTGAACAGTGAACGCGTGGCGCACTGACCTATGACAACTAAGACATCTGATATTACCTGCTAAACAAACAAGCGACACGTGTGTGAATGCGTCGAGTTAGCATAACTCACCCGTTCAGAAGCGTATCTTTGTAGGTTTTAATGCAAAAAATATGATAAATTACCTCGGATCGCTTTAAAATTTTACAGAGGCTTTCCCACATAATAGACTTGTATACCATTTTATTTTCCGCATGTTTAAATAATTAACCCTGTGTAAATGATATAGGAAATATCCTCGGAAATATCCCAAATAACTGTAAAATTCACTCTTAGCAGATGACCCCCTAATATACTATGCCCACGATAATTTCAATGAACTGATATCAACTATGAACGAAAGACTTAAAAATGTTTACAAATAAATTTAGACATAACAATCTGAAAATAAATGAACTAAAATCCAAACGGATGTTTATAAGTAACAATTACTAGTACAAAATATTTAAAGAGTTAAATTTAAAATTTGAAATAAATGAGCGGGATGTCGAGCAAGTAGACCAAATGAAATATCTGGGCTTTGTAATTAATGTAGAACTAAAGTTTGGAAGCCATATAGATTATATTTCAAAGAAAATTGGCAAAAAATTGGATTCTTAGGACGGGTAGTTCCCTATCTAACAACTCCGACTAAATTAACTGTTTACAGTACTCTGATATCGCCTCATTTTACCTATTGCTGCTTTGCGTTAGATGTTACCTGTACAAATGATGCAAAACAAAGCAATGAGGATAATATTAAAATGTAATAGATACACTAACATTCAGAGTATGTTAAATTTATTAAACTGGATCGATATTGAGAAGTATTATTTTGCCCAAACAATGGTATTCATTCGAGATATCGAGATTTTTACGGAGGCGCCGCTGTTATTAATATGTATTTATTGTTTTATTAGCTTCACCTCTGTTTGTTTGTTTGTTTGTTTGTTTGTAACGGAATCTTTGAACGTGATTCTCACCCAAACTGTCTCATCGGTTAGCACAAAAACAAGGCGCACATAGGTGTACACTTCTGCGCATATGCGTTGTGCGTCTAAGTGAGCAGCGGTAATTCACTGCAGACAGTTACGCAACTATCCGCTCTCGCTTAAGCTAATATCACAGAACGCAAAAACGGTATGAGTTTTGGACGTTTTTCGTATTATTATATAAGCATCAACACCCAGCGCTCGACGAGAGTTAAGCAACCGCGGTACAGTTTATGATCATTGCATACCAGATTACATATACGTAACTTCGGAATTGTCTGTAAGGTATTTACCGTTGTATAAGCCCTTGTTAAACGCTAGTTCCAACTTTAATACATACATTATGATGTAATATTAATTATGTACTACTAGCGGAAAGCAGGCGGGTATCAGCTGGTTTCTATATATATCGGTGTTCATGATGGTAATTCTAAAATTCACCCAATCCAATATATTGGTAAGAAACGTGCCGAGGGATGAATGGCAAGAAGGTGACTAAAAATGTCATGTCACTAGCGTCAACCTCAGAGATTCGGGCACACCTTGTTGTATAAGAGCCTTATCCTTCTATCGGACCCCTGGGAGGGTTTACCGTTTAATTGTCCATTATCCGTGGGAACAACAATGAAAAATGAAACTACAACACAAAAAAAAATAGTTTAAGAAAACTAAAAAAACACACTTTAATAGCAAACCGAACTAAAAAGTAAAAAATAATGTTTTACTATTAAGATTATGTTCAACGGCGATAGAAAGTCCACTAACTCAATATAATTAAATGATTTTTAATAAGTTTAAAATTAGAATGAAGTGACTGACAAAAAAAATCATTTTATTGTAAAAAGCATGGGGTGCTTTTTACTATATTTTTATAATTCTACTTTTATCAATAACTGCCAATAAAATATCTATAACAATTGATATCAAGCACCCCACACTTTTTACAATAAAATGTTTTTTTTTGTCAATCACTTCATTCTTATTTTAAACTTATTAAAAATCATTTAATTATATTGAGTTAGTGGGCATTCTATCGCTGTTGTACAAAATTTTAATATTTAAACATTATTTTTTACTTTAATGGAAAGTTTATAGACCACTTATAATAGATTGTGAAAATATTTTGGGGTTAGGTCCAAGTGTATTGAAGAAAACTACTTTATTAATTTGCCGACGTTTCGATATTTTTTAATATCATCCTCAGGGCAATTAATATTTAGTTTTCCGTGTGTAGTATAAAAGTAAATAAATAATGTACTGGAACATCACAGATACACAGGGTTTAATAAACATACAGTAAAATTACTATCTTTTGCGTGGATAGCAGATAGCAGTGACATGGAAGTATTTGTCCCCATTCTGGGGGTACGTCGGCTTTCCACCCGTCAGGTGCTTGCCGCAAGATGTATTGTGTGTGTGTAAATGTCGTGCTTGTGGCTAGCTGGTGTGTAAGATATGCTGTGTGAAAGTTTGTTTTGGAAAGTGTACAATTTGGCTGTTTTTAGTGTTAGGAAATTTTATGTTAGGGTGTTGTTAGTGGCTGGTGGTGGTATAGTGGCATCTTTTGTGACTAAACGAATCTATTTATTCAAAAATGGCTCTTTTCAGATTCGGCCTGAAGGGCAAAGTAATTTGGTAGTAAATATGTTTTTTTTTGTTTTATTACATGTTTTTAATTCTTTTTTTGATTTAATTTTATATATTATTTAATATTTTTTTTGGTTATTATTTTTTATTTATTTTTTGTTTATTTTTTTGTATTTTTGTATTTTTTCGAAAAACAAGTACAAATGTTAGGGGGTGAAGATGTTGTTTAGGGATGGATATTTAGGGGCAGTGTAAAATTTGGGGGCGAGGAGATCTAGGAGCGTCAGCCTGCCTCGAGTTTTTATAGTCCAAGCAGACAGCAATTTACCTAATACTTGTGAACATATTTCGAGCAAACTTTATCTAAGAATGCATATATATCTTTTACTTTACCTTTCTCATAGAATTATTAGAATTTTCGAAATATATATCTTTCGATATACATGCATTTCGTTATTTTGTAAATATGAAGTAAAAATACGCTAGAAAACTTCATTTACCAATTTCATTCAGGGGTCATTCAACACGACATCAAAGGTTGTACTGTAGACAATGCCTGCCACAATAATAATTGGGCAATTTGCTAATCTTGCCGTCGATTCCTGGAAACTGCTACAAGTCCAATAATTAGCAGTACTTTCTCATTGTTAATTAAGCCTCGTATGTGGGAAGAATATAATTACTCAAATTATCCGACTGATTATAACATCTTATGGCCAGTTAAGCGTGAAGATTTTAAATTAACTTATTTAACTACTAGGATAATGACAACACATTTTTTACCGTTCAAGACAATTGTAATACCACACAGAAGATCTGAGAGAGAGAGTTCAATGGCGTCATTTTTACTTGTGATTTCAGTCGAAATTGTAATAGGTAGAGAAATATCTCCTAGCCATATTTATTTATTTACGTACGCCGCTCCACAATGAAAATAAAGGTAAAAACAGAGTTTGATTTTCCAGAGTACGGTAGGTATTGCTACCACTCCGGCAAGACACAGCGGCGGTCTTTTTCGGCGCGTCGCGTCGGTCACTTCTACGCTGGATTGGACGGCGGTCATGTTTGCTGATACATGAGGCATAATTCAGGTGCGTTGTATTGCAGAATTGTGCTCTGATGTAGAGGGTTTGCGCCTCTCTTTTTTCTACAGGATTTTTCCTGTTGGTGCCGTATTGATTGTGGGGGGGTTCCAGGTCAATGATGGATGCTAGCATAAAATACATGAAGAAATATATATTGGTTTGGATGTAATTCGCTATTTGCTTGGAATATAACAAAATATGATTGTTTAACAATGAAAATAAAGGGTTAAAAAACTTATCTTCTTTGGGCTTTTTTGTTTTTTTTTTCAACGTAGAATTATGTAGTGCACTATTAGCTGGTGGCTGGTAGAATAAGCAACAAAACCATACAACATAACCATACAAAAGTGAAAAAACTGGCTGCCCAGAGCCGCTGGGTAACAAAAACACCCTGAAAATTTGGTGCAAAAATATTAAATTCAGTGTGCGCAATTGAATTTGTTATTTAAAATTTGAATTGACCGCCATTTGATGCAATTAATTCCAAAACGGATTTTGTTTTCGAAAGTTAGGTCTGGACGCCAGCTGTTTGATTTCTTAAAACCTATTTTGGCCATTTTTTGCATTTGTTTAAAACCCAATTAACAAAAAATGAAAACTTTAATACCTTTATGTTAATTTTAAAAAAAATTATTTTGGTCAAACTGGAAAGGGGTCCTGAAAATGAATGAATGAATGAAACTCGAATCTGTTTGGTTTAGCAAGAAAAAGAGTTGAATATATTGAACCATCCTCGTACAGTCATACTTTACGCATGCACGTAATATAGTATTTGAGATGTCTTGATGATGTTTCAATGGGGTAAATATGGAGTTGAAAAGAAATGAAAGTGTGTTAGTGCGTTGGAACGTGAATAAGTTGTGACATCAATTTGGAAATGTGGACTGAATTACTTGAATTACCGAGTAGACGTTAACATAGTACATATTTAAAAGTGAATCTGTATTTAATGTTTGTTTAAGTGTAAATATAGCATAGTAGTAAGTGTTAAGCCGTTTACATACATCATCGAATTGCTCATTCCGGCTTAATTGGTTATCGATATATGTTCCTAGGAATTTAGTGGAGTACAACGTTTCTAGCTTATTAGGTCCTAAGTCAAAGTTCAATTTAACAGTTTGGCTTCGATGTTTACTTGTGAATTCCACAACTACTGTTTTGCTAGCATTTGCGATTAAATGATTTATCTGGCACCATTCAGCGAAATCTTGCAAAGTAATCTGTGCACTTTTTCCACTAGCTCTATTTTAGTAGCTGCAGATATTATTATGGTGATATCCTCTGCATACATAAATAACTTGCCACGCCTTATATAAAGCGGCAAATCATTTATGTACAACAGGAATATCAGTGGTCCGAGCACACTCCCCTGAGGTATTCCTAGCTCCATTTCGTATTCATTTGATTTTATGTTTTCTATTTTTACTATTACTTTTCTATACATTGTGTATGACATGATCCAATTGTTTATATTTTCTCTTATGCCCAAACAATCGAGCTTCTTTGATAGATATTCTGGATCAAGAGTGTCGAAATCTCGAGAGAGATCAAAGAAAATTGCAATTGCAAGTTCTCCTATGTCCAGCTTGTCATTAATGTGCTGGATTACTTCAATGGTAGCAATTTCTGTTGAATATCGAGCTCGAAAACCGTGCTGGCTTTTTGTTAATAAATAATTTTTCTTAAATATGAAATAATTATGTTATATACCGCTTTTTCTGTTATCTTTGAAAAAGGATTACAGGTTGTGATTGCTCTATAGTTTTCGATTTGTTCTGAATCCCTTTCTTATATACAGGAGTAATTTTCGACTTTTTTAGATTTATCGGGAGGTGACCGTTAATTGTCGACTTATTTATTATGGTAGTCAGGTATCGACTAATTTTCTCACTGCATTTCTTAATTATACGTACTGGTATTTCATCAAACCCTACTGATTTTTTGTTTTTTAATAGTATAATTTCTTCTACCACATCTTTCCGGACTGATCTAAAAACATTGAACTGTTTGAACGTCCCTGAAGTTAGCTTCCGATTTAGATTTACTTTTTCCTCAGATTCATTTTATTACAGTCGACCAATAAAATAATTGTGAAAAATATAAAACAACGGTATTTATGTTTCCAAGCTATATAGTTACCAAAAATAATATATAAAATGAAACAAAAATACCTGGAGTCACAAATCAAAACAATGAATTAGTAAACAAATATAAAACATTAGCTCCTATTCAAGTAGTTCCATCAATAATCTGCTGTTTGCTCAGTATGTCGTCAATTGAACAGTAGGACATCATTAGAAGAATAATGTAGCGAGGGAATTAAATGCTTGTAAAAGATTTTTTAATTACATAAATTATAACTCGCTAATTGTTGAATAAGGCGCTGGTCTTAGAGTGAGTTACGGGGGCTTCGTTGCTCATGCATTCATAAGTATTTATATCAATATATCTGTGTCCTTGAACTACTATGATTATGTAATATATACCAGTTAGTCTATTTACGGCCTACGAAAGTAAAATAAATGTGTACTTGCTTTACCGAATTCGCCAAAATTCGGGGAGTGATGTGATTTTATACTTATAAAAACACAAACTCCTAAAAATAAGCCCGAAAATGAAGTTGATTTAAAAAAATTTCCTTTCGTTGTCCACCATTCTGAGTAACAGCTGCTAATTGTAATAGATATACTTAATTTAGTATATTCATGGCATATCCCAAATAAATGTCAGAGCGGAAAAGTCGATTTGAAATTTTTATTATTGACGTATCACCAGATCCTCCGCCATTTCTTAAAAAATATTTGAATACTACCAACGAAATGCAATCGATTAAAAAAGTTTCTTTTCGTTTTCCACTATTCTGACTAGCAGCGGCTAATTGTAATAGATATACTTAATTCGCTGTATCCATGGCATATCCCAAATAACCGTCAGGGCGGAAATATCGCCCACTACACAATTTAGAAATGAACTTGATTTAAAAAAACTTTATTTTCGTTGTCCACCATTCTAACTAACAGCTGCTAATTGTAATTTACGGTATTCATGGCATATTCCAAATAACCGTCAGCGCGGAAATATCGATTTGAAATTTTTGTTATTGACGTATTACCAGATCCTCCGCCATTAAAAAAAAATATTTTAAAACTACCAACAAATTTAGAAATGAAATCGATTAAAAAAATTTTCTTTCGTTGTCCACTATTCTGACTAGCAGCTGCTAATTGTAATAGATATACTTAATTTAATGTATCAATGGCATATCCCAAATAACCGTCAGGGCGGACATATCGACCACTATACAATTTAGAAATGAAACTGACTTAAAAAATTTCCTTTCGTTTTTCACTATTCTGACTAGCAGCTGCCAATTGTAATAGATATACTTACTTCTTATGGCACAATAAACATTGAACTGCCAACTTTCCTGAAAATTTCGCTCTCTGAACATATGAGGATTTGAATCACTCCAATAATGCGAATTGTGTCTATTAAAAAGTCCATTTTTAGTAAATTTTGCTTCATCTGTCCATATAATATTACCCAAATAAGAATCGTGACCCTCAGACCTTATTAGGATAAACTCACAAAAATTCTGTCTTCTTAGGAAATCTGTGTCTTTTAATCTTTGAACCATTTGGAATGAAGACGGGTGAAACTTAAGTTTTAATAAAATTCTGTGAATTGAATCCTTGTATAGTCTCGATTTCAGAGCAGCTTGTCTTAATGACATCCTTGGAAATGCATGAAAATATCCCAGAATAACTATTTCAATGTTTTCGTCATCAACAATAGGCTTTCTTCTTTCCATTTTTGCCTTGATAGAGTCATAATTTTTAAAATTTTACAGTGTTTGGTGACGGTTTCCGTTTTTCTGGATATCGATTAGCAAATGTGCTGCAAGTTCTTGATATTACTTTATCTCTCCATAAATAATAAACAAATTTAAAAAGTCTTCGTAGGTGTAATTTAAATGTGCTGGCATTTTTTGACATAAGATAATGACTGATTGTTTCTAATCATGGCTATTTTGATGAAATGATTACAACAATTTATGAATTTCTAATAAAATCGCAAATATTTCAAAAAGTTGTAACTTTAACCCCCACAATGCTAATATCAGAAAAAAGAGAGTTCAATTTTACACAACACAACACAACAGGTTTTCGCGGTTTGAAGTTGACAAAATGTAACGCGAAAAACGGAACACTTGGTATGATATTATTGAATTTATTTCAGTTGTAGAACGTAGTTCTCCTTGTGTTTTTTTTACGTAACAAGAAGCAAGTGAGGATCTTTTACACGAAGAAAGTTATAACGGTTCTTGCAAACCGTTGCACCTGTCAAATTTTCTATAAAATGTCAAATATCTCTGAAACAGCTGGGTTTAGGTATAGGATATGCTACATATTTTCGACTCAGAATTTTATGCTCTTCTCGAGAACCCTAAAATATATAGGGTGTTCCATTTGAAATAAGCAAGTTGGTACCGACTTCCGGTATAAGCGGAAGTGCCAGCTGCTTGTAATTATTTTAGTTGGATTGCCACATCGACATTAGTAATTATCTAAATAAAATATCGATCGATTCAGTTCCCGGCGAGACACCCTGTATATATCGAGTACATATTAAAAAAGGAATATTTTTAAAATTACGCTATGATAAAAAATAAAAATATATAATTTGTTTCTTACGTACTTGCCTCACAAAGACGACCACCCAATATTGTTATGTAAGGACAGCTGAAGTTTAGTTCTAGAAAAAGAATTCCAGCGCAGCAGCCTGCGTATATACGTGAACGCAACACATATAAGACATATGCTCCCTGTTCCCCTTAGGCTCACTAGAGCAGATGTTTTTACACCTGGCACCACGTGCCCTTCCGGCGGTTAAGTATAAAGAATTCGTGTGAATCTTAACGATTCTTAAATAATGCAATATTTAAATAAACGATTTGGATGTATTCATACATTTGCAACGAATATTTTTATTTGTTTGTGCAAAAATTAGCGTCCTTATATATCTACATGGAGCATGTCACAGATAGATGGATAGATATTTATTATCCCATTATTCAGGTACATTTTTATACATGTGGTAAATCAAGTATTAAAATGTAAAAATAAACACATATATATAATATATAATTTCGCACGCCATTGCTACACGTTCACGTAACTCTTCAAGATCTGTCACGGGAGTTGAGTATACAAGGCTTTTCAAATAACCCCAGACGAAATAGTCAAGAGGATTTAGGTCGGAGGATCAGGAGGGGCAAGCTACTGATCCGTTTCTGCCGATATATCTATTTTGATAAGTTGCATTTAAATAATTTCGAACAGCTATTCTAAAATGAGGAGGTGCACCATCGTGCATGAACCACGTTATCCTTCTATGGTCTCATATGGCACATCCTCCAAGAGATCTCTTAAGGTGAGAATATCCAACAGAGAGAGGTCCGATAGGGAAATATTTACTGTTTTTGACCATAACTTCTTATTCTAACACACATATTGCAAACAAACTATAAGACTACTTAAGTAGAAGTATAACAAGAGTAATGTTATAAATTTGCACTCAATAATTTCAAACATATGCGATATAAGTAGATTTAAATTTAGGAAATACGAAAATTGACACAATTTATAAAATTAAATCTAATTATTTTGCAAACAACTGAAATTATTAAGTGAAAATTCATATCATTACGCCTGTCATAGTACTACTTAGGTAGTCTTATACTTTTTTTTTACCAATATACAGGGTGTCCCGAAAATGGTGGGCAATCTCTCGGTTTTGGGTAGAACTAGTGAAAATAAGGTCACAAGTTGGTATATTTTTCCTTCCTCCGAGGTACCCCTACGAAAATATTCGCTCTTTGAAGGTTAAAAATCAATTTTTCGCAATAACTTTTTCATTGTTTAATCGATTTTAATCATTTTTGGATCAGTATCATATTATTTCAATCCAGTTAGATCAGTGTATTAGAACCTTGGATAACATTCTTGGGGGCTCGGGGGCAGAGCACCCATTGCCTTATTAAGTTGAAAAAAAATGTTCAGCCTATTTTCTTTTATTTCTAAGGTTATTTTCAAATTTTTGAGCCATTTTTACGTAAAAAACGTATACTTGTTTGATGTCGGTAATATAAATCGTTTTCGAGATAAATGCACCTAACGATGAAATTGCGATTTTCAATTGCACAAATAATAGTAACTTTTAAAAATAAATAAACAAAGACTATTTACTTAGTATTACTTTGTCATATTATGTATGACCTTCCCGTCGGTTATTTGAAAAAAATAAGACAAAAAATGGTGCTTCACATGCTGAATCTCAAGTTCTGGTGTCAGCATTGAACGTGGTAATATTAATTTTTTGAAATATTTAAAAAACAGCTACATCGTCTTTTCTATGTAGATAAGACGATGTAGCTGTTTCTGTACAAAAACAAACGAGTAATAATGACCTGGGCGAACGTAACCAGACTGCGACTAACAGCTGCTCTCTGGGCTATGTGCTCCGCCGAGCGCTGAATTACAATTTTTCGAATGCAACAGACACTGGACCGCTAGATGGCGCCTGCTGACTATTTTACATGTCGCTATCCCAAATATACCGAAATATACTAAATAGTCAAGTGATTCTCGTGCCAGTCGTCACATGCCTACATTGCACTGACGAGAGCCAACAGCTCGAAACTGCAGTCTGCAATTGGTGTGTGACGACTGGCACGAGAGCTCCTTTTTAAGTTAGTCTTTCGGCTGGTGTTTGTTGCAATCGAAGCATTAGCATTTTGATGGTAATATGCAATTATTACACTTGACGCGCCAGGCTTGTAACTTGTAATTCAGCGCTCGGCGGGGCACATAGCCCGGAGAGTAGCTGTTGGTTGCAGTCTGGTTACGTTCCTTATAGTAAAATAAGGATTTTATAGAGGAGTTTGCTACTAAAAATATTATGTTTTAATTATTACAATAGTTTTAAGATTTTTATTATTTATTATTGTTATTGATATTATTTGTTATTGCTACTTAGACTTTGTGACTGTTATTGCTGCTTAGGTATTATTTTTCCTAATACTGACACTGCTATTGTTCTTTTAATGACGAACCAAAATTTATAAAATTCCTCTGAATCGTAGAAACTTTCTGTTGTTTACCTGCGGCAAATCCGGATATTTCTTATCGAGTTTCTTATTAAATCTTGTACAAGTTCTACTGATAATTTTATTGCACTTTCCACGGATAATAAACAAATCCACTAAAACTGTGTTTGTATAATTATTTTCTGCCATATTTGTGTTACAGGTATTTAAATTAAGTGCAAATATCACTAACGTCAAATTTATTTAGAAAAATAGCATTTCTGTTGTCATTACAAAATGACAGAATAAAAATTTCATGACCCACCCGTTATGATATACCAAAAGACTGGTAAGGTTACAGAAAAGTGCCCATAAATCGAAAGCGGTGCGCATTAGGTATAGGGTATATTAACTTTTTAAATAGGTAAATGTATCACCTTTCCGAATCAGTAACAATATACAGGGCATTCCATTTTAAAAAAATTGACTTTCGTGCATTTTTCTAGGTCACTTATAAAGGGTTTTCTAACTCACCCTATATGATATTCCAAACATTTGATTAATGGAGGAAATGCCACCAGGCCTTGCCTAGCCGCAACTAAAAAATTATCTTTTAATTGCTGCGTCGGTAGCAGAAAACACGATTTACTGAAAGTCAAATTTTTGACAATAAATGCAGAATAGAATTATTATCTCGAAAACGGCTTGAGATAGGTATATAGAAATATTAACAAAAGTTACTCAGAAAGAGACGACGATGTCAAAAATGCAAAAACATACAGGGTATTCCATTTAAAATACCGAAGATGTTGCCAGTTTTACGTATAATTGGCAACACCGCACTTTCGAAAATATTTTAGATGGAGATATCATACTCGATTATCTTGGTAACCAAAATTTCAAAGCAATCGGTGGATCCGTTCTCTATATACTTTTAATATTGCACCCACCGTGGCACACCCTGTATGTAAATTAATTTGGATGGATTAATTTTGAATATTTACAGTTTACCTTTTTATTTATAAATTTCTTTAGACTTGAGATTTATTTACTTTGTGTTAAAATCTTTATATTCGAAAATAAATACATCACATTACATTTACAAAATTCCCTTTTTAGTATGCAATGCATACCTGCAGTCTGAACTCGTACATATTTGCAGTTCATCAAATTTTCCCCACGATCGATTATTTACTATTTCATAAAAATTAGCCTCCATCGTTACAGATTATGCGCCGATAACCGTGAACAATAAATGATAAATGCGAGAAGAAAACAATTTGACCATTTTTCTTGCGATTAACAACTCCTACAAAAAGTCTTGGCTTAACTTGCAATTTGCCACTGTATGCCGTCTGCTTTTGTTGTTATGAATATTACAAAACTATGTTTTATTTACGGCACGATTCAAAACGTTCCTTTCTCATCGCATCACAAAGAATTTTAAGTGCCTTAAGAAACTAAGAACCGTGACGGACACAGGATGTAAGTTAGGTACTTAAACCGAATATTCTTCGACTCGGAAACTTACAAACAATTACTGAAATAAAACGTAAAAAATGAACTGGATGAGTACGAACAATGCAGAGTATACAGACTGGCGAGAGAAAAGAAGTAAGCTCCAAATTGCTTCAAAATTAAATTACGTTTTTCATAGGTGAGACCCTCTGCAAAAAATTTACAAACAGCGAGGGCAAGACAATTTTTTTATGTGATAATTACTGTGCTTTTTTACGATTATTTGAAGAACAATGAAAATACTTTAAGTATAGTTTATCCAATGTCAGTTTGAAACGGTATAAAAAACAAGAGCGGGGCATTGCTTTGTAAACCGACCTCGAACGCGTGTCATCCATAGGCGTGCGTAACTTAGTTTTCAAGGCAATACATACCCTGCAATATATTAAAAATTGTTTATTATATAAGTAACATTGTTTTGCAGACTTATTAACTAACAAATTATGACTCAAGGTGGTGAAATGATAGGTAGGTATATGTATATTGTATATCCGTTTGTATAAAGTTAAAGGTACATACGTTACTTGTGGATAGAGGGCATTTTGGGGGTTCCAAATTACCCGGCATTAATGCATCCTCCTTCCTTACTGAGATACAGGATATTTTATTGATTTTGGCAAAATCTTTTTTGGTCATAACTATTGAACCACCCTGTATAACTGTATAATCGGTTCATACTTGAATATGTGTTTCGCTTATTTTACTTGATAGAACTTCATAATAAACCGAAATAGAAATCCAGGTCCGGCTTAATAAAAACTGATAATATGTTGTATGTCAAAATCAACACCCTGTATAACAAAATTTTGTAGATCTGTTTCGATATTCGAAAAGAGCGGAGAAAATTGAATAGAGTAGCTCACTTAATTTGTTTGCGTATTTCATTATTATCGAAAATAACAAGATTTTGTAATTAATCTAATATTTTCAATGTAATGATTATTATTGTTTTTATTAATTTTTTTTTACAAAAAACCAGTCACCCTACTCTGTGGCTCCGACCCTCACAGAGGGGAGCTGGTAATAAATACCAATAGCCACTCCCCACGGGCGTGGGGCGAGTGAGTACCGGGTCCACGAGTCGTGTGCTCTGAGTAGACGTAATGAACCGAGGATGATAGCCTTCTGCATTCTGCTGGCCAAGATCTCTGCCGAATCTCGGCATGCCGGTATGATTTTTAGTTCCGAAAGCAGCGTCTGTCTCATTCCACCGAGGGCTCCTATAATCAGTACCACTATTTTGACAGAATGGCCCGGATAAAGCCTGCGGAATCTCGATATTTTGTCCGTTTTTCCTCCTCTTTTAAGACAATGTTGCTCTCAGCGGGTGCTGAGAATTCCACGACATACATTGTCTTGAGTTAGTGGTCGAGGAGTGCTATGTCAGGCTTGTATTTGCCTGACGGTGGGAAACAAGTAGTTCCAATAAATTAGACAATTCTCATTCCCCACAACGTACTCAATATCCCCCGGAGCGTAAGGCAGCACTGGTGTTTCGTCTATCCCATACGAGTGCCTTAAATGATAGTAAAGCACTCGTAATTCTGCGTCGTGTCTGTGAATATAGGCCGAGACTGCGTATGTCGGGCAAGCCGACAGTAAGTGCATTACAGTCTCTGGCGCCCTGCGGCAGGCCCTGCAGCTGACATCAGGGACCTCCATACCTACGACACGACGTCGATTGACGAGGGTGTTAAATAATCCATCTTGGCAAGCCATTATGAATCCCTCGGTATCAGACTTCAGCCCGGCTGACCTTAAAAAGGCGAAGGTCAGCCTTTCGAATAATCCGAGGTCTTCTATATCCTTATGGAGCTGCAGAAGGATGTTGTGTTCTGCAGCTCTAATGTGGGTTTTTATTCGAACAGGTTCCAACTCGGTGACAGGGTCGGGGTTTACCCGCTCGACGTCGAAGATGAGACCAAGTTCATCGGCTGCTCCCCGTGCTGCCTTAAAGAGAAAAGCTCCTACCTCTGCAATTTCCATGGTCTCGGACCATGCAGAGGAGGGGATCCGAACTCCTGATGACCTTACATGCTCCATCCAGAACCATCCTGCTATGGAGTCTCCATAGCTCAAGCTCAAGAGTCCACGGCCTCTCCGATGTCATGGGACCGTGGAACGGACGATTTAGGATGCAAGCTCCTATTGAGATGCATCTTCTTGCGGGTTACTACATCGAGTTGACGCAGCTCTTATCTAGTCCATTTCACTACTCCGAAAGAGTAGAGAAGGATCGGAACGGCAAGCATATTTGTAGCAGACACCTTGTTCTTCCCCGACGGTTCTGATGACCAGATCTGTCGGAGTAGGTGCTGATACTTGCCGCGGAGAGCGTTTTTCACTACACTCACTTCTTGGGCGGAGCGTTGCTCGACACCCAAGTAAGTATACGACTCTCCGGCATCTAGATGGTGTAAGATGCTTCCATCCACGAGCTGCGCGTCCTCTCCGTAGTCACCGCAACGTTCTCTCTTGAGATGGATCAGTGCGCATTTGTCCAATCCGAACTGTATACCGACAGCCTGCGTGTACTCCTGTACCACCCTAAGGGACTGTTGGAGATCCCTCTCTCCAGAGGCATAAAGTTTAAGGTCATCCATATAAAATAGATGGATGACCTTATGCCTCCTGTCGCCGGAGGTACCGCAGTTGTAGCCACGGGTTTTCCGGAGCGAGACGGATAATGGCAGTAGTGAGATGCAAAACAGAAGAGGGCTTAGGAAATCTCCCTGAAATACTCCTCTTTTGAATGTTACCAACTCTGTTTGGACTCTATCGTTACCCGATGTTATGGTAAAGCCAGTCCCCCAGAGCGGCATCACAACCGAACCGGGTACCACAAGACATCGGAGCAAGTGAACAGTGAACAAAATTTGTTTACATAATGCCCTTTTTTTAGAGGTAGAGAAGCAAGATGGAAGGTACGTTTTGCAGCACACTTGGCAAATAGGTTATACCGAAGTGAGTTGAGGGTGGAATTGGTTTCGAAATTCAATAAAAAAAATTTCACCAGCCGTAGCTATGCTGGCGGGGTTCAGCCTCACGCTTATTGAAAATTCCAATAATGTCACTGAGAGACCGAGAGTTTCCTAGTGTTTTAAGAAATTTCACTTTTCCCTGTAGATAGACGATGTGGTATCGCAACCACTGAATGCGTGAAGAACACAATATTGTCTACTACAGTTTCATCGTATTGTAAGCTGCGTGAGGTGTATATTGTCTCGGAGACTTTTCCTTTTCCTGGTTTTCGGAAATAAATGTTGCCATAATTAATTACGCCCGAGAGCTGTTAGGAGAGCAAGCAGATGGACATCTTCTCTACAATATAAACAGAGTTACACAAAGTGACAATAAGAGTGTCTGCATCTTCTGTAGCCTGCTTTATCTGAAAATGAGCCTCCTCGAATTTTATCTTAAGCATGGCGATTAAACCAGCTTTATTTGACTCATTCGATAAGAAACGCTCTTGAGCTGAAGGCACCTTCATGGTTTCATCAAAAACAATTTCAAGGGACTTGTGGACCCGTGAACGCCGTAATCGCTCGGCGGTTTTTGGTGCTGTTAACCATCTCATTCTTTTTTAAAATTATGTTTCCACTGTTCTACAATCCAAAATATGAAAGGAAGAATACAGCTTTTCGATCAATCACACCGACAATTTTGAAAACAGTAGCAGTAAAAGCAGTTTGAACATCTAATAAAGTAATTTTTGGTGTGGAGTCGTTTATTATTTTATTAGGCCGAAATATCGTGCCGAAATTGAAGTCAAAACATTTACTTGTCCGAAAGACCAATTTGGAAAAATTCAAAAAGGCTGACTTTTTTTAATCGACTATAAAGAGAAATAAATTTATGTAAATTTTAAGCATCACTTCTGGTTTGCACGTAAATGACTTTTCTAAAAGATAAAATCATAATTTTGTAAATATAATGAGACAGAGCGTAAAATCGCAAGAGAACTGGTCTATAAAATCTTGGAGAAGCTACAGGGCAGTCGTGACTTTCCCGACATTTTCTCATGCGCCTGTTAACTTAATTTTGCATGAGAATTTTGCACTGGTTAAGTTGTCGTGATAAAATATCCTTCGGTGATTCGATAATCACTTAATGCCGGCATGGGGCACATGTTTCGTTCGAAGAAATGGGGCCACGAAACCGAAGGAATTCAATACGCAATGATCATGGTATTCACAAGCACAACACGTAGGTAGGTACGTAAGAGAATACTATATAAAATAATAAATAGATGAAAGATTAGCGAAAAAAGTCATCACATAACAAGTTATACGATTGTGTGTTCACTAAGCGACGTACAGTGGTTCCAAATGAGGATTTAAGATGAATTTAAAACGAATGAACTATATTTTTGTTCGTGTATTCGCGTTGAGACCAATCTCAGCGCAAAATGGGCTCGGCGGGAGGTACCTCGAGACAGTTGTTTAATCGCAATGGGCAGCTCTATTATTGTAGGATAAGTGCCTAAAAGGCCCAAAAAATTCTATGTGAGCTAAAACCGCCATTTAGAAAAAATGCCCGCCAGAGCCGGCGCATTCTTTAAAACCGCATATCTCAGTAATCATTACTGCGATTTTTATTTTCCATTCCACAGGAAGTGTAATTCTATCTTTTACGCTAAATTGAACTTTAGAAATAAAATATTTAAATTAAAAACCGATATAAATTTCAACTTTTTCAAATACGGGAACGTTTTCATTAAAACCTCTAATAGTTTTTTGAAAAAATAATTCAAATACAAGTTTTGGACCACAAAATTACCTTCTGTTTGTTTTTTGTCTTCTAACTCAAATATTAACGAAGTAATGGTGGTTATTTTTTTTATGTATACAATTTAGTGTTGTTATATCAATAGTCTTAGGATTTTTTCGCGACGTTATGTAGATTGTTGTATGGCCAAATCGGAGGGACTGAAATTAGTCAAACCAATCACATATGAGGTGTTTTTTAAAGTGCATAACATAAAAAGCAGCGCAAACATGTGTATTTTTTTAATTGAAAAAATGATTAATATATTTTGATAATAAAGTGAATCTTAAGCGAGTCAAATAACAATAGGGGCGAGCGTAGGTGCGTCTTTACTATGTACATACTTCGATATGCGATGTAAAGCAACGTTAGTAGTTGGATGGGTGACCGTCCCAATGAAGATCGCGTCCTCGCCTCACACATCTTCCAGCGGCTTGTATATCAGTGTATGCGCGGAAGCTACACAACCTTAGGCGAGGGTTGTATAGGGGATATACCATCCTTCGGAAGGGATATAAAGACGTCGGTCCCTTGTCCATTAAATGTTAGGTCAGTAAAAGATCCCTACTCTTCTTAAGAGAAGAGGTTCGGCAAAATTCCTGGCTGAGGGTAGCTCGTCTACAGGCGTCGGTGTTAGGCCTTAGTAGCGGAAATAGGCCGACTTTAAATAAATGTATATAAAAAAAATCAACAGTAAACTCAAATGGCGGAAATTTTTTTCACATTCCCCTGTCTAATAAAAGAGAGTTTTACCTTTAGGGAATTATTTTATTTCCGTGTTTTCGTGTAATTCTGTCTAAAATTACGGAGCTATATTTAATTGACAAACCAAGCGTCTTGTGTCGAATAATAATAATAATATATTTATTAACCATTTGTATGATACAGTATATATGTATATAAGGCATGTCAGCATCTAAATTAAAAACTATATGGCATAACAATATAAGACGTTGTTCAAATGTGCTTTTAGAGGGCGGAATATTAAACATAATATTTTTAGTCGCAAACTCCTCTATAAATCCTTATTTTACTATAAGGAAAATAACCAGACTGCAACCAAAGCTACAAGTCTGGCGCGTTAAGTGTAATAATTGCATATTACCATCAAAACGCTAAAGCTTCGATTGCAACAAACACCAGCCGAAAGCCTGATCCTACTTAAAGGTGCTCTCTTGCCAGTCGTCACACACCACTTGCAGACTGCACTTTCGAGCTGTTGGCTCTCGTCAGTGCAAGGTAGGCATGCGACGACCGGCACGAGAATCCTTTGACTACTTAGTACATCCCGCTATTTCTACAACAGCGACATGTAAAATAGCCAGCAGGCGCCATCCAGCGGTTTAATATAAGACGTTGATACGTAATTAAAATAACAAAATAATGGACAGTAACAAAGACGTATAGATGTATACTTGGTATACTTACAAACAAAAACTAGAGACTCTGTACACCATTCACTAATAAATCCTTAATTTTTTTCCTATACCCTTTAGACTTCTAATACTTTCAGGTAGAATATTATACAGGGTGATTATTGTAAGGCGGCCATTAGAATATTTCTTACTTGTAGATGAGATAGACATTTGAGATTTGGTATCCTACAATAGTCGACCAATGCGAGTCCGAAAATAATAATTTCAAACTGCACTTTCGGAAATACTGGAAGTCGATATCAACTTGCTTATTTTAAATGGAACACCCTACATATTTTCGAAGACATGCAGTACAACCCATGCCTAAAACGAGCAGTTTCGGTGATATTTGACATTTTATAGAAAATTTGACAGGTGCAACGGTTTGCAAGAACCGTTATAACTTTCTTCGTGTAGGACATCCTCGTTTGCTCTCTGGCACGTGGAAAGAACACTCTATTACTCTCTACTTTAAAAATAAATTCCATAATAGTATACCAAGTGTTTTATTTTTCACGTTACATTTTGTCAAATTCAAACCTCAAAAACTTTTTTATTTCAAAAAGAACACCCTGTATTTTTTTACATCAAATTATGTAAAATTAAATTTACTTTTTTCTAGTATCAGCATTGTGAGGCTTAAATTACAACTTTTTTTAAATATTGACGATTTTCTTAAATGTCCAAGAATTTTTCGTAAAAATTGCCTTCAACTTACCCATGATTAAAAACAATCATTAACGTCATCCCTTCTCTTATGTTATGTTAAAAAATGCCAGCACGTTTAAATTACACCCACAAACACTTTTAGATTTGTTTATTATTTATGCAGAATGTGATAAAGTAATACCAAGAACATGTAACACATTTGCTTTGCTACTCGGTACCCACAAGAACAGAAACCATTCGCCTTACACTTTTTGAATTATTCACATGGTTTTGTTGAAAATTATAATTTATCAAAAAAAAATAACATACTAACCTATGAGACAATAGAAACAAAATAACACAAAATATAAAAACTAAACTTAAATATGTGTTTAATACAACATGTTATGTAGATATCTACCTACCTAATTCAATTTGTTAATATTTTGGATAGGTATATTTGATCTAGCGTAAAATGACTACTAAGTATGTGTGCAGATGCTCGATATGTGCATCGTTTTGGTTCAAACACTCAATAATCCGATGCTGGACGGCTGTGGCAGCATTTCTTATTTCATTTCCATCAATCTCATTCATGGCTTGTGTTATTTTTAATATCAAGTCTTTCCTAGTCGCGGGTGCAGTTTGATAAACCAGATCCTTAACTCGCCCCCATAAATAAAAATCTAATGGCGTCAGATCCGGTAATCTTGGGGACCAAAGAAATGGACCTCTGTTACCCCACCATATGTCTTCAAACAGTTCTCTTATTCTTAAATCTACAGTATTTGTTGAATGTGCTGGTGCTCCATCCATTTGATATCATAAATGGACGGCATACTGCATTGGAAGATTATCGACAAAATCTTTTAATAATCTCTAAATATTTGTCCCCATTCAAATTTTCATCATACTTGTACCAATGTAACCGATTATCCATTACTAAACAGAAAACGTTTATGGAAAATTGAATTTGATTTTCAACTTCAAAGAGATTTGCGGCGGCCGATTTCTTCTACTCCCACCTATAAAAATTTTGCTTCATCCATCCAAGTAATTCGTCTCAAGAAATTGGGGTCTTCCTGTATTTTCTTCAAAAGAACTTCACAAAAATTTACTGGTCTGGGATAATCGGTTGGTCGAAGCTTTTGTAATTGTATGAAAGAGTAGGCATATCTTTTATGATCATGTAAAATTCTCTGCACCGAGTAGTAACTCAATCCCAAATCAAAAGTTGCTGCTCGTATCGATGCTCTTGGAAACGCCTCAAAATATCCCAGAACCTTTATTTAATTGTCTTCAACTTGTTTTTCAGTCTTGAAAACTTTTGTTTATTCATCCGCGGCAAATTGGGATATTTGACATTAAATTCGCGACAGGTTCTTGCAATGATTTTCTGGCAGTTGCCGTGTATCACAAATAAATCAAAAAACACTTCATTGGAATAAAGAGCCATTTCCGCTTATGAAAGAGCAGCGAAACGTAGTTAATTACAACTAAAAACTAGCAGTTTAAAAGTCAATTTGTTCTTTTGTCTTTATTGTTTCAATTATTGTCTCATAGGCTACTATGTTTTCTTGGATAAATTATAATTCTCAACAAAAACCTGTGAATAATTCAAAAAGTACGTGCTAGGTAGGACATGCCACCTCAAATTTAATTCTGAATCGATTGCCATAATAAAAATTGGCACGTGCTATTTGACAGAGTCGAGAATATGTATTCTAAAATCTAAAATAATCCAACATGCGTTTTACAGTGTAAGACGAATGGTTTCTGTTCTTGTGGGTATCGAAGTATCGAGTAGCAAAGCAAATGTGTTACATGTTCTTGGTATTACTTTATCACATTCTACATAAACAAATCTAAAAGTCTTCGTGGGTGTAATTTAAACGTGCTGGCATTTTTTAACATAACATAAGAGAATAGCTGACGTTAATGATTGTTTTTAATCATGGGTCAATTGAAGGCAATTTTTACGAAAAATTCTTGGATATTTAAGAAAATCGTCAATATTTAAAAAAGTTGTAACTTTAAACCCCACAATGCTGATACTAGAAAAAAGGAAATTTAATTTTACATAATTTGATGTAAAAAATATATTTCTCTTCTATTTGAAATAAAAAAGTTTTTGAGGTTTGAATTTGACCAAATGTAACGTGAAAAATTAAACACTTGGTATACTATTATGGAATTTATTTTTAAAGTAGAGAGTAGCTGATCTTGTGTTCTTTCCACGTGCCAGAGAGCAAATGAGGATGTCCTACACGAAGAAAATTATAACGGTTCTTGCAAACCGTTGCACCTGTCAAATTTTCTATAAAATGTCAAATATTTCCGAAACTGCTCGTTTTAGGTATGGGTTGTGTTACATGTCTCGACTCAGAATTTTATGGTAATTTCGAAAAGTTGAAAATATGTAGGGTATTCTATTTAAAATAAGCAAGTTGGTATCGACTTCCGGTATTTCCGGAAGTGCCGCCATTTTGAAATTATTATTTTCGGACTTGCAATGGTCGACTATTGTAAAGTACCAAATCTTAAATGTATATCTCATCTACAAGTGGGAAATATTCTAATGACCGCCTTAAAAGAATCACCCTGTATAGTATTATATCATTATAATAAAGATACTCTTTAAAAGTCGAAGTCCTATGCTGAGAAATAAGTAATAAGTTCCCATATCTTGTATTATATCTGTGATTTTCAGGCAGCATATGAAAATCTTGCAGATTGCATTTTACGTGAATCAGACACTTGCATATATAGACACATGGTACAGTTAATATTCTCCTGGAAACAAAAGTGTTTCTACAGCTTTCTCTATACTTAAGTTAATATATCAATCTTATAATCGTTTTTGTCACACTAATACTCTGGATACTCCACTGGATTTTCCCCAAAGATGTATATTTTGAGTTATATACGAATAAGCCAAAGCATACTATACATTCATTAAACCGTCTTCACTGAGCATGTTTTTTTAATTGATAAATTGCGAAATAACATAGTCGATATACAGTGTGCTGTCGATACATGTGCCTAACAATTTTGTGCTTTCACTTAAGGAGATACCATAAAGTGATATATTTCCTTTAAGTTTAAAATCTATGAATACTGTTTTATCCCTATTTAATATTAATTTATTTGGATCACACCAGGCACTCGTCTCATCTATAGTTGTTTTAATGTCAGAACTAAGCTCACCAGTACTAGGTGCAGAGATATATACAGTAGTATAATCTGCATACATAATTGTGAGTCCCTCGCTAATATGCGACGGTAGATCATTGATGTAAAGGAAAATAATAGAGGTCCCAGGATAAATCCCCGAGGTACTCCCAAAGTAATAGCTTGTGGGACAGAGTAAGCTTCGTTATATTTAACCGTTAGGTTCTGTTATCCATAAAATACTTTATTAGATCGAGAATGCTACCTCTTATACCTATATTTTCCAATTTACCAAATAAGATAGGACCGTTTGCAGAATCAAAGGCTTTAGATAGATCGATTAAGATAGACACGATATATTTTCCTTTATTCACTTCACTGTAAATAATACCAAATAACTTAGCAGATGCACTTTCTACTGATCTTCCACTTCTAAAACTATGTTGGCTATCTGTTAATTATTATAATTACATTATTATATAATATATTTAAGGTAAAAAAGCCTCATAGAAGAAATATTTTAAAAAGTATAGTTATAATCTTAGTTTGTGTATTAAAATTCGTTAAAATCCGTCTTTTACATGCTTATTGGGTATTTTGTATTTCCTTCGTGCTATATATAAGAAGGATTCATATCATTACACTATTAACATATTTTTACATAAGAAAACTTGTTAATTAATGTGGCAAAAACTTAACTGCCGAGCGATTTCCTGTTGTTGGATGTACGTATGTGTTTTAAATTAAGCCACATGAATAAATTATAGACAAGAATAATAATGAAACACTTTGTAACTTCGTAGGTATTTAAAAGTAGTTTTTCAGTGTCACATCAATATTTGTGAAATCAAAATAAATTTTATTACACTTCCCAACAGAAAACCGTTCCCAAGGCAACACTATACAGGGTGTCTGTACAATAATTTAAATAATACAATAATACTAAAAAACATCAGGTAACATTGTATATTTCGCAAAAAACATTATAAGGAATTGAAATTGCTGTAAAATTCAAATTTTATCACGTGACTGATAACGCGTTACCATTCGTGGTGACGTCACACAGTAGAACTATTTCAGGTAGTCGTTCATTCTAGGCCGTCACATGTGGGGTTAGTTTGTGAATTCCTGTTTTATTGTGATATAATTAATGATCTATGTGAGTGAATTGTTAATTCAAAATGACTAATGAGGGTTTTTTAACCGGTCAATCCGACAATTTGTCTAACGTTGATATATTCATGGTTGCAACTGTCATTAAAAATAGGGCAGGTTTTTCCTTGGAGAAGTTCGCGGCGTTAAGGCAAATAAAAAAGTATTGTTTCGCGTATCGCTTTCAAAAAGCAATACTTTTTTATTTTAATCCACGACGATGTGACGTGTGTTATGCTGTCTATCGGTGGCTTCGTAACTCAAAAATGCTCTAACCGATTTTTATGCGGTTTTTTGTGAATCCTAAAACATTTTTCTGGAAACTTTGTTAGCTAAAGATCATAATAGCTCTTCTGGGGGCGGGGCAAGCTCCAAGTTGGACGAAAATAGCGAACTCGTTTTTCTGTTTGACAAATACAAATAATAAATAATTTAATAAATAAAAAATTACCCTCAATTGCCTCAGAATCGTTTTTCTCAAAAACTATTAATTTCACGATTTTTTCGAAGAATACCTTTCTTACGTTAAACTATCAAAGAATCATAATATCAATGTAAAATTTCTAAAAATGGCATAATAAAAAATATATGGATAAATCAATTAAGTGACCTGCCTGTTGGCATCTTTATCCACTGTCAGTTTGAAACGATATAAAAACAAGAGCGCGGCATTCCTTTGTAAACTGACCTCGAACGCGTGCCATCCATAGGCGCGCGTAACTTACTTTTCAAGGCAATACATGCCCTACAATATCGTTTGTTATACACGTAACACTATTTTGCAGACTTAGTAACTAATAAATTATTACTGAAAGTGGTGAAATGATGGGTCGGTATATGTATATTGTATGTTCGTTTGTATACAGGATTATATTATAATACTTATACACTTTATATAAACTAACAACAAATTTTACTCATTTACTCAATGACTTTTCTACAAAACTTAAAAATTTCATTGACTCTTAATATAGGAACTAGAAAAATTTGATATTATAGAAAATGCCACCGTCCAGTAAAAAACCAATGGAGAGTTGTGAGTAGTTTTTGCCAGGATGGAAAGGGGAAAGGTATATAATGTTAGTAAGGTAGAACGTTAAAATAAACTTAACAAACCTGATAATACTGATGCCATTAATAACATAATTATAATATTTAAGTCTTGCTAAAAACAATAAAAATAAAATAAAATATAATTCTCATTAAAACGCCGTCATATCTCAAACAAAACAAAATTAGTTAGGTATGTTACTTTACCACAATTAAAATAAAACTTCTATTAAAGTAGGAAATTTTAAATAATAATAAAAGAAACTCTCATAGCTTCAAAAAAAATGGTTACATGGTAACGGAGTCATCAGTAAGCTCACTGCGAGAATCATTCCCTACCTGAATAACAATAGGCTCTACATGCGGCAAAATGGGATACTCTTTTTTCTTTATTTATGTCGTGATTCACGGATTTTTTCATATGTCGGGTTTGTCTACATCGGACATTACGGTTCTTATATTACCTTGAATTACGGCACTTAAAGTCAGATTCTGATTGCATTTTCTGAACTCGTGTTTTACACTGCCCCAAATCAATTCTATTGCATTAAATACGCAGTAATATAACGGTAAATGTAACAGACTATGGCTATGTGTTTCGCAGATATGGTTACAACATATTCTGTTTTTATTGGAATTTTTTCAGGAGTATTTATATTTTTAGATTTCATAAACTTAATTATATCGTCCTTTTTCGTATTATTATTTGATACTTTATTTAATAGTCGCGAATAATAAGAAGCTTTATCCATAACGATAACTGAATTTGGGGGAATATTAGGTAACAGCTGTTCAGCAAACCATCAAACAAATTCGCGGTCATATGTTTGCGGTACTCAGCAGAACGCTGTTTTATATTTTTGGCTGATAAGAGTAGTGCGTTGAATACGAACCCATTTTTACTTCCAGCATGCAGAATTATAATACATGGCGCATTTAAAGTACAGTTTTCAGTCGTATCTACCTAACCGTAATAATATCATGCGTATCAAACCACATCTCGTCAAGATATAGTACCGTCCTATTTGATTCGCGGTACTCTTTTATTTTACGCAAATATTCCTGTCGAATTCTCGAATTTCCATAATATTATTAAACGGTTATTAATCCGCACTCTAATAAAATACCTCTTAATACCCCAGTCTATATAAAGAAACAGTTGATTTCATTTATTACAGATATTTGAAGGTTGTAACTCACATGTGGGGGGGGGGGCGTAGAATTTATTTTCCAATTACGTTTTAGAGAAAAGTTGTATCAGTAATAAAAGATGTAAGTATTAAAAAGACCTTTCGTTTTTTGTGAGTTAAAATCGATATATAAAATACACAGCAAATAAAAGTTCTTCGAAAATAGCTTTGAAAACGGAAAGAGACTACTTTTCGAAACGTCAGCAAAATACATTATTTTTGTGTTTATACCGATTTATATTATTTGTAAAACATAACCTCTGACTGTTCCTTTGACGTAAACGTCACGGGCGTAGAGGCTTTTTTCCAATAATTCTATTATTTTGTAGATTCGGTGATTTGTTTTTGAAGAGGATAATACATGTGGTAGAAAACCCAAATGAAAGGAAATTTCACAAATAACTTTCAGACAATATTTACAAATTTTTTCTCTAAAACGCAATTGAATAATTTTCGGCTTTTCTAAGGGCAAACCTGGCTGTACGTCTATACGTATTTCATTTACTACCACTCCCCCCCCCCCTCTATAACCTACAACCTTCAAGTACCTATTTTTTTTTTTGCGTGAAATCGATCAATTTTTATATACACAGACTGGATTATAAAGTTTCCAAAGACTAATAATAATTATAATTAGGGCATTCGCGCAATTTATTATAAACTGTTATAAACGTCTTTTGAGGCATCGTCAATTTTTCTAAATTTTTAATTTTTTGTATTCTTTTAACAGAGTGATGTACAACAACCCCTTTTTACTTGTTTTGCTTTAACTCACAATGTAGTATTTTTCATATTTGTCCAGATATTGTATCCTTTATTTAGCACACTTTCTGACATAATCAATTGATGACATTTTGCTCAGTTACTGGGATCGGATGCCAATACAGTGTTTCATCGATACTTTTGTAAAGATCCGCACGTAGGAGCGCGGGGGTGAAAACTGATTAAATATACTGTCCAACTGGCACCTCCGGCAAAACGTATAATACAAAAGGTTTTTTTTTCGCCTGATTAGAGCCTTTCGTTAAAGTATGGCTAAAAAGTACAAAATAAAAAAATTAACTTTTAACAACTTGCTTTTCTTACAAAGTCGCACTGAAAAGTAAAAAATAATTTTTCATGTAGTCATGAGCAGAAAAAAATAGGACAACTTTTTTTTTCTAATGTAAATCTGTCTCTATTTGAATATGTGATGAGTAGCCGAAATAAAACAGATATCACTTTAAATTTATTTTTTATTTTAATGCTATGGTTATTGCTATAGTAAATGATGGATGGTTAATGAGACAAATTGCACTGCGTTATAACATTAACAAAAATTTGGTTTGTAACATTTTATGGAAGTGGAGAATAAACGGTACGATTAGTAGAAATCCTGGACAAAGGATATTCTACTTAACTAGAAACTAACTATTGATATTTCGTTATTGCACCATTTCTATTTATAACTTCTATAAATCTGTTTGGCATAGAATTAAATAACCTTATACAATAATCATTAGTAATAATCCCATGCATTATTTTCTATTTCCAGTAATTCTTCGGCATTCCTGGTCTCACATTTCGTTTTTGGATACTTCTTACGAGTAGTCCCCATACTTCTTCCACAGGGTTAAAATCTGGACTATGACTGAGCCAGTTAAGAACATTAATGTTGTTATCTTGAAACCAGTTAGTTACAGTATGAACAGTATGAACGGAACAATTGTCTTGTTGAAATATGAACTAATTATTAGGAAATAATTGTGACACAGAGGGAAGCATAATATTGTCTAAAATCCTAATATACGTTTGATTATTAAATCGTTCCTCAATATGCCACAAAACACCAGGACAACGTGCCAATATCCAAGCCCACATATTGATGGAAAATCTACCACTTTTATCATTGTTAGATATATATTTCCCATCGAATCGAGTATTCGGAGGGCGGTAAACATGAATACGACCGCTGCGTGTTGACTGGAAAGTTTTTTCGTCTGTAAAGATTACATTGTTCCAAAAATTTACATCATGCGCTAAAAATTCAAGCGCAAATCCTACTCGAGCTTCTTTATGTTCAGATTTAAGTAAGTATTTCTGTGCTACTGCATGACAGCGTAGCTCCGATTCTCTTACTCGCCGGCGACCAGTATTACTCGATCCAGGAAAATTCGTTTTTTCAGCAGCCTGAATAACTGAGTAAAATGGATTTTCTACTAAAGCATTTACCAATTGCAAATCTTGTTGTTGAGTTGATATCCTTCGTCGCCCTGATCCAGGATTTCTACTAATCGTACCGTTTATTCTCCACTTTCTTAAAATGTTACACACCGAATTTTTGTCAATATTACAAGGCAGTGCAATTTGTCTTATTGACCATCCATCTTCTGCTTTAGCAATAACTCCAGATTTAACTGAATCGCTTATATGAGGCATATTAGTTTTTTGCACACTTGCAATAAATTATGACAACTAACTGACAATGTCACAAAAATTAAAGTTAGATGTACACAACTAGATTTTAGCAAAATACTATTATATGACTTGTCCTGCTTTTTTGCTCACGACCATACAGTTGATTTTAAAAAAAACTGGTACAACTCTTGTAATCGAAAATCTTAATAGTTTAGTTGTGTGCACATGTCTGTAAATAGGGCTGGCCAGGCATATCGAGAGGGGGGTGGAGAAGAGGTGCGTTACCCCGTACCTTGGTTTTTTTGGAGGAGACCGGTTTTCTTAGTGTTTTTAAACTTATTAAACCTTTCTTTTTAATTTTATTCAAATGAAATTTAAAAAAATAATTAGAAAATAACTTTTTCAAAACATTTTCAAGCCTGTCATATTATTGTTTAAAAAAATAATATTTGTTACGGATAATTCTACTAATAGTTGTAATTAAAATACTAACTGAATAATGATAATTCTATTTTTAAAATAAGAACACAAAAATACCACTTCAGATTTAAAAAAATGTAAACAATGCAAACTGGACGTAAAAATACAATAAAAACTACTTCAACTACGTAATACAGAATTAACTAATATTTTGTCATTGCTCCATTAGCGTCTAAAACTGCCTGAAGTCTTGCAGGCATGGACAAAATCAGATTTCTTGCAAGATCAACTTCTTGCGACAAGTTCTCCCAAGCGTCTTCAATTATCCCTTCCAATTCTTGGGCATTATTTGGATGGTTATTTAGTTTTCTTATATGTTTCACCATTAGTCCCCAAACATTTTCAATTGGATTTAAATCAGGATTTTTAGATGGTCACGGTATCAACTCTATGTTTTTATTAAGAAACCATTGCCTGACACGATGGGCCGTATGTATGGAGCAGTTGTCTTGTTAGAAAATAAAATTATTTTCCGGAAACACCTCTATTACTGACGGCAACATAATATTGTCTAACATTTCAGTATATTTAATGGAATTGAGATGACCACCACTGTTCCAACACACACCTAACCCATTTACGCTCATCCAAGCCCAGACATTGACTGAAAACCTTCTTGATATTTGTCGATCGAAAGTATATTTTTCGTCGTATCTAGTGGAAGGAGGCCTATATACGCGAACATGTCCATCTTTACAAGATTTAAAAACCTTTTGGTCAGAAAAGACAACTTGTCTCCAGAAGTTTTCATCATTGATTATATAATTCAGTGCAAAAATAATCCTACCCTGCTTCTTTTCTTCTCAAAGTTTGTAATTTTTAGCCGCTGAACAACTCTTCAATTCGCTTCCTAGTTTTATTCTTCTGCAAGCAGTAGGTACCGAAGCAGGGAAATTTGTCTCTGAAATTGCATTTACTGCAGCCTGAAAAGGGTTTTCTCTTAGGTAATTTATAAGACTTTCATCTTCTTGATTATTGCTCTTTCTGGGCCTACCGGAACCAACTTTACGGGATACCGTTTGGTTAGTTTCCCATTGTTTTTTAACACTTATTATCGCGATTTTACTCACATTACATTCAGCAGTAAGTCTTCTTGTGGACCAACCATCTTCAATTTTAGAAACAATTCGAAGTTTTTGAATATCTGTTAGATGTCGAACCATTTTTAATAATGACGCCACTGATTAACGTCAAAGTGACATTTGTAAGATTATTAATATCAATCAAAGAACGAATGATTTACATAGCTAGAAGAAAGTGTACCAGTTTTTTTTTAAATCAACTGTACGACTGGAAAAAAGCAGGGCGTGCGCACTTTGTATGATTGTATGAAAGGGAAAATACAAAGCGGACCAAGTTTAGAATTTTGAGGGACACCTGAGGTAGCGATATAACGAGATGAATTAAAACCAGTGTATTTGACATACTGTTGTGTTTTCCATAAATAAAATTTAAGTAATCCTATAGCGTTAAGAGTGGACACCAAATTTTGTCAGTTTACTGATTAAGATGGCTAAAAAATAAGCTAAATTAAATAAAATTTAACAATTTTTATAAAACTTTCTAAAAACTTTAATAATTAAATTTTATTAAACTTTATAGGGTCTTCTCGTTTTTTAAAATTATTTAAGCTTTTTAACTTAAAAATAAAATTATTTATTAAATTAAATAGAGACACTTTTTTCTCATCCAACCCTTCATACCAGCTTTTAATTAAAAAACTAATGATTATGCTACCTTTGCAGTCTTTGCACAGTCAAAATACTGCGGCCATTAAAATCTTCGGTGGGCAGGTTAGACCTTAAATTTTTATCTAAAGGCCATGTTTTTAATAAACCGGTGGAAAAAAATCTTTATATATAAATATAAATCATGGCTACTAGATTAGTTTGAAATGAAAAGTATTATAATTTAACGGTTTTTAATTAAAAAGTAAAAGCTCTGGAAATATCGATTTTAGGTATAGGATATTATTCACAAAAATCGTAGAGAATTAACGTGCCAATTCAAAAATAAAATAATATACAGAGCGTTCCATTTGAAAAGATTGAGAAAATTCACTTTGAAATGTCCTGAATTAGTGCTAGTATATGTATAATACACCCTGTATAATTATAATCAATATTTGGTGGTTGGTGGAACTAAAATATATGTAATTGTATGCAGTGTGGTTTATTGAAATTTCCATGAAAAATTTGTGACAACATTTGGGTGGGCTTTAAGGCTTTAATAGGGGCGATAGGACGAATTAGCGTCGCACAAAGAACCAGCCAAAGGGTGGTCGCTACCACCACGGCATTTTAAGCAAATATAAGCACCCTTACATCCTATATAGCGGTACGAGATCACCTTCACGTGTTTTACTTCCTGTGCCTTACATCCGCTCTTCAAGGCGTACGTACTACCTATTAACCAACTTCAGACAGGCATAAAATTAATGTTTCCTTCCTAGCATCTCATCTCATCACACTTTAAATCATTATTCTTAAATAATTATAGTTAAAAACACGCTTATCTTGTCGTTCGGAACGCAGTTAAAATAATTACTGGACCAAATAGCTTTATTATTTATTTTATAAACGGTATGATGGAAGAATACCTAATCACAATCTTTTGCGTCCTAATTTTTACTATTAATTAATTATAATTAACTAGTCCGAGATATGTGTCTAGATACGGAAGTTTTCCAGATTCAATTTTCATACGTTGCATATCTCTCATTAGCGCGAAGTCGAAAAAAACTTATTTAAAAAGGAAATGAAGAGGCCTCGGTTAAGAATACATAGAATAATGCATAGCAATTCGTGTTCGCTGTTTTCCTTCAAGGTTTGTTTGTATCGCTACGCCTTTTTTAATCGCAATAGGTAGTGAAGAAACTTTGAGAGGATGTTCTTAATTATAAAAGAAATAATTATTCGGAAACTTTACCGTAACCAACTTGCCTCATTTGTTTATTTAACAAATAAAGTTTAAATAAAAATATATAATTTCTGTTTTAAAACACGTTGTCTTAGTTCTTAGAGTGATTGAAAAATTAAATAAACTTTATTTTTATTAAAACATTAATTTATGAAAATTTGATCCATTAGTTATGATTAAAAGATAAAATTACCTTAGGGATAACAGCATAATATTTTTTTAGAGTTCAAATCGAAAAAAGAGATTGCGACCTCGACGGTGCATTAAAATTTATTTTTGGTGTAGAAGCTAAAAATGTTTGGTCTGTTCGACCATTAAAATTTTACATGATCTATACCTTTTCTAATTCTGTTCATAAAATATTTTCGTACATTGAAAAATAAATTTTCCTGTCCTCTAATAAAATTCACTGCGTTTTGTATTTTGTCCCACAGTTCTTCTCTTGAGTTGATAGTATTTGCATAGACTAAGAACTTCATATGTCTCCATACATAACAATCCAAAGGATTATAATCAAGACTCCTTGGTGGCCAAGCAAACTCACTTTCTCGACCGATCCATCTGCGCCTGCGTGGGAAAATCTCATCAAGATAATTCCTGACTTCAATGGAGAAATGAGGGGGAGCTTCATCTTGCATGAACCACATTCTGTTCCGTATGTCCAGCATGAGAGCATGTAATATATCAGTAAGAGTATTTTGAAGAAAAAACAAATAAGACTGTCCATTTAAATTTGGAGAAAGAACAAATGGTCCCAATAATTGATCGCCGATAATACCACACCAAATGTTAATCTTAAATTCTTGCTGAAAATGCCTTTCTTTAACGGCATGAGGATTTTCTACTTCCCAGTCATGGGTATTTCTCCAGTTAAAAACGCCTCGGCGAGTAAAAGTTGCTTCGTCGGTAAATAAAGTGTTCTTAACAAAATTTCAATCCCTGTTGTGTTTATTTAGAACAAGTTGACAAAATTATTGTGGCCTTTGTGGAAGATCCCTTCGAAATAAGTTTTGCACAGGAGTGAGATGATATGGGTGGAAGTGTTATTTACTAGTGCTCTTAGGACATATTGTTTACTCACCCCTGTTGCCGCTGCTAGACGACTTGAGCTGCTGCTTTGAGGATCTTCATCCACGCGAACTAAAATTTCTAGTTCTTGATCTGGAGTAATTCGTTTCGGTCGTCCTACATCGTTTTTATGGCGATGTGAACCCGTTTCTCCCAAACGACGAAACAGATCTTTGAAAATCTTATGGTCTGGCTGTATTCTATTTGGATATTGCAATGAGTATCTCCTCGCTGCAGCACGTCCGCTAAAATTATTTTGTGCGTAAACACATATCATATCCCTCATTTCCCTATTTGAAAAATTATTATGCCTAGGCATTGTAAATAAAGAAGTTAAAGAAATTTGCTCGCGGAACACAAGAACAAAATAAAAAAAAGAAAAAATGCATCATCAGATACAGGTCCTGCGGCGCCCTCTATGACCTAACGTGATACATTATTGTTTATTTTTATAATAAAAAAAGTTCCTCTAGCAAATTTGGAGAAGAACAGTCAACAAGAGACTGTTGAGTTATTGCAAAAAAATGAAAAAATAATTTGAACATTGACACCTTGTATCTTTTTCCACAGCAAGATTTTACCAAAGCATATTAGGGTTATATTCTCATATTTTGGCCCAAGGAATCTACCCCTGAACTATGGCCTATTATTAATTGCCCACCCTGTATAAATATCTTACCTTAAGATACGTAAAAGAAATTGCAATGAAACTCCTGACTGTGTTTGTAAAAACAAGTATTTGGGTGTGATGATTGATGAATATTTAAGATGGGACGAACATGTGAACCGTTTGATAAAGATACTCAGGAAACTAACGTATAAATTTTACCAACTACGATATATTTTAGCTAAAACAAATTTACATAAAGTGTACGATGCCTTGGCACTACATACTAAGGTATTGTATTACAATCTGGAGTTGATTATATGAAATCAAATTGGAAAAATTACAAATAATGCAGAATACATTGTTAAACATTTTATTTAGAAAAGGAAAACAATGATCATCGGAAATGCTCTACACCGAACTAAACAAATTCAATACAAGGAAGTTATAGAATAGAATAGAATAGAATAGAATTTTATTCATGCTATACTTACATTAGTAATGTTTGCATACGTCATAAAAGTAGTATAAAATCTAAAAGTGTAAATATAATAACATAAAAAATAAAAAAATTTAAAAGACACAATAAAATACAATATGCGCAAGTTAAAAAAAATAATAAATACACAATAATAAAAAAAAACAGTATAACAACTATAGAAAAATAAATATATACACATATATACACACACATGTATACAAACACACACATACATATATATATATGTCTAATAACTTGTATATTGTGGCTTTCTGCATTAACTGTTGTTGGATTTTTGACAATTTTATATATAATTGTCAAAAATCCAACAACAGTTAATGCAGAAAGCCACAATATACAAGTTATTAGACAGACGATAAATTAGATAAGGTGTCAAAATATTCAAAATATTCAAAATATTCGTCATATGTATAAAACGCATTTTGCAAAAGAATATGTTTTATTTTTGGTTTAAACATGCTTACACTCATATCGACATTTTTGTATGTTATTAGGTAACACGTTGAAAAATTTAAATGATTGATATAAGAAAGAGTTTTGCGATTTGCTTAGTCTATATTTTGGTAATCTTAAATTTGTTTTCGTTCTAGTATTGTGGTAGTGTATGAGTGTATGTCCTCCTGCTTGGTAACTTTGTCGTCACTTTTTAATTTTTTAATATGACACAAACATTCATATATGAAACATGATGGCAGGGTTAAAATATGAAGACTTTTGAAGAGCGGTTTACAATGATCATCATATTTAGCATCCGCCATTATTCGTTGTTTTATTACTAAGTTGCCTTATTACATAAATGGAAGTTGATAGCCGTTTTGACAAGTTTTGAATATGGGATAAAAAATTTAATGGCGTATCCAAATACACACCGAGGAGTTTAATAGGTTCAATGTATGCGTCATTATTTTTTGTTGAAAAATGTAAGGTTTTGGTTTTATTATCATTTATAGTAAGATAATTACTCCTCGACCAATGTTTAATTAGATTATCGGATTCTTTACTACTAATACACAAGTTGGAAAAAAAGGTGTCCCTTAGCAAAAATGTGGCATCGTCAGCATATATTATTGGTAGTACTTCAGGAGTCAAATTGAATGACAGGTCATTAATATAGATGATAAACATCAAAGGCCCTAGGACAGACCCCTGTGGTATCCCGTAATTCACATTTGAAAATTTGGACACTTTACCGTTAAATTTAATACATTGTTGGCGGTCTGCAAGATAAGACGTAAATATACTTAAAGCATTTCCTCTGATCCCATAATCATCTAATTTTTGTATCAAAACACTATGGTTGACAGTATCAAACGCTTTGGACATGTCATAAAATTTAGCGGAGCATAATTTTCACTCTTCAAAAGCTTCTATAATGTTTACATACATTTCTCAGATTGCGTTAACAGTAGATTTCCCTTGTCTATATCCAAATTGAGCACTAGTTAGTTGATTATTTTTTTCAAAATATTCTAGCAGTCTATTTTTTAGAACGATTTCAAATATTTTGGAGATGACAGGTATAATGGAAATAGGCCTATAACTGTCTGCATTATTAAACTGTCCTTTTTTGTGTATAGGAGTAACTTGCGATTTTTTCAAAATTTCTGGATAAATTCCGCATTCAATACACATGTTTATTAAATGTGCAATAGGATTTGCAAGTACATCACCAACTAATTTTAAAACTTCGCTATTAAGATTGTAAATATCTTTAGATTTACTATTTTTTAAGTGTGATATAATGGTTTTGATTTCCAGATCACAAACTGGAAATAGAAAGAAAGATTTGTTTGGCTTAGGTGCATTCTTTACAAAAGCTGAGAACTTCGTGTCATCAACATTATCCAAATTAATCATTAAGTTGTTTATAACATCGAAGAAGTAGTCTGAGAAATCATTAGCCGTTAAGTCAGAAGTGATATTGGTATTTTTATTTTTTCTATTTTTATAAAAATAAACTGTTGTTTATTCCTTTCAGTCATAGGTCTACATAATATAAAATCGTCTTTTATTTTATAGTCGATATCTATAGAGAAAGAAATACCTTTGTGGTCAGACATATGAGGTTCAATTACTTTCACGATCATATTATTGCTGTTTATATTGGTAAAGAGATTATCTATTTTTGTCGCACTAGTATTAGTTACCCGTGTGTTTTCGTGAATTTGTTCTTCTAAATTATATGACAACAAAATATTTATACATTCATTTACATCTATATTGTCACAAATATTAAAATTGATGTTGAAGTCGCCAACCACAACAATTTGTTTATTTAAAGGTATCTTTTCAATTACGTTATTAAGCGCATTAAAAAATATATCAGTGTCCCCCGTAGGAGACCTATAAGTGCATAAAAAATAGATTTTCTCATTAATATACACATGTCTCACACCATGCAAAACGTAATTCTTTGTTAATTGTAAAAAAAAACATTGTGTATTTCTTCTACCTAATAAATTGAATTGCATTGTTTCAGGACTGTCACGGAGTACCGAAAAGTCAAGGAAGCGCCCCCATCAGGGATGAAATCGACAACTACACGTTAATGAGAGGCGTACAAAACGGCACGCACACCATCATCGAGTTCAGAAGAGTTCTCGATACCTGCGATCCCGACGATTATGTTTTGTCTGTGAGTCGACCAGTATCTCAAATTTAAATTTAATACTTTTTTAATTGGCTTCATAAATTTATTGCCAATTCTCATATAAATTACACTTAATTAGGCACTAATTAGCTTTAATATTCTTTAATAAAGTAATATTAAGTATATAAAAAGCTTAAGTGGTTATATTTGTATTTAAAACGTTTAATATTATAGGGAGACACAGTGAGAGTTATATGGGCACTGCACGATAGTGATCCACAACACGGAGCTGAAATGGTCTACCACGGTGAAAAGAGAGGTTCGCAAAGCATCCACTTGCTAGGACCATCACCTGTATCTAAAGTTGCTGTTGGACACTCTACAAATTGGGATATTACTTTAAAAAATGTAAGTATTTGTAAATCAACTCAAAATTTAGAACATTTCGATATCTTCTTAGACAAAAGTAACACTGCGTGATATTAAACAAGTCGTGTTGCAAAAGAGTACTACAGCGTAGAGAAATTTAAATATGATTTTTGGAGAAAGAAAATAAACGTTTTAATTAAAACAACCTATTCAGGAATCACTACTTCCACATCCAGATTTTGTATCCAAGTCTTATACACACTAAATCCCAATGTAATATTTATTCCCTTTAATAATAGAGTGGGGGTGGTAGAGGGGGTGGCTAATGTTAAAAAAAATTTAGAAGCCCTTGATTCTCGTATACACACTAAATCCCAATTTAATTTTTTATTCCCTTTAATAATAAGTTGGGGGTGGCAAAGGGGTTGGTAGAGGAGGTGGCTAATGCCAAAATAAATTTTAGAGGCCCTTGGTTTTCGTACACACATTAAATCCCAATTTAATTTTTTACTCCCTTTAATAATAGGGTGGGGGTGGTATTGGGGTGAATAGTGGGGGGGGGGGGGCTGAAGCCAAAAATAATTTTGAGACCTTGACTTTTCGTACATACCCTAAGTTGCACAATTTTATGAACTCTTACCTGCTTTCTTTCCCTATTTATCCTTATTTACCCCGTTTACCCCCGAACCCTTCAACGGAATTAGATCAAAATATAATCTAGTTCCAGATCTCGTTATAATACATAAGTATACCAAATTTCAAGTCAATATCGTAAACGATAAACGAAATTTTTTTTCGCTCAAATTTGAAATCTCCACGTTTCATGCCATTTTAAGCCTATTTTAACAAACACTGGACCGCTAGATGGCCCCTGCTGGCTATTTTACATGTCGCTATTGTAGAAATACCGGGATGTACCAAATGGTCAAAGGATCCTCGCGCCGGTCGTCGCATGCCTACCTTGCACTGACGAGACCCAACAGCTCGAAACTGCAGTCTGCAAGTGGTGTGTGTGGTGTCTTTCGGCTGGTGTTTGTTGCAATCGAAGCATTAGCGTTTTGATGGTAATGATGATGGTTGTAACTTGTAATTCAGCGCTCGGCGGGGCACATAGCCCGGAGAGTAGCTGTTGGTTGCAGTCTGGTTACGTTCCTTATAGTAAAATAAGGATTGTATAGAGGAGTTTGCGACTAAAAATAATAATAATAATAATATACTTTATTTCTCAATTAGTTGTATAAACAAGTAATTGTAGAGAGCGTCAAAGTGCTAAAAAACTAACAATTGAAAATAAGTGAAAATATATAAAAGGTAAAAAGTATAAAAGTCTTTATATATTCCAGTAAAATTAGTCATAAAAAGAAATCATCGAGTGAATAACAGGTTTTCTCGATAAGAAAATTCTTGAGTCTTTTTTTAAAAATGCGGATGTTTTTGGATTCTTTTATATCAGATGGAAGAGCATTCCATATTTTGCAACCATTAAAATAAACGCATTTTTGATATCCCGCCGTGGAACGTTGGTCCGGATTAAAGTTATGTTTAAATCTTTCATAACTGTGATCAACTATATTTTTTTAAACATATTCAAGTTCTTATAAATAAAGCAACTAAGTTCATAAATGTAAGTTCCAGATAATGTTAAGATTTTTAACTTTTTGAAAGTTGGTCTACAAGATTCTCTTCTTGGCAGTTTAGCTAAAATTCTCAAAGCATACTTTTGTAGAATAAAAACGCGGTAGCAATGACTACTAGTACCCCAGTTAGTAATTCCATATCGCATATGCGAGTGGAAATTTGCGTAATACAAACTAATGAGAATGTACTGACTGTAGTGGTTTGTCAGTGACCGTAGTGCATAACAACAGGTCCGAAGTTTGTCACAAAATTTATCTATGTGGATATCCCACTTTAAAGTGCAGTCAAAGGTGATTCCTAATATTTTGCCTGAGTCATATACATTAAAGTAATCCGAAGGTCGAGTGTCTAATTCACCTTGATAATTACGGTTTTTAAATAGTATCGAAATAGTTTTTTTCTTTATTTAAGTTTATAAAAATGTTTTCAGACCAAAGTACACATTTTTTGTAAACATTTTCGGCCGAATTTATTGCTAAACTGGTGTTAGTTTCTGAAATTAAGAAATTTGTGTCATCGGCATAGCATACAGTCCGCAAGTTATTAATGTCTTTCAAGAAAAAACTAAATCATTGGTGAAGATTATATATAGCAGGGGACCCAAAATAGACCCTTGTGGGACACCTTGAGTCACCTTCCTATGAATATTATGTTTTAAGTCTTATAACCGTACCTATTTTGCTAAAATCTAGTTGTGTACATCTAACTTTAATTTTTATGACATTGTCAGTTAGTTGTCATAATTTATTGCAACTGTGCAAAAAACTAATATGCCTCATATAAGCGATTTAGTTAAATCTGGAGTTAATGCTAAAGCAGAAGATGGATGGTCAATGAGACAAATTGCACTGCGTTATAATATTGACAAAAATTCGGTGTGTAACATTTTAAGAAAGTGGAAAATAAACGGTACGATTAGTAGAAATCCTGGATCAGGGCGACGAAGCATATCAACTCAACAACAAGATTTGCAATTGGTAAATGCTTTAGTAGAAAATCCATTTTACTCAGTTATTCAGGCTGTTGAAGAAACTAATTTTCCTGGATCGAGTAGTACTGGTCGCCGGCGAGTAAGAGAATCTGAGCTGCGCTGTCATACAGCAGCACACAAATACTTACTTACAGCTGAACATAAAGAAGCTCGAGCAGGATTTGCGCTTGAATTTTTAGCGCATGATGTAAATTTTTGGAACAATGTAATCTTTACAGACGAAAAAACTTTCCAGTCAACACACAGCGGTCATATTCGTGTTTACCGCCCTCCGAATTCTCGATTCGATGAGAAATATATATCTAACAATGATAAAAGTGGTAGATTTTCCGTCAATATGTGGGCTTGGATATCGGCACGTGGTCCTGGTGTTTTGTGGCATATTGAGGAACGATTTAATAGTGAAACGCATATTAGGATTTTAGACAATATTATGCTCCCTTCTGTGTCACAATTATTTCCAAATAATGAGTTCATATTTCAACAAGACTATTGTTCCGTTCGTACTGCTCATACCGTAACTAACTGGTTTCAAGATAACATCATCAATGTTCTTAACTGGCCCAGGCATAGTCCAGATCTTATCCCTGTAGAAGAAGTATGGGAACTACTCGTAAGAAGTATCCAAAAACGAAATGTGAGACCACGGAATGCCGAATAATTACTGGAAATAGTAAATAATGCATGGGAAAATATTATTACTAATGATTATTGTATAAGGTTATTTGATTCTATGCCAAACAGACTTAAGCAGTTATAAATAGAAATGGTGCAATAACGAAATATTAATAGTTAGTTTCTTGTAAAATAGGATATCCTGTGTCCGTTGATCCAGGATTTCTACTAATCGTGCCGTTTATTCTCCACTGTCTTAAAATGTTACACACCAAATTTTTGTTAATGTTATAACGCAGTGCGATTTGTCTCATTAACCATCCATCATTTACTGTAGCAATAACTACAGCATTAAAATAAAAAATAAAAGTGATATCTGTTTTATTTCATCTATTCATTACATATTCAAATAGAGACAGATTTACATTAGAAGAAAGAAGTTGTCCTATTTTTTTCTGCTCACGACAGTACATTATATGTTGAGTTAAATTTATTGGTCAATACAATTTTGACTTCAAGCAAGAAGTGTTTTAATATTCTTTCACTTTTAATCAAATTGATGAATCCAATAATGACTCAATCAATTGTTCGCTGAATTTCAATATTACAAGTAACGCGAAATATAACAATGGTGCACTTAACATTATCCAGGAGTATTTATATATATTTTTTTGTGATTTCAGTTTAAAGTTCAAAACAATATGAATACAATGTATTGGTGCAAAGTGTTCAAAGCTCCGACATTAAATGACAAGCACCACATTATCGGTTTTGAGCCCCTCATTGGAGAAAAGCATATCAAGATGGTACACCATATGATAATGCACGAGTGTGAGTTGGACAAAAGTGCCAATTTTTTAATCTGGGACAATTTCGCCAAGGAAGAAGGAAGGATGTGCTACAGTGATATGCCTCCAGAGTGGGAGAAGTGTTTGACGCCATTGGTTGCTTGGGCTGTCGGATCTAAAGGTATAATTTATTTGAAAATGATATAGCTTGATACATTTTGGCGATATTTTTCAGGGGAATATTTTCCAAATCACGTCGGCTTGCCTCTGGCTGGTAAAAAAAACGCTTACTACATGCTGGAAGTACATTTCGACAATCCCTTGATGGCGGAAGCTGTTGATACGTCCGGCCTCCGTCTTCATTACACCAGCGAACTACGGGAGAATGAAGGGGGAATTCTTATTACCGGCGTAGCGCCGTCTACACTACATTTTGTACCGCCATATCAAAAAGAGTACAAGACTGCCGGATATTGCAGTGTCGGCTGTACAAAGGAGGTAACGAAATATTTATTAGTAGCCGAATAATAGAGTAAATATAAACTTTTTCTTCAGGTATTTCCAAAAGATGGTATAAACGTTGTGTCTGTGATGTTACATTCCCATTTGGCAGGCAGGAAATTGAAATTACGCCACATACGGGCAGGAAAGGAACTGGCACCTTTAGCAGAGGTACAAAACATTTACATATTTATACATTTATGAGTTGTGGTTATTTTGGCCTTTTCGATATAATTTTCTGTATTAAAAAGAAATAAATATCGTTTTTTATTATATTAAGGTTTTTTTGCAGAGAAGGGATAAATTATTTTTTTGGGCTCTTTTTGGAGTTGCCTCTGGGGCTCTGGCGAGAAATTTGCAGAAGACTTTTTCGATACAATTTTCCACTCCAAACAATTTTTATTCAATGAAAAATAGTTCTTGGCCCTCCCTGGTTCACTCATGAGAAATTTACAAAAGAGATTTTCGATGCAATTTTTCATACTAAACAATTTTCATTTGAAACGTTTTCAAATTGATGCAAAATTATTTTTTGACCCTCCCTGAAGCCTTCTTTAGTTCACTGACAGATACATTTTTCAAACTGAACAGTTGTCATTTAAAACATTTATTGATTTAACAATAAATTGTCTTTAGACTCTTCCTCGAGCCAACATTGGTCCACTGGCGAGAAATTTTCAAAAGAACTTTTCAATTACAATGTTTCATATTGAAGAATTTTTGTTAAAAAATTATATCTTTTATTTCTACAGTAACAGTTATTGAAACGTTCTTTTTTAGAATGCCTGAAATCCGAAAAAAGAATTTTTAAACAATTTTTATTTGAAACATTTCTTGGTTTCATAAGGGATTAATTTTAGGCCTCCCCTGGAGGCATCCCTGGGGCACCGATTTAACTAATATTTAATTTTTTTAACAAGCATTATACTTGCCGTGGAAAAGTATGATTAAATAAAACGATAAAATAATTCAATAAGTTGTTCAAATTTTTGCTATAATAAAACATTAACATAAAATTAAGAAGAATAAAGTAAATTCAGGTAACAAAAACAAATTAATAATAAAAAGAATATAGCACACAGAACATTAATATTTATCTAATCCTCAAAATAATGTTTAAGATATTATATCAAGTGTTCAAAGTGTCCACCGCGATTTCTCATGCACAATCGAGCGCGGCGAGGCACTGCTTCTAAAACATTACTCAGCATTTCGGGGGTAACTGTAATACATGCCTGTTGAATTCGAGCTTTTAGGTCCTCTACATTTTGCGGTGTCGTCGAAAACACCTTATCTTTAATATACCCCATAGAAAAAAATCCATTGGGGTTATATCTGGAGAACGAGGGGGCCATCGAATAAATCCATTGGTACCTATCCAATGTTGAGGCAAAATTTCGTCTAAATAATCTAGGCAAATCTGGGAATTGTGGGGAGGAGCTCCATCTTGTTGAAAATATTGAAAGTTGTGTCGATTCTCTCAAGGTAGGTCATCCAAGAATTCATTAAATTCATTTCTCAAAAAGTTTAGGTACCTTTGACCACTGAGGTGACCATCATAAAAATAAGGACCTATTAAATTGGTGCCTAAAATACCTATCCACACATTTATTGAAAAACGATTTTGAAACCCAGTCGGTCTATGCCAATGTCTATTTTCAGAAGTCCATTTGTAATGGATATTGTGATTAAAAAATCCATTATAGGAAAAATTTGCCTCGTCGGATCAAAGTATTTTACTACATATTAATGGATCGGCACGCTTCTTTTCTAACAGCCACCTACAAAAAGTCGTCCTCCTTGGTTTGTCCCCCGCTTGTAAATTGTGAATTTTTTTGGCTTTATAACACCGGTAACCATTTTTCTAGCACTTGTTTTATTTATATGACAAGCAATTTGAATTTCTCTTAATGATGTTTCCAAATTTTCTGTATTTTTATTTCTTACATAATTAATAACTCGATTTACCTTATTTACATTACCAGTAACACTGTTCAACCTTGCCTTCTTCTTTAAAAATGAACCATTATTTTTCAGTTTCGTAGCTAATTTTCTGAACAGAGTTTTATTCGGCTGTAGTGCTTGTGGAAATCTGTTTCTATATTCTACTTGAGCTAATCCAGAGTTAAAATTGCATTCGCAATATGTAACGAACATATTATAACGATCAACTATTTTAAAATAATTGAAATAATAGTGAAATCATGAAATACAAACAAATGGATATTATACTTAAATTAATTGGTAGAGATATTTTAACTTTCTGAGCAAGGAGTGACGCTTTTATGGAGGACCTCTATACATTGGCATAACTGTGAATACTCTTTCCATAATTGCTCCATGTTGCTTTCTTGATTATTATTTTGTTTTTGTTACCTGAATTTACTTTATTCTTCTTAATTCTGTTAATGTTTTATTATAGCAAAGATTTGAACAACTTATTGAATTATTTTATCGTTTCATTTAATCATACTTCTCCGCGGCAAGTATAATGCTTGTTAAAAAAAATTTATCTGTTTTAAAAAAATGTTTTTATAATTACTAACGTAGTACCAATGAATAAATATGGCATGTGATATATCGTTGAAAAGGGTGGAAAATACTCTATTTAATGGCGCCATTTCCCGCCCGTTTCAAAATAATTTTTTTAACAGTCTGAAGAGTAAATCTCAAAATACAGCGGTTTTGAAAAAAATTAGATAAAACCTCGTTGAAACACTCTGTTTTGCAAGAAATTTTCGCCTTAGAATTTTTCTCGTATCTCTTTAAATAACGGAGATATTTGGCCTAGACATTTTCCGCATTTTTGATATTTTCCGCTATAACTCTTAAAGTAGGCAATGCATTTCAAATGTCTTTAAACCATTTTGTAGGTTATATAAATCGGCACAATTTTCGTAAAAATATTTTTTTTTGTACGACCGATATTAAGTGAGATATTCTCGAGTGCCCTAATAAAATGGACAGCCTGTATATAGGACAGAACTTTGAAAAAAGAATAAAAGATCATTTGTATCCAACATGGTGAAATAAATATTATTATTCCGTCGACCCCCAGTATAGACTGAAAATATTTCATATTTCTTTTTTCTTAAATACCATGTGTTTTATTTTGAACTCTTTCTCTCTCTTTAACTTGATTAGATTTTGTAATATATAACAACTTGTAAGTATTCAGTTATAACTATAATCTGTCTATCAATACTTTTTTCCTTGTGCATTACTGGACAGTTTTCCCGAGTCACATTTATGAAGCATGAAGCAACTGTTAATATATATAAATGTCTTATAATAACCATTTGTTATTAGGGTCATTGCATATGCATAAAAGTGTAGGACTCAATTTCTCCTCAAATTTCTTGACCTCAGCTTTAGATTTACAAATTTTCCAGGATGACCACTACGATTTCAATTACCAGCAGTCCCGTTCTCTGTCGCAAGACACCCCAATCCTTCCCGGCGATGGACTTATAACCGAGTGCACCTACTCCACCATCCTTCGACGCAAGCCGACACTTGGAGGTTACTCCACTCGAGAAGAGATGTGCCTAGCATTTGTGCTGCACTACCCAAGAACTCAGCTTGCCGGTTGCTATTCTATACCGCCAGTCAAATATTTTTTTGAAACTCTCGGCATTCGAGAGTTTTACGGCAAGGACATGATAGAAATTGAACAGGCACTACTGGAAGGAAAGTAAGTGATTATTTGTCTTTAAGGTATTAAACAAGTATAATTTCTTTTTTGTGTATTACAGAACAGAAGTTGAGGCTACACCTACTACAACTCCTAAGCCATTTGAGAATAAACCAGGCGATGAGATGTCCCCAGAGGCTAACATGAGAGCCATCATGGCTCTTAGAAATGCCAAAGAATACAGTATCGAGGGGGAGAATGGTGAAGGGCAGAGCGTTTTCGATAAACTCGTCATCAAGGACCCTCCCGAGTTCAGAAATCTGACCTTCACGGATCACCTGCAGAACATTCCTTACAACGAAACTATTTTTACGAAAAAAATGGAGGAATATTTCTATAAAGGGCTTCATTTGACATTTTGTAGAAAGAGAGATGACACCCTCGCTATCGTAAGTAAAACTCGATACTTGATTTCTACATTTTTGTATTATATCAAATAGCATTCCTTTTTAGTTCTTTCAAAAAATCAGTAATTTGGTCACAGTTAATATAATTCATGATAGCAAAAGGGAAGTAGCGGGAGAATCGTGATAGAATTCCAAGAATTTTCACTGAACTCTCTCAACAGTATCTTTTTGATAGCTGTAGTAAGGGTTCCAAATTATAGAACCATAAGCTTAGATCTCACAAACAAATAGTATAACATTTTTAAGGCTTGTAATTAAGTTATTAAAAGTCTTATAATTCCTTGTTATGAGACCAAGCATTTTCAGTGCTTGTGATGTTTTTGACCTGATGTATAATTTAAATGAAAGTTGGTGATCGAAAATTATGCCTAAATCTTTAGTATCTGTACATTGTGATAGAATAGTACCATCAATACTATGGTTATAAATAAAACTAGTTTTCCTATTAGTAAATGCATTTGTTCACGTTTAAAAGAAGTTTATTTAACACACACCAATCTTGTAATTTATTAATTTCAAGCTGTAGGCCATCACAATCCATCCTCTGAGTCCATACTCCTATATAATTTAAGATCGTCTGTAAACAGAAGTTTGTTAAAGTTAAATTGAGAGCACAAATCATTTCTGAATAGCAAAAACAAGAAAAGCCCAAGATTAGAGCCTTGTGGAACTCCAGGGTGGCTAGGAAGATCTCCAAATTATGACCATTATATACATTGCTTCCTGTCTAATAAATACGTTGTGAAAAATAATGTTAGAGAGGTACTAAACCCGAAATTATATAATTTATTTAGTAGTAAGGCGTAATCTATTTTATCAATAACCTTCGAGAAGTCCATCTGTCCAAGTGTATTAATATGATCAGATATATACTGAGTAAATACTGTTAGATTTCTAATAGTGGATCTATTCCTTATAAAGTCTTGTTGAGAAAGAGAAATCTGTTGACTTACACTGGAATAAATTCGATTGTACAAGATGATCTCGAAGGCTTTAGCGAAATTCAAAGGTATGGTTATAGCTCGGTAATTTGAAACACATGCGGAATCGCCATTTTTAAAAACTGGACAAACGTCCAAGGCTCAGGTAAGTTGTTGGTTTTCAAGGCTATATTGAATATTATAAATATATTTGGAAAAATGAACGCACAATTTTTTATTATACCTAAATGATGGAATCATGTCAAAACTAAACCTCATTTTGTTTTTAAGTTTCTTAATAGCATCAGTTATTTCATAAACAGAAACAGAGTTTATATTTAATACATCACAATTATTGAAAATGTCGGCTTGGTGATGTGATGGACAGTAGCGCGTCCTCGCTATCTATGATTATAAATCAACAAATTGGAAAACTTTCAGAAAACACATTAATGAAAACCTAGTAATCAATAATAATATAGTAGACAAAAACATGATCGAGTTAGAAGTTGAAAAAATAACATATAATAATAAAGGCTAGGGACTCTAGCACGAAAAAGTTCTTATATAAAATTAGAGACGAGGATATTCCTCCAGATATACTTAATTTAATTAAGGAAAAAAACAAAATTAAAAAAAGATACCAAAAGCATCGTCAGGACGCCGACGGCGATTTATACAAGGAGATGCAAATTTTAATTAAAAATAAATTAGCCGACCACAGGGAGAGGTCCTGGAATGACAAAATTGTTGCATTGTCAAGACAGGACAACTCTCTGTGGCGGCTTTTAAAACTCCTTTCTTTCATAATACAGTCACCGAAACAGTAAATAAATACCCCTCTCACTCCCCTATTCCTCATAACAAACTATCTGAAATATATACCAACCCCGAAGAGATAAAAAACATTTTAAAAACTCTCCCTAACTTAAAATCCCCCGGAATCGACGGAATCCCGAACCTTCTCCTCAAAAACCTCCCTTCGAAAGCGCTGGCGCAACTGACATACATCATAAACGCTATCTTGCGCCTGCAGTATTTTCCCGAGTGTTGGAAGACTGCCATAATTGTACCGATCCTGAAACCAAATAAACAACCTCAGGATATAAATAGCTATAGACCAATAGCTCTCCTAAATACACTGTCAAAATTAGTAGAGAGAATTATCCTTATCAGACTCAATAAATATATCTATACACACAACATTTTGCCGAAGCAACAATTTAGTTTCAGATCGGGGCATAGCAAAACACTAGCGCTCGCGAAGGTAGTGCAGGATGTACTAGTAGGTTACACAAAAAAGCAGTGCACTGCGTTACTGCTGCTAGATATCGAAAAGGCGTATGACACGGTGTGGCATAACGGCCTAATATATAAATTACAAGAAAAATGCAAGCTCCCTCAATACCTTACATTACTAATAAAGAATTTTCTTCTGCAAAGAAAAATAGTTGTAAAAATAGAGAACTCATACTCCAACATTACAAACATAGCGGCAGGAGTCCCACAAGGGGCAATCCTCTCTCCCACCCGCTATAACCTTTTCCTCTCCGACATTCCTACCCTCCCCACAACGACTTCTATACTATACGCCGACGACGCCGTTATCTGCGGACAGTCCTTCTATGCAGAAACGGCCGTCCAAAAGATACGGCATCATTTGACTGTACTAGAAACATACTACGCAGACTGGAAAATACACATAAATGAACATAAGACCGAAACGATAACGCTGCACCGAAAATTCACAAATACAACGACATTTAATAAACTGAAAATTAATAACAAGATAATAGGGGAGAAGGGCAGAGTCAAGTATCTAAGGGTAACCCTGGATACGAAGGCTCTGCTTTGGTCCCCACGTTACATCCACAATTCAGAAAACATACTCAGCACTGAGTAAGCTGTATCCGCTTGTGAATCGGCGCAGCAGACTAACGACTGATAACAAACTGACATTGTACAAAGTGATATTCAGACCTACAATGACATACGCCTGTGCGTCTTGGAATTGCATTTCAGACGCACAGTGCCACAGACTTCAGACAACACAAAACAAAATACTCAGACTGCTACTAGACGCAGATAGATACACTCCGATTGTTGAATTACTTGAGAGGGCTAACGTACCCCTCATGAGAGATTTCATCAATAAAACCGCTCAAAAGTTTTTACACACATAGTTCAACAGTCGGAGCTGACAAGAGACCTGACAAACAGACGAAGACACAATGACCCACCACACGCACACAGACTTTTACACCAAAACTTACCAATATACAATACAAGAGACTGACCAACGGTAAACACACATAACCTGGAACGTACACAAAACGAGATAGACAGACATACACAATTCCCCTCTCCTTACTTCCTACTACCATAATCTCCCCCAGAATATAAAAATGTATATATGTAAATATTGTAAATAGAATAGCTTAGATTAGAGTCCTGTAAATTCAGTTGATTTCGATTATTATGTATATAATTCACGGAGGAATTTTTAATTTATTTAGAACATGTTTTAATTTATACTTTTGAAACCAGAATAACCTTTTAAATTTTTGCAAAAATAATCTTTAATAAAAGCAGGTTTTTTATTGAGTATTTTCCTGCATAATTACACATAAAACCAAAACACAGTTAAGCCTCGAACATTAAATAAAACTGTTCTGCAGTATAACAACAGAAAAATAGTATAAACCTTCGGGAAATGCTACAAAAAGATCAATTGGTAAACTTCATGGAGTGTGTCATTTCGGCATCCATCGCCGACCTATCCTAGAAAATGCGAATACATTTAATAGAATAGGAAAAGTATTATACGCACGATGTGCAGGCTTATAATAATATAGAAAGCTAGGGAAAATGATACAAATGAAACAGAATGTAAACAGACAACAAAAATAAAAATCTTTCAATTGGTAATTGGCGTCCTCGCACGCAGACGGTCCGGGTTCAAAACCGGGTCACAGCAAGTCGATGAGATATAGTGGATGAGCGGACCTGCTCGCGTCACCATCTTTCGAAAGAGATGTAAAACTGTAGGTTCCGTGCATCTAAGATATGAGCATGCTAAAGACTCCTACCCCACGGCAAACTGTGGGGGTTCGGCAAAATTTCCAGATTAGGAGTGCCAGTGCCTACACAGACACTGATGACTTATTCCCTGGCGTCGGTGATTGGCCTTGGTAGCGGAAATAGGCCGACGAATAAATGAATAAAACAAAAATTATTGAAAATGACATCTGCGTATTCGTGGTCAATATCCAATTCACTTGGTTTCAAGTAAACACTACTGAATAATTTGTAAAAGATATTGACAATCGCCTGTTCATCTTCATATTGGACTTCTTCATTTGTCATTTTACTAGGTATCCTAGAGTGTTGTTTTTTAGAATGAATGAGTAAAAGTATTTATAGAATCGGTGTTAGTGGAAGATTGAACATTTGTCAAGTACAAGTTGTAATATTTGATCGTGATGAATGAATAAGTCGTTTGAATTCGTGTAAGTGTAATTGATACTCAGTTTTTCTTTTATATATACATATTAAAACATAATTTTTCTGTCGCAAGCTCCTGTATAAAATTCTTATTTTACCATAAGGAACGTAACCAGACGGCAACCAACAGCTACTCTCCGGGCTATGTGCCCCACCAAGCGTTGAATTACAAATTACAAGCCTGGCGCGTTAAGTGTAATAATCACATATTACCAACAGAATGCAATGCTTCGATTGCAACAAACACCAGCCGAAAGACTGATCCTACTTAAAGGAGCTCTCGTGCCAGTCACCCCACACCACTTGCAGACTGCAGTTTCGAACTGTTGGCTCTCGTCAGTACAAGGTAGGCATGTGACGACCGGCACGAGGATCCCTTGACTATTTGGTACATCTCGGTATTATTACGATAGCGACATGCAAAATAGTCAGCAGGCGCCATCTAGCGGTCCAGTGTCTGTTGCAATCGAAAAATAAATAGCCTGACTGGGCTTAGCATTGTTCGAATGTGAAAACTTGTAATTCAGCGCTCGGCGGTTGTGCACAATTGTTCAAATTGTTGCATTTTAAAAGTACTTTTAGGTGATCGAGGAAAATTTGTGTTCAATTTTTTATAATTTTTTTGGAAAAAAAAAAATGTTATAAATAAAATAAACCATAAAAGATTGTTTTAAAAAATAAAAACGAACAATTTCAACTAAAATGTTTGTATTGTGGCATTTTGTTAAGTAAAATTAACTTTTTAAGTTGAAATTTTGATTGTTTCGAAATATTTATATTTTCATTGCCATAACTACTACAATGCCACAAAAAGCAACAGGTGCGAGATTGCTCGTGCCAGGTGCAGCAACATCTTATGACATATAAAGTGTGTTCAGAAATGTCTGTCGCTAGCTTTAGATAAATATAGCATCCTTACGCCCTTGGTTGAATTTCTTTTTAATAATGATGATACTTATTAGTGTATATAACAAAGATTTACGCATGCCAAACGGAACAAGTCTTTTTATGTGCAGGATGAATATCAATAGTTTCATTATATAGACTAACATTATTTCTTTCCTCAATTTTGTTCATTTTAATTTGATCCTGTATATTAGATAGTCAATACCATGAATGATTGTTCTTATTGGTACTAAATAACATTGCATCTCATTGCTCTACAGCAACACTTCTATCACACAGTTTTTCTGAAATATTAAACAAAAACCTACTCTAGAGAATCGCCTTCAAAGACTCTTGGCTACCTCGGGTGTATTTGTGGATACAGACTTATGAAACCTTCTTTCATATTTTTATAAATATATTTTTACATAAAGTTAGCGACAGGTAATTCCTGAGCTGTACATCGCATGAGAAATAGTGTCTACATTAGTATCTCATATTTTTTGTTACAGAAGGAAAATATAGAAAAGCTGCCAGACTTTCAAGAGTATGAACATAGAGGCAGCATCCAGTGCAGCTACAAATCCAAAATGCCTTACTTGTCGTCATCATCGAAGTCGACCTCGACAAACTTTGTATTCGATTTCACTGTGACTTTAAGTTTACTCTTACTCTGTCTCTCGCTTCTTAACTAGAATACTTGTCAGTTTAACATTCTTTTTACAAAAAGAAAAAATAGTTGTCACATTTAAAATATGTCTTTGGATTTCTATATTCCAGAAAAAATCAAGTTTCTGTTTTTCATGTCGTTAAAAATTATATTTTTTTATGTAACTTATTATATTTATTAATTTTGTTTTATATTTAAATTATGTTTTCCTTTATTTATATTACCTATTACCTGTATATAAGTAGTCATGTTGTACATATCGGATTCTACCAAATAGTTAGGTTAAGTTACTAGTTTTTATAGCCAACCCATGCTGTGAAATTATATTGTACACTTATAGATTTAGATTTTATATTTTTAATACAGTCAATTTTGTACTTAACCTTGTACTATTTTTAATATATAAGCATAAAATGTTACTCTCGGTGTTTTATTTTATACAGACAGTAAAAGATACAAATGGTAAGTATAGTACAATAATAACAATAAAAGCATTAAAACAGTTAAAATTTGTAACGTATCAGACAAAATTCAGAAAGTTTTGAAAATTGGTAGAAGTGTGCACTTTTTTATAAAAATATACCTAACACAAAATTCTTTATCAAAAATATTGCTATACTTTTTTTCCCTAAAACGAATAGTACTGTGGGAAATAAGGTTTGGTTCCGATAACACAATAAATTATAATGTTTACTATAATCTACTTTAAAGTTCAACGGCTAACACTAAAGCAGTAGCTACTAAGAGAGGAGATTATAAATTCATTATAAAATAAACTGCCAGGTATTAATAAAGTATTTGATACAGGTACAATTTAGGATGTCCCTTATTTTTTCGAAGTTGGCTCCTCCCCTACAAAATTGTCTCGAGGTCCAAAATAGAAAGTCCCGTTGAAAATTTGCAAAAAAAATCAAATTAAACTGTGCTGCACAGACGAAAATTTCATTTTTCCGATATTCTCAGATCTTTTGCGGCCATGGAATACATTGAAAAGAAAAAATTGTAGGAACCTAATGTGTTTATTTTTTGGTAAAGAACACGCTAGTATTTTTTTGAAATTTTTTTATGAAAACATATTTTTTTTTCGATACAATAATTAAATATTAATTGGTAATTAAAATTTTTTTAACTCTCCTACCCTCAGACGGTTGGAAAATGAATGAGCTTTAATTTCCGGTGACCAGGAGTAAGCTTCTGCGCGACAAATTGTCACAGTCATTGTGTTTCATGACTTCACCCTCATCGAGGACAAAGATCGTCTGTGTGCGGCACAGTTTAATTTCATTTTTTTTTTTTCAAATTTTCAATGGTATCTTCTATTTTGGACCTCGAGAAATAAGAGACACCCTAAGGTACATGTTCTTCTGCCTTTAAAACTGCCATAATAAAACATTTATTTAAAAATTGTGACAAAACTGAACCATTTAATTATAGACCTATATCCATTAGTAATTTGGCAAAAGTTTTTGAAAAAATTGTGAAAGAGGAAAGCTACACCAAAAAATATAACTTGATTTCTGATAGACAATATGGTTTCCAGCAACATAAATCTACCCAAGATGCTATTGCATTTTTAACATCACAAAGGACTCCGCAGGAAACCTATGAAAAATGGCTTTCTGTCAAACTATTTGAAAAACCTGATTTTAGTAGTCTATGGACAGTAGATCAAAAGTGACAATGGGTACTACGCCCTAAAAACTCAGGGTTCAAAGACATACGCCACTGAAGTTGCACTACTTTGTGTTTCATAGCCTACATGTATGATATGACATTTATGCTTTATGTCTATGAAAATGGCTTGCCCAGGTTGCATAAAACATTAAGGGAAGACTTTTCAAGACATTTTTCATAAGGCTTCCTGCGGGGTCCCTTCTCAAGCTTTGGATAATATTAAACCTAACTTGGGTGTGTTTTTGGATCTTAAGACATTTGATACAGTTAGCCACCTGCAATTGTTAGACACGTTAGAGGATATGGGATTTAGAGGACGAGTATTAAAACTTTTATAAGATTACTTAACAAATAGAAAGCAAATAGTTAAAATCAATTCAACCTGTGGTGAAGAATGCATTGTTGAATATGGTGTACCTCAAGGTACCGTATTGAGATCAATATTATTTATATTATATTTGAACAATTTACTTACTTTAGGAAGCAAGAGCGCAGTGATAAGCTTTGCCAATGACACGGTAATCTGCTATGAATATAATACTTGGCAAGATCTAAAAGTACAGGCAGAGCAAGATTTTAAAAAAATAAAGGACTGGTTTGATTACAAATTATTGATTTTGCTAAGACTAGATATATACCATTCAGCTGCTTTATAGCAGCAGAAAAATACATAATTTCCATCCTAGACATAGCTAACTTAAAAACCTATCTAGATTATCCTATGGTATTATCGGCTGGGAAAGTGCAGTAAAACACCACATAAAAAAAATTGGAAATAATTGAAAAGGAATTTTTAGAAATCGTCTATATAAGGATGGTAATGTTCTTGATCTCAGACAATTATTCTATTACACTGTGACAAAAATCAATTTAATAACGAACATTCATTAATAGCTGTTAACCACACTTATCAAACGAGAACAAAAGCAATCTCTTGCAGAACTAAATTTTCTTCAAAGTCAATAGGACAGCGAAACGTCTCATATCTTTCTCCCAGATTTTATAATTATCTTCCAGATGACGTAAAATAATTGACCTCTATTAATGTATTTAAAAGAAAAGTAAAGAAATCTATCTTAGAAACTAATAGAATAATGATTGTTGAAATGAAAAATTAGCAAAACGCTACACTTACTATCTATGGATATATTTAATTCGTAATTTCTTATTGTCAATTACTATTATTAATTTAAATTCTACTCTAATCTAAAAATGTACGTTTAAGTCTACCTATATAAATTTAGTTCGTACATTTTTTATTATTATAAATGGTTATTATCTTTGATTACTGGCTAATTATGATAATTAAATATTGGAAGGCAATATTTTGAAGCTTTTTAAACTCTATACTGTAGTCATCGAATAGGTTGCTAATGAAATATATTATGCAAGTATGAGATATGTAGTCGTGAGCAAAAAAAAATAGGACAAGTCTTATAACCGTATATTACTAAAATCTAGTTGTGTACATCTAACTTTAATTCTTGTGACATTGTCAGTTAGTTGTCATAATTTATCGCAAGTGTGCAAGAAACTAATATGCCTCTTATAAGCGATTTAGTTAAATCTGGAGTTATTGCTAAAGCAGAAGATGGATGGTCAATGAGACAAATTGCACTTTATAATATTGACAAAAATTCGGTGTTTAACATTTTAAGAAAGTGGAGAATAAACGATACGATTAGTAGAAATCCTGGATCACGGCGACGAAAAATATCAACTCAACGACAAGATTTGCAATTGGTAAATGCTTTAGTAGAAAATCCATTTTATTCAGGCTGCTGAAGAAACGAATTTTCCTGGATGGAGTAGTACTGGCCGCCGGCGAGTAAGAGAATCGGAGCTACGCTATCATGCAGCAGCACAGAAATGCTTACTTAAAGCTGAACATAAAGAAGCTCGAGTAGGATTTGCGCTTGAATTTTTAGCGCATGATGTAATCTTTACAGACGAAAAAACTTTCCAGCCAACACACAGCGGTCGTATTCGTGTTTACTGCCCTCCGAATACTCGATTCGGTGAGAAATATATATCTAACAATGATAAAAGTGGTAGATTTTCCGTCAATATGTGGGCTTAGATATCGGCACGTGGTTTTGGTGTTTTGTGGCATATTGAGGAACGATTTAATAGTGAAACGTATATTAGTATTTTAGACAATATTATGCTCCCTTCTGTGTCACAATTATTTCCTATAATGAGTTCATATTTCAACAAGACAATTGTGCCGTTCATACTGCTCATACCGTAACTAACTGGTTTCAACATAACATCAATGTTCTTAACTGGCCCAGTCATAGTCCAGATCTTAACCCTGTGGAAGAAGTATGGGGATTACTCGTAAGAAGTATCCAAAGACGAAATGTGAGACCACGGAATGCCGAAGAATTACTGGAAATAGTAAATAATGCATGGGAAAATATTACTAATGATTATTGTATAAGGTTATTTAATTCTATGCCAAACAGACTTATAGAAGTTATAAATAGAAATGGTGCAATAATGAAATATTAATAGTTAGTTTCTTGTTAAGTAGGATATCCTTTGTCCTTGATCCAAGTTTTCTACTAATCGTACAGTTTATTCTCCACTTTCTTAAAATGTTACGCACCAAATTTTTGTTAATGTTATAACGCAGTGCAATTTGTCTCACTAACTATCCATCATTTACTATAGCAATAACTACAGCATTAAAATAAAAAATAAATTAAAAGTGATATCTGTTTTATTTCGGCTACACATTACATATTCAAATAGGGACAGATTTACATTAGAAAAAAAAAGTTGTCCTATTTTTACTGCTCACGACAGTATATATATCATAATGTACAGATATAATACATTATGAATCAGATACTATAGTTTTCCTCACTGATAGGCTACGACTTTGCGACTTCCTTGTTATTTGTCTGTAATATATGTTTTAAACAATTTGTATACTACATTATGTACCTACTTGACTTCAAATAAACCATATTATTATTATTATTATTATAGGGGCGAGCGTGGGTGCGCCTTTACTATGTACATACTTCGATATGCGATGTAAAGCAACACCAGGCGCAGTTAGTAGTTGGATGGGTGACCGTTCCAACGAAGACCGCGTCCTGGCCTCAAACATCTTCCAGTGGCTTGTATATCAGTGTATGCGCGGAAGCTATACAACCTTAGGCGAGGGTTAGGCAAGTAAAAGATACCCTACCCTTCATTATTATATATTATACAGTGTATCTTACTTAAGAGTATAACAATTTAATAAGTTTTTCTTCAGACTACAACATAGAAATATTCCAACATCTTTGCAAAACACGAAATGAAGAACATCGCAACCACAGAAAACACCCAGAACACACAATATGGGAATGCCTTAGAATCCCAAGACAGGAATGAAAAACATCATACCAGCACAATTAATTTACATGTATTCTATGTGTATTTTTTCCTTTTTTATATATATTTTGTATTACTTACATATGCAATTTATGTATTTGTACCAAGGTCTATTTAAGACCACAAAATCACTTCCATCTTTAAATGCAAGGCGATCTACGATGCTAAATTATATGAAAAAAATAAAAAAATCATAGTAACATTTTTTAATAAAAAAAATTTATTAACAAAACTTGTTTCAAATCATTCAAAAACCCTGAATACGAAGTTTAGTTGAATTATAAAAAAATGAAGTTTTGATGAAAAAAATCATTTTAGGCAAGTTATTTCTTAATTTATTTTTTTTAAACAATTTACACAAATGAATAATAAATACAACTAAAATTGTCTCAGTAGAAACAAAGGAGTCAGAGCATGCTTATCAAAACGAGAAATTAGGGACTGGAATTTTTTTCATCAAGACATCATTTTTTAGAATTCAACTAAACTTCGGATTCAGGGTTTTTAAATGATTTTTGATTTTTTTTATATAATTTAGCATCGTAGACGGCCTGCAAGGCCTTTAAAGATGGAAAGTGATTTTGTGCTTTTAAATAGACCTTGGTGACCTCTATCTTTTGAGATCTCTTTGATTTAAATCGGACAAAAAACAAAATAATTATTACGCTGCTGCGCACTTAAGTGAGACAGACACTGTATTTGCACTGGCGATTTCATTTATAGCTTTTTTATATTTGTCTGTTTGTTTCACTGTATTCAACAGTGTAATTGATTGAGCTGGAATTTAAACGATTTGAAAACTTTATTTGGTTGGACTATTTGCCTATGCCTTGGAATTAAATTGTTACATTCTGGAAATATTAAATGATGTGTAATAAGACACAAGCACTAAAAAATTCACTAACTATATATCCAATGGGACAATATCTTGCAACTTGGCCTTCTTGGGTAGTAAAAATCTAACGCTACTCCTAGTTTATAGCTGCAATGTAAAACTTCTTGATACGGGAAGAGCGGCGACGATTTAACTACTAACCCCATCCTACAGGACTAGTGGCTGTAAATACCAAAATCATGCGCACTAAGCATAAAAGGATTCCAAGATGAATAACACGTATTATAAATATCTTTATTATCAATATAACACATAATAGATTACTTAATACACACAACGAAGTGATGGGTCTATTGTATTATTTGGTTTGTTCAGATGCCATTTATATATTCAACTAGGCACAGTCATAAGGAATCTGACTTCTTCTATTTACATTCTTCATGATATAATAACTGTTTCTGTATATTAAGAGCTTGCACACGAATTGTGATGTAGTTAGCTCCTCTAAAAAGAAAACTAAAGGACCATACGAATAGGTTCTTAGTCTATTAAGATGATTTCATATGGTAGCATAGCATGATCGAAAATGACTTACAATTGCATATTTATAATGGACTGTGCATCACAGTCGTCAACACCAGCAATACACATTAAAAGCAAAAAGTACATCAGTCTCACAAAGTGTGGTTTCTTACTTACACATAATTTTCAACGTTGAAAATCAGCTTTATTAGTTATTAAGAGGCTGTTAAGAAGCTACTAAGATTTTTGCTATTACATAATAGAACTACCTATTTTCTTAGTGGTATGTTTAACTGTCTCGTAAATCCTACATCATTATTTTATTTTATATGATAAATGTAGATTGTTTCCTGCTTTATGTTAAAAACAAGTTGTTTGATCCATAAATTGCTGTGTGGCAGCATATCAAATGTTCCACCAATAGCCATTCCCCACGCCCGTGGGGTAAGTGACTACCGGGTCCGTGAATCGTGTGCCGCAATGAACCGAGGATGACAGCCTTCTGTATTCTGCACGCTAAGATCTTTGCCGAATCTCAGCATGCCAGTATGATCTTTAGTTCTGAAAGTCTGTCTCATTCCACCGAGGGCTCCTATAATCAGTACCACTATTTTAACAGAATGGCCTGGATAAAGCCTGCGGAGTTCGAAGAGCAAATCTCGATATTTTATCCATTTTTCCTCCTCTCTCAAGACAATGTTGCTCTCAGCGGGGGCTGAGAACTCCATGACATACATTGTCTTGAGTTGGTGGTCGAGGAGTACTATGTCAGGCTTGTTGGTTTGTATTTGCCTGACGGTGGGAAACGAGTAGTTCCAATAAATTAGATAATTCTCATTCCTCACAATGGACTCAATATCCCACAGAGCGTAAGGCAGCACTGGTGTTCGTCTATCCCATACAAGTGCCTTAAATGATAGTAAAGCACTCGTAATGCTGCGTCGTGTCTGTGAATATAGGCCGAGACTGCGTATGTCAGGCAAGCCGACAGTAAGTGCATTACAGTCTCCGGCGCCCTGGCAGGCCCTGCAGTTGACATCAGGGACCTCCATACTCATGACACGACTTCGATAGACAAGGGTGTTCAATACACTGTCCTGGCAAGCCATTATGAATCCCTCGGTCTCGGACTTCAGCCCGGCTGACCTTAAAAAGGCAAAGGTCAGCCTTTTGGATAAGCCGAGGTCTTCTACATTTTTATATAAGACTCCGAGTAATAGCTTATTCTTATGGAGCTGCAGAAGGATGTTGTATTCTGCAGCTCTAATGCGAGCTTTTAGTCGAACGGGTTCCAACTCGGTGACAGAATCGGGGTTTACCCGCTCGAGGTCGAGACCAAGTTCATCGGCTGCTCTCCATGTTGCCTTAAAGGTCCTACTTCTGCATTTTCATGGTCTCGGACCATGCAGAGGTGGGGATCCGAACTCCTGATGACATTACATGCTCCATCCAGAACCTAAAGACGTTTATTATTATTATTATTATTATTTTGTATCCAAGTCTTAGACACACTAATAGTCCTGTCGAGAAATTATTGTAGACTACACGGAGGTCGGCAAAATTTTTGACTTCAGAGATGATTTTGTGGTACAAAAAAGCCAAATGAATGCAATAAAATGTAGGTATGATTTCAAGCAATAACCCTTATCACATTACAGCAAATAATCTTGAAATCCATCATCTCAGTCATTAATTATATATGTAGAATATATAATTTTTAAGTCAATTTAATCCTCTTTACTTGATTTTGTTGTATTTTATGGTACAAAGAAGAGTTGAGGTGTTAGGAGCAGAGTACGACAAAAAATGAGATCCGAAACAGCGTTTGCCGGATATTGGCGATTTTCAGAAACGGATAGCTCGATAACAGTCGAAGATAGAAACTTTTCGCTGAAATTAAAAAATGTAGGAAATTTTGTGAGCTTACAAAAAGGCAAGAATAATTTTTCCTCTAGGACAAATAGTTTTCGAGTTACTAGCAAGAAACAAAAAAAAAATCAAAATTTAAGGCCTTCCGGAAGCCCGCCCCCGCAGGGCTCACCTCCTAGGGTCAGGGTGTTTTAGGATGTTTACCTCCTAACTACCCCAAACCCAACCCTGAAGTCAAAAATTTTGCCGCCCACATTGTAATGTCTACAACCCCATATTGAAAAATTCGTTGACTGGACTATAAATCCCAATGTAATATTTTACTCCCTTTAATAATAGGGTGGAGGTGGTAAAGGGGGTGGCTAATGCAAAAAAAAATTTAGAGTCCCTTGGTTCTCGTATACATACTAAATCCCAATTTAATTTTTTACTCCCTTTAATAATGGGGTGGAGGTGGTATTGGAGGTAATGGTGGGGGGTGGCTGATGCAAAAAAAAAATTTGAGACCTTGACTTTTCGTATATGCGCCCTAAATTGCAATTTTATGGACTCTTACCTGCTTGCTTTGCCTATTTACCAAATTTACCCCCGAACCCTTTAACAGAATTAGATCAAAATATAATCTAGTTCCAGATCTCGTTGTAACACATAAGTGTACCAAATTTCAAGTCAATATCATAAACGGTTCCATAGTAAACGTGATAACAAAAAAGTTGGACAGAATTTTTTTTTTTTTTTTCATTCAAATTTACAATCTCGACGTTTCACGACATTTTAAGCCTATTTCAACAAGGAAAAAACATTTTTTGCGTTACTATACTTCCACTGGACATGGAAGTAAAATAATGGTAGTCTATTATATAAACTTATTTCTGAAAATGAATAATAAGGTAGATAATAAATTTCAGTGTTTCTGCAATATCTTCTGATTCCCTTAAAATATGTTGTTTATGTGCAGTTTAATCGTACACAGCCTCATATTTGTGAGATATCAAAGGTGGAATCGTAAAACAAAAAATACACTGATTGATTACTTTTGGCTGTTAATAATGATGAATAATTCTATCAACTTTGAGAGATTTCAACCAGTTATAAATTAGTTCCGCTATGTTATCTAATTTTATTAGTATAGCTACTGCCATTAAAACTAAGAACCCGCAGAAGCCGGTTTGTGATTCCACTAAATAGATCTAAACCTTGCTTCAAAATTAGCATGCAAAATCGGCAGAAGGTTTTCTTTGTAGACTTCAGAAGATCATCTTAGAAAATAATATTTGGAGTGCCCATAGAACATAGGGAATAGGCATACATCGAAGGAGATACAGTGAAAAATAAAAGAGGATTCAAAGTAATTTAGTTCTTTTTTTGTCAGGCCACAAATTTTACAAAACGCCCTTGGCATATCTTTATTTTAAAATCTAATAAAACCTGTTTCACAATTCAGTTGTTACACAGAGTAGCTACATAATGGCTGACTCAGTAATTTTCGATCAAGCTATACTTAAAACAACAGAATGTATCTCATTATTATCTAACTAAAGGTATACTCTCTGTAAAGATCAGGGCCGCCGAGAGCCACTTGGGGCACCTGGGAAGCGAACTATACTAGCCCCCTCCAACACCAAATGAAGTGAAGAAATTAAACAAATAGATTTGTGACTTGCTTGCTGTTTCCACTATAATCCAGTCATTTTAGTGAAAAATCGGGATCTGTGCGGGAAAATTTAGTAAAGTCGAGGCAAGAATTCAAGCGATGCACGTCACGAGTGATCTTGTTAAAGAAATTTTAATAATAATATAATTTTTAATCATTAATTACGTTAAAAAGAATAATTCTTGATACCCAGTTATTAAGCTTTTTTCAGAAATAGGTACAGTTTAATGGAGCTTCATGATTCTTAGCAGTATTGTCTTATTTATAGAATCGATCTATGATGTGCATCGCTTGAATTCTTGCCTCGACTATACCTTTATTTTATAATTATACATAAAGTGGCAAAAGTTCCCATTGAAATCACTACGTACTTAAAAAGTATAAAAGAACAATTTATTCGATATCTCATTTTCCATTGTCGAAAGGCAAAACAGCTGCTATATTGTAGATTAGAGAATTCTCTACAAAAGAGATTCTATGTATTTCTTTTGTACGAGTAGCTAATACGCAAATAAACTAATGCGAAAGTTCGGAACAAGGCATATCGTCATTCGGAATGCACTACCACAAATGTGATTTAGATTTTGTCAAATGTCCAACGATGATATACACCACTTATTACAAGTACAAAAATGGTTATGAAGCCAATTGAATCCTGAGAATATTTCAGTACAGTTCAGTTTCATTTCAATAAAAACAGGTAAATAATCACAAAAATTCATTTTATCGTTTACCTAGTTGAAAATACAATAAAAAAGTTATATTCTTAGTTATTTTGTAGAAAACTCATAGATGTAGACGAGTTTGCCCGACAAATTCACAATATTCAATCGTTTTCTAGCAAATCCTTAGTCAAAATTTAATATGAAAATTAATATTACATTATAAACTTTACTCTCTCTCAACAAATTCAATAATTAATCATTTAATTTAATACATATAGTCCATTGAAAGAGTCGGGATTTATGATGAAATTGAAAAATGTTTGCTATTCGGACTAGACAATGTATTTTTTCCATTTTCGAATCGATTCCCGGGGTCAAACCAATTTTTCCACCTTGGCAACCCCCTCAAATTGGCCAAAAACCACCCCCAAAGGGCCCTTTTCCACGCCCTTTGGGGGTGGTTTTTTCCCCCAGCGTGTCTACTATGTACATACTTCGGCATGCGATGTAAAGCAATGACAGGTGCAGTTAATAGTTGGATGGGTGACCATTCCAACGGAAACTGCGTCCTCGCCTCACACATCTTCCAGCGGCTTGTATATCAGCGTATGCGCGGAAGCTATACAACTTTAGGCGGAGGTTGTATAGGAGATATACCATCCTTCGGAGGAGATGTAAAGCCGTCGGTCCCTTGTCTATTAAATGTTAGGCAAGTAAAAGATCCCTACTCTTCTTAAGGGAAGAAAAGAAAAAAAAAATTGCAGGTGTCATCGACTGAAAAACAGTTATTATTGTTTTCTTTTATATTTTGGATTGCAGACTTAGATTAAGACAGGCATAAATGAAGATGGACAAGGACATGAATGAAGAGGCTTAATTTTTTTACACTTTAAATAACCCTCAAAGAAAGCACGTTAAAAAATACGCACCTACATCGAGGATGGTGCGGAAATGTGTGCACTGGTAGTGGTAATACACAATTACCCGATAGAATTTTTCTATAAGCAGAATAACATCAAAACTATTATTCTCTTCTTTGTCTCTTGATTTCGTCTAGAGCTAAATCAATACTGATAGGAACGTTTCACACTTTATTTATGACAAAATGAATGTGCAAACAAAAAATTAGCTTGCTGGCCCTATTCCTCAGAGAAACCCTAATATGACTGGATTATAGCTAGTGTAACATACGAACACAGATATACAGTATGGTGGAAACATATGGAATACCTAAATTCATTGTTTCCTAGGCATATGGTTTTTAAAAAAATCCAGATAGGTCGATTTTTATATTTAAATGCGCATCTCTTGATATATCCCACAATTTGTATAGTTATATTCATTAAAAAAGCGTATAAGTATTAGAATGAGAAGCGAGCTTTATCATATTTGCGTAAAACCGGCTGATGTAAATGACTGTTATTGGAGGTTATCGCATGATAACAAAAATGCAAAGCATTGGCGTTGGCATTATTATTTTTGATAATGCATGGAGGTAGCATTTGACAAACTTTGGCAGTAGATAAATAAAAATGCCTCGTCATTTACCTGAAATTGAAAAAGCTAAAATAGTGTCCAGAATCGAAGATGGATGGACAATTCGTGCTGCAGCACAGTTGTATAACAGAAACAAGAAAGCTATATTAAAAATTAAACAACGCTGGGAGCAAGAAGATTCCTTAAAGAGAAAAGTTGGTTCAGGTTGTCCCAAAATTTCCAACCCTGAACAAGATGCTGCTTTTCTGGGATACTTAAAGAATCCTTTTGCAACGGCGAGGGATGCTGTGATTGATACTAAATTTCCTGGTTCTCAGCCTACCTCCAGCAGAAGGGTCAAGAAGTTAAAAAGCTGCGAAAAAAATGTTACTCACTGTAGAACAGCGGCAGTCAAGGGTAATTTTTGCAATGAACTATGTATACCGCGACCCTCAATTTTGGAACACGGTCGTTTTTACTGGTGAAAAGACATTCCAGTCGACTTATAACGGCCAAATTCGTATTTATCGTCCAGACAATACAAAGGTTTGAAGAATACTAGCTCCGTTGCTTTTAGATCTGGACGTTTCTCTGTAAATGTATGGGGCTGGATAAGTGTCCATGGGCCTGGTGTTTGTTGGCGAGTTGAGGGAAGGTTTAATGCTTTTTGAACTATATAAATATTTTAGAAAACGTAATGCTCTCACCTATTGAACAAATGTATCCCAATAATAATTCCATTTATCAACAAGATAATTGTCCAGTCCACACTGCTGCCAACGCTGTAACGGAGCGGCTTCAAACTCATAATGCGGAAGTGCTGCCATCTCCCAGTTTTAGTCCCGGTATTAATCCAATAGAAAACGTTTGAAATATAATTGTAAAAAAGATATAAAAGAAATTTTAGGCCGCAAAATTCAAACGAATTATGGGAAATAATCCACGAGTGCTGAGAGGAGCTTGATTCAAACACTATATGTAATGTTATGTGCTGCCCTCTAACAGAGAGGAGAATGTAATTACTCCCTGGCTAGTAGGGTGGCGCCATCTATGAGCCAATTGACGAACAGTCACCTAGCACATACTAGAAAACTCTGGAGGATTCTAGAATGTCATGGAATAGGATTCTGGTACATTCTATGGATGTATATAAAGAGGTGAATCCAGCAGATGGGGGGATTCAGTGAAGTATACAGTACAGTTCTAGTATACCTTACCACTTAATAGCTTATACGATGGACCCATCTAAAAAAAAGTACAAGTTGACTGCCGATGAAAAAAAAATTTTCTTTAGAAGCTATAAATGCAATGTTCTGACCTTCAAAAATATCATGTTCTCTGAAGAAATTCAGTGGTGGCTATCAATCAAAAAACCGATACCTGTGTTGAAACAATTTCTCTGTACAATTGCTTCTTCAGCCTCAGTGGAACGGGTTTTCAGTACCTTTTGACTAGTACATTCCGATATATAAGAAATAGACTGGCGATTAAAAAAGCAAGAAAATTAGTATTTTTCAAGGTATTTTTGTTCAAATATTATAATGAGAATTAAAATTAAGTGTTTCAGTTCAATATTTCTTATCTTCCATTGTAGTATTTGCTTGTAAAAGTTTGTTCCTTGTTTTTGTAATTCAAAAAGTCTGACTAAGTTATTTATTTTCGTTCAATAAATATTCTGAAAATTATCATCGGCTTTGATTTAAATAAAGTCATCAATTTGACCAATTATTATAATAATTACTGTTAAGGCATAAAATAAACTATTGCCCAGCCCATACATTTTATTTAATTAATATTAATAAAAGGTTAGACAATATACCTTCCGAAAAAAAAAAAAATTTAACGGGCTATTTAAAAAATCATCGATGAAGTCACTACAACAATGCGGATGACGTAATAAATAGTCTATATGTCAGTATCAAAAGATGCACATTCAAAAATTGACATGTCTCTGGATTTTTTAAAAAAGATATGCCTATGAAATCAAAGGTTTAATTCACACATTGCCGCCATACGAACACGGTTTTTTCATCTTTGTAACATGTGTAACTAAAAATTGTTCGTTTTTTTTGCCTGTGGATCTGTAAACCTGTAAAATGTTCGACCTCCAGGCCCTGAGAATCTTCCCATCCTCCCGTCGACCCTGGTAAAGATTACCTTTAACTATATACAAGTGCTTACTTTTTATTCTCATTTAATTTCACTCCTATGTTTAATTTCGTGTAATTTCAAACGATACTCATATTTCAAATTCGTTTGGCATACCTCACATTTAAATAGTGTTTTCTTAGAATGGGCAAGGATATGGTGGGCATACGTGAGCACTCTCTTGCACTGCCTTTTGCAGAAAGAACATCGACGATTGTTTACGTCGAACTTATTTTTAAAACATTTATGGCTTTTGAAAACCGTGTTAAACTTGAAGGATTTCTCACAAACATTACACTTGTATTTATTCTTCAGGTGGGTAAGCCTGTGAACTCTCAATGATTCCTTGGACTTGTACTTCCTCACGCACAGGTCGCAATGATACGGTCGAGCTCGGGAGTGTGTGAACGAATGTTTCCTTAATATGGACTGCTTTTTAAAGCGTTTTTCGCAGAGTTTACACTGAAAAGGTCTTTTATCGGAATGTATGGGCATGTGCTTGTTCACGCTTTGCTTGGTACGGAAAGCCTTGTCACAAATTTTACATCTGTAGTTTTTAACATCAGCATGCACATTGAGATGATCGGTTAGGTCTCGTTTGGATGAGAAAGTTTTCTCACACAAGTCGCACTTGAACTTTTTGTAGTTCTCCTCATGGCGTTTTATGTGGGCTTTCAGGTAACGCGGAAATTCGAACTGCTTATTGCAAATGTTGCATATGAAATCCTCCCGCAGAGGCTCCTCCTGGTGGCTTTTTCGGTGATTCTCCATGGACTTATCATCGTAAAATACTAAGTTGCAAATATCACAGGATCTCGGCTGATGCATCTTTTCTATGTGTTCTTTTAAACCAAAGTAAAAGGTTTTGTTTCCACAATATTCACAATTTCCTGACTGCTTCAGCTCAATATGCTTGTTTTTATGTGCAGTATACTCCTCTTGATTAGGTAATTTTTCACCACATAACTGGCACTTTAAAGGATCGATATCTTTGTGAATACCTATATGTTGCTTTAAAGCCTGCTTGCTAGTGAAGCCCTCCTTGCAGAAGTGACATTTGAAGGAACGTACAGTTTCATGCATCACTCGCACATGCCTTCTTAGACTCGTTGCTGTCGCAAAGGCACCCTCGCAAATCTAAAATATAAATACACCTAGAATTTCAATAACTCATATAATGGAGATTTAATACAGTCTTTTTACAGTTACAAATATGTGTGTATAATTTTTAATAACAAACCTTGCATTTAAACCTCTTCTCTCCAGTATGTACCACCTCATGGTCTTTCAAGGTGGTAATCTGCTTGAATGCCTTACCACACTCGGTACACATATACGGCCTATCATCGCTGTGTACCCTTTGGTGTAATTTTGTTTCCCTAGACGTGGGAAAAGTTCGTTCGCAATTAGGGCACCTGAAAGGCTTTGCGCACATATGTTTTCTAACATGCCCTACAAACTGAAACCTATTTTTCACAAACTCTTTGCAAATGAAGCACGTATGATCTGCAGAGTGTATCATGTTGTGTATTTTCAGTTCGTGCTGGTTAATAAAAATGACCTCACAGGTTTTACACACTACTCTTTCTTTGTTGTTGGTATCAGGCTCTATTATTTCAACTTTAACTTTAGCCAAGGGTAGAGTACCAAGCCATTCGTTACTGGAGTCACAAAAATCGATATTAGGTTCTTGTTTTATTTCAACTATTTTAGGAGATGATGTGGTAGACACTCGTTCTTTCGTTTCCATTTTAACTATATCTCTTGTTATAAATTATACTATAAATACTAGCCCATATGCGTTAAAGTCTCATAAATACACAACAGAATTAACCTAATTTAACAACAGTTAAACATCCCAGCTCCCAGCTAAAGTCACTAAATGCAAATGCTAAATCACAGACTTTTGACAGGGTCGGGAACTGGGACAGGGAAAGCACAAAACAAGAGAAAGTATGATGCAACGTTGCCAACAAGCAATATTGACTGGTCTGTCAAATATTACGCCATAGCCAACTTATTTTCCCTAGAGCACAGTGGCGTACCACATTGAGGGATACCAGTATGAATAAATGTATTATTTTTTGTTGGACCCAATTTTACCTGTTAAATACTAAATGGTGTAGTGGAGCATAATTTTAATTCCGATCTATTGTACTATTGCGGCCGAATTAAAGTAATCGTTTTTTTATCAAGTAGTTTGTTTTCTAGACATGGCTACCGGAAGATTAATTCAGATTTATTTTTAGGACTTTCCTAGCATTCTCGTCTTTATATATCGAAAACTGTTCGAGATATCGTACTGCCGTTTGCCCCATTCGATTTATCTCGCACTTTTACAAACTCGTAAAGTTTTGGGAGTACATCTGAGTACTTTCGATTTTTTCCAAAAAATATCGAAAGGTTTATATTTTTAAAAAACCTAGTTTAAAAAAATTCATAGTTATATCAGTGCTGTTTTTGGAAGATTTGTTGTCAAAGGTATGTTGCCGTTTCTATTAACTTGTAAAATAATAAAAACAAACAATAAATATTTAGTTTTTCAGATTTTTCCCATATTGATATTTTCTATTTAATATGTGCATTGTTAGGTTAAGTTAGGTTATAGGTATATAGGTGTTTATCTGAATTTACGAGTGTATCAAGCCACATCTGATTTTGGCTGCCGTCAAGACCATTGACTTATTCATAATAACGTATTGATATAGCAAGATTTATGTTCATTAAGGGCCGTCCGTGGTTAGGTTGCCCGCGAGGAATCGGGGGTTCGAATCAGCTTCTTGCAGTTTTTTTACTACATTTTGTGCGAGATGTATCTCGGTTCGATTAGCAAGTAAAATACGTAATACGAATATTTCTTTAGGTTAGTTAGTTGTTAAATATGTTAATATCATTTGATGTAGTATAGTTGCTTTTGATAGATAATTTCCCTTACTCTTAACGGCAGCCAAGATCGGATGTGGCGCGAGACGCTCGTCTGAGTTTGCATTATTATGCAACTTAATATACATAACTTTATTTTCAGACTTTCAGAGGCTGTTGAGTTATTGCAAAAAAATAATTTGAACTTTGACACCTTGCATCTTTTTCCACAGCAACATTTTACTAAACTATGGCCTATTGTTAACGGTCCACCCTGTATAAAGACCCTATAAAGTCCATTCGGCCCAAGTGGATGCATAATGGCGGCGATGATATGTGTGTGCGTGACGCGCGTGTGTGTCAAAAGCAGGTATTTGTTACGACAAAGTGGAAAAATATATGTAAGTAAAAACGTTACCATTAATTGTTTCGTGACCAAATCAGTCATAACAGACGTGTTATTTTAATTTCATTACATTGAGTCTAATCACACTATGCTCGTCAAAACAAAAACAGCTTCGAGATGTCGTTCGGAACGATCGGGAAAAATATGGACGAATCGAGAATAAGCGCCACGGATATATAAAAAGCGGATCCAAAGCACGGGGTCAGTTATATATTAGATTAGCAAGTGATCAGATGAGATCCAGAATTGTGAACTATAGTAGATCAGTTAAACTTAGTGTTATTAAGGACTAATTATTGTAATTTAGTAATTAATAAATCAGTGGTTAGTGAAAATTCGTGTTGCAATTATTGGACCTACGTTTCGGGCGTTTACTAGAAGGTGTAAACACGTAACACTACTATAACCACAGAACGCAGACAAAATTTTTAACAGTTAAAATATTGATATTTAGTATAATTTTTAAAAGTCAAAAGGTAACTAGGTCATTTGGCTAATGTCATGATATGATGCACAGACTGCAGTAATCAGCACAGGACAGCATCGACTGGCTAAGTTAATGGAGAAGCCGCCACTGGTCAAGTTGTTACCACACTGTTACTGTTTTATCGACGTATCAAGTGACAAAATCATTTTTTTTTTCTACAGTTTCTTAAACAAAAACTGTATCAGTTTCCAACTTTCCTCATGAACAAATTTGAATGAATTAGACATAACGGTTAAAAACATTTTTAATCTTTTATACAAAATAGCTTGGCTATGAAAAAATGTCAATGATTATTATTGAACACATAGTACCCTCTAACTTAAATGACTGTTGGAAATTCATAAATCTATTATTTTCAGTACTGCTAATTTCAATAGATACATTCGAGAAAATTACCACAGACAAATAAGTTAAATTATACTGTACAAGTTGTTCAAATGTAATAAATAGAAAATCCAGTTGATCAAGTATAAAAATAAGGAATTTAAAAATCTATATCACAAAGTAGATCATCCATCCCATCATTAAAAACGTCTTCCTCTTTAAGTTCAGAATGTTTGCACAGAATTTCATCAAACCCATCATTAAAAATGTCATCCTCATCCTCGGAAAGTTTACGTTTTTTCTGAGGACTAAAGTAAGTTCGTATATCTGCCATACCAGACCCACCACCGACACTTACGTCAAGTCCCTCTGTCACAACACTTGTTTCTTGTTTTTTTACAGTCACATCATCAAATGAGTCTTTAGACAAGCCAACTTTCTTCAAGGTCATCTGCTTTTCTTGCAGCATTAGCCATATTGAATCGTCGGCAGTATCTGGTGCTATGAGGTATCGAATTACTACTGTGTTCTCTTGGCCTATCCGATGGGCTCTGGCCTCTGCCTGACTCAGGATCTATAAAAGATCATTTGTTAAATAAATGACTAAAAGTAGTGTAAGTTTAGGAAAAACCTCAAAGATGTTTAAAGCATATCTACAGGATGTTTTTGAAATACAGATATATATTCAGATTCATCAATCGTCATATTTTTAAAATGAATTTTGAATATTGCAAATGATTATCGATTATTATTGATTTACGCCACAGTAATTCGCTATTAACACGTAAAAATCTGTCATTAGCTATCGACAGATCAGTGCTACCTGCTACTTGGCGACGGCACAATAAAAACAATTAATTAATGAAGTTTATTTATCTCAAGGATATTATATGTCACAGTTTTAAGTAAAAAATACAGATAAGTCAAATATACACGTCACATTCTAAAATAATTCGCACTGCTTTATTTCGAAGTTTTTGTAGTCTGTCCGTGTTAGCGTTTGAGGTTTAGATTAGTGAACAGTAGTATGTAAAGTGTGGAAGGATTAAATTAATTAAAGTTAATATACGACGATTTTACTTCTAACTGATAAACACGGACTTACTTTTCTAAAGTAACCATTTTTTTTACCTATTTTCTTCGACACATAGTCAACGTGATCATTTAGTTTTAGTTCTCTATCAATAACAAGTATTTCATTTTTTTTTGTTCCACCTTTTCATTATTTAAAATGACATTTATGTTTAGTTATTTAAAAGAGTTGTATAAACAATTTGAACCAATAAACATTCATTTTGACTTCCTTTGAGACGTTGCTTAATTCCAGGTTTACTCTCTCCACCAACTGATTGTCAGCATAATATATTAACGTATCATCGGCAAAAAGGTGGATTTTACATTTTTTCCAAAACATTCCTGAGGTCATTGATATACAGTATAAACAGCAGTGACCTCAGGACGCTTCCTTGGGGCACCCAAACTTATTTACAATAGGTCCGGATTTATATTTATGCAGCACCATATTTGAAAAACCATATGCTTTTCATTTTAATAATAGTACTTGCCTATCAATTGTTTCGAATCCCTTTTAAGATCTATAAATACAGCACACATTTCTGTTCACGGTTTGTTTAGTTGTTTAGTTTAGTAATAGATAAGTGGGGTAACAGTATAAGAATCAATAATTATTTTCAATACTCAAAATTTACTTTTTGGTTTTTGGATAAATAAATATTATTTTACGAATATTAAAAATATAACGATTGATGAATCAGAATATATGCCCGTATTTCAAAAACATCCTGTATAAATATATGATACTTACGCTAGGATTCCAGTGCAGTTCAGCAAATAATACCAACTGGGCAGCAGTCAGCGTAATGCCAGCATTAGCTGCCGTTATAGACAAAATCGCACATACGTAGTTGTCATCTAGCTGGAACTTGTTGATGAAATACTTTCTCTGATCCGAGGAAGTGTTTCCGTCTATTCTAATATACTTTACATTTTTCTTTTTCATTACACATTCAATGGCATTTAGCATGACGTGATGGTGGGCAAACACTAGGAACTTGACTTTCTGCTCTAACACTTGCAATATGTAAGAACTGAAAAAAAAAAGTCTACAATCTCTTTATATACAGATGTCTGCTTAACTTTCCCTCTAACACAACGCTCCCTTCAGAGTGCCATTTCCCTGAAGCATCCGCCATGTTCCCCAGATTTAGCACTATGCAACTTTCTTTTCCAAAAAATTTAAATTTCGTTGACCAGCTAATGAACTGAGCTGCAGCTTCAACCAATAAAACTTTTTTATTTCTCTAATGATTACAAATTACAATTGGTTATGCCTAGTGATATGTATCACATACGAGAAAAGGCAAAGGCACATGAAATTTCACCGCTGCCTGGTGTGTTAAAATAGTACGAAAAATTTAATTTTACAAAAATAAATATAACCTTAAACCTCCCTCAAACTCCACGTTTACTTACCAGACAGATGGTATTTTTATTTTGGCGGTTTCTGCAAAGTACGTCAGCAACAAGGCATGCTTCTCCGCAGACTTCTTCTGACTGTTGTACTTATTTGCAAGGGCAATCAAGCAATTTCGATCCTCCTCCGAAAACTCTTCAAGTCTTGTATCCAAAGTTATAACTTCTTGCTTTTTACTCGGCAGCATTTTGAGTACATCCTCCTTTGTTCTACGAATCATAAACTTTTTTGTTAATATAATCTCCAACTCTTGCAAATTCGAATGACCGCTGGCATCCCATCCAAACTGTGTCTGTCTTCCATCACAGTACCTTGCACTGAATTCATAGAACGAACCGAAGAATTTACTGTCTATCAGGTTGAGTTGTGTGAAAAGTTCACTTGGTCTGGACAGTGCAGGTGTTCCACTTAGTAAAATTACTCTCTTTGCTATTTTGGCAAGTGCCATAGATGACTTGAAACATTTAGTTTTAAAACTTTTAATTACATGTGATTCATCGATTATTAGTATACCAAATCTTCTATCCAATAGTTTGTCCAAGCAACGCGACATCATATCATGTGATACTATCAATATCTTGGCATCACCAATGTAGTCTTTTCCTGATACCATGTACTGTACTTGCAAAACTGATACTGAAGGCAGATAGTCTCTTATGGTTTCTTCCCATACTGCTCTGAAAATGAAATAACTATGTAAAGTGACATTTCTATATTAACATATAGCTATAAAATAATCTAGGAAATGTTTTATGGTCCTCTAAAATAGGTAACTGGTAAATAGAGTTGAGTTACCTACCCATTACCATAATTTTCAACCTACACATGACAAAATAAAATTCTGCATCTTGTATCATATACATACGTACTTCATACTAGCTGTAGTTACTATCAGCAAAGGCCAATCATTCATGTAATAATTGGCAATAGCAAGTGCCTGGAACGTTTTCCCGAGGCCCATGTCATCCCCTATTAGACACCTGCCCATCTTATCAATACCAAAACTGAAACAAATTTTGGTTATTAAAATCAATACAGTGTTTACTTCACTTTACCTCAAGCCTTCCAACTGAAACGGCATTAGAGCGCTGCTTAATACGGGATCCAATTTTGTGTGATCCACTGTTACTTCATTATGCGGTTTCTTTATACAGTTAAGAACAAAAGCAGGTAATTTACTAACATTTAGTATAGCTTGCAGATTTTTCAGTTTAGAGAGCAGTAAATCATAGTCTTTTATATGAAAGTTCCAAATACGGGATTTTGGATCTAAAAAAGTAAACAAGTTATGAAAACTTATTAATACAGTAAAGGAATTTTACCGTATGATCTAGAAGGAATAGTTTTAAATAATGCTACAGCTTCTTCGCTGAAACCGTTAAGTTCGACGGAAAATCTGTCCTGAGAAAGCAAAACACACTTTCCAGTGAGTTTTTCTTTTCCATAAAACTGTTTGTTAGGTGAAGAATATGCCATGATTATCCTAATTCACACTATATACACAAAATTAAACATTCTCAATGCATAAAATACCATATATTAGACGTTATACTGACTATCGATATTGACTTTGGTTGACTTGATACGTAACAGAAATAGAAATTTAAAATTTTAAGGTTATCTAATTTTGACTTTAACCTAAGGATAAACGTCACTTGTCACTTCTTCTTCTTCTTTATTGTTCCATATTATTAACAAGCATCTTCAAACGTGTTCCGTGGGATTTGACTGAGGCATATTCTGACTCCTAGATTAAGGGCCGGTTTATCAGTACTGGGGCCATATTTTCGAGCTCCATCGATAGTTGTCGCATGCGAAATACTAGGCACTCGGCTTGTTTAAAAAATTTCCCTTATAGTTTTGAGGCGGTATTTTCGAACACCATCCGAGATTTCTTTTTCGCACACGTGAAAATGTCGTATGGCAAATGTGGCAACGCTGTCTTGTGCAACCAAATAGACTTGAAACTCCTAGAAAACACTAATGTCACTAATCAGCTGTTGTATGTGTATATATAATTCGGCGATATTTTCAGGTTATAATATTGCATGTATTATTGAATGCTAGATTTTGTTAATAATATGTACCTAAAAATATTAACATGTAGAAGAGACCCTATAACGTAGAGACTGGCTCACTCGGCTACACTCGGCCCCCACTCCACCCAATTGGATGCATCATGGCGGCGGTGGTTACAGTGTGCGCGTGTATAGGAAATCTATACTTCGGCCGAAAACTCGAGTCAGTAACGCAAAAAATAAGCGGCACTCACGTCAAAGAATAATAGCTCTTAATTGATACTAAAGCGGCACCTCGTTCTACCATATAATCCCATTGAATCGAGAGAAATATATTAAGTTTTATCCGCCTGATAGAAATGGAAATCACCACTACCACAAACAATTTAAATGACCTAGTCAACCGCATAGGGAAAATAAATTAACGTGTCACCTTTATACCTAATAATTTGCTCAACTAACTATTCAGTCATAAGAAAACTTGGAAAGAGAGAAAGAGATCGTATATCCCGGGCGCTCAGTGGCGCCACATACGTTATTTATGTAAGTATATATAAAATAATAATATTTCATAAAATAAAAAATAAATATAATTAAATTTGTTTTCACGCTCAACTCGGCCAAAAAGAAAAACTGGAGTTCTATTAAGAAAATTTTTAATGGCAGGCATAATTTTATTTGGAGTGGAATACTTACGTAATCCGACATTAAAACTGTAGAAGGGTTGATGTTTATAATAAGTTTAACCATGCCAGTTGTTCTTATTGCCCAGCAAGGACCAACGTGGAGGCGTGAGCATATTCCTTACCGGGAAAGGATGGTGGCAGGGTTGTTAATTAGAGAGTAACAGGTTAAAAAGGAAAAAAAATAAGTAGACTTACAACTTAAAAATAAATTACTGTTCTATAACAACATAAATAAATAATAATATAATAAAAAACAAAACGTATCAACAATAATTTTCCACAATAAATAATTCATAATATCACAATCACTACATGACACTATCACTGATTATCACTCACTCACCACTGTCACTGTCACTATCACTGCTGGCTCCTACATTTATTATATTATATATTATCTGGTCGATAGCCGAGTGGGTTAAGGTGCGAGGTGGCAATCGCGATTAATCACACGGACATTGCACCACCGGGTTGGAATTTTGGCTCCAGCACTGTCGGAGGAAATGATTGTATGTCCGCGTTTTTTCAATGTGTAACCCCCATCCGCACAAGCCTTGGCTTCTGGAATTGGGGGTTGTCTAATTTCTGTGGTGTTTATTTGCAAAATGGCAAGTCGCTATGCACCACGGAGACATCTATGATGTCTGGTGTATAGTAGCATTAGACCACATGAGAGGATTCAATTACCTCTCACCACTATACCATATATATATATATATATATATATATATATATATATATATATAATAATTTATCTGGATTTCCTGTTGTTTTTACATAAGAATCTATGCGAACTTGTAGTTTCCCGTTCATCAGTTAACTTATACAGACACTTAAGAATTACTTATGTAATGACTATTTCATTCAAACTGATTATATACGCAAATCGTTAGAAACTAGTAAAGTTCAATGAGTTCTTATAGAGAATTACGGTTTCACTATCCAACTCGAATCTTATAGATCCATGTATATAAATTTTTTATAAGTTTCTATGAGCCATTTTTGGCAGGGTGGTGAGGTAATACGCATAATAGTAGTTTGTGCAACAAGAGTGGATAATCCACTCGAGTTGTACAGTATACTTTTTCTACGACCGGATTAAGAAAAAACTACAAATAATAGTTTTAATCAAATTTTAATATACAAACTTAGCTACTGCTTAATCTTATGCTCTAGGTGAAGACATTTTATAAAAGCGGCAGTAGCCTAGTGGTTTTATCTATGCTTCGAAAAGCGATAGTGCCAAAATTAAACATAGTGTTGTGCGCGAACGGGTAAAACCGAGTGATAGTTTTAATCTTTGTTAAGCTTTATTTTTTATGCTTTTTTTATACAATATTACTTATTTTAATTCACCTTGTGGTGAAATCAGTTTTGAGTTTTTTATATTTACATTTTTTACTTACGCCAAACCAGCCCCCCCTCGGCCCGACCTTGCGATGCACCGCCGCGTCAACGCGGTGGTCGCAGGGTCGGTCCCGGGACGGGTTCTGGGGAGGCAGTTTTTGTACTCAGTTTACCATGAATAAAGTTGTTTTGAATTGAATTGAATTGATGCTTCGAAAAGCAAGAGATAATTGGTTCAATCTCCCATATAGCTACTTTTTTTTTTGTCATAATATACCTCTAAAATTTTTTTCTGTATATAATAATTTCAATAAAATTTTAGGTGGTATACCGTTTATCGATTCTTCACTGGAATCACTCATTTTAAATTATTTTCTAACCCAAACTGCACGAATATACACACTGACAACTACTGACAATTACTTTGACAGCTTACGCACCAACTTGAATTTTTTAAAACGAATAGTCGCCTGTACTTAATACATGAACTGTGATTGGTCGATTTCATATCCATCCTAGAACGTATATGAAATATATCCGTTCAGTTAACTGGAATGGCCCACTTATCCATTCTGCAGACTGTACGGAAAACAGCAAATTTACATAAGGGAGTAGAAAATAGTTATTTGTGTATTAAGGCCGTAAAGTTGATCTTTCTCGGATGAGAAGTTTGCGACAGAGGCACGTCCAGTGGCATTAGCATTTTGTCAACACCTAAATCCGAATAGATAACTGTGAAGTGATTCATGAACAGGAACAGGAAGTATCAAAGATGATATGTACATACTTTCTGGATGAAAATTCGGTGGCATTTGTTTATAACAGCACCTTGAATGTTGTAATAAACAGTTTTTTCCTAATAATTTTGATCGTAGCGCTCGGCGAGAAAAAAGATTAATATAAAAGATGTAGGTATCAATGGTTTATGGATTGTTATTAATTAATAGAAAAATAAACAATATCCGCGTATAAACTATTTTAAAGTTTAGCCTGTGGTATGCTTAAACTACGGTTCAAATTTGACTAAAAAATATTCAATAGTTTTTTACGCACTAGTGCGTAAGTTTAACTTTACGCAGTACACAGCATGCGTAAAGTAGGGTAGTAGAAAAAAAATTATATATTAATTTCATCCCAATGATGTCGTATACCGTCTCTGCTTTGTAAGAGTTTAAGAGGCAACCTAATCAATTTAAACCTTGCCCTAACTCCCAAGCGCAAATGGTTTCACCTTTATCCGAATATCTGGTTAGCCACAGCCTATATCGATCACACATGCGCGTTAAAAATCTAGCACAAGATCCTCCTTTATGTTTACAATTTGAGCTTATTGTGATTTGGTATTGTGTCGTGGAAGTGTTGAAGTGATTGTTGAGTAATTTAAAACAACAGCCGATACGAAAACAGCCAAATTGCAAATTATCCCGTTCATTAATTGATTAATTTGAGGTGGTAATGTAATTCACATTACCAAAGTGAGAATTTTATTAAAAGTACACATAGATAGTAAATCTGGCGACTGAAATCAGATATAGGATTGGAATGAGACTTGTTCTAAAGAAATTTATAATTCACACATCATCAGACCATTTTTCAGAAGAAAAGCAGTTTATTTCTATTTCCCTTTAGTTTTTAATCTTATTTAAGTCGTTTCGTTTCCTTGTTAGAAAGTTCAAAATTAAATGCGTGCATGAACTAAAGAAAGTGTTTAATCATTCAGGAAGTGTTATTTCTTTAGAATTAATTGAAAAATAAACAAAATGGCCTCAAGGTCCCAATTTGCCATTGACAAAGAAGAATGTAAAGGTAAGATTTTTTTATAATTATGCCTTTGTCTCCGCACTGTCGGAGAAATTTGCAATCTAAAAATAGAGGTTAGGTTCATTAAAAATGTAAACATTTCTAACAAGTTGATTATTTAACAATCTAGAATATAACACTAACTAGCTACCGTTATAGTGTATGATTTAGCTGCATTTTTCCATTTATGTTCTCAAGTTAACATTGCGATGGTTATTTTGTTGTTGCCAAAACCTCTTTTGTTAAAAAACAATATAGCTAAATACAGGAATATTTAAATATTTTGCCGAAGAGAGATAATGCAAAATAGTTTTGTTTTTTGTGTCAGCGATATTATTTTACTTGATCATTTCCCAAAATATTTTTTACAGGCGGAAAGAGCGTGCGTAACTTCGCCCAAATTGTGAAAATAGCACATTTTCGTCGAAATCTATAAAAATATTATTAGTGGCACAAGACTTGGCGACTGTAAGTCTGGTCGGGACAAAGATCAATCTATTCTTAGAAAATCTTTGGGTCACATTTTACTTTTTTGTTACACACGTTGCCACAATATCGGTGCGTATTTTTAGAAAATGATTATTTTGATCGTGATGCCTCAACCGACTTTCCCGATGATATACCCACAAATTGTTTTGCATTTCATTATTTTTGTTCCTGAGAAATTTTTTCACGCGTAGCCTTCGTGCGATGAACTATTTTTGCGATGTTATTAACTCCTCGTTTACATTTTTTAACCGTAATAACTTTAACAACGTTGTTATTAAAATTTTAATCTCATAATGTACGTACATATATGTCTGAACTAGCAGAATTAAAAAACTCATAAGTCTATTACTTATTTGCCGCTAACTAATCGTGAAAGTAACAATTTTACCGTTGTTAATTTTTAAAAAATGTTCAAGTGTTCTACTAACCTCACATGGAAGTTAACAGAACATCTGCCAAATTTTTTTTTTAAATTAAAAGTACAAACAAATGGTGCAAATGAAATAAAAAAAAAATCAAGGCGATAAAACAAAAAAATCATTTTTTCTACTACCGTGCGTAAAGTAGTTAAACTTTACGCACTAGTGCGTAAAGTAGTTAAACTCTACGCACTAGTGCGTAAAGTAAAAAAGTAAAAATGCCTATCGAAGCGTCTGTAATAGTCATATCTTATTTTAAAATGGCAATAAATTGGTTATTTAATTTTATGTAGTCCGTTTATTTATTATCACTGAGTATATTATTATAAAATATATCTATTTTCTGTGTTCTGCAACAGTAATGCTTGAATTATTGTAATTTTGAAGTTTCATGTACATTTTTAAGGATTTCATTTCATTTAGAATTAAGTTGGCCAACGCGATATTGTGATTTTTATATGATTAAGTAAATTTGACAGTTAAACGTAATGCCTACGTTTTAACATTTTTCATTCATACTATTAAAAGATTAAGGTAGGTAAGCTTAAATATTTTATTTTTTTTAGAACAATATTTAATTTCGTTTTTATTGTGGAAATTGTAAAATTTATTCACATAATTTTCATTAAAGCAATCAATTTTGTTTTACATAGCAAGTACCCACATCTAGTTAGAATAACATTATTCAACAACTAACTTTACTATCTTATTATTTTACTTTACGCACTAGTGCGTAAAGTGAAATACTTAACGCACTAGTGCGTAAAGTAGAATTTTTGTATTTCAATTTATTCATATATTTTTGGTAACCACTGCGGTAGTAGAAACAATTGTGTATGCAACTCGTCTGTAAAGTGCCTTTTTTCATTCATGGAATTGTCCATTCGTGAAAAAATCACTTTACACACTTGTTGCATAAATAACTATTTTAGAATGAGCAAAATATTCAGAATTGAAAGTTACGAAAGAAAACATAAACACGACAGAAAAATGATAATCAAAGTCTACAACAGACTCAAAAATTAAATTAAAGATTTTTAAAGGAAGAACATTAGTGAGACAGGCGAAACATCGTGAAATCGGAAACAAATAATTGATCGCGACAAAACTGAATAACATGCAGAGTAAAGAAATTTTTGAAGCAATAATTGACAAACGAGAAACGGTCTTAAATAATTTTAGGACATAAGTAAAGAACGGGAACGGAAAATTTCTGCCCTAATAAAAATGAACCTTACAAGCACCACATAAGACCATTATAAAGAAATCACTTTTCTTATAAGGATCTTATAAAATCCTTATAACGAAATCGCTTTTCTTGTAAAGGCCTTTACAGATAATTATAACTAGAGTGAAGGAAAGCTGACTCTCAAAAGCCATTTTCAAACAAGCTTAAATGGTTTTTCTATTGAGTTTCGGGGAAAGAAAAATCAAGTAATGTCCAAAAAAATTGTAAAATCAAGGTGAATTCGAAAACGGCACGATTAATTGTAAGACCCGGGATCCGGAAATTCCTGAAGGAAAACTCAGTCCCAAAAGCCATTTTCAAACGATGTTAATGGCTGTAAAGCATTTAACAACATTTATTTAGTCAAACTGGGTTATAGTGAGACTGAAAAGGTCGAAATATTGTCCCTTTATGTGAAAAATAATAAAAATAAGTGTGCCACAAGAAGAGAATACATGACGTTGTATCCGAATCGAGTGATTCCTAGTGTAAACACGTTTTTGAATATTTATCGTTATGTAAATAGGACTCATAGTTTTTCAAGAAAACGACGTAACTTTACAGCAAACTAGGAAGAAGATCTAGATATAATGTTGTATTTTGAAGGTAAAAATAGTATATTATATACCTAGGTTGAGAAGTAAGCTATTATTTACTGAGCACTTTTATATCCTAGGTAGTTTTTTATTATAATTTTTTACCTAGGGAGAGAAATACTACTTCTCATTAGAGGAATGGAGTAAATAATGGTGATTTCTCAGGTTAGTAGTAAAAAAATAATTTATTATAAAAATAGATCGATACCTTATTTTAATATTTGTTTTAGAAAATTCGATTAATAGTTTATTAAATGCTTGTCGTGAAATGGAAAAAAGTTATTCCAACTTTCAAAGAACTTTGAAAAAGCATCAATATAGGAATTACAAAATATTATCCGTCCGGGAACTGAATGAAAACTAAAAATGTAGAAGATTGGGGTTTTGTCAGATCATGCTCCAGGAATTAGATGATTTTTTAAAACAAATTATGTGGACAGATGAGTCGAGTTTTTCCACAGCGGGAGTTTTTAATAGGAAAAACCGACGTTCCTGGGAGAATAAAACCAAAGACAGAGAAAGGCCAAGCAAATAAAAGAATCGGGTAGAAAATCAATCCACGTTTGGTGCGGAATTTTTCAAAACAAAGTAGTTTGGCCTATATTTTATGATTTTACTTTGACATCTCGAAATAATTTTACCAGAGATAGACCGTCTAATTCAAGAATTCCCTATGGACGTATTGTCTAGAATGATTTGGCATCAGGACGGTGCGACTCCACATAGCGTTTTAGAAGTTCGGGAACATTTAAATAATCAATTTTTCATTTGGATAGGCATTAGGACCATTAGATGACCACCAAATAGCCCTGATTTGACACCGTTAGATAGATTTTTATGGGGGTTTTTAAAAGACAAAAACAATTGTAATCATAACCACAATCTTCAGGGCATTAAAGCAAAGATTCAAGAAGTAATTCACAATTTAAACAGAAACGCTATTCGCAATATTTTCCTAAACTTAAGAAGACGCTATGTGCTTTGCATTGAAAATAATGGTGGCCACTTTGAACGATTTCTTTAATTGATCACTTATGTAGTATTATTTTATCATAAAGAGTTTTCTCTTGCTTTGTTAATTCTGTTTTTTAATAAATTAAATAAATATGAAGTTAATTCTAATATCATATTAATTATTTGCACGTGATGATACTTAGGCCATAGATAATTTACATGTTGAAAATAGCACTTTTCATAGGTGAAAGCGTTTTCACATAATGTTAGCGTGCGTTAAAGATTTATCACACGCTATGTGAAATTTACGATGGCTCTGAAGGGCCATGACAAAAAATAAAAAAAAGTAGAAATTTCTACTTTTAAAGTAGAAGTTTCTACTTTTCAAAGTAGACGTTTCTAGTTTTAAAGTAGAAGTTTCTACTTTCAAAAGTAGAAATTTCTAGTTTTATATTGGAAATTTCTACTTTAAGACTACAATTTCTCTTGTGGTGGTAAACGACTTCTCTTGTGGTGTAAAGTTGATCGATCATAAGTAGATAGGTAGATAGATGATCTTATTCCCATTAAAAATATGGTGTCCCTTGGGGCTTGTAAAACTGAGACTAAATTTCTACGATTTTCCTGTGACAAGGATATCAATTATGTGAATTAATTTTAGAAGACAAAAATGGAGTTAAGGCGGATCTATTCGATACAGTTGATATTTACGTTTGTTTAAGAAACGAGATAAAATTATTGTTGAATTTAGAATAGTTAGTAATATCTAATGGAAGTGATGAATGTTAATAAATTTCAGCTGCAACTATACAACAAGATATTAAATAAAAAATATCTAACTATTTTTACTTTTTATATCAAACTTTTGTGCTGTTTTTTATACTACATTGCAATTTTAAGTGTCGTTTTACACATTGTTCTGTTTTATTTATTTTAGTATAATTTCGAAAAATGTTTTAGTAAACCCAAACATTTAAAGTCAGTATTTATATCTTTACAAGACGGTAACCTACATTTTAAAAGGACGGTTCAAATTGGCTATATTTATGGGCATCAAAGTCAATTTATTAAATGTAGATTCTGCGGGAACTAAATATTTTAATAATTTATACTGTTTTGATATGTCACATAACTAGAAATTTTACTAGATTACTGAAAACTAGTATCTGATAGATGTTGCTGTAAAAAGCTGTGATATATGGATACGCACTGTATAGAAGATCATATGTTTGTATTATGTGAGGAGGAAAAAGTAAGCCCAAATATAATTTATTATAGGAATTAAATTTTTTTAATATAAGTGCTGTTACGTATGATGTCATCTATAACACTTTTTGGGAAGATACACTTAATTTAGAAAATTTCAACTCAAAGTTAAAATAGGTCTTTCGTCGGTAATTGGATAAATATATTTTAAACAACGAAACTCATAGCATATTAGAAAATAAATTCATAGACTAAGTTTTGCTACTTGATATATATTTATGTTTTATGTTAAACTGGTAACGATGATATTATGTCTGATTTTAATGACTGATAACTTTTCACCTCATTAGTCCTGAGAAAAACAATAAAGATTTTCAAAACGTCGACTCTAAAGAGAAAATAAAGTTTGCTTTTTTATCCAATTACCGACGAAAGGTATATATATATATATATATATATATATATAAATTCTGCCCTTATGTAAGATATAATTTTAAGCAAACGATTAGAGAAGAAACAAAAATCACAAAAATATTATTCCCAGTTTTTATCATCGATCTCCCAAGATACTTACTCATTGTCGTGTTCACCTTTATGCAGATGAGAGATTGAGATGTACTTTTCATTCTCACTAAATGATTGGATAAAAGCCATAAAATATATAAATGCTGACATACTGAAATTTAGGGGTCATAGTATATGGATTTTGTCCTTCAATGACCACATTGATGGATATGAATCTGAATGATTTCAAATTATGGTCAATTATGATTATTTTGAAACTTAAAGTTCTAAAATCTATCACCGATATATTCGACCATAACACTGAGTTCATTTGAGCTCTAAAATCGGTATAATTATCATGTATGATAGGAGCAACTCTAATTTAGAGCTGCGGGTATGGGCTATTGATCTTCGATTTATCCCCTTCGATTCGTTAAAAGTTATTTTTCGAGGATTTTCTGTTAACAAAGCTGCGCGCCAGTGCAGAATCTCAAAAATGTTGTTAAATCATTCTCATCGCATTCATGTATGAATTTTTTAATAATTGTTAATATTTTCGATTGTTCTAAATCGAGATGTTCATAAAAAATTATGTTATTTAAAATGTTTTCTGGCGTCGCTTCTCTTTTCGAATAAATTTCAGATAAAAGTTCATAAGGTATACAATTTCTTAGAGTAGTTTCCCAGCAGTCAATTATAGTTATAATTACTTAAAAAACGAAGAACACATAAAGCATGACGGCAAATAACACTAGAAGACATTTCTGTCTTGAAAATTGAATAATTGGAAAGTAGAAATTTCTATTTTAAAACTAGAAATTTCTACTTTTGAAAGTAAAAATGTCTACTTTAAACCTAGAAATATCTACTTTGAAAAATAGAAAGTTCTAATTTAAAACTAGAAATTTCTATTTTTAAAGTAGAAAAATCCACTTTTTTAATTTTTTGCTGTGGCCCTTCAGAGCCATCGTAGAAATCAATAATCTTCAAGCGTGATTAGTAGTGCGTAGTAGTAGCACTTTTCAAAGCAGTCGTAGAAAAAACTTTTTATTTTACTAGTGAATAAACAACTATTTACGGTTGTTATGGAGTTAATAATGACGGTTTGAAATGTCAAAATTGAATAAACAATAAAATAATTATTTTCGTGGCCTACCTTGTTATTTTAGTTTCAATTGCGTTTCGACACGTGTGGCTCACTCTTCTTGCAATAAAGCAGCTCATTTGCATTTTAAATATCAAATATGTCAAGAAGTATTTAAGATAGACCTATACAATATTATATATTTGGAATCAGGGGGAAAGGGCTTCTCGAAAATATATATTTATTTCGTATCACGTGACCTATACATGATATTGTTTTTTTGATCACATTTCAATAAAACATAGGTAAGATCCTACAATTTTTATACGAAACTTTTTTTTTCTATTTTCAATAATAACAGAAATAAAAGGGGGTTCAGTATAGAGTGAATAACCCTGTATGTACTGTATTAATAGAAACGTAACGTGTAATTTAAGAAGATTACTACTATATGTATGTAATCGTACATATAATAACCAACTGAGTAATTATACACTTAATAAATATTTCAAAGATCTACCGCTTATTTTCCGAGATAATTAAGTGTAATCAGAATAATAGCTGTTAGACTTTGGACCTGATGCTAGAATCTAGTAGAAGTCCCCGCTAGAATCGTCGTCTTGGCGTTTGTTTTCATTGAACTTTGAACGATAAATCTAAAGGCATTTCCAAAACATTTTGGCAGGGTTACAGCTCTCGCGTGGCCTGACCAGTTTTAACTAGTAACACACCTCCAGGGAACGGTATAATTAAAATTTATATAAATTATTGTACTCTCTCTTGAAATCGTTAATTTATATTCAGTACATTGTGTGACTGAACCTACTTAACGGTGAAGAAGCGGCTTCGATTGGGCTTCTAGAAAAGCAGTGAAACCAATGGGCGCCTGCCACTAGCTATTACTAGGGTCTTATTTTTAATACTCAATTAGTCGATAAGCATGAAGGTTAAGATAATTTTAGGTAATCGACCCAGCCCCGGAACTGGTTTTTTGATTTTAAACGTGAGCCCCAGACGTCCGTCGTCGAAATCTTAACAGATCCTCTCTACTCGACTGTTTATGAAAATTGAGAAAAAATATTTGGAGTAGAGAGAGATAAATAAAACAATAATTTTATGGATTTCTCTATTTTATTTTTTTAAAAATTTAGTACGTAAGTTATGAACACAGAAAATCAAAAAATAAAACGAAGTAGGGGGCCTATTAATGAATTTATAATGTCCGCCAAAAAGTCTGCACCATATGGGAAACTTTTTTATTCAATTGTTTTTTTTTTAATGAGTTTCAGCATGATTAATAACCACAAAATTGCAAAAAATATTTGGCAGGTCAGGACTATGACGTCTCCAAAACGTAATTAGATAATAACTTATTACTAACTAGATTTCAGAGGGTATCATTACAAACTCTATTACAAAATAGAAGGTTCACTTCATCTCTTCGCTTTTTATATAATTTATTGCATAATCAAATTGACTGTCCCAATATTTTGTCTCAGTTGAATTTTTTTTAATACCTACCATAGTCTATCTGCAAGAAACTTAACGTCTTTTTATTGTCCTGCTGGTAGAACAAACATAATGATGAAGTCCCCTATATACAGGGTGTCTCACCGGGAACTGAATCGATCGATATAGGGAAAAGTACCCATCAGAAAATTTTGAAAATTTAGATAATTACTAATGTCGGTGTGGCCAATCCAACTAAAATAATTACAAGCAGCTGGCACTTCCGCTTATACCAGTCGATACCAACTTGCTTATTTCAAATGGAACGCCCTATTTATTTTAGGGTTTTCGAAAAGAGCATAAAATTCTGAGCCAAAAATATGTAGCATATCCTATAGGATATGCTACATATTTTGAAACGGCTAGGTTTAGGTATACCTAAACCTAGCCGTTTCAGAGATATTTGACATTTTATAGAAAATTTGACAGGTGCAACGGTTTGCAAGAACCGTTATAACTTTCTTCGTGTAAAAGATCCTCATTTGCTTCTTGTTACATAAAAAGAACACAAGGAGAACTACGTTCTACAACTGAAATAAATTCAATAATATCATAACAAGTGTTCCGTTTTTCGCGTTACATTTTGTCAACTTCAAACCGCGAAAACTTGTTTAGGTTAAATAGAATACCCTGTATTTTTTTACGTCAAATTGTGTAAAATTAAATTCCCTTTTTTCTGATATTAGCATTGTGGGGGTTAAAGTTACAACTTTTTGAAACATTTGCGATTTTATTAGAAATTCATGAATTGTTGTAATCATTTCATCAAAATAGCCATGATTAGAAACAATCAGGCATTATCTTATGTCAAAAAATGCCAACACGTTTAAATTGTACCAACGCAAACTTTTTAAATATGTTTATTGTTTATGGAGAATGTGATGAAGTAATAACAAGAACTTGCAGCACATTTGCTACTCGATATCCACAAAAACGCAAAATAACACTAACACTGTAACTTGCGTATTAATCGAATTGAAGATATGGCATGAACTAAAATAGCAGAGATAAGATCAATTTAAAATATGATTTCATTTTAATTTAATTATTGCTCAAAATTCCGCCCTCGAACCTCGACACATTTTTCGCACCTTCGGATTAGTTCCTCATGGGTAGCTCTTCTAATTGAATCCTGTGATTGTTTTGAAATGCATTTCTTACTCCTTGCATACAATCTTCAACGGTTGTTAATGGGCTCTCATAAACTTCATTTTTAATAGTTCCCCAAATGAAATAATCCAGAACTGATAAATCGGGCGAGCGAGGAGGCCATAAGAAAGGTCCATTATTGGCAATCCATTGATCATAAAAAGTTTCTTGTAAATAATTATTAATTAAATATGCATTATGTGGGGGAGCACCGTCGGGCTGATAAAAAATGTTTCTATGTTTAATTAATTTAATTTACCGTTTAAATTTTCCTGATAAAATTGTAATGCCACCATTCTAACGTTTCTTATGGCACAGTAAACATTGAACTGCCAACATTCCTGAAAGTTTCGCTCCCTGAACATATGAGGATTTGAGTCATTCCAATAATGCGAATTGTGTCTATTAAAAAGTCAATTTTTAGTAAATTTTGCTTCATCTGTCCATATAACATTTCCCAAATAAGAATCGTGACCTTCAGACCTTATTAGAATAAACTCACAAAAATTCTGTCTTCTTAGGAAATCTGTTTCTTTTAATCCTTGAACAAAATGGAATGAAAACGGGTGAAACTTATGTTTTAATAAGATTCTGTGAATTGAATCCTGCTCGTCTTAATGACATCCTTGGAAATGCATGAAAATATCCCAGAATGACTATTTCAATGTTTTCGTCATCAACAATAGGCTTTCTTCTTTGCATTTTTGCCTTGACAGAGCCATAATTTTTAAAATTTTCCAATATGCGTTTTACAGTGTTTGGTGACGGTTTCCGTTTTTCTGGATATCGAGTAGCAAATGTGCTGCAAGTTCTTGATATTACTTTATCACATTCTCCATAAATAATAAACAAATTTAAAAAGTCTTCGTGGGTGTAATTTAAACATGCTGGCATTTTTTGACATAAGGTAATGACTGATTGTTTCTAATCATGGCTATTTTGATGAAATGATTACCACAATTCATGAATTGTAAGTTGTAACTTTAACCCCCACAGAAAAAAGGGAATTTAATTTTACACAACTTGACGTAAAAAAATACAGGATGTTCCATTTGACCTAAACAAGTTTTCGCGGTTTGAAGTTGACAAAATGTAACGCGAAAAACGGAACATTTGATATGATATTATTGAATTTATTTCAGTTATAGAACGTAGTTCTCCTTGTGTTCTTTTTATGTGACAAGAAGCAAATGAAGATCTTTTACACGAAGAAAGTTATAACGGTTCTTGCAAACCGTTGCACCTGTCAAATTTTCTATAAAATGTCAAATATCTCTGAAACGGCTAGGTTTACGTATAGGATATCATATTTTATGCTCTTTTCGAAAACTCTAAAATATATAGGGTATTCCATTTGAAATAAGCAAGTTGGTATCGACTTCGGGTATAAGCGGAAGTGCCAGCTGCTTGTAATTATTTTAGTTGGATTGGCCACACCGACATTAGTAATTATCTAAATTTTCAAAATTTTCTGATGCGTACTTTTCTCTATATCGGTCGATTCAGTTCCCGATGAGGCACCCTGTATAATATAACACACAATTTTAATTTAATCTCACTTTGCTTCTAAATTTTGTAATTCAAATTGTCTGTGGGTGATTCACGTAAAATACTCCTACTTGGATCACACACTAAATGCATGTTATGGCTATTATTTTCAAATGCGAAAAATTCGCTTCTGCCAAATTTATAGTAAGTAGATGCCAATAGTTATGTAGTATTTCTTGGCAAATTATTGACAATTAGTGCAATATCTATTGAAATGATGCTTACTTTGGAGCACTATATTTACCTAAGTAAGTGAAACGGAATCGGAGACATATCTTACAAGTGGACAATTTGACGAGCAATTGATTCGATAAGAAAATTTCCGAGAATGCATGTTTCAATCAAGGTTTCAGTTAAAGATTTATACATTTCAATTAAACGATTAGAGATATCTACTATTTACTACAATGTAGTAATTTCTGTTTGAAATTGTCGCCATTGGTCGCAAATTAATCGTAATTTAAAGTACCTAATGACAAATACTCAAAAATACAAAAAAGTTATAGGTATATAGAATTGCCAGCTCGGTCACCTCAACTTACTCCTATGTGATACAAATGATTAGTAAGATGGTGTAGATCTTTAAACAGTAAAACCAGCCGTCATTAATAAAATGATGGTTAATGTGTGGTGGTCTTTACGTCGAATACATTTCCAAATATCTTTTACTAATCCATGATGTTTTAAATCCATCCCAGTGACTTCATGAGCACACCTGAGCGTATCTCCTGTTTCATAGTATTGTGTTTGTTCACTCAGTTTTTACATATTATTACAAATATTAGCAACCATTGAAAGATAAATATTGTTATGTGTATTGTGTACGCTTACGCTCTCTTACGGAGAGAGCAGAGAGGTTTAATCCCTAGTTGTAGACATAGTAAAAGGAAGCCTAATGGACAACCAGTATAACAATAGTTCACCAGTCGGCCCAAGGTGGCGCTGCCTCATAGAATACACTGGAAGGAGTAGAAACGTCTCGAATGACAGATTGGATTAATCGAGAATAAGCGCCACGAATATATAAGAAGCGGGACCAGCGGATCGGAGTCAGTCCAGTATAGTTCTGAGATGAGGTGATCAGATAAGATAAAGAAAAGTAATACATTGTGAATTATATAGTAGAGAGTCTATAGTAGATGATGATCTATAGGACTAATTATTGTAGTTTACTGACTAATAAATCGGTGGTTAGTGAAAATTCGTGTTGCAATTATTGAACATACGTTTGGAAATGTTTAGTACAGGGTGTAATCATTTTGTTACATTATATATTCTCTTTATGATATAAAAGCTTGTCGCGAGAATATACCTTGACACAGGTACTTAATTAAAAGAAAGGAGATTGCCCAAAATAAATCCGCTATAATAATATAATAATTCTTTTTTATTACTTATATTCTATTTAAAAGTAGATGAAATCGCAATATCTTTAAATTAATAGTATTATAAAAATAAAGTAGAAGGTCCAAAAGAAAGCTATGTTATCAATTTTGTTCAAAAATGTTAGTTACTTTGTCAACCAAATCAGGTGATTTGAAAAAAAAAACATTCGTAGCTACCGCGATAGAGATCTAAATAATTGCTGTGTGGTTTCTTTTACCATTCATGTAAAAATTATCGTATTTCCTAAATGGGTAAATGAAAATATTGGAGGCCTTTCCTCCATACAAATTTGGGCAATCTCCTTTACACAGGAAAATCTCGCGACAAGCTTTTATATCGTAAATAAAATTATATAATGTAACAAAATGATGAGTTTGATTTACTTCAAAGTTTAATTTCTTCTTTATTTTTAGAGCATTTAAATAAAAGCTTGTTTTTAAAAATGTTTTTTTAATATTAATTTATTTATTTTCAATAATTTTCAGTAACGCCTAGAACCTTCTAAAAAAGTAATGCTAAACCTATTTTAATTATCTTCATGTATTTTTTAGGTAAATATTATTTATACGGATCCATATTATTATTATTTTAAATCTTCAAATTCTTTTGTTCTTAGAAATAACTTTCTGGTTTGACGCTTGACAAATTAGTTTCTGCAAGTGGTGTGGACGATTGGCACGAGAGCTCCTTTAAGTAGGATCAGTCTTTTGGCTGGTGTTTGTTGCAATCGAAGCATTAGTGTTCTTTTGGTAATGTACAATTATTACACTTAACGCGGCAGGCTTGTAACTTGTAATTCAGCGTTCGGCAGGGCACATAGCCCGGAGAGTAGCTGTTGGTTGCAGTCTGGTTACGTTCCTTATAGTAAAATAAGGATTTTATAGAGGAGTTTGTGACTAAAAATATTATGTTTTAATATTCTGCTCTCTAAAAGCACATTTGAACTATGCTAAGCCCAGTCAGGCTATTTATTTTTCGATTGCAACAGACACTGGACCGCTAGATGGCGCCTGCTGATTGTTTTGCATGCCGCTATCCTATGGATACCGAGATGTACCAAATAGTCCAAGGATCCTCGTGTCAGTCGTGTCGGTCGTCACATGCCTACCTTGCACTGACGAGAGCCAACAGCTCAAAACTGCAATCTGCAAGTGGTATGGCATGACTGGCACGAGAGCTCCTTTAAGTAGGATCAGTCTTTCGGCTGATGTTTGTTGCAATCGAAGCATTAGCGTTCTGTTAAATAAATAAATAAACACCACAGAAATTAGACAAAACCCCCAATTTCAGAAGCCAGGGTTTGTGCGGAAGGGGGTTACACATTGAAAAAAACGCGGATATACAACCATTTCCTCCGACAGTGCCAGTGCCGGAGCCAGGATTCGAACCCGGTGGTGCGATGTCCGTGTGATTAGTCGCCTCGCGCCTTAACCCACTCGGCTATCGACCAGACTGGTAATATACAATTATTACACTTAACGCGCCAAGCTTGTAACTTGTAATTCAGCGCTCGGCGGGGCACATGGCCCGGAGAGTAGCTGTTGACTGCAGTCTGGTGACATTCCTTTTAGTAAAATAAGGATTTTATAGAGGAGCTTGCGACTAAAAATATTGACTAAAAATATTACTTTAATATTCTGTCCTCTAAAAGCACATTAGAACTAAGTATTGCGATTGTTTATGAATTTTCCGGTTTGCATTTTTCGATTAGTCTGACGAGGCTTCAGTGATCCCCGTAATAGTCAAACTGTTTTTTGCGATATTTATAATGCAAACTATCATCTAACAAAAGGTTCCGCACTGCGAAAGTATAGTCGAGTTCATCTATTCCAGCACTCAAAAAACGCAACAAAAACTTTACGACATAATTATTATCGCCGTGGGCCAAACGGCATGCTCTCATCAAACAAGCTGATGCACATTAAAAACCAATAAGGTAAGCGAATCAACTTGCGAGCAAATAATACAGAGAGTACCGGTACTTTAATGAGGTTGTAGAGTTTTGTTAAGTTTTTTGAGTGCCAATAACGTGTGAACTCGACTTTAAATACATTGAGTGTTCTGTTTGTAAAAGCTTTTATTAAATTTGCAATGTTTGTTAGTTAGTTTGTTTAAGTCAAATCGATTAATTCTAATTAAGCTAGAGTTTTAAAATTTTGCACATGTGTATAAGTTAACATTTTCATATAAGAAAACACAAAATGGCGGCTTCAAGATGGCGGACGACTTTATAATTTGTGATCCGATTCGACTCAAAATCGATACCTGGGGGTTTTCGGGTTCATCGATTACGAATTTCTAGTCAAAAATTTAGTTCAGAATGGCGACTTCAAGATGGCGGACTATTTTATCGTTCATGATCCGATTCGACTCAAAATCCATACCTGCGGATTTTCGAGATCGCCAATTATGAATTCTTGGCCAAAATTCAGAAATTCAAAATGGCGGCTCCAATATGGCTGACGACTTTTGTCATTTAGATCCAAATCGATCAAAATCGATATCTGGGGATTACAGCATATCAAAAGACTAAAAATTAAAAAATAAAATTGTATAAAAAAAATATTTAAAAAAAAAGCTTTTATTTAAATGCTCTAAAAAGTAGGAAATAAACTTTGAAGTAAATCAAACCCATCATTTTGTTACATTATATAATTTTTTTTTATGATATAAAAGCTTGTCGCCAGCAATCTCCTTTACACAGGAAAATCTCGCGACAAGCTTTATATCATAAAAAAAAATTTATATAATGTAACAAAATGATGGATTTGATTTACTTCAAAGTTTACTTTCTACTTTTTAGAGCATTTAAATGAACACTTTTTTTAAATATTTTTAAAAAAATTATTTACACGTTCGACTTATTTTCTATCTCTGCACATCCGCCAGACTGCCCTTTAACTGACTTAGGTTAACGATCACAGGTAGAAAAAGTTTCAATAGTGGGGAAAAAAAGTACACCGCATTGGTATTTTCTAAAGCTTATTCTGGATTGATCCAACGGAAAACCATAATCAACCTGGCGGTATTCTGATTAACATCACTAACCATATTTAAATGAACTAAGCGCTGACGGCGAAAAAGATGTGTCAAAAACGATTAAAATTTCTGCCAATTGGACTGGCAACTATTTTTAGTATTGAAAATACTTCTGGGCGTAATGTGTATATGGGGGCTGTCGTTAAAAAACCATTACGAGTATTTCGTGAGATGCGACATGTACGGGATTTGCATATGTTGCAAGGTCTGTGGAAGCCGGTCGGCAAGGTCACGGAATACGGAGGATAAAGTTAATTATAGGATGAATATTAAACGCTGACTGTGATATAAAATAAAATTGGGTGCGTACTATAAGATTAATGTATACTTGAAAGCCGTTAAAAATTCTAGGAACCGTTTATAAATAATCATTAAACATTACACGTGTCTTTAACAAATGAAAGTACATGAATTTCATTTTTTATCAATTAGTATTGACGTACCTCCTCATCTAATTGTTATAGAAGCAGATAAACATTTATTTTGAATTGTTTAACTGTTTACCGATAAAGGTATATTTATTACTGCTGTGCATACGTTGAAGACTGTATGCGTATGTAATGCTGCAATTTGAATGGTTTACAAAAGTCAGCTGTGAGCACCAACCTTTTCGACAGTGGAAATTTGATCGCCGAACATATGCTCCTGTTATTTTGCTATTTTAAACTTATACAGTGAGGATACATTCATTACCTACGTAATTAGCAATTTATGAATAAAACCCTAAAACGCGTCAATTTTTAATTCTAAAATGACATTTTTTGAGCATAATTTTATATCTCCCCTTCAACCCCCTTGAAGTAATACCCCTTTAAAAATTTTAAATGAAACGTGGGTGCATGTAATAGCTCATTTGAAAAGGTTTTTAATTTTCTATCCAGCAAAGTTTTTTTTTTGAATTTTGTGTATTTTTCATCAAGAAAATGTTACATTTTCATAGTAAATAAAGGTATGTTAAGACGGTTGCACATTTTGATACTAGAGGATTAATCATGCTTTGCTGTATAATTTTTATTATTCTTACTTTTACACACTAGTACTTAAAAGTGTCTCCTTTAGGCACGAGTACGTAAAAGTATAAAACGCGTGTAGATAATGTTATTATTTTGATCCATTAAATAATCTTCAATCAACTCGTTGGATCTATTCATTTTCAAAACAACCTACGCTTCAATTTAATTAAATAACAGGAATAATGAGTATTTGTAAGAATTGTGAAAGAGATAAGATAAGAAACATACGAAGCACTTGTAAATTATCTCTTGCATAATAATTGATATTTACTTCAGATTTGAGAAGTATTCAGGGCAGTCGGTGTTGAAATGAAAGCTAAGAAAATAATAACAGTATCTAGCAGGTCCGGCAGAATGAAGTATCCATGTTCAAAGTTAATTCATGTCATAATATAATGAAATAAAAATTCAAATCAAGTCGCCAGGCATTCGCGATAAATGGAAATTAAGACAGTTGAAAATCGTTTGCCAGAAAGTCAGTTTAGCTGTGAATATGGAGCGTTGGTCAAATATTCAACGCTCTTTTGCGGTTGAAGCTTATTACGCGCTTTATATTTAAAAAATGACTATTCTATTGTAATCACCCAGTGTTTATTTCATCGTAACTTTCGTTTAAATCCACGAAATCCAGCCTCTAGTCGAATAACAATTAAAAAGTGGGTACACAAGTTTCACAGTACTGCCTCATGTGCCAGAGAAAAACCGAAAGGATGAATTCATTCTGCATACACTTGAAAATGCTGAAAGGGTAAGATAATCCGGTCAAAGTAGACATTTTAATTTACTTTACTTGCCACTATTTTTTTGTCTACTTTGACCGATAAGAGCAGTTGTGCTATGAAGCTCCAAATGATCTGCAAAACGACAAGCATTAGCACTCAATATTTTGAAGCATAGTTATCGTCGCATCCTGAAAAATTTACACTTCCATTCCTACAAAATTCAAGTCGTACAAAAACTTCTGCCTCAAGATTTTGGAATACGCGTTGATTTTTGCCAACGTTGCAAGAAAAATGCAAAAAACAGACCTCTTTATTACTGCGTTTAAGAGTAATTAATTATTTTTTCAAATTTTATATGTAAAAATCTCGAAGAAAATTTAAATGAGTTTAACATCAGCTATATTACAATAATTATTAAAATTATACCATAAAAAATGAGAGAACCCTTTAGACATCAAGAATATTGATTTGTGAAAAATGGTCCTCGTACGAAAACGCTCCCACCGTCAATATCTGGATCTAGCGTAGTCTCCTTAAACAGGACTATGCGCCATAAAAGTTGTTTTCAGATGCTCATTCAGTATCTCTTGGTCTAGTAAGTAAAATGTTCTGCTGAATCCATTTGTGGAGGGTGCAATGTGATTCTAGCTTGCGTCTATCCTCCTATGTTAGTCTTTCGCCCCTTTTCGGCGATACAAGATATTTGCACTTTTTGAAATATAACTCGTGATATCTCGAAAACTATACGAGGATAAACCTTAAGACGGAGATTGAATAATGTATGGTCATTGGTGATGTTAAAAAACTGTTTTAATTAGTTATATAAATAAATAAATAATAAATAACACCACAGATAATTACGACCCCCTTTATCCCGGAAGGCTCTAGAAGAACTTTGTGTGGGAGGGGGCTACACATTTAGAGACAAGGGACACACACCCAATATCCGTGTATAGTGGAAAAATCCCTCTCACAGTATTTTCCACTGCCACGACCGGGGATCGAACCCGGAACTTTTGGGTGAGAGGCAAGTGCACTCACCTCTCGACCACCAGTGATACAATATAACATAATAGTTTGTTGATGTTTTATGCTACCAAATAGTATTTACACAAGTGATAAGCAGAGATAATACATATGATAAATAGCACACAATTATTATTACATTTATAAACTATTTCATCACAAAAAGTTACAAGTTATTAAACAACTAACATTCAAGCGTATTTGGTTTTTCAATTTTTGAACGTAAGAATTCGTCATGATTATGAAATGCATTGTCTAGCAAAAAATGTTTTGCAAATTACTATATATTTTGTAGTAACAAAATTATGCTGTAAATTTGTCTTCGTATATTACAAGTCAGTTTCTTTCAATTTATCTACTTGCCAGCTACAAACTATGCAGACTATTTATAATAAGAGTACCTTGTAACTATGACTAATAACTATTTTTCACATATCTCGCTATTTAATCACTGTATTTTATTTCCAATATTCCTACTTTTTGATAGGATTTTTGGAACAGCGGAACGTTCTCCTACAAGATTTTCCATGAATTTGACTTTTTATACCAGATCAGAAAGAAGAGGGCCATCTTGGGATGGTTTTCGAATCGCCATTCTGTAACTGAATTATAACAGGCTTCTATTAAGACAACATTTTACAGATTTCTGTAACAATATTTTACTTCTATCAGAGGGAATGATCAAAACAAGATAATATTTTGACTTGTAGGTTATTTATGACCGGGGGAGTGTAATTTCATCCTAATATTTTTAGCAATGTATCAATAACAAAGGCTCTACTGAGTTTTGTTATTGATAGGTCGTGTCGTAAACACCAGATATCATAATAGAGATTTTTTTATTAACATCGCACAAACTGCGCACCTTATATTTTATATAAATATTTACCACAAATCTAAAAATTACTATCTAACCAGATTTTTTTGAATAACAAGATCTATAAATTCTCATGCTTACGCAGTCCAGAGTTTAATTGGGAGATTCCTTAATCATCACATAAGCGAATGGTGGGTCAGTGCTAAATTTTATGTGGTTAAGTCATTTATACGTAAACTGTGATAATGTCACGATTCATTTTTTATCAAATCTAAAGCAACATTCTCGTCGACTGACTTCTCTGTTGATTAATGTCGTTTTATTGTGTGAAAAAAATGTTTGATAGCAATATTGACACTGCCACTGATATGTTGGTTTATTTCTAGTTCTTTATCTCTAAATATTATATAGTGATCATAAAATAAGTAAAATTCAAAATTTAATTAGCTTTCGGATGGCCGTAAAAAACATATTTATGACCTAGTTAAAACCGTTTTAACGTCGCCATTTTTGCAACCTGTGGAGTGTTGGTGTAAAAAAAAATATTGTTCTGCCTATCCGAAAGACTATAGATAATATTAAAATGTATTTCATGCAACTTCTCGATGTCAGTTGGAAACTTTCATTACACTTTATACTTTATCCAATATCAGTTTAAAATGCTATAAAGAACAAGAGCGAGGCATTCCCTTGTATACCGACCTCGAACGCGTGCCATCCATAGGCGCGCGTAACTTATTTTTCAAGGCAATACATGCACTACATTATTTTAAAAATCGTTTGTTATATACGTAACACTGTTTTGCAGACTTATTAAGTAATAGATTATGACTGAAAGCGGTGAAATGATAAATAAGTAGTATACGTGTATGTATATTGTACGTTCGCTTGTGTAAAGGATTATAATATAATAATGAAGAGTTATTGGAAATGTTAAATACTGCCATGCGGTATTAAGGGGCTACTTTATTCTATTAGTGCGTCGCACTTATTTCATCAACGAAATGTTAGTTATTGGAACACCTTCGCTTTTCATGTCGTTATTTCTGTGCAGTTCAGATGCTTGCGCATTACATTCCCTAGGACTAACCTCACAAATATGATAAATAAATCATTTGATATAATTTTATTATTTTTTAAAATCCTTTGTGCTCTGGTGGAGTCTGGTGCTTGCGTATTGTTGCTCATTCAAAGCAGTAAACAAGCCATCGAATGTCAAAGTTGCGAAATGTCAAAATACGGTAAACTTAACGCATTGCAATATTCCTTCACAAATAAGGACAAGCACTATATCCTTAATAAGGGTATCCCTTATTTTACGGATCAAACTGCGCAACCTTAGATGTCAAAATAACGCTGACTTTAATACTGCTTATCCTTATTGCACGTCCAATAACTCTCTAATACCTATATACTTTTATATAAACTAACAACAAACTTTACTCACTTAGTCAATGATATTTTCTACAGAACGTAAAAATGTTGTTGACTGATGATAATGTTGGGGACTAGAAAAACTTGATATTATAGAAAATGTTACCGTCCAGCAAATCTAACGGGGACGTGTGAGTAGCTTTTGCTAGAATGGGAAAGGGAAAGGTATGTAATGTTAGTAAGGTAGGACGGACGTTAAAATAAACTTAACAAATCTGATAACAGTGATAACATTAATAACATAATTATAATATACATGCTGTCCATTTTATCAGGGCACTCGAGAATATCTCAGTATCGGTCGTACAAAAAAAATTATTTTTACGAAAATTGTGCCGATTTATATAACCTACAAAATGGTTGAAAGACATTTGAAATCCATGGCATACTTTAAGAGTTATGGCGGAAAATATCGAAAATGCGGAAAACGTCTAGGCCAAATATCTCCGTTATTTGAAGAGATACGAGAAAAATTCTAAGGCGAATTTTTTTTGCAAAACAGTGTTTCAACGAGGTTTTATCAAATTTTTTTCAAAAGCGCTGTATTTTGAGATTTACTTTTCAGGCTGTTAAAAAAATTATTTTGAAACGGCCGGGAAATGGCGCCATTAAATAGAGTATTTTCCTCCCCTTTCAACGACATATCACATGCCATATTTATTCATTGGTAATACGTTAGTAATTATAAAAACATTTTTTTTAAACCAATAATTTTTTTTTTAACAAGCATTATACTTGCCGTGGAGAAGTATGATTAAATAAAACGATAAAATAATTCAATAAGTTGTTCAAATCTTTGCTATAATAAAACATTAACACGATTAAGAAGAATAAAGTAAATTCAGGTAACAAAAACAAATTAATAATAAAAAGAATATAGCACACAGAACATTAATATTTATCTAATCCTCAAAATAATTTTTAAGATATCATATCAAGGTTTCAAAGTGTCTACGCGATTTCTTATGCACAATCGAGCGCGGCGAGGCACTGCATTTAAAACATTACTCAGCATTTACATGCCTGTTGAATTCGAGCTTTTAGGTCCTCTACATTTTGTGGTGTCGTCGAAAACACCTTATCTTTAATATACCCCCATAGAAAAAAATCCATTGGGGTTATATCTGGAGAACGAGGGGGCCATCGAATAAATCCATTGGTACCTATCCAATGTTGAGGCAAAATTTCGTCTAAATAATCTAGGCAAATCTGGGAAGTGTGGGGAGGAGCTCCATCTTGTTGAAAATATTGAAAGTTGTGTCGATTCTCTGAAGGTAGGTCATCTAAGGATTCATTAAATTGATTTCTCAAAAAGTTTAGGTACCTTTAACCACTGAGGTGACCATCATAAAAATAAGGACCTATTAAATTGGCGCCTAAAATACCTATCTACACATTTATTGAAAAATGATTTTGAAACCCAGTCGGTCTATGCCAGTGTGTATTTTCGGAAGTCCATTTGTAATGAATATTGCGATTAAAAAATCCATTAGTGGAAAAATTTGCCTCGTCAGACTAAAATATTTTACTACATATTAATGGATCGGTACGCTTCTTTTCCAACAGCCACCTACAAAAAGTAGTCCTCCTTGGTTTGTCCCCCGCTTGTAAATTGTGAACTTTTTTGGCTTTATAGCACCGGTAACCATTTTTCTTTAAAATTTTTCCAGCACTTGTTTTATTTATATGACAAGCAATTTGAATTTCTCTTAATGATGTTTTAAAATTTTCTGTATTTTTATTTCTTACATAATTAATAAATCGGTTTACCTTATTTACATTATCAGTAACACTGTTCAACCTTGGCTTCCTCTTTAAAAATGAACCATTATTTTTCAGTTTCGTAGCTAATTTTATGAACAGAGTTTTATTCGGCTGTAGTACTTGTGGAAATCTCTTCCTATATTCTACTTGAGCTAATCCAGAGTTAAAATTGCATTGGCAATATATAACGAACATATTATAACGATCAATGTGAGTGAAAATCATTTTTGAAAATTCTAAATTCTTAAACGACTGTGATTAAGTGAGAGTTTAAGTATTAACTGAGATGATCTGTCAAAAAATTAAATTGTCAAGTTTGTTCATAGCCAACTATTTTAAAATAATTGAAATAATAGTGAAATCATAAAATACAAACAAATGGATATTATACTTAAATTAATTGGTAAAGACATTTTAACTTTCTGAGCAAGGAGTGACCTTTTTATGAAGGACCTCTATACATTGGCATAACTGCGAATACTCTTTCCATAATTGCTCCATGTTGCTCTCTTGATTATTATTTTGTTTTTGTTACCTGAATTTACTTTATGGATGTGGCTATTTATACATACTGTATGTATACGCAATTGGCTATTTATACATACAGTATGTATACGCAATTGGCTATTTATACATACAGTATGTATAAGAAATTGGCTATTTATACATACAGTATAGCCGTCGAGGGCAAGGGACATTATCTATCATAAACAACTATACTACATCAAAAAATATTAACATATTTAACCCAACGAACTAACCTAAAGAAATATTCGTATTACGTATTTTAGTTAACAAAATGTGGTAAAAAAAAAACTGTAGCAAGCGGATTCGAACCGTCGACCTCACGTGTGAGAATCGGGAACAATTCAATTCAATTCAATTCAAAACAACTTTATTCATGGTAAACTGAGTACAAAAAACTGCCTCCCCAGAACCCGTCCCGGGACCGACCCTGCGACCACCGCGTTGACGCGATGGCGCATCGCAAGGTCGGGCCGAGGCGGGGCTGGTTTGGCGTAAGTAAAAAATGTAAATATAAAAACTCAAAACTCCTTTCACCACAAGGTGAATTAAAATAAGTAATATTGTATAAAAGGCTTAAAAAGTAAAGCTTAACAAAGATTAAAACTATCACTCGGTTTTACCCGTTTGCGCACTGCACTTTGTTTAATTTTGGCACTTTTCGCTGACACCATAACTTGTACGGAGTGCCATCCGCGAATTGTTCCAGCGACGGGCTGCGCAAGGCTGGCCTAAACTGTGATTCTAAATTTTGAATTGTTTTGGTATAAAAAAATTTGGAAACTGTTACAAGGTTAATGAGAGAAGAATGAATTTACAGACAAAAAGGTACAAACAGAAACGAAGGAACAACAAACAAAAAGTACAAAAACAAAAGAAGAGGGGGACAGGAAAGAATTAAAGTCGATGAAAGGTATGAAATATCAGTGAAAGGTGGATAGTAACAGGGAAGGTATAGTAGGTGAAAGTTTGGCTAGAGTGGCTGCCGGAAAATCGGTAACGTCTGGTATGGTAAGGGGTGTTTAATCCGAAATGGGGCATTATGCTGTCTAATTTGTGTAATGTGTCTTGTTAGCGGACTATCGCCCAGTTTGAATGAGTAGAAGTTTTGGGAGATGCGCTGGACGTAGTCGGCTATCGGGGTTATGTCGTTGCAGCGTTCGTAGAGGTCTCTGAGGGAGGTGTACCTTCCAGAATTTGAGATGAGGCGCATATATTTTCGTTCGAGGACTTCGAGTTTTTTCATTGTCGTGGCCGGTATGCTGCACCACACCGGCGCCGCGTATGTGATGGACGGCCTGACCACCATTGTGTACAACAATTTTTTGTTCTCTCTGTTTAGTCTGCTACCCCTGACCATGAGCGGATACAGACTCCTGGACAGGGAGTAGACCGTCCGTATGGTTTCGTTGATGTGGGTGTTGAACGTCAGTCTTTTGTCCAGTCGCACCCCCAGGTACTTCACGCATCCCCTAATAGGAATTTGGTTGCCCCTGATCGAAATTGGTGTGATTAGCCGATTCTCTGTGAATCGACGCGTGAAGCATATCGCCTCCGATTTCTCGGCATTGACCCGGATCTTCCACTGACCGTAATAAGCCGTGGCACGAGTCATGTGCGCATTCAGCAGCATGTTGGCCGCCTGCGCGTTGTGGGAATGCGCGTACATGGCCGTGTCGTCGGCGTACTTGGCCAGCTTGGTATTCGGGAACTCCGGGAAATCGGAGACGTACAGGTTGTACAGCTTGGGTGACAGGCACGATCCTTGCGGGACGCCCGCACGAATATCCCGCCGAGTTGACAGTTTATTATTCACCCGAACCTGCAGGGTTCTGAGAATCGGGAACACTAAGTATTACACCACAGACTGCTGATGGTTAACCTTATAATTCTTACTATATCAATATGTTTGAACGTCATCGCGCATGTGCGGCGTGAATTGCCTGGACAGTATGTATAAATAGCCACATCCTTACTTTATTGTTCTTAATTGTGTTAATGTTTTATTATAGCAAAGATTTGAACAACTTATTGAATTATTTTATCGTTTTATTTAATCATACTTCAAGCAAGTATAATGCTAGTTAAAAAAAATTATTGGTTTTAAAAAAATGTTTTTATAATTACTGACGTAGTACCAATGAATAAATATGGAATGTGATATATCGTTGAAAAGGGAGGAAAATACCCTATTTAATGGCGCCATTTGCTGGCCGTTTCAAAATATTTTTTTTAACAGCCTGAAGAGTAAATCTCAAAATACAGCGGTTTTGAAAAAAATTAGATAAAACCTCGTTGAAACACTCTGTTTTGCAAAAAATTTTCGCCTTAGAATTTTTCTCGTATCTCTTCAAATAACGGAGATATTTGGCTTAGACGTTGTCCGATTTCAAATATCATTAAACCATTTTGTAGGTTATATAAATCGGTACAATTTCGTAAAAATAAATTTTTTTGTACGACCGATATTAAGTGAGATATTCTCGAGGGCCCTGATAAAATTGACAGTCTGTATAAGTCTTGTTAAAAACGATAAAAATAAAACAAAACATAATTCTCATTAAAACGATGTCGTATCTCAAACAAAACAGAATTAGTTATGTTATTTTACCTCAGTTAAAATAAGACTTCTATCAAAGTAAGAAAGTATAAATAATGATAAAAAAATGTCACATGGTAATGAAGTCATCAGTAAGCTCACTAATAGAATCATTCCCTACCTAATAACAATGGGCGCTATGGGCGGCAAAATAAGGATTCGCGGATTTTTTCCAAATATCGGTTTTGTCTAAATCGGATATTACGGTTCTTATATTATCTAGAACGACAGCGCTTAAAGTCGGATTCTGATTGCATTTTCTCATCTCGTGTTTTACACTACCCCAAATCAATTATGTTGGATTAAATATGCAGCAAGATGGTGGTAAACGTAACAGAATATGACCGTATCTTTCGCAGATATGGTCTACAACATATTATTTTTTAAAATCATGTTCTTTGATAGTTTTTAATAAATCTTCTTTTACTTGAATTTTTTAGGAATATTTATATTTTTAGACCTTGGAACTTTGTCTTCCTTTTTCGTATTATTATTTGGTACTATATTTAATAGTCGCGAATGATAAGAAGCATTATCTATAACGATAACTGAATTTTGGGGAATATTAGGTAACAATTGTTCAACTAACCATTTTTCAAAAAATACCCGCGGTTATATGTTCGTGATAGTTAGCAGAACACCACTGTTTTATATTTTTGGCTGACAAGAGCAGTGCGTTGGATACGAACCCATTTTTACTGCCGGCATGCAGAATTAAAATACGTTTTCTCCATGAACATGGCGCATTTAAAGTATAATTTTGAGTCGTGTCTATAATTAACATTATCATACGTATCAAACTACGTCTCGTCAAGATATATTATTGTCCAATTTGATTAGTGGTATTCCTGTCGAATTTCCAAAATACAGCGTGATTCCATTATTTTTTTTTTATATTTAAATCAGCACTCTAATAAAATACCTCTTAAAGCAAATTATTCGCAATTTATTCGAAATCATTTCCAAAGTAGGAAATATATTATTAGGTTTTGAAATTTTTTACACGAAATTGCCGAAACTGAAAGTGTTGCCCTGCCATGTGGAGATATTGATGTAAATTATGCACAAGAAATTTTATAAATGCACGAGATTATGTAGCCAATAAAACTTGACTATTTATCATGTAATGAATTTTATTATGCAACAAACTTTCAATTTTCATTGTTATTTCGTAATCCGTATATTATAAACGCTCAAATCAGATTCATATTCTGTTAGTTTAGCGTTAGAAAATTACCATTACCAGGAGAAAAATGTTATAGTATAAACGAATTTAATTGAAACCGTATAAAAACTAAAAGCCGGCAAAAACAGTCGGCATCTCTTTATTGTACATGGGCGGAGGTAAATAGAAATGCATGTCATAAGAAAATGATAAGATTTTCGGGCGTTATTATATTATCCTCTGTTTCAAATGGTCTCCAGAAAGCCATGATAAATTAGTAAATAATTAAAATATTTTGCCTTTTATATATTAGTAAATATTTATAAATATGAACAATAACTAACTAAACTCCTACGCTTGATATTATAACAGGTATTTACGCACTGCACTGTCACAAACAGCACATCTCTAAGTCCGCCGTTGAAACGATTTACGAGTTTTTTTATGCTAGAAGGCCTGTCCGTTTTATTATCTTTAAACCAGTGCAGTCGTAAATGGTTCATTCAGGCTGATTACATTGCCAGTCTCGGACTCGCCTGCACAGTTTCAACTACCATTCGAATCTCGATACCATTGCTAAATATATAGGACAAAATATCAAGTTCAGTGCGCACGGACCTGTGCTTTAACACTGACCAGTTTCAATTATCCTCGTTTATACTATACAGGGACAGTCAACTTATAAAGAGTATTTAGATACTCTGGCTCATTGAAAGTAAACGTTTTTACTTTCTCAATTTTCTGTAATATGTTTTAAATGTATAAATATAATAATATAATTCAAAGTGTACCCATAGGAAACGCTTGTTTTTGGGTTTTTCAGGAACTTAAAAAAACACTGTTTTTTTTTCAAAAATGTTTTTAATATTTATGTCTTGCAAACATTTATACTCGGGGGTTTTTTGAGGTCTCAAAAAACTAACTTCACTGTACAAAGGAAAACTGCTTAAAAATGAATCCATTGTGCACCGTTAGCCATTGTATTCTATATCAGTAACTAACAATCGAAACTACATGCTCTTATGTCGACAAAAACAATCCAACGTCAACAGTATTATTTATAAAAGGTAATTGAATTAAGGAGCGAAATATTTACGTTTCTTTTGTAAACATTTAACTTGCATAATCGGATAAAGTATTGGTTTTTCGTAAACAGTTTTCGACATTCATGCATAATTAATGTGGCCATGTTAAACTTATCGACACAATATTACGCAGGGTGAAGCCGTTATCAAATATCCAACCAAGTGATCAGATAAGGTAAAGAACATTAGACAAACTAGTACACGACAATAAGTAGTGAATTTATAGTAGTCAAGAGTTATAGTTAGTGTGTAATTATAAGGATTAATTATTGTAATTTGAGTATTAAATAAATCAGTGGTTAGTGACAATTCGTGTTGCAATTATTGGACCTACGTTTGGGAGTGTTTACTGGAGGGTGCATACGTAACACACTCAAATCAATCAAATGGACCAAAACTATAAGAGAAAAATGTAAACGTGAGATTTGTCAAATTGGTTTAGTAGTTACGACCAACTAAAAATTCCGAAATCACTAATTTGCAATTATGTAAATTTTTTCAAATGATCTTTTAGACACGCGTTAGTTAATTGATATCTTTAAATTGAAAACCGGTTTGATATTAACGCAAATGGGTAAATAATAAGAGAAAAGTGTGTCATGGATTCAAACTAGATTCTAAACATGCATTTTATAAACAAAGTAACACTGCTAATAAAAAAAGTGTGCTGTGGAAACTGGTGAGTATTTCATAGGGGAAGAGGGCAGAATAATTTAGAATAATACGGATCGTGTTACCTATTAATGACTATTAAAAACTCATTTGTTAGTTGTCTGTGGTGTCTACGCACTCGGCAGGGTGCCATCAAGGATATGTCGTGTCGTCTATTCGGAGGAAATTAGCCAGTATGTCAGACGGTCTAAAATTGTTTTAACATTTTTATATTTAGCCCAGTAAAGTTAATACATTTGCAAACAGTTTTTTAGGGGCCTCGGTTTTTTGCGTTAAATTATAGTATTTTAGATATTGATAAATTAAATTTTTTTTTAGTGATATCTTTGGGTGTTGAGCTCCAATTCGCTCTCCATAACCATTTCTGTCAATATTCTCAAACAACTATTTTTAGTATCTTTGAAGTCCCGATATTTTGAGTTTTCATACATTTTTAGACGCATTTTTTTGCTACTACTTTCTGCAGAGTGTGCTCAATAAGCTCGCAACGCCCCACTATTTTTTTTTTAGCAAATGGTAGGTCGACGGGGTGTCACTTATTTTGAGCATTAACAACTTCCTGATGAATTTCCAAGGCCTACCATGATTCGATATGTAATATCAAAAATAAGGAAGACATTTAGACATTTCTTTATCGAAAAATTTGTAGAAGAAAAGTTATTCAGGATCACTTAAAATCCTCAAACCCCAAGTTTCATCAAAATCTGAATAAACTTAAATTTCCACAAATAAAACATTCAACTCTAACATTCAACTTAAATTACATATTTTTCTACCAAATTACCCTCAGACAAAATACATTTTACAATCCGTCTCCTTAAATTCAGTCTTACATTTCTCAGTTGTTGTGGAGTCACCTCTTCACGGGCCTCCCTTATTCTCTCGCACAACTCTTCCCTGTTTGTTGGTCTTGTCTTGTAGACTTTTTCTTTAAGTCTTCCCCACAAAAACAAATCTAAGGGTGTGATGTCCGGAGACCTGGGCCCACTCAATAGGCCCCCATACACGGAAGGGAATTTTAAACGATTTGTCCCGCCGTCCAGATTTGCCGACTCTCAGGGTACATATATTTTGGTCTCCACACACGTAAAGATCGCATTGTTTATTTTCGTCAAATGTCAAGTCGTTGAAGGGACGGGCAGTTCAGTTAATGGTAAATCCTCTTTAAATTCCGAGGCCTCCGAGAGAACTGAACAATCGTTCGAATATATTAGGCGTGCTTTAAATCCAGAAGGGATTTGTTGTGTCAGTAAAGATGAGCTGGGTTCAACAAAGAAGAAAAATTGCACTTATGGGTCTATGTATCTGGCAAATTTGTGAAAATGAAAAGAAAAATCGAACAAAGTGATCGAACAAAGATTTATCCAACGCGAAACAGATATAATGTGTTATATATATAGTCGGGTGTATATTACTGAGCAGTCAAAAAACGCAACAAAAACTTTACGACTTCATTAAAATATCGCTACTGTCTGTACTATCTCGCCTGCAAATTGAATCACATCTGTAGGTTTTTTTTTTTTTAATGTACTTTGGTTTGTTTGATAAACCATGCAGAATGGTTCACCGGCGTTAATAATTGGCTCGTAAAGTTTTTGTTGTGTTTTTTGACTGCCCAGTAAATATACACCCGACTATGTGTTTGTATTTTTTTTTAATTATCCAGTGGTGTATACTGTCTACATCTAGTTATTAGATTTATATATTTAGTTTGCTACCCATAAAGTTTATAGTTCTTAGCTGCCTAATTAATGAGGTAATGTTTTTCCTTGAAACGTATTGTATTCGCCAGATACACACGTGACGATATTTAATTACAATAACGTTTTAATTATGATTACCATTTAATTCATCGCGATTAAGTACAAGGTAATAAGAGTTTATATTAGGTAATTTGCTATTTCCAAAGAAGAAAATGAAAAGTGCCATTGTCTTCTTAGGAATTAGAAGCTGATTATTATTTGTAAATAAAAAAACAAAATAAGGCCATACTGGGCGATTCAATCAAAATATCAACTGTATTTCCAAATGAAACACATTTTATACTCCAGTCGAAATAGGGTTCTTAGGAGAATATTAAATAGCTTGTAAATTTTGGCAATAATCTCTGAAGGATTACGAATGCGACCCAAAGAAGTTTCCACCCCTCTCCTGGTTATAACATTCCCCTGTATGATGGGAACCACCCCTCCAAATGGACTTGACGGTAGTTGTTTTTTTTTATTTTGGACAACGTTACTCCGGCGAAAAAATATCATCAGAGCAAAGATGTTCGCCATAAAATTATACACGAGAGATGTTATACAAGCTGCATAGCTAACCCTTTAGTTTTCTTGCAATCGAAGCTCAAAATTAGGTAATTTTTTTGGTAATACGAACAAATCTATATTGTATATGATAGACTTTATGTAACTTTATTGTGCGTAGTTCAATTACCAAGCTACAGGTACATTAATTTGAGGTTTGACGAAGATGCTGGTGCTTTAGTTGTCTATGCAGGAGACATAACATCTTTGGTTTTCTCCAGCCCCATTGCAGCGCATCGATATTCCTGCCTTTCCATACTTGGATCTGGTAATAAATAGAGATGGTAACTATACTCCTTTACTTACAGCTGCAAATTTGGAGGTAGCCTTGAAAGAATTACGGCGTTATTAGGCTGACTAACTAGCTTATTAAATGAAGTAAACCTTTGTCTGGTCGATAGCCAAGTGGGTTAAGGCGCGAGGTGGCAATCGCAATTAATCACACGGACATCGCACCACCGGGTTCGAATCCTGGCTCCGGCACTTGCACTGTCGGAGGAAATGGTTGTATGTCCGCGTTTTTACAATGTGTAACCCTCTTCCGCACAAGCCCTGGCTTCTGGAATTGGGGGTTGTCTAATTTCTGTGGTGTTTATTTATTTTGTTTATTTAAAAAATTTTCCTTCCGAGATTCCAGAATTATCCTTTCTCCAGAGCATGCGATATCCTCTTTACTTGACAATTCACTGTTGAACACATTGACGACATCGACTAAGTCTCTAAGTCTAATCTTCAACAAGTTTACCTTTTACAAGTTTACAACGTTATCATGCTGATAGAATGTATCGATAACTGTTTCAATAATTAACAAATCAACATTATCATCTGCCATATTCGTGTTAGTTCCCTCATACCCATAAAAAAAACAATGTATGTAATAAAGGACAATTAAGTAAATAACATACAACAATTAAGTAAATAACATACGTAAGTAAATCACAGACAAATCTATAACAAACATAATAAAAATCTAGGTAGGATAGAAGTTAGATAGATAATGAATTGCAATACCGTAAATATTCTTCATTACTGTACTATACTTCTCTTTTTAATATATAGCAGACGGTAATAAATTAAATATGAATCCATAATACACATGTCCTTAAATAAAGGTCTACAAGAGTCAGTAGGCTTGGCCGTAGCTAAAACTCGTATTGCTCTCTTCTGTAATACGAAGACCTGTTGAGCATGACAAGTATTACCCCAGAGAATAGCATATAGCATGACACTATGATAAAATTGAAAAATAACAAAAAAGTAATTAGCACTGAATTCATTTTGTATTGCCTAAGAAGAAATATTAGAGTTGATAATCGAAGTTTATTAGTATTGTTACGTGTTTACAATCTCCAGCAAACAGCCTGTATGTAGATTCAATAATTACAACAAGAATCTTCACAAACCACTGAATTATGAATCACTTAATACAATAATTAAGGCCTTATACACATTTGTACACACTAATTACAAGTTCCATCTACTATAGTCTCACTACTTTGATTCACAACTTATTACTGGTCTTATCCCATCTGTTCACCTGCTTGTCTCATATCAAACTATTCCAGTGCGCCGATTTAGTCCCTATATATACAAGCGTCGAATGTGTTTCGGCCTAACATTCGCGACTTTTCTGGTGCCGTTCTCGAATTTTCTATGATTGCGGTAGTGTAGTCGTGCACACAACAATATGATATGCAAAAGTTAAAGAACTATCAAGAAAGACACCTAAGGACTTTACAGGACCGTTATTTACAACATTAGAAGGTACATTCTTTCCTATTATTTGGGTTTTCTACCACATATATTATTGTCCTCTTCAAAAACAAATCACCGAATCTACAAAATAATAGAATTATTGGAAAAAAGTTTCTGCGCCCGTGACGTTTACGCCAAAGGAATAGTCAGAGGTTATGTTTTGCAAATAATATAAATCGGAATAAACACAGAAATAATGTATTTTGCTGACGTTTCGGAAAGTAATCTCTTTCCGTTTTCAAAGCTTTTTTTGGAAGAACTCTTATTTTGCTGTGTATGTCAAATTCACAAGCATGTTCACAAATCTTTGATTTCTGAACTTCATTCTTTCTAATGTAATTCTTGTGTTCATCCAACCTCACACTGAAAGGTCTGGATGACTCACCCACATAACATTTATCACATTCGCACGGGATATTGTAAATACAGTTTTTTTAATTCTGCTCCCTGTTTATCGGTTTTGTTTTTGTTAAAATAGATCTTAAAGTTAAATAAGAGTTGTTGTAGCAAAAAAACTCCCATAGAATCTATTTCATGATAATATGATTGTATGGAATCGTTGTACACATATTGCCTTCAATCATGCTTACAAAGCGTACAAAAAGATGATACATATACTTGTATACGAAGTGCACACGCTTTGCTTTTCTTACAGTCGTACATTATTATTTTTTACTTTTTAGAGAAAAACAAATTTAAGAAAAAATATTTTTTAGATCTGAACTTTTCTAAAATCCAATACAATCGAAAAAATGTTCATCTTCACCGAATATCTAGAAATAAATGTCACAGTATCATATGCGTATAAGATAAACCTTACCTTTAGTGGTAATTTTATATATCACAAATATAGGAGGCCCCGAATCGAGCCCTGGGACATTCCAGAAACGTGACCGACGCGTAGCTATAACGTTTCACACATTGAGTCTTATCAATTTAATAGGATTTAATCATCTATCAAACCGGTATTATCTAGATTATGGTCCAGTCTTTCAATTTTAAAGGCGTCAGAATAGATAAACTTTAAGCTGTTGTGTAGATTTACATTTGCAAATTACCGCTAGTTGCAATTATTACTATAATTTAATCAGTTATTTACATGACCTTAGAAATTCAAAATTTACAGCTACCGCCGCGCCGGTTCTAAGAAATTCGCTAAATTTTGATCTTTGACCACATCCCAAACAGACACGGAATGACTTCTTGATTAGGTAGTTATTTACAAATAATTATCTCATTAAATAAGCCAGCGGTTAACACATTACGTGATAATAAACGTAAAAAAATCGGCGATAAATATTATCTCTCTTATCGCAAATAGAATAATTATCGTATTTTTTGTTTACTTTGGGAATTAGCAAATTAATTTTAGTTTAGTCGTAACTTCACTATGGATATGAAAAGTTGTTTGTATCGCACAGGTGCCCAGGCTCCTAGAAGATCGCCCTTGAGACAGTTCGGGCCGCTGCTGGTGGCGATGGTCGGCCTGCCCGGGCGCGGCAAGAGCTTGTTGGCTAGGCGCCTGTCCAGACATCTCAATTACAGCGGGGACCAAACAAAAGGTATGTATCCCTTTATAGTTAAAGTTTATCTAAAGTCAGTTGGAAAATCTTTAAAATAGCCGACAAAAGGGCTGTTTTCATTTACAGCTAGCCATCCCGAGTAAAAATTTAAATGCTGTTAGTCTAGCTTTCGTTTTATAAAGGTTTTATGAAGGATGTTTGCAGATTTATTAGTTTTATTAGGTTTATTTGATACCTAGTGTGTTTCTAGAGTACGATTTATTGAAAAGTATTGTAGTATATCTTAAAACTTGATCATAAAACCTTTTGGACTTTCTCTGGTTTTGTAAGAGTTTTATTATTAATGTTAAAAGGAGTTAACAAAACAGTTGGTTTTAAAAAAGCCTTCGAATGCAAATTTGATCAATGGGGAACATTCTCTTTTATTTTATCCGCCAGAGTGCACCAGCTGTACTCGGTTATTTGTAAACGATTTAATGACCAACTAACCTTAATCCTTTTTATCAATTTGGCTCATTTCTACCAATTAGAGATTGGGAAACTCTCGGAAATCGGAAAATTTAAACAATTTAAAAATTATAATATAACTTTTAAATTGGCAAAATATCTCAAAACAGCAATTTCGATATTTTCATCATTGACAATCGGTTTTATTTTATGAATTGTTGCCTTAACGGTGCCAAAATTTTTGAAATTCTCCATTATTCGTTTAATACTGTTCGGAAACGGTTTTTGCGGGTAATAAGAAAAAAACTGTTTATTACAACATTCAAGGTGCTGTTATAAACAAATGACACCGAATTTTCATCCACAAAGTATGTACATATCACCTTTGATACTCCCTGTTCATGAATCACTTCGCAATTATCCACTCAGATTTAGGTACTAATTTGGGCACTTTCGGAGCTAATCCCACAGGACTAACAATTAATAAGTCCTTCTAGGATAAATAAAAACACACTTTTACGCACTTTTATCATAGTAAACTGTGCCTTTCTAATGCCGCTTCTATTGACATGCCCGTATTTTGTGACTTGCCACGTCACTCCAATAAGAAATCCGTTTACAGTCACGTGGTTTTGTTTACATAATGATTCGAATTTTAACGTCGACAAATTATCGAGTAAATTTTTTTTATAAGTTTTTTAAATTATATTCTCAACTTATATAATAATAATAAAACGTCTTTATTTAAAGGGCGAAGTTTAGCCAAAGGCCATAGTACATATTATGGAAAAATAACAAATTTGAGCATTTTTTAAATTCATGCATCTTCCTCATTACATACGCAACTTCTTTGCACGGCACTGACGACTTTATTAAAATAAATAACCTGCCTTGATAAAACTTTAAAATAAATTTTACACTATTTTATCGGTCATAAAATAAAATATTTATAGTAATTGTTGGAAAGAGGAAAAATATAATAATTACGACTGTTACAAGCTATAATAACCTTCCTTTCTATGATTTCAGGGATAAATCGATTATCGTAATTTTCTACTATTTTGTTGTACACTTGTAATTCACTGTAACGTTTTTAAAATTATTATATCACCTAAATTTTTTCCATGGTACAAACACGTGGCACTGACATTTTCAGATGCGTATTTTTAAATTTAGTAACCCCATGTTTTGCAAAATTTGTATTAACTATTTCAACATTCGAAAATATAACTCGAGAAATTCGAATTTATTAGATATAATTAACCAAACGTTATTAACTTGATTGACATCTCCAAATTGACCGATTAATTAGTAGTTAATTGATTTACATAACACAAGTAATTATACAGGGTGCCTCCAATATGTTTGGCTTTTGTCGAATTAATAATAAATAATAAAATGGAATTATTATATGTCAAAATATACCTTGTTTTATATCGTAGTCACCTCGTTCACCTTGCTTAAATCCTATAGATTTTGCGTGGGCGTCCAAAATTGAATTTGTAACTTTTATGGTTTGCAAGGCAGCTGTATCGTTCAATATAAAAAGTTAATACAGAGAGTGGCTACTCTGTATAGCTGTTAGAAAATTAAACATATTCCTATAAAAAAAGACGACAAGGAGGTGTCTGTCACTGAATCGAAGTAAACCTTGGATGTATATTTTTGACTTAAAGGTGCTTTTAATACTGAGTTATTGAAAGTGTTATGTGATGTAGGTTTTAGATTTCGTGTACTTAGGTTTGCTGCACCGTAAAAAATAAATAAAAAATTTGTAATTCCCTAAGTATTTAAATATTAGTATAAAACGGGGTTCCTCAAGGCACTGTGTTGGGGGCGAGCGTAGGTACGTATTTACTATGTACATACTTTGGTATGTGATGTAAAACAACGACAGGCGCAGTTAGTACTTGGATGGGTGACCATTCCAACGGAAACCGCGTTCTCGCCTCACACATCTTCCAGCGGCTTGTATATCAGTGTATGCGCGGAAGCTATACAACCTTAGGCGAGGGTTGTATAGAGGATATACCATAATTCGGAGGGGATGTAAAGCCGCCGGTCCCTTGTCTATTAAATGTTAGGCAAGTAAAAGATCCCTACTCTTCTTAAGGGAAGAGGTTCGGCAAAATTCCTGGTTGGGGGTAGCTCGTCTACAGGCGTCGGTGTTAGGCCTCAGTAGCGGAAATAGGCCGACGTTAAATAAATGTATAAAAAAAAAGCACTGTGTTAGGTCTTATCTTATTTATCATTTATTTAAATGTTAAATGTCTTACTTACCATTAAGCCATCATAAGCTGAGCTAGTGATACGACTGTCTTACGATACATCGAAGAACCAAAGAAGGCAGAAAATTGTTCGGTTTAAAAAGTACAAATTATGCGTTAGAAAAATTTTGTCAATTGTCCGGCATTCTTGGTTGGGGTGAGTAGCAGACCGCCATTTAAAGCAGCTAGAAGTTGTTCAAAACAGATTCGTAAAAATAATGGCGAATATAGCAAATATTTACCCCTCAAGTCCAGATACTAATCAGAAAATTACGTTTTATCCATGCCATGCCATGAAATAGATTCGAAATAATATCAGCCTATCATATTAACTGTTCTTATATGAGTCGACTGAGAACAAATGATTCTGTAAAAACTACAATAGTAACTTCTTAATGAGATAAAAAGTTACCATATAAAATTTAAATAGAAAATAAAAACATCTATCTTATATTTGGAATGTGCTACGCGGGACTTAATTACAGTATGTACTTAAATTTAAGTGATGTATTTCTTTGTGTATATTTTGTTATCTAATCTTATATTTGTCGCATAACTCTCCTACCGTATATGTAGGTATATGTTTGTGACGCATTTTTCTCCACCACAGCTGGCGACGAGAAGAAAAAGGGCCACCCTTTTGACGCTCGAGCTTCGGAAACGGGTATTTGGTGTGATGCGGTTTTAACTCGGGCGCCAGTTCTAGTTTAAATGTTAGGACACACTATCCACAAGACGAATACGAGGCTGAGTAGCTCAAGTGGAGAAATGGTACTCCAGTAGAATTAGGGAAATTAGACGTACACACACAAACAGTAAACGTCAGAATCTAATAAATAAGATTAGTTTATTGAGTTAAGCCTACTATATACAAATCTACTACTAAGTAATTATCCCAAACAAACTACAAGTTACTAAATAACGGTCAGTGGAGGCAAGCGATGCAACGAAAGTGGTAATACTAGGTGACTCAAATGACAAGCAAGTTGCAAAATGGTAGTAACACAAAGTAAACGGTAAAGTGGTAGCACAGTATAAGCCGAAAAGCGGTATCATAAATAAATAAATAACAAAAATTTTACTCACAACTAGAGTTAATTGTGTACTTTTTTTGTAAATAAAATAGTAGTATTTTTGAAGTCTCGAATGTTTATGCGTCTTCCAACTGTCGCGAACACCACTTCATCACAAACTACTTCCTGTACCAATATTTTTGTTTATCTGCGTCATATACACATTTAAGTCCTAATTTTATTTATGTGATAAATGTAGCTTAGTGTCGTAAGCTTTTACTTCCATACAAGGAGTTCCTGGTGATTCCCTGCTCAAACCTCAATGGGGGTCAGTTTTTTAATATAATTTAAAAAAATTGAATGTGATAATTTCACTCATGTCAACTATTACACTCAAATAAAGCGCACCCAAACATATACTTTAAGTAGTTTCATATTCGCTGCTGCGTTGTTGAATTTTTTATAAAAATAAGTTTATATTATTAAATTTTATCCAATTATTTGTATTAAAGATATGAAAGTGCCAAATCGCTATAAAAAAAGGAGATTATAGATTCGAGGTCTAGTGAAAAAGTTATATGATGACTACTTAGAAAGTTTTTGAGAAACTTTATAAAACATTACAAAATGTTGCGAAATTATTTCCAGAATATACATATAAGTGCAAAAAAGAATGAGATAATTTTGTCTTGTTCTATTTGTGTTTTTCCACGTTTTGTCCCATGTTTCTGATCATTGTTATTTATTATTGTTTGTATTTATAAGTAACATAAATAACGATAAGATTTTTAGCCAACAAATGCATTTGGGAAAATTTTTAGGTGATAATGTTCTGCTCTTCACGTAATCAGAAAAAAGCACGTGTAAATATTTGTTGAAATTTTTACCCAAGCTTTTTGCAATTAAGGGTACAAAGGTCAACAAAATACTCTCAAAATTTGCAATTGTTGATCCAATCGCCAGAATAATAAAAAATATTTCGCGATAAAGTTTTATCTAATTATAATTACGTGGAAGATGATCATAATATTATTCGCAATATTTAATTGATAATTAAAAAATGAATTTAAAACAAAATATGGAAATAAAATGTTTAAACATAGGGGGTTAGTATTATCATTAATTATATTAGAAATATGTTTTTTTAGTGTATGACATCAGCGATTACCGCCGCAAGCACATGAAGCAGTACCACTCGCATGAAATGTTCAGGGCTGACAACCTCCCAGCTTGGAGAATTCGCCAACAGAGCTTCAGGGAGGCCTTGGAAGAGGCGGCAGACTGGCTGCAACAGCCCGACAACCAGATCGCCATCTTGGATGGGCCTAACGTGTCCCGGGCCCAAAGGCAGGAAATCTACGATCTCGTCTATGGCCAACTTGGATTTAGGGTTATGTTTATTGAGTGCGTGTGCGAGGACCCCGTCTTGTTGGAGCGCAACTTTAAAGTAAGAAGCAGCAATAAGTTTTTTTAGAAATTTTGAACCACCAAATTTAAATTTTATAACTTTTATTAATCAATTTCCCATTGCTGTTTGTATTTTTTTTGCATAGGACTGGCCTAGGGTGCCAATGGGAAAAATAAATATAATTTTTTTTCCGTGCAACCCACTTTTAAAGCAAATCGTATTTTTGCAGGAAATTCTGCAATACAGCGCAGACTACAGGAATATGGCGACTGAGCAAGCTTTAAAAGACCTTACGCATAAGATGGCCCATTACAAGGCTCAATACGAATCTCCAACACTCGGCAGCCTCTGGGAGTTGCCTTGCCCCATGGTGAAGATTTTAGACGGAGGCGATGGGGGTATCATTGCCCATGGAGTGTCTGGTACAAAGGAGAGCAAGATATTAGCGTATATTTCTGCACCTAGACCATATCAGCAAACTTTATATTTTAGTAGGGTAAGTGGAAGACGATATATACATTTTTTGTGCATCTGGAGTCCGCTTTGTCGTTCGTTTATACGAACTACACTTAAACAGGGCCAAACACGGTAATTTTAGAAAGAATGAAACCTACACTATTCGGTAGATTATATTATACATAAATTTCATCTTCTCTAAAATTAAGTACACAAAGAACAAGTTCAATTGTTTGATCTTCACAAATTTATTTTAACTTAAAAAACATAACTTAAAACAACAATTGTTTCGCCACACTATGACTTCTTCAGATGTTGAGTATAATACTAAAATTACTAAGTAAAGCACAGGGTATTTATAGTCTATACAGGATAATAATCCAAGAAAGTATATAAATAGCCTAAGATCTTAATTTACAAAGAATTTAAAAATATATTGTTAATTTTCTAAGAAAAATATAATAGTTGAAGGTTTTAATTTTAGAACAAATTAAAAGTGGTGAACGATTTAAATCTAATCGATCATTTAATAAAACATCTGTATTTTAAATTTATTGATTTCTAAAGATTCTAAAAATGTCAATTTTAGTCCTTTATTTTGTTGATGTAAAGTTTAGAAATTGTTATTAAAACTATGGTTTTCTTCTATTAAATGGTTTGCATATGTCGAGTTTTTGGGTTTTTTAATTGAAACTCCGTGCATGTTTTCGCAATCTTTTTTAAATGTCCTTCATGTTTGTCCAATGTATATTTTAGGGCATATACCACAAGTTAATTGTAGTAACCTATAAGAAAGTGTCTGAAGTTGTCTTAAATCAATTGTGGTAGGACACAAAAACTACTTTTTAATCTCGAACGTAATATTTATATAACTTCCTTGGGTCTGATTATTATCATGTTTGAAATCAACAAATATTCTTTTTCCATTAATTACTAAAGAATTCTTGAACCGCAAATGAAGTGATAATTTCTGGAAAAATTGCATTTCTAGTATTGTAAATCATTACGTAGAAAATAAGTAATATATTCATAATAAAATTAAGGTAATTAGATAAAAGTAACGTTTCGAGAAATAAGAAATTCCAATTGGTAAAGCGTTTTTTCTCGAAACAATTATTCTTTTCTGTGGAAAATGCCTCTGCATTGTTTTAATCAAGGACAAAGCTATGGATAAAAACAAACGTGTATGTGTAACGGAAAAATACACTGGAGTTTTCCTTATCTAAAAATGCATTACTAAATTACTAGATAAACAGAGAGATAAGTTAAATTTGCAGACCCTAGACTTGTTTTACTTTTTTATGCCAGTACCTTTTTCTATTGAGGGTTTAATTTAATCATTATTTGTATTGGTGGATTCTAAAGGATTAAATTATGTAAAGGACCCCGCACAAAACCAATGGAAAAAAATTCTGTCGAGTTTTCAGCATGCTGATCAAAAGTCTCAATGGGCCCAAAATCCGGCTATGCATGGTTTTCGAGATATCAGGCCCCAAAGTGGGCCTTTTAAAGTCCTCCGAAGAGGAACAACTGAATAACTCTCACAAGTCAACATTTCATTAAATAATTAATTCCATTAAAGTAATAAAGTTTAATTAATAAAAGAAATTCTCATAGTTTCGAGAAAAAAATGGTTACATGGTAACGGAGTCATCAGTAAGCTCACTACTAGAATCATTCCCTACCTGAATAACAATAGGCTCTACGGGCGGCAAAATGAGATACTCTTTGTCTTTGTTTATAACGTGATTCACGGATTTTTTCTATATGTCGGTTTTGCCTAAATCGGATGTTACTGTCTTACTATCTACAATTACAGCACTTGAAGTCGGATTCTGATTACATTTTCTAAATTCGTGTTTTACGCTGCCCTAAATCAATTCTATTGGATTAAATTTGCAGTAATATGGCGGTAAATGTAACAGACTATGGCTGTGTGTTTCGCAGGTATGGCCCACAACATATTCTTTTTTAAAATTATGTTCTTTGATAGTTTTCATTAATTTTTTTTTACTGGAATTTTTCAGGAATATTTATATTTTTATATCTCAAATTTTATTATATCATCCTTTTTCGTTTTATTATTTGATACTTTATTTAATAGTCGCGAATGATAAGAAGCGTTATCTGTAACGATAACTGAATTTGGAGGAATATTAGGTAACAGCTGTTCATCGAATATTTTTCAAATAAATCCGCGGTCATTTGTTCGCGATAGTCAGCAGAAGACTGTTTTATATTTTTGGCTGACAAGAGCAGTGCGTTGGGTACGAACCCATTTTTACTTCCGGCGTACAGAATTATAATACGTTTTCCCTTTTGCATTTAAAGTGTAATTTTGAGTCTACCCAAACGTAATTAACAGTATCATGCGTATCAAACCACATCTCGTCAAGCTGCCTGCTGTATACCATTGTCGAGAGGCATCCCTGGTGTAGATGCTAAATTTATAATATTTTAAACTGACATTGGATAGAGTATACTTTTATGGGCCTCAAAATTTTAAACTATTTTTTAATCGTTTAAAAAAGTTTTATTTAAAATTGATACATTGCTAAAGTTTTATTAAATTGTTTAAAAAGACTATGTAATCAGAAATTTTATGTATTTTTTGAGGTTAAGTACATATTATATCTACGTGTCTTGCACGAACTGAAAGAAAAAGAAAAACACAATATCAGTTTTTTTTTATTTCGTTTTCAGCATGGTGAGAGTGAATACAACGTAATCGGGAGGATTGGTGGTGATGCTAACCTATCACCAAGAGGTCGCGTGTACGCCCAGTCCCTTGCTAAACATATCCACGCTTTGAATTTGCCCAGCCTACAGATTTGGACTTCCACTCTCCAGAGAACAAAAGCTACAAGTGCCAATATACAAGCTCCACAACAACATTTACATGCATTAGATGAGATTTGGTCGGTAAGTGACATAATTTTTCCTAATTGCTATACTTTGGAAGAATTTAAAAATAATTGTTATAGTTCTAATGTTGGAAATTATACACGAAGCAAACGAATTTTTTTATCGAGGAATGTTCAAATGAAAATTTCAAACCGCTTTATTTTTTTATTTTTTTTATTTCAAAAATCAAACATTTGGATTAGTTCTGATAGAAGTTGTGAAAATATATTTTGTTCAATATTGACCTTACGGAAATTTTTTTTTTAGCAATTTATTTTTGAATTGTGTTTCTCCCTTTTGTTGAATAATAATCACATCGAGAAAATAAAAATACCGGCTTCGCAATTAAATTTCTTACACAACTAAAGTAATAAAAGTTGGTTCTATTAGTCTGCTACAAGTCACTGTTAGTCACAAGACAAGTTGCTATGCAAGACCAAAAAACAATTTTCTGTCGAATCTACAGGGTGTACAGTTAGTGTTCCCTCGGAAGATTGTGCAAGACTTTCTTGACGAAACTTTCAATGTTTCATCTTTACCACAACGTAAAATTATTTTCAGTTATACAAGGTGTCACAAAAACGAGTTACACAAGAAAGGATAATTTTTTTAACGCGCTCTTATTAGCTCTACCTGTATGTTTGTTTGTAACGGAATCTTTGAACGTGATTCTCACCCACTTCAAAATGTCAGATTAAATTACTTGAAACTTTGCACACTTATCAAGGGCCGATGACAATACAATAATTTGACAACTTTGTCCTAACGTCCTCACCAGAATCATCAGGATAAAATTTTAAAAAATGACATCTATTGTCGACATTTTGCCGGAAGCGCCGCTGTTATTAATATATATTTAATTCAAACTATCAACCCCCCAGAGGTTCGATAGAAGGCAATAGTGGACCCGAAAAGAGAGTCATGTTATTTGTCCATTGACAGTTGATAACATCGAAAAATTTTCAAACAAGCCATAGTTTGAAAGTGCTAAAGCGTCCGAGAGTTTAATTATAACATGAATTAAATTGATTCTGATAATTTATTATATTTCTTTGTATAACATACTCAATTGTGATATGAGCAACTAATTTGATAAACTGAACGCAAGGTTTCCGTATCAATTATGCGGGTAACGAATAAAGTAAGGCATGACCACATATTTGCCGGTAGGTAGCAGGTTTTGATAATAGTATAATAGTTTTAATTTGATTGGAATGTTTTCAACATTCCAAATGCTTTTAGCGACATAATTAGATTGGTAATAGCCTAAGAGTAAGTTATTTTTCCCTCTATAGTGTAATTTATTCTTGTATGAAAATCACTTAAATATCATGTTTGTGATAAAAGCGATATTTTTTAATAACAGTGACAAAAAAATTCTTTAAAAGCGAAGTAAAGCATATCATTTTATATTTACTTGTACTTTCTGAACAATATCTAGGACAAATAGCTCTCTTTTGTGTGGCTGTGTAATTTTTGGTGTATTTAGGTCTTTCTATAAAATTCTGATTAAAATTAAAATGACAATTTTTCAACAAGAAATTTGTAGATACATTTTTCGTGCAAAATTTTTGTTTCTGAATTGAACATTTCGTATTTTTAAAAAATATTTTTAGTTTTTTGCGAGATTAAATATATTTTTTTAAATACATTTTTTGAAAAAGCTCCATTTATAGTAATACAAACTCTATTTTATCCTATTCCAAATGCAACTTACCTACATGCAAGTTTTGAAATTTAACAAATGTTTTGGTCTTTTTTTGTATCTGTCAACAAGACTATATAGAGTCACAAACATTCAGCTAGTTTGTATACAGGGTGCTTTTGGAATACCTGTATATATTTTTTTCTGTGACTCCCGATGGATGTGAAGATTGATACCATTTTTAAATTTAAACAAAAATTAACTCACTTATATCCACCCTAATTCTGACGCGCACAACGTATTTAGTCATTCTTATTTCAGCCGAGTTTACAGTGTTGCCAAATCTCCACAAAATGATCAAATTGTAAATACTTAAAACTGAAAACGAGCGTACACACACACACACACACACACACACAAAGTTGATATTTAGTTATAGTTACCGTCGAAGCTCATCTCCAGGTGACAGGCCTTGCACTTTCTGCACGTGATAAGGGTGCAGCCCCTGTTCGTTCAAAGTGCGCGACAAATTCGGACACTCCAATTTGTGTAGAAAGCTTGCGATTATTTACTCCAGAATTTTCTCCAACAGCATCTAAAATTAGTGATTCCGCATCCAGTGTCCTCTGAGAGCATGCGCAACCCCTATATTGAGTAACGGGTGAAAATATCCATGGTTCCTTGAATGTTGAACAACTGACACAAAAGGTCTTTCATGGGGAACGCAGATACCGTTCCGTGCAAAAGTACCTATGCGAGCTTACAAAGTACAATGTTTGTCCGCTCAATCTGTAACATTCTCCATCATTAAAAACTTTTAATGACAGTAATTCGGTATTAACACGTAAAGATCTATACGTAAACTATCGACGGCGAAAGCCGCTGCTACTTGGCAATGGCACACTTACCAAATGGAAACTTATCAGTAACGTAACTAGATAAAATCGATAATTATGTGCAATATTCTAAATTTATTCTATTTTTGTTTTTGGATAAATAAATATTGTAGTTATTTGTGGCATTCTACGAATAGTAGATAGTACATGTGGTAGAAAACTCAAATAAAAAGAAAGAATAAATAAATATTGTTCTACAGATTTTAAAAATATGACGATTGATGAATTTGAATATACGTCTGTATTTTAAAAGCACCCTGTATGGACAGTTTCGGCTTACATTTTTTGATAGTTAAATACAGTGCAAAAAAAATTAAGAGACTAGCTAGCAGAATGTATTGTTTCACGAAAATACGAAAATTTAGCGATTTTGAAACTAATGTCCAATAGTGTTTATTGAATTGAAATTACCACTAATTCTTCCAAAAACCCCTAAAAATTTCAATTAAATAGCTAATAATCTTAAATTTATCTGTATGCTCAAATTAAATATGGTACCAAGATGTTACTAAAAACTTTATGTAAATATTTTTCTCCTGTTTCGTGGAAACTAGAGATAAAATTTATATACCGGCCCGTAAATAGCTTGAGATTTATTTAATACAAGAATAATTTACGAGTTACTTGATTTATAATTTATATTGCTCCTAAAATTAGCAGACGTGGCCTCGATATGCGGAAAATCTAAACAGAGATCTAATCCAGTTATTCGAGATCGTTCCACTTAAACCTAATCTGTTTTCGTTGTGAATTGTAAAAGCTTATATTGAAATGTAAATAAGCTGAAGTATTTGTGTTTCATATTAGGCTCGTGAAAAACAAGTTAATTATTTTTTATTGCACCTGTAGCAATATTGACAATAATGGGTTTGCAAAGATTACTTTTGTTTTCAAGGATTTATTATGTTTTTAACATTCTCAGTGAAGCAAAAATAGATAAAAAAATATAAAACTGATAAACAGATTATGATAACATTGTGTGGCGTTGTAATCAGTAAGTGAAGCCCCTTAAGGCGCAAATCATGAATGAAAATAGAGACTGTCGTAGGTCATGGATTCATATCACATTTTCTTCCTTAGCAATTGATATATCTCCCGGAATTCATTTTTTCTGTGTATTGAACCAGGTTTGTGTGGTACCCATTAAAATCGGTGGTCTTTTGTTAGAAAATGTAACCAGCTAGAGAGCTAGATATCCAAGTTACAATTTAAATGCTGTTTAGACTGGCTCTTGTTTTATAAAGGATGTTTGGATATTAATTAGTTTTAAATTAGGTTGACTTGAAACCAAATGTATTTCTAGAGTACAAGAATTTATTGAAAAGCCTTGTAGTATGTCTTAAAACTTGACCATAAAAGCTTTTGAACTTTCTCTGGCTGTAGTTCTGTAAAAGTTTTATTATTAATATTAAAAGGAATTAACAAAACAGTTTGGTTTTAAAAACCCTCGAATTTGATCAATTCAAGCAACTATAAAACTGAGGCGTTCAAATGGTTTTAAAATTGCTTTATAAAATGTGCATATAGATCTCCTGTATCCTCTTTTAATACCTTCTCCTCCTAAGAAAGCGGTCTCTAATGAAAATACGCAATAAAACTATGACTCGTTTATTAAGTCTTAATAGTGTGTGTAGTAATCTTATATGTGAATGAAACTAAAATATTTTAAGAAAATAATATTATGATATATTGTCTGAAAGTTATTTGTGGCATTCTACGAATATTCTTTACTATTATTTGGGTTTTCTACCACATGTACTATTATCCTCTTCAAAACAAATCACCGAATCTACAAAATAATAGAATTATTGGAAAAAAAGCCTCTGCGCCCGTGACGTTTACGCCAAAGGAAAAGTCAGAGGTTATGTTTTGCAAATAATATAAATCGAAATAAACACAAAAATAATGTATTTTGCTGACGTTTCGGAAAGTAATCTCTTTCCGTTTTCAAAGCTATTTTTTGAAGAACTCTTATTTGATATATTAATTTGACAGGAATTCAACGCCAACAAGCATGTGAAGAAAAATTAAAAACAGTGGCAATTTTAAAAGAAAAATTAAATTAAATTCTACCACATGTATTATCCTCTTCAAAAACAAATCACCGAATCTACAAAATAATAGAATTATTGGAAAAAAGCCTGTGACGTTTACGTCAAAGGAACAGTCAAAGGTTCTTTTACAAATAATATAAATCGGAATAAATACAGAAAGCTTTTTTTCGAAGAACTCTTATTTGCTGTGTATGTCAAATACACTGCTTTAAGATTCTGTTTATGTTATTTCCATAAATACTTACTACTTACACAGAACTGATGATATTTTCTTTTAGATAAAAGGATAATAATAGATGTGGTAGAAAACCCAAACAAAATGAAAGAATATTTTTAAAACTTCTTAATGATACTCCAATCACTAGCAAATAGATAAATTTAGGCGGGAAACGTTCGAATAATAAAACCACTTTAAAACTAAGTCTTGTGAAGGTTCTGACTTCAAACAATTTAGTTTGATCCATACATGCGAATATTTAGCTTTAACTAGGTTATACGAATGTATTCATGTTTAACTTGATTTATCTAGGCAAGGAAGAACTTGTAGGTAACTAAATTGAGTATATTTATAATTATGCAAGTACTTAATGATTTATTTATTACTCAAGAGAGCTGAACTTCTTAAAAAGTACAAATAATACGGCTTTATTTCTAAAGCGGCCATTTTGGTGCATTTTTGACGATGCGTCATTCATTTTGAATCATTTTTAGAAAAATATAATCAAATATATTTATTCTACTATTTTTTGTGTATTCATTCACAGCGCCGCCCTTACTATAGTCACCATCTGGTGTTATTGATTGAAGGCGCCCCTAGTGCCAACAGGGGTGGGTGCAAATTTTTTCTCATAGTTCAGCCATTCTGTATATTAAATTTCTTAATTCTTTTTGAATACAATGAATTATTAGAAAGCCTTATTACATTACTGTGGCGGCATGCCCGACAGGCGACGACAATAAGACCATATAAATAAATTTACTTTATTGACACTTTAGCTTGACTTTAGAGAACCCTAAGTCAATAGACTGCCATAAACAACTACATTAAGGAAGGGTGTTGCCACCCATCACTTTCCTTTGTTAGGTACTTAGATGGAGACCGCAAGCGGCAGTCTTGACCCAAACTTGTAATGTTGCACACATCTATTTATAGTTTGTTAGTTTTGTTAATAAATAATTTCTTCTGGCCCAAGTATTTAATTGTTATCAAATAGATGAAATTACTATTAGCACTGTCTGCCGCCTGTCAAATTTGACCACAGGGTTTTAATAGTTCTAAAGTTCCGCCTAGAGCTGTTCCTGGTTTTTCGGAAACTTCGAAAAATCGTGAAAATATATATGTACATATATAGTTCAAATCACGAATGTTGTCGTTCACGTCATCAATTTATGTAATTCTCAAATACTTGAGATTTTACTATCTTTAATATAAAACGGATAGGATGTAACTAACGGTTCCAATAAAAGTTCCAAGTGTAACTATGCTTGTTACAATTTTATAATACAAATGAGTAATACAACCGCTAGTTGTAGCCGCAACCAGCGTTCAGCATTCTGTCAGTTCTCTGTCAATTTAGTAGCGTGCAGTGGACGCATATGTCAAATTTTTTGATTTTCTATTTCTTTTCGTGTTTTATAAGTTTGTAGTGTTTCTTACTATGCTGTTTTAAGTTTCCTGTAATTAGGTAAATAGTTTGTGAGTGCTTTAGTTTTACTGTTTGTAAAGAAATTAAATTCAGAATTCCCGGCAAAAACAGAATACAGTAACCAGAGACATACTGGTGAGATAGATGAGTACTTCATTCCGGAACAACGTAACGGAAGTCCCTTTTGCGGCAGCGGATGTCAAACTTCATTGAATTGTATGCTATTATTGTCCATATATTTCCATTACAAGATACTTTGATATGCGCATTCTATGTGACCTTGGGTTGGTTTGGTCCGGAAATTAAAAAATAATGACGTGAGTAAAAATAATCGATGTTGATTTTCTTCCGTTAGGTAAGATTGTTTGAAATTCTTTCTGATGGCTTCTCAAAAAAAAAATTAAAATTCACATGCACACATATCGTGATTAAATTTTTTGTTGTTGTTTGTTTGTAAATGTCACAGATGAAAGATTGTCCATTTTGGTCTTCTGATATAAAACACAATTCTTTTGAATTCATATTTTCATCTAAAATACACCTTAGATCATTGATATCGAGATAATTTTGTCATAGAGAGCGTATTGCCTGGTAATAGCCTAAGACCGTACGAGGGCACGGCCTCGGGCTATTACTTTTAAGCAACACGCTTGAACCATTCTCTACGACAAAATTTTAAGTATTTATCAATGTTGACTGTTGCTGTCAAAAAAATGATAAAATAGTTTGTCTTATAAGTGTTATAAAATAAAATACTATACTTCTTTAGCACATACTCCATGTGTACAATAAATGTTTCATCATAACATTTCAGTTTTGTGGCAATAAATATTAAACTTTGTTTTTTTTTCAGGGTGAATGCGAGAGCCTTTCCTACGAAGAATTACAGGAGCGCTTCCCCAAAGAACTCGCCTTACGTGATCGTGAGAAGCTCAAATACCGCTACCCTCAGGGAGAATCCTATATAGATGTAATGAATCGCTTAGTACCTGTCCTAACCCAACTCGAATGCGAAACAAACGTACTGACCGTCTCGCACCAGGCCGTACTCCGTTGCGTACTCGGCTATTTTCTGGAAACGCCACCCGAAGAAATACCCTACGTCCACGTACCTTTACACACAATCATAAAGCTCACTCTACAGGGTTACAGCTACAACATGGAGACGATAAAGATGCCCATAGAATGTGTCGACACCAATAGGGCCAAGCCTATGAACTGCTCCGAAGATCGTACCGCAGAGGACGCCTTGATGACTCTGCCGGCACATTACGAATCGATCTCAAACTTGGGCGCGTTGACTCCTTGTACTTAGCTTTGGACTGGTAGCTGCTCGTTTATACAACGATTAGTCCTTTGGTTCTTCGGTTTTAATGGCAGAGTAGACGATTAAGGCTTTCGTAGCTAAAACGTTAAGTTGGTTGTAATATTGTTTAAGGCACGCCACCTCAGATCGTGTTCCTGTAGAATTGTGTCCAGATAATTTTTTAGAGAATTCAGTACGAAGGTAGTTGCATTACCTATTTTTTATTTTATTGTCGTTATGCGGGCAATGTTTATTAAAATGCGATTAAGCGACAAAGAAAAATTATATAGTATATACCAACGTACGATTGACAAGAGTGCCGTTCGCAGGGACGTATTTCTAAATTTTGCACCCTGGGCGAATATGATCAGCCGCCCCTGGCGATCGCCCCCTACGCCCTTAAAAAATACGTCGCTGGCTGTTCGTTAATATTCTGCCGTCTTTCGATTCGTCATGGAGAAGGAGCAACTTGCTGTTATGTTGTACGTTTTGCTTTGTAGTCCTTACTTGTGTGCCAATTTAATAAATTCTGCCATTTTTTTCTCCACATTTTCGACCAGCTGCTAAATTAAATAAACGCTTTATTTATTTTTAGCTTGGCTTACTATCACAGACACAAAAACATTTTTAAATGGTTCTGATCCACTTCGAAGCAAATTATCTGGACAGCTAAAAATATACCCTAATCGTCTACTCCCTAACAAAAATATGCTTTTCTCTTTTATTAATACTTATTTTTGTCATTTGTTGAAAGCACCAACGTTAATTCTTGCGTTTTCGACAAATGGTGACTAAGCAATGCAAATATTGTACAATGGAGAGTTATAGATTTTCATATCTTGCAATTTTTTTGCGTGTGAGGCTAAATAATCATATTGATGTGCCCAGGATTGCTAATTTTTTTTAGTTTTACAAGTCGACGAGGTTTATGGGTGTATTATATCGTCGGCTTAGCCGGAAGATCTCATAAGTCCCTTTCTGTGCGGATATTGACTTTTTAGGTGCGAACTGGCGCGAAGCAGAGTAAAGAGAGAAGAAAATATTTTGGTTGCCATAGTTCGTTCTAGAAATTTGTCAACCGCTTTATTCTCTCTATCCTTGCACAGTTAGTCCATATCTATATGTCCATGGGATTTACATATGATTTTCTAGATTTATGTAGGAAAATTTGATGAAATAATTCCAGTTTTAGACTTATGAAGTTTTCCAACTTAACCGACAATGTTGGTGATTTGTAGGGATGTTTCATTACCGGCAACTTATTGTTTTGGTAATTTATTATGGTAGGTCATGGTAATATAAAAAAATCCTGTTTTTATAATATCATCATCCTATTTCAAAACGAATATTTCTATACCAAGTATGTAGCGGGAAAATCGTGTCATCTGTTGCAAAACCAGTAACTTCTTTTAGTTGTCAGTCTTTTATGATTCATTTTTAATTGTAATGTTAGGTAGACAACAAAATATCGATATTCAAAGTTTCATTATTAACATGGGTTTTTGCCACCAAACTAACCTTAAAATGGAATGTCAAATTGACTCCACAAGCCAAGTCTATGGACATGTGAAAACACTTAGGTACCGCAAATGTCCAATGAAACTTATTGTTACTGTAAAATTAACTACTTTTTATTTATCACTAGTATCATCATAGTTTGCTTACAAACTGAGTTCCAAGGTGGTTTTTAAAAAGAGATTATTTTATAAATGTTTTCATTTGTTTTTGAAGTAAATGAATTTATTTGTTCTTATAGAAATGAGCAGGCATTGATAATAAAATAAAACAAGTGGTACACATAACCTAACTTTATTTCCAATGAATTTGAACAATTATATTATAATTAAGTTTCTAACCGATGCGTTATATCTACAGGCACATGTTAAGTTATTTACTGCAAATTACCAATAAAATTTATTGTAATAATAATTGTAATTTTACAATAGTAAAATTAATTATTTTGTCAGTCATCATCGTATTTAAGTGGTTCATTGTAGATAAATAAAATATCAGCATACAAAATTTTATTTTTGACAAATTTTTGACGCTAAATTCCAACCTCAAAAAGAAACGTCAAATTGACTCCTCAAGCGTGATGCCATTTTGAGGGAGGTCAAGGCCTGCGTTCCAAAAGTTTTCATTGGTTTTTAAAACAAATATATTTACTTGTTCTTTTAACAATAAATAGGCATCTATAGAAAAAAGAAAATGGTACACATAACCTAACTTTGTTTCCAATGGATTATTTGCAACAAAATTGCGAAATTTTAGGAAATTCAGTTTGTAAGATACGCCATGTTTTTCGCATATTTGTTTCAGTGACAGTAGCTGCATCTTTGTGTCCATACCTTACAGGTAACATCCCTAGTATATGAACCGTTTAGACATTATTTGGGCAATAACTATTGATACTGTTAATGTGTTATTCTGTTTGCTTTTGGACTATGTTTGCTTTGGTTTGATGTTGTAAAAGCATAGTCCTGTAGTTTTTAGTGGTGAAAAACAGTATTGGTTTAATTTTGAACGATGGTTCAGTTTAGCACCGACAATAGCTGTTTTTCGACCAGTAAGTTGATCGATTGGCCGGCCAATTTTTCACCACAATTTTAGTAGAGTTTTATTATCGTAAGGTTTCATAATTGTAAAGGAAAAACATTATTCTGAATGAGATAGGCTTCGAGGCAATAATAATTGTATAGATCAGCTGTATTTTTTTTATTATAGTTTTTAAAGTTGTTTCACGTTATATTTCCGATGTTGTATTTGCAATGTAAGTGAACAAGGAAATGATTGTATATTATGTAAAAATTATTTTTAGAAATTTCGGACGATTATTGTGGAATATCTGACTACAATTAGGTATAGGATTTAACTGTGATTTTATAGAGCATTTTTTATTTTGTCATGTAGCGTGTAGGAGGTCAAAAATTTCATGTAATTTTAGTTCTGTTTTAAAGAATAATTATTACAATTTTAACCGTTGTTTTATTTCAAAACAAGATATTACTAATGATTCTAAATAATAATAAACCTTCATTTCAAAGATGAATAATACTTTGATGGAACTTCTCCACTTTAAATGTATTTCTAATTCCTGATTATCATGAAAGATTTTATATATTTTATACTATGGTAAGGAATGAAATGTGAATACTTAAGAATACCACGTCGTTTTATAAACTCTCGACAAAAGCTTATAAGCACTGAAGGAAATTTGCACGAACTGCCATCTATGGTGAGTGTGAAGAACTTCATTAAATATAGTTGCTGCAGGTTCGCGTCAAAACAAGTAGTTTTAACATGCGTTGATAGATGGCGCCACACGCAACAATTAATGTTCGCTAATATGTTGAAAGGTAATTATATGATATTACAAATTGTCAAGTTAAGTGATTTTACCAGAGATTTATAGAAGCAAGAAGTACTAGTTAAAGAAGTGCACAATTCAATAAATAACTACAATTTTTATAGATATCCATTTCGGAATGGGTATCTATAAAAATGCTATTGGTGGCAGTATGTAATTTTATACGTGTTGATAACTAATACTGTAAAGAAGAACCTAAACAACATTAATAGCAAATATTTTCGGCAATAGTAAGTCGTGGCTCTCTCTAGATGGCGCAGCAATTAAAAAGTTCGATTCTGAAATGCCGACTACAAAATAGTAAAAATTATATTTTTCAGCGACAAACAGTTTCACCCAGAGTTCATAGAGGGCACAACAGAGAAGAATTCAACAAATGGCTATAACTATTCTGTAACAGCTAGCTGTAAAATAGTACAAATCATTATTTGCAGCGCTATATAGTTTAGCTCGAAGTTGAAAAATGGCGAAACAAGAAAGAATTAATAAATAGCTATAAATTTTAAAGTAGGTAGGTACTTATAACGAAGTACAAATTATTTGATGAGTAGTTCTGATGATCGTTTCCGCCAGCTAAAAGTGCGATAGACTTAACTTATTTTCAAATTGACATCTATAAAAAGATGCAAATTAATATTGGTAAGAATATGCAGTTTTGCACGTGTTGTTAGATGACACCACAAATAAGGACTTTAAGAGGTACGAATAATTTGATAGAGGATGTGAATTTGTAATTATTAGTTATTGTACTAGTAAATTGTGGCTCTAGCTGACAGATGGCGCAGCACATGCTCTAAAATACGTATACAATACAAATTATGGATGTTGCCGATATATAATAATTGTAACTAACGATCATAGATGGGGAAACTATAATTTATAAGGCGGATTATTAAATGAAGCGTGTAAGAGAACCTTTTAATTATCTATAGAAACAGTAGGGACATATTTACTATTATTATTAATTTTTTACGTGTAGCGTAATATCTAGCATTTAAAAGATTTCATTTGCTATTTTAATTAGTATCAAATTGGTGCAAAATATTTGTGAACTTTTAAATTCTACCAGGAGCATTAGTATAACAGGAATGCGAAGAGGTATGTCACGAAAGTATCAGTAGCGCCAAAATTACACATCTTCGATTTCATTGTGCTCTTGATTTGACGTGGGAAAAATTTCTAAATTTTAAAATCTCATCAGGAACATTAGGATAACAGAAACGCGAGGAGGTATTTAATTATTAGGCGTGTTGAAATTATACCTCTTCAGTTACATGCATTCCTGTCACTAAACACAGTCTAGTTCGACTTTAAAGATCTATGGAGCGAAGAACAATTTGCTCGATTTTAAAATTTTACCCGGAGTATCAGGATAACAGAAACGCGAGAGGGTAATTGAGAGATTATCAGGCTCACTGAAATTAAACTTTTTCAGTTTTATGCACTCCTGATGCTAAACGCAGTCTAGCTGGAGCTTAAGGATCTGTGAAACGAAAACCACTTGCTGGATTTTAAAATTCTACCAGGAGTATCCGGATACGAGAAACGCGAGGAAGTATTTGAATAATTATTAATAGAAATGAAATTGTACCTCTTCAGATTTATGCTCTCCTGATAATAAACGCAGTCTATTAGGTATTTGAAAATTATTAGGATCATTAAAATTAAAACTTTTATGGTTTTTTACATTCCTGATATTAAACGCAGTCTAGTTCGAGTTTAAGGATCCGTGGAACTAAAACCACTTGCTGGATATTAAAATTCTACCAGGAGCATCAGGATACGAGAAACGCGAGGAGGTATTTGAATAATTATTAATAGAACTAAAATTGTACCTCTTCGGTTTTATGCACTCCTGATACTAAACGCAGTCTAGTTCGAGTTTAAGGATCTGTGGAACGAAAACCACTTGCTAGATTTTAAAATTCTTCCAAGAGTATTAGGACATGAGAAACGCAAGGAGGTATCTATTGGGATTATTAAGAGAACTGAAATTATACCTCTTCAATTTTATGTATTCCCGATACTATACGCAGTCTCTTTTGCTCGATTCATTAGGAGCACTGAAATTAAACCTTTTTGGTTTTATCCACTCTTCACAACAAACGCAATCTAGTTTGTATTTAGAGATCTGTGGAACGAAGAACACTTGCTCGATTTTAAAATTCTACTAGAAGCATCAGAATAACATAAACCCGAGACGTTTGAAGAGTTATTAGGAGAACTGAAATTACACCTACTTAATTTTATGCACTCCTGATAGAAAAAGCATTCTGGCTCGATTTTAAAGATCTATGAATTAGTGCACCGAGAAATCGGTTTTGTAAGATTTCAAAATTCTACCAGGAGTATTAGGATAACAGATGCACGAGGATTTATTTGATAAATTATCAGGAACACTGAACTCACACCTCCTTTATTTTATGCACTCCTGAGAGAAAAGTATTCTCGTTGGATTCTAATGATCTATGAGTGCAACCAGACAGCGGTTTTGCATAATTTAAAAATTCTGCCAGGAGTATCAGGATAACAGAAGCACAATTTGATACTTTATCAGGAGTACTAAAATTTACACCTAATCGGTTTCATACACTCCTGTTACTAAATTCAGTCTAGTTCGAGTTTAAGGATCCGCGGAGTGAAAATCATTTTTGCCAGATTTGAAAATTCTACCAGGAGTATCAGGATAACCGAAACGTGAGGAGGTATTTGAAGAGTTATTAGGAGCACTGAAATTAAACCTCCTTGGTTTTATGCACTCTTCATATCAAACGCAGTCAGTTTGTATTTATTTGTGGAAAGAAAAACACTTTATTTAGTTCGATTTTAAAATTCTACCAGGAGTATCTGGATAACATAAACAAGAGGTGTTTGAACAATTATTAAGAACTAAAATTACTCCTACTTTATTTTTACATATTGTGACTGGCTGCATGGTCTCTGATCTAATGCCTTTAAAAAAAATACTTCATTTTATGCACTACTGATAGAAAAAGCATTCTGCAATCGGTCTGGCAAAATTTGAAAATTCTACCAGGATAACAGATGCGCAAGGAGGTATTTGATAAATTATCAGGAACGCTAAAATCCCACCTCCTTTATTTTATGCACTCCTGACAAAAACCCATTCTCGCTCGATTCTAAGGATCTATGAGTGCAACGAGACAGCGATTTTGCAATGCGTGATAATATTTTAAAATTCTACCAGGAGTATTAGGATAACAAAAGCGCGAGGAGATTACTTAACTCAGTCTAGTTCGAGTTTAAAAATCCGTGTAGCAAAAACTTTTTTGACCGATTTTAAAATTCTACCAGGGGTATCAGGGTAATAGAAATGTGAGGAGGTATTTAAAAAATTATTAGGAGCATTGAAATTAAACCCTTTGGGATTTATGCACTCTTGATACCAAACGCAGTCTAATCTATATTTAGAGATCTGCGAAATGAAAAACGCTTGATTTTAAAAATTCTATCAGGAATATCAGGATAACATAAACGTAAGGAGATGTTTGAGGAATTATTAGAACTGAAATTACACCTCCTCGGTTTCATGCATTCCTATTACTAAACGCAAAATTGTGTTGGTTGGTAGGTGGCCATTTGTAATTTTTTATCTGTAGGTAATTTATTTTATTCTAAATATCTGTACTTACCCAACTAGCAATTTGATGTTTTGTAGAAGCTGAAAGAATGTTTATGGAACATTTTTTATAAAACAAGATTTTTGATATAAACATTTCTAAAACGTTTATACAACGCTTATACACGCGAAATGGGCACAGTTTATAAAACAATGTATTTCTTTAATTTATTTTATTATGTCTCTCACAGATGTTATAAAATAATTGTGTAAACGTTTACATATAATTTTACAAAACGGTAGACGATAATTATAAAATAGTTTTATAGCAAACAGTTATAAAACTTAAACCGGTTTTTGTAATATATCAATTATAAAATTTTATAAGCATTGTGTTATCTTCATTGCTACTTTTTTGTTATGTGCAGCAACAACAACAGAGGTTATTTATTTTTTAAATGTTTTTGCAGACAATAATAATTCTCAAAATAGTTTTAAAATATTACAAAGGTAGCTAGATTCTATGTGACTATATATGGCGGCGTAACTAACAACATATTTAGTGGAACATGAGATAAAAGTTAACTGATTAAAACTTCGAAGGAAGGAAGGAAATTTTTCTGTGAAATATGTGGTATATATACAATGAAATTTTTGAGCGCCCTAAAAATAACGAATATTTATCAAAATTTAAAAAAATAAAGTGAAAATAAATTTTTTGTATTTTATCTTTTTGCACCAATTGTGTTTCGCAGATAACGTATTTCACAATAATAGATTATTGCTAAAATGCTTATATCACAATAATTTTTATTTTTGAACTATTTTTTGTTTTAAAGTCCAAAATGGCCACTATAAAATAGTTCAGACATAATAACATTATGGCGTCCATCTTATAAAGCGTATTTATAATTATAAAAATACTTATAGAACAAGGATATTTTCCGAAGAACTGTTATATATCAATAAACTGACAGTCTCCGACGCAGTGCTTATGGAAGTTTAAAAAATATATTTGCTGCGACAGAGCATCTTATAAAACATATATACAGCAACATGTTTAAATGTTTTACAAAAACTCTATTTTCAATACTTATAGAGTAATACATTCTGAAGCGTTTCTTAGTCAAGCTAAATAAACGACAAATTTGTATCTCAGGGATCTTGCATTCACTTGTTTCTTAAAACAGTGGAAATAAATATAATAATTGTGTGTTTGTCTTTAATCCATGTATGCAATATTGTGTACCTATATATATAGTTTTAACTTTAGATGTGAGACATGCGTTGATGGGCGCATAAACACCTATCCATGTTTTATAAAAATGGTAACAAACATATTATAGTCTTTAAAGACAATGTTTAGTTTATCAATTATTTTATAAGTGTTTTATGACAGCAATGCGTGCTTCCTTTATATAACAATAGTTTAGCAGTTACAGCAGAATACGATATGTTCCCTAAAATAATATGTGTTATGAAGAATCCTAATAAAATTGCTTTATTATTGCTTAGCTAAACTGTTACAGAATAGTTTTATAGGCGTTCGTCAATTGTCCAATAAGTGCTAGGGGTCATTATTATAAATCAATTTTGTTTCATGAGCTAAAATATCTTATAATAATTGATGTATAAACGTTTATAAAACAGCGAAAAACAAATTCTACAAAATGTTTTATAATTTAGTTGTAAGAACATTCTTAGCACTTATTTATATGATAATTTAGTTGTGAAGACTAAATAATCACCTTGGCGGTTTTAATAAAACAAATAAGCTTTTGCAGAACAGTAATGCAATAGTAATAAAATAAAATTATTAACTTTGTTAGTTGGGTACTTAATATTTTGGTACTTGAAAACATCATAAAAATGTAAATTCAAAAGAGCACGAGTGGCTGAAGTCTAAAGATAACTCTTTTTATAAATACAAGTTGTCCAACAACTTCAGTCAGTCGTGTCTCAGTTCCTTCAAACCGGGCGGCCTATCCTCCAGAGACGTACGGTAACTTACCTAGATAACTGCTTTAAACATGTGACGGCTAGTTATAGAAGTTGTAAATATTTGAAACTCACAATTTATTAATAAACGTACAGTAGTCACATCCTTCCAGACAGGGCGTGCGATCCGAGCGCTTGCGACCTCTAGATCGCATCGTCGTCCCCTATGCAAGTCGCCGGTCCTTTAGAGAACAGCTTTAGTTATGTGTTGGCTAGTTGTAAACATTTTTAACCTGCCATCTATTGGTAAGCATTTGTAGTTATAGATATAGGATAAATACCATCGTAGAAATGCTATTTCAAACGAGTACGAAAGTTCAAAATCCATGAACAACTTCTTTATATAATATGTACACCAGACTGTCTCTGTCCTCTTCGATATGTATCATAAAAATGTTTTTGATGGGTGTGTTTTAGTAGTAGTTTAGTATTGCAGTATGGCTGTCTATGTACGCGATGGAGCGATCATCCTTTACGGCGGATATAGCCCCAACTTCCGGGGGGAGCGTTCTATTTTACAAATATAGGTACCACATTTGAAATACAAATTCTACGTGTAACAGAAGTTACCATGCTTATAAGAAGCGCTTTACACACGCAGATACAACTAATTTAAAAAATGTGTTCGATTTGTTGTGTTCGTTTAAGTGTGCATGTTTATTCATAAGAAAGCATTTTGACTTGACAAGTCCGTATGTATTCTTGGATCATTCTGAAAATATGTACAGATGTGGACATGGGAGAAGGAACTTTTGTTACTTCAACAAATCTAAATCATTCTTTGATAGAAATATTCCCCTCTAAATAAGTAAAGGAAGTAATCTCTTAATAATACGTTGTTGGCCATTGTCTTTGCTGTTTTACGAGTAGGTACCTCTATACCTAACAATTTTAATGATAATGAGTTTATACATACAAGGAAAAAGTAACGTTTCAAACATCTCATTTAACAATTTTTATGATTTGGTAATTATTAAAATTAGTTAAAATTACCGTATATAAGTGTGTAGTAAATTTGATGAAATTATATATTATTGTTATTAATCAATCGGCATCATTGTAATAGATAAGTTTCTCTTTATTAGTTTACGAAGAAAATTATGAAATTTTAATTAATGACTTCCATAAGCAACACTGAAATTAATAAACATTTAAATTGTATTTTTCCTTATTTTGCATAGGATATTATTTTGATTTTAACGTCTCTCTATTATTGTTATAAAGTTAACAGGAACTAAGTTGCACACTATTTAAATGTAGACCTCCGATCTCTTCTTTTTTCTCGGCGCTGTAAACAGGCGGCCTGGATCCTTTTGCCATCGTGGAAGTCAATAAAAATCATAAATATTACGTCAGCTCAGACGTCGCAGCAATGCCCACCTACAAGGTAAGATTCTTATCGCCACAACAGTCAAAATCGACCCTGAGAGTGAACACGCGGGATCCTCTGGTTGTTGGGAAAATAAAAAGTTTGGGCTGGCTAGCTTCGACTGAGACTCCCAGAGGCCCTTAGTGCACTTAATTTCTTTGAAAGTTAGGTCGGGGTGGTATGTCCTTAAACGGAAGGATTCGGCCAATAGGTACACCCTGTATAAGTTCAGAGCGTAAGACTGCTTTTTCTTTATTGGTAAGGGCTCAAAGCTTCACCCTGTATAAGCTTTTGTAGCTAATTTCACTTTTTTGTTTCTTGGGTAGGGCCTACTTGAGTACCCTGTATATATTTCTCGTTCAATAATAACACTGTATTTAAACACGAAATTATAATCTTTTATTTATGCAAAAGCACAGAGTTGAATATTTATATTATTAAAAAATTAACAAATTTATTTTTGGTAACGTATCGACACTTAGAATTTTGCCTTAGACGGTGCGGGTTTCGTTATGGTTTAATCAGATCTGAGATAATTCACTTACAAACTAAAGTCACGAAGACGATTTATTTTTACTAAAAAATAGGTCCGCGTGGGCGATAAACAAAAATATAGCACTTGGGCTGAACAAAAATATATAACACCGATTTTTTACTAGGGGCGGCCTAGGAAGAGGATGCGGGTACACTTTCAGTTTCGTTAGCTAAGCTGGAAAACACTGCTTTGGATTTAGGCTCTGTGCTGTGGCGACCAAAGGGTAACGCGGATAGTAAGAACTTATTCGTAGATACACCGGGAACACAACTTCCCGGGGGCTCGGCACGCTTCTCCTTTTATACAAATGACGGGGCACGACGTAGCCGAGAGCTGGATGAGAGCTGGATGAGAATTAAAAAGGGTACCGGATATTCATTTGGGATATTATGGTGCAATGTTGTGCAATAGTTGCTTAAAATTTTGAATTCCTAATTGAAAATTATACTGTTAAATCGGCTATGAAAAATGTAATATTCTGATATCAAAATGTCAGCGGAATCTAATTTACTTTTGGAAATATTTACGATAACTGTGGATATGACCGATGTCTGGAAATGGCCCCGTAAAGTAGCGTTGAGGGTTCGACCTTAATCCATATTGTTACATTTATTGTTACACTGGATGCTAGGTTTGGTCATGATAAATTTATTTAGGTCACGCTAAATTCTATTTAGGGTAATGGAGTGAAGTTGGCGACGAGTTGCCAGCACTGAAAAGGGAACTAGTAAATTGGACATAGGTTTTTTGAATAAGAAAAAGAAGCTGAATGTGGGATAACTAAGTGAAGATAGGGACGAGTGCCCAGCAACTCATGGGGAACATGTAAACTGGTTTTGATTTTAAGAAGGTTAATTTATGGGCGGCTTGGGGAGAGAATTAAAAGGTGTTTAAAGATATTTTAGGGAAATTGAAATTGACGCGAAAATTAATATACGGGGGCTTGTAGAATAATTTAGGAAGTGAAATAAATTTTGATAGATTGAAGTTTGGGGAGCAAATTGAGAATGATTTGAGATGTTGAGGGGGCTGTATTTTTGAAGGGTGTCTTTTGTAAAATTTTGTCGTTAATTTAACAGAATGGGGTGTTTTGGTTAATTTAATGATAGAATACGAATGTCGGTGAATTATCGAGGATATTTGAAATTTCTCAGATTTTTTTAGTTACAAACTGTGGTTTTTTGGTGTGGAAGGTGTCTTAAGGACTTTTTTTACGGTGTTTGCCAGTTTGGCCTTGACAAATGATTTATTTGGCAAATTTTGACTATTTTTTGGTCGGCCATTTTGGTAATATGGGGAATATACTACAACAAGAGAAGCAGTTCGTCCACAGCAGCGTATCAATCCCCCAACTAGGGTGCTGGCACCCTCGGACATCCCAAAATAAACTAAAAAAAACGTAATTTAAACGGAGATCTCGCTATCATACCCCATCCGCGGACATACAGTATAGATAGATAGACTTTATTAGCAACTTCTACTAAACAAAGACAATATAATATAAAACTTAATGTTAATACACTAATTATGACTGTTTGTCAAGTTTGGTGGGTGTTGGGATCAACGTTTTGTCAAAAAACGCAATTTTTAATTTGTTAACGTTACGTTTATCATTATAAACATCCTCAGGACAATTTGATTTGTGTTTTGGTGTCATATAAAATTTGTAACTTCTGGGATATCACTAGATACCGGTTCTTAAAAACATTCAATATTAGTACGAAAAGTATAACAGTAAAAATGGTCATATACACACACGTTTAACTTGAATACTCAGTATTCCAGTTAAACATTACCACTTACATACAATATTGTATCATCTGCAAACATGGACGTTTTACAGTTATTTGCACACTTAACAATATCATTTATATAAAGATTAAATAGAATAGGACCAAGAATAGTTCCCTGAGGGACGTCATGTTCTCTCTGTAGCTCAGTTGTTACTGAGTTTTATATTTAACTGTGATCTGTTGCTTAGGTAACTTTTAAACCAATTTAAGGTGGGAATATCCAAGAGAGAGAGATCCGATAAGAAGAAAATATTTATTATTTTTGGCCATAACTTTTTTTAAATACATGTATTGGTAAAAAAGTATAAAACTACCTAAGTAGAACTATAACAAGTGTAGTGATATTAATTTTTACTCAATAATTTCAGTTGTTCGCATATGTCTAAAATTATTGAGTGAAACTTTATAACACTACTCCTGTTATAGTTCTACTTAGGTAGTCTTATAGTTTGTTTGCAATATGTGTTTTAAAATAAGAAGTTATGGTCAAAACCAGTAAATATTTCCCTATCGGACCTCTCTCTCTTGGATATTCTCACCTTAACACGTTATTTCTCAACCCTATTCTCTCTAGCTTGAATATTAACAATTCCCTTTATTGGTTCAAATGCCCTTTTCAAGTCAAGAAGTATGAGTAAAACCACTTAATTACCTTCTAAACATTAAAAACATTCACCACGTATATTTATGATAGCAGACCCACAGGAATAATATTTGCAAAACTCAGACAGATTTTGAACGATTACTTCATTATTTCCACAAAAATTAATAAGTTGGTCTTTAACTGCCACTTCCACAATTTTTTCAAATATTGACACTAAATTTATTGGCCTATAGTCTTCACATTTCGACGAATTTGAAACCTTTGGTACTGGAATAATATAGGAAGTTTTTCCATGCACCAGGGAATGTATCATATATCAGCGAAGTATTTATACTTTATACGAGGACAATTGAAACTGGTCAGTGTTAAAGCAAAGGACCGTGCGCACTGAACTTGATATTTTATCCTATAAATTTAGCAATGGTATCGAGATTCGAATCGTAGTTGAATCTGTGCAGGCGAGTCCGAGACTAGCAATGTAATCAGCCTGAATGAACCATCTACGACTGCACTGGTTTAAAGATAATAAAACGGACAGGCCTACTAGCATAAAAAATTCGTAAATCGTTTCTTAGTAGTCAACGGTGGACTTATGAGATGTGCTGTCAATGTGCCAGTGCAGTGCATAAATACCTGTTATTATTTCAAGCGTAAGAGTTTAGTTAGTTATTGTTCATATTTATAAATATTTACTGCTATAGTAGGTAAAATATTTTAATTACTTACTAACTTACCATGGCTTTCTGGAGACCATTTGAAACAGATGATAATATAATAACGCTCGAAAATCTTATCATTTTCTTATGACAAGCATTTCTATTTACCTCCGCCCATGCACAATAAAGAGATGCCGACTGTTTTTGCTGGTTTTTAGTTTTTATACGGTTTCAATTAAGTTCGTATACACTTTTTTTTACAATATCAAGAAAAGGATCTCCTATTATATCAAATGCATTTTTGACAACTTTAATACCAATCACATATTCAGGGTCTATAGTCTCCTTCAGTGAATAAATAATTTTTCTTAACATCCTCATAGTTATTATATCAATTTTATACATAGGTATCTTTTATACATTTTCGGGGATTAAAATTATTTGATAAAAGAATACTAGGTTGACTTGTTTTGAATAACTGGCAATTCAATAAGTTATTTTAAGTACTTATCTCTTATTTCATTTTCGTGGGATTTAAGCCGTGTTTGGCTCTGAGCTCTGCCTGAATTATTACTAAAATTTAAAATGATTACCTGTTTGAATATGTCGCTCTTCACCATTTCTAGAAATGTAAAATGTGCGATACTTCTAAAAATAATGTCTTACCAATTGATCGCAATTTTTTACCAAAATAAATTAATTACTTGGAATTAATTAATAATTTAAAAAATCTCATAGACAGATACCTATGAACTGCTTCAGAGGTAAAATGATTTCTTGGATCCACCAATGAATCACAAGAATTAGTTTTAAATTAAACACTCATTCTTAACTGATGTAAGGATGTGGTTTTTTTCCAATCTGTAAATACTGATAAAGTATATTTTGTTTTACTGAAAAAATCTAAATAATGTATACTTTTACAGAATCTATATACGATTCGTTTTAAATTGTTGCCATCATTTACGATGAGAATTATTTTGATTTCTTTGGTTCTTCGGTTCTGAAGATTATAAAAAAAAATCGTTCAATGATACTGTCAGGGAGTATGGCCTCATATATGTGAAGTTTAAAATGTACTATGCGTTCTTTTCTAGCCCGTAGGCGGCCCTTACCAAGTTGAAAATTTGCCTTTTCTAGTTTTTAGGCTTAGATAATTGTATAAAATATGTTTTATGTTAAAAATTTATCAGTGTTTAGTTTACTTCAAATAGAGTTATCCGAATAGCAAATTTTATTCAGCTTGAATCAATTTTACACGTAAACGTACTATTTAAATTTGTTGCTAAAAGGGCATACAGAAGATGGTGGAAATCACACGGGAACATCGAAGAAGAAGCGAATACTGTCTCTTCTAGTACCTACACGAAAATTAGCAATAATAGAAGAAAAACATTATAATAAGCTGATATTTTCTGAATCGACAATTGATAGGGGTAGAAATGCAGGATCAAAAAGTTCCCATCCCTAACTGGCGAGCTTCATCCCTTTTTCACCCTTATAATGACACCGTGCTGGTTTTTCAATAATATTTTGGAAATGCGATGTTCTACGACAAAAAATAGAGGTATTAAAAAATATTCAGAATTAAATTTGTTATAAAACATGCCCTATAGGTCGTTTGCAGATTATTAAGGATGTTTACGTTAATCGACGGCAAACTTAGGGGTAGGTAACAAAAACGCTTTTGGATGGAAACACAATATTTATCCAGCCTTGTAATATTCTGTTTTGTAGCATTCGGTTTCAACAACTTTTTATAAATTATATAGAATTTAATTTAAAAAGAACCAAAAATAGTCATTAGCAATTTCTAAACCAAACTCGTTTCCACACCACCCAGGAGGTAGAGTTTATCCAGGCAGAAATTTACGCTATAGATCTGTGTGCCCAGGAATGCCTAAATAAAGGCATCCGAAGGGCAAAGATCTATATATTATCTGATAGCCAGGCAGCACTAAAAGCTCTAAGGTCCTATACCTTTGAGTCTAAAATTGCCTGGGAATGTAGACAATTCCTGAAGCAACTGGCCAACAACAACAAGGTTACCTTGATGTGGGTGCCAGGGCATGAGGGAATACAAGGAAATGAACTTGCTGACAGCCTTGCAAAAAAAGGATCTAAAGCACCATTCATTGGACCCGAACCGTTTTGTGGCCTGGCCAAGGGACACATAGCGGAGGAGATCCAAGAATGGGAAAAGGACCAGAAGAAGTCCTACTGGAGGAATACTCCAGGTCAAAGACAAGCGAAAAAGTTTATAACTTATTCGACAAAGAATGCCACAAGGCTTCTCGAACTTGAAAAGTCCGAATTAAGGCTAATCACAGGCCTTCTAACTGGCCACTGCCCCTTGAGATATCATCTCAAGAATATGGGCAAGGCAGTAGACAACAAATGCAGATATTGCAATACTGCAACTGAAACTGCGGAACATATACTTTGTGAATGCAAGGTGTTAGTCCGCATTAGGCTAAAATTCCTAGAACAGGCGGAATTAACGCCTGAAGACATAGGGAAATTAGCCCCCAGGAAAATCACAAGCTTTGTAAAAAGTCTTGGAATCCTGGGCAACAACTAGATGTAGGGTTAATCACAAAAGATCTTTTAGGTCGAAGTGAAGTAAGGCTGTTCGAAGCCAAACGACCCCATAAAACAATCTACAATCTACAGAGTTTATCGGTGCGTTTTTTATGTGGCCCCTTGAGGCCTAATCCACTAAAGGCTTTATTCTTGCTCAAATTGAATTTCTTCGGTCCGTTTCGCATTAAAGTATGCTTGTCCGTGACGGTTCATACACATAGCCGAACATTTTAAACCAAGCTTTAAACATCCGCATCGCTTTCCACAGTCCTTTTTGCAGGCACACGAAATTAGCTCTAAAATTGATAAGGGAGCTGCTGCATCAGTAGTTAAAACAGGTATTAAAATATCCCCTGATTTCTTCCATCCCCATTCTTCTGGCTCTAAAGCATTTCCATGCCAAGCCTGAATTTGGTGGTAAACCCGTAACCAATGTTGTTGCAAAGCTGCGAACGTTGGAGGAAGCCTTGCCAATGTAACCGTTTGACTAGAATTGCCAACCGAGGTGTTAAACAGAACATACCTCTGATGATTTATTGACGTTTCATTTTTTTGTGCTTTATATAGTGCAAGAGCAAATATTTCCCCAACCTCAGTAATATCCCGTTTTGTGTAGTATTTGATTTGTTAAAGGCTTTAACAACTTCTTGTAAATTTGTTTTCGAGTTTAATAAATTTATAGTTTGGAGTTTGCCTTTTCCAAAAAAGCAGACGTTGTGTCACTACCACTAAATGCATGAGCAAAAAGAACTGTTTTACTTGAGTTCTTAAGGACATTTGACAATTGTAAATCTTTAGATTTAATAACTTAAAAAGTAATAGAAATATCGATACATAACACACAACCTTCTTTGTAGAGAATTTTGTGACAAACTTTTTTCTATACTTATGTTTTTCCCTAAGATAAAGCGTTTAAAAGATATTGTAAAAAAGCCAGTGCGGTGCCCCAGAAGAGGGTGAAATAGGGATGAAGCTTACCCCTTAGGGGCGGGAACTTTTTTGATATGTATTCTTACGCAAATAAGCTAACTATTAGAGACATTTCAGCTTATTATAATTTCTTTCTTCTACTCCACATAAATTTGCCTAATTTCCATACTATTCTAGTAGTTCCTTGTTCTGTGATTTCGTATTTATTTTAAGTAATTTTAGTAGTGTATTAAGTGAGTTGTGTATATTTTTCAGTGCCTTGGACATTTATACTTGTCACTTCAACAACATAACATCATAATCGATACATTTACGGACTTTTCAAAACTAATATCACAAGAAATGAAGAACAATTCCAAACAAAAGTATGATAAAGGCGGGAACAGCAATTTATATAAACCAGTGATGTCGCGAGTTTTTACTATTATAACTATTTAACGACAACAAAAAAAAACATGGCTCCGATAAATTGATGCATTGTATAACTTTTTTACTATACAATTACGTGTCATAAGATTTTCGACGGCCTAATACGGACCTGAATACTAATTTATTATTACTGTTTATATGTAATTAATGACTGTGCTTTGTTAAAATGTATTTTATTAGTTTTTTCACGATTTTACGATTGTTTGTTAATTAACATGTTTTTTAATTTTCTTTTTAATAGTTGCAATTTATCTATGATCAATAAAACTTTTTCCTATATATTTGTTAATTATTTTTTCTCCTTATTTTCTTTACTCGAAATAATACACCATGAGTTTTTAAATTGTAAGAATGCGATTTAAACAGAAATGTCTAGGCAATTCAAAATATGGTCAATGTGAAAAGTTAAAGTTACACCAATTGCCGATTCTAATTTTACTTTTAACCATATTTAAGAAGTTAAAAAAAGTGGAGATTTTTCAGTTTGATCTGTTTGAAAAGCTTGTATGTGTCCTAAATCACTAGAAACATAAAGAGATATGAAATTTTTTGTTAATTCTTTAGAACGTTTTTGTTATATCTTGCAGTAATTTGATATATTGTGGTCTATAAAATTAACATTGGCGCATTCGCCAAATTTTGATACACATAAATGGAAAACTAAAAATTAAATTAAAATAAATATTGACGTTTGAAATTAAAAAATGCAAAAGTTAGTGTCACTTCCAGTGCAACCGGAGGTGGAAAAAATCAGTAATACGTCAGAAAATGAAGTTCATTAAGTGTATAGGATGTTCCAAATTTCAATCGTGTATCTTTAAAACTAAAGGAAAAAAGGGGGTTGTATAATGATCCTGTCACACCCGGTATAATCAACTATACTTCAGAATTAATACCTGAAGATGATGAGAATAAAAGCGAGTTTGGTTTGCATTATTGTAAGCGAGACAAACCTCGATTTCGACTGTGGATTAGGCCTATTGGGGATACCACATAAAAAAACGCACGATATTTGTCGATTATACAAAAGTTTATAAACATATATCGACTTTAAATATTGATAATTAAAAAATTCACATATTTGAGTAGGTCGCAGCGCGCTTCAAAAAACCATATCTTTCGTTGTATACAACCAAAACTTACAAATCAGACATCACCAGACTTACAAAATATTGCTCCTTTGTAACGAAGCATTTTTCGTTACATAAATCTGCATAAAATTTATATTTAATTGTACTCTATATATTTATGTTTCTTGTTCTCTGTACCGCCTTAAGCGACTTACTGTATATTATCCGAAAATATTCACTATTTGAATACCGGGATATTTATCTAAAGCGGTAAATAGAATTATTGTTTATTATTTGACGTAATTAATTCAATAATTAGTTATCTCTGGCCGATTAAATCCGTTTGTGTTTCGTAGTTGGTTAGAATAATTATTTGAAATCTATTACATACATTACAAAAGTCAGAATACTTTATTTATACTAACCAACGCACGCAATAATAATTTACCAGTACGTTTAATAGCTTAATACAGCCGTCCTCGCTGGCTTGTATGCAATACAGTGGGCCATGCGCGATTCTAAAGCACGTGGGGTTCCTCGCGATACCCTGAGTGGGAATCTGGTTATAAAAGTATAAAACTGACCGCAAAGACCTGTAAAATCAGAATTTGTTCCAATTCTCGAAGTTAATTAAGCTTTTGTTTGCACAGTATACTGAGTTCATTACAAGAATATTTGCTCATTCTGCCGATACTTAATTCTCCGTACGATTAACATCATTAAGCACTAGTCAAATTTCCGGTCTGTTTTATAATCTATTTTTATTACTGTAAATAATTCTGCTTGCTTCGCATTTTCTGGTATCCGTACACTGTCTGCTTAACAATCGATTTATCATAAACTTGCTAGATTTATCGCTTATGCGCTTTTGCCGCCAATATTACAATATTGCTTGCTACTTTCCCTCTACTGCCTAAACCTATGTATATAAATTTGTGTTAATTTTGATTTTCTGTTTTATTTAGGACTGTTAACCATAGGATTACTGTAATATACTTAAATATTATTGAATTTCTGCGTTTTACTGTTGTGTTTGTGAAAGTCTAAGTTCCCTTATTGACCCACTGGAATTGACTGTGTCTTCACTGAGCTGCTCAGTCTCGCTTATCGGCTTTTGGGTAATGTTGTTCAATCACTCCGTACTTGAACTGGCGCCCGAGTAACAAGTAAGAAAGCTCGAGTATCAAAGTGACAGCCTTAGTTCTCGCACTGTACGAGAAAAAGAGCGTCACACCTTCATAAAAAAAAATATTGGGGAATTGTTCGATCTTTATACTAATCCGCGATGAAAATGTGATATTGAAAATTGCAAATAAACCCCCAAATTTGGCGCGCTGTATCTCGGAAACTGTTGGTCGCAGACAAAAAATGTATAAATCAAAAAGATGCATAATTTTGAATCACTCCAAATAACGGCGCTATTTCTCAAAAAATGCGGCGATGCACAGTTTTCCATCCCCCACCCCTCAAGCGGCATCCCCCCGGAGTCGCAAACTTAGGTGTTCCATTAGTAGGCCTATGTTTACCATTCTACCAAAAATCATTTCTGTGTGACCTTTTGCATGTCAACCCTCCCTTTTTGTATCCATTGCCTAGATTACAAGGAAGTGAATTGTTTAGCTCCGTGATCGTTATATCAAATAAAATTATTAATGTGACTTTATGTGCAATTTGGTTACGTTCCTTATAGTAAAATATGGATTTTATAGAGGAGTTTGCGACTAAAAATATTATGTTTCAATATAGTTTAAAACTTTGTCATATCTGATCAAATAAAATAATTATCTACAGATTTCTTATAATTGTATGTATGAATTTTTATTTTAACCATATTGTAAATTATCTATATTCTTCTAAACATTATTTTCTTTAAACACTAATGCATTGCATATATTTAGAAAAACGATATATTGCAGGGTCAGACAGTAACCTATAAAAAGTTCATCTAAATTGCAGCAAATTAATTTAAAATGTACACATGTTGGCACTTCTTGCTGTTAACCTTGCCGTTAGGGTTGTAGTTGGTGATTTTTCCATATAAATCGAAAATTTTAAAGATGTCAAAATTTAAAAAGTTTGTATCTCACAAAATATTCAAAATATTAAGGCGGTATTGGATTCCATATTGTAGCAAATTCAATGGTTAATAAAACATAATATGTCTTGCCGGAAATCCAACCGTTTGGGTGATATTCAGCAAATTTTGAAAGAAAGCTCAAAAACCCTTAAAGAAAACAAAGATATCGTGGCATTTCAAGATGGCGACCGTGAAAATCGGGCACCACCCCATAAATTGTTTGTACTGAGGGTAAATATGAACTGTGCAAAATAGCTCGCTTTAATCCAGCAGGTCACGATTCTGGCTAAAATTTGCTCAAAGCCACCACACTAGTATTAAAAACGTGTTCGCAAAAATAAAAAATGAACAGTCATAATCTTATGAATTTTATATAAATCTTCCGATTTATCGGACAATTGAAAGATAAGTCATTTATCTGATTAAAAGCAATACGTTGTAGTCTTGACAGAAACACAAGAAAAATAAATTTTAGACAAATTACTCAGTAGAAATAAAATTTTTCATCCTTCATTGGGTGACTGAACCCGGAATTAGCCTGGCACTTTTAAATAAAACACCTCTTATTCGTCACTATTAATGTGTTTTAATAGTAAATGTTGTCTCGTTTAAGTAGATAGAAAAAAAATTGCATGACAAACTATAATTATTAAGAAATCACTGAAATAATAAATAATTGACTACATAATTTGTAGGTACGTATTGTTTTGTTTCGTCGAAAACAGTGTTTATTTAATGTTATGCTTTGTAATATTCACACTCCGAGTCATCTTCAGATTCATATCTAGAAGCTTACCAGTTTTTATGATGTTTATCTATTTTTTTGCATAATTTTCATTGTTTACTTTTTTTTGGTGTTTATGTCATGTTCATAATTAGCTAGAAATATAAGATATAAGAATATAAGCTGTTGGCTATGATTTAAAAAAAAATCTTAATTTACACTTACACAATCCGGACTTAAAACTGATCCTCCCAGTTATTTGTTTTTTTTTGTATACACCTGTCTAATAATACTCGTCTCTATTCAAGGTGTCTCACCGGGAACTGAATCGATCGATATAGAGAAAAGTACGCATCAGAAAATTTTAAAAATTTAGATAATTACTAATGTTGGTGTGGTCAATCCAACTAAAATAATTACAAGCAGCTGGCACTTCCGCTTATACCGGAAGTCGATACCAACTTGCTTATTTCAAATGGAACACCCTATATATTTTAGGGTTTTCGAAAAGAGCATAAAATTCTGAGTCGAAAATATGATATCCTATACCTAAACCCAGCCGTTTCAGAGATATTTGACATTTTATAGAAAATTTGACAGGTGCAACGGTTTGCAAGAACCGTTATAACTTTCTTCGTGTAAAAGATCCTCATTTGCTTCTTGTCACATAAAAAGAACACAAGGAGAACTACGTTCTGCAACTGAAATAAATTCAATAATATCATACCAAGTGTTCCGTTTTTCGCGTTACATTTTGTCAACTTCAAACCGCGAAAAAATGGAACATCCTGTATTTTTTTTACGTCAAGTTGTGTAAAATTGAATTCCCTTTTTTCTGATATTAGCATTGTGGGGGTTAAAGTTACAACTTATTGAAATATTTGCGATTTTATTAGAAATTCATGAATTGTTGTAATCATTTCATCAAAATAGCCATGATTAGAAACAATCAGTCATTATCTTATGTCAAAAAATGGCAGCATTTTTAAGTTACACCCACGAAGACTTTTTAAATTTGTTTATTGTTTATGGAGAATGTGATAAAGTAATATCAAGAACTTGCAGCACATTTGCTACTCGATATCCACAAAAAACGCAAAATAACACTAACACTGTAACATGCGTATTAATCGAATTGAAGATATGGCATGAACTAAAATAGCAGAGATAAGATTAATTTAAAATATGATTACATTTTAATTTAATAATTGCTCAAAATTCCGCCCTCGAACCTCGACACATTTTTCACACCTTCGGATTAGTTCCTCATGGGTATCTCTTCTAATTGAATCCTGGATATGGTTTGAAATGCATTTCTTACTCTTTCCATACAATCTTCAATGGTTGTTAACGGGCTCATAAACTTTATTTTTAATAGTTCCCCAAATGAAATAATCCAGAACTGATAAATCGGGCGAGCGAGGAGGCCATAAGAAAGGTCCATTATTGGCAATCCATTAATCATAAAAAGTTTCTTGTAAATAATCATTAATTAAATACGCGTTATGTGGGGGAGCACCGTCGTGCTGATAAAAAATGTTTCTATGTTCGGCGAGAGGTAAATTTTTTAAATAGTTATTATTCAAATTTTGTAAGATATTCAGATAAGATTCAGATCTAAAAAAAAAACAAAAATTTACCTATACATATTAGCAGAAGAGAAAATTTAATTTACGTTTAAATTTTCCCGATAAAATTGTAATGCCACCACTCTATCGTTTCTTATAGCACAGTAAACATTGAACTGCCAACTTTCCTGAAAGTTTCGCTCTCTGAACATATGAGGATTTGAGTCACTCCAATAATCCGAATTGTGTCTATTAAAAAGTCCATTTTTAGTAAATTTTGTTTCATCTGTCCATATAATATTTCCCAAATAAGAATCGTGACCCTCAGACCTTATTAGAATAAACTCACAAAAATTCTGTCTTCTTAGGAAATCTGTGTGTTTTAATCCTTGAACCATATGGAATAAAAACGGGTGAAACTCATGTTTTAATAGGATTCTGTGAATTGAATACTTGCATAGTCCCGATTCCAGAGCAGCTTGTCTTAATGACATCCTTGGAAATGCATGAAAATATCCCAGAATGACTATTTCAATATTTTCGTTATCAACAATAGGCTTACTTCTTTGCATTTTTGCCTTGACAGAGCCATAATTTTTAAAATTTTCCAGTATGCGTTTTACAGTGTTTGGTGACTGTTTCCGTTTTTCTGGATATCGAGTAGCAAATGTGCTGCAAATTCTTGATATTACTTTATAACATTCTCCATAAATAATAAACAAATTTAAAAAGTCTTCGTGGGTGTAATTTAAACGTGATGGCATTCTTTGACATAAGATAATGACTGATTGTTTCTAATCATGGCTATTTTGATTAAATCATTACAACAATTTATGAATTTCTAATAAAATCGCAAATATTTCAATAAGTTCTAACTTTAACCCCCGCAATGCTAATATCAGAAAAAAGGAAACTCAATTTTATACAACTTGACGTAAAAAAATATAGTGTTTCATTTGAACTAAACAAGTTTTCGCGGTTTGAAGTTGACAAAATGTAACGCGTAAGACGGGACACTTGGTATGATATTATTGAATTTATTTCAGTTGTAGAACGTAGTTCTCCTTGTGTTGTTTTTATGTGACAAGAAGCAAATGAGGATTTTTTACACGCAGAAAGTTATAATGGTTCTTGCAAACCGTTGCACCTATCAAATTTTCTATAAATGTCAAATATCTCTGAAACGTCTAGGTTTAGGTATAGGATATGCAACATATTTTCGACTCAGAATTTTATGCTCTTTTCGAAAACCTTAAAATATATAGGATATTCTATTTGAAATAAGCAAGTTGGTATCGACTTCCGGTATAAGCGGAAGTGCCAGCTGCTTGTAATTATTTTAGTTGGATTGGCCACACCGACATTAGTAATTATCTAAATTTTCAAAATTTTCTGAGGCATACTTTTCTCTATATCGATCAATTCAGTTCCCGGTGAGACACCCTGTATATCTAAATTTCACTATTAAATCATTTTGTGTACTGGGAACAAACATAATATGCAAAATCCGATCTAAATAATCCAAAAAATGTCAAATATTAGTAAATTACATTTAACAACTACCGGTGCAGTGGACTTTCTTATTGAGTATCGAGTTGCAATGGTATAATTTTCCACACCCAGAGACGTAGTCGTTGTAGTTGACACTAGTGAATAGTGAATAAGTGAGTATGAGTATATACACTTTCATTTTGTCTATGTTTGCTGTTCTCCACATTATTGATGATGTTGCAATATTTCGACGATCACTAACTTATTTGTATAATAGTATAATGGTCATAGAAGTAGAAAGGGGATTTTGAATGTAACGTGAACTATTAGGAAACAACAAATAATGATTAAATTTTAGGAAGTAACATCATTGCCTTAGTCCGCCCAATTACAAAAGTTAAAAATACTACCACGGTGCAGGATTTGCGCCCAATCAGTTCTTTACCAAATTTATCCAAAATATTAGAGAGTGTTGTACAGAATGAAATCTTTAATTATTTAAAGTTACATAATAAAACTTGTCTCTTACAAGAATCTGGCTTTCGAAAGTCTGTGAATAATGGCTCAATTGATTTTATCAGGTGCCCCACAAGAGTTTACTCCCGGACCACTGATGTTTTTTATCTATACAACCGATATTTTTAACCATCTTTAACTGATGTCACTCAGTTTCTACACAATTTTAATCCATCAGACACCGTACTAGCCAATACCCTATTAAATGACAGCATAAATTCTATTCGTAGATATTCTAAAGAAGCTAATTTAAAAATAAATTCAAACAAATCGGTAACTCTACTGTTAACCAGGATGTTTCCAAAAAAATGCAGGTTTCTGCACTTATAGATGGTGAAAATAGTATGTTTTCAGAATAAATAAAGAATTTTGATGTTTGCCATTTAAAATAATATATAAAGTTACTTACTATAAGAGATACTTATGACATAATCAAATTTTTGTATTCAAATAGACAAAAATTGTTTCAAAAACATGTAGTAAACGTCATATTAACATACGGTTGTGTTATGGCCCTGTTGCATATGCGACCCGCAATACACATGTGTGTTTTGAGGGCCGCATATCATTAACAGCCGTTAGTGGGTGGTCGCGCGTCTCCCAGCTGGGAAGAGCGGTCACGTGACTTCCGTCTGTTGTCAAAAGAGAGAAAGAAGTTTGGCGGTGTGTACATGGTTGATAATTCCTCAAAAACTAGATTTATTCAAGGCATCTTTGTGGATTTTGGAATTATCGACGTGAAGAAAATTTCCTTCGTTTTATGTTGTTCTGTTGAGCAGAATATTTTGTTGTTGGGAGCGAATTTTAACTGCTGGCGCAGGATTTAAGTGTACAGGTGAGTTAACCTCTTTATCGCCATTTTACCAGGTTTCTATCCACGTGTTTCACGAAGTTACAGGCTTTCCTTTGGAAGTATCTGATTAGGACGGACTCGACCCCATTCATTAAGCTGTAGCCTTCTATAGGAGTTTTGGTGGATTGCTTCCCTCAACAGTAAGAGGGTCCACGGACGGGGCTAGAACTCCCACACACAAGAGTAGAAAATTCCACCCCTGGAGAGACTGTAAATCAACCCCATCGTCTGGTCTATTCCTTTTTTCCCGAAGACACCACCGTAGGACTGCAATTTCCGCATCGTCGAAGTCTGGGTATCGTACCACTCTAGATAAGTGTGTTGTTTTCTTTACCGGGGACCACCTTCAGTGGATTTGCGTGGTTATATACATATATATTTACTTTTGCATTTTAACTTCTGTATATATTTACAGATTTTACGCATTTATTATTACTTAAGGAGGTTCTATAATCAGACCATTGTGGCCAAATTTACTTCAATTTATCCTCACGTTGTAAACCAAGTGTAGCTACACGAGTGGTATACATCTTTATTTATGATGTAATCTATTAATCAGAAGTAGCCACAACACTTATCCGGGCTAAGTAATGTCTGCGATCTGCTACGCCTCAGCAACCCAAGTGTTTTCTTTCTGTATTATCTTATTTATATGCTCTTGTAAAACGTAGCAGTTGTTAATAAAGTTATTATTATTAGCATTTTTCCGTCTTTCGACCAAATTTGTCTAATTGCGACGTCGGATTAAGTTCAAATCAAGGTCGGTCACTAACTTTTAGTCCAAAGTTGTAACACGTCGTCTAAGCGATGGTAACCCGAAGTCAGAAACTTTCCATTTGTCATGGTTTGAATATCACACCACAACCGACGTTTGTAGTACGTTATAATATGTGTAGTTGTTGTAATGCAACGATGGTCCGACTTAGGTAAGTTCCTACTAATCATAGTTAGGCTACCCGAACACATCCAACGTTGGTTCGAGGTAGTCGTCTCTCCTTAACTACTACCGTGTATTTTTGTGATGATCACAGTTAGCAGTACTGATCACAGATCACCTATACGTCAAATAAATTGAGGTTATACCTTGACAACCATTTACGTTTTATTTTCATACAGTTTTCATTAAAACTGCCTAAAAAGCGGAGTGCATTTAAGTACAGCAGTATATTTTACAGAAAAAGGGCCAAATTGCTTGTAGTTCAAAAAAGACAGTTGTTTAGTTAGGTATGTTAGGTAAGGTCAAAACCATATGAAGGAAGAAAGGTAGTATGGTTAGCCAAACGTTTGCCAACCCTGCATTCTGAAACTGGGATGAGGTGACACCCACGTTGGGTCCGTTGGGACGTCGTACTGTCGTGAGCAGAAAAAAATAGGAAAACTTTTTTTTTATATAAAATAGATCTGTCTCTATTTGAATATGTAATGAGTAGCAGAAATAAAACAGATATCACTTTTAGTTTATTTTTTATTTTAATGCTGTAGTTATTGCTATAGTAAATGATGGATGGTTAATGAGACAAACTGCACTGCGTTATAACATTAACAAAAACTTGGTGTGTAACGTTTTAAGAAAGTGGAAAATAAACGGTACGATTAGTAGAAATCCCGGATCAAAGGACAACGGATATCCTACTTAACAAGAAACTAACTATTAATATTTCGTTATTGCACCATTTCTATTTATAACTTCTATAAGTCTGTTTGGCATAGAATTAAATAACCTTATACAATAATCATTAGTAATAATATTTCCTCATGTATTATTTACTATTCCCAGTCTTCGGCAGTCCGTGGTCTCACATTTCGTTTTTGGATACTTCTTACGAGTAGTCTCCATACTTCTTCCACAGGGTTGAGATCTGGACTATGACTGGGCCAGTTAAGGACATTGATGTTGTTATCTTGAAACCAGTTAGTTACGGTATGAGCAGTATGAACGGAACAATTGTCTTGTTGAAATATGAACTCATTATTGGGAAATAATTGTGACACAGAAGGGAACATAATATTGTCTAAAATCCTAATATACGTTTCACTATTAAATCGTTCCTCAATATGCCACAAGACACCAGGATCACGTGCCGATATCCAAGCCCACATATTGACGGAGAATCTACCACTTTTATCATTGTTAGATATATATTTCTCATCGAATCGAGTATTCGGAGGGCGGTAAACACGAATACGACCGCTGTGTGCTGACTGGAGAGTTTTTTCGTCTGTAAAGATTACATTGTTCCAAAAATTTACATCATGTGCTAAAAATTTAAGCGCAAATCCTACTCGAGCTTCTTTATGTTCAGCTTTAAGTAAGTATTTCTATGCTGCTGCATGACAACATAGCTCCGATTTTCTTACTCGCCGGCGACCAGTACTACTCGTTCCAGGAAAATTCGTTTCTTCAGCAGTCTGAATAACTGAGTAAAATGGATTTTCTATTAAAGCATTTACCAATTGCAAATCTTATTATTGAGTTGATATCCTTCGTCGGCCCGATCCAGGATTTCTACTAATCGTACCGTTTATTCTCCACTTTCTTAAAACGTTACACGCCGAATTTTTGTCAATATTATAACGCAGTGCAATTTGTCTCATTGACCATCCATCTTCTGCTTTAGCAATAACTCCAGATTTAACTAAATCGCTTATATGAGGCATATTAGTTTTTTGCACACTTGCAATAGATTATGACAACTAACTGACAATGTGACAAAAATTAAAGTTAGATGTACACAACTAGATTTTAGCAAAATACCGTTATAAGACTCGTCCTATTTTTTTTTGCTCACGACAGTACTACCGTGGCTTATAATTTTTGTTCATATATTTAGGAGAGAAAATGCAACTAAAGGTCGAGAAACGGTGTTAAATTTTTAAAGCGTTACGTAAAGGCAATATTTTATCCAGTCACAATAGAATTCATTATATGAAAATTTCCCAATGACTCCATCTTTTGGAGAAAGATGCAAATAAGTTCATTAGTCCATGTTTGAAATTTAGACATGACACTATTTTTTGTCATTTTTGGCGTAAAATTGGAGTTAAACTTGGGATTTTATTTAAATAAACCATATTTTTATCATATTTTGTTTGAGACTTGAGTTTTAGCTGCCTATGTAACTTCATCCTTAAAATGAGTAATATAATATCTGAAATATTATTGCACATTTTGTTAACTTACTGAAAAAGATCTGGTGCCACTGTATCGATTTTTAAAAACAATTAATGAAATATTTCGATTTACCGAGATGTACCAGCAAATTTTCCGGCTACGCCCATGGTATTGGGCACAACAGGAGAAAGTGATGAGTGAGTTAGTTTGTTTTGCTCACTTTTCATCTTCGGCATGTGCGTCCTAGGCGTGGTATTCTTTCCTATAAACGTACGCTTCACAACATGCATCAATATTATCTTTACATCTAATAAATAATGTTTTAATAACCATTTGTTACAGAAATCATTCGTCAGCCCGTTACCGTATTTTATTATTTAGAGTATGCAGGCGTATTTTGTATTTTTGTGATTGATTTTCATTCATTTAGGTACATACTGAAGATACTGAAAACAGTCATAATTATTATTGTTTCCTGTCAAAGCATAATGAAACTATCTAACCCGAGATGCTATTTTCCAAAAAGGTCATCACAAGAATATATTTTTCGTAACTCAAAAAATATGAAAGGTACCAAAAAAAGTCAAGGTGCTAAGGGGGTATTCATGTGTTAGAGCCGTTTTAAAGATAATTATTTGATTATTTGAATTTTGGATGGCTTGAAATTCATTCCTTGCAATTACGTACTTCTAAAGATCATTAATGAAAATCAAAAAGAGAATTGGGCCTAAAGAAACTACCTTGTGCAACTCCAGTTGCACTACACTACACCACTACACTACACTCTTATCAGATTGACATGATACACCATTAGTTTCAGTTCAACTCTTTGAGTCTAAAACATCTTTTCTGACCGCATTTATAAAGGTGGGTTCGTTACCTTTATTGATAATGTCCATATTATTTGCCAACAAATATTCAAAAAGGTACTCACCTCCGGTGTTTACATCTGTACTGACCCCTATATGATGTGGTGCGTATTAGTGTCGCAACCTATAATGTAGGGTTTATTTCTCCCCTTGCCCCAGTTTATGAGGCTCTGAACTTCCACTGGAGGTGGACTTTTTTCTTCGCCAGGGAAATAGGCAGAGGCCACTATGATTGCCTTTTGCCCCTTTCCGTAGGCACGTCCACAACTGCTGCAACTAAGTCTATGGTTATGAGCTCTGAAAAGAGATCAAAATTAATTTTTGTAGAATAGTAGAGCTGCTCTAGGGTTGAGCCCTTTGATGCGTCCTCTGCCCAGGGCTGTTAAATTAGCCATAATATATTTAATTTCCCCTAATAAATCTCCTGCTAAGTACACTCGAGCCTGCTTTTACGTGATGGAGATTTATTTAGAGGCACTTTAAATGTTGTTGAGAGGTCATTTTGCCAATTTGGGCCCTTTTTTGTGACCCCTTGCTGTCATGTTGTTCTTACCTATGTAAGGTTTTGTGTTGGGCCTTCCTTCACCTTTCGGTAAGGCACCGTTTTTGCCTTTGACCTTGGTTTTTAGACCGACCTACTGCCACTTTCTCTCGGATCGTCCTGTTTTCCAGGCATTTTTTCTTTAGAGGTGTCAGACTTATGCTTATCTTGGCACTTTTTCGTAGGAATAGTCCTGATTACCTGATGGTAGATACGTCACCAGAATCTCTGTGTGAGGCATTTCGGCCTCTTCAGCAATTCATAGTGACGCATTTTCTCAAGGCTTTAGCTCCTTAATTATGCTTTTTAGACGCTGTATTGTGTAGTACAAATAAGTGCCGGCCAACCGAGTCTGAAATGGGAGCCATAGAACTGAGACTTTATATCAGCCTCTTTGTTTAGCTCCAAAATTTTATCTAGGAGTGATACCTAGATGACCTTCATTTTCTCCATAGTTAGCAGTTCTGCAGGAAGTCGATGGAGAGAAATTCAATCCTAATAACCGCAGCAATCTGATTATAGGAGGGCTTTTCGGCCTATGATGAGGCCCCTGATGCAGTGCTTTCTTTTTTCTTAATCAGGTTTCGCGGATTACTTCCGGAGTATTTTCCTCTAAACGGCCTCTTCTCAGAGGTTACACTTCCTGTTTTGTATGTCTTCAAAGTCTGTAATCGGGTCGAGATATGCCTTTTGCTAACAGGAATTTGAACCTTTTTTAGCGGCTCCGCTCTACTTTATTCTCTGCTCCTTGAGTTTTGGAGCTTGGAGGGCTGTGTCGATTTCGTCACCGCTACTTTGGAGGAGAGCTTCCTCCTATTGATCAGGACTTGTGATGCCATGCTCCATAGGTTCTTCAGCCTCTGAGATTTTTTGCAATCGGTCTTCATATTGAATCCCACGAGTCGCGGAGGGATTACAATTTACCTGAGGCAGTGCCCCGCATATCCCAGGCAGATATTTATTTAAACCAGGGTGCATCAGGTGTCCTAGAGTCCGCATAATTGAGACTAAGCTCCCCCTTAGTCACGTAGTCATAAGCTTATGGCTTATGTCGTTCCATTTTAACTTAGGGGGAGTTTTATTGTGGCTGCAATCCACATCGCCTTTTACGGCAGACGGAAACGTACCCCTGTTTCTAGTTTTTTTACAATCCTGAACCCAGACGAGAGTAGGTACATATGTATATATTCCAAAATTTATTATGAGAATGAGACATGAACACAAGTCACAAATATATTGAAACTAATATATCCCTACAATATTAGGCTAAAGCTATTATTATTACATACAATACAACAAGATATGCTTTTTTAATACTGCAAATAAAGGGTTAAAACTTATCTCAGGTTGGGTGTTGTGGATTATTTTTTCTTTTCTCTCTATATTGTAATTTATTGAACTAAAGTTTTAGTTTGTACAGGTACTTAATTGTCTATCAATTTTTTCCAAATCAATCCAGGATTCAACAACTTGTCGCTTTTTTAACTGTACGTTCGTCCAATCGCTTATCTAAATTTCTCTCGAGCTCTACTGTTAAAGCGTCTTTACAGCAATTTGGTTTCGAATATTTTTACAAAATCTATGTAGAGTGTGTTGTAGTGTTAATTCTTAAGTAACATTGCAACACGCATGACCTGAACTAATACTTCTTTGAAATTGATGTTAACATAAATTTTTGTGGTTCAATAACGCACCGCACATATTGCATTAAAAGTAATTTTTTTGTAACTTCTTTGACGTCAGAATTTTACTGTTTACTTTGATCATTACTATTGTCTCACAAGGTGACAAAAACAATGTGTTTATCTTTTTTCTATGAAGGTCCTCTAGGAAATTCCTCCTTTTAGTCAACATACGCAACAAAAAAAATAAACACAAACAAATCGATTTAATTAATTCACGACAATGTGTCACAATACCTACTCGATAATTACTTCGATATTCAACAAAGAGCAACCACAAATGAGTCAAATTCTTTGTATTGTATCTGTATATAAACGACTTTGAATCCATTAGAATGAATTAAATAAGATCACACAGTGCCGTGATTTACTCATCCTTTGTGGGTTGCTCTGTATATGATATTTATTACAATATTACATTTTTATGTTTATTTTTGGCAATTTACAAACATTCTTTTGACTGCCACATCTCCGCGATTTATTAATTGTTTTTTGTAAAACTGTAGGACTTATTTGATAATGATATATTTACTGAAAAACATTTTTGAAATAAATTATTATTATACGGGAAGTCCAAAATGTTTAAATTTTTTGATATTTAATTAATATTTTTCTAAATTTTTTAAAAATAGAATGCCTGTAATTATTTTACATGGATGAATGAAGCATATAATTCCCCGAATTATAATATCGTGCACTTTATTTTTATTTCAAACGGTTTTTGAGATATATATATATTTTTTTAATACATTTATTTAACGTCGGCCTATTTCCGCTACTGAGGCCTATCACCGACGCCTGTAGACGAGCTACCCCCAACCAGGAATTTTGCCGAACCTCTTCCCTTAAGAAGAGTAGGGATCTTTTACTTGGCTAACATTTAATAGGCAAGGGACCGACGGCTTTACATCCCCTCCGAAGGATGGTATATCCCCTATACAACCTTCGCCTAAGGTTGTATAGTTTTCGCGCATACACTGATATACAAGCCGCTGGAAGATGTGCCTGAGATATGATTATTTCAAATAAGGTACTCTTCATTTTAGCATTAAAATCTAATATGGCTTTGGTCTTTTGCTTTACATTTTTTTCATTTTTTAAAATGGAATATCTATAATTTTTTTACATGGATGAATAACGCATACAATTTGTCATATTTTGATATCATACACTTTCTTTTAATAATTATGCTCAAAAGGTCCACCATTTTGATTTAAGCAACACTGAAGTCTCTTGATAAGTGAACGAATTACTTTCTATAACATATCAACATTTATACGATTGAAACACTGACGAATCCTTTCCATCACATCTTTTCGAGTCGTTGGTTCTACTTTATAAACCTCTGACTTCACAAACCCCAAAGGAAAAATCCATTGAAGTCAGGTCGTGTGATCTAGGCGGTCATGCAGTGGGACTTATCATAATTTAATAAAATAATAAATTAGATATAATTTAACAGTTTATTAAAATATCAGACCTCCTCTTCCTATCCACCTTTCAGGAAACTTTTTACTAATGGCTTGACGAACATTTCTACTAAACTGTGGTGGTGCACCATCAAGTTGTAACCACATATAATAATATAATCAAAAATTCGCTCCATCATTTGTGGAAACGTATTTTGCATAAAATCCAAGAAGACTGCTCCATTCACATTTCCCTCAAAAAAATGAGAACCAATAACATAATCATGTACAGTTCCTCCCCAAACATTTAAACTCCACTTGTGTTCATAATGATTTTTCAGTAGAACATGATGGTTTCTCTGTCATAATAGTGGAATTCTGTTTATTCACAAACCCATTGCGATGAAACGTTGATTTATCCGTGAACAACGCAAATTTGAAAATTTCTTCATATTCTCCAATTCACACGATTCAATGTAAAAATTTGATATTTACAAATATGTGGGGTTTTGCTTGCTTGTCTATTTACTTATTTTAAATTTCACAGTAATAATTTCGGGCGCTCGTTCTAGAGCTGAAAAAAATGCTTGAATCGCAACAATTCAGAATTATATTATTACTTATATATTCATACGTTCAGACAAGGCGGTCCCATCTACATGTGAGTACATAGTAATAAAACTGTTTTGCCACTGAATCACTAAGGAACCGGTTAAGGGCAAACACGCGGAAAACATATAGTTTTTCCGCCAAAATCAATTGAAAAAAGGGAAATGTACACTTAAAAATTTTTGTCTTTCACACCAAATCTGTCTTAAAATTTTGAATTCGAAACTTTTAACTTACCCTCATATTTAATACAATGCATGAGTTGCAGTGCAGCACAACATCAGTTCATAAAAAGACGGTTTATTTGGAAGTAAAAGTTGGATTTCATGATAGTTGTCAAAATATTGGTGGCCGGCGCGACGTTACGCCCCGTGCAGAGACATTCATGGTAGTTCTTAAAATTTGATCGTAGCCAGATATCTTCTCTGTTGTCGCCAATCAGTACTATCATGAACCAATTATATTTAGTTAATGTGCAGCACACAGTGCATAATCAATTAAGGGATTTCTTTTCTTTAATTTCGCTTGTAGGCACTGAGCTAACGATTTTTAATAAATCGATATACGATATCTACTATTACCTCGCTTGTAAACCTGAATATTATCCCGATATATGAGATGCATTGTCATATGATCGTGCAGCGACATTTATGGTAGTTCCTAAAATTTGATCGTTACACCCCGGGTAGCGTCATTCATGTTAATTTATAGATACACTCCACGGAGCGACATATTTATTTTTGCATAAAAAACGCTCCGTGGAGCGAATCTTTCTAATACTTCCAAAAAACATCCTCCGACGGCGTTTTTACGTGGAGCATGCGTTTTATGCGAAATATTTCTGTCGGATTTCGTTGTAGGTTCGAAAAATTTCTGGAGGGTCTGGCGTGTTCTTTGACAGGAACACTAATAACTATAACTAATAATAATAATAATAACTATAGGCGACATTTGATTCCATAACAATTACACCAGATTTATTAAGTTTGTTTATTTTTCCTTTATTATTGACCAAAATTTTTTGTAAATCTAAAATACAGCGACAACTCTTTGGGAACCTAAATAAACTAGGTATTTTAGTGGAGCGAAAACGATATAAAATTGTGTCGAAAATTTTTTTTGAGGTATAACCAGATGAAACCTTCATGACATCATTAGATAGGTCACTGGACATCCGAAAAGGTCATTTACGACATTTTTAACGGTATCGAATTTTTTAAAATCGAAAAATGTGTAGAATTAAAAAACCTACTTTTTATTACTCACTTCGTCATATCTTCGAAACCGTATGACATATTTTAATGGCCTTTTTTTATTTTAAAAGCAGACACATAAAACGCAGGTGACAGCCTAAAAATTATATAAAAAATTTGTTTTATTAGAAAAAATAAAAGACAATCTGATAGTTTCATTTACCTGGTAACGACTTTTTCATGAATTGAAAATTTTTTTACTTAAAGGAATTTTGCCATGGTATCTGCATATGAATTAAAGAAAAAATATCGGAAAAGTTTTTAAAACAACAATCAACTTTCTGTGGTAAATAGGTTTGTACTTATCGTCATTTAAAATATCGCACCATGCTGCGCTCTCACTGTTTTTGGAAAGCATTCTTGGGTTTGCTAGGTTTGCTCGACAGTCAAATTCTTGCATATGTTTTTTTAAGACTCCTGCAGTTCTATGCAAAACTTGTATTTCATTTTCAAAAACATAATTTAGGTTCACATCAGAATTTATTTCAGTATGACACACGGATTTGATTTTTCATTGTCTGAGTGCAAAGTTTCTACTGCGCAATCAACGCTACTTTAAAATTTTGACTAATTTTCGACTTATTACGAGCCTTGATATTTCTTGCTTAAATATATTGACCGGGGCAATTTTAATGGCACTTTGCATAATAGGTGAATTAATTCTCATAACTTATATAGCTTGGAAATCATAGAAATGTCCACTCTTTTTTTGGCAGCTTTAATTATTTTTTCGTGTGTATTCATATCGGTGCCCGAAGAAGAAATGTTAGGATAAAAGAAGCAAAGGTATTAAAACAATAATTAAGTGTCAATCAATATAATTTTGAAATAATTTGTATTTTGATATGATAGCCTTTGTTAAAAAATTATAAAGAACTAAACCGTATTATCAGTAGTAATGTAACATGTGCAATAAAAATTATTGGAAATTTTTGGGAAATTTGCCTGAATGCCTTTTTACTTTAAAATGCATAAGCGCAAATTTGTCAAAAATTATCGATTTATTTTTATTGCAAGTGTTGTATTTTATTAGACAATTTCAAGAATCAAATTTTAAAGTTATCTAAGAAATAAAAATAAGTATTTTTATATATTTTTGCAAATAAGAATGATGTTTACTTTTAAATCGCGTGGCAAATGTTAAAAAAAAGGTTTAAAAGACCAGCTTTCCTAAATAAGTCATTTTCGACATAATCAATAATCATGCACTATATTATCCGATAATCGCATTTTTTGAGAAAAATTATTAAATTAAATAAAAAACCTAATCATTTACCGGTTTGAATAGAAATTAACTTCTGCCTCTTTCTCACTCCAGACGAATTGCAAATTAAACATATTCTTCGTATATCAAAAACAGTATCAGTATGAACATTTTCTTTTATATTGTTACTCATTTGACAAGCAGAGGATATATTCTGTCCACTAGTATATGATACACTAGGTGTGATTTATCTCGCCACCGACAAGCACATCGCGCGCGCGAATATTAATAATTTTAGATGACGATAAGTACAAAACTACTTGCCACAGAAGGTTGATTTTTGTTTTAAAAACTTTTCCAATATTTTTTTTCATACGCAGATACCATGGCAAAATTCCTTTAAATAAAAAAGTTTTTCAATTCATGAAAAAGTCATTACCAGGTAAACGAAACTGTCAGATTGTCTTATATTTTTTCTAATAAACATTTTTTTAAATATAATACTTAAGCTGTCACCTGCGCTTATGTTACTGCTTTCAAACTAAAAAAAGTTCATTAAAATATGTCATACGGTTTCGAAGATATGATGAAGTGAGTAATAAAAAGTACGTTTTTTAATTTTCACAAATTTTAAACATTTAAAAAAAATCGGTACCGTTAAAGAAAGTCGTAAATAGGCTTTTCGAATCTCCAGTGATCTATTTGAGGATGTCATGAAGGTTTAATATGGTTATACCTCAAAAAAAAAAAAATTCAAGAGGGAAGCGCTTTTTTCTTGACTTTTTACTGCGCTATTTTACAATAAACGTGAATAAAATAAACTTAGGGAGAATTTTGGCCGATAATAAAGAAAAAAATAAAGAGAAAACATTGAAAAATGTATTAAAGTATTTTTAAAGTTATCCAGAATTTTAATAAAAATTCAGTTGTTAAGTTTTTATGATTTTTTCAACTAAACTGCTGGCCACTCGAACTTACACATAGAGAATTTTAGGCAAAATTTAAAGTTCAATATTTTCAACAGGAATGCAAATTTTTGAACGCGGCTTGCAAATTTTTAGAGCTAGTTTTTTTCGGATTAAGCTGCATGACGTATATTTATCGTAGGAACATAAGTTTATTATATACGGGGTGATCAATGAAGTCATGCAAAAAATCAAAAAGTTTGTATGAGTGAAATTTCCGCAAAAAATTTTTTTGGTCGTTGCAATATGGTTCGTTACTAAGGTAACATCAATATCTCTAGACGGTTTTGTCAGTTTTTGGATTAAGGCCCTTAGGTCTTGTACACACTACTCAACATAAAATTTGGATACCGAAATTTTTAAAATGCTATAACTTGACATTGGATTGACGGTTCTTGATGATTTTTGCGGATTTGGAATCCTTATTTCACGTAGATTTTCTAGGGTCTAAGCATTTTATTTGAAATTTACACATTATACCGGGTCGATAATAAACAAAAACGTAGCGACAAGAACAAGTTTATTACATTATATTCTACAATGTACAAGATTGCTTAACAACGGCCAAAAGTCAATTCTTAAAAAATTTATAATTCTAATTCTGGTAATTTTTAATAATTAAAAAAAATTTAACTAAAAAACTAAAAATGAATTTAATTTAAACTTAAATTAAAATTACCTAATTAAAATTAGGTACATTAATTTAAAAAAAGAGAAGCTAATAATTTGTTGGTCCTCCTGCTCGTAATATTATTTCCCGACATCGATTTGGTAGAGTATCCACAAGATTATTTATAAAATCTTGTGGAATATTCTCCCATTCTTCACGAATGGCCTCACTGAGCGTTTCTAAGGTTTCAGGGGGTACATCAAGAGATCTTACTTTAAGTTTTAAATAAGACCAAACGTGTTCGATGACTTAACATCCGGAGACTTTGCAGGCCAGTCCATCCTATTGATGTTTTGTGCCTGCAAAAACTCTGTGATTCTTCGCGCTCTGTGAGGTCGAGCGTTGTCATCCACCAATAGAAGTTCTGGGCCGTAATATCGAGCAAAAGGAACAACAATAGGTTCCAAAATTTCCTCCTGATAAACAGTAGCATTAATGGTTTGGTTGGTAATGAATAGCTCGGTTTTACCATTTCTTATGATACCACCCCACACTGTAACACCTCCGCCACCAAATGCTTCTTGAGGGTCCATATTTTCCTCCAAATATCGCTGATTTGGCCTTCTCCAAACTAAAATTCGGCCATCGGAGTGAAGCAAATTAAATCTTGTTTCGTCACTAAATAAACAATGGCTCCACTCTGCATTACCCCAATTCGCATGCCGATTTGCCCATGCCCGCCTATTCGCTCTATGGTGTTGTAATAACCGCACACATTTTGCTCTGCGACGGGCTCTGTAATTTAAAATGTTTGGCATTATGTTATGTTTTTTAAAAAAAAGTTGTTTTTATTTAATGTTCTTCTCACTGTTCTGTCCGAAACTCTCACCCCCGTTTGTTGTCTTAAAGAGTCATTTAGTTTTCTAGAGTTCTTTGTTCTATTCCGCATAGTTTCTCTCATTAAAATTCTTTCGGTTCTTTCGTTTATTTTTTTTGTATGTCCACCCCCATGCCCATAAATATGATCACCAGTAGTTTCGACGCGGCGGATCAAATTATAAATTGTCTTTCGGCTGACATTGTAAATGTGCGCAATTTGCTGTTTTGACATTCCTTCGTTGAGAAGTCGAATGCAATTTTCCCGTTCTGCCGTGGTTAAACGCCTCATATTAATTAAACTTTACAAAATTATAACATTGAAATGTGTCAGATTATTTCTAAAATAATGTAAACAGTTTTTAATTGCATAGCAACAAATTTGTTTTTCCAATGCTTACTTTGAAATTGACGCGTCGCGTAGAAATTACACCCGATCATAATTATGGGCTTGGGGGTGGACAAAGAACTCTGTAAAACTGAATGACTCTTTAAGACAACAAACTGGGGTGTGAGTTTCGGACAGAACAGTGAGAGGAACATTAAATAAAAACAACTTGAGGTGAGAATTTATTTTTACAAAAACTTAAATAATGCCAAACCTTAGAGCGCGTCGTACCCTACGCTTTTGTTTATTATCGACCCGGCATAATGCGTAAATTTCAACCCTCAAATAAAATGCTTAGACCATAGAAAATCTACGTGAAATAAGGATTCCAAATCCGCAAAAATCATCAAGAACCGTCAATCCAATGTCAAGTTATAGCATTTTAAAAATTTCGGTATCCAAATTTTATGTTAAGTAGAGTGTGTACAAGGCCTAAGGGCCTTAATCCAAAAACTGACAAAACCGTCTAGAGATAATTTCACTCATACAAAATTTTAGATTTTTTGCATGACTTCATTGATCACCCCGTATATAATAAACTTATGTTCCTACGATAAATATACGTCATGCAGCTTAATTCGAAAAAAACTAGCTCTTAAAATTTGCAAGCCGCGTTCAAAAATTTGCATTCCTGTTGAAAATATTGAACTTTAAATTTTGCCTAAAATTCTCTATGTGTAAGTTCGAGTGGCCAGCAGTTTATATCCCGACAATTCTAATTCACTCCCTTTTCCCGAAGTTCTAGGTTGTTAGGAACCTTCAATAAAAGGTAAACTACAGTATACAGTATATTTTAATGAGTGTCATTTAATATAACCAAATAAATAATTGTTTCAGGATAATTTGTTAAGTTTGATTCATTTATTATCATAATTTAGCCTGGGGTGTCGGCGTAACAATGTATCAAATCAAAACAAACATTTGTTCATATATCCATCGTTTTACGAAGGTTAGAGAAAACGACTTATATCAAAATGTAACATATCGGGCTAAGACAGTCGCCAAGGACGTCAAAACTATCTAGAAAGTGATAGTTGCTTTTATTTTACATTAAGACTTGGCGGGGACCGCCCACTAAACGTCTAATTTTGATTGGGCGTCCGCTAAAGATTCTAGCTATTTTGTTCTAAATGGTTTAGCAATTGGTTGTTGGTTGTTGGAGCTACAAGTGCTCTATGAAAATACAAATTGGTGGCCTTGGTGTTTAGCTAATAATTCATTAGTAGTAGTAGTAAAATTGTCATAGCTTTAGTAGAGAATTATAGCACAGCTGTTATAGACAACACTTGAGGTATTCTTATCTATGAATAAAATATTATAAATTTATTGGGGTGTGATTCTTTTAAAGCAACATACGCCTTATTAATATACTGTACCATCATCAGACTATTATATAGGCATATTAACTACAGGTTTAATACAAGTAATGATTTAATATAGCCAAATACAAATGTCTATAGTACTAATACCGCCAAGAGCACGTACCTACTCCATTCTAAGTTAATAACAAAGAATTACCTATTGAAAATAATGCACAACAGGATATTAAATACTATTTTAATAAAATAATTAGGTATTTCTTGTTTAAAATAAATAAAAACTCTTATAAATACTTGAAATGCATTAACATTAAAATTGTTTTGTCACATGTGCTATTTTGTCCACGATAAGGTTTGTAGTTTAGTGGACAAAACGGTCTTTGTAGTGTTGTTCAATGTTGTTCAGACATCTAAGATTTTTTTAAATCATAAAAAAATACTGTTGTTTACGAATCTTACGACAAATGCTTACAGGAAAAAAAAATTGAAAACTATTAACCTTACATTAAAACAGGTTGTTTTGGCCTTCGAGATAACATGCAACTTTTAGATCCGGCCTTTTTTATAATCCAAGGCTATTGACTAACCATCCTAACTATTTTGTCGCCATAGAGCTAATAAATTTAATTATTTTTGCCTCCATATCGGAGCTGGATGAGACGCACGAGGAGCGGAGGGCATTTAGCATTTACTTTGTTTAATATTACACAATTATTAGAAATCCACCTCGTGACCATCTCGTGCCAGCCAGTGATAGGCGCTTTCACGTTTCTCAAAGGTGACTTTCATTACGTCATTGTAGAAACGCACTTGTTTGTGTGCCACTGATTGTGCCACTGGTTGAATCTCAAGGAATTCACACGAATATTATCTTTATGGACGTATTATCATTTTGGATCATTTGCGTAATTTTTTCGTTAGGTTTTAATGCATTTAAACTACATACTCACATAATTTAAATTCAAGAAATAATATCGGCGGATGACGTACGGAATTTTAAAATACCGGCTTTGAAACCTACGAAATCAATGTCTTGGATTTTTCAAAATGTTCCTTAAATACGAGTTTTTTTTGAGGCACTATTTCCAAACGCAGACAAATATTCAATTGGAATTCACAGAAAGCGCAGCAGGGTTTTTAGTATCCAATGAACATTTTTTGTTCTCTAAATAAATCGTGTTCTCTTAGGAAGGATATTGTAAATTAATTTTTCCGCTAGACAGATCAAACAAGAGTTGCTTTTTGTAAGCATTTGTTACAATACTCCAGTGCAATTAGGAAAAATTTACTGATGTGACCCAAAAATTTTGGGTACATTTTTTCTTTTGTTCCTTATTCGAAATGGGGGTTAAAGAAAACCTTAAGTCTGAATTTGCGCATTCCTACCTCCCCCCCTTTCGCCGCCATCTTGGATTTGTTTTTTTTTTCAATCACTCATAACTCGAGTTCTATTTATCGCACAGTAATGAAAAAAATATCGTTGTACTCGTGAGGATTTACTCTTTATGTCATCACGAATGCATTTTTGCCGTAAAAGTTATTGCAAAAAAGTTATTAGAGCTCAAAGTTGAGAAATGATTTAAAAAATTTTTTTTTTCGCTTTCTTGGCTCGCCACTCTTTTGCAGTGCATCTGACACTCTCTGCCAACAAAATGTTATTTAAACTAGACGCGATTTCTAGGATTTAAAAAAAAATTAAGTCCGTAAGTGGATTCCTCGCCCGCCAATCCACGCTCAAATTTGACATGTTCAAATAAGCGCGGAGCGTTTTCAATCAGTCATAGTATTTTAACTTGTACATTTTGTAAACTCATTTCACAGTGATTCACAGTGAAACAATCATGGGAAGATGCGGACGTGGATATCGTGAAAACTGCAATTGATTTAAGTCCACAATTTGATGCTGTCGTCATCGTAGGAGAGGATACGGACCTGCTTGTGTTGCTGTGTGCACTCGGGAAAAATTAAAAAAATGTCTATTTCCGTAAAATAGGAAGGGGAACAACGGCATCGAAGACGTATTCTACAAGCAGCTTCAAACACGCACTTCTGCTGGAGCATTTGCTTTTCATACATGCCTTTTCAGGATGTGACACTGTGTCAGCAATCTGCGGAATGGGAAAGAAAAAAATAATTGACGTCATCAAAAAAATGTTCACCTTCAAGAGGATATAAAATCATTCCAAACAACCACTCCTGGTCAAAATGTCATCGCTGCAGCTGGAGAGAGCGTGTTAATCGCACTGTACGGAGGAAATGAATCCGATGTGTCCATCGATCGATTGCGATTTAAAATATTTACACGATTGGGTCTTAAAAAGAAAACGGATTTCTCGCGCTTCCCCCCAACGAGTTCTGCAACACGTCAGCATTCCCTACGGACTTATCATCAGGTCCAGAAGTGGCTCGGGCAAGAAAAAAACCCGATTTCTTGGGGCTGGAAAAATGGCTACCGCGGTTTAGAGCCTGTGACCAGCGAACAAGACCCGATTCCACAAATTCTATTGGACATTATATCCTGTGGATCCGCCAAAAACTGCGGTAAAGCTTGCGGCTGCCGAAAGGCCGGATTAAAGTGTTCCATCTTATGCAAAATTTGCTGCGGCGAAAATTGCACAAACGTCAAGGAAGTTGCAGAAATCTTGGATGATGAAGACAAGGATTGCTACGACCTTCCTACTATGGTACCATTACCCAGAGCGACGAAAAGAAAAGCGTCTGAAGTATCCCAGGAAACTGACGAAAACTATTAATTTCCTATAGAAAAGTGGCAAGACATCGAACATCAAGCAAAGAAGTCGTGGATTAGGACTCGGGGGGAAACCACGTTAAAAAAAACGCGCCGTCGACTCTACCTCAAAGGTGGTGTGGAAATGAGTTTACAAAATGTACAAGTTAAAATACTATGACTGATTGAAAACGCTCCGCGCTTATTTGAACATGTCAACTTTGAGCGTGGATTGGCGGGCGAGGAATCCACTTACAGACTTAATTTTTTTTTTTAATCCTAGAAATCGCGTCTAGTTTAAATAACATTTTGTTGGCAGAGAGTGTCAGATGCACTGCAAAAGAGTGGCGAGCCAAGAAGGCGAAAAAAATTTTTTTTTAAATCATTTCTCAACTTTGAGCTCTAATAACTTTTTTGCAATAACTTTTACGGCAAAAATGCATTCGTGATGACATAAAGAGTAAATCCTCACGAGTACAACGATATTTTTTTCATTACTGTGCGATAAATAGAACTCGAGTTATGAGTGATTGAAAAAAAAAACAAATCCAAGATGGCAGCGAAAGGGGGGAAGTAGGAATGGGCAAATTCAGACTTAAGGTTTTCATTGACCCCCCTTTCGATTAAGGAACAAAAGAAAAAATGTACTCAAAATTTTTGGGTCAATTCCTAATTGCACTGGACTACATCTATATAATCAAAATTGTTATAATGCAGCAAATAACAAAAATATCTCGTTATAAGCCAGTTCATCTGCAAGCAAATCGACATTTTTGTATTTGTAGATAGTGTGTGCAAAAATTTTATGTATTGTTTGTAGAATTGAAAATGTAGTTTTTTCACATATTTTAAGTATTGATTTAACAATCAATACTTCCAATCTTAGTCATTTTGAAGAGCATAATTTTTTTGAAAGAACATGAAGCATAAATCTTGAAACTAAGTGGCTATTTTCTGGCAAGTGTATTCTGTAGAGATACTAATAAAAATGAAGGTGTTTCTATATCATGTAAACAGTACTTGAAAGATAAAGTAAGAGATATTCCTAAGATAAACAAATATTCTAAGGAAAAAATTATCGAGGCATGTGCAAGTAGATATTTTCCTAACAAAAGAATAATAATTTTGAGTATATACAGATCACCCAATTCTAATGTAAACGATTTTTTAAAAGTAGACAATATTTTAAAAGTCATGTTTAGACAAAAATGCAACAATAATAATAATAATAATAATAAAGAATTTATTGCCCAACAGAATACTCCAGTTACAGGACAATTTTACGAAGATACAAATTACAAAATATAAGATATAAAATGAAGTATAAACTATAAAGTATAAGTAGTACAAGATACAAAATACAAAGTATAAAAATATAAAATATAAATTATAGTATAAAATATAAATAGAAAATGCAGAATATACAATAAAAATACAAAGTACAAAATACAAGATACAAAATACAAAGTACAATTATAAAATACAAAATACAGAGTTACGGCCTATTTCTAATGGATAGTTTTACGCCTCTTGAATACTTCTCTGAGGAAAGACTAAACATGTCACAATGGTTGCCAAGAGAGTTATACATTTCCATCATAGCATAAATAGGCGATTTACCAAGAGTATTTGTTCGTTTTGTCGGTAGTGCAAAGGTGGAAGTTTGACGCGAGCCTAAACGAGGAATTCTAAAATTTATTTGGGAGAGGAGTTCTGGGCAGTCTATTGCATTATTAATAATTTTGTAGATATACATTAAGCTTGACATAATTCTTCTGCTTCGTGATGAATCCATATTAAATCTCATTAACATTAAATTATTCGGATATCCCTGTACTGGGTACTGACGATCTATTTTGAAAGATAAGTATTTTATAAATTTCCGTTGAACAGATTCTAATGATTGTGAGTGTATCTCATAGATAGGATTCCATATCACTGAGCCATACTCCAATTTAGAACGAACGAAACAAAAATATAGCGTTTTTAATGCTTCTGCATTAGTAAAATTTCTTGTATTTCTTATGACAAAACCCAATAATCTTAGCACAGATTTAGCTATCGAATTAATATGTCCTGTGAATTCCAATCTGGAGTCGAACAGTATACCCAAATCTTTAATATTTTCACAGTGTGATAAAGTGATGCTGTTAAAACTATATGAATATTCAATTGGACTAACCTTTCGTGTATGTCATAACTTTACATTTTGAAATGTTCATCGTTAAATTATTCACTAGGTACCAATCCTCAATGATATTTATTTGTTCCTGTAATCTCGCACAATCCTCTATGGTATTAATTTCGTTAAATAATTTCAGATCATCCGCAAAGAGAAGTTTGTTGCAATTCAGTGTCGCATAAATCGTTGATAAATACAGAAGATAAGAGTTGACCTAAATTCGATCCCTGAGGTACGCCAGATGTTGCAACATACGTTGCAATAATAGTATGCAATAATAGTATGTTACAATAGTAGTAAATATAGTTGTAAAATATATAAATATAAATATATATATATATATATATAAATAATAATATATATATATAATAATAATAAATAAATAAATTATATATATATATATATATATAAATATATAAAAATATATAAATATATATATATATATATATACACCGGTGAGAGGTAAGTGAATCCTCTCCTGTGGTCAAATACTACTATACACCAGACGTCATAGATGTCTCCATGGTGTATAGCGACTTGCTATTTTGCAAGTACCGAGAGCGGCGACCTTCAGTCCTTGGTGGACTTAACCTATACTGATATTACATATGATTTGCAGGAAACAACTACTCAGCGGGCAAATACCCCGAGCTGCATTGAATTATACCTTACAAATCATGAATGGTAGCCAATGTCATTTGTCAATTCCCCGACTCCATGTCTGGTGTATAGTAGCATTTGACCACAGGAGAGGATTCACTTACCTCTCACCGGTACATCATTTACATCAGTTTGTATAAAACTAGCAGGTTGGCCACTGTCATTTGTCTGTTCCACGACCTATGGCATACTGATGAGAACTAATAAGTTCGAAACCGGTCTATGTCTGGTCGGGGAATTGACAAATGACATTGGCTACCATTCATGATTTGTAAGGTATAATTCAATGCAGGTCGGGGTATTTGCCCGCTGAGTAGTTGTTTCCTGCAAATCATATTTAATATCAGTATAGGTTAAGTCCACCAAGGACTGAAGGTCGCCGCTCTCGGTACTTGCAAAATAACAAGTCGCTATACACCATGGAGACATCTATGATGTCTGGTGTATAGTAGCATTTGACCACAGGAGAGGATTCACTTACCTCTCACCGGTACATCATTTACATCAGTTTGTATAAAACTAGCAGGTTGGCCATTGTCATTTGTCTGTTCCACGACCTATGGCACACTGATGAGAACTAATAAGTTCGAAACCGGTCTATGTCTGGTCGGGGATATATAGTTGTAAATATAATAGTAGTTGCAATAATAGTATGTGGGGATTTCAATACTGATAATTTCTCTCACTCTACTGCTGCAAATGAACTGAAAGATATCTTTAGATCATATAATATTAATATACTAGTCAATGAAGCAACTAGGATAACAGTGAATACTTCTACTTGTATTGATTATATTTGCTCTAGCCTCAACACCAATGACGTCATTTGTCATGTGTCTCATAATGGAATATCTGATCATTCAGGACAGATTTTAATAGTCAAAAATATGAATAAGGTAAATAATAAAGCAAGTTATCGTTATATGAGATCATTCAATAAAAATAATTATGAAATGTTTTTAGGACACTTAAGTAAAGAAACGTGGGCAGATATCTACAATACAAGTGATACTGATAAAGCTTTTAAACTGTTCATTGATAAAATGATATATTACATTGAACTGGCTTTTCCTCTTAAAAAAATTTCTATATCTGATCAAAATAACTTAAGAAAATGGGTGACAACGGGCATTAAAACGTCTGCTAAAAATTTGAAGCAACTATACAATACAATGAAAAATAGTAATGACCAAAATGATATAACTTACCATAAAAAAATATAAGCGCATGTACACGGTGATTATAAAAGCGGCAAAAAGCAGTTTAATGATAGTTATTATTTAATGACTGATAACAAGTCGAAAGCGGCTTGGAGAATAATAAATAATAGTGTCCAAAATAGTAAAAATGTTAATAGAATACCCGATATTATAGCGAACGACAAAAAATTACTGATCCTAAGGAAAAATCTGACTATTTTAATAACTATTTTATTGCTTTACCTCAGACAAAAATTGGTATGTTGGACTCTGATAAAACTGATTATGAATTTAAAGTTGATAAAGATTTTCCCACTATGTTTGTTAACCCTGTGTATGAAGAAGTTGTTATTAATATTATTAATGATTTGAAATGCTCTAATTCTGTAGGGATCGATTACATAAGTGCTAATATCTTAAAAAGCTGTGTGAATTATATAGTTACCCCTCTGACTTATTTAATAAACCTTTCTATAATATATGGAGTCTTTCCAAAAATTTTAAAGACTGCAGGGTCATACCACTATTTAAAAAAGGTGAACCTTCAAGTGTTGAAAATTATAGACCAGTTTCGTTACTATCCACAATTTCCAAAATATTAGAAAGAATCATTTTTAATAAAATAACAAATTTTCTTACAAAATATAATATATTACATAATGCCCAACATGGCTTTAGAAATCTAGATCAACACAATCAGCCATTTTCGATTTTATAAATATTTTATATAAAAATTTGGATAAAAACAAAAAATCAGTGGGTTTATTCATGGATTTAAGTAAGCCGTTTGATCTAGTTGATCATGAGCTACTTCTTGGCAAATTAAATGCGTATGGACTCAGGCGTAATAAACACTTGTTTATTCTAAATAAAGACTTATATTAATAATAATATTTAATAATAATAATAACTCATTTTTTACTTATCAATAATAGTGGAGTAGATCTGGCATTTGAAATGCAAGTGTTTTTCTCAAAAAATTTTTCCGGATAATACAGCTAATACTGCTACTGACAGCTGTCAACTGTCAAATGCCACCTTCGACATCGGACTTGAAATAAGCGACCCAAAAAACCCGTTGTATGTGCTCTGATAAATCTTTTCCGGAAAATAAGGCGAGTTGGCAGTGTCACTGACAGCTGTTAACTGTGTGGAAAACTGTATTTTCCGACATTGTGGTCATGAGGATTTTTGATCAGGAGCTCAAGAGGAATAACATATATCGATTCCAGCGAGTCTCACCGGGGGCCATTTCCCATAAGAAATGTGCGGGGTCCTTTGATTGAAAATTAAAGCTTTTTTGCGCCAACTGCATCTTAGAATATTAAAAAAACGATTTGTATCCAAAACTGTACAGTTTTGGAGATATTAACATTTTTAACGAAAAACTGACAGTTTCAAACCCCTAACGAAATTCTTCTCGCATTTTCCATAAATAATTAATAAATTGAAATATCTTCATTGGAATAACCCAGACGAGCCATATTGTTAATGCACTATAAAATATTAAACAACTAATTTGACAGCTCTGCTATTACTTCTTCTGATAGTCATTGTTTGCATGGGCGACTTAGAGTTAAATAAAGAATTCTTACAAAATAATAGGATTCTCTGAACTTTCTGATGAAGGAATTTCGAAAATTATATTTGCATTAAAAATTAAAGTCGGTGAGTAAGGGCAAAAGCTTATGTGCTTTCGTTAAGAAAGCAAAGACAGATTCCAAAATACTAATCGAGATATGATGAAATATATTTAAAAAACGTACAAAAGCCTGAAAAAATCAGACAGTGGATGAAGACAAACTCAAATCGCTTTGCGCCTTCAGGACACAATCGCGCGATTCAAAAGACAATTTTACACAATATGATTGAATTTTTAAAAAATCGGCAGCTACTGGAAGCGGCTAGAACCTCCCCACTCGGTGGATCTTTGAAACCGAGAAGAGCATTAAATTGTGTGACAAAACGGCACTAAACGTAATCCGATCTCATCCAAAACCTTCGCCTGGGGCACTAAAAAAAACCCTCAACTTAATGAATTTACAATCATCTATGCAAGTTATTACCTACATTATCGCTCGTTGAATAACATACTATTAGGATATTAATTAACAACTTTAACATCACTTGAACGACTAAGAAAGCCTAGTTATCCTAAATACTACAGATTTGTAAAGCAACAAATTGAAAATTGGTAAAGTTATAATCTATAATAAATTCACCAACGAAGGTACAGAAAGCATATGATATTGATATTGTTATATCTACCTTTAAAGTTTGTGACAATCCACTAAAAGTTACAAATATGCCGAAATCTTATTAACATGATATGACACCAACGTTATCGATATGACAAACGATGACAATGACAATCGTCAAAATTTGCTCATTGCAATCCGATCGCTCGCGGCTGTCTTTGTTAAATGAAACATTAGCATTTCAGTAATTTTACTAGATTTTAGAGGAATATTTGTAGTTTAATTCTTCGATTTGTCTGTATATATATTTAAAAACGGCACTAAACGTAATCCGCTCTACTTCTAGAGCAGTGAAAAAACCCTCACATGTGAATTGACACGTGATGTGACGAGTTTCACGACGTAACGGCTACGCGCATCGATCATGTCATGCGAAACGCGACGAAACGCGATCTATGCCATATTTGCTTTGTTTTTAATTTTTTTCACGGAAACCAAATCGAAAGGGTGGAAGTGTAATATATCGTTGAAATCAGAATTTTAACTGCTTTTCAATGGTTCTATTGCAAATTAAAAGTAATTATAAAATAAACAACTTGTTGCGTCAAAATGGCACTAAACGTAATCCGATCTCAACCAAAACCTTTTCAGATCTTCTGGGGCACTAAAGAAACACACACGCAAAGTTTCATTCAAATCCGTTCAGTAGTTTCAGCGCTATCGTGCTAACACACATACACACATACACACACACAGACATTTTTCAAAAACCACTTTTTTGGGTTCCTACGGCCTCAAAACGTACAGATTTGATGTTATCTCAATTTTCGTTTTTGAACCAATTTAAGTAACCTCTCACAATTTTATTGTGGAGAGGTTAAAATATGCCCAAGAGATGCAAAATGAACTAAATGTAATATCAAATACTTTTTTTTTATTGAACGATAACTAATTAAATGGTAGTAGTAATTTAACCTTCTGTCTGATAATCAATATGGTTTCAAAGGAGTCTTCACATAAGATGAAATAATAGATCTCACAACTACTATTTATTTAGCGTTTGATGAAAGAAAGTCTATATGTACATTTATTGATCTTATATAGTAAGGTATTTGATACAGTGAGTCATGAATTACTCTTAGAGACATTTGAGGATATTGGAGTCAGAGACACCTGTTCAAAATTTTTCAAAAGTTATTTAACCAATCGAATTCAGTCTGTGAGAGTAAAGGATACACTGAGCGGGTCACTAAATATCGAATATGGAGTACCACAAGGCACGGTGTTAGGACCGCTACTATTTTAAGTTCATGGAAATGGAATATATTTCTTGCAAAGCACAGGAAAAGTAATCAGCTTTGCCGGTGGTACTGCACTTTTTTAAAAAGCTCCCACGTGGGATGAACTATAAAACATCGTAGAAACTGATTTAACTACCATAGAAATTGGTTTCATCATAAATTTGCGGACGCATAATTTTGAAAAGACTTTTTACTTACCTTTTAGATGTACCAGAGCAAGGCTTCCATCATTTAATTAAATTAATATTAATACACTGGGAACTCGATAGGTTATTCTTCCAGAAACAGAAATAAAATACTTATAGGTATTATTATAGACCAACATTTACGATAATAATAATAATAATAAACACCACAGAAATTAGACAACCCCCAATTCCAGAAGCCAGGGCTTGTGCGGAAGAGGGTTACACATTGAAAAAACGCGAACATACAACCATTTCCTCCGACAGTGCCGGAGCCAGGATTCGAACCCGGTGGTGCGATGTCCGTGTGATTAATCGCGATTGCCATCTCGCGCTTTAACTCACTTGGCTATCAACCAGACTAGGATCCACACATAAATTTTATTATTAAATAAATCGGCAGCTACTGGAAGCGGCTGGAACCTCCCCATTCGGTGGATCGTTGAAGCTGAAAAGAGCATTAAATTGTGTGACAAAACGGCACTAAACGCAATCCGATCTCATCCAAAACCTTTTCAGATCTTCTGGGGTACTAAAAAAACCCTCAGCTTAATGAATTTACAATCATCTATGCGAGTTATTACCTACATTATCGCTCGTTGAATAATATACTATTAGGACTTTAACATCACTTGAACGACTAAGAAAGTCTAGTTATCCTAAATACTACAGATTTGTAAAGCAACAAACTGAAAATTGGTAAAGTGATAATCTACAATAAATTCAAGAACGAAGTTACAGAAAGCATATGATATTGATATTGTTACATCTACTTTTAAAGTTTGCGGCAATCCAGTAAAAGTTACAAATATGCCAATATCTTATTAACATGACATGATACCAACGTTATCGGATGACAAACGATGACAATGACAATCGTCAAAATTTGCTCATTGCAATCCCATCGCTCGCGGCTGTCTTTGTCAAATGAAACATTAGCATTTCAGTAATTTTACTAGATTTTAGAGGAATATTTGTAGTTTAATTCTTCGATTTGTCTGTATATATATTTAAAAACGGCACTAAACGTAATCCGCTCTACTTCTAGAGCAGTGAAGAAACCCTTACACGTGAATTGACACGTGATGTGACGAATTTCACGACGTAACGGCTACGCGCATAGATCATGTCATGTGAAATGCGATCTATGCTTCATATTTGCTTTGTTTTTAATTTTTTTCACGGAAATCAAATCGAAAGGGTGGAAGTGTGATATATCGTTGAAATCAGAATTTTAATTGCTTTTCAATGGTTCTATTACAAATTGAAAGCAATTATAAAATAAACAACTTGTTGCGTCAAAATGGCACTAAACGTAATCCGATCTCAACCAAAACCTTTTCAGATCTTCTGGGGCACTAAAGAAACGCATATGCAAAGCTTCATTCAAATCCGTTCAGTAGCTTCGGCGCCATCGTGCTAACGCCATCGTGCTAACACACATACACACACACACACAGACATTTTTCAAAAACCACTTTTTTGGGTTCCTAGGACCTCAAAACGTAAAGATTTGATGTTATCTTAATTTTCGTTTTTGAACCAATTTTAGTAACCTCTCACAATTTTATTGTGGAGAGGTTAAAAAATACAGTTTATTCTGTATAAGTTTAAATATCTACAAAATATACTGAATATTCAACAAATGCAAACTATTTACCACTGATATGATCTAATTTTAGAATCTAAGGTTTGCGACATAAGACAAGTTTTTCACTTTTAGTGCCGCTTAGAATTCCTGAGTTGCAGTAACATATTTGTACTCAGATGCAGTCTCAGAAAAATAACAGTTAAAGTTCACAAAAATTGTAGTAATGTCATATTTTTATGTCGCCCGAAGAAAGCCCCTTTTTTAACGTCACTATCACAATTACCATATATTCAATCTCCATCTAAAATTTGATCCCTGCAGCATTTTTAGTATTCTAGATATCGCGTGTTGTATTCCTGAAATACAAATATCTTGTATCAACGAAAAGAGGTGTAAAATTAATATAAGGGATGAATACAAGCTCAAATCATTTTGCGCTTACAGAAATGGATCAGCAGAACATTTTACATAATATCGAAAAGAATGTCCAGTGGTTGCATAGAACTGAAAGAGAACCTTCTCTGGATGTCTAACACTAATTGTATTTGTATCTTAGAAATATTTTACACTTGAGAAATTTATAGTTACAGTGGTAGTTCGGCAATCGTCTCAGGGATGGCGTTGATGTTCTCAGCTGGCGAGCAAAAAGCAGATTACTCAAGAATTTTCAAGATAAAAGGGAAGGAGTAGTTCTAGAAAACCTATCTGCAAGTATAAAAGAGGTTAAAACGGTTAAAATTAGTTGGAACTGTCACAATTATAAAGTAAATAGTGGATTGCAAGTAGTTAATGAGTTATTAAATAAGTGTTTGGTGTTACACTTGTGTTGTAATTTTTTCACGTTTGGACTGATTACTAAAGGTTGCAAACACGCAACAACAATAAATTAACAAACCTTCTACTGAATTGTTATGCAAAGAATGTAATGTATTGAACGTTAGAGTTATATGCAATAGAATATAATAAAAATTAATTAATTTAATTCACCAAATCATGCTGATAGTGCAAGATCTAAAACATAGCTACAACTAATGTCACTGAAAAAAAAAAAATACAATTCGCCTTCATTGTACGTAAAACAAAAAGTGCGGATAAATAATACTAAACCATAGTTCAAGAGTAGATTATTTGGATCAAAATATGAGGATATAACCCCCGTAGTAAGTTGATTTTTTGAATGATCTTTTCCATATTTGGTAAAGAAACATTTTTTTAAGCTAAGGAACAATAAAAAAAATACATTTGGTATAATAACATCAACTTCAACCGTTTATGAAAAACTGTCATGTAATTTTCAATCATTTTTCAAAAAGTAATGGAAAAAGTTTCCTCGTCTATAGGGCATTGTGTAAAAACTGAACACAGTAGTGATGCAGATTGTGCAATATTTTATACTAACATCAGATTTAATTCGTTAATTTCAGACTGTACAACATATCCTTGAAAAACACCAGTAAAATTTTTGAATTATCTATTACTAGTAGTGCCCATATTGAAACACAATGTTACACTTAATAATAATCCAATTAAATTTATTGCCCCTTAAAAAACAATTGAATGGCTTCCGTAACTACAACTAAAAGAGACAGTGTAAAGAGAATTATTTTAGTTTAAGTGCACATGTAACAGGTAATAAGTAAATTGTAATATACAATAATAATACATGAAAGAGAATGTAAATTAATTTTGAAAGTGCTAATAGCGAATAAACTTACTATTGTTATATTTTTTATTAATTGTTTGCTTTTTTGGTGAAATGTTTATTTTTAGTAAATGATGTGGTATTAATTTGCACAAATGATGATTTGACAATTATTTGCATGGTTTCTACCACATTATCAAACATGTTTTGAGGAATAAATTGTTATAGACAGAAAAGTTAAAATATCTGATTTTGGTCTTTATATAGTCATAGTCACAACATTTGGTCATTTCTAACATGTCTGATATATATACAGGGTGTTTGGAATGTAAAGGGGCCCAGCTTAACTGTAGCTTTCTGAGGCTGAATGGAGCCGCTTAAACTAAACATAGCTTAGTCCAAAAGTGCTTCCTTAAAACATTTTTTTAACTCTACAGGGTGTCTCACCGGGAACTGAATCGATCGATATAGAGAAAAGTACGCATCAGAAAATTTTGAAAATTTAGATAATTACTAATGTCGGTGTGGCCAATTCAACTAAAATAATTACAAATAGCTGGCACTTCCGCTTATACCGAAAGTCGATACCAACTTGCTTATTTCAAATGGGATACCCTATATATTTTAGGGTTTTCGAAAAGAGCATAAAAATCTGAGTCGAACGTATGTGGCATATCCTATACCTAAACTTAGCCGTTTGAGATATTTGACATTTTATAGAAAATTTGACAGGTGCAACGGTTTGCAAGAACCGTTATAACTTTCTTCGTGTAAAAGATCCTCATTTGCTTCTTGTCACGTAAAAAGAACACAAGGAGAACTACGTTCTGTAACTGAAATAAATTCAATAATATCATACCAAGTGTTCCGTTTTTCGCGTTACATTTTGTTAACGGCGAAAACTTGTTCAGGTCAAATGGAACACCCCGTATTTTTTTACGTCAAGTTGTGTAAAATTGAATTCCCTTTTTTCTGATACTAGCATTGTGGGGGTTAAAGTTACAACTTTTTGAAATATTTGCGATTTTATTAGAAATTCATGAATTGTTGTAATCATTTCATCAAAATAGCCATGATTAGAAACAATCAGTCATTATCTTATGTCAAAAAATGCCAGCACATTTAAATAATACCCACGAAGACTTTTTTAATTTGTTTATTATTTATGGAGAATGTGATAAAGTAATATCAAGAATTTGCAGCACATTTGCTACTCGATATCCAGAAAAACGGAAACCGTCACCAAACACTGTAAGACGCATACTGGAAAATTTTAAAAATTATGGCTCTGTCAAGGCAAAAATGCAAAGAAGAAAGCCTATTGTTGATGACGAAAACATTGAAATAGTCATTCTGGGATATTTTCATGCATTTCCAAGGATGTCATTAAGACAAGCTGCTCTGGAATCGGGACTATGCAAGTTTTCAATTCACAGAATCTTATTAAAACACAAGTTTCACCCGTTTTCATTCCATATGGTTCAAGGATTAAAAGAAACAGATTTCCTAAGAAGACAGAATTTTTGTGAGTTTATTCTAATAAGGTCTGAGGGTTACGATTCTTATTTGGGAAATATTATATGGACAGATGAAGCAAACGGTAAATTAAATTTTCTCTTCTGCTAATATGTATAGGTAAATTTTTGTTTTTTTTTAGGTGAAAGATATCTGAATATCTTACAAAATTTGAATAATGACTATTTAGAAAATTTACCTCTCACCGAACATAGAAACATGTTTTATCAGCACGACGGTGCTCCCCCACATAACGCATATTTAATTAATAATTATTTACAAAAAACTTTTTATGATCAATGGATTGCCAATAATGGACCTTTCTTATGGCCTCCTCGCTCGCCCGATTTATCAGTTCTGGATTATTTCATTTGGGGAACTATTAAATATAAAGTTTATGAGGGCCCATTAACAACCAATGAAGATTGCATGCAAAGAGTACGAAATGCATTTCAAAACATATCACAGAATTCAATTAGAAGAGCTACCCATGAGGAACTAATCCGAAGGTGCCAAAAATATGTCGAGGTTCGAGGGCGGAATTTTGAGCAATTATTAAATTAAAATGAAATCATATTTTAAATTGATCTTATCTCTGCTATTTTAGTTCATGCCATATATTCAATTCGATTAATACGCATGTTACAGTGCTAGTGTTATTTTGTGTTGTGTATGATTTATTGAATTTATTTCAGTTGTAGAACGTAGTTCTCCTTGTGTTCTTTTTACGTGACAAGAAGCAAATGAGGATCTTTTACACGAAGAAAGTTATAACGGTTCTTGCAAACCGTTGCACCTGTCAAATGTCAAATATCTCTGAAACGGCTAGGTTTAGGTATAGGATATGCTACATATTTTCGACTTCGACTCAGAATTTTATGCTCTTTTCGAAAACCCTAAAATATATAGGGCGTTCCATTTGAAATAAGCAAGTTGGTATCGACTTCCGGTATAAGCGGAAGTGCCAGCTGCTCGTAATTATTTTAGTTGGATTGGCCACACTGACATTAGTAATTGTCTAAATTTGTGAAATTTTCTGATGCGTGCTTTTCTCTATATCGATCGATTCAGTTCCCGGTGAGACACCCTGTATAATTGGTATAGTATGTGAGTATAAGTATTTCTGCATATCATAAATGGCGCTGTTGGCGTATTTTTTGACATATTTTTATCTTATTATTATTATTTTGGGTCCGAATGAGTTCATATTATGATACAAAAACTAATTTGATGAAAATAAGGACTACTTGTGTCATGTCGATAAAATGCACCGTTTTCAATATACACTTAAATATTTCAGCGCATGCCAATAGCTATCATGCAAATTGATATTCAATCAAGTTAGCGTTTGTCAAAGTGACATTATTCAACCAGATTAGTGATTATTGTTGTAGTACTAAGACATTTGCGATTTTGTTTTTCTGCTGTGTAATATTTTCTTTGATATTTTATCACATTTTGAGAAGGTGCCGCGACACAATATATTTTCAAACTCTGAAATGACGGATATGATTGCGGTTTATTGTCAAATGTAATTTAATGGAGGAGCTGCAGCAAGAAGGTACAGTGAACCGTATCAAAGTCGTCGCCAACCCAACAGAAAACTATTTTAAATTCTGTTTCAGCGGCAAAAAATATGGGGGTTTTTGAGTGAGGTACCATGCGGGACGATCAACTGCTTGAACCGTTGAAGAGGAAGAGGATATTTAGAGCGAGTAGCAGAAATCCTGAGATTAGTGTACGGCGTTTATCTGCAGCTATTGGTGTACCCCCGGCCCAGTTACTCTATCCATTTCACCATACAAAAATACAGGAGTCGCTACCAAATAATTTACCACTTAGATTAAATTTTTGAAAATGGAATTGGAAATAAATGGTTACGTAACAAACAAAATAATGACCCAACTTTTTTTTTGGCCGCGTGCTCTTCACTGATGAGACAACTTTTACCCGCCGTGGTATCATTAATACACCGAATTCCCACACATGGAGTGACGAAAATCCCCATATAATACGAGACAAACATTTTCAACATGAATTTTCTATTAATGTCAGACGCGGTATTGGTAGTGATTACTTATTAGGACCTTATGAAATTCCTTCTCGTTTAAACGGCGACTCGTAATTAAATTTTTTGGAAAACGTTTTGCCAACCTTGCTAGAAGACATCCCTTTAAATCTGCCGAGGACTCTATGATTTATGCACGATGGCTCCCCTATTCATTTCGAACTAAATGTGCGAAACTATTTAAATAATCCGTTTCCGCAACGGTGGATTGGACGTGGATCTGATCATTTATGGCTACCACGAAGCCCAAACCTTAATTCACTAGATTTTTTCACTCAAACCACACTAGAGACGAATTGTCACGAAAGATCAGAGAGGAAGGCAATAAAATTAGAAATAATATGGATCGTTTTTCGTGTCAGACAAAATATTGCAAAACGGTGTCAAAAATGTATTGAACAAAATAGTGGACATCTTGAGAACCTTCTTTAAATTGCAACTGTAAAAAGAATAATTAAAGAATTCAGTTTTGACTTAAATAGTTATGTGAATCTGTTTCTGAAATATGCCTAAAATAAAACTTTTTTTTTTTAATTTAAAAACGCACAATTTCGTAAGAAAGCACTTTTGGACTAAGGTACGTTTGGTTGAGTCATTAAACTGGGCCAAGGTTATCAATTTGACAAACGCTAACTTGATCGAATATCATGTTGCATGATAGCTATTGGCATGCGCTGAAATACTTAAGTGCAATTGCATTGAAAACGGTGCATTTTATAACTAGTAGACCTTATTTTCGTTAAATTAGTTTCTATATAATAATATGAAGCCATTCGGACCCAATATAATAATAAAAAGTTATGATAAAAATATACCGACAGCGCCATCTATGATATGCAGAAATACTTATACCCTCATAATATTCGGACTCCCCTAAGTTATATGTGCACCAATTTTCAGCTTGACTAGTTATTATTTTTCCAAAATATGCCCATTATAAAATTAAAAAAAAACCTTTTAAGATCTTATAACTCATTAAAGAAGCACTTTTGGACTAACTACAGTTAAGCTCGGTCCCTTTACTTTCCGGACACCCTGTATATATGTCGTTTCTAAGGTTTTCTCGGGTTTTAAATGAAGTGTTATACTTTCGGGTGCTCTCCCGCGTCGATGATCGGTTCTTCTCGGAGCCATGGTTGTCTAAACGACATTTCGACAGAATCCCATCTGCCATCTTCAGGTACTGCTTCTGCTGATCCTCGTTGCTCGAACTCAACAGTTCAGTTTGGTCCTATAATTAGGTTTACATACCTGTTGGATATTTCATTAAATACATAAATAAATAGCAGTCTTAGAAATACAATGACAAATCTACAACAACTTATAAATTCCGCCTCTACTTGATATAAATTGTGGAGATAAAATATCAATCTCTCCAAATCACATCACACTCCAAATGATGCATCGCCCACAACATCCCTCCGAAACGTTACTTGCCACTACTAGTGCTAAATATTTTGGAATTCAATTAGACCATAAACTCAATTTAAATACACAAATCTTTTTCTATTAGTTCAAAATATTCTTGTACTGAATTACTACTTAAAGAGTAATCATAAATATATTTACCGCATTATTTATGTGCATGTCGAAGAAAGTTATAAAATTTACACATCCTCAAATGAAAGCGACTTTAAAGTAAACATTACGAAAAATAAAACAGTTTAAATTGAACTGTAAACGCTCATTTGGTCAGAACTAATTTTCACTTTCTGTCTAACCGGAATAAATTAGGTTATATCTATTTTATGACCGTGTAAAATCGTAGATATTATGATGTTTCGATAATTTACGAGGATACCGACGTAAATTCTCACGTGCGCTTTTTGGGAGCATCTGCTCATATTTTGGCTAATTTATATCGTAAGGGGGTGTTCTTTCCTATTATTTGGGTTTTCTACCACATTTTAGAAACAAAATAAATAAACACCACATACATTAGACAACCCCCCCAATTTCAGAAGCCAGGGCTTGTGCGGAGGGGAGTTACACATTGACAAAACGCGGACATACAACCATTTCCTCCGACAGTGCCAGTGCCGGAGCCAGGATTCAAACCCGGTGGTGCGATGTCCGTGTGATTAACCGCGATTGCCACCTCGCGCCTTAACACACTCGGCCACCAGACAGAAATGTTCTGCTATAGTGCTTATTTTTCATTTGCTCATCCCTCCAAAAAATATATATACTTTTCTGAGGTAAACCACTCTATTTCAGAGAACGTACAAAAATTAACATCAACATAAAATTCTTTTGATCCCCCAAATGCTTTTCCTTATATTTTCTATTCTTATAGTAGGGGAAATTAATGGAAAAAAGGGTATAAGTTCTTAATCGTTACTACTTCAAATGTAAAGACTTGAAAGCTTTTGCATTATGTTTCGGCAGCTCATCGGGGGGGGGGGGGGGGTGTGTTGGTTACTTGGTTTGCAGCTCCCAATTCAATAAATAGTAAAGTTTTCAATGAAATCGGGTAAAATTCATATAATGGGGGGTTTTTGGGTCACTGATTATGAATCCGAAGTGAAAATGAAAAAATTCAAAATGGTGGACTTTAAGAATTAATTCCTGGTTTACGTCGTTTCTATTGATTTTACTGGAAAATATGTAGAGTAAAATAGTTTCTAGAATGCCATTTTGCATAAGAATATACCATACCAAACAGGCACGTTTCCCAAAAAGGATGCCCAACTAATGGAAAATTATAGGCCAGTAACCATACCTTTTGGATTCTCAAAAATTTTAGAATATTGTTATCTAGATAAGTTAATAAATTACTTAGAAACTTTTAAAATAATTACAAAACACCAACATGGTTTTTCTAGTGGCCTGTCAACTGGTACTGCAATACATTCTTTTTTAAATAAAACTTTAGAATTTATTGATGTAGGAGAGTGTCCTGTTGGCATATTTTGTGATCTCAGCAGGGCATTTGACTGCGTCAACCATGAATCATTAATATCTAAATTATATGATTATGGCATACGGGGTGTGTCATTAAATTGGATCACTACGTTCCTGAAAGATCGAAAGCAATATGTAAGCTTAAAGCATAAGAGTGAAAACACCGTGTACAGTGCTGATTCGGAATGTTTAAATGTAACTATGGGTGTCCCACAGGGCTCTATTTTAGGTCCGGTACTTTTTATTTTGTTTGTTAATGATATTGATTTTTTGCCATTAAAAGCACATTTTACAATGTATGCTGATGACATTTCTCTAATACTATCAAATCCATCTGATAGTGGTCTAGAACATGATTGTAATGGTATCTTAGGCATTTTAAATAATTGGTTTTCCCATAATAACTAATATCTTAACACCGAAAAAACTCAAATTATTAGATTTTACAGTTATTATTATTATTAGCCGTTACTCGAGTCCGAGTATAAAAATGTTAGTCGATAAATTGTGTACAATAAAAAACAAGTAAAAGGTGTAGTCTATTGTAATTCCCATTCATCTACGGTGCACACGACTATGGCTATAGAGGCCAATTCGGGAGAGCACACGTCGACCGCAGTCAGGACAAACATAGACCTGGTTAGGTCCTGGATTCGGCCTTCTTGCAGCAACACTTCCTTGATAGCTGGCCACAACCCCTCGCCATTCGGTTCTGTCCGCTGCAAGTTGTTCCCATTGCTCGTCTGCAATACCGCAGGATTTTAGATTTTCATGGAGAGCATCTTTGAACCTCTTTCGTTGACCGCCACGCCTTCTTCTACCGCTTAGCAATTCACCATAAAGTGTACATTTAGGAAGGCGGTTATCATGCATACGATGAACGTAACCTGCCCATCTTAGGCGTGCTCTCTTGAAATAAGCACCTCAATTGGAAGGCTGTTTGCTCTCCTGAGTACTTCCACGTTTGATATGTGATGGAACCAACGGATTTTCATCATACTTCTGAGGTGTCTTTGCTGAAAACGTTCTAATTCTTTCACATGACGACGGTAAGTGACCCAGCTTTCACATCCATATAGCAGTGTTGAAATGACAACTGCTCTGTAGACAGCCATTTTCGTTGACAAAGCAAGGTCGTGGTTGTCAAATACTCTCTCTCTAAGTCCCCAGAGTGCTCTAGATGCAGCGTTAATTCTATTGCGAATCTCGCTGTCCATGTTTGCTTTGTCATCAACAACGTTGCCTAAGTAATTGAACTGATCCACCACTTCAAGAGAATTTCCGTTAAGTGTAATGTCTATTTGGTTCACTTGATGAGGAGTTGACATAATCTTAGTCTTTCCAATGTTGATTTTAAGTCCCAAGGAATCATAGCTCTGGGCATACACATCTAAAAGTTCTTGAAGCTCTTCCGGCGTAGAGGCTAAAAGTGCACAGTCATCCGCATACTGGAGATCACAAATGAATCGTGTGCGTGTCTTCGTGAAAGCTCTAAAGCGCCCTATGTTAAAGAGACCGCCATCAAAACGGTATCTGAGATCTATTCCTCTGACTGTCAGTTTGTTGTCAACAATAATTGTTAGAGCAGTGGTAAACAAATTAAAGAGTAGGGGTGCTAGGACACATCCCTGCCTAACTCCAGTGAGGGTTTGGAAAGGTTCGGTTGCCTCATTATTATACATAACCTGGGCGTTGTTGTTTGTATGTAGACTGCGACATACTTCCACAAATTTTCTAGGGATACCTAAGCGGAACATAATTTTCCACAGCACTTCCCTGTCCACCGAGTCAAACGCCTTGGTTAAATCAATGAAGGCCATGTGAATTTCTCCTTGATGTTCGAGTGCTTTTTCTTGAAGCTGTTTAAGTGTGAAGATTAAATCCGATGTGCCTCGGTTTGGTCTAAAGCCACTCTGTGTTTCAGGAAGTAACTTTTCCATAACAGGTGTTAGCCTATTTGCCATCGCTTTAGTGAGTATCTTCCCTCCAACAGCCAGGAGAGCTATACTCCTGTAATTTCCACAGTCCGCAGCGCTCCCTTTGTTTTTGAAGAGGTTGATTAAAAGTGTATCACGAAACTCCTGCGGAGCTTGACCACTTTCCCACACGACATCAAACAGTTTTTTGAGGTAGGGTATGAGCTCTGACGACACAGCTTTAAAGATCTCAGCTGGGAGTGAGTCGGCGCCGGGAGATTTGTTATTTTTTAGCTGCCCAATGGTGGTTAAGATCTCTTCCGTTGTTAGTGGTTTATCTAAGTCTTCGAAGGTGTCATATTGAGGGATAAGATTTATAATATCGTGATCGGCTTGACTTTGCTGGTTAAGAATGTTAGAGTAGTGTTCTTTCCATCGGGCTCTTATTTCCTGGTCTTCTTTGAGGAGATTTTCATTTAAATCTTTAATAGGGCACATATTTTTCCGACTGGGGCCGTACACTGCTTTTACTCCTTGAAAGAAATTCCTGTAGTCGTGTGAATCGGCGTACCTTTGAATTTCTCTGGCCTTGCTTGCCCACCGCTCGTTCTTTATTCTTCTGATTTCGCGTTGGGTTTCATACTTAGATTGGGTAAAAGCTTCTGCTTTGATTTCACAGTACGCGAAAGACATGCGACAATTTAAGTATTAAAATTAATAATACGGCTATTTCTAATACCGAGAATAATGTTAAGTTCTTAGGGGTATACTTGGATGAATGTTTAAATTGGAAGTATCATTGCGAGACTTTGATATCAAAAATTTCATCAATAACATATCTGTTTCGTAATATTAGAGAGATTTTATCGAGAGAACAACTTATTAATTTATAGTATGCTCAAGTCGGTTCACGTCTACGGTGTCTGTTTCTGGGAAAATTCCACAATGTCGTCCAAAGTTTTTACTGTGCAAAAACGTATTTTGCGAATTATTTTTGGTATTCATAATACTCACACTTGCAAGAATATATTCAAAGAATATACTTTCTTAGGTTACCTTGTATTTTTGTATTTGAAATTTGTGTATATGTCTTTAGAAATCGTAATAGTTTCATTTTAAATAGAGACTATCATAAGGTCAATACAAGATAAAAAATAAAATACATGTACCTTGTGCTAGACTAAAAATGACAAATGAATCGCCAAGATTCATAGGGCCAAAATTATTTAACCATTTGCCGGATCACTTAAAATGTATCGAAAGTTAATATCTATTTAAAAAAAAACTTAAGCATTCTGACAAATGTTACTATTCTGTATCAGAGTTTTTTGCCTCTTAGATTTAAAGTAATAGATATGAAGCTACATGTTTTATATATCTTTATATATCTTTTTATTCTGACGTTTTGCAATTGCTGTGTTGTAAACATATCATATATGTTTATATTTTATACTTATACGTTGTTTGTCTTTCATGTTACATGTCACATTACACATTACATGTAATTGTAATTTATTGACTTGTTCTATCCAATACTTTATAATTGGCTTGAAAATTTAATAAAGACTTACTTACATTTTGGTAACCACATTATTTAACCCTTTCCCTTCTCCCTGGAAAACCTCCTACGCCTTTCTTTTGCGAAAATTGCGAAAAAAACTTTTTAAATTTTTTTTATTACAGTTTGATAATGTTGAACTAATAAAGTTGATGTAACTAACTGAAGTAAATTAACCCTAATCATTTCAACCCTTTACTGGGGGTGAACATGAGTGACCTCCAAAAAATACGATTTTCCATACATTTTTACTACAAACTGATGGGGGAAAATCATTTCTCTCATGCAAAATTGCATTCTACAAAATAATTTATTTATCCGTAAGACCAATTACATGGTATAGGACAAGTCAAAGAACAGCTAATAAATAAATACAATGAAAACAATCAGTATACATATAAATACAATAAAAGTACAACAATTTTTATGAAATACAATATGTAGATAGGTACAGTAAACAAATATCACAATAATATCGCAATAAGAACGCATGGCAGAGGTATATCTATTAATAATTATCAATCACTATTTAAATATTCTTCTATAGTATAGCAACATTTCCCTATTAAATAATTTCTAAAAATATTTTTAAACTGATTTAGATTGCTTATAGTTTTAATATGTAAGGGCAATTTATTGTAAAATAGCATACCCATATAAGCAGGATTTTTCTCATAAATAGCTAATGCATGTATTGGTAAGCATAGGTCATTACCCTTCCTCGTATTATAACTGTGAAAATTATTATTTTTGATAAACTTATCTATATTTTGCTTAACAAATATTAATGTTTCAAAAATATAAATAGATGGTAACGTTAGCAATCTCAACCTCTTAAAAATTTCTCTACATGATGTTATCCTGGAAACACCTACAATAGTTTTAACGGCTTTTTTTGCAAACGAAAAGCTCTTATAATGTGATGCGAGCCTCCCCAAAATAAAATCCCATACCTCACTCTAGAATAAATTAGTGCATAGTAGTATGATAACGTTACTTTCTCTGAAGTGATTTGACGTAATCTATACAAAGCGAAGCAAGTAGACGACAATTTTTTACAAACAACATCTATGTGCGTTTCCCAACTTAAGCTGTTATCTAAATATATACCTAAAAATTTCGTGCTCATAACCTGTTCAATAGTTCTGCCGTTATATTTAATAAGGTGATTTTCGGATATCGTTTTCAATCTTGGTGTAAAGTTTATAAATACTGTTTTGCTTGTATTTAAAAATAACTTATTTTGATTAAATTACGTGATAAATCTGTCCAACATAACCTGCGTGTCTGATATTGTATCCGAAATTGATGTTTTTGTTAGATAAATACTGTCATCAGCGAACATAACTAACTGGTTGTTATTGTCGATATTTGGAAGATCGTTGATAAATAAGAGAAACAATAACGGACCCAAAACAGACCCTTGTGGCAACCATAAGAAATTTTAATTTCTTTTGATTTAACTCCATCGATTAAGTAACGATTAAGACCGAAATGCATTCATTTCCTTTACTATTATTGAACTAATTTGTCTCTAATTTTCTTAAATATTAACACTGAAGTGTCCAATATTATTATATCATTAGCGTAGTTAACATGCGGGGCAACTAAATCTTCTTATTATTATTTAATTATTTATTTATTTTATTATTCACCAATAATTCGCTTTATAAAACAGAAAACATAATTTTACATTTCAATAAACCTCAAAATCTGTAAAACAATTCAATAAAATTTTGTAGCAGGCCATAAAATTGGCCCAAAACATGGAGTATAAAAAATATCATTCTAAATATATTCACCAAAACCGGTGCCATTTGAACTAAAACAGCTAGTTTGCGTATTATCTGGCCATCTTGAAGTTTTTTTTTACATCTTGGTCTTCATAATCTTCATAAGCTTTAGCTAACGCTACTAAAATCGGCTCCACATATTCCATAGATCTCTTATTTCTGCTTCGAATATTCCTGGCAGGACTTAATTCATTTCCGATAAACTGTTCCATGTTGGCGTCCAACACGTTCTGACAACCCCCAAGGGTATAACAAATATTGTATAACATAAAATAGAATTGGAGCGGGAAAAAGAAAGCCACTAAATATAACAGCCCTACACCTGCTGCCAAAACACCAGTTGCAACAGCCGCCACCTGATAATAGGATCGCGAGGATGATACCTCGGTGGGTGCATTGCTCGTGTGGTTTTTTGAAGTTAGTTTGGTGGATTGCGCCAATGAGGTAGACGTTAGAAGCAAGAGGATGATCACTTTGGATTGGAGATACATGTTCTGTAAAAAACGGGTTCGTGTTAAATTTGTACAAATCAAAAACAAGTTTATTTTAATATTATAACATAAAATTAGATAATGTATTAACTTTCTCTGCTGAAAATTTCTCATAAAAATATATATATAAGATGTGACAAATTTCTGAAACCAAAAATAAGTACTAGTTGACAAGGTTCTAAAAAATTCTCTATGTGTATTTGAAACGGTAATAAAGAGATATATTTTTAGATGACAACGAGTTTTGATAGGATTTTATGCGTTGAACTGCTGGAAATGAAGAGAATATTCAGATAACTTCGGAAAGTTTTAATGACCTCTTCCGAAACATATTTTATGAGTTTATATCGGGTGTTAGAAAAATATGGGAACGGTGGAAAATCTCGAACAGTTTGCATCAAATCGAAAAATAAAAAAATACGTGTCAAAAATTTTTCAAAAAACTATCTACTGATACCAAAATGACCTCAACACCCATCGCCCTATGGGTGGGGCGAGGGGCAACTTTAAAATTTCAAATGGAAAAATACGTAAATTTTATTTCGGACATTTTTTTCGATTCTTGCATGGTATTGCTGTAATCGCAAAAAATGAAAAGGAAACACGTATTTGTTATTTTTACGAAATCTATCCAATGACATTGGATTCGACTCTCCCACCCCTAACCCAGTGGGTGGGGCGGGGAGCAACTTTGAAATTTGTAATGAAAACCCCTATTTTTTATAGCGGATTCGGATTTTACGGCCAAAAATACGTGAATTTTATATCGGGCATTTTTTTCGATTCTCGCAAGGTGTCGCTGCAATCGCACAAAATTGAAATAAACTTTAAGCGTCCATAAGTTTGTAAATATTTACAAACTCTAGCTACTCGTATTGACAAAAAAACATTCAGTTTAAAAAACAATATCCGTGATATCTTGGTTTTTATGAATGTTTTTTTTAACGTGTTCTTAATAACAGTATTTGTTTTGTGAAATTTCTACGAGAACGTTCAGTTCCTTCCAACTTTTGTAGAGACAGGAGCGCACTTTTGTACGGAAAAAGTTATTTCATTTTTCATTAGTTCTCGCGTTCTTTTCTGCATAATGGCTACTTTAACAGAGGAAGAGAGAGTTTCTCTTTTAATGATGCGAGGGTGGGGCGATAAAGAAAGGTCCTATGATGAAGTTGAGATTTTATTCAACGAAACTTTCCGTGTAGATCAAGTGGGAATTTCGAAATCTACTGTGTCCCGTACCATCAAACGATTCCTAAACACAAGGACAAATAAAAATCGCCCAAAATCTGGAAGACCAAAATCTGAAACATCGGAAGCTCGACAAATGGAAGTGGCCCAGGCATTTGTTGAAAATCGAAGGTTATCAATCAGAAAAGCCAGTCAACAGCTTGACATAAGTGCATTTTCAGTTCATAAGAATTTGAAACTTTTGAAATTTCATCCTTACAAAATTCACCTTCACCAAGAGTTAAATGAAGATGATTTTGATCGGCGACTTGAATTCAGTGAATTAATGATGGAAAGGAGTAACCAAAACCCAAATTTCTTGTCATCTCTACTTGTCTTCTCAGATGAAGCAACTTTCGAACTCATTGGAAAAGTTAATCATCATAATTTCAGATATTGGAGTGACGAAAACCCTCACTGGACGCTTGAAACACACACGCAGTATCCACAAAAATTAAGGGATCAGGGATCGAATCATAGGACCGTTTTTCGTAGATGGAAATTTGAATGGAGAAAAATACCTGGAAATGTTGACAAATCAAATAGTTCCCGCAATACAAGAGATTGCTGGTGATGAGTTCGATAATGTTTGGTTCCAGCAAGATGGGGCTCCTCCACACTATCGGGATATTGTTAGGGACTATTTGAATGGTACTTTCGAAAATCGGTGGATAGGTCAAAGAAGAACTATTGAATGGCCAGCAAGATCTCCCGACCTCGCGCCACTTGAATATTTTGTTTGGGGCTATGTGAAGGGTAAGGTTTATTTCACTAAACCTCGTAATTTGGAAGAGCTGAGGCAACGCATAATAAACATTTTTGCAGAAATACCACCTCAAATGATACGAAGTGCTATTGAAAATTTTTACGTTCGTCTCAGACAATGCCAAGAAGTCATTGGGCACCATTTTGAACACCTGCTATAATCTTGAAATTAAAACCTGCTAGTGTAGTAGGTAAGTTGTAAACTAATTGCCTCAACTGGCCGAAATCCTCACCTTGCCTTAAATGGCTGAGTTACCTCCTTGCCTTCACTGGCTAGGATCAAGAACTTGTCTGAAGTGGCTGAATTAAGAGGTAAAACCACCGTTAGTTTTTTTTTAAATCGAGTTTTTTATTGCCCTGTAAAAAATGTAAATTGAAAATTACTAGCTGCTAATAAATTTACAGAATGTTAATAGTTGTAATTTCCGCACGACCGTATAAAATCACTGTTCTAAAAACAGCTCGAGAAATCATTCACTCTGAGATCAGTAGTTTTACTTTTCGTATTTTTTTAAGTATGCGTTCAAAACTTTCATGTTTCCACTCAATTTTTTGCGATTGCAGCGACACCTTGCGAGAATCGAAAAAAATGTCCGATATAAAATTCACGTATTTTTGGCCGTAGAATCCGAATCCGCTATAAAAAATAGGAATTTTCATTACAAATTTGAAAGTTGCCCCGCCCCACCCATTTTGTTATGGGTGGGAGAGTCGAATCCAATGTAATTGGATAGATTTCGTAAAACTAACAAATACGTGTTTTTCAGTTTTTGAATTGGACGTTTTTTTATGGGCACAAGACGCTACTCTTGAAGCAGTAATGTTTTCTTTTCATTTTTTGCGATTACAGCGACACTATGCAAGAATCGAAAAAATGTCCGGAATAAAATTTACGTATTTTTTGCCATAGAATTCGATTCCGCAATAAAAAATAGAGGTTTCCATTTGAAATTTTAAAGTTTCCCCTCGACCCATCCACAGGGTGGTGGGTGGGGTGGTCATTTTGGTATCAGTAGATAGTTTTTGAAAAATTTTTTACACGTATTTTTTTATTTTTCCATTTGGGGCAAACTGTTCGAGATTTTCCACCGTTCCCATACCATAACACCCGGTATAACCTTTTATACGTGTATTTGAAACAGTTTCCGAGAGTATTTATAAGATACGGCAAGACTATCAGAGCTTCAATGACCATTCTAAAGCTACATTTTGTGAGTTTCCATAACCTTTACCTGTGTATTTGAAGCAATATCCAAGAGCATTTATAAGATTTAGTCAGTTAGTGAGAATTTTAATGATCATTTTCAGAAGATGTTTTATGAGTTTATATAACCGTCTATGTATATTTGAAATAGTTTCCAAGAGTGTTTATAAGTGATCATTTCCAAAGTACATTTTATGAATTTCTATAACCTTTGTCAGTGTATTTGAAGCAGTATCTACGAGCATTTATAAGGTATAATCAGTCAGTGAGAGTTTCAATGATCATTCTCTAAAGATATTTTATGAGCTTATATAACCGTCTATGTGTACTTGAAACAGTTTTTAAAAGTATTAATAAGATATGGTAAGACAGTGAGAAGGCAGCAATGACCATTTCCAAAGTAAACATTGTGATATTTACTTTTATAACTCATTAGATAATTTTAAATAATCATCAAACAAGTATGCAAAATAAATCTATTGATGGCAATACGCCAGCAGAGATAGTTCCAGTTTAAATTAATGAACCGAAACATTGTATAAGGCATCTGGGAAACAATATATGAACACGAGACCCCTCTACTGGAAATTGTAGCATGTACCTTTTGTATGTTTTGATATTTGAATTATGTTTTTAATGTAAGTTTCCCGTAGGATTGATCAGTATTTGTAAGTTTCAAAGATATGAGATTCCATGATATATTTAACAGTATTGCCAAGTGTTAAAAGAACTATAAGTAATCATTGTTTTTAAGAGATTTTGCAGTTGTGATTAAAAGCTTTCACATGAACCTATAAATGAAGTCTGTATGAGATTTGTAGAGGATTTATAATCACAGTTTTTACGAAAAGAGTAAATATTTTACAAGAATTTACAGTCAAGAGTTTATGAGCTTTTCAAGTATTTTCGTATAAAATTTTCGAAAGTTTCAAAGAGTAGATTCCAATGATTCCATGATGTTTCTTAACAGTATTTGTAAGTTCTTATAGTACTATTACAACTTACAAATACTGTTAAGAAACATCATAAAATCTCTCTTTTTCGAAAATGTTATACGAAAATACTTTTAAATACTAGTAAATTCTTGTAAAATATTTGTTATACTGGAATACTGATGAATTCTTATCAAAGATTCGTTTTACTCGTGCGTCTGTTGAGAACTTACAATTACTTTTAAGGCATATCAAGAAATTAACACTTCAAATATCTTATAAACTCTGCAATTTCTTGTGAAATCTTTGATAAACATATTTATTTTCAATTCTTATCAAAACTCGTGGAATAAAGTGAGTAGAATCATAATAAAAAGTCATAAAACACTCTCGCTCTTAAAAACATCTTATTCAACCAACACCTTCGGCTCATAGAAATATGAAAACCTCATATATATTTACAAGAACTAATAAAACTTTATGAGTTCTGATTGTATTATATTGACGAGAGATTTTAAACATTTTATTTGTTTGAACATGATTATTTCTGAAAATTATGAAAAAAGTATTTATTTAGCATAATAATAATAATTAAATACTACAAAATTATTCATCGAGAAGGCAATACAAAATGTACACTAAATTTTTTTGGAGCATTAGACAAATTGCATTGTAACATTGTCTTTATTCCATGAAGATGCACTTTTTGGGAATATCTACTCGTATTGTGGCTAATTTTTATCGTAAAGGAGTGCGATAGGGCAATTAATTCGAAACGGTCTCAGTTTTTATCAAAAATAGACTACAGAAATATCAAATTAACCTAAATTTATAGTCTTTGGAAAAGTGTTTTAGAAATTTTCTGCTATAGTGCTTTTCATCCCTTCATCGCTCTAAAAAAATATAAACTTGTCTGAGGTAAATAACTCGATTTCTGAGAACGAATAAATAAAAATTAACATCAATATAAAATTCTATTAAACCTATTCTCTCATTTCTCAAACAATTTTCCGAACTCCCTGACTTTTTGAGATAATCTCGGTTTTCCGTGTAGCTAGGGACCTCGTAAATACTTTTCAGATGTTACCGCCAGTTTCACAGATTCGATTAACGATCCTAACCAATCTAATAATAAACAGTTTAGAATGCTCTCGAAAGATGTCATGATTTACGATAAATATTTCAAAACAGATAATATCAATTTGTTAAATGTAGTTATTTGCACACAAAACAGGGAAGGTTATGATCTTCTCCCAGCAATCAACGTTTTATCAATTCACACCAATAGATGTATTTAGCAAGCAGGATTTGTTTGAGGTAAACTTTATCAATCAATTATAGAACTTTCAGGTCCATCCAAAAGCCGATGGACTCGAATAACGGTAAATGGGTGTCTCGTGGAGAAAATTATATCGAATGTATATTTTTTGTAAGTGCAAAATTTGAAGATCAAACCAAAAATTCTCTTTGAATAAAATATTTTGCATTGAAAGTTAGAGCCATATACCAACTTTCATTGCACTTGAACAAAAAGAAATAATACTACGAATTAAAGCAAATAGCTTTTATATTTTAGCAAAATGGCAAAATTGTATATCATACATAAAAAAAACAGTATATGTAATAATTATTGAAAGAGCAAATTCTGAACATATTATTTAACCTCTCCACAATAAAATTGTGAGAGGTTACTAAAATTGGTTCAAAAACGAAAATTGAGATAACATCAAACCTTTACGTTTTGAGGTTCTAGGAACCCAAAAAAGTGGTTTTTGAAAAATGCCTGTGTGTGTGTGTATGTGTGTTAGCACGATAGCGCCGAAACTACTGAACGGATTTGAATGAAACTTTGCGTGTGCGTTTCTTTAGTGCCCTAGAAGATCTGAAAAGGTTTTGGTTGAGATCGGATTACGTTTAGCGCCATTTTGACGCAACAAGTTGTTTATTTTATAATTACTCTCAATTTGCAATGGAACCATTGAAAAGCAGTTAAAATTCTGATTTCAACGATATATCACACTTCCACCCTTTCGATTTGGTTTTCGTAAAAAAAATTAAAAACAAAGCAAATATGAAGCATAGATCGCATTTCGCATAACATGATCGATGCGCGTAGCCGTTACGTCGTGAAACTCGTCACATCACGTATGAGGGTTTCTTCACTGCTCTAGAAGTAGAGCGGATTAGTTTAGTGCCATTTTTAAATATATATACAGACAAATCGAAGAATTAAACTACAAATATTCCTTTAAAATCTAGTGAAATTACTGAAATGCTAATGTTTCATTTAACAAAGACAGCCGCGAGCAATCGGATTGCAATGAGCAAATTTTGACGGTTGTCATTGTCATCGTTTGTCATCCGATAACGTTGGTGTCATGTCATGTTAATAAGATTTCGGCATATTTGTAACTTTTAGTGGATTGTCACAAACTTTAAAGGTAGATGTAACAATATTAATATCATATGCTTTCTGTACCTTCGTTGGTGAATTTATTATAGATTATCACTTTATCAATTTTCAGTTTGTTGCTTTACAAATCTGTAGTATTTAGGATAACTAGACTTTCTTAGTCGTTCAAGCGATGTTAAAGTTGTTAATATCCTAATAGTATATTATTCAACGAGCGATAATGTAGGTAATAACGCGCATAGATGATTGTAAATTCATTAAGTTGAGGGTTTTTTTAGTGCCCCAGAAGATCTGAAAAGGTTTTGGATGAGATCGGATTACGTTTAATGCCGTTTTGTCACACAATTTAATGCTCTTTTCAGCTTCTCTATCTAGATATTACTACAGTTTTATTTATCACAATTATAGCTATTGATTGAATTATACTATAGATCGACAACAACAAAATTAATAAAAACTTGTAATACCAACCCACTTTGTATAAATATTTATGAATTAAAATCGTCAGTACTAAATATATTATTGTTTTGCACTCAAAAGGCAATGGATTATCGTTTACCATGCAAAAATTATATTTGTCTTAAAAACGAAACTCAAGACTTGAGCGCGATCTAGCGCCGAGAATAGCCTATAGCGGAAGTTGAGGAATAAGAATTTTTGTTAAGAATAACTTGAACTACAACGTATAAAATATACAGCTAATTTGACAGGAGGCCTAATTCACCTATGAAAGTGTGTGGTGTCTTTTGGCAAGATATAAAAGGCACGTTTTTGATAAATATGGTGAGTTGGGAGATTGAATCTTGGGCCATATCCTTGAAAAAATACGAATTTTTTTTTTGCATAAATAATCTCCACCTCCTTAAAAATTACAAAAAAAAGAGTACTTACATTCGATTTTGTAAATGAAAGCGTTAAGAAACGTTAAGGAAAGTGCAGTGATAAAATTTTAAAACGTTAGCTACCTGACCACATCAGCTTCATATGTTCAAGTACTTTGGATGCAATCCTTATGGGTCCAACATAAAAAAATATTTCGACTGCGTGTTTTATCGCTTGTTAAACCTGACATCAGGTGTTGGAACTTACAATTAGTCTTAGATTTATTGTCCCTAATAACGGAATCATATGATTTATATTCTGTGAATATTTGTAGGGCGCACTGTAATGCCATAAACTTCTAGTGTCTCATTAAATTCTATTGCTTTATAAGTACACAGTGAGAGTTTTTTGTTTAGTGTTTGTCTGATATATTGATACATACAAGAACATTTTAAATTCCAGAGGGGAATGGTAGCTCAGTGTGTTAAAGCAACTGGCTATCAATTCCCCCAAACTAATCAAAATGAATATACTGTAAATAATGTAAATAGTATAGTTTAAGTTCAGAGTTTTATAATTTCATTTATTTATTTCGTTTTATTATGTATATAATTCATAGAGGAATTTTAATCTAATTCAGAATGTTCAATTAATTTCGAACCTTCTCAACCAGAATAAATCTTTAATTTTTTCAAAAAATAATCATTTATAAAGCAGGTTTTTATTGTTATTTTTCTGCATAATAATACAGACAACCAGTAACACATTGAAACCTAGAATATTATATAAAACTGCTCTGCAGTATAGAAAGCACATAAATAGCATAAACCTGTGGGAAATGCTAGAAGAGGACAATCCAAAAAAAATTCGAGGAGTGTGTCATCTCGGTATCCATCGCCGACCTACCCTAAAGGATGTCTACACATTAACTAGAGTAGGGAATAAGCATTATACGCACGATGTGCAGGTTTATAATGTAATTAAACAGGGAAAAATGGCATAAATGAAATTAAATTGTAAATAGCTAACAAAATAAAATTCTTTTAATTGGTAATTGGTAATTGGCTAGCAAACTGAGTTGCCTAACGAAGTGGGTTCGATTCCCGCAAGGCGAAACAATTTTTCATTAAAAAAATTGCCCCAAGAGTGGTTCGGAGTCCACATTAAACTGTAGGGCCTCGTCTCTCTTTGCCTAGTACAAGATCCTTGAGATCTTCCAGGGGATTACTTCGGTAACTTGAGAAGCGGTTAAGAAAACATTTTAAGAAAACAAGAAACATTTAAGATGTATTACACCGATGCTTTTGTTAAAGAACACATCAAATCCCTCGATGAACTTTTCGAAACTATAACAAAATCCGACATTTCGCATGAAAAGCGTGCTTCGCGTAAAAACGCCGTTGGAAGGGGTTTTTATATATAAATTAACATTCTTTCCTCTACGGAGCATTTTTTATGCCAAAATATCAGAAACTCACCAAGGAGTGTAATTTTAGAAAGCATAATAAATGTCGCTGCACGGGGACGTAATGTCGCCCCGACCACAAACTTTTAGAAAATATCATGAAAACCGACAACAGCCCTTAGCGTCGAAGGTGACCTTTCACTTTTTAGCAGTCGATTTTGGCGGAAAAACTATGTGTTTTCCGTGTATTTGCCCTAAACTGGTTCCTCAGAGATTCAGTGTCAGAAAAGTATCTTTACCATGTACTCAGACGTGCATGGGACCGCCTTGCCTAAACGTATGAATCTATAATTGCCAGAATGTAATTCAAAGTCGTTGCGATTCAAGCATTTTTAAACTCCGAGGAGCGAACTAAATTGATATTGAACTGAAAATACATAAATAGACAGGCAAGCAAAATACCACCAAAATTATAAACATTGAACTTTTTACTGAATCTTTTTGTGTAATCGTTAGCTATAAACCGCATATTGGATGGCAGTTCATAATTCTTAATTGATAATGTGTATAATAGATCTGCTGTTTACATGAGGGCAATTTAATTAAAAATAAATTGTAAATACAGCTTTTTGTTTTTACAAAGAAAGGAGGGTTATTAACTTGCATGGTAAGCTAAAGCTTTTATTGCACCTTCCTAGTAAACTGAAGAGATAGATAATAAAAATCTAACAAAAGTGTAACATTATATTTTGCCGACAATACGCGCCAAGCAGTAAACAAATATACAGTGTGTCCCAGTTTATGCGTTACACTTGATATTCTCTGTAATATTTGAGATACATTTTTGGTTTAAAATCCAGTCAGACTTAGTTTTTTCTGTGGAAAAATGGACAATAATAAAATTTATGGCTGAAAAACCAATTTTTAAAAATAATTCAGAATGGCCGACATTTGCATAAATTCAATTGACTATAAAAGGAAAGTAAAACCATGCATGTAAAATTTTAAATATCACTTCCTGTTTACACGAAAATACGTTATTTTTCCTACATAATAAATTTAAAATCGAAAAATTTAATTTTTCAAAAAGCCTATTATTATTAAATTGTTGAAACTTCTGAAAAATTTGGAAGAAAATAGGCAATAATATTTTTGCTATTGTTTAGTTTGTATTCCTGTAATTGAAACAAAAACGTGTAAAATAAAAAAAAAGTGAAAATCAGATTCATTATTAATTTTAGGCTCACACGGCATGCATAGCATCTACCTTATCATTTTTTTTTATTAAGAGTTGTGCGATTAATGTGACGGTACGGAAAAAAATTATCTATTTAAAAAAACGAATTTTTTTAGATTATTTTCAATTTATAACATTAGAAGGCAAGCTCGAATTAGCATTTCACTTGGAACTTTGGATAAGTGATTGGATTTTCATGAAACCTTCTGTATCGTGTTTGTATTATTATTTAGAAAAAAGTCCCTAATTTCGATTTTGCCACTCTTGTTCAGAAATTGTTATAAATAACAATATTGTTGTTAATTAGTTAACTTGCAAAAGACAAGCGAAAACAAATAATAAAAGGATTTTCGTGATTGTGCTAAAAACTAAAGACTTTTTACTCTTGTTAAATTTTTGAAAACACGCGTAGTTTCCGGGATACAGTGAAATTTTCCAAAAAAAGGAGACGAGAAATCGTAATATTATATAAAAAATCCGAAAAAAATCATGTAAGTATATTTTTAAAATACAAAACTTTTTTTCATTATCGGCTTTTCCATAAACGTCTTACCTACAAGGTTCTCCCGGAAAAACCTATAAAATAGTAACAATTTTGCTCGCAATTTTGATAAGGAAAATCACTGAAAAACGTTTTCTTAAAAATCTGAAAAAATTTACAATAGTACAACACTTAATTTTAAACAATTAACTTACGATTTGATAAGAGTTATATATATGATTTATTTATTAGTTTTTTAGTTATTATTTTTTATATTATAAAAAATAATATTCATATAGGTAAATGCCTTCAAAAATGGGTATTTTTCTTAATGCTCCTATGTTTTTATATCTAAATATTACAATATATAAATATAAAAGAGGAGTTGGGAAAATTCCTATAATAAGAGTTGGGAATTATTTAAAAAAACCCTAGCGACACCCCTGTTGGTGAGTATTGGCTTGTATCAATTTAAGGTGGGAATATTCAAGAGAGAGAGATCCGATAAGGAAATATTTATTATTTTTGGCCATAATTTTTTTGAAATACATATATTGGTAAAAAAGTATAAGACTAAGTGCAAGTACTATGATAGGTGTAGTGATATGAATTTTCACTCAATAATTTCAGTTGTTTGCAAAACTAATTAATTTAAAACCATAAGATATGAAGATTGGCACTATTTTTAAAATTTAAATTAACGAATTTTGCAAACAACTGAAATTATTGAGTGAAAATTCATATCACTACACTTGACATAGTTCTACTTAGGTAGTCTTATACTTTTTTGCGAATACATGTATTAAAAAAAAGTTATTTGCTTATCGGATCTTTCTCTCTCTCTCATTCTCTTGGATATGCCCACCTTAAGATATAACTAGTTTTGAAAATCAGGTATATTTAATTTTTATTTGTTCAACTTAACAAATTAACATTAACAACTGTTACAGTTTTAGTTTTATTCCAAATCAAATAAGTATACAATTTTTATTTTGTCGATATGAAGAATACAACTGAAGTTATTCAACAAAAAGGAAGAAAAAGTCGTACTTCAAAAATGAATTGCTTAAAAAAGTTTTCCGTAGGGTCGTCTTACCCATCCGGGCTGTATGTTTCATAAATAAAATTCACCTTTCCATATACCGCAGAAATTTAGATAGATTGTTTCCACTATTATATTAAGATTATTTCAGAAGATGACGCTGATTTTATACGAAAAAAATTAATGAAAACAAAAACTTTTTAGTAATATTGGTACTATTAAATATTTTTCCATAATAAAATGTTGCACTTTGCAAATATTGAATAATTCTTTAGATTGGTATTAATTAAATCATTTCAGTACAGTAAAGATACTTTTTGTAAGTAATAATATTTGGAAAATAAACTAGTTTTACGCTATGATTTATAAGAAAAATTTGAGTAAAAATACTCACCTTTCGTTTGCCTTAGAACACACTAACACACAGTTAAGAAGAATTCTCAAAAATGACTGTCTAGTCCGCTTACTTGATACTTGTACAGGTAAACAGGAAAAATAACAGGTAAATGAAAAGAGTCTTGAGGGATCTAAATACAAGCAATTCCAATATCTACGGTTGATTAGAGATATTTACAATACAACGTTTTACAGAGGTAAAAAATTCTACGAAATTGTCTTCTATCTTTTAAGCACAAGGTATGACGCCAGAGAGCTTAATAAATATGGATTGGCAATAAAAAGGAAGCAAGTTACTAGGAACAACTTAATGGGTATTGGGTATATAGATAAGCCATATTGATTGGTCTATATATGCCTTTATTACTTCATGTCATTATACCCAGGGTGCAAGCCATAGTATTTTTTGGGGCTAGTTATACTTTGTCAATTTCATCTAAATATTTTCCAGTGGACTGAACGTTTAGTTGAAATTCTGAAATAAGCACGTAAAATTATTATAAAAAACTGATTTTCAGATCATTTGAGATAAAAAAGGTATTCTTATTGCATTTCGATAAACCAAACTGTTCTCGAGTAATTTATGTTTAAAAAGCAACATGCATTTACAATATTTTATTAATATATTTTTTACACATAAAGAATGCTTTGAAATGTAATTAAAATGATCGATTATAAAAATTGTACGAAATATCCTCTATTTTCCCTTATGCACAATCTAAGTCTTTTTTAAGGAACCTTGAATACTCTGTAAAATTCCTTCATCATTTTGTAGCATTGTAAACTCTTGATAGATTTTTTCTCTCAAATGTTCAATCGTGCCAATTTGAGTATTATAAACTAGTAATTTTAGATAACTTCACATAGTGAAATCAAGAGGAGTTAGGTCAGGAGATCGGGTAGGCCATTTGATCTGCACCCCAGCCAATCCATCTTAGGACAGTGGATGTGTAACTATGTTCTACATGTTCTGGTATAATGCGGTGTTGTGCCGTCATGCATAAAAATATATTTCTTCTTCTCCTACCTAATAGTTCATGCAAGGTGTTTCCGAAATCATATTAGTAATTTATTTGCAATCGATCCCAGTCATCTATATTGTCCAGAAATTATTGTTTATATCAATTGACGCTACCGGTTACAACATTTTGCTACGCTGTCGATTGATGACTGTCTGGTTCACATATGCTCGGGCAATGTGCGTTAGGCAGGATGAATTCTAGCTTAGCACGGGGATATCCTGCATAGGCCCTCTGTTAAGCGATCTTTGGTTTCCTACTCCCGACGTGACCAGTCGACTTTTGGTAATATTTCACTGCTCTAAATTTATATTTATTTTCTAGGTAATTTTGGACTTAGAATATATCCGATACTTCCTGTAAGTAACTTTCAATTTGTTGTTAACTTGTGCCTTCACACTGCGACTTATAGTAATTTTCAATAAACTGATCGTGTCTAGTAAATGAAGACTATGAATAATACCCTCAGGGGACGCTGCCTTTAAGTGGGACAATCCAGAGGTGTACGCCAAATTTTGATATGGTTTTATTGTGATTTGAGTTTACTTTTGCAAATAAATTATTTTTCCCGTGAAATTCTCAGTCGGGGACGCTGGATATTTACATAATATCCTTTATATACTTGTTTTCACTTTGTATAAGTACCTGGTTTAAAATATTAGTAGAAATTTTAATTAGAGAAATAAAAAAGGGGAAAAATTATACCTAACTAAAATTTGAATAATCCCGAAACTTGGGTAAATAAATTTTTTTTAATAGATTTGAAATATTAATTTATCTGTACTATTTTGTGGTTTGGGAGGCGGTTAATAAACATTTATAAGCGCTGACGCAGGCACCTCAACCTAAACGGGGAGCCTACCGCGAGATGTGAACATTGGGCTGCGCCTAGGCTGGCCTAAATTGTGGTTTTAAAAATTTTGATTTCGAAAAATTTTGATTTTTGAAAAATTTGAATGAAAGTGAATTTAGAGACAAAAATGTACAAAAAAAGGAACAAATTGGACAAAAAAGGATACAAACAGAAATGGAGAGGGGACAGAAAATATTTAATGATACAAAATGTATACAATATCAGTAAAGGTGGATATGGTTGCTACGTTCATTTTCTGCACTTAGCTCAGTTTAAAATTGTTTGGAGAGCGATTAGAGACGTGGGTTTATGTCAAGGGCGCCAGACTTATAGAGAAGTTGAATAAATGTGAAAAAAGGAAACAAGAACATATAATAATACAAGATAGAGATATATACAAAAATATATTACAAGAGAAATGTTACCCAATAGTACTCAAAATTATATAACTAAAATATACACTACAATATTAACTACTATATTACTGTAAAATAATATGCCAAAATATCGAGAAAAATATATTACAATGAAAAGATATACCCAAAATATAAAAAAAAATCTATTACAGGAATAAGATATATCAGAAATATTTAAAAAATACACTTAGGTTAAATTTATATCTCGATAACACGAAAAGAATACTATATTACATAATATCAGCGCCTTCTAAGTTACTATATTTTTTGTTGAAAAAAACAATCTTCCCAAAAATCAGAATTTAACTTTGTAATAAGCTTTTACAAATTATTATATTTTATTGTCGGTAAAATTTTCATAACCAGAAAATAGATGAGGATAAATTACCATCGATAAGGCTTGGACATTTACTTTTTCATCGATTAATCCTCTCTAGGTGGGTGAGATTATATTTAACTCATAACTCTACTTAATATATAACACAAATAATTTTTTTTTGTTCATATGTGGTGAAATAAAAATATGCAGAACTTTAACCCCTAAATAAGCATAAGCATAAGCCCAAAAAAATTTTCCACTGGGTTACAGCTCCATACCAATTAACTTTAGCAGATTATTATTTTTGATATACCAGCTGACTCACGCGCACGCTAAATAGCTTCCCCTTGCCCCATGAGGTACAAGAATTTACCAGACGTTAAGTCTCAAATCCAACAATTAAATAAATCCCAAAATTAAATCGGAAAATTTGATCAAAAATTAAAAATCCAAAGTTAAAAGCCTAAAAAGGTTATTTAATTATAATTTTACGTCAATTGCAGTTTTACTCATTTGTACATACCTTATTTCCATAAGGATTTCTCAAAATCCCTCTCTTCGAGGTGTAGATAAAATTTAATAAAATCAACTGAATTGATTGAAGACTCGATGCGAAAAGAAGGAAAGGAAACCTCGCGTCACGCGTCCTATCTTGCCAAAAAAATTTTTGTTACCCTCTCTTTTTCTCCTATCGACTTGTACGGTCGTGAGCAAAAAAAAAAAAATAGGACAAGTCTTATAACGGTATTTTGCTAAAATCTATTTGTGTACATCTAACTTTAATTTTTGTGACATTGTCAGTTAGTTGTCCTAATTTATTGTAAGTGTGCAAAAAACTAATATGCCTCATATAAGCGATTTAGTTAAATCTGGAGTTATTGCTAAAGCAGAAGATGGATGGTCAGTGAGACAAATTGCACTGCGTTATAATATTGACAAAAATTCGGTGTGTAACATTTTAAGTAGAGAATAAACGGTACGCTTAATAGAAATCCCGTATCAGGGCGACGAAGGATATCAACTCAACAACGAGATTTGCAATTGGTAAATGCTTTAGTAGAAAATCCATTTTACTCAGTTATTCAGGCTGCTGAAGAAACGAATTTTCCTGGATCGAGCAGTACTGGTCGCCGGCGAATCGGAGCTACGCTGTCATACAGCAGCACAGAAATACTTACTTAAAGCTGAACATAAAGAAACTCGAGTAGGATTTGCGCTTGAATTTTTAGCGCATGATATGTAAATTTTTGGAACAATGTAATCTTTACAGACGAAAAAACTTTCCAGTCAACACGCAGCGGTCGTATTCGTGTTTACCACCCTCCTCGATTCGATGAGAAATATATATCTAACAATGATAAAAGTGGTAGATTTTTCGTCAATATGTGGACTTGGATATCGGCACGTGGTCCTGGTGTTTTGTGGCATATTGAGGAACGAGTTAATAGTGAAACGTGTATTAGGATTTTAGACAATATTATGCTCCCTTCTGTGTCACAATTATTTCCTAATAATGAGTTCATATTTCAACAAGACAGTTGTTCCGTTCATACTGCTCATACCGTAACTAACTGGTTTCAAGATAACAACATCAATGTTCTTAACTGGCCCAGTCATAGTCTAGATCTTAACCCCGCGGAAGAAGTATGGGGACTACTCGTAAGAAGTATCCAAAAACGAAATGTGAGACCACGGAATGCCGAAGAATTACTGCAAATAGTAAATAATGCATGGGAAAATATTATTACTAATGATTATTGTATAAGGTTATTTAATTCTATGCCAAACAGACTTATAGAAGTTATAAATAGAAATGGCGCAATAACGAAATATTAACAGTTAGTTTTTTGTTAAGCAGGATATCCTTTGTCATTTGATCCAGGATTTCTACTAATCGTACCGTTTATTCTCCACTTTCTTAAAATATTACACACCAAATTTTTGTTAATATTATAACGCAGTGCAATAATTTATCTCATTAACCATCCATCATTTATTATAGCAATAACTACATCATTAAAATAGAAAATAAATTAAAACTGATATCTGTTTTATTTCGACTACTCATTACATATTCAAATAGAGACAGATTTACATTAGAAAGAAAAAGTTGTCCTATTTTTTTCTGCTCACACAGTACCGATTATTTTCAATAATAAATTTTTTATTTCAAATCCTGCGGAAATAAACCAGTACTCGTGATGTTATCAAACCTTTTGGTATAATTTTAAGACAGTGTTAAATAATTTTATAATCGAATTTATGTTTAAAGTTAGTTGGCGCCATCTAGCGTTGTGAAGTGTAAGTCAACTTTTTTTGCCGTATTCAAACTGCCATTCTACTAAAATTTTAGGTTCGGAGTTAAAATTTAATAGTTGGGGAGCACACGACCAAAACTTTCTGAATTTATAATTTTATTTCTCTAATACATTTTACTATTAGAGCGTAGAACGCGCGATTCTACAAATCGAACGGTACAGGGTAAGCGGAAATTATAGTTGGTGAAGTTTGGTTACTGGGGTTGTCGGAAGATCGGTAACGTCTGGTATGGTAGAATATGTTTTATCCGAAATGTGGCATCATGCTGTCTAATTTGTGTTACGTTTCTTGTTAATGGGTTATCGCCCAGCTTGAAAGAACAGAATTCTAAAATTATAACATACTACTTTTCAAAAATAAATCAGTACTTAATACTTTCACAAATGTTATATTTTTTTATTTAGGGGTGATTCTTATCGCCTAGGACTGAGGATAAGTGCGTGGACACCTGTAGAAAATATCTTTTACTATAAAAAATTATCATTGCATACGGAATTAAATTTTTCATATAATTTGACCTTAAACTGCATTTAAAAAATAGTAAGCAAGTATCGCATCATTGTGCAATAAATTTCAAACCTCTGTGTGATCGAAACTGTGATATTAAGGAGACATGATTGACTTATTTCGTATGATTGCATCAACAATTCCAGATAATTTCAATTTGCCGTAACGAAATAATAAATTGATGAGAACATTAACGATAGAGCTGAGAAATAAACAATATTTGGCAAGCAAGATTACAACAAATATTTTATTGTTTATGGTGTGGGAAATATATCAGAGCAGGTGATTTACGTGAGCGTGTAACGTTACTTCTTTTCATTTAATTATATTTTATATCCTTATTGTTGTTGTATGAACCCGTCTTACATAAAGACATACAGTTTAATTATTTCAATAATGTTCTTTTATTTTGTTATGAGACTTTTTTATTATTTTATATACAGTGAGCTCTATAAGTAACGGATAAATTCATTATCTACGTAATTAACAATTTATGAGTAAAATCCTAAACTAAGTCAATTTTTACTTTTAAAATGATATTTTTTGAGCATAATGTTATATCTCCCCCTTCAACCCCCTTGGAGTGATAGCTAACCCTTTAAAATTTTTATATGGAACGAGGGTGTGTGTGATAGCTCATTCGAAAGTAAACAAAAGAACGTGAAATAGTTTGTTGACAATAATAGAGGCGTTGCTGAAATTCTTCTAAAACATTTTGTGTCGTTTCCGGGGCAATTTGATTAATTTCTTGCGTTATTCTGTCTTTTTAAGCATCTGCGTTATTTGGTCTGCTGAAGTAGACTTTCAATTTTATGTAAAAACCATAAAAGATAGTCAAGCGGGGTCAAATCAGGAGAACGGGCACGCCACTCAATTTCACCGCGTCTACCGATCCACCTATTGGAAAGAACTTGACTGAGATAGGCTCTTACTTCCAATGCAAAATGTGGTTTAGCTCCGTCCTGCTGATACCAAATAATTCTAACAATTTTATTAGGGTTGTCATCATCTGTTAATGTGCTATTAAAGAAATATGGTCCGATAATTTGAGACTTTATAATTCCATCCCAAATGTTCACCTTCTCAGGATATTGAGTATTGACCTCCATCATCAAATATAGATTTTCTGTTCCCCAGTACCTACAGTTCTGTTTGTTGACTATTCCATTTAAGACGAATGTTGCTTCATCAGAGAAAAGGATGTTTTCTATGAATAACGGATCATCTTGGCATCTATTTGTCATGATTTCGTAAAATTCCAATCGGCAATCAGCCTCGTCATCGTTAAGTTCTTGAACCAATTAAATTTTATATGGGTGGTATTTTTTCATTTTTTAGAAGATGCAATAAGGACGTTTTACTTACATTATCGGCGGCAACTTGTCTTGTAGGTTTATGTGGATTATCTTGAATATCTTACAGTATATCCAATTTCTTTTCATCGTCTAAAATGTGTTTCCTACCAGATTTAGAAATATCTGTGACATTTCCAAATTCACGAAATTTGTTTTCTACTCTACTAACCGTAGACTGCGAAATGCGACGGTAAGGATTGAAAATTTCGCATACCTGTTTCCGATATCTTGTTTTATCACCACTCCCTAATATCAAAATTTCAGTTTTTGGGTAACCGAAAGACTCATTGTTAAAATAATGATCAACTTGACAATCAGCGATAAATAACTAGAATCATAAGTTTGCACAGATGTAGCAAATAAAGAAATTATAATTTTTTCTGATATATAAAAAGAAACTCTTTTTACTTCTTTCTTTTTGTTGGGTATTTTGCCACCTGCGTATCAGAAAAAACGATACAATTAAATTGAATGTTATGACACAAAATTAATTACAAGTCAGATTTGACAGGTATTTGGTACATAAAGTAGTTTAGGACACATCTGATTGTATACATTTCAAAATTTATTTTCCTTGATGAATTTTGCAAGTGTTTTTATAAAATCTAATTTTTATAAAAAAATTATAGTTTAGATATAGATAATAAATGAAACAAGCGTCAGTCGCTGGCGTCTTGGGGGGTAGTGGTGAGAACACTCGAAACATGCAAATAAAAGAAAAATAAAGTCATTTCATCAAAGTTGAAAATTTGTAAAATTTATGTTTAAGTAATAATGATTAGAAAAATAACAGTCAGTTGCACTGAAAACGGGGGATTACTCATCAGCTACCCTTATGAACCGGTAATAAAAAGTGAGGGTGCAAATTCATTTCATCAAGCACTAAACTTACACAGCCTGTTTGTGAAATTTTTTTAATGATAAAAACAATAATCAGCCGTGCATCCTGCGGGGGCAAGACCGTCAATTAGGGGGTTATAGATGGCGAGCGGGCATGGCACTTAAGCCTCGAATAATTTAATTAACTGCTTAACTGACGATCTTCCCCCTATCAAATCGTCAGCTGACTATTTGTTTCATTAAATACAATGTCTCAAGTAGTAACTATAAATATATAAAAATTTCAGCCACGATAAAATTGATTTTATTATTATTTACCATTTTAATGATTCATTAAGCATTTTTTACATATCAGAATTTCATTAACTGCTTGACTGACGATTTTTCCCCTATTTGATCGTCAGCTGACTATTTCTTTCATTAAATACCATGTCTCAAGTAGTAATTATAAAAATTTCAGCCATGATAAAATTGATTTTATTATTATTATATCATTTAATATATTTTCAAGCATTTTTTACATATTACAATTTCATTAACTGCTTGGCTGACGGTCTTTCCCCTATTTGATCGTTAGCTGACTATTTGGTTCATTAAATACAATATCTCAGGTAGTAATTATGAAAATTTCAGCCATAATAAAATTAATTAAATGTTATTAAATAATTATATAATTATGCTCCGAATAGTTAAAATGAAATGAGAGGGGCTTGCGCTCCGAGATCTATATAACTGTATCTCGTTTTGCTCCAAAAAAATATATAGGCCACCGATTCTAATATGTAAGCATAATATTAATATAATTGTAATTGAGATAATTTAGAATCATCGATAAAAAACTTCGATTTTGTAGTATGTTTTATTCCAGAATATCAATCATTTATAATTTGACAAACCATTCTGCCTCGTCAGACGTCGAATATTTGTTGTCCTTTTAGTAGCATGTGACCATTTGGATTACACGGGAACACTTTTGAAATATCCATTATAGTTATTTGTGTACCAAGGCCGTAAAGGTGATCTTTCTCGGCCGAATTATAAGACCGAGAAAAATCATTTGGCGGCCGAGGTGCACACAACATTTTTTAGGCAACTTTCTCAAAAAGTAAAATGAAATATTTTTAAAATTGTTTCGTATAAATTACTGACATGAACAAAGCTTTGCAAGAAGCTATTAACCTGACAATTTTAATTCGTTTTCAAATTAACAACGAAAATAACTGAAAACGTCACTAGATAGTTTATTGACAAGCCTTATTTTCCAGTTGAATTTTTGCGTTTGAAGCGTCTGCATTGTAAGCGTTTAAAATGTCCAGGGAAGTAAAGCCATTTTGTGTATTCTATTTCAAGAAAAGTGAAACTTTGATATCATTTTCCCAAATATTTTAGAAAAATGTAATAATATATTAGTGATTCGGAAAGACAATAGATCGACTATGAGTGATGTTATGAAGTAATAAGTGAAGATTCAAGCGAAGGAGAATAAAAAAATAACAAATTAAAATTCATAATAATTTATAATGTTCATAATGTGGTACATTCTAAAAATTTTAATATGTTTTTTGTAATAAAATTTATTAATAACATTTATATATAAAATGATCAATATCTACCCTAGAATAATTATTAATTAATTGTTATTTTACATATATTTCTTAATGTTTTAAAGCAACTATACTTTTCATCATAATATATAAAAAGAAAGATTGAAGCGGCAAAATAATAATAAAATTAACTTTATCATGGCTGGAATATTCATAATTACTACTTGAGGCATTGTATTTAATGAAAGAAATAGCCAGCTGACGATCAAATAGGAGAAAGATCGTCAGCCAAGCAGTTAATGAAATTTTAATATGTAAAAAGTGCTTAAAGAAATATTAAAATGATAATATAATAATAATATCAATTTTATCATGGCTGACATTTTTATAATTACTACTTGAGATATTGTATTTAATGAAAAAATAGTTAGCTGACGATTTGATAGGGAGAAGATCGTCAATCAAGCAGTTAATAAAATTATCGAGGCTTAAATGTCATGTCCGTTCGACACCTATAACCCCCTAGCTGACGGTCTTCTCCCACAGGATGCACAGCTGATTATTGTTTTTATCATTAAAAAAATATCACAAACACACTGTATAAGTTTCGTGCTTGATGAAATGAATTTGCACCATCACTTTTTATTAACGGTTCATAACGGTAGCTGACGAGTAATCCCCCGTTTTCAGTGCAGCTGATTGTTATTTTTCTAATCTTCATTACTTAAATATAAATTCTACAAATTTTCAAGTTTGATGTAATGACTTTATTTTTCTTCTTTTTTATATGTTTCGAATTTTCTCACAGCCACCGCCACCACTACTCATGCAGCTGACGCTCAAATCTCTAAACAACTATGTGAGAAGAAACATTTGGACTATAAATTTGATGTTATGAAATGATTTATTCATTTGCAACGTTGTCTCCCGGTCTATAATATTGCTGGATAGAGAATTAAAAACCCTTTCAAATGAGTCACATGCACCCTCGTTCTATTTAAAAATTTTAAAGGGGTAGCTTTACTCCAAGGGGGTTGAAGGGGGAGGTATAAAATTATGCTCAAAAAATGTCAATTTAGAATTAATAATTAACGTGTTTTAGGATCTTAATCATAAATTGTTAATTAATACGTAGTTACGTAGATAATGGATTTATCCGTTACTTACGGACATCACTGATATAACACTTTGATGGATACCAAACCACATGTCTCTCGGCACTGTACGCATTATACAGGATGGGGCAATAGTGCGTCGGACCTCGATATCTCGAGTTCTACGATAGTTAGAATTTTTTTAAAACATTGCAAGTAAACTAGATAAAAAAGTCTATAACTGGAAATTATTTTCGAATATACAGGGCGAGGCAAGACGAAATAACAGGACCAAGTGCCTTTTTTTTTAATGGAATGCTATGCATATCAGTATATTTTTTGAAGCCTGTTTCTAGGCTCTATTCATTCCTATATTAGCATTGAATAGCTCCCAACCACTTGGATGTAATGAATTTTTTTGTTGAAATAATGCAATCAGCAGATGGATATTAAAAAAATCACCACAGTCACAATTATGGGTTTTAAGAAAAACTTATGTGAACACCAGTTACGAGACATCTAATTAATATTTTTGAATCATTTTCATTTCCTAAAAATGTACAGGGTGGCCAAAAATTATTTTCTTATTAAGAACGTTTTAAATTGAATTTTCTCAATTTTTTCAAATAGAACACCCTGTATATTTTTCGACGATGTAGAAATGGAAAACGAAAATTTTTTTGTAAGCACTTCCCTATGGCTAATTGCAACCATTTTCTTTTTATAAATAAATAAGTGTCAAATTCAAGAATAAACTTCAAAAAAGAGGTTCCCTCAAATAATTCATTAAAAAAAGGTCTAATAGATGTTCGACGTATTGCCCATTTTGATTGACATACGTCTTTATGCAATTTTGAAATGAGGCCATTTAGTGGCACCATTTCTTCCAATACATTGAAATGAGTAAATAGTATTTAACCGGTCCTTCATTGTAATGTTTTTTTGTAAATTTTTTTTTGCTGTTTTCGTTATTCGACAAGCAATAGAACCTCACTTTGATATAAATTGTCGTATATAAAGGAGCATTTATCACACTTAATCGGTCGTTACAATTTGTATTGAATTTAAAATATTTGGAATTTTGCAATATGAATTTTAATAAAGCGGAACTTGTAGACATGACTTTTGTTTTGGGCGAGTCAGACAGAAATTGTTTACTTGCCAATAGAATTTACCACCAACGTTATCCTGAAAGAAGAATTTCTGATGTTAGAAGCTTGCAAAACCTTCTCGATAGATTTCTGGAAACTGGAAATATCGAATATAAATAAAATAAGTGAAAGAGTAAAACGTGTTGTGAACGAAGAAAATGAGTTTTCTGTGGTGCTGGCAACGGTTGAGAATCCGCATGTTAATCAAAGGGAAATGAGCTCATTAGTAGGAATAAGTAGATGGTCTGTGGGTCGAATCTTAAAAACAAATAAGTTGCATGCATATCATGTTCAAATGCTCCAGGAATTATCTGATGACGATTTTCAAAAGCGCCTACAATTTTGTAATTGGGCCAGAGATGAAATGCAACATGATGTAAACTTCTTCAATACCGTAATCGGGGGTGCATAGAAACACATTTTGAACTTGGAGGCTTTGGTGTAGACAAACTATTCAGCTTTCTCAAAACGAAAAATATGGAAAACTATGGTCCCTACTAGTAGATGTATAGGCATGTATTACTTTTTCAAAAATTTTACCAGTTTGACTTCAAAAAAATAAGGTATATGTTTTTATTCACCCCGCAATGTGGGGTGAACATAAACACTAACTTATTTTTCATTAAAATTGCCATTACTCTACCCAAGGGGGGGTCCATAGAAACTGTTAAATTTTTTTAAACAAAATTGGGCGAATTTTTTTCGTTTGAAACATGAAAACTAAAGAAAAAATGAAAAATAAAATAAAATTACTTTATTTAAACCGTGTTTTTTGTTGTTGTAACAAACCAGTACAAAATGTTACGAATCTAAGAAACAATATAAGACACTGATATCATCAGGAAAACATATAATGCAAATTTAAAAAAACAAAAAATGACTTCTCGAGCTCTTATACTATGCTACAAAATATAAATAAACTTAAAAACGGCAATTTCTATTGACCTCAAAATTCTGACAAAAGTGATGTTACAACAAACAAAATTTTTTTTCATAAACTTTATAGAATTTTTCACTTCTGTGAATAATTATGTTAATAGGACTGGTTAAGGTATTTTTTTCAGCAAGATACGAAATTACTTTCCTGTTTTTTTTTCCTGTAGAAAGATATAAAGTTTTGCAGCCTATAAATTAACCCCACACAACAGCTGCTTATTGACAACACTGTTTCAAGCAGAAATGCCGACATAAAATGCTGAAATTTACTAGGTATACGTAAGGGACCTACTGATAGATAATTTAACATAAAACTGAAACCGCAAATTTTAAATTTGAACTCCAAGGAAATTTTTCAATTACGTTCCCCACTTTTGTTCCTATTCACCCAGCAGTTTCGATCCACCCCTTTTACCGGTACTGTTTTATTCAGTGATGAGGCAACTTTTTATAAAAATGGATTTGTTAATAGGCACAATTTCCATTATTAAGCTTCGGAAAATCCTCACTTTTTTATTCAAGTTGATAACCAACACAGATGGTCTATAAACGTTTGGGGAAGAATTATTGGAGAACATGTAATAGGGCCACATTTCTTTGATGGTACATTGACTGGAGCTATTTATCTTCATTTTTTGGAAAATTATCTGCCACAATTATTGGTAAATCTCCCTGAAAGAATTCGAAATAGGATGTGGTGTCAGCAAGATGGTGCTCAACGACATTATTTAAATGCAGCTGGAGACCACTTAAATGATACCTACCCTAATCAATGGATTGGAAGAAATGGGGATACGTGAAGGAAATTATAGAGACACACCAACAACAGTACAAAATATGAAAGAAAGAATAATAACTGCCTTTACATCTATCACACCGGCAGTTTTAGGTACAGTGGGAACCTCATTTCAAAAGCGCATAGGGATGTGTGTCAATCAAAATGGGCAACATGTGGAACATTTATTATAATTTTTTCAACTGAGTTATTTGAAGAATCCTCTTTTTTAAGTTTATTTTTGAATTTTGTAATTATTGCTCAATAAAACGAAATTGATTGCAATTAGCCCTAGGGAAGTACTTACAAAAATGTTAGTTTTTCATTTTTACATCATATCGTCGAAAAATATACAGGGTGTTACATTTGAAAAATTGAGAAAATTCAATTTAAAATGTTCTTAATTGAAAATTGATTTTTGGCCACCCTCTACATTTTTAGGAAGTGAAAATGATTCAAAAACATTAATTAGATGTCTCGTAACTGGTATTCACATAAGTTTTTCTTAAAACCTATAATTGTGACTGTGGTGATTTTTTTAATATCCATCTGCAGATTGCATTATTTCAACAAAAAAATTCATTGCATCCAAGTAGTTGGGAGATATTCAATGCTAATATAGGAATGAATAGAGCTTAGAAGTAAGCTTCAAAAAATGTACTGACATATATAGCATTCCATTTAAAAAAAGGCACTTGGTCCTGTAATTTCGTCTTGGCTCGTCCTGTATGTTCCAAAATAATTTCCAGTGATAGACTTTTTTATCTAGTTTACTTGCAATTTTTTAAAAAATTTCTAGCTATCATAGAACTCGAGATATCGAGGTCCGACGCATTATTGCCCCACCCTGTATAAACTAATATTGTTAACTTTCTATATACTCGTTTAGAGCAAAAATTATAGGCTTTAATGTATTCTTGATAATATTTGATTTATTAGACCGTTTAGGAATAACAAGCAAAAATATGACATTACAGAATAGCTCCCGTCCGAATTTTTTTTAGTGGTAGCCAAAATCACGATGGCGCATTTGGAACGCACATACCTTCGATCGAAGATGGGTGAAATCATCTGCTTGATTTCAAAATAAAGGCAGAGCAGACATTAGATTCGCGCTATCTGCCGCACTTGCTGTTTGTTAAGTGCCATTTAAAATAAGAAAATTGAGGTTCTCTCCAATTAAACCACTGGTTTAAACAAGTGTCAAATTATAATATATGATTTGCAGGAAACAACTACTCAGCGGGCAAATACCCCGACCTGCATTGAATTACACCTTACAAATCATGAAAGAATCAGAAAAGAATTCTTTCTGATTTGTAAGATGTAATTCAATGCAGGTCGGGGTATTTGCCCGCTGAGTAGTTGTTTCCTGCAAATCATATATTATAACAATAGGTTAAGTCCACCTAGGACTAAAAGGTCGCCGCTTTCAGGTACTTGCAGAATTGCAAGTCGTTATACGCCCATGGAGACATCTATGGTGTATAGTAGCAATTGACCATATGAGAGGATTCACTTACCTCTCACCACTACTCAAGTGTCAAATTGTTGCAACTTATTGTATAATTTGCTCTGCCTAATTTTAAATGTGTCTCAAAATCAAAAATAGTACAAAGATTTAGAGGTTCATTTCTCCAGACTATCTGCTTAAATTTGTAGTTCCTCTGTTACCCTGTATATTTTTAGGCCAATATAGCAGAAATGTAATATTTATGAACGCCATATCTACATAAACTACCTGCGAATCAAATATTTTACACACCTACGACATTTTCAACGTGTCTGATATTGAAAGTAAAAATGTGTGCTAGTAGGTCAGGATGATGATACAGTTGTTGAAATAGAAATTTATGATTAAGACGACTGACTATTTTTTGACCAAATTAACAGTTTCGCCAGTCTAATTGATAAAAAAATAGTTTCAAGTGTAATTCGAGTACTACTAAGTGAGTAACCTTCTCGAAAATTCAATATTAATGGAATATAATCTAATTAATTATAAGCCTGCATTCCAGCGTGTTACCTTGGGCTCCTTTATTTCCTAAAAAATAAATTACATTGCCTAATATATTAGTCTGTCTAAAACAAATAAACACAGACTTGATTGATTCAATAGAATTGTACAAATACTTGTGTGAACGAGAAAGCTAGATATACGGGGTGTGCCGGACTATGTGCAAATATTTAGTAGATAGATTCCCTGGCGAAAATTAAGGGAATGTGGTGTCTTTCGCAGAATTTGGGATATATTATTATAAATCTTAAAAAAATACTCCATTAGAAAGCCTGATGCATTTCTCCTTACTAAGAAACACAAATTTAATAGAAGTAGTAATATTTGTATGGATGACTTCCAGGGAAACAAAGCGATTTGACCCCACCTGCTAACGACTTCTATTATATATCAACCTTAGGCGAGAATTGCGCAGTGATATACCATCCTTAGGAGGAGCAGTGGGTACCTCGTCTATTTTAGGCAAGTAAGTAAAATTTCTACTCTTCAACAGAGAAGTTTTTCGGCAAAATATCCAAGCAAAGCGTGTCTCGTCTCCTGGCGTCGGTGATTGGCCTCAGTCGTGGAAATAAGCCGACATTAAATGGCTAGTCAAAAAACTTTCAGAGGCTCTTGATTCTCGTATACATACTAAATTCCAATTTAATTTTTTTTCTCCCTTTAATAATAGGGTGGGAGTGGCAAAGGGGGTGATAGAGGGGGTGGCTAACGCCAAAATAAATTTTAGAGGCCCTTGGTTCTCGTACACACGCTAAATCCCAATTTAATTTTTAGCTCTTTTTCATAATAGTGTGGGGGTGGTATTGGGGGTGATAATGGGGAGTGGCTGATGCCAAAAAAATGTTCAGACCTTTTCTTTGAATATTTACCCCCGAACCCTTCAACGGAATTAGATCAAAATATAATCTAGTTCCAGATCCCGTTATAATACATAAGTGTACCAAATTTCAAGTCAATATCATAAACGGTTCCAGAGTAATCGTGCGTACAAAAAAATTACAGACAAAAAAAGTGTGATCATCGACAGACAGAAAACTGTTTTGGCTCAAATTTAAAATCACGACGTTTCATGACATTTTAAGCTTATTTCAACAAAAGAAAATATTTTTTTGCGTTACTATACTTCCAATGAAGGTGGAAGTAATTAAGAGTCTGTTTGACGAAATTCGGTACAACAAACGAAAAACATAAAAACTTGCAGAGTTTTGTTCTTGCAGGCTAACAAAAACAATTTCAGTGTTCGTTTATCAAATAAAAAGAAGACATAAAAACTTCAAAATTCTTCATAGCTGGCATTGCCAGTTTTATTGAAAACGCATAGCAATAAATAGTTGTTATAGTTATCATTAAATAGTTGTCAGTGTTTTTGTTAAAGAACATGATAAAACCCTCGATATACTTTTCGAAACTGTAACAAAATACTCATACGTGCATGGGATCCGCCTTGCCTGAACGTAAAAAGTTGTAATTGCAGAATACAATTAGAAGTAGTAGCGCTTCAAGCATTTTTAAGCTCTGAAGAGCGACCAAAATTAATGTGAAATAAAAATACGTTTATAAGACAGGCAAGCAAAAGCCCACCAAAATTTTAGTAACATTGAACTTTTCTTGAATCTTTTTGTGCATCATTAGCTTATAAAACCGCATATTGGATGGTAGTTGGTACATTATAAGTCGTTCCGTTCCTCACCATGTGTTGTATACGGGCCAGACTATAGTTTGTTAAAAACATTTTTCTTGAAGTTGTTGTAAAACATGATTTTTTAAAGAGATTTAATATATATTTTTGAACTTTATATTGTCTTTTTCTTGTGTTTTTAAAATTCCCTTTCAGGTTTAATTTTAAGAAAGTGTTAGTACTTACTGTGTTAGATTTATAGTGTTACGACGTCCAATTGATACCATCAGAGAAGCAGTTAAGCATAAACGAACAGTATGTATAAATTTTGTATTATTCTCCGTCTGAAACAGTCGTTTTGAACCCTTATTTGTGAACGTTCTTATTCATTTTTGATAAATATAGTAAAAGTCCTTCAGACGCAAAAGATGGATCGTTCACATTTTTACCGTTAATTCTTGCAATAAATATTAAAACCATAGCATGTTTGAATAGAGAATGAAAACATCTTTCAACTCAACTCCAATTTAAAAATTTAGGGCTTGCAACTGCCACTCGAAGAGGTTGAATTTCAGGATGAAATTTGTACGTTGCAGGATGTCATTTCAGAATCCAAAATCGACGTATCTCGGTTTTTTTTATAAATATGCACAATAATTGAAATACTGAATTTATTCCATTTGGCTGTTCCAACTGTATATTGTTACACTCCATGTTTTAATTTTTCCTCTGTAACTAGATTTCTGTTGGGCTAATAAATAGATTAATAATAAATAAATCAAGAACTATTTCAGCTAGTATAATAATATAATCCCCACGATAAATTTATTTCAAGCTCTAATAACTCCCATAAAGCTATGTGGCAAATCATTAATATCAACAAAAACCGCCCAGAAATTAAATCAGAAATATCCCCCCAACGAATTTAATGTACATTTTGCCAATATCGCTAAAAATATAATAGATGAATTGCCAGCTACAAATTACACACATAACGATTTCTTAGGCATGAGGACAAGAAATGTTGAAAACCAGTTTTCATTTAGAGAAGTTACTTATATAGAAGTCAATGATATTATCAACAATCTCAAAAAGACTACGTCTAAGGATGCGTATTATTTAAAAATGAAAATCCTTAACGCGATAAGATATATAATATTGATACCGCTAACCAACCTAATAAATATTTGCATCCGCACACACAAATTTCCAGACGTACTTAAGCTTGCTAAAGTCATACCTGTGTATAAAAAAGACAACATAAATGATGTTGGAAACTACAGACCTATTTCTATCATACCGTTCTTTTCTAAAATCTTAGAATGCGCCTTAAAAATTCAAATAACACATTATTTTGAATCGGAAAATCTGCTTAGTTCCAGTCAGTTTGGTTTTAGAACTAAACTGTCTACTACTTTAGCCATAAATAAGTTAACAGACATAATAAGTAACGGGTTTGAAGACAGTGAATATATATATGCTCAATTCCTAGATCTATCCAAGGCTTTTGACTGTGTGTTACATAATATCTTAATAAGTAAATTGAACTTTTATAACTTCAGTATAAACAGCAGTAATTTAATAAAGTCGTATCTTACTAACAGATGTCAGTACGTCATGTATCAAAATAATAAATCAAGTGTGCTATATATGGAATACGGAGTGCCTCAGGGCTCCATACTAGGGCCAATTTTGTTCCTAATTTATATAAATGACCTTACTGATATCACTTCGTCTAAATTCGTCCTGTTTGCAGATGATACCACAATTATCCACTCACATAAAGAACTTGACACCACTTGCTAATGTAAATAATGCACAGGCGAAAGCCCAGGACTGGTTTATAGCAAACCAACTTAGTTTAAATAAGTCCAAAATAGAGACAATGGTCTTTAGCCTAAGAAACGTAGCTGAAAATGACAAGAGTAGTATTAAATTTCTTGGGGTATATCTTGATAGCAAACTAACATGGGCACAGCACATAAATCACGTCTGTAATAAAGTCCCCACAAATATATATCTACTAAGAAACCTTGCAAATAATGTCTCTCAGAAAACAGTTATCACCGCTTATCATGGTCTCATTCACTCCCGTCTATCTTATGCAATTTTGGTTTGGGGACATTCATCTCACAGTACCTATGATTTCGCGATACAAAGAAAAGCCATACGGCTTAAAATATCGAGACGACTGCAGGCTTGCATTTAAAGAGCTAAATATATTAACTTTACCCAGCACGTATATATTACAATGTCTATTATACATTAAAGCAAATGAATCAAAGTACAATTCTCACAGTGAAATCTGTGGATACTTAACAAGAAATCGAGATAATATTTGTCTGGATTCTTTACGACTTTTAAAATCACGTAAAGGCACAAATTTTTATGCCATAAAATTCTTTATTTGTCTACCTTTGACAATCAGGAGACTTGGGATCACTCCGTTTAAAAATACAATGAAATCATTTTTAATAGCCAATGCTTTTTATACGTTTGAAGAATATTTTTCCTCAAATCTTAATGATTTGAAGTGTGCATAATTATCTTGTACACACATTTTATGTTTTTAGTAAATTTCGACCTTTTACAATTTTTGTATTGTGGTGTTATTATTTAATTTTTACTATTATATACATTAATTGTTTTTTATTTATTTATTTATTTACACACACACGGTAACTACTGTGTATAACATGCTATGTTACTTCTATTTATTTGACCTGTGTGAAATACTTTTGTATTATTGGCACTAATAAATTATTATTATTATAATCGTAATCCATTTCAACGCTTCTTCTGAATTGGATAATATAGCTAGACTTTCACAAACCTTGTCAATCTCTTTGACATTTCAAGTTGATTTTATAGCATTGTGTTCTTTCCAACAGTCTTTTATTTGTAACACTTCCTTATCTTCCTCAACATCGTCAGAAAAAATGATTTTGCATGTTATTAATAAATTTCAATGACACGAAAGCCATCTAATCGAATAATTCAGACAATTCAGTTTAAAAGTTATGTATATTATTGTATATATCGTGATATAAGGTTTAATTTGTTACGGCTGTTCCGTAATTAAAAAAAAATAAATGGGATTTATTTATAAGCGGATGAATAAATTGTGTAATTGTTAGTATTAAATCTAAGTTAAACAATAGTATGAATATTAACTATTTATTAACATTTGCTACAGAAAAGTTAATTTTTTTAATCGAGTGTTTAGGCACTACACGGTTGTTCTTATATTTTGGGTTTAATAGTATTTTATACAACGAGTGGCTAAGCGAAATAGGTGGTGATGCTGCTTAGGGGCATCTCCCCTATATCGACCAAAGTAGGGTAACGGTCTCCCAAAATGGATTCTCTTATTGATGAGACGGCAGAACAGTCACAGAGTACATGTTGAAAGGTCTCATCTTCATGTTCACAACCTCTGCAGAGAGGTGTTTCACTTAATCTCATGTTGTATGGATGTTTCCTTAACGGACAGTGTCCAGTCTGGATAGCTGATAGCTGCTTGTTTCATCCCACAACTTCTTAAATTTGTTGTGGATGTTCTCTTTAATTATTTGTATTATCGCCGTGATCGGTAACAGACTGACTGGGCCTGATCCAAGGCTATTTCGGCCTGCTGCCTTTCTTGTAAATTATCAGTGCTAGTAATGATTGCCTACAATCTGTGTAGATTCTGATTGTTTTGCCCATAGTTTGTCTACGGACAATCTGTCTTGCGTCAAAGGTTAGCCCGCCAGTTCTGTCTGTATTACGCTGGCTCGCCCATCCATAGCTCGTTTATTATAATTTTGTAAACTATATAGTAAAAATTCGATCCGCGAACGTAATTATTGTAACTGCAATAAACAACGTCTCGTGGATATATCTTTTTCGAATTTACAACGAAATTTTTATTTTTTCACAACGGCAAGAAAACTTTTTAGAACTATAATAAAAAATCACTCCACGCTGCGTTTCCTACGTAATGAATGTTGCTGCACGGAGTGTAATTTACGTAAGTATAATGAATGTCGCTCCACAGGCCGTAAATTTAGCAACTACCTTGAAACTACCTTGAAAACCGACAAATTTTTCTTAAGAACCGGTGTTGTGTAGCACTGTATCTTATGCGTTATACTAAATATGAGGACGCGTAAAAGGTTACGTATTAAAGTTTCTGAAAAGAGATTTGGCGCGAGTGACATTTTTGAGGGTAAATTTTTCAGTCGTTTTCGGCGGTAAACTTATCCGTCGTGTTTGCCTTTAGGGGGTTACTCAGTAATTCGGTGTCACAAAAGTATCCTTACCATGTACATTGTCCATGGGACCGGACCGCCTTGCCTGAACGTATGACTATAAAATACTTGTATTATTCAAATTTGTTGCGATTCAAGCATTTTCAAGCTCTACAACGAGCGCCCGAAATTATTTATGATATATTTCTAAATACGTATAAAGACAGGCAAGCTAAAAGTCCACAAAATCGTAAACATGAAAATTTTAGTTGAATCTCTGTATGTCAATCGTTTGCTTAAAACTAAATCATTGGATGGTAGTTGGAGACTGCATTGTCCGAGTCGTCCTAATCCTCACCATGTGTGGTAGGGAGCGACACTCTTGTTGAATTTATACATCTTGTTAACCTTATACTTATACATGTGAAATTTGTAACTGTAGCAAGAATTATCTAGAAAAGATATTATACCTTTACCTAAAATCCTATATTTTCATTGTGTCTTACTGAGCCCCTTTCAGGTTAATTAAGAAAGTGTTATATATTAAGAATCTTAGTTTCAAGACAACGCATACCATTTGGTGCAAGCAGTTGAGCAAAAATAAACCGTATTTTACATCTGAATCAGTCACATCGAACCCTTCAGGGGTATTCATTTTAAAAAGAGTTCATTTTAAAAGAGTAACAAATCGTCCTTTAGACAACGCGAAAATGGGTAAAAAATTCGGTTTTTCGCAAAAAGCTCGGAAAGTATCAATTTTACTGTAAAATATGTTCACATGAATTTTTTTTTATACATTTATTTAAATTCGGCCTATTTCCGCTACTGAAGCCTATCACCGACGCCTGTAGACGAGCTACCCCCAACCAGGAATTTTGCCGAACCTCTTCCCTTAAGAAGAGTAGGGATCTTTTGCTTGCCTAACATTTAATAGACAAGGGACCGACGGCTTTACATCCCCTCCGAAGGATGGTATATCTCCTATACAACCCTCGCCTAAGGTTGTATAGCTTCCGCGCATACACTGATATACAAGCCGCTGGAAGATGTGTGAGGCGAGGATGCGGTCTTCGTTGGAACGGTCACCCATCCAACTACTAACCGCGCCTTACGTTGCTTTACATCTCATATCGAAATATGTTGAAAATAATTATAGGTAGGTAATAAAAATCCGCACAACTTCATTTTTTTTTTAAATCTCATACGACCTACCGGATGTCAACGGATCATGGTAGACCCCTCTCTTTCTCCTTATTTTAAAGAATATCGGAATGAGACTTGGTAGATGTATTATATGACCAAGAAGACACTTTGTGGCATAACTCATTTTTTTTCCCACTTACGGTTTCAGCGGAAATGACCCAAACTTTTGATTTTTAAATGGAACACCCTGTATATTATTATATTTTTTGAATCCTTGTAAAATTCTGAGTACGGTGATGTCCCATAAGTGACATTTCGATTCCATGAAAAAAAATTTGACTTGAAATTTAAAAAAAAACAAAATTAAAATGAAAAAAGTTGCTTTTGGGCATATCCACCGATTCCTTAGAACATCAGCTACTTTATGGTAGTATTCTACCATTATGGTTCCATTTGAAAAAATTAAGTTTTGGTTAAAGAAACTGTTCAGGCCAAATTTGATGGCCCACAAAATACACATTTTCAAATTTTTCTGCTCGATTTGAATTTTCTGAAATCTTGTGAAAGATCCATCTTTTCGCGTCTGAAGGACTTCTTTATATTTTACAAAAATGAATATTAAACGTTCACAAAAAGGGTTCACAACGACTGTTTCAGACAGAGAATAATACAAAATTTATACTTACTGTTCGTTTATGCTTAACTGCTTCATTGATGGTACCAATTGGCCGTCGTAACACTATTAATCTAACACAGTAAATACTAACACCTTCTTAAAATTAAACCTGAAAGGGAATTTTCAAAACACAAGAAAAAGACAATATAAAGTTCAAAAAATGTATATTAAATCTCTTTTTAAAAAATCATGTTTTACAAAAACTTCAAGAAAAATGTTTTGACAAACTAGAGTCTAGCCCGTGTACAACACATGGTGAGGAACGGACGACTTATAATGTACCAACTACTATCCAATATGCGGTTTATAGGTAACGATTACACAAAAAGATTCAAGAAAAGTTCAATGTTTAAAAATTTTTTGGTGGGCTTTTCCTTTGCTGTCTATTTACGTATTATCAGTTCAATTATAATTTGGCTCGCTCCTCAGAGCTTGAAAATGCTTGAATCGCAAAGACTTTGAATTATATTGTAGCAATTATAAATTCATACGTTCAGGCAAGGCGGTCCCATGCACACATGAGTACATGGTAACTATACTTTTCTGACACCGAATCACTGAGGAACCGGTTTAGGGCAAATCCAGTTAAACCCCATCATTTTCCCGTCATAATCGACTGCTAGAAAATGATAGGGGACCCTTGTCGCTAATGGCTATTTTCGCTAAAACTCTCGATATACTTTGAATAGAGACTGGATTAACTTGTCCTCGTATTTAATACAACGCATGAGTTGCAGTGCTGCATAACGTGGATTCGTAAAAGGGTTTTTAATTTTGAAATTTCCGATTTTAGTTACACTTTCTAAATTTTGGTGGTCGGGGCGACATTACGTTCCCGTGCAGCGACATTTACTAAACTTTCTAAAATTACACTCCTTAATGAGTTTCTGAAATTTTTGCATAAAAAAACGATCCGTAGAGCGAAAATATGATTTAAAATATAAAAACCTCTTCCAACGGCATTTTTACGTGAAGCACGCTTTTCATGCGAAATGTTTCCTCAGATTTCGCTACAGTTTCTAAAAGTTTATCGAGGGTTTTGGCGTGTTCTTTAACAATCACACCGGTCCATTACAAACAGTTTCTTCTGGTCATGGCACTCTAGTTGTACCAACAAATTCCGGCCCTGTAAATGGAATGTAAATTCTGTTGGGTTTGTGTATGTAAATAAATAAATAAATAAGTAAAATTTCTCCGAACGATTTACTCCCCCCCCCTTCTGCCGGCGTCTACGGATGAGGACTTTTGATGTGTTAAAAAGTACCACAAAATAAGCCTGTTCCCAAAATTTCAACCTGCTCTGAATTATTTCATCCAAATCGACAAATTTCGTCCCATTTTATTGGGCTATAACTGTATGTTGCAAAAATTATCGTTAGTGTAACATAGTATAATCGAGTCCATCTATTGCCGGCACTCAAAACATGCAACAACAACTTTACGACATAATTATTATCGCCATTGGGCCAAGCGGCATACTGTCATCAAACAAGCCGACGCACATTAAAAACCTATAAAGGTAAGCGAGTCAATTTGTGAACGAAATAGTTCCGAGAGTACCGGTATTTTAATGAGGTCGTAAAGTTTTTGTTGCGTTTTTTGAGTGCCGGGAAGCGCTGATCTAGATTATACAACCAGTAGTTTTAAGATGGATTCTTGGATGGAGTAAGACCGTATCGGTCGAATAATTACACCAGACCAGACTCTTCTGCAATCCCCAAACAAAATTCGATAGGATGAGTGAATATGTCTCTTTTGAATAATGACTGCATCCTTCACAATAATTAGAAAATTTGACAAACCAAGACGATATTTAACAATTATGTAAATTTGTTTAAAACATGAAAAATGACATTTAGTACTTAGCGTTATTTATCACTCGTATAATATCGTATTTGTTAATTTATTATAATAATAAAAAAATTCATTTCGGACGAATCAGATTATAAATACACAAATAACAGAATATCAATGAACTTGGGAAGCACAAAAACTTCATTTGCACTGTTAATACGTCCTTCAACGGATTTTATACCAAATTCTTAAACTTTAATAAAAATTATTCTTATATTACATAAATTTACCGAAATATGTTTCATTAATATGTAGATACCAAACACAAGCATTTAAATTACATTTAATTATGTATGATAAACAATATGTAAACGAAATAAACTACATTTCTTAAATATATTAAAACATATATCCTGGTCACTGAGGTTTAGGTACTAACTGTTTAAATACATTTTTATTTTTTATAACAAATTGTTTTGGAACCTTGAACATTCAGTCATACAGCATTGAGTGAATTATGTGTATCTTAAATATTACTATTTCGAGAAACACGCAGTGTTTTTTTTTATAACTGATTAATATTTGTATTTATTACTACTTTTTTTGGCACGCATTCTGTAAAAGGATATAGTAGTTCTGGTACGTACAGGGTGTCACATTGGTGCGTCAAAGGCCAATATCAGCCTTATTAGAAGACGTCACAGGCAAGGAGACTATACCGGTTAATTAATCTTTTCTTTTTTACTTGCTTTTCTGTAACTCACAATCATTCACTTACTTCATGATAGTGTTCAAATTTTGCATTCTTTATTTAACACACTTCCTGGCATAATCAATTGACGAAGTTACTAAAATCGGATGACAATATAGCATTCCACCGTTACTTTTGCAAATATCCACACGTAGGGGGCGCGAGGGTGAAAATGGTTTAAATATACTATCCAACCGGCACCTCCGGCAAAACGTAGAATACAAAAGGTTTTCGCCTGATCAGAGATTTATTTCTACGTCCGTCTTTTCCCGTTCAAATGGTATGATATTAGTTCCGGTGACATAATGGAATGCCCGCGCTAGGCGTGATAATACTTCGTAATCCAGTTTCAATAAAATCGGTTCTATACGAAATATGAAGTATGAAATAAAAGAAATATATATATTTTAAACTTATTTTTCTTAAAGTCGCACTAAAGAGTAAAAAACAATTGCAAGTAAAGCAATGAGTGCGCATTATACGCACAATCATACAAAGTTTGCACGCCTTACTTTACTTGCACTTTACTTTACATTTTAGTACGACCTTACGAAAAGCAAATTTAAAAAAAAATTTTTTTGTATGCTGTTTTGTAATTAAATTTTAAATAAGATACAGTTGGTTGGGAATCCAAAAATTCATTTTTACTACTACTAAAAGAAACATTATTGACATTATTTGATTTTTAACAAGAAAGTAGGATAAAGTTACATTACAATTTACTCAGTTATTATTTTCAATAATAACAAAGAGACTAGGTAAAAGTTCACATGCTAAATATTTTATTAGGAAGATTTACGTTTGCTAAATTACAAGTTTATATCACCGAGCTGAATATGTTCAAAGTTATGCAATGACAAGCGATTTTAACTTCAATTATACTTCAGTTAAGGTAATGCCAGTGGCTTACCGTGTGCCCTTTGACAGCTAAGATTTCACAAGAATGTTTTGCTGTTCAAATTATTTTCTCAGGTTTCTCACCGGCCATGTATCAAATTTTCTATGAGTGTTGAATAACGATCCATCACTATAATTATTCTGCGAACTACAAAACAGTTAGGCTAGAGGTCTGTTCTTGGGCCCATGTGCCCAAGTACCTTGCTCGTGAGGGTGTTACTCTTCGACGAAGTTCTGAACCGGTACGTCTTGTCTGTTTAACATTCTTCGACCAGCCGCGTTTTGCGTTGTTGGGCAGTCATACACTATATTTTACATGAGTATTTAATTCTCATTTACCACATAAATTCGATAGTGCTAGAACACTGACATGATTCTTGTCCTCTGTTTTGCATTAAGTTTTATGTTATCGTAGCGATCACTACTACTAATTTAAAACTAATAACAATAATTATATCGGCCATTGCCGCAACTCTAATTTCAACCAAAATAACACGGAAATTCTATTGCATAAAATGGTTCTTGTTATTTGCATATCCAACTCTGAAACACATATGCGGTATGGTCATTACTGTGGCAACGTAGAAATTTCTATTTAATATTTAGACAATTGTCTTAAATATTTGGATTATTTAACTTCATGTTTGACTATTTGCTGCAACAATTGCTATAAAATAAAGTGGTTTTTGTGGCCATTGCCTCAACTCGATAATGTATGTATTAAAACTATTTGTGCTTTTTCTTTCAATTTTAACTTTCTGAAAATACAAGTAATAAACTAAATAAATGATAATGATTTAGTTTCAATCACATAAAATCTAACACAAACTTTAATCATAAGTTCACAGTGCAATCTTGAGTAATAAAATAGAAAATAAAATATATGCTAAGCAAGGTTTCTCAATTAATAAACAGTGTGTATTTAAATTAAACGAGTGATTAATTGGTAAGTCATAGGTAAATAATATCAGATCTGGTAGGAAACCGTGATATCAAACTTTTCATAAAGAATTTGGGTACATATACTACAAACAACGTAATTTGGGTCTCAACTTTGTAAAACCAGACAATCACGTAAATAATCAATTTGTTTATTTATCTTGATATAAAATTGAGATAAATAATTACAGGGTGGGATTAAATGGGCCCTTGATTGCTTAACGATCAGGATTTTCTTTAGTAATTAGGAGGGGCGGGGATAGAACGGCTTCAATATGTGCATTTATTTTAATTTATTGCTAGATCAACTATGAAACAACAATTTATCAAATACTTTAGTCTCTTCACCTTTAAAAAACAAAATCAAATCTCTCGATGATATAATATGCCCAATAAATAAAACTAATATTCTATCTACCAGCATGGGAGCTCTCAATCAACCAGAGCGCGTTATGTGGCAAATTTGCTTTGCTGCTGTGCTCTGGCTTCGATCCCCAGCACCGACACTGGAAATGTCAGTGGGTAATAGATGTCTTGTCTGCGTTTTTTTAAATTGTAACCCCTTTCCGAAGAGCATTTGTATTTCGATTTGGGGGTTGTCTACTATATGTGTGGAGCGTTTATGTTAATTCTCCGTATTTTAGATTCTTCACTTGCATTTTATTATAAAATTAACACTAATGTCTTTATCAGATGCTACTCCTTCACTTAACCCTGTAGAAGCCATATTGTCTTCGATGTCATTCACGGTGTGCAATAATTAAATATATGAACAATAAGTTTTATTAACGGCTATAATATGTTTTAATAGCTATATGCAAACATAAAGCTATTGCCAAAGCCAAGTGGTGGTCAATTGAAATGTGCCAGCAATTACAAAAATAATCGCCACAAAGCATTTAAAGCCCTATTTTACGCGCCGACATTTACATTCGTAATTTCATTGGTACCGAAAACTTTCATGTCCCTGGCCAACCACCAGCATTGCATTAATACTGATTACCATGAACGCGATATCGCAGCTGATATAATGCACTTTATTTACGACTTTAAGAGCATGATCATAAACACTTGTTTAATTATTCTTATGCGCGGAATTAATAATACTTATGTTGTAATATGATCCATGTTCATTGACTAATATACTTGAGCTTGATTTATAACACATGTTCTTATTGTATGCAATAACTACAGTCCTTCTGAGCCATCTAAATTGAATCGTATGCAGCAGAAAATGATGTTAATAAACTTAGTGTATGTGCTTTTGCTAATATATTATTAGTACTTAATTATGAAATATATGGAATATGAACTATCCGGTCTTGGGGAAAGGTTAGCCTGTGTTACTTACTTACCTGCGATTAGAGCTAATGTATTGCTATTGTCTTTAATATTGTGAGTGGCGTTGATACACATTATAACAGTTTAAATGAGCTAACTAAAATTATTATTGACTATATCAATCTCACGACTGTGTATATATTAACATATTGCTACGGAAACTTAAAGAGACATGGAAACACCCACGTATTAGCCATTAGGGATTTCTCTATTTATTTCCATCGTCTATCTACCAATAAAGACTGTTAGAATCACCAAAAGGAAGGCGCCGTCGCTCACTGACTACCTTAAACAGTTAATTTCCCAAAGAGATAAGGCTAAATCGACATTTAAAAAACAGCCAACTAAAACAAACTGAGGCAATTATAAATAACAGAAACAGAATGAATCAAGCAATATCCCGGCAAAAGGAGGCTATTTTACCAATATTTCTAATAATAAAAATTCAAGAATGCTTTGGAAGGAGCCGAAATCTCTTAATATAACACAAGATAAGAAACCTAATTTACCTATGTCATTTCAGGATCCCGATCTGATTAACAATCACTTTGTCGATATACAAAATTAAATCACAACTTTACCATTGAAAACTGTTATATACAGAATGGAATTTCTAATTCTCTATTTCGATTTAGTCTTGTTTCCAAACAAGTTATTACAGAAAATCTATTGAAAATAAAAAACTATTCTCCAGGAAGCGATGGACTGAATATTGGTCTAATAAAATTATGTATGCTATGTATTTTGCTTTTCCTCGTTAATATTGTAAACACTATATTACTCGATTGCAAGTTCTCTACAAGTTGGAAAAATACGCTCGTTACGCAAATCCCTAAAGTTAATAACCCTCAGAGCTTAATTGATTTAAGACCCATTAGTATGCTCTCCAGATTGTCAAAATTAGTATTATTGAATCGCAGTTGAGGGAACACCTGAATGCTAATAATATTATACCAGATATACAATCAGGATTTAGATGTCATAGTTGTACAACTGCTCTATTAAATATCACAGATGATATCATTTACGCTGCCAATTCTGGAAAATGTACAGCTTCGGTTCTGCTAGATTTCAGCAAAGATTTTGATACCATCATTCAGAATATTTTACTGGCCATTCTGAAGTCGACAGCGCAGAGTTAATAAAATCATATTTAAAGGAACGTACTCAATATGTTGTCCAAAAGGAGAACTTTCAGGTCCTAGGTATGTACTATCAGGTAGGGGGCGAGCGTAGGTGCGTCTTTACTATGTACATACTTCGGTATGCGATGTAAAGCAACGACAGGCGCGGTTAGTACTTGGATTGGTGACCATTCCAACGGAAACCGCGTTCTCGCCTCACACATCTTCCAGCGGCTTGTATATCAGTGTATGCGCGGAAGCTATACAACCTTAGGCGAGGGTTGTATAGGAGATATACCATCCTTCGGAGGGGATGTAAAGCCGTCGGTCCCTTGTCTATTAAATGTTAGGCAAGTAAAAGATCCCTACTCTTCTTAAGGGAAGAGGTTCGGCAAAATTCCTGGTTGGGGGTAGCTCGTCTACAGGCGTCGGTGTTAGGCCTCAGTAGCGGAAATAGGCCGACGTTAAATAAATGTATAAAAAAAAAAAAAAAAGAAATACTATCAGGTGTTTCTCAAGGATCCGTCTTAGGACCTCTACTGTTCACAATTTATACCAGTCAGTTCACTGAATATCTTGAGCACTGCACTATGCATGCGAGCTAGCAAAAACGAACAAAAAAAAAGATGCGCGCGCGTTCGAGACCGAGTAGCATAAGAACTGCTCCGCCATAATTCAATTTCTTAAATTGAAATAATTCGGTCATTTTTAGCTTTTTTATGTAAAATCATTGTTTAAACAATTTATTTTTCAACTGCCCGTATTTTCAACGGTTAATCAAAGTTCCTTTAGTTGATATTACATTGAAATTACCATTTTACATCACTCTCAACACTTCATTTCGATAAACAATGAAGAATTCGTGACATTTACGGAAAAATCGATGTTGAAAAATGTTTGTTTTGGTTTTTCCCATTTTTGACAATGTTTTTCTACAGGACCAGTATGACTTTTTACACCATCTTAAAATAGAGGTTTCAACAAAAAAAATTCCTTCAGAAATTTTCAAAAATAAAAATTTTGTTAACCAACTTTTTTAATGAAAATTAGGCCTCTTTTCAAATTAATTTCGCATGAAATCAAAAAATAAATATTTCGCCTCAAAAAACTTACAGCTTATTTGAGACATAGAAATGTACAATTTCATTAAAATCGAATTGGGAGATAAAAATAAAATATTAAAAAATTGATTTTTGGCTTTTTCTCAATAGTTTTGAGGTTATGTTGAAAAATGGTTGAAATAAAAGTTGTAGATATTTTCGATAGGAGGAGGAGTTTTGCCGGAAATCGTAAAAAAACATGTTTCTCCCCTAACAACATCCCCTTTTCCACCCGCATCTTACTTTTGGTTATTTGTTGGCGTCCAATAGATTTTTTCCCATTTATATACCATTAATCCTAAATTCTTCGACCATCCATATACTGCTAAGAATTTTATTTTGAAGAAAAATTATTAGCATTGGACTCTTTTCTGTAATATAAATACTTTACTCATTTCTCTCCCACATCCCCAACACATAATGTTTGATGAAGTGTGTGAGTAGGCTAAAGCATAATAAATATTTAGTAGGCCGTTTTCATCCAAAATGTATTTCATTTGTAGGATACCAAAATAAGCCTTATTTAATTTCTTACATGTAGTATCAATATGGTTATCCCATGATAACTTAGAATCTAGCACAGTACCAAGATATTTTGTTTCATCTTCTAGCATAACTCCAACTCCAAGTGTAGCTTTATGGGTCCCTGAGTTAATATGATTGTGATTAACTATTAATGATCTTTCTTCCATATATGATTTGATCCAGCTCAGGGCAGTATTTATATATATATATATGAAGTGTTGTTGTACTTCCGGGTGCTCTCCCGCGTCAATGATCAACTCCTACAGGAGTCACAGCTGTCTAAATGACGTTGCGGCAGAATTTCATCTGCCATCTTCAGGTTCTCACTGAAAGCTGCCTACTGCTGCTTCTCGTTGCTCGAGTTGAACTCGTTTCGTGTCGTTTAAACAGCCGTGACTCCTAGAGGAGTCGATCATCGGCGCAGGAGAGCACCCGGAACACTTCATTTAACACCCGCGAGAACCTAAAAAACAACATATATATATATATATATATATACATATACAGGGTGGACCATTAATAATAGGCCATAGTTCGGAAGTAGATTCTTTGGGCCAAAATATGAGGATATAACAAATATGCTTTAGTAAAATATTGCTGTGGAAATAGATACAGGGTGTCAAAATTCAAATTATTTTTTCGTTTCTTTGCAATGACTCAACAGCTTCTTTACTGATCTTCGCCAAATTTGTTAGAAGAACTTCTTTTATTCTAAGAAACAATAATTTATGTACGTAAATCATAGAGGGCGCCGCAGGACCTGTATCTAATGATGAATTTTTTTCTTATTTTTTTTTGACGAAACGTTGTGGTACTTCTGACCATAAAATCTGAAGAGGGTGTCATTTCCACGCATAAAAGGTACGCTTGGTAGAACTTGATAACTACCGGTTTCGAGGAAAGTGCCGTTAAACATTTCAATAATTTTTTGAAAGACAAATTCAAATTGAATGAAACAAAGTGTATTTATTGAAAAAAGTACAAAACGTAAGGGAAAACAAAATCGTAATAACAGCGTAAAGTCTTTCTCACTTTCTCATGAACTAATGGATTATTTTCATGGTATTGAGATAATAATAATAATAATAATAATAATAATAATAATAATAATAATCTTTATTTTATACATTGTACATCATACATAATACATTATCAGTCTTGTAATTACAATAATAATATAGATGGTAGGAAGAATGTACTAATAAAGAGAAGGACCCCAGAAGTATCTCTAAGATACTTGTACGGGTACAAAATGTGTCATCGTATATACAAATGACATGGCATAATTAATCTAGCCTGGTGGCAGTTGTTTGTATTCAATTTTAGCGATATCCATTTAATATTTGGGAGTGTTTATAGATGAAACTGGCAGCAAATGCTCATCAGATATTTGGCAGCTATAGAAACTTATCAATATGTTTTGCACAATAAACATTCTTCAACAAAGTTATACGTAACGAATATTGTCCAAGATTGTTTTAACTAAGCAATGTGTTCTAAAATATAACGTAAAAACTGGAATTTTCTTTCCACTTCAAAAGTTTACTCTTTCAAGGTGATCCACCTTAGATTTTCTGCCTTTGCCTTTGCTGCCACTAGGCTATTTTCTATCTTAGAAACTATAATTTTTACATGCTAATAATTATGTAACTATACGAAAATGAAAAGCAATATAAGACTAAATGCATCATATACTAATTTTACTTATACATTGTTTTTATTAATCTATTTTTAGATAATAATTTTCGAGGAAAAAGTATAAAAAATATGTTATTAGATATATAGGTAAGTAAAGTGTAGCATCAGTATGGTGCGTATAAATTACGATATTTTTGTAATAGATTTTATTTTACTGTATATGGAAATGTTATTGACATCTAATATTTTTGATCAACTAAAACGTGGAACATATTCCTTTCATTTTCAGAAATATATTTCATGCACGTTAACTTAAATTTCTTTTTATTATTGATTTCTTTAATTTCAAGCGGTAATGAATTATATATTTTTGGAGCTAGATACGAACAACATCGTTGCCCTACGGTTTTTCGTCTTTTAGGGATTTTTAGGGTATTTATATTTCTGGTTCTATAAAGGGGATGTGTCTCTACTATAATTCTTTTATTTTCAGTATGTTGTTTAATGGCTAGTGCAATGCAAAATAATTGTCTTATGTCCATTACATTTGCGATTTTAAATAGCGCATCAGATGGGTAGGTATGTTCTTTATTGTATATGACTTTTAAGACCCCTTTTTGAAATATATCTAACTTTGCCATGTTGCAATTTAAGATCCCACCCCAACCTATTATACCGTACCTTAGTTGTGATTCTACAAAGGCTTTGTACATTATTATTAATTGTTTGCAGTCTAATATATGTTTGAGCTTTCTAAAAAGTGGTATTATTCCGCGTAATTTTTTTAGTAATTCATTCACATGTGCTTCCCAGCGGAGATGTTGGTCTATATGTATACCAAGATATCTTATAGTTTTCGCGTATGCAATATTAAAATTTTTATTGTTTATGTTTATATTTAATACATCATATTTTGGTAGTTGCGGTTTATAAGATGTAAAGGGAATATAAAAGGTTTTGTCAAAATTTATTGATAATAATTTATAATCAAGCCATTTTTTTATTTTAACGAAATCGCTTTCTGCTTTTATTTTTAGGTTAGTCCAAGTATCGTCTTCATAATAAATTGCTGTGTCATCCGCAAAGCTAGTTATATGACCATCTGTGTCTACGAGAAATAAGTTGTTGATGTATAAAATAAATAATAAGGGTCCTAGGATGGTACCTTGAGGAACACCACAATCTATAGTCCGATAACCACTCTTTCTCTCACCAATACCCACGCATTGTTTTCTGTCGGAGAGGTAACTCTTTAATAATTTTAGTGGTAAGTTCCTTATACCTATGTTTTCAAGGCTTTCGAGCAGCAGCCGATGACTTATCGTATCGAATGCTTTGGCTAGGTCTATAAAAATACCCAGTGAGGGCTTTCCTTTGTCGAGTGACATATATATTTCCTTAGTGAGACATTCAATTGCATCCGATGTTGATTTCCCTTCCTGAAAACCGTATTGATTGCAGGATATAATATTGTATTTATTTACGAATTTCTGTAATCTTAATTTTAGTAATTTCTCAAATATCTTGCTGAAGTTTGTGATTAATGAGATAGGCCGATAATTAACAGGCTCCAGCCTATCACCTTTTTTAAATATGGGTTTTATTAGTGATACTTTGAATGCTGAGGGGCATACTCCATCCTGAAAGCATTTATTCATTATAAATGTTAAAGGTTGAGTTATGTAATCTACGATTTGCTTTAGTGATTCAGCTTTTATTCCGTCAATACCCGCCGATTTTTTATTTTTTAAGTTCATAATATTTTCTCTTACTTCTCTTTCGTCGGTTGGATAAAGAAACATTGATTTGTCATTTATTATTACTTTTTCTTTATAATTTTCATCTCTTTCTATCAATTTGGCTATTTTGCTACCCATTTCCGAATAGGTTTCATTAAATATCTCGCATATTTCTTCTATATTTTCAGTAATTTCATTATTTGAATTTAAAATTTTATTCACATCATTGTTTTTTTTCTTAGGTTTATTTTGTATTTCATTAACAGTGTTCCATAGAATTTTATTATTATTTTTTTCATTTTCGATTCTCTTTTTGTAATATTCGTTTTTGGACTTTTTTATTAATTTATTTAAGTTATTTCTGTAGCTAGTATATTGTTCTTTTAAGATGGCATTCTCATTTGATCTTTGGAAGTTTAAATATAATTTATTCTTGTAGTTTATAGAGTTTAATATACCTTTAGTAATCCAAGGTTTCCGACTCATATTTTTCTTTTTTCTCTTTATTAGTTTTGTATGTTCATTCATTTTTCCTAGCACAGTATTTACGAATATATTTGTTGCAGTTTCTGCATCATCACAGTTATAAACTGAACCCCAGGTACAGGTACTTAGATCATTTTTTAATGTTTTGTAATTTATAAATTTGATATATTTATCTTCTATCTCCTTTATTTTTGCTTCATTTTGTGTTATAATCTGCATTATGATAGGAAAATGGTCAGTGATGTTATTTTTAATTATAATAGGTAATATGTTCTCATTGATATTATTTGTTATTTTTGTAAATATATGATCAATGCAGCTACCTGAGTTTCCCTGGGCTCTAGTAACATCATTTATGGCCGGAAAAAAATCATACTCAGACATTATATTCAAATATTCGTTGGTGACATTATTATTATTATTTAAAAGGTCTATATTCACATCGCCTACAATTAAGTTTATTTTAGAGGAGAAAGGTTTATTTCTTAAGTGGTGTTCTAGTTGCTCTAGGAACTCAACATTATCGATCGATGGTGATTTATATATGCACATTATCTCTATAGTATTTTTGAAAAATTTTGTTTTGAGTCTAATAGCTTTGATATGTGAAATTGTGTCAATATTGTACTCACATTCTATGTCTTCTTTTATAAACACCACGATACCATCGTTTTGGTTGTAGTTACCTTCATTGTATATAATGTTATAACCTTTAAGATTAAATAAATTAATGTTGTCAATGTTCCACGTTTCACTTAATACGATACACTCAAACTCCTTAGTGAATTGATTTAAAAATATTTCTAATTCCTCATAATTTTTTTGGATACTTCTGATATTTAGATGTGCTACTTTGAAATTTTCATTATTTATGTTTACATTTAGTACCTCGTTAGCCTCGCTTATATTATCTAATACTTCTGTTATAATTTTGTTTGGTTGGTAGTCTCTAATGAATGGATCCATTTGTAGTCAAATGACTTAAAAAACGTGGTATATAATAAAATTATCTAATATCTAATATAATTATATGTAGGTGATGTTTTTAGAAACTAAATTATTATTCTTGATGCAATTTTATAATTTAGCTTAAACTATTTGCACTTACCAACTAAATTATTAACTAAACGCGAATGTTTCGAATTTTTAAAACAGTTTATCTATTTAATTACGCGTTTTCCTTACTCTTTCAGATGCCTTATTTACTAATATTTTTCTTTTGCCTTCTTCTTTTGTCTCTTTTGTCACTTCGTCGTGGTATTTTGATGGTACGTTCGTGTTGGAAGCGGTAGGACCATTATTTGTTTTTAATTCTTCACTATTTTCTTGGTTTTCTAACTCTAATAAATCTTCAATTGTGTAACCTCTTTCATTTATATACAGTATATTTTTCTTTATATAACTTGTCTTGCTCTTGTCTTCCTTGGCCAATTTCAAATGTGTGTAAATCAAAAGATTGTTTAAAATAAGGATCTAATCCTATTAGAAGACTAAAAAAATAACGTAAAAGTTGACATGACATGATAAACTTTCCCCCCATGCAAAAACCCCATTGCTACTAAGGCATAAGGACTTTTTACTTCACAGTAATGGGTATTTCTCCATTTAAAAACGCCTCGGCGAGTAAAAGTTTCTTCGTCGGTAGTATTTTTAACAAAATTTCGATCCCTGTTGTGTTTATTTAGAACAAATTGACAGAATTGTAGCCTTTGTGGACGAAGTTAGTTTTGAACGGGAGTGAGATGATATGGATAGAAGCGTTCTTTACCTAACACTCTTAGGACAGATTGTTTTCTCACCCCTGTTGTCGCTGCTAAATGACTTGAGCTGACTTGAGGATCTTCATCCACACGAATTAAAATTTCTAGTTCTTGATCTGGAGTAATTCGTTTCGGTCGTCCTACATCGTTTTTATGACAAAATGAACCCGTTTCTCCCAAACGACGAAACAGATCTTTGAAAATCTTATGGTCGGACTGTATTCTATTTGGATATTGCAGTGAGTATCTCTTCGCTGCAGCACGTCGGCTAAAATTGTGCGTAAACGCATATCATATCCCTCATTTCCCTATTTGAAAAATTATTATGTCTAGACTTTGTAAATAAAAAAGTTAAAGAAATTAGCTCGAGGAACACAAGGACAAAATAAAATGAATAAATGACGTAAATGACAGAACTAAAACGTAACTAAAGCATACTTTTCAATTAACACACTTTGTTTCATTAAATTTGAATTTGTCTTTCAAAAAATTATTGAAATGTTTAACGGTTGGAGTTATCAAGTTCTACCAAATATATCTTTCATACGTGGAAATGATGCCCTCATCAGATTTTCTGATCAGAAATACCACAATGTTTCGTAAATAAAAATATGAAAAAAATTCATCACCAGATACAGGCCCTGCAGCGCCCTCTATGATCTAACGTAATGTAATACATAAATTATTCTTTCTTAGAATAAGAAAAGATCCTCTAAGAAATTTGGCGAAGATCAGCCAAGAGGCTGTTGAGTTATTGTAAGGAAACGAAAAATAATTTGAACTTTAACATCCTGTATCTTTTTCCATAGCAACATTTTATTAGCATATTTGGTTATATCCTTATATTTTGGCCTAAAGAATCTACCCCTGAACTAAGGCCTATTGTTAATGGCCCACCCTGTATATATTTGCAATGTGAGATATTCAGAATTTCTAATTCAGGAAGCTATTGTTTCTATAATTATTTATGATGTTACCTGTTGGTATTGACGTTTACCCTTGGCAACGAAATAGAGACCAACTTAAAATAAAAAATATTTGCGGGAAAATCGCTGTCTCCGTTCTAGATCCGCAAGGCTATTGATTGATCATGTTCTTATGATTATTAGACGTTTATATAGCACATAATGATAATCTAAATCGCTATAAATCATCTTCCAAAATAATTACAGTAATTCATCCCAACTACAGATTTCACTATAACCCATTAAATCCTAATAATTTAAAAACCACATAAATCACCTCTGGAAAATAATTATAGTAACACTCCTCGAATACTTAAAGAAAACAACTAAAGATTAAAATGAATAAAGACGTATTAGGCATGTGCTTTAATCGGCATGAAAAAATAAAAGTACTGCATAACTGAGTGTTACCCAAAGTATTTACGTTACGGTGTAATTATGAAACTTAATAGACATTAAAAATGTTTGTTTGGAGATGTTGAAGTCAAAAGTGTTTCCCCACCGCAGGCAAGGCAACTCTTTGACTTTGATGGATTCCAGCGGACAGAAAAATGTTTTTTGCTCATGTAGTTCCTTAAGATGGTACTAACTGCATCAATGCATTATACGATGTGACTACAGTAATTATAAGGGAAAAATATATATGTTGTAATAAAGCTACCATTCAATTTATTACATAAACAAGATGGAAACAACTAGAGATATAAATTTAAAGAATTTATCTAAAAATAATAAATTTAAATGATTTATCTAAAAATAATATCACAACTCGTTCATTATACATTCAGAGTTTAACGAATACACTAGGATTTTTACAAAAAACAACATGAGAATCGTGGATATTTTCAATAATTCTGAATCCCTCGAGAGGACGAATGAAAATGATTTAATTTTATTTTTTTTAGCCCAGTATTGAGGTAACAATTATAATACCAGTCCACAAAAAGACGACAGAAGTCTAATATCACTGTACAATTATGTTTTAAAACATAAATATGGCGCCTGAAGTAGTGTCCTCAATAAACATAGAGTTGTTAAAACTAAAAAAGGAAGTGTTAGTAGACATAATTTTAAGTGGAAATGTGTCTAGTGATATACCTAAAATGGTAAACATTACTATGATTCAAAAACATTTAAAAGAAAGACGATGTATTCATTGTAAAAACAAGGAATGTGATGTATACTCTGACGTACAGGACGTTGTCAACAAGGTTGACCCAAACGAGAAAATTGAACTGGAGCATAAGTTGGACCTCTCTAGCAACCAAAACAACTATTTAAATAAGCTCTTATTTCATTTAGAGAAACGAGTAAGTGAACAAAAACAACTTATATCATTATTAAAAACAAGTAAAGAAATTCATAAAGATATAGTAAATAATTCAAGTCACAAACCAAAGTTGTCGACTGAAAAGCCTTCTAATTTATGCATCAGCAGAAATAAAGATCCTGCAGAAATGAATCCGAAATTACAACAGGAATCTAAAAGCTACGCTACAGCGACATTTATCAACTTGAACCAAAATCATTACAAATCAAATAGAAGCAATACAGGTACTATATCGAAAACTTCTACTACTACACTACCACAAAATCAAATTATAACCAGTGAACAAGTAAAGTTAGCTGCAAACGAAGCAAGGAAATCAACGTTTTATATTACTGGCTCAAATAAATTAAATCAAAAAATAAAAACCGTACCGAAACAAGGTTTTGTAAGTGTATATCGCCTACATCCCAACACTACAGCAGAAGACTTAGAAGCCTGTTTGAAAGAGACAGTACCAGAAATTCCTTTTCGCTGTACTTTAGTAAAAAGTAACATATACCAATCTAGCTTTAAAGTTTCATTCCCGGAAAACTTTACGGAGCATGTGTATAACCCGAAAATTTGTCCTGGTGGAGCCACTGTACGTACATACACATTTCAAAATCAAAATTTTCCCAGGAGAAGCCTGCCACATCACCGGCATCGTTAATATGCAAATCAACAAGTGGTAATTTTTCAATATTTCATCTTAACACTCAATCAAATAGGAATAAATGGAACGAAATTGAAATTTAATTTACTGGATTTGCATAATTCTTTTCAAATTACTTATAATGTTCTATGTTTTAGCGAGCACTGGCTCTCAACTAACGAGATTGAATTTTTTTAAATTCAAGGATATGTTTTAGCATCTTCATTCAGCAGAAAACAAAGGACGCATGGAGGCGTCATGATTCTTATACAAAATGATATCGAATTTCAACCTCTTGATGAAGTGGTACAACTTTCCCATGAAGTGATATGTGAACTCTGCCATAAAGTTTGTCCAATATAATATTATTATGATCACCTTGTACAGGTCACCGGGTGGGGATATTAATCTTTTCTTAGACATATTGCATGAAGTTTTTGAACTAATTAGAATCTTAAGTAAAAAAGTGATAATTACTGGCGATTTTAATGTATATTTTAATTCAGACCATTTAAATAATTTAAAATTTTTAGATTTTATAAACTCCTTTGGTTTTATTTGTTCAGTTAATGAACCAACAAGAAAGAATAACTGTTTAGATAATTTTCTACTAAATTTTTACTCTTTGCATCACACATCCTAAGCAGTTGATACAAACTTGTCAAACCATAAAGCCATTGTTTTAGAGCTAAACATAAATAAAGAATCACCAAAGCCAAATAAAGTACGATATAGGCCAGTAACCCAGGTAAGTCTTAACACCTTGTATAATAGTTTAAGTACAATAGATTGGAATTTCGTTAATGACGAATATTTTTGTTGAACATATTGATGCTGCTTTTCCAATTAAAGTAAAAAAGGTAATTTCTGAACATTCAAAGATAGAATGGTATAATGACCAGCTACGAGAGATGCGCGATAATCTAAATTTTTTCCATTACTTAAAAAAGCAACATCCAAATTTGACAGGCATAGATGATAGGTTGAGGCAACACAGATGGCTCTATACGAGAAAAATTGACTACTACTAAAAAAACCGAACGAATCTTACATTTTTCGTAGTGCAAATATGTCAAAAGCATCTTGGGATATAATTAATTCTAAACTTGTAAACAAAAAAGTACAGCTAGTGATTGTGATTTAAATTCAAATGATTTTAATATTTTTTTTGCAAATGTCGCCTTCGATACTACTAAAAACATATCAAGTACTATAGATCCCCTCAGTTTGATCATAATGGATATTGCAAATAAAAATTATTTTGATTTTTCCGAGATTTCTTTTATCGAAATGTGTATGACATAAATATTAACATAATGAAATACGTACAAGATATTATTATTATTCCCTTTACAAAATTGGTTAATTTATGTATAAAAAATGGAATTTTTCCACAGTGCCTCAAAACGTCAAAAGTAATTTCACTTTTTAAGAAAGGCGGTGTGAATGAAATGAACAACTATCGACCTATATCAATCGTACCTATGTTGGGAAAAATAATAGAGAAAGTTCTGTTTCGGCAACTTATTACTTTTCTTGAATGCAATAATCTTTTGTCAAACTGTCAATTTGGTTTTCGCTCCGGAAAAACACTTCAGCTGTAAACTTTATTCAATCATATCTTACGGGTAGAGATCAGATAACTGTATATAATGGAATATCGTCGTTACCAGCAAAAGTAAAATTAGGAGTACCTCAAGGGTCCGTATTCGGGCCTCTATTATTTTTAATATATGTTAATGATCTACCTAATTATGTAAATAACACTTTACTAGTATTATTTGCTGATGATACTACAATGACCAATACAAATAACAGTGAAATCAATTTATTACGGGATATGCAATGCTCACCAGTTCACGCAGTTACCGGAAAGAAAATTTCACACTAAGATTTAACAAATTCTGCTGAATGGAGCATACTACTCATTAGACGAGTTTCTGTCTGATGTTTTGTATTAATTGTATATATATATATATATATATATATATATATATATATATATATATATATATATATAATAACAATATATATATATTTATCTGGTGGATAGGACACAAGAAGTTGCTATAAGGAACAACGGTATTATTTATAAATCCAACACTAGCCAGGTTACCATGGGCGTCCCCCAAGGTAGTGTTCTGGGGCCATTACTATTTTTGATTTTTATAAATGATATTGTTGACTGTTTTGACAGATCGTTTGTGTCTCTATTTATTGATGACACATCTGTTGCTGTCTCTGCTCCGGTTATGACGGAACTCAGTTCTCAAGCAAATGTTGCTGTACAAAATATGGAAACATTTTGTTCTGACAATGGCTTATTATTAAATAATTCAAAAACTGAAATGCTGTGTTTTCCACCAAAGAAACCAATCAAAGTATTCTCGTAAAAATGAATAATAAGGGCATTCAGCAAAATGACTCTTAAATTTTTAGGACTCCATCTCGATGCCCATTATCGTGGAGAACTCAAGTTGATTTTTTGTAAAAAAAAATTAGCTATTTACTCTTTTGTAATTTGGCAACTGAAAAATAAAATTAATTTAAATACTTTAAAGACATATTATTTTGCACATATACATTCGTCTTTAACTATGGTATTTTATGTTGGGGTAATTGCTCTAGAGTTAATAAAACCTTGATAATCCAGAAAAATATTATTCGCTTGATGTTGTTTAAGCCTATCGCTATCTCCTGTAGAGAATTATTTAAACAATTAATAGTACCCTCGCTGTATATATTCAATTCAGTAATTTTTATAAAATCAAATCCTGAAAACTTCATTCAGGAACGTAATGGATGCTTCCGGTATGGACTTCGACGGTCGAATTTCAATATTAGTGTTCCCCAGCACAGATTGTCTCTGGTTCCCAATGGTTCCACTGTCATGGGTATAAAGCTTTTTAATAAGCTCCCTGCGAATATCAAAAACCTTGATAATTTAAATAAATTTAAAGCTGCGGTTAAGAATTTATTACTAAGATCTAGTTTCTACTCTGTGGCCGAATATATTGATGCTGATTTCAATAATTAACTTAATTAATCTCTTACCAATACTTTATTTCATATTGTATGTTTGTTTATTTTATACTTGTTTTATGTATTTCACTACTGATGTGTAATTTTAATATGACAATATTCTATACTTGTGATACGAATCTGTTGAAAATAAAGTGTATTATTATTATTATTAAGTCGAATTTTAAAGTCGGCTATTTATACTAGTAAAAAAAAATTTCTAATTTCTTTTTATTATATTTTCAACTTATATAGTACATATTATGGAAAAATAATAGATTTGAGCCTTTTTAAAATTCATGTATCTTCCTCATTGGAAAGTTTCAGTTTTTTCTATACTTGTAACTTCAACCTCGTATGTCTCACCCCTTATGAGAATTCCTTTTGTTAAACATTTTTATTGTAAGCTCCTCAATTGAACCAATTCACATATGGAGTTGTAGGTCAGTGAGCCTGGTTCCTGGCTCACTGTGAGTGAGTTGTGAGGTGGTCCAAATTAAAAAAAACATGCTGCTTTCGCTACATTGGGATGGGATACCTCGCATGCTTGCAACAAACAAGTTATTCATATTGATCAACTATTTAATATTCTTGCCAATCAACAAAAAGCACTTTTGCTTGTTATGTTATTTTTTTGATGGCTGCTTTTATAAACAGCATACCAGTGAAAGTCCTTTAGGCACACCTTCTAAACATTGTACGGTAGCGTTTTGATAATTTATTCAATAAATTGCGATTTACTTCATAAATATCTCAGCTCCGAAAACAATTTTTTGCACATTACTAACAAAAAAAGAAAGATCGCGTAAATGAAAAGTTATATTCAACAACTCTTCAAGAGACCGTAATTACTTAGAACAATCAAAAACCATTTTAAAGCGGAATCTAAACCCAATTAAGCCATAAACTTTCCTTTTTAAAATGATTGTTCGATGTAACTAACTACTGTTTTTTTGCTGTTCGCCACGAAATGATGTAGTTCGATACCATAATTGAATCATATTAAGGAAAAAAAACTGCTTTAAACTACTCAGTTCTTTATGTCTTATGTTTATCACTGTCAATTACTAAGGTATTAACGTATCGGAATAAATAATTGAGTTTTAAAATAGGTATTAAATAAATTATTTTCATTAATTTGCATTCATTTATTACGTATATTATATCCTGTTCTGAACAAAAATAAATTTCTAGTTAAAGTGCTAATATACGTATATTTTTCGATGATATATGACGTATGAATTTTTAAGCGTATTGCATGGAAAATCGTTGAATCAGTCACAGTCATATATTTTGCAGATATAAAAATACTAGATTTGATGAATTTTTGATGAGTAAGTATTTTCTAAGCAGAAAACCTAATACAAGCTACATAACTACATAATTAAACAATTAATTATGTATATACAGGGTGTACCATTAGTGCGTCAAAGTCCAAAACCGGCCTTATTAGATAGATAGATTTTATTGATTATATAAGTATATAAATACAAGTATAAATACATCTATAATCAAAAGGCTATCGACCGAGGTCCTTAAGCCAGTATTACAATGCGTTTGGTAAATTAAATTATAGTAAAACTAAAAAATAAAAGTAGAACAATACATACAAGTCAACAATTAGGTTTTACAATATTAGACTATGAGATGATGATGGCGGTAAGCCGTTCTCAGAAGACAATAGGTCATATACAAATATATACACACATGTATACACCATTACACACACATACATACAGACACCTATATATATACACAAATACACACACACACACACACACGCATAGAGAGAGAGAGAGAGAGATAGATAGAGATAGATTATTTATTGGTGCTACTAACAAAAAATGTTTTAACAAGTCAAAGAAAATACAAATACAATGAAAATACATATACAATACAAATACAATGTAAATAACAATACATTCTATTAAAAGATAGTACAATAGTAAAAGAGTTTACATAAAACATAAAATAAAAAAATAACAACGTACAAATGTATATAACATATCAAAAACATATTAAAATATTAACGTTCAATGACTTCAGATACATTGCAGTCTAAAAATTCGCCAATGGTATAAAATGCTCGTGATAATAAAATTTTTTTAATGCATTCTTTAAAAATATTAATGGGCAAAGATCTCATCCTGTAAGGTAAATGGTTGAAAAACTTTAGTCCATAATAATTAGAGCCATTTCTACTGGATTTTAATCTTAAATAACTAATTCTTATATCATTTGCGTGACGGTTATTATGGTCATGGACTGATTTCTGAGTTATATATTGATCCTGGTATTTTTTGACATGCATGAGACAGGTATATATATATACAAACAGGGAAAAGTAAATAATTGCAAATCAACAAATATCTGCCTAACATCATCCCTATAACCCATATTAGTTATAATACGGATTACCTTTCGTTGGAGTGCAAAAATTCTACAAGCACAAGGGGCGTGACCCCAACTTATCAAACCATAAGATATTTGTGACATTATCAGACTATGATAAGCTGTTAGTAGTACCTGCCTGGGAACTAATTTCGAGAGACTTCTTATTACAAATACATTTTTAGACAATTTCTTGGATACATATTCAATATGTTGTCCCCAATTCAACTTTGGATCTAACATGACACCTAAAAACTTTACATTAACCGGATTATTGAACTCATACGTGGGTCTATGAGAGAAAATTACATTGAAAGTTTTGCTTACATTTAAGCTTAACTTATTTACAGTAAACCAGTCTTGGGCGGCAGACTGTATATCAGTCATGAGTTCTCTAACCTTACTGAGGTCCCTGTGTCCAGTTAATAGCGTGGTGTCATCGGCAAACATTATAAGTTTGGCTTTAGGGACACTCTGTTCCAGATCATTTATGTAGATCAGAAAAAGAGTTGGCCCCATGACCGATCCTTGAGGCACACCATGTTTAATATGGCGTAAGCTAGAACAGATTCCATCCTTAAATGTGTATTGTTGTCTATTGGAGAGATAAGAACATATTAATTGACAACTGTTGTTATTGAATTTGTAATGCTTAAATTTATTTAGAAGAACATGATGCGATACACAGTCAAATACCTTTTGTAAATCACAAAATGTTACACCAGCATACTCTCCATTTTCTTGTTTTTCAATTATATTATTGACAAAGTGGAGGATAACATCATTCCTGGATTTATTTGATCTGAACCCGAACTGAAAACGATAGAATAGTTTATTGTTTTCAAAGTGATTGCAAATTTGACTTTTTAATGCAGTTTCAAATATTTTTGATATGATAGGTGTTAGAGATATGGGTCTGAAATTACATGATATTAATGGTCCACCTTTATGAACAGGAATGACTTTAGAAATTTTCAATGTGTTAGGAAAAATACCACTGTCGATACACTCATTTATAAGTTTAGTTAACGGTTTTAAAATAATATGTTTTATTATAATAACAGACATACCAAAATGATCGAAACTGCTTTTAACTTTGTTTTTACAATTATATCCCTTACTTCGTTAGGACTAACATGTTTAAATTTAAAA